>CM067324.1:1605000-4005000 GCA_034376525.1 Nicotiana benthamiana | reverse complement strand
CGCGTCTATATAGGAGTAAAATGATTGAACACTGGTTTAAGTATTTAGTTTGAATTATTGGAAAGTAAAAAGAGTTTAAGATTAGCAGAAAATATGTCCCATCAAAATAAATATAATGACTTCCCTTCCCACTCCTGTTATCAGAAGTCATTTATAATATCTTAACTTTTAAGTTTTATTACTTGGCTTCAATTAACAATTATGAACATCAAACTCCATACTACTATGTGAGATAATACTGTTGGCAAAGCTCAATATTATGAAAAAATATATCTTAGATATTAGTTTGAGGGAATCGAATACATAAAAATTTGTTGGACAGAAAAAGTTAATTCCATACAAGTCAAACCCACTATTGTATTTAAATTTCACAATTCATGTACACTACTCAATCATATCATAGTGTTAAAAATGTTTATTTTCACCGACCACCCCACCCCCGAAAGAAATGTAAATCTCCAATATTAGATGTTATCTCTTTGTTAAATAACCGTTATTTCCTGTCTTAATTTATTTGACATACCATTTTTGAAACATCTCCAATTTAGATGTCATTATATTCTACCATTAGTATCATTTCAAACAACATTCAGGAATTCAAATTAATTCAATTATATAAATTTCAAAATTTTCCCCGCATATAAATTTCAAACTTTCATATAATGTTTTCTGTATTAAACTAACTCTTCAACCCCTTCTGTTATATTTTTTTTTCCTGCTATTAGTATGATACATTACTAACTTATTTGGATGATTATTATTTATTGTAATATATCTTATTGTTACTTTAATATAATATTTATTTTAATTATTTAACGACGAAAATTATCATTTTACATAAAAGATTTGGTGTGGTTTATATCGTTCCTTATTTTGCCCCTTATTATTAAATAGTCCTATTTTATCTTTTATGTTACCATTTTATATGAAACGAAAGCAAACAATTATTATATTAATTAAACTAATACAATATAATATAATACAAATACGATACATTATGAAATAATATGTATTAACTATCCAAACAAGTTAGTATTAATTAATTAATATCTTAAGCCAATCAAACACGGTCATATAATGTGAATAGCAATTGCAAGTTCTAATTATGACAAGGCAAGAAGTGATATAAAGCCGTTATATACAGGGTAAGATACATATTACAAGACAATTATTGAAGGGTTAAAAATAAGAGCTAATTAACATCTTGTGGGTTAAACTACAAAATCTCAAGGCATCCAAATACACTTTTAAAATGGCTAGCAGCTACCTTGATCTTTGTACAAATGCAGACACTTGTGTCTCAAGGAAACAACAGATTACATCAAACAAGCTAGAATCTCAGTATAGAACATGGGAAGCAATTAATATGAAGTGAGTCATTGGCATTCTTTTTTATATTTTGGGGTGAAGAAGATCATACATTAATCTTCTTTAGCATGTCTTCTGGTGTTACAATTATCACGACCCGAATCGAAGCCCAGGCACTTGAGAAACGCTTGTTTCGCTAGTCCAAAGTAATTGCAAGGGTGCTGCGGACGTACAAAAAGCTTAAAAATGGTTGCGTCCTTTTCTGCAGATCCATCTCTTTCCTGGGATTCATCTGCCCTTGCGATTTCACGGCTTGTGCTAACTTCAGTTCCCCTTTTTATATTTTCGTTTTGATTCCGATTCTGGAATGTTAATACAAGAGAATTATTACTCAGAGAAAACGATCTACTTAGTGAAATGAAGATGAGACTCTTTCGAATTCAACAAAAGGACATAACTGCAATTGCTTGTTAGCATTTTCACAAAGATAAATGTCATCAGAAACACTAGGATACAAATAAACTTAGGTAACTGTCAAAAAGGGTTAACACAATATCCAGCTTAATAAAATACCATATACTTTTTATCACTATGTTCTACGTCTAAAGTGGTATAAATATTTGTTGGTTCAAACAACCTATAGTAGTAGAAAAGAAGAAAGTGCCCTTTGAGAATACACAACAAAGTTATTTTTGGCTGTGCTACAGACTAAGTCTCGGAACAATTATGAAAAAGATCTATAGTACAAAAGGCCAACAGATTAAAATTTCACCAAATATTAAAAAGTGGACATGCTGAGAACAACCCAACAAAATATTTCCCTATACTTTTTGTAGCTATTGTTGAACAATAATTTATGTAAAGAAAAGCCAAACTCTGTCTAGGTGTGATAACAAAATTTATCTTAAGACCATATGAAGATTTACCCTAAACAACAACAACAACCCAGTATAATCTCACATAGTGGGGTCTGGGGAGGGTAGTATGTATGCAAATCTTACCTCTACCCTGAGGTAGAGAGGTTGTTTCCAAATGGACCCCCGGCATCCTTCCCTCCAAGAACTTCCCACCTTGCTCTTGGGGTGACTCGAACTCACAACCTCTCGGTTGGAAGTGGGGGTTGCTTACTATCAGAGCAACCCCTCTTGTCTAAAAAATGTTAGAAATATAAATAGGTAAACACACAAGGAAATCAAGGGAATTCGACATATAAAATGGGCAAACCTTTAAACCATAGACTTTCTTCTAACTACATTATGACAGCAAAATTCTGGCACAATGAGGATTCAGTTTTATACTAGTTGCCTCAATTGCTTTTAAATTCATAATTCTAAAAAAAAATTTATCAGAAAAACAGATTTTCAGTGAGAAGATTTAATTCTGAGGACAAAACACTAATCTAAAAAATAAAGCAGATTGAATGTTTATACTTGGAAAATACAACCTATGATCAATTTTAAATGTTGTTTTAGCAAACAAGTTTGGTTAAAGATAAGCTTGCTTCAGAAAATCAGGAAGACATTAATTTTATTATTTTCAGACCTACTTCTGTCAATTAAATAATCTATACTGCAATTTTTTAAAAATTCTTTCAACAATTATTACTCATTTTGAGGAGAGATAAAAAGCAATTTAGTCAAACTAACTCTTATTATTAAATGATCTTCTTAACGGGAATGCCAAAATCTCAAATGGCATTTAAAATAGACAAAAAGCCTCTGTTGGTGGACAGAGTTATCCGATATTCAATGAATTTAGTACAGGTGCGCACAAATTGGCCAGGACGCCACCATTATTTTATGCCATACTCAGTGAACCAAGTTTTTTTACAAAAAGACAACTATCTACTCATTTTATTTCTCTAAAGCTAAGGTGATTACATTGGTCCAGAGTAAGAGTTGATCATCATTTATCAACCTTTGCTTTTTGTGGAAAATATTACCAATCATATTAGCAAAATGAAGAGTGTAAGTTCAGAATTCCATGCTTTTGCTGGTGGCATAAGCAAACCCTGAATAATCTACTTCTCTAACTTAGACAAGAATAGTTCTTTTCTTTGACAACATACCGACCGCACCACCCAAGCAAACACCCCCACCCCCCCACCCCCCCACCCCCCAAAAAAACAAAAAAGAAAAACACCACAAAACAAAATCTGAAAGAGATAAATGAACCAGGTATTTTTTTTTCCATTTTCTAATACTAAGGAAATAGGTTCCAAACACAATTATTCAAAATACATTAAACTATTACTCCATCAGAATATGTTAAGTAGTATATTATTCCCTACTATCTATCACTTGACCTTACCCTAGTACATTATTGTCCACTTATTACCCCACATTAAATGTTCAGGGGCAGTCATTCTCCAAAGCAAAGTTAAATTAATATTCTAAATGTTTCAAATAATTTGGTCATCAAAACGGTTAAAGGTAAAATTAACAACAGTAATATTCAAAGATGAACTATTCTAGAAAATAGTTTCATCTCCAATTTATATTTCTAACTCCACTCAATTCTAGAGTTTTATATAAAAGAAAATTACATTTTAATTTGGTTACTATCAAACACAATTCCATTTCATTTTCTCGCCATATCCCAAATAGAAATGAAGGAGAAAAAAAAACACAACAAACCAGATACCCATAATGGGAAAATAAACAAGTTAAGTCGAACCCAGTCAATAAAAGTGAATTTTTCAGGCCCAGAAACAAATAGATCAAAAACAACTTCAGGAAAAACCCCCATTTTAACCCCCGAAAAAATAAAGTGAAAGAATCAAAGAAATTATCGACTCAACAGGAAAGCTAAATTTTCAAAATCAGAAAAAATAAACAAAAACTGAATTACTCAAGAAAAGAGTTGCCATTTTCCAATTTGTACATAAATACACAAATTGACAATTGAGAGAGAAGTGATTTATTTTTCAAACCTGAAGGGTGGCAGTTGAGTTGCAATTTGGGGAAGAACCAGTAGGACCTTGAGATGTAGAAGAAGAAGAAGAAGAAGCACTAGAATTTGAGTTGTTAGGAAGATCCAAAATACTGAACCCAAAGAATAGAAGCAAAACAAGAAGAATCATCACCACTAACTGAATCCAAATTAGCCATGGCACTCTGTACTTCTCAATTATTAGCTCTTCCCCAAATTCATACATGGTTTCTTTTTACCCTCTTCAAAGATACTGTTAGTAATTCTTATTTTCTACTAATAAAAGGGAGTTTTTGGGTGTTTAATTTGTGTGGATTTTCAGGTGGGTGAAAGAAAAGAGGTGACTGTAGGACGACTGTTGTTTTGGTAATTGGGATGAAGAAAAGAAAAGGATTTATTATCCAAGAATCTTCACTGACGCGTCGGGAGGAAAGCAAAAGTACTCTGTTTTGCTGTTGCCAGAAATCCACCAAGGGTAGTTCTGTCATTGTACTTTCGCAGAATGGGGGTTTGTCGGGGTTGGTTTGGGGTGGGGGTGGGGGATAGGGGTGTTACATTATTTGACCCACGTTGTAATTTGATTTGTGACTTTCTCAGGATATTTTTATATAAAAATTTCTATCCCATATAGCAAAAGTTAATATTTTATTTATTTTAAATAAATATTATTTTAATAAATTATATTATATAAATACTTTTTAAAGTTTATAGCAAAATTTTTAATTTTAGTTATATGTTAATCAGTTTACTAATTCAATATATATTGATGTATTTTATGTATTTTTTTTTATTGTATTTCAATGTATCTCATTGTATTCTATGTATTTTATCGTATTCATTGTCTTGCTATATGCCATGAATATATTCATAAATTCTTTTTAATTAATATAATTTATGTATTTAGATATATTATATAATTTCTCTAAAGATTACTATATTTTTGGGATATTGTCTGGTTGGAAAATTTTTTTGTAACTGAAAATACAAATTTTATATGTTATAATTGAGTTATAATAGGAGTTTATGTTAATTGATTCACTTTCTGTTTTAAAAATAGTATAATCCCATATTTCACGCCGTGAATACAGTCGAATACAATAATCTGTCCAACTATAATCTTATGTTTCACTCCATGAATATAATTGAATACACTCAAATATAACAACTGATTAGCTGGACTTCCCTGATTCACGCCTATTTTTGCTACTATATTCATAAATACAATAGCTTAAATACATCAAATACATCTTATAACCACATAAAAGGTATCTATAATCTGTAATATAGAAAATAGTGTCTATAGATGGCTAATTGTTACTAAAAGATAGTGCTTTATGAAAATTCCTCTTAAAATTATCCCTAAGTATCGACGTCGCACCCTTAGGACCAATAACAATCTTGGTAGGGTAACAACAAAAGTATCCTTACCCCTCCCTTAACAATACCCATAAGAACTCAGTACTTTTCCCTTAGGCAGTCCTAGTAGGCATATATAAAAGAGAAACTTTCAGGGAGATCCTTCTGATTATATATTTTGAACTACGAGATGGTATCCCAAGAGATCCACTAGATAGTTGTGATTGGGACTACAAGATGATATCCTGAGAGATCCATGATTGTTATCTCTGTGTTGAGCTGTAATTCCTCTCCGTGGTTATCTTCTCTCTGTTCTAGATGTTGTTGTTCTTTCTAATTTGGGTTATTTCTCACTGTTGCACTCAATTGTACTGTCTTATTCTACATTGTCATACCTTATATTTTATTTTACCTTAGTAGGGTCCCGACCTTCGTCGTCACTACCAGATTGAGGTTAGGCTATTGAGTACCGTTGTGGTATACTCATGCCCTTTCTGCACATGTTTTTCTTGTGCTGATCTAGGTACTTTGACTCAGCCTATCACCCTTGAGGCAGGGCGACTATTTTAGAGACTTGAAGGTATATCTCCCTCATTTGCAGACCGAAGAGTCCCTTTCTATTCTCTCTTTAAACATTGTCCTTCTGTATTTTCTTTTGTTAGACATTCTGGAGTTAGAAACTTGTAGACATCCTAAAGCTTGTGATTTCATGAGATTCCAAGTTTTGAGAAAAATATTATATGATTGAGAGTTGTATTGTATATTCCGAGCGGCATATTAACTACTATTTCCTTTGTTTATGTTAATTTTCAATCATTTCTTCCGCAAATTGTTATTTTCGCATTTGTTAGGCTTTCCTAATCGTAGAGACTAGGTTCCATCACGATAGTTGATGGAGGGTGAATTGAGATCATGAAAAGTTGGTATAATAGCTCTAGGTTCACAGAAGTCATGGATCACGAGTCGGTTTATTAGACTCTCGCTAATCGGTATAGAGATGTCTATACTTATCTACGAAATGTTATGTAACTGTTAGACAAATTCCACATCAGTTTGATTTCCTTGTCGTGTGAAAGTCACAATCCTAAACTTTTGTCTTCTATTTTCTCACAAATGGTGAGGACACGTGCTACCCGAGATGATCATGCACCCGCGCCCCTTAATACAACCGTCAAAGGCTGGGGCCGGGGTAGAGGCCTAGAACGCACACCCAGTGCAACCAGAGCACATGCGCGAGTTCCACCATGGAGCCACCAGCAGTGCTAGTTGGAGCCCAGACACCTGATACGCCTACTGCTACTACTACCTCGGCAATTCAGTAGACTGGCACAGTTCATGAGTATATACACCACTTGGCTCTGGCAGGGTTGCTTCCCCTTGCTGCTGCTACATCACAGGCCGGGGCAGTAGGACAGACTCGCGTTGCCCGCACTCTTGAGCAGCAAGTGCGTGTTAATTAAGCTCCAAAGATTATTTTTGGTACAACCCATAGTTCTATATCGGCTCGAGGATAGGGCATCGGCTTTCGAGGATGAGCAGCGGAGGCTTGAGATGTTCAAGAAGTATAAGCCTCCTATTTTCCGTGGTTTAGCATCATATAATTTTCTAGGATTTCTAGATGAGTCCTACCGTATTATTTGTACCATTGGTATATCAAAATCGAGCAGGGTTTCCTTCACTACCTTCCACCTTCGAGGGGCTGCCTATAAGTGGTGGCGTACTTATGATTTAGACAGTTCGGAAGAGGCAGCTTTCCTAACATGGACTTAGTTTTCTTGTTTGTGCCTAAGAGAGTATGGTGCTCAGAGCCTCAGGGATGCATGACGCATAGAGTTTGAGCATTTGCGCTAGGGTACTATGACTGTCTCGGAGTATGCTGTCCGTTTCACCAGCTTGGCTAGACATGGACCAGCCTTGGTTTCTACTGTTCGTGAAAGGGTTTGCGGGTTTATTGAGGGGCTTATTCTCAGTATCATGTCTAGCATGGCTCGCGAGTTAGAGGTGGATATTCATTATCAGCAGGTGGTGAGCATTGCTAGGAGGATTGAGGGTATGCGTGCTAGGGATATAGAGGAGAGGGAGGCTAAGAGGTCTCGAGAGTCAGGCCATTATTCTGCTACTCGTACCCCAGCTGCAGGTCAACATAGTAGGGGTTATATGAGTCACCATATTCATTCAGTTCTTCTAATAGCCATTGGTATCACTTCTCCTAGGCTTCATAAGCCTTATTATACACCTCCGGTATCTAACACGTCTCCTGCACAGGGTGCTTTCAGTGTCCAGTCCAGCAGACCTGGCCCGAGCCTGTCATAGCCTCCACATCTTACCAGAGCTTGTTTTGAGTATGGTGACACACGCCATATGGTCATTGATTGCCCCAAACTTAGGAGGGGTGAACCTCCATAGACTTCTTAGCCACAGTGTGCCCCGTAGAGTTCTCAAACTGTGGTTACAACTCTAGTTGTTACCCCACCTGCTCAGCCAGCTGGAGGTAGAGGTCAGGGAGGTAGAGGTTGCACTTGATGGGGAGGCCAAGCCCGATACTATGACCTTCCTACTCATACCAAAGTTGTTGCCTCCGATTCTATCATTACATGTATTATACTGGTTTGTCACAGATATGCATCAATTCTATTCGATCCAGGCTTTACTTATTCCTATGAATCTTGTATGGTGTGCCTTGTGATCTGTATACTGATCACCTGAGTTTACAACATCTATTCAAGCAGAAGAATCTAAATTTGCATTAGAGGGATGGCTAGAGCTGTTGAAAGACTATGATATCACTATTTCACATCCCCCAGGCAAGGACAATGTAGTAGCCGATGCTTTGATCCATCGAGCAGAGAGTTTTGGGAGTTTTTCTTATTTACTAGCATCAGAGAGGCCCATGGCGATGGATGTTCAGGCCTTAAGCCATTCAGTTTGTGAGATTGGATCTTTCGGAGCCTAGTATGGTTCCAGCTTGCATGGTCTCTTGGTCTTCCTTGTTTGATCTTTGTTGGGAGCGGCAGTTTGATGACCCTTATTTTCTTGTCCTCAAAGGCAAGGTTTTGCATGGCGATGCCAGAGATGTGACTATTAGTGATAATGGGGTATTTAGGATTTAGGGTCGAGTTTGTGTACCCGATGTTGATGGACTTCGAGAGTTGATTGTAGAGGAGGCCCACAGTTTGCGATATTCCATCCATCTAGGTGCTGCGCAGATGTACCAGGACTTGAGGCAGCACTATTGGTGGAGGCAAATGAAGAAAGATATAGTTAGTTCGTAGCTCGTTGCCTCAATTTTTAGCAGGTGAAGTATGAGCACCAGAAGCCGGGTGGGTTGTTTCAGCAGATAGAGATTTAGGAGTGGAAGTGGGAGCAAATCACCATCGACTTTGTTATTGGGCTTTCACAGACTTTGAGGATGTTCGATGCCAATTGGGTGATTATGGATCAACTAACCAATTCCACTCATTTCATTCCTGTGTGTACTACTTATTCTTTGGAGCATCTGGCGGAGATTTATGTCTGGGAGATTGTTCGTTTGCATGGTATTTCAGTTTCTATCATTTCAAATAGGGGTACTCAGTTAACATCACGGTTTAGGAGGGCCGTTCAGTATGTGTTGGGCTTTTCGGTGGAGTGAGTACAACATTTCACCCTCTAACGGACGGACAGTCTGAACGTACTATTCATATTCTTGAGGATATGCTCTGTGCGTGCATGATTGAGTTTGGAGGGTCTTGGGATCAGTTCTTCCCATTTGTAGAGTTTTCATACAACAACATTTATCAGTCCAACATTCAAATGGCACCGTATGAGGCTTTATATGGTAGGTAGTGTAGATCCTCGGTGGGTTGGTTTGAGCCAGGTAAGGCTAGATTATTGGGCACAGACTTGGTTCAGGATTCTTTGGAGAAGGTTAAGGTGATTCAGGATATACTCCGTACAGCCCAGTCCAGCCAAAAGAGTTACACAGACAGGAAGGTTCGTGATGTTTCATATATGGTTGGAGAGTGGGTTCCACTTCAGGTTTCGTCGATGAATGGCGTTATGGGATTTGAGAAGAAAGGGAAGTTGAGTTGGTCCTTTTGAGAAATTGCAGCGTGTTGGGGAGGTTGCTTATATGCTTGTTGTACCTCCCAACTTGGCAGGAATTCATTTGGTATTTCATATTTTGATGCTCCAAAGGTATCATGGTGATCCGACGCACGTGTGGGATTTCACTTTAGCCCAATTGAATAAGGATCTATCCTATATTGAAGAGCCAGTAACAATAGTGGACCGGCAGGTTAGAAAGCTGAGGTCAAAGAACATTGTATCAATGTAGGTTTAGTAGAGGGGTTAGCCGGTCGAGGAGGCAACCTGGGAGACCGGCAGGATATGCGCAACCGATACCCTAATCTTTTCACTTTCAGGTATGTCTCTATGCTTGTTCGAGGACGAACAAATTTTTAAGTGTAGGGGGATGTGATGACCCGACCGCTTATTTTGAGAATTAATGTCCTAATCCACTATTAACTATTTTCCTTGTGTTTGTTTCTACTATTGTCAGTTTTCGGGAGGAAATATTTGGAGTTTTGGAGAGTTTGGGACACTTAGTCCCTAAATAAGAGCTTAAGTTTTGAAAATTTGACTATGATTGGATCAGTGTGACGATGGCATTGGAATGGAATTCCGATGGTTTCATTAGCTTCGATGGGTGATTTCGGGTTTAGGTGCGTGTTCGGATTGTGTTTTGGAGGTCCATAGCAAATTTAGGCTTGAAATGCCGAAGGTTCAATTATTTATGTTTCTGGTTCGATAGTGAGATTTTGATTCGAGGGTCGGAATGAAATTCTAGAAGTCGGAGTAGCTCCGTAGTGTTGAATTTGACATCTGTGCAAAATTTCAAGTCATTCGGATAAGGTTTGATAGACTTTTTGATTGAAAGCATATTTTGAGAGTTTTGAAGTTCTTAGGCTTGAATCCGATGCTTATTGGTTGATTCGCTTTTGTTTGAGGTGTTGTGGAGATTTTATAAGTTGGGATAGTGGTATATGACTTGTTCGTGCATTTGGTTCAGGTCTCGGGGACCTCGAGATGATTTTGGATTTTTGACGGAAAGGTTTGGAGTTGTGAGTTACAATTGATGTTTCAAGGTTACTGCCATAACCCCGCGAGTATCTTGGGGACCACAGGTGCGAGACCGCATAAGCAGTGGAATCATCACAAAAGCGGAAAGGGGAGGGCCAACTGGAGACCGCAAAAGCGAAAGCTTCATTGCAGAAGCGGATTCACATCTGCAAAAGGTCAATCGCAGATGTGGACAAGAGGCCTTAGTGATCAGTCGCAGAAGCAACTGCAAAAGTGGGACCATAGGTGCGGTCCCATGACCATAGAAGCAAATTAGCTGGGCAGATCATACAAATAATTGCCTTCGCAAATTTGAGTTATTCGTTTATCGTTTTTGAATGAGATTGAAGCTTTTAAGGGAGATTTTTGAGGAAACCAAAGGGGAATCACTTGGAGGTAATATTCTTGACTTCATAACTAATTTATATGTGATTAGTGGTCTAATTCGTGGTGAAAAATTAGGGACAATCTGTGCAAAATGGGTAATTAAGGATTGAGATTAAGAGACATTAAAGTGGGGGGTTGAGGGGTCAATTGAACTCCGAATTCAGTATTCTTGATATGTATTGACTCATGAGAGTATGAGAATTCCGAAAATGTAAGTTACACCCAATTCCAAGATGGGGGCCCAAGGGAATTTTGGTTATTTTACCTAATTTCGCGTATTAGCTTAGAATTTGTTTGTAGAATCAATTAGTTGAAGTGTTATTTACATTATGAAATTGAATTGAATTGATTTGGGCCATTTGGATTCGAGTACTCATGGCAAAGACATGGTTTCGGGTTGACTTTGAGCTTGTTCAAGGTAAGTGGCTTGCCTAACCCTGTGAGGGGGATTTACCCTAGAGATTTGGTATTGTTGATATTTGATATGCCTTGTACGTGAGGTGACGAGTGCGCACTTGTGCTAATTGTTGGAAATCCGATTTTTGCTGAGTAATTAAAATTTTGTTTTCTTCTCCCATTATTACTGCTAGCATCTGCGGGCTGCACATGAGCGGATATGTTTTGGCTAAGAAGTTTCTCCGGTCAGGGTAATATTGGCTTACCGTGGAGCGCGATTGCATCAACTTTGTGCGCAAATTCCACCAATGTCAGGTACAAGCCGGTCAACATGCAAATCCCAAGCAGTTAAATGCACACACAATCATGCATCAGGATGGTCTTTTCATTTGGGGTTACCCGTCCTAGACGGATCCAACCCCTGTGTTGAGTCCCCTAAGTCAAATGCATGATGCAAATAAGCGTTCCTACTAGGAATCCGGCATGAGGTCAAGTTATTCTAGGTTAAAACCTTGGTATCGGGTCTAGACTGTGTACCCGAGCAGACAAATCGAGTTGAGGAGGGGGCTACGTACCGGGAACCAAACGGCCATCCGGCTTAGTAACTTATCAGGCCTCTTTCTTATTTCAGGGTATGTCACTAACAGAATAGGGAGTCTCAACCAGTAAGCGCATCCCCCGAGGTTAAAAAGAGAAGGGTTTCGTAGCAGTTTATATACACAGTTCAGATAATATCAAAGCGGTAAAAACATCATTTTGCACATTAAGCCAACATGTGAAATCAGATAATAAACAAAGCCAAATACAACAACTATTCTAAGCTCGAATTCTTGAACCCTGAACCAGAGATTCTGAATACTAGTCCCCAGCAGAGTCGCCAGAGCTGTCACACCTCCTTTTGGCTACTACAACCCGATGAAAGGTGTAGGTAAGGAAGTTTTCCAGTTAAAGGACAATCGAAATGAGATTTAATTAATTAAGAGAGTTTCAAAGTCACCACTGGGGAGATTTATGGTGTCCCAAGTCACCGGTTAGAATCCCGAATCGAGGAAAGAATGACTCTGTTTAACAGTCTCGAACCAAAAATCCGAGTAAGGAATTCTATTAACCCGGGAGAAGGTGTTAGGCATTCCCGAGTTTCGTGGTTCTAGCACGGTCGCTCAACTGTTATATTTGGCTTAAATTATCTGATTTTAGAACATGTTTTGACTTATATGCTTTTTAACCTTCAACCGCTTTTACTATTATTATTATTTTTAAAGGAAATTACAGCGTCGTTGAAACATGTCTTGAACCACGTCACATAAATGCACCCGTGGATTTTGACGTATTTCAACTTCGTTGAGATTTAGATTTGGGTCACATAAATGTGCACCCGAATTTAAAAAAGGTGAATTATTAAAGACGCGTTCTAAGGCGTCTACCGAATTATTATCTTTGCGAGAGGCTGTAAATATTCTCTAAACGACTCGTCTCAGATTCTAAGTATTTTAACATCAGCATTTTACAAGAGATAACTCAAAGGTCTTATTTGATCTTAAAGATTAACTATGGGGATTTATTGTCGACGCCACATCTAAATGGCCCGGGTTCCTGTATCAGTTGGGCCTCAATGGAGCCCAGCTTGACAACCCCTAATCGTGGGTCCAACGGCAACCCTTTCACTTAACCTTCAAATGAGAAGGGTCATTATTCATTACTGTACTTTAGGCCCTAACATAAATACAAGCTGAATCGCAGGGACTATATATATAAACTACTGAAGTTGGTGGGCCAGGTGGCCCAATCAGCCCAAACAGGCTTGGCGTTGAACAAATAATTGTTACATGCTCGCTTATATCACGCAATGGATGTGACCGTGGTCACCTGCACAACCAACTATCAAGCTCGAATTTAGCTAACACTTAGGAAATCTTAGACGCAATTATATTACTTACAAGTATCATATAAGGAATTTTAACAGTCCAAACAGTTCTTTAAATTTGTCCAACCCTTAGGAAACCCATACCAAATTGCAACTACTAACAATTATATTGCTAATCTAACAATCCAAACAGTCCTAGATTTATTTACGTTCAGAGAACTTAATCAAATCAAAGAACCTACTCAAAATGTAAGAACAATAGACCACAAATTTAACAAAATTGCAGCTGACTTCATTTCAATTATCAACTGGACTTCTATATTTGTATCATGCTTAGTAAATGTACCTGGAAAGTGAGATTAGTAGCAATAGATGGCAAAGCAACATATCACAACCATAGTAAAGCTATCTAAACCCAGCAGAATACCAGTAAACGATACAATCAATGAAGCAAGCACTCAAATTGTGCCAACAAAACCCCAGGACTCAATCTAATAGCAACTCTTAAACTTCTATCTGAACAGGAAGCTTTTGGAAATAAATCAATGGAACAGTAGTAATTTGATCAGATGTATATATCCTTAATTCTGGAAATCCAGCCTTGCCTTCAAAGGCAAGAATAAGTCCCTTTTATAGTTGAAGTAAGTAGGGCAACCCTTAGACCTATTTTTGCAATTTGGTCCTTTTGTTTTTAATTTGTGGACCATGTTTTTACTACCCAAAATCTGAAAACCCCCTTTGAACCCTCCCACTAGAAGATTCTGGACATTTCTATTTCATTACAACCTAATTTTCCCTCAATAACCCTGTTATTTACAATGAACCTTACAAGGCTTCTACAAATCAATTGGGTCAATCTGACCCAAAACCCCAACCCAAAACCCCCTGGGCGTGCATACTCTGGCCAAACCTTACAAACCCCACCCCAACACTCAACGAGCCATGAAGCTACAGTGAGTGAGATTATTTAGGCCAAACAAACAAAAGAAATAGCAAATAGAGGAGGAGAAGAACTGAGTGAAAACACTTAAATGATTTAATCAAAACAAAACAACGAGGAGAACAATCACAGAAAATGATAAGCAGCATGGAATCAAATCAAACCTATTTTCATGCCTAATGAACCTAAGCCATATGGTAAGAAACAGAAGATTGAAATTCTAAACTAGCCGCAGAGATTGTAATTAAATGAAAAATAAGAATGGAATCATATATAATCAGATATATAAAGAAGAACTAAGTACCTTCGATTTTAAACCCGACTAATGAACCTCATGGCATCATTTGGTGTCTAATCGCCTTTAATAATGTGTTTTCTACCAGAAAACACAAAACAAAAGGTGATTAAAACCGCAAAACCAAAAGTACTCTAGGATTCTGCGAATAGGCTTCAGACCAAATTTGATTTGAAATTCGAGCTAAACAAGAAATATTTGAGGGTGAAGGGTTGTGGATCTTAGGTGAGGGATGTGAGGAGAGTACGCGACACCAATTTGGTGGATTTTGGGAAAAGTTTTATTTTGGCCAGCCAGTTCAAATTGAATTTCAAAGAGTTACAACATGATTCAAGCCTGAACGATGGTAGGAATGGGAAGGGGAGGTTAAGGGGGTGCAGGGGTGTAAAACTGAGGTCATTCGGAGGTGGCGACGCCATGGGCGGCGGAGGCGGCGTCCACAAAACTTAATATTCGACACGGTGTGTATGATTCGAAGGCTGTAAATCACAGATTTGGAATGAGGAAGACGAGGGGTTTTCGTGATGTAATTTTGGAGTCATTTAGTTGTCCGCCGCCACCATGAGGCGATTTCTGCCGGCGGTTTTAGAGTGGGAGGTGGTGGTGTTAGGGTGGCTGAATCGTGGTGTTACTCTGATGAGTGAACTGTACGAGGATGAAGTGTTTGGTCTTTGATATTATTACACATGTTTGGACACTTTTATGTAAAATGCAAGGCTTCATGTGAGCCGTTGGATGATGGGCGATGGACGGCCATGATGAAGGGCAACCAAACGACATCGTTTGGCACCCCTGGGATGGATCGGGTTGATGGACGGGTGGACAAGGTATTTGGGCCTGGGTTTCATATCAAAATGGCCTAGATGAATATATATTTGAATTGTATATTAAGGTTTCCTTTAAATCTTTTTCTTTATTTTATTTTCAATTCCAAAATTATTTTAAAACCTAATTAATTTATAAAATCCTCCCCCAATTTACCCACATATTTGCGGTTTGTCGCCGCAATAATTTCACAATAATCCTTCAAACCTCTCTATAACAGCTTTGTTTGTTACAAATATTTTTGCATGTTATAACGAAATGCTGTTATATAAAGCATATATTATAAGATAACATGACAATTGATTCCAGAAAACTTGGTTTTTGTAATTTAATGTAGTTTTTATATAGGGATATTATTGTAGAGAGGTCTGATTATATTATGTATACTCACATTTGGAAAAAAAATTCTATATGCAGGAAAATTTAGGGAAAATAGCCGAAAATATCCCTATGCTTTCGGATATTGTCTACATTTAACCTTTGTTATACTATCCGGCCAAATTTACCCTTGCCATTATACTATCTGGTCAAATTTACTCTTACCATCAGCAAACTTTTAAAAATACCCCTTGATCTGTTAGGTAATCCAAAATATCCTAATTTACTTTTATTTAATTTCCTTGTCATTCTTCTTGTTCCACTACAACAACAATAACAAATTCAGTTTAATCCAGATGAGGTCTGGGGAGGGCAGTGTGTATGCAGCCTTGCCCATATCTTGTAAAGGCAGAGAGTCTGTTTTCGATAGATCCTCGGCTAAAATATGGTAAGAATAAAGCAACAAGAACTAACAACAGTAATATGATAAGTAACGGAAGCTAGTAACATGACAAAGTACTAAAGAACTAAGAATGAAATAATACAAGAACATAATCACAACAGTAATCTCAACCTCCACCCCTTCATATCGCTAGTCATATCCTCGTTTAGGTGCAACAATGACATGCCATGCTTAATCACCTCAGTCAAACACTTTCTTGGCCTACCCTGCTCTTCCTCAAGCTTGTCATGGTCAACCTCCCACACCTCCTGACCGGAGCATCTATGTCTCTCCTCTTCACATGCTCAAACCATTGCAGTCTCGATTCTCGCAATTTGTCTTCTACGGATGCCACTCCCACCTTGCCAATAACAACTTCTTTCCTAATCTTGTATTTTCTAGTATGCCTACATATCTATCTCAACATCCTTAATTCAGCTATTATCATCTTCTAGACATGGGACTTCTAGACGGACCGACTCTCAGCTCCATACAAAATAGTCACTATTTTTAGAAATTACTATTGATGTAAATGCTAAAGGTACTAATCTATAGAAATCATTCATTTTAATTACCAATGCATCCACTTCTCTTCTTGTGATAATGAGTTTGGGATTTATTTAAAATTTTATTCATTTCTCTTCTTGTTATTGTCTAATTAGTATAGTGTTCGATCAACTAACTTAACAGTGTACAATGTGAGGCATTTTATTAAAGCAAAATAAAGTCTTCAAGGAACTTCAACTTCTATCATTACTAGAAAACTCACAAAATCTATCCATAGAATACCAACCGAAAGTCAAAAAAAACTAACCGAAATCGATCAAAAAATAATTAAATTGATCGCAAAAGTCAAAGAAAATATCTCTGATAACATATATAGTAGCCTCCCAACAAATATATATAAAATAGGACTAATTTCGGTCGAAAATTGGTCAATCTTTGATCAAGACCTAGTCACACTTGCATATTATCCACCAAAATAATTTTTAGTTAAAAATTTTCAAATATACCGACCAAAATCGGTCATTATTTGGATTATTCTCTTGCACTCAAGGAAATGAGTTTTTTAATATAACAAATATTCTCTTGCACATAGTCTTGAATATTTTATTCTCGATCACCTTATTAATACTTTGCTCAGATACCTCATCGGTGGATCAATTGAAAAATCAATTCTATTCGATTAAATCTTACTATCACACATTTAAAAATAAAGTGTATAATTATATAAGATGTATTGCTATATTAATATTTCAATTTTAGCAACAACATATGAATATAACATACATTAGGTATATCAATACTTAAGTTGCAGATGGAAGGACCGGGCAGACCGCATATGTAAGTTTTTTAACTACTATAACTTGAAATTAATATTTAAAAGATTATGTAGTTCATAATTTTCTATTTTCTGAATAAAGAGTCACTACAAGATTAATATGGAGGAGTACACCTAGAGTTTGCCACCGAATGAGTAAGGTAAGCGATCACTCCTTTTAGACGAAGAAGCGTATATGATATGGTTGGATGTTGTCAGTGGTCCTAATAAATAGAAGGCATACGGCCTTCCAGAGAGATTATTCGGCGCTACAGGGCAAGATTGCAAGGTATATGGATTTTTACCCAAGGCGAGGCAATTGATAGGTCGACTATCTTGTCTATAGAGAAGAAGATCGCAAAGCTGAGAACATAGCTTGAAAAGGAAAAGGCTCGAGAACAAAAGGGAGATGAAGAATTTGGTACCCTTCACGTTCAGCTAGAAAAGAGGGACCAACAATTTAATCTCCTTAAAGGTTAGCTGGCCAATCTTCTTTCTGGTAGTACTTTTCCCATTCGCCGGTCATGTGAGCCTTCCCCATATGCTATTCTTTCTTGTCATGATCCTTAGAACCATACCGATGATGAACTTTTTAGTAGTGACGATGGAGACGATGGAATACAAATGCTTATTGAATGGTGTGTGTTGCTAAAGAAAGTCTTGAAGTAGTGAATATTTAGTTAGGAGTAATTTTGAATGATGCTTGTATTATTGATATTATTTTGTTATTGAGCATTTATATACTTATTGTTTTTATTGAGCATTTATATAGTTGTTGTTGTTATTGAAATTATTGTTGTTATTAACATTGTTCTGGTTGTTGTTTTGGTTGTTATTAGCGCTGTTGTTGGTTAATTGTGGTTGAATGACAGCAATATAATGTTGTCATTATTGAATGGGTATTGGTTATAATAGGCAGGTAATGTAGCTTAAAAGTAGACATATTCAGCATGGTTTTTACTTAGAAAATTGACAAAATTGGTAAAAAATCTCATATTATTTCCAAAAATTCAAAATTTCCAACCGAAGCCGAAGTCGGTGGGAAATTACTTTCTAGTTTTTTTTTAGTATAACGACTAATTTTTATCAATTTGCTACAATTTACAAAGAATTAAAAAATTATCATATTATAATTTCGGCCAATGTGGGTCGCTATTATGAAAAATAAATAAAAAATAATTTAAATAATATCGATCGAACTCGATCGGTTTATTTATTTTTGTTGTTAGTCAAAGCGTTGAATTAACTGAATGACTTCAGTTGGAAAATTGTGACCGCCTTCAGTCGCCACCTTAGCGACCAGTATTTTTATGATTAATTAAAAGCAGTTGGAAATCAATCGCTTTTCCTCAAATTCGACATATGTCAGTCGGTTTTGGTGGACAAAATTTGACAATTTTCTAGTAGTGTATCACTAATACTTCCAAAGTCTCCATACCGTTAGTGCAACAAGTTCATTAAAGTTGGAATGAATACTTTTAAAAATTTAGACAAGCCACGAAATTTCAATTCTTCAATTTACTATATTTTATTTACTAACCATTGCAATATTTATATTTCGTTCTCTAATTTTTTGTCAACTAATAAAGCAGGTCAATACCAATTATTTCGAAAATAGTGGATTAAGAAGAAGAAGAAGTGACTTAAATAAAATAATTTGGGAGATTCAGGGTCAACTGACAGATTGAGGAACAATTTTAAAAGTTTGCTGATGGTAGGAATAAATTGGCCGGATAATATAATGGTAAAAGTAAATTTTGCAAGATAGTATAATAACTGTTAAATATAGATAATATTCGAAGGTAAAAAGATATAGTTAGTCTTTTTCCAAAAAATCAATAGCGTGCCGTTTAATAGTTAGAAATTCGTCTGATTTGTATAAAGCCTTTGCACGCATTTATATTTAGCTGGACAACATGAGGAGTAAAATTAGCAATTTCAATAATTGAGCTACCAAAATTAAAATTCACCTTCCCCCACCCTTTAAAATGAGGTAAATTCCACGAAATTTTTTGGTTCGAAGCTATTTTTGAATTTTTATCATAGCGAATATGTTAACGTAAAATATATCTACATTTTTTATCCAAAGAAAAATGGTTAATCATAATTCTATCCAACTCTACAAATTCCGTCCCGAATACAATGGATCGTGAAAGTAAACTCAAGCCAAAGAAACCAAAACTTACAAAAAAAAAAAAAAAAAAAAAAAAATTCAAACATCAAATCCGTTCAAAAACACAAATTACATCAACAATAATAATCCTAGTAGATTCAAACAACCCTAATAATCTCTCAGCAATGGCAATTCTTCCATTACTGGTTCTAAATCTCCAACCTTAATTAAAAGCTGGAATAATTAACCCGCAATGGAAGAACCACAATTAAAAGTACCACCACCACCTACTCCACCGACAACTCCATTATCCCTTGTCAAGCCTTCGTCGAAAAATAATAGAAAAAGGCCCGTAAAAATCTTTAGAGCCTTTCGCAATGTGTTCCGATCCTTCTCTATAATCACACTTGAAGACCGGCCGTTCACCCGATAACAAAACCGGTGTCACGAGCACATTATTCGGATTTAGGAAATGCCGAGTCGGCCTCTCGATTCAAGAAAACCCAGGAACTTTACCTAATCTGGTCATTGACCTGGCCATGCAAACCATTGTGTTGCAAAAGGAAATGAGCCTTGGGATGGTTGGAATGCGAGAAAAGACCGGATAATAGCAATAATAATAATAATATTGAACATTTGAGAAATGAAACAAAAATTCCGTCCAAAATCGTTTTTGAACAGTTACGGTTATCACATTTATCAACAGAACTCATGAAATCCTTAAGAACACTTGAAAATTTTATTTTCATAATCGGATGTCCGAATCATGTCAAGTCAGTTCTGTTTCCTACCAAATTTCACAAACATAACTTAAATACCATATTAAACCTATACTGGTCCTGGAACCAAAATATGGGCCAGATAACAACAGGATCAAATATTAATCAATTTCTAAAAGCCATTATATTTCTAGTTAACAATTTTCTTCAAATAATTATTTCTCGGGCTACGGACCTCGGAATTCAATTCCGGACATACGCTCAACTCTCATATTTTACTATGGACCCTCGGGGACCATCAAATCACACGTTCGTTTATCAAAATATTGACTGAAGTCAACTGAAATCAATTTTAAAAGCAAAACTCAATATTTTTCTCTAATTTCACATAAAGGCTTTCCATAAATGTACTTGGACGGCACACGTAAATTAAAGAGAAAGAAAATGAGGTTTTGAAGACCTCAGAACCCCAAATTATATCCTAAAATACGAGATGATCTTTTGAGTCATCATCAAGCTGTTTGATAACGATGATTAAAGAAAGTAAAAGGAAAAGAAAATAAGGATTGAATCTCATGGTAGGGACCATGACCGTACGTCAAATCATACTAATAGGGCTGCATCGATGAATTTGTCGCAAGAAATTTCGTTGATCAACCAAGCCACTACTTGCGACGTCCAGTAGCGAAGCCAAATTTTTACTACTTAAGGAGTATCAAAATTTTAAAAAGGGTAAACACAAGCGTAGAAGTCTAGGAAATTGAACACACACTATAAATAAAAATATTTCTACAGGGTGTCAAAATTTTAAAAAATAAACACACGAAAACGAGGGAATTCAATATACTATGTATAAAATAAAAAAATTACATATCAAAATAATATAATTTTTTGGCAAAGGGGTGACACCCCTTGAAGTTATGTAGCTCCAGTACTCACGTCTCTCTCTCTTCTTGTCTTTTTTCTTTGATATTTAGTAAGGTGTTTGACACTTATATTAGAGTCCGATTACATTTGAAATCACACTAAAAAGAATTTATACATGGAGATAAATGTTTCTCTAACAAAGGCGATTTCATACTCATATCTTAAACCCAAAATCTATAATTACTAAACCAAACCAATGGTGTCTGATTTTAAAATCTATAAACAAAACTAAACTAATAAAGACGGTTTTCTCAATCTCGATTTTTCTCGGGGTTTTCGGGATTGTAATGACCCAGAAAGTCATCACTTGTTTTAGAAACAAATTAGTGCTCTGAGGCCTAAAAACCTCCTTTTTACACCCTCTTGATTTGCATACGTGGTACAGACCTATATCCAGAAAACCTTCTATGTGAAAAGATGAGAAATAGAAATTTCTAGAGTTAATTTTGGTTGACTTTGATCAATATTTTGGGCAAACGGACCTGGATCCGTGTTCCGATGATCCCGGGAAACCCGCAGTATATATGAGACTTGGGTGTATGTCCGAAAATAAATTTGGAGGTCTCAACCAATTTTTGAAAGAAATTATTTTACTGAATTATCTAAGAAATATAGAAACGAATTAATGTTTGAAACTATTGGTAACGGGCCCGTAATTTTGTTCCAGAACCCGGTACAAACTTGCTATAGTATTTAAAAGATAACTATAAAATTTGGTGAAAATGAAGTTATTCGACGTGAGTTAGACTTCTGATTGAAAAGCTATGAACTTTGAGAGTTCTTGATGAAAATGTTGAGTTTTGAGGGTCACTTCATGATTTTATATGTTATTTTGATGACGTGATTGCACGAGTAGGTCCATATGATGTTTTTGAGTTAGTATGCACACTTGGTTTGGAGTCCTGAGGGCTCGGATGACTTTTGGGTAGGTTCTGGGATGTCTTAGGCTTAAAACATGCATTTTGCAGGTTCAGAGAAGTGCACATCTCTGAACCTGCCAGTGATGACCACATTGATTTTGGTGCTATCAGCAGTGGGGGTTGTGCGGCCGAACTCGATTATGTGCGGTCCGCACAGGTTCTCTGGTCCGACTTCAGAAGCTATATCTTTTGATCTATAATGAATTTTGAGATGATTCAAAAACAAAAATTGTAGTTCTTCTTGTCAAGTTTCCATAAAGGTAAAGAAACCACAATTGGACATCTGTAGAAAAAGTTATGGCCAAAACACTAGCATAGCACTGCACTTCACATGGAGAGCTATGCGGTCGCACTTGATTTTGTACGGCCCACATATAGGGCCTAAGATGGGTATATTTAAACAAGATTTTCAGTTATTTTTTATTTTTCAAAACCCAAAAAATATTAGGGGTGATTTTTCAAATAACCTTTCTTCTCCAAAACATTAGTAACTGATTTATAACTCATTTTCTTTAATTTTTAACTTTTTTCACAAGATTTCATTGAAGAATCTTGGATTTTCATGGTGGAATTGGGAATTTTGAGTAAAACCTAAGAATATTGAAATTTGGGGATTTAGATAACTAATTGAAGTTGGATTCCAAGACCAATTATATATCCAGGCTCGGGGGTGAATTGGTATATGAATTTGGTCCAAATTTGGGTTTGGACCAAGTGGGACCGGGAGCCAATTTTTCGCTTTTTTGAAAAACTTTAGAAAACTTATTTTGATGCATTAGAATTGATCCCTTTAGAATTTATTGATGTAATTAAGTAACTTATGGCTAGATACGAGCAAGTTGGTGGTGGAATCAAGAGGTAAAGCGATAGTTGAGGCTTAAGTTGTGTTCGTGGCATCGAGGTAAGTGTTCGGTGTAACCTTAGCTTGAGGGATTATGAGTGGTGTCTTATTTGGTATGTGTTAATTGTGGAGTATGATGGATTGGCATGGTGACGAGTATCTATACGTCGGTGTCAACTATGCCCATGAGTCTAATATTGTAATTGTTGTGGCTCCATTGTGATTTATCCATGTCTAAGATGATGATTAGCATTGTTGGTTCCATTGTCGGGATGCTATGTTTATGATATTGTTTACCCTGCAGGGATGTTGTTGTTATACTTGTTGATATATTATTGTTTCATTTTCGGGATATTATTGTTATATTATTATTCCCTTGCCTGGATGTTATTGTTGTATTATTATTTCCTTGTCGGGATTCTTCTATGATTGGTGCTAATACATGAAATGGGAGCGGGTTGCACGCCTGCAACTGTAATATATGAAATGGGAACGGGTTGCACACCTACAACGAGATATATGAAATGGTAGCGGGTTGTACGCCTGCAACGAGATACATGAAGTGGGAGCGAATTGCACGCGCTGCAACGAAAATATATGTAATGGGAGCAGGTCGCATGCCTGCAACAAAACTATATGAATGGGGGCGGGTTGCACGCCTGCAACGGAAATATATAAAATGGGATCGCGTTGCATGCCTGCAACAAGATATATGAAATGGGATCGAGTTGCACACCTACAACAAGATATATGAAATAGGATCAAGTTGCACGCCTGCAAAAAGATATGAAATGGGATCGGGTTTCCAACAAGAAATCGAAATGGGATCGGGTTTCACATCCGCAACAAGAAAGAGATGAAATTGAATGCTGTGTTGTTTCTCTTATTTTTTTAGCAATTGAATTTTGATTTTCCTACATTCTTGTTCGGTATTTTGTTTTTATCTGATACTTTCTGCAACATATTTTTCCCTCCCCCTTTATCTGTATATGTATGCCTTTATTTCAACTGCATATGATTTAACTGCGCAAATTTATTTGGTAGTGTGGTCCCTGCAATAATTTAACAAATCATCAGTCAAACCTCTCTATAACAGCCTTGTGTGTTCCAAATATTTTTGCAAGTTATAACGAAATATTGTTATATATAACATATATTATCATGACATGAAAATTAGTTCGGGAAGAGCCTGTCTTTTATAGTGAAACATTGCTATTATATAGGGATGTTGTTATAGAGAGGTCTGATTGTACTATGTCTACTTACATATGGAAAAAAATTATTTCTGCAGGAAAAATTTAGGAAAATTGGCCAAAAATATCCCTCTACATTCGGATATTGTCCACATTTAACCTTTGTTATACTATACAGCCAAATCTACCGTTGCCGTTATACTACCCGGCCAAATTTACTCTTACCATCAGCAAATTTTTAAAAATTACCCCTTGATCTATTAGGTAATCCAAAACCTCCTAATTTTATTTTATTTAAATCACTTGTCGTCCTTCTTGCTCCACTACAACAATAACAACAACACATAGTTTAATCCCATAAATGAGGCCTGGGGAGGGTTGTGTGTACATATCAGTACCCTATCTTATAAAGACATAAGAATGGTTTCCGAAAGATCCTCGGCTAAAAATGATAAGAATAAAGCAATAAGCAATAACAACAATAATATAATAAGTAACGGAAGCGAGTAACATAACAAAATAATAAAAGAACTAAGAATATAATAATATAAGAACATAACTACAACAGTAATATAATAAGTAATGGAAGAGTGTGACATAACAAGGTAATAAACAACTAAAAATAAAATAATACAAGAATAGTACTAGTGTTACTAGTAAACCCACCTACCAGCTCACCACCTTAGTTCTCGACCTCCACACCTTCATATCGCTAGTCATATCCTCAATTAGGTGAAATAATGACATGTCATGCTTAATCACCTCTCCCAAATACTTCCTTGGCCTACCCTTGCCCTTTTTCAAGCTCGCCATGGTCAATCTCCCACACCTCCTGTCTGGGGCATCTATGACTGTCCTCTTCACATGGCCAAACTATCGCAGCCTCGATTCTCGCAACTTGTCTTCCACAAACGCCACCTTGTCCATAATAACTTCTTTCCTAATCTTATCTTTTCTAGTATGCCCATACATCCATCTCAATATCCTTATTTAGCTAGTATCATCTTCTAGACATGGGACTTCTTGACGGGTCAACGCACAGCTCTATACAACATAGCTCCTATTTTTAGAAATTTCTATTGATGTGAATTCTAAAGGTACTAGACTATAAAAGTCATTCATTTTAATTATCAATGCACCCACTTCTCTTCTTGTGATAATGGGTTTGAGATTTGTCTAAAATTTTATTTATTTCTCTTCTTGTTATTGTCTGGTTAGTATAGAGTTTGATCAACTAACTTAACACTGTACAATGAGAGGTATTTGATTATAGTAAAATTGAATTTGACAATATAAAGTCTTCAAAGAATTTCAACTTCTATCATTACTAGAAAACTGACAAAATTCGTCCATAGAATACTAACCGAAATCGTTAAAAAAAATGACCGAAGTCAGTCTGAAATAATTAAATTGATCGCAAAAGTCAAAGAAAATTTTTTTGATAACAGAAATAATAGTTCCCCAATAAATGTATAAAAATTCGCACTGATTCCAGTCAAAAATTGGTCAATCTTTAGCCAAGACCTAGTCATACTTGCATATAATCTACCAAAATAATTTTTAATTAAAAATTTGCAAATATATCAACCGAAATCGGTCGGTATATTTGAATATTCTTTCTCTCACAAGGAAATTAGTTTTTCAATATACTAAACTATATTTTACTCTCGATCACCTTATTAGTACGTTGCTCGGATAATTCATTAGTGGATTAATTGGAAACTAATTATATTCGATTACATCTTACTATAACACATTTAAAAATAAAGTGTATAGTTCTAGAATATGTACTGCTATATTAATATTTAAATTTTCACAACAACATATGAATATAGCATATACTAAGTATATTAATACTTAATTCGTAGATGGGTCGAGGACCGGGTAGACTGCATATATAAGCTTCATAATTACTATAACTTGAAATTAATATTTATATGATTATATATTTAATAAATTTTTATTTTCTAAATAATTATTAATGTGGAGGTGTACACCTAGAGCATCCCACTGAATGAGTAATGTGAGAGACCACTCTTTTTAGACGAAGAAGCACAGAGGATACGGTTGAATATTGTCGATGGTCCGAATAATGGATGGAATATAGCTTTCCACAGAGAATATTTTGGCACTACAGGGCTGGATTGCAAGATATAGTGACTTCCGCCAAAGGCGAGGTAATTGATAGGTCGACTATCTTGTCTAAGGAGAAGAAAATTGCAAAGCTGACATCACAACTTGAAAAGAAAAGGCTAGAGAACAAGAGAGAGATGAAAAATTTGGTACCCTTCAATTCATCTAGAAAAGAGGGACCAATAATTTAATCTCCTTCAAGGTCAGTTGACCAGTCTTCTTTCTAGTAGTGCTTTTCCCATTCCCCAGTCTCGAGCCTTCCCCATATGCTAATCCTTCTCGTAGTGATCCTTGGAACCATGCCAATAATGAATCATCTAATAGTGAAGATGGAGATGATGCAATACAAACACTCATTAAATGGTATGTGTTGCTAAACAAAATCTTGAACTTGTGAACATTTAGTCAGGAATAGTTTTGAATGATCATTGTATTGTTGATATTATTTTGTTATTGAACATTTATATAGTTGTTGTTCTTGGCATTGTTGTTGTTATTAGCATTATTGTGGTTTTCATTGTGATTGTTATTAGCGTTGCTGTTGGTAATTGTTTTTGTTATTGTGGTTATTGTTGGTTAATTGTGGTTGAATGACAACAATATAATGATGCAATTATAGGATGAATATTGGTTGTAATTGGCAGGTGGTGTAGCATAAAAACATGCATATTCTGCTCGGGGTTTACCTAGAAAACCGACCGAAGTTGGTTAGAAATATCATATTATTTTCCAAAAATTCAAAATTTCCGACCAAAGCTGACGCCAATGGGAAATTACTCTTTAAATTTATTTAATTTTTAGTATACCGACCAATTTTGATTGATGTTTAACAATTTACAAAGAATTACAAAATTATTATATATTTATAATTCCGGGTGATGTCAGTCACTATTTTGAAAAATAAATAAGAAATAATTTAAATAATACCTATCGAATTCGGTTGGTGTATTTATTTTTGTTGTTAGTCAAAGCTTTGAACTAACTGATCGACTTCAATAAGAAAATTGTGACCGCCTTCGGCCGCCACCTTAGCGACCATTATTTTTTCGACTAATGAAAACCAGTTGGAAATCAATCGCTTTTCCTCAAATTTTGAATGATGTCGGTTGGTTTTGGTAGACGAAATTTGAAACTTTTCTAGTAGTGTATCGCTTGTACTTCCAAAGTCTCCATACCTTTGGTGCAACAAATTTATTAAAGTTGGAGTAAATACTTTTAGAATTTAGATAAACTACCAAATTTAGATTATTCAATTTACTATACTTTATTTACTAACCATTGCATTATTTTTATTTCTTTCTTTTATTTTTTTCAATTAAGAAAGCAGGTCAATACCAATTATTTCGAAAATAGTAGATGAAGAAGAAGAATAAGTGACTTAGATTAAATATGGGAGTTTCGGGGTCACCTAACAGACTGAGGAGTAATTTTAAAATTTTGCTGATGGTTGGGATAAATTTGGTCGAATAGTACAACGGTGGGGCTAAATTTTACCAGATAGTATAACAGTTATTAAATATAGACAATATGTGAAAGTTAACGGATATTTTGGCCCTTTACCAGAAATCTAACTTGACGTTTAATAGTTAGACATTCATCTGCTTTGTATAAAACCTTTACAAGCATTTATTTTGGAAAAATACAGAAATAGCAAATTTAAATACAAACTTACCAACCTCTAGCTCAAAATTAAACACTTACCAAAAGTAGCCAAAAATTAGAGATACACGTAAGGAAGGATTCTTCTATCCGAGAATCATGCTAAATATCTTCCTTTCTTTCCTAGTTTGTCAAGGGTATCAATTTAATAGATCACGACATTCTCTACCTCTGTATATCACATCATTCACTCTCAAGAAAATTCTCAAAATGAGCTCCAAATTTCACTCAAAATCAATGAATTTCATTATATACCTTCAAAATTTCTATGTAGATACAACTTTTGCAATTTTTTTGGAGAAGGAACTACGAAATCCAATCAAAATCAATCAAGGAATTAGTGAGTTTGACCTAATTTCAGCTACTTTAATGGAAAAATTTATCAATTTTTATTAAGTATGGTGGTCGATGGAATGTTGACAACAGTTTTGTAGATTATAAATGTAGATGTTGTAATAGTTACTCCAGATATAAGTTTTGAAGATTTTGTAGACGTTTTCGAAATAACTTATGATAGATACTTTATTGAAATATATTGAAATCAAATACAATGTCTGAAATAGTTCTCCGCCAATAGTGATACACAATAGTATGGGTGTATGTGTATATCTTGAGTTGAAAAAAGCTCGAAATTTACAATGTATCCGCTTTGTATAACATCGAGTGAAAATGATATGAACATGATCTCCTACAATTCTAATTCTGCTGTGATTTCCTCAGAATGTGCACAAAGCTCAGTTTTAGTGGAGAGATATAACGAGTATACAATTAAGATGGTCGATTTTGGGATGGAGAACACTGGAATGATACAGAATCTGATGAAAATACAATAATAACTGACCCTCAACACATAGATATAGAAGAAGGTCAATTTTATAAAGACAAGGCAATAATAATCAAAGTCAAGAGGCACTTGACAGTAAAGGAAGTATTTCAATTTAAGGTGCATAGATTAAGCGAAAGCATGTATCAAAATATTTATTGTATAATTATGTATCTCAATGTATATCGTAGTTGATATTAGAAGCATAATTATGCAGAAATAAGCTGTTGCTTGTAAGTATGTGGCTGTACACATTTAAGTTTTGGTTGTCACCGTCTAGTACTATATAGTCATTGTACTTTTTCATCTAGTATTGTTTATGGCAGTGTGTATCAAAATATATCATTATATTTCATGTCACTCTGTTTATTGATGGAAAAGTTTATATCCTTGTCATAGGTATTGCCTAGTATGCATCAACAACAACTCTGATTGGTATTTTTAGTATTCGAGCCTGAGAAAAGCAAACGTTTTCAAGGTCATAAATTTCGGCAAAGTGCACTCATTCCCCCTGCAAGACAGATCTTATGCATAACGTCAAGCTACTGTAAAACTTATCAGCAGACTTCTGATAGACAAATATAAAGACTCAAGAATAATATACACTCCTAATGACATAATTGGAGACATGAACAAGCAGTATGGTCTTTAGATGACATATATACAAGCATGGAGATCGAACAAATATGCAGTTCAAGTACTGAGAGGGAAACCAAGCCAATCATATGAAAAGATGCCAAGCTACTTTTATATGTAGGTTCTTACAAATCCTATGTCGATGGTAAGTTTTAAAAAAATAGAGGAAGACTTGTTCATGTATGATTTTGTTGCATTATATCCGTCTATAAAAGGATGACAATATTGCAAACCGGTTCTTGTTGTAGGTGGAACCTTTCTTGAATTGTCATATAGATGAATATTATTGATAGCATTAACACAAGATCAAGTAGGTAATAACCTACTACTCGCATATGCCATAGTAGATTCAGAGAATAATGCTTCATAGGAGTGATTTTTTACGAGATTCAAGGATGCATTTGAGGAAAGAAAGGGAATGTGCATAGTATCGGACAAGCATGAAGGCATTGTAAATGCAACGACAACATTGTATCCACAAGTACCTCATTGTGTCTGCATATGGCATCTATAGAATAATGTAAAAAAAATTACAAATAAAACCATTTACTGCTCAAAGACATATTCTCTGCTATGGTAAAAGCATACACAGTTGAAAAGTTTGATTACCACATGACAGAGATAGAGGAAATTGATAAGATGGTCAAAGATTACTTATGGTCCAGAGCATATTCCACTGTCAACAGAACATTAACGATGACTTCAAACATTGCAGAGTCGATCAATGCAGCACTCAAGCTGATAGGGAAATCCCACTACTGCCTTTTCTAGGCTACATATGGAAATTGACCGGACGATGGAATGTTACAAACCTAATGAATGCAGTAGAATCATTCACTGATCTTGGAAAATATATGAAACAATGTTGATGGACAATCTTGAATATTCACATCAGATAAAGGAGTGACTGGAATCTGTAGATACTTGCGCATGCTAGCATGTGATTTTTGCCCTATATGAATTACTTCCATAAATTCAAAATAAAATAATTTCTTTCAGTGTTTGCAATCTTGTGGATTTTTGTGGCATTTTCTATTAATTGTGTGCATTTTTGTTCGTGCATTTTAATTAGTGAAAAAAACAAAATAGGTTGTGTTTGCATTTACGATTTAATTCTTTATTTTAGGATAAATTAACAAATTAGTTATTTTATAAAGGTGAGAAAAATCACAAAACATAATTTTAGTTTTGCATTTTGAGGTTTTTATTTTAGTTTGGTTTTTACTAATTGGTGATAGTTATTATTTAGAATTAATTAACAAGCTAATGTGGTCTTATATTTTAATTTAGAATTTTACTTCCAATTTTGAAATTTAAAAAAGAAAATGTGGAATTAGGAAAAATGAAAAACAAAGAGAAGAGAAAAGAGTTAAAGAAATTGGGCCAATTTGGTTTAAATAACTCAGCTTAACCGGATTCCAAGCCCAGAACCGGTCCAAAACATGCCCCATTACCTTGTCCAGCAACCCTAGTAAGTGAAACGACGTCGTCTCCTGTCATTTGATCTTAGTCGTCGAGGATCTTTGATCTAACAGCTAAGAACTAAAGGTCCCTAGGTATTTATATGTCCAAATGTTACCCCACCTCCAAACTCACCTCCTCTCTCACACCCTACTAACCCTAGAGACGGTCTCGCCGTCTCCGCCGTCATTCACCGCCTGCTGCCTATCGAAAATCGCCTACGGCGGCGGCGGATCTCCTATGACCACCAAAATAGCACCACCACTTCCCCTCCCTATCCTGTTTCAAAATCCATTATCGTCTCCCATCAAAACCTAGCCAAACTTCTCGAATATTGCTCAAATGCTCTGACTCTTCTTCCATGGCCGGCGGTCCCACCACCAAAACACCACCAAATTAACACCCCAGCATTCCCAGGGTCTCCTCTTCCCTAATCTCACACTCTCAACTCTCGAACATGCCCAAAATTCCCCCAATTTGGAATCTGAGGTTTGGACCTTATGAGTTTAAAACTGAACCTGTGCATGCAAGGCCACTTTTTTGAATTTCTTGGCTTGTTCAAGCTTTTTCTAACACCGGTGAGTCCCTTTCCTTTTTTGTTTCGCTTTTGTTCTTCTTCTTTGGGTCAAAGGTCAATCTCAATTTAGACTAGGCCAAAAATTTTGAACCTAGAACCCTTCTTCTTGATGTATTTTCTTTGATTTTCTTTTTATTTTTACTTAGTTAATGGCATGTTAAGTATTTGATTGCACCTCCTATCTGGTCATCTAGTTTAATATATTTTGATTTATTTTAAAAGCTTAATTAGTTCCCTGGCTGTTTGTCGTAATTAATTAGTCAATTAGTTTACATGTTTAGCTGATTAGAACTCCTGATTTGTATTGTGTTCTTCTAAGTTGATTGCGCTCTAAGGTTAGTATAGATGCCACTCCCAGAAGGTTTTGTCTGGTCTGATTTAAAGCCCATGTTTAGTATGAACCATAGAGTCTATTGATTCATGACCCATAGCCCATTTTAGTGTTGATTGTTCTGAAGTAAATCTCAGGGGTATGTTTGGGGGGGGGGTAATTTGGGTAATTTAGGTCAAGGAATCTTACAGTAACCACTAAAAGAAGCCCCTGGAAGCATTTAATAGGGGATGAACTGTTAAAATTTCATTTGTGACTTGATTAGCAAGTCATAAATTAGGGACTAAAGGGAAAAATGAACTCTAAAGTTTTACCTAATATTCAACTTATAAAAGGTATGGAAACATAAGAAAAAGAAGAAAAAAATTTGAAAATCAAAAACAGCAAAAGAATTGATAAAAAGCTACTATTCCGTGAGATTTAGCAATTTTTTGATTCTTCCAACTTCTGAAAATGATAGTGTTTCATTAATGGGATTTGATATGGGTCTTGAAAATTTTTTTAGTCAAACTATGTGAAGTTACTATTTCACTGAATTTGAAACTGATATTGTGGTTTCTAAAACTAGTTCTGGGATTTTGCTTTCTTGGTGTTGAGTCCTGCTGCCTTAATTCACTACTGCTGTTGTCTCCTAAGCCTATACTCCTCTTGTTTATTGCTGTAATTAGGTACATGTCTCCCGAAACTCTAGATGTGTTGATGAGGCTTTGAATTGAAGAATTGAATGAGAAAAAGGAACTCGAAAACATAGTTCATTTCATTTGATTATGTTTTTTTGTTTTAAAATTCTATTGTTAGTTGAATATTACCCTGTTAAATAGATCCTTGATGGTTGTTATATGGCTAAGTATGTAGAATAGTCAAGCATGTTGAATCATATGAAGTACAAAGTGTAAATTAGTTTTTGAATTCCAGCATGATTTTTTGTTATATTATGTTGTGTAAGCTGTCCTAAATTAGAACATCTGCGAGATATGTGTGCCATTGAAGAACTAGAATTCAAATAATGAATTTGTGATTCAATAGATCTCAAAGTTGTGAGTTGTCACACCTCCTTTTTGGCTACTACAACCTAGCAAAGGGTGTAGATAAGGGATTTTTTCCAATTAAAGGACAATCGAAACGAGATTCAATTTTGAGAGAATTTTAGAGTCTCCACTTGGGAGATTTATGGTGTCCCAAGTCACCGGTTAGAATCTCGACTCGAGGAAAGAATGACTCTGTTTAACAGTCTGCGAACCAGAACTCCAGGTAAGGAATTCTGTTAACCCGGGAGAAGGTGTTAGGCATTCCCGTGTTCCGTGGTTCTAGCACGATCGCTCAACTGTTGTATTTGGCTTAAATTATCTGATTTTAGAATATGCTTTGCCTTATGTGCTCTTTACCTTTAAACTGATTTTACCATTATTTTTAAAGAGAATTGCAGCATCGTTCGAACACGCCTCAAACCATGTCGCATAAATGCACCCGTGGATTTTGACACGTTCCAACTTCGCTGTGATTTGGATTTGGGTCACATAAATGCGCACCCGAATTTAGGAAAGTACTTTTATTAAACCGCACCTATAGCAACTACGTGTTTGATATTTATGGGAGGGCCGCAAAATTTGCTTAAGGAACCTCCTATTTTTCTACATGTTATACTGAATTAAGGAGCCTACACATGGTATTTGTTTGAATTACATGGATCAATTTATTTTACAAAGGTATTTTGGCATATGCTAAATTTGTTAGAGCTATGTTTAAATCCACTAATTATTTCATGCATGATCCAGGTGCTTGGGAAGATTATATGTGCCTTGGCCTCGTTAATGAGCAAACGACCCACAAATAAATTGAGTTTTGGACAGCCCTAAAGCACATAATGCTCAGGCTGCAATGGATAACCATTTTTGACAGGTTTGGGCTGCGAATCACTTAGCCCAGCAAATCATATTAAATTATAGTGCTTAGCGCTTATTGGACTTTGCTAGTGAGCCCAGTGTTGATATGGACAAAAGAGTCCAGTTCTTAATAGCTATTTTGACTCAGAATTGTATACACGAATTTAATCATTACACATTCACGAATAAGAATAATCAAAATAATTTTTATATCAATTTCTACCTTAGATTTGGATCAGACAATTCATATACTCATCAGCCAGAGCATCAGAAATCAATTCTAACATTCGAATGTGGTTCAAGTTACACTATAAAGGACAAATCTGAAATAAATTATTAAGCATGCTGAGATCTAAACAAATTGAAAGGTTTAAAAGTACTTTTGGTTTGCTTAGCATGATCACTGGAACTACTGCTTCCAAATCCAGCAATTCTGAGTGCACAAACTCAGCAGTTGAACAACCTGGATTGAAACTGAAGCACATAGAAAATTCGAATTGAGAGTCCAATTATTACACATAGCCACAGTCCCAAATGTTCAATTATTACAAACATAATTCATCCTAACATTACAACATAATAACCACTGTGTTGCTACACCTATATTCAAACAAACATGGGAACTGGGGAAAGAAAAATAAACAAAAAAAATATAATGACAACAAGATCTTCACATTTGAGAGTATATTTCACTTTGAACTTCACATATACACGAGCTTTAGATGGTACCGGTAATGTAGCAAAGGAAACAACCAATGAGTAAATTGAAAGGATCAGCTAAACAACCAACAACCAATAAAACAGGATTTCTAGATTTCAGCAGAGTTTTAGACAGTTAAATCTTCAGAAAATGATTCAAAACAATCCTAATGGTATTTTCAGATCTAGAATTAGAATTTCAGCTTTAGAATTGTAGAGAAAAGTTCCAGATCAGTATTTCCAGCTCTAATGTAAAATATAAAGGCTTCTAGATCCCACCAAAATGTTTAGAACCAAAATTTCAAAGAATTCCCCAGAAGGTCCCCTTCTAATACCCCAAATGGTTCAATTTATAGCAAAACTTTTAGGGCATCAGATTTTTACTAGTTTCTTTTTAGTCTTCATCTCAAATTGTATTTTTGCCTAAGTAGTCCTTCAATTCTTAACTTGTGCCTCAAGTTTGAGGCTGGAATTATGTATTAGTCCCTGCTGGAAAGTTTTACAGGATTCTTATCAGATTATTATAATTTCAAATCCCTTTTATACCCTTACTAACATTCCTAAATTACCCTACCCCTGAACCTGTCCCCAGTTAGTTCCTTTAACATTAGTTCAGCCCTAACTAACCTTGATCAGCTAAATTCAGATAACCTTTTAAACTAAACAACTTGTGATTATCAGAACTAGCCAAAATTGATGAGCTAATTATAACATGCATTCAGTGACACAATCAAACAATCAAACAATCAAACCAATCAGAAAATCAAAAAAATTCATCAAGTTATGAGAATCATATCACTTAAAAGCTAATTGTAACAGGATGCTGAACTAATGACAAACAAACAAGCCTATGAACATTAAACCCTAATCTTAGGAGAACTTTTGTGGACAACTAGAACAACAACCAAAATTAAAAGAAATGCAGACTTTAAAACATATACTAACCTAATAAGTTATTCTAGGCTTAGTGACAAACAAACAAACATGAATATTGAACCCTAATTTCCAGAAGCACAACTAGAATAGAATAACAGGAGTTCAGACTTTAATTATTGAACCCAATCAGTTATAAAAAAAACTAAAGAAAAATGAAAATAAGCAGAGGCTAGTGACAAACAAACACACATGAATATTGAGCTCTAAATTCCAGAAGAACAACTAGAATCGAATAAACAGGAGTTCAGACTGCAGTTATCAAAAGCTAAAAAAGCAATACAAGATAAGTAGAGGGTAGTGACAAACAAACAAACATGAATATTGAGCCATAATCAGTTATCAAAAGTTAAAGAAAAAAAATGAAAGATAAGCAGAAAACTTAACTCTCATTTTTTTTCTTGTCTAAATCAAGTAAGCTGGATCTTGGCCTCTTCCATATGGTTCTGAACTCTCTAAGGTGGTGTATCATCAATTTAAAGGACTTAGGGGATTCTCCAGGATTCTGAGACCTCAAATAGGTCTCATATTTGGATTTGCTTAATGGTTGAGGATGTTTGGGGGTCAAGGGTGGCCTGGCTAGTGTCAAAGAGAGTCAGGGGCCGCCTGGAAGGGTTTTAACATTTTTATTAAGTTTGGGATTTAGGGTTAAGCTTCAGGTTAATATTCGAGGGGTTTTATGGTGAGTTGATAGGGAAGACATGCATGGTTAGAACGGGGAAGTCAGGTTGTCTCAGTGGTGTAATTTTGGTCGACTTTGGAATGAGGTCGCCGGAGGTAGGGTTTCCAGTGAACTTTGAATGGATATTCGAGGCGGAGGGGTGGTGTTCGAAGGGAACCAGTCATGGGAAGGGGTAGAGGAGTTTATGCCGGTTACGGGGTGTAATTTTGGGACCGTTTGGTTGCCGGCCGCCGTCGTGAGGCGATTTCTGGCGGCGGCAGTGGGTGGTAAGCCGGTGGTCAACGGGTGGTGCCAGGGTTGTCAATGGTCGGCGTTGGAGATACGAGGAAGGTAAATTTGGTCGTGTGTATACTGAATGCGTTTGGACATATGTATACATAAGTGGAGGGGCTTCTGTGGCCATTGGATCAGGCAGAATCGATGGCTGTGATGGGAACGGCCTTAAACGACATCGCTTGGCTCGATGGATGTGTGGACTGGTTCGCTGTTTGTATTGGGCTAGTTTGTGGACTGAGAGATGGAAGCAAATTGGGCCACTCAGGTCTGGCCCAATTGGCCAGCCTGAGTGGCCAGCTATATATAAATATGTGTATTGTATTTTGTTATTTATTTTTTTGTCTTTTTTTTTAATTAAAGTTAAATACTGAATTTATTTTAAAAACCATAAATCAAAGATAAATTAAAACAAATCAAAATTGAACAAATACAATTTCAAGTGCTGGCACACACACACACACACATACATATATATATATATATACATATATACATATATATATACATATATATATATACATATATATATATACATATATATATATATAATATATATAAACAAGTTTATTTAACAATTAAAAACCCTAATTAATCCTAACACACAGTAATGAACATGCGTATGCAATTAATGTCCAAAAATTAAAATCCTAATATTTTAAAAGAGAAAATCCTTAACTTTAAGGGTCCTGTAGGAGTTTGTTTTGACTGGTCAAAAATCATATGCTCACTTGAGTTATGTGTGCTTTCATTGTCATTGGTGAAGTTACTGATTCAAATGTTGTATGCGTTATTATGCATGTTCAAATGTTTTTTAGTCATTTTGGGCAACCCTATAACCAGTACATTTGTTACTATTGGTTAGTCGTAACAGACTTGGATCAAATGCATGCTGAAATGAATTTGTTTCTGGTTCAGTTAATTTGTGTCATAATTCAAATATGTTAATTAGACCTACAGTTTATATGCTAATGTCAATTACGCCTGTATTAATATGCCTTGGATATGGGCCATCGAATCATAGAAACCAGGCCTAGCGAGGGCCTAGTTAGAATCACTACCCTTTTATGAGCACCCCCTCTGGGCTTGGCTTCATTTGGAGCCCAGTTTTTCATGCACTGATTTTGCAGCCATGTTTGATCGCGTCTGTTCATCAGTTGGACCATTGTTTCATTTATGTTGAGTTGATCTTTTGCTTGAAATAAGTAGTTCTCTTCGTGTGAACTATAAGCTAATTGGATGGAAACCTTCAATCACATTTATTCCTAATTGACTGGGCCTATTAATTTGTCAAAGTGAGCCATAATTAGATAACTCACAGTGTATAGCCCTCGTAAATTAGTTCAAAAACCTTTAAGTTAAAATAATTTGAAGCACGCCATGCCAAATAAAACTCCAATCGCATGGCCCACATTTATTTAAATCCGTATTGATCCTTAGACATCGAGGCGTGCTATTTAGCGAATTTTCATAACCCTCGCAAATCTGGAAATGCGTAAATGCTTTAGGCGCGTTAGTTAATAATGTACTTCCCTAAACTCGGGTGCACATTTATGTGACCCAAATCCAAATCTCAACATTAGATAAAACGTGTTGTGAATTACCATTATGTGACGTGGTTCAAGACGCATTTTAACAACGTTGCAATCGTCTTAAAATTAAATAAAATTGGTTAAAAAGTTAAAATTTGCGCAAAGGTTCAAAATATATTAAAATCAGATAATTAAGCCGAATATAACAGTTGAGCGACTGTGCTAGAACCACAAAATTCGGGAATACCTAACACCTTCTCCCAGATTAATAGAATTCCTTACCTGGATTTCTTTACCTGGATTTCTGGCTCGCATAATGTATCACAGAGTCAAACCTTCTTCGATTCAGAATTTGAAACCGATGACTTGGGGCACCATAAATTATCCCAAGTGGCAACTCTGAAATTATTAAATAAATAAATCCCATTTCGATTGTCCTTTAATTGGAAAAACTCCCTTAACTACGCCCTTCGGGGAGTGTGGTGGCAAAAAGGAGGTGTGACAACTCATAGAATATGTATTCATGCCGAATTCACAGGTCTGTTATATCTTGAACCCTTTGTATGATTCTGTTAAACTAGTGTCCACCTGCACAAAAGCAAAGGGTTTCAATTTAATGTAGCATTTATGCGTACCCCACTCCTGAAATATTGATTGGTTTGACATGATTTTAAGCTATTTTGAATCTTGTAGGCTCTATAGTATATATAATTTGAGGGAATCTGCTTTTTCAAAACTAATTACATTTGATAAATTTTGTAAGTGACCTCTTCGACGAGTTCCTTACATTTAGTACTTGACAAAGGTAAGCAGAGTATGGTGTTCCTAAAAGATCGAACTTGCAGTTGTAGAAGGTTTCAGTTAGATGAGCTGCCATGTGCATATACTTAGGTAGTATTAAAATAAAAATACATTGATCACATTGAGTATCGCTTGGTGTATTCCACCACGAAGTGCCTATGAAATTCCAATTTATTCGGTTCTTGATAAAAGCACATGGGAAATTCCTGCAGAAGTTCTAAATGAAAAAGTCTTGCCACCAAATGTGACTAAAACAATAGAAAGGCCTAGGAAGGGGAGATGCAGCCCAATATCTAAAAGGAAACGAAAAAGGTCGATTCTATGTGAACAGTATGGGGAAGAAGTTCACAACTGAAAAACTTGTAGAAATAATCTAAAGAGAGGATGACATATGTTAAATGTAGAATTATTTGTTATTTTACTTTACTAATATCATGGAGATTTAAAAGAATGCAATATACCAAAAACTATATCATTGTAGAATGTAATTTGAATTTTAGATATAAATAAATATTTGACCTATTATTTATAATTGTGTTGTAAGTTTAAATTTTACATCTATTTGATTATAAAGAAGTTGTATCAGTTATATATCATATTGTATCATATATATATATCGCTTGTGCATCACATTTGTATCATCTATGTATCGCTTGTGTATCCCCTATGTATCTATGTGTATAGGCTCTCATGCATGTATTTGTATAGTAACAAAGCTAACTAATGGAAAACAGTCGTAGTAGCTAGAAAACTTTGCAAATAGTTTTGGAAATTTGCAAATAAGAGTGGCTTCATCAATGCATATTTGAATACTGTGTATCATATGTGTATCATATTTGTATCACATGTGTATCATATATGTATCATGTATTATCATGCGTGTATCTACAAGAGACAAAGTATCACAAACTACCGTATGTTTTCATATTTATGATTCACAACACAAAATCAAGGGAGAAAAGACAAAAATAAATTACACCGCATGCAGTTAAACTCATTAAACTTCTATAACAGAGCAAACATTTCATTTGCCATTCAATTCTTAAAAGTATTCATAAAATTCAAACACAAATAAATCTGATCCGTCTTACAACAATGACAACATATCAGAACATAATACAAAAACAAAATTATAGAGTTCATCCTACAACAATGAAAAAAGTAACTACTTCTTTTGTTTCCGCGACTTATTCTGTCGACCAATAATCTCATCATCATTTTGCGCGTTCAGTTCCATCTTTTTTCTAGCATAATCCCACTAGAGAGCACCAAATATGCACCGGTGTGCAAAGGCATTGAATTGTTTAGGAGGCGTCTTGCCCTCAAAGAAATACTCGGCAAATGAAGCCGCAAATACACCGCAATCACCGCAAAAATAAAAAGAACAACAACTATCAAACTGCAGAATCTAAAAACAAGACAGATTGTCGTGAAATAAATTCATATGCTTAGACTTGTTGAGGCAATCCTTTGACTAGTTTTCCATCAAAGGGGGTAATAAATTCTTTTGATTTGTAGACACCGGTGCACCAATTGATATCTTTTTTGTTTAAATAGAAATGTATGTGCACAAAAAAATGAGGCAACAATATAGAATACTTGGCCATAGTCTTATGAACTTTGGCTTGATGAGCAGCTCCACCGCGCATAGAGTCATATATATAAATGCACTTATCCTTGAAGGACATCACATCCATTATCTAATGCCATTGTTCTGCAACATTAATTGGCATTAAGACATGCTCGACAGAGTGCCATGGAACATTGGAATCCAAGACAAACCCTCAAACATACTGCAATGACATGTTTCGAAGTGCACACATCACTGTCTCCATCTATATCAATGACCTCCTGCCACAACTCATTAATTTTCTCGTCGAAGTACCAATCTGTGGTGGTGAATGTTACAGGTAGGTCTTTTTCATACTTCCCCTTCTTTCTCAGATAATAGAACAAAACATCAATGTGCTAAAATAAAACATAACAAATAACTAATCATTAAAGACTTGTAAGCTGTAAGCAGCTACGATTTCCCAAACCAAAATCACAGAAAATAAAGGAAAATGAATGCTCACTGTTCTCTTGTGCCACGAAATATCAATTAATAATCTGTTCTAACATAAGAGGACCGAGTGTTTATGTGTACATTGGCGAAAATTTTAAAAAAAATACCGCAAAAGTTAATTCTTACATACCAGGTCATCCAAGGGCTGACCATTATATGCCAAAGTGTAAAACCATTATTTGTCTTTGGCATGAAATACACCAAGATCATAAGAAGGATTGAGTTCAGTAACATGTTTTGGGTAAATTTCATTCCTGGTTGTTTATATAATCAAAAGAGTATAGTGATTTGATATAAAATAATGCTATAAGTGACAATATATTAAAATATAAAACTAAGAAAACAAAGAAGTTAGAAACATACTTCTTTCTAGACTTCCCTTCTTTGACCCACACATCAACTACATTCAACAAAGAGTTGTTAACCCCAATTTTGATTTTGCTTTGAAAAGGATGCTTAATAGCATAAATTTGCTTTTTTACTTTCGCTGCAACAACACCAGTACTGGAACCTAAATAAATCACAGTAATGAAGAGAGACTGCACGACCTTTGAAGACATCTCTTCCTTTTTAACATTTGCGGCCATACTTCAGGAAGTAATTTAGGATTATACAGAACCATCTCCCTTACCGCCTCATCAACACTTGCAGTCGCACAAACAACACCAATCCGAGATTCAAGAACCTTTTGTTTCTCAAATTCTTCCTTCGTCTCCCTTGCCGCTGTATCTACACTTGCTGTCACACAAACATCACCAGTCCGGGATTCAGGAACCTTTTGTTTCTTAGATTCTTCCTCCGTCTCCCCTGCCGCCGTATCTGTAATCTCACTAATAACTCCAGTATGTGCTACATTTAGTGTGAAAGTTACTTTAGAAACAAACATGTCAACTTTCACATCAGAAGGTCCTTCCATAGCATTGACACCTAAGTGATTTGCTACACTAGCATCTCTTTGAGAATGTGAAACATCATTTCCTTTACTTCCACCAACCTATTTTTTTTAAAATCGAATTATCAAAAGAAACAAATTAAAGAAAAGGGAAAAGTGCAGAATGCACAACTAAACACACCTAAAGACTATCAATTTCAACATCTTCATTGGCACCAAACTCCGTATTGCTCACAAAATCATTATTGTCTTGATAACCACTGTTGTCTTCCATTGGATGTGCACCATATTTGACTTCGCTTGCACCAAGCTATTCTTAGAAAAAGGATATAGTAAGTTAACTAAAAAATAAAAAGAAATGCACAACGGAAAAGAAGCACATACATTGGGATTTATCAACTCAAAGAGCTCATTGAATTTACCAAAAACATAATCCATGAAGGAATTAAACTGCTTATAGAGCTACAAGATAAAACAAATAAGAAAGATAATAGACTCTGAATATACAATTTGAACATTACATTTAAAAAAATATACAAAAAATACCAATACATACTTGCTTCACATTAGATTTCAACTTCTGCAACTCACAGTCATAGTCAATAGGTTGGACACCTGGCGCGTTTTTTGGCGCCTTTTTTTGTGAGATAGGCTCCTTAATGTGTTTCAGGGGTGGCATGAAAAAATTATCGCTATCATCAATAGGAAGTTTTCCTTGTTACGTGATGTCTAATATTTTTGGTACTCATCGGTAACTTGAGCATGTAAAGTAAATTAGCTCTTCAATTTACGGAGACATATTTTTAAACTACAAAGGTAACCAAAAGTGATTCAGTCCTAGATGTATCAAAGATGTATAAAAATTGTATATTTGATGTATCATAATGAATTAAAGTGTATTATAAATGTATATCCTATCAAGACATAAAAGATGGTACGTTATTTTTTCGGTGTTGTTAAAGAAACCAATAGAGAAATCCTCACACATTGGCCTATCTATCATTTCCCAATTCAATATGAGTGGTGTATGATCTCTAACGCGTACAAGAAACTTTTGATCAACTACTGTGCAACGTTCATAGAATCAAACCTGTAGTGCAAGAGGAAATTCACCAATCCTTTAAAACTCAAACATTCCCCTCAACATGTCCCTCACTAACTTCATTAAAGCGCGAAACACAATCTTAACCCATTGAAACGACGCATACTCACCACTCTCGACAAGACGGAAATCACGTTTACTTATTAATTCTTCTGAGCCTGAGTGGACATTAGAATTGTGTTTATGAAATAAATATTACAATCTTAACTGCGTCTTCATCAGACTTCCATTTCTTCTTCTCAAAAAAATCAACAAGTGACTTCTTTGATACAACTTCAAAACCAGAAAAATAAGTATCCACTAACCTATTGGGTCCACGGAATTTATCCTAAACATGTTCATTACCGCAACAACTTAAACCACTGATATTACCAAATTCTCGAAGACCAAAACGTAAAACATATTCGTCATTAAATTTCACATAAAATTGATCATACTTATCTTGAACCAACTCCCTAAACATTAAAGAACAAAAAAGTTTCCTGGATAGCAACTCGAGGTAAATCAAGGAAATAGCCAAAGCAACTTTAACTAAACATCCGAAGCTGGACATCATCTAACTTTGATTGTGAAATCGATACAATGTTTACATTAATGTATGATGACCAATGAGTAACATGAAATGACTCACAAACTAGAATTTAGAGCTTCAAAGGCTACAAATACATGACATGAATTACAAACAAATACAAACTAAATCCAAAATATAAAAGAAGAGTCAACAATAGAAAGAAGTATAACTGAAATTGTATATACCTTACAAACTTTGTCAGGAATTTTAACTTTTTCAGCCTTTTGAACCTTGTTTTATTTTGTTTGACACCCAAATTCACTTCGTCCTCCACGACACATTTTCTCTTACCTTGATCAGCATCTATTATAACTCTCTCGCTCTTCTTTTTCTCAGATTTTCCAACAATATCTTTTCAAGATTCTAACACTTTAACACTATCAGAACGATTTTGTCTTCACATATTTTGTTCATCAACCGATATGCCAACTAAAACAGAGGCTGAATGAGGAGATAAACTCATCGACCTAGTTTCTCTTCTCATGTTGCTCGATTTCTCAATTGAAACCGACTTTGAACAATGTGATGAACTCATCGAATGAGTTTTTCTTCTCATGTTACTCTTTTTTAAAATTGAAACTAGGTTCAATGACAAAATTTGAAAAAAAAAAATATACAAACAAATGATTACAGAAATTTGTAAAGGAGTTAATACAAAAACTTACAAAATCAGTTGCAACAGCCTAAAAGAAAAGCAACATCGATTCTATAAATACACATGCAATCAGAAAAATATACAAAATAAGAGGCTTTCTTGTCACAACCCGAGTTCACCCTCCATGAACATGTCGTGATGGAACGTAGTTCCTACAACTAGGTAAGCCCAATAATATAGAAACTAATATAACTGGAGGAATCATTGAATAAGTTAAGCAAAATAAAACGGAATAAAAGCGGTATACAAGTGCCACTTGGCATATACAACCTAAAAATAAATGCGAAAGTCTACATCTTAATTCCAAAACCGAAAACTCACGGCAACACCGACTAAATGAAAATATAGTAAATTCTTTAATCTCCAGAATGTCTACATAAAAAGTAAGATAGAATCTAAACACTACAGGTAGAATAAGAAAGGAAACTCTTCGGTATGCGGACGCTGCAGATATACCTCAAGTCTCCGCTAGATCTCTCCACCTCGATGATAGTGCGTCTAAGATGAAGTACCTAGATCCGCACATGAAAACATGCGCAGAAGAGGGATGAGTACACCATAGCGGTACTCACTAAGTACTAAGCCTAACCTCGGTTGGGTAGTGACGAGGAAGGTTAAGGCCCTACTAAGATAAACATAATATATGATGAGATAAAGAAAAACAGAATAGGTAAAATTTACTGCGAGAATCTAAACAGGATAAATAAGGGAAACTGCAATAGAAAAAACGGAACAACACAATACAAGGAACACTACTCACAACAGGAAATAATAACCGGGGATCTCTTGGTATCCTTATTATATTCACCAGGGATCTCTTGCTATCATGAGGATCTCTTTTAATGAATAATTTTAGACCACCTAGAAATGACTCTAGGAATTTCAACGCTTCTAGGAATAACAACTTTAGATCACCTTGAACGCATTTGGCTCAACCTAGACATATGCACAACCCTAATGTCATATGTCATTATTGTAACCGGGTAGGACACATTGCACCCGTATGTTTTGCTAAACATAGAGATTCATATTTTGATTATGATTATTATTTGCCTAACCCCTAAGGACCCAAAAGAAGTTGGGCACCAAAAACCTATTTTTAGGTACTTTTGCAGGTGTGCTTGAAGTAGATGCACCAAGCACGAAACCTTACTGCATCGAGGGGGAACGTCGGTTAGTTATCGTATTTTTGATAAAAACGTAATAGTATGATACGTGCTAACAATTGGTATTAATTATTGATTCATGTTCTGATAAGTTTTATTTTGAATAACATTTAGTATCAATTATCTTTATGTTAAATGATTGATTCATGGTTTGATGAATATTTTTAGTTTAAATAACAGTTGGTATATAATGAAAAACCGTCATTATGATTGGTATGATTTTGCGAATACTTGGTAGCATTTGATGTTGATATGATTATTTTTCTAACAATTGGTATCGTCAATAATTTCAATAAACAATTGGTATACCCTTTTTGCTAATGCCAAAAGGGGGAAGAATTTAGGCGATATGCATCGAATAAGGGGAAATGTCTTCACATTCTAGTATGCTTTAATTGAGGGGGAATATTCAATTAAGGGGGAATTATATTGTATTGTTTGCATGAACTGTATGAGATATAGCATGAAGTTAGAGGGAACTCGATATGCATATCTCCTGTTGTTTGTCATTATCAAAAAGGGGGAAATTGTAGAAAATCACTCTATCTATGATATGTGCGCTTTGGTTGTATGAGCATGATTTTCAGGTATAGGTTTTGATGAATGACAAACAATGAAGTCAAGTGTCAAACAACGATATCATATGACAAACAATCAAGCTTGAATGCCGAGAAGCATATTGATGAACGGATTTGCAATGGAAACGCCAAAGACGAGTTCAAATGTTCAAGACCGAAGACCCAAGGCGTAGGTCGTTAGGTAGAACAAATGTAAGAGCAACGGTTAAGTTATCTCGTCTTTTGGCTCAACATAGATCATCATAAATATGCATAAAATTATTTTATTAAATCATATTTATCACAAACATATTTTAATAAATCATATTTATCATAAACATATTTTAAATACTTCAAACAAAATGATGTTAAAGTTTTCATCTTAACCAAAATGGTTTTTGAAGTAAGTTTTCAATTCTGCCTCAGAATAATCGATTATCAGTATATGCATAATCGATTATGCTGTAGACCGTTGCCAGTGTTTGAACACTGCCTCAGAATAATCGATTATGCAGTATCAGATAATCGATTATTCAGCAGAAAATCAGCTTCTGATTTTCTGAACGTTGGAGAATAATCGATTATCAGATTCTGAATAATCGATTATCTGGGCACAAAATCAGCATAATTGATTGCCAATTAAGCAACGGACATACACCATTTTTCACCTATAAAAAGAGGTCTTTTGAGATGATTTTAAACACACAACACCTCCCAATATTAATATACATATTGACATTATTTGAGCATCATTTTAGAGCTTTTATTGAGCCATTTGAGAGACAACTTTGAGTTGTTCATAGAGCTTATTTTGTATCTCTTTATCTACTCTTTTGAGAGAGTTCTTTTTGTAAAAAGAGAAAGGTGTTTGAGAAGAACATATCTTCTCATTGATTGTCGGGTTCGCTAAGTACCCTAAGTCTTAGTGCGTGAAGTCTTGTGGTGCGGTATCCACGAGCAAGGTTGAAGTCTTGAGGTGCGGTATCCTCGAGCAAGTTGAAGTCTTTAAGAGTGTACATCTACGAGAAAGTGTAACGGTTTATTAGGCACCCGTAAGCTTAACGGATTTGGTGGAATCTCGAGAGAGTCTCTCGGGGACTGGACTAGCCACAAGTTGTGGTGAACCAGGATAAATTCGGTGCGTTCTTTCCTTGTTATTTTAATTACCGAATTTATTTTATTCCTGCAATTTTTAATTCCGCAATATTTATCAATATTCGTGTGCCGCACTATTCACCCCCCCTCTAGTGACGGGCATAAATCCTAACAATTGGTATCAGAGCCTAACTCTCTGAAAGCCTTAACCGGTTGAGAGCGATATATATTTTTTTGTTGAGAATATTGAACGCAGGAATAATGAGCGAAGGACACTCCACCGAGAGGCCTCCATTCTTTAATGGAAGAAATTATACATACTGGAAAGAGCGGATGAGAATATTCATCCAATCACACAGCTTTCGATTATGGCAAATCATCAAGAAAGGTGAACAAATGCCAACAAAGAAAGTTGGGGAAATCATGGTTCCAAAGGAGGAAAATGAATATGATGCCGAGGACATCATGAAAATTGAAAGAAACGCAACGGCCGTCAACTTACTATTTTGTGCGGCGAATCCGGACGACTATCGGAAAATCTCTTGTTGCACAACCGCAAAGGAAATGTGGGATAAACTCGAGATCACTTATGAAGGTACGTCACAAGTCCGAGAATCTAAAGTTGATTTTCTAACACATGAATATGAAATTTTTAGAATGAGGGAGAATTAACCCATTGGCATTATGTTCGAACGATTTTCAAGAATCGTCAACGACCTTCATGCTCTCGGGAAAGTCTACATGAACAAAGATCTTGTTCGAAAAGTCCTACGGGGTCTCACTCCCGAATGGCACTCCAAAGCCAATGCCATCCAAGAATCTATAGGATTCACGGATATCACAATTGATGGACTAAGAGGTAACCTCGAAACTTATGAAAGCACAATTCTTAATCCTTATCTTAGAAGTAATTCGAATATTGCCTTCAAAGCCTCATCCTCTAAAAGAGAAGAGGTAAGTGATTCGGAAAACGATGATGATATTACTTCTAATGATATAATTGAAAAGTTTTATAAGTTTATGAAGAAGGAAATAAAGAAGGAAGAACCAAGTCCTTCATGTCAAAATTGTGGAAAACTTGGCCACACCAAATCACATTGTCCAAAACCCAAGGACAAGAAAAAGAAGAAACATCATAGGCGCGTGAAACGGGATTCGGACAGCTCGGGCGATGAAACTGCCGCATTATGCCTCATGGCCAACGAAGAAGAAGAGGTAAGTATTTCTAACTCTTACTCGTTAGAAGAATTGCAAAATGCTTATGATGAATTATACAGTGAATTTGTTAATGCTTCAAAAACCATAAAAGAATTGAAGAAAACACTTTCTTTGCAAGAAAATGATTTTGAGAAAACACTTTCTTTGCAAGAAAAGGATTTTGAAAAACAACCTTCTTTAAAAGAAAAAGATTTTGAAAAATTGACTTCTGAAAATGAAAAGCTAAAAGAAGAAAATAATTTTTTGAAAAATGACATTGTTGATTTCAAAAATAAAATCAAGGAGATGAATGAAGCCTCGTTAATTGTTCAAAGTTCAAATTGTTCTTCTTGTAGTTCGTTAAAAATGGAGAACGTAGAACTTAGAAATACACTAGAAAAAGGTAGAGTAAATGATTCTAGAACAAGTGAGGATATTAAAAAGGGTGACAAAAATGAGGTTAAACCACCTAGAAATAATTCTAGGATATTTGTAAACGAGCCTAGAAATAATCATTTTAGGCCACCTAGAAATGATTCTAGAATTTTTTGTTAATAAGTCTAAAACTAATCTTTTTAGACCACCTAGACAGAACTCTAGGAATTTTATTAATGAGTCTAGAATGAATAATTTAAGACCACCTAGAAATGACTCTAGGAATTTCAACGCTTCTAGGAATAACAACTTTAGATCACCTTGAACGCATTTGGCTCAACCTAGACATATGCACAACCCTAATGTCATATGTCATTATTGTAACCGGGTAGGACACATTGCACCCGTATGTTTTGCTAAACATAGAGATTCATATTTTGATTATGATTATTATTTGCCTAACCCCCAAGGACCCAAAAGAAGTTGGGCACCGAAAACCTATTTTTAGGTACTTTTGCAGGTGTTCTTGAAGTAGATGCACCAAGCACGAAACCTTACTGCATCGAGGAGGAACGTCGGTTAGTTATCGTATTTTTGATAAAAACGTAATAGTATGATACGTGCTAACAATTGGTATTAATTATTGATTCATGTTCTGATAAGTTTTATTTTGAATAACATTTAGTATCAATTATCTTTATGTTAAATGATTGATTCATGGTTTGATGAATATTTTTAGTTCAAATAATAGTTGGTATATAATGAAAAACCGTCATTATGATTGGTATGATTTTACGAATACTTGGTAGTATTTGATGTTGATATGATTATTTTTCTAACAATTGGTATCGTCAATAATTTCAATAAACAATTGGTATACCCTTTTTGCTAATGCCAAAAGGGGGAAGAATTTAGGCGATATGCATCGAATAAGGGGAAATGTCTTCACATTCTAGTATGCTTTAATTGAGGGGGAATATTCAATTAAGGGGGAATTATATTGTATTGTTTGCATGAATTGTATGAGATATAGCATGAAGTTAGGGGGAACTCGATATGCATATCACCTGTTGTTTGTCATTATCAAAAAGGGGGAAATTGTAGAAAATCACTCTATCTATGATATGTGCGCTTTGGTTGTATGAGCATGATTTTCAGGTATAGGTTTTGATGAATGACAAACAATGAAGTCAAGTGTCAAACAACGATATCATATGACAAACAATCAAGCTTGAATGCCGAGAAGCATATTGATGAACGGATTTGCAATGGAAACGCCAAAGATGAGTTCAAATGTTCAAGACCGAAGACCCAAGGCGTAGGTCGTTAGGTAGAACAAATGTAAGAGCAACGGTTAAGTTATCTCGTCTTTTGGCTCAACATAGGTCATCATAAATATGCATAAAATCATTTTATCAAATCATATTTATCACAAACATATTTTATTAAATTATATTTATCATAAACATATTTTAAATACTTCAAACAAAATGATGTTAAAGTTTTCATCTTAACCAAAATGGTTTTTGAAGTAAGTTTTCAATTCTGCCTCAGAATAATCAATTATCAGTATATGCATAATCGATTATGCTGTAGACCGTTGTGTTTGAACACTGCCTCAGAATAATCGATTATGCAGTATCAGATAATCGATTATTCAGAAGAAAATCAGCTTCTGATTTTCTGAACGTTGGAGAATAATCGATTATCAGATTCTGAATAATCGATTATCTGGGCACAAAATCAGCATAATTGATTGCCAATTAAGCAACGGACATACACCATTTTTCACCTATAAAAAGAGGTCTTTTGAGATGATTTTAAACACACAACACCTCCCAATATTAATATACATATTGACATTATTTGAGCATCATTTTAGAGCTTTTATTGAGCCATTTGAGAGACAACTTTGAGTTGTTCATAGAGCTTATTTTGTATCTCATTATCTACTCTTTTGAGAGAGTTCCTATTGTAAAAGAGAAAGGTGTTTGAGAAGAACATATCTTCTCATTGATTGTCGGGTTCGCTAAGTACCCTAAGTCTTAGTGCGTGAAGTCTTGTGGTGCGGTATCCACGAGCAAGGTTGAAGTCTTGAGGTGCGGTATCCTCGAGCAAGTTGAAGTCTTGTTGAGTGTACATCTACGAGCAAGTGTAACGGTTTGTTAGGCACCCGTAAGCTTAACGGAGTTAGTGGAATCTCGAGAGAGTCTCTCGGGGACTGGACTAGCCACAAGTTGTGGTGAACCAGGATAAATTCGGTGCGTTCTTTCCTTGTTATTTTAATTACCGAATTTATTTTATTCCTGCAATTTTTAATTCCGCAATATTTATCAATATTCGTGTGCCGCACTATTCACCCCCCCTCTAGTGACGGGCATAAATCCTAACACTTTTGGTATCCTCAAATCTTACAATCTCATGTGCCAGGGATCTCTTTGTATCCCACACCCTTAGTCTATAACATATCTAGTGCATGGGGATATCCCGGGAGGCAAACTCATAGTCCCAATTTAAAAACGCACAATAGCAACCTAAATATCAGGAAAGATACTAACCCAGGGTAAGAGGTAGAAAATACTGGCCAAACATAATACGCTGAATACAAATAGGATAGTTAACACTTAGGCAGCAAGTTGAACGAATATGCCCATCTAATCTAGCATAGAATAAACTCACAATTTAAAATGAACAGGTAAGCAAGAAAATTCAATTTAAATGCTTCATGTAAAAATGGATTTTCCAACAATTTGCTCAAGTACGCACTCGTCACCTCATATACGAGGCATTTAGTTAACAAACATCATATCCTAAAGGAGAGGTTTCGCATACAAGGTTAGACAAGCCACTTACCTCAATCGGCTCCAAAAATATACTTGAAATTACTCTTTTGATTACATCTTGTAAATAACATCTGAAGCAACTAATTCTACAATTTAATTTAAAACTAAGATAAAATTTTAGGTAAAATTACCAAAGCGCCTCTCGGGCCAACATAGTCAAAAGCCGAGTTTCTAACTAAAATCCGGTTACACATTTCCCCACGAATCCAATTATGCGATTAGTTTTGAAATCGGACCTCGAATTGAGGTCCAACCCCATATTTAGAAAAACCCTAGGTCCTACCCAATATACCCGAATTTACCCATTAAAACTTTAGATTTGAGGTTTAAATTATGTTAAAAGGTGTTAAGGAGTGAAGAAAATGTGTTAGAAACCACCTACCAATCGTTTTGAAGAAGAAATATTGCTTAGAAAATCGTGTCTTAGGTTTTGGGTTTTTGAAAGGTGAGAAATAATAGAAAAATTCCATGTATTTATACTCCCTGAGCCTCTAGTGAGGGCCGCGGGAGGATGACCACGGCTGCGCGACTCTCACCACGGATCGTGCTAAGATGGCCGCGACTGCGCTGGTGGAGCTAAAACTTGCAGGTCCTCTGAAGGTGGCAGCACTGATCGCGCGAAGGTGACCGCGACCGTGCGGCTGACGCTGCAGACCATGCAAAAGCGGCCGCGGTTGCACTAGAGGAAATGAAGGCTGCGGGTTCTCTGAAGCTGGCAGCACAGACTGCGCGAGGATGACCGAAGCCGCATGGCTCATGCCGTGGACCGCAAAATCATGACTGTGGCCGTGCTGAAACCTGCAGCTTGCACCTAACCTACAATATCTGGTGTTTTAAGTCTAAGACCTCCCGGAACATCAAAACTCACCCGAGCCGTCGGGGCTCTAAACTAAACATGCACACCACTTCAACAACATCTGACGGACTTATCCGTGTGATCAAATAGCCAAAATAACATAATATACATCGGATCGAGCCTTAAAACTCATGATTTCCTCAAAATTTTTATAAGACATAAATTTCCCATTCCGAGTTTGAAACATGTCAAACGACATCTTTTTTCAACAACACTTTATAGAAAGTACTTGAATCATATATAAGACTTGTACTGTGCACATGAACCAAAATACGGGCCCGATACCTCAGTCTTTTAATCAAATTTCATTTCCATTTCCTTTAAGTATTTCCAAAATAACAATTTCACATAAAAATTTATTTCCCGGACTTGGGACCTCGAAATTCGATTTCAAGCATACGCTCGAGTCCCATAATTTCCTATGGACCCTCTGAGACCGTCAAATCATGGGTCCAAGTCCATTTACCCAAAACATTGATCGATGTCAAATTTGTTCAATTTCAATAGCAAAGTTCATCATTTTTCACACAGAATTCACATTTAAGCTTTCTAGTTACGTGCCCGAATGGCGCACACAAATTGAGAAAACCCCAGATGAGGTTTTCAAGGCCTCTGAAGTACAGAACAGAGAATAAATAAGTGGTGACCCCATTGGGTCGACACATCCTCCAATACTAAAAGAACTGTTCATCATCGAACAGACAAAAGGAAGAAGTGCCTGAGTCGGAAAAAAAGTGAGGATAACGGCTCTGCATATCAGACTCAAACTGCCAGGTCGATGCCTCACGAGGCTGGCCTCTCCATTAGACACGAATAGAAGGAAATCTTTTGGACCTCAACTGGCGAACCTGCCGGTCTAGGATGGCCACCGGCTCCTCCTTATAGGACAAGTCCTTATCCAACTGGACAGTGCTGAAATCTAACACGTGGGTTGGATCGCCATGATACCTCCAGAGCATGGATATATGGAAAACTGGATACACGGCTAATAAGCTATGCGATAATGGGAGTCTATAAGCCATCTCTCCCACTATGGCAAGAATCTCAAACAGACCAATGTACCTAGGGCAAGCTTGCCCTTCTTCCCAAATCTCATCACGCCCTTCATCGGCGATACTCAGAGCAACACACGCTCCCCAATCATAAATGCTACATCTCGAACCTTGCGATCTGCATAACTCTTCTACCTAGAGTGAGCTGAACGAAGCCTTTCCTGAACGATCTTGATCTTTTCCAAGGCCTCCTGAACCAAGTCTGTACCTGGCAACCGAGCCTCCCCAGGCTCAAACCATCTAACCGGTGATCGACACCGTCTACCATATAAAGCCTCGTAAGGAGCCATCTAGATGCTTAATTGGTAGCTATTGTTGTAGGCAAATTCGCTAATGGCAAGAACTAATCCCAAAACACCCCAAAATTGATCACACACGCACGGAGCATGTCTTCAAGGATCTGGATAGTGCGCTCAGACTGTCCATCCATCTGGGGATGAAATGCCGTACTCAACTCTACCCAAGTACCCAACTATTGTTGCACGGCCTTCCAGAACCACGATGTGAACTAAGTACCTCAGTATGAAATAATATAACTAGAATGCCATGAAGACGGACGATCTCCCGGATATAAATCTCCGCCAGCCACTCCCATGAATAAGTCGTACATACAGGGATAAAATGAGCTGACTTGATCAGCCGATCCACAATGACCCAAATGGTATCAAACTTCTTCGAGGTCCGTGGGAGTCCCGATGTAAAATCCTTGGTGATGTGCTCCTATTTCCACTCCAGAATTTCTATCTGCTCAAGCAACCCACCTAGTCTCTGGTGCTCATACTTCACCTGCTGATAATTGAGGTATCGAACTAAATATCAAACTATATCCTCATTTATCCGCCTCCACCAATAGTGCTACCTCAAGTCCTGATACATCTTCGCGGCACCCGGATGGATGGAATACCGCGAACCATGGGCCTCCGCTAGAGTCAATTCCTGTAGCCCATCAACATCGGGCACACAAACACGACCCTGCATCCTCAATACCCTATCATCTCCAATGGTCACGTCCCTGGCATCACCACGCTGAACCCTTTCCTTGAGGGCAAGCAAATGGGTATAATCATACTGCCTCCCCCTAATATGATCAAATAAGGAAGACCGGGAAACCACACAAGCTAGAACCCGCCTGGGCTCCGAAAGATCCAATCTCACGAATGTACTGGCTAAGGCTTGAACATCCATCGCCATAGGCCTCTCTGAAGATGGTAAATACACCAAACTCCCCAAACTCTCCGCCCGACGACTCATGGTATCTGCTACCATATTGGCCTTGCCCGGGTGATGGAATAGTGATATCATAATCTTTCAGGAACTCTAACCACCTTCTCTAGCGCAAATTTAGATCATTATGCTTGAATAAATGCTACAAACTCCTATGATTAGTATAAATCTCACAAGGCACATCGTAAAAATAATGACGCCAGATTTTCAAGGCATGTACAATAGCAGCTAACTCAAAGTTGTGGATAGGGTAGTTCTTCTCATGTATATTCAACTGACTGGATGCGTAGGCAATCACCCTACCATCATGCATAAACATTGCTCCAAGGCCAACTGTCGAGGCATCACAAAAGATAGTATAAGATTCCAAACCAGTAGGCAATATCAAAATAAGGGCTGTAGTCAAAGCTGTTTTGAGCTTCTGGAAGCTCGCCTCACACTCCTCTGTCCATTGAAATAGGGCACCCTTCTGGGTCAACCTAGTCATAGGGGCTGCAATCGATGAAAACCCTTCCACAAAGCGACGGCAATAACCTGCAAAACAAAGGAAACTATGAGTCTGTATAGCTGAGGAGGGCCTGTGCCAACTCTGCACGGACTCTATCTTCCTCGGATCTACCCAAATTCCCTTGCTCGAAATCACGTGGCCTAAGAATGCCACTAAATCCAACCAAAGCACACATTTTGAGAACTTCGCATATAACTACTTCTCTCTCAGGATCTGAAGCACAACCCTCAGGTGCTGCTCATGATCTTCCCGACTCCGGGAATACACTAGAATATCATCAATAAACACAATAAGGAATGAGTCGAGATATGGCCTGGACAAGTTGTGCATCAAATACGTAAAAACTGCTGGAGCATTAGTCAACCCAAATGACATGAGAAGAAACTAGTAATGACCATACCGAGTCCTGAAGGCAGTCTTTGGGATATCAGGCTCCCGAATCATTAACTGGTGGTACTCTAAGCGCAAGCCAATCTTAAAAACACCAGTGCGCCCTAAAGTTGGTCAAACAGATCATCAATACGAGGAAAAGGATAACGGTTCTTCACTGTAACCTAGTTCAACTTGCAGTAATCAATGCATATACACATAGAACCATCCTTTTTCTTCACAAAAAAATAGGAGCACCCCACGGTGAAACACTAGGTCGAATAAAACCCTTATCAATCAATTCCTGAAACTAATCCTTCAACTTCTTCAACTCAGCAAAAGCCATCGAACGGGCTGAGTGATCGGCGACAAATCAATGTCTCTATCGGGCGGCATGCCCCGAAGATCGGCTGGAAACACATCGAAATAATCTCATACTACTAGAACTGAGTCAACAGAAGAGGTATCCACACTGACATCTCTCCCATAGGCTAAATAGGCTGCACACCCCTTCTGAACCATACGCTAAGCTTTAAGAAAAGAGGTATCTCTACTGGGAGTGTGATCTAAAGTGCCACTAAACTCAATTCGCAAAATACCTAGCATAGCTAGTGTCACGGTCTTGGTGTGACAATCAAGAATTGAAAATTGGGGCGACAACAAGTCCATGCCCAAAATAATGTCAAAATCAACCATACTGAGTAACAATAAATCCGCTCTGGTCTCAAAACCATGAATAGTAACTAAACATGATCGATAGACGCAGTCCACAATAAGAGAAGCTCCCATAGGAGTAGAAACGTAGACGGGGGCACTCAAATAATCCCGAGGCACATCCCTGTGATAACAGAATCAAAGGCAACTGCCTCGGCACGAGCAGGAAAGGCATATTATCTAGCCTGCCCTCCCCCCTGAGGGTGGCCTCTACCTCTCCAGCCTCCACCTCTAGCTGGCTGAGCGGGTGGGGCAGCAACTGGAGTTATGATCATGGCCTGAGAACTCCGCTGAGCATGCTGTGACTGAGAAAGCTGTGGGGGTGCACTCCTACCAAATCTAGGGCAATCCCTCACAACATGGCGGGTATGGCCACGCTTAAAACAAGCTCTGGGAGGGCGCATTGGCTATTACTAACTAGGGCTAGGTCTGCTGGACTGAACTCTGAAAACACCCCGCGTAGGAGGCGTGCTTGAAATTGGAGGTGCATAGTAAGGCTCCTAATGTACAGGCAAAGCTGGAGCACTGCTGGCTGCTGGAAGAGCTGAATGAACTGAGCGACCCACATACCATGTAGATTTGTACGGGCACTAGAGTAGTGGCCCGACTCTCGAGACCTCTTCGCCTCCCTCTCTCCTCGCTCCCTGGCAAGCATACTCTCGATCCTCCTAGATATGCTCACTACCTGCTGATAAGGGATGTCCATCTCCATCACCCCAGTCATGCTAGATCAAATGGGTGGGATAAGACCCTCGATGAATCTCTAAACTCTCTCGTGGACTGTAGCAACCAAAGCCGGTGCATGCCTGGCCAATATGGTATAACAGATAACATACTCCGAAATGGTCATAGCACCTTGGCACAAATGCTCAAACTCTACGCGCCATGAATTTCTGAGGCTCTGGGGAACAAACTCTCTCATAAACATATCCAAGAACTGGATCCAAGTCAGTGAAGCAGCCTCGACCGGACAGTCTAGCTCATAAGCGTGCCACCAATCATAGGTAGCTCCTCGAAGCTGGAAGGCAGTAAAGGAAACCCTGCAGGATTCAACTATGCCCATAGTGCAAAGAATACGGTGGCATTCCTCTAGAAATCCCAAGGCATAATCTGTCGTCGGTCCACTGAAAACCGGAGGATCATACTTCTTGAACCTCTCTAACCTCCGATGCTCATCCTCAGAAGCAGCTTCCCCATCCACGGGCTGAACTGGCACTGTAGGTGGAATGAGAATGATCATTGGGGCCTGCTCAACCTACACTCGCTGCTCAGGAGTGCGGACGGCGGGAGTCTGTGCTCCTCCCTCGGCCTGGGATATGGCTGCATCAAGGGGAAGCCACCCTGCCTGAGCCAAGGTGGTGTACATGGACAGGAACTGAGCTAATGTCTCCTAAAGGGCTGGCGTAGTAGTGGTGGTAGTACGCATGCTAGGAGCCTGGGCTTTGACTAGATCTGTTGTTGGTGCCTCGGCGATAGCTTGCGTAGGTGCTCTGGCTGCACCACATGCACGTCCTTACCCTCTACCCCGGCCCCGGCCTAGGACAACCGTGGTAGGGGCGCGGGTGCCTGATCGTCGCGAGTAGTGCGTTTCCTCACCATCTGTGAGAGAATAGAAGGAAGAAGTTTAGATTTGACACCAAAATATCGCACGATAAGGAAATCAGTAAAGTGGAGATTCTTCCTAAATGGTTACATAGCCTCTTGTAGATAAGTACAGACGTCTACGTATCGATCAGCGAGAGTATAATAAACTGGCCCGTGTTCCGTGACTCCTATGAACCTAGAGCTCTGATACATACTTGTCACGACTTGAGTTCACCCTCCATGTACATGTCGTGATGGCACCTAGTTCCCACAACTAGGTAAGCCCAACAATGCGGAAATTAATATAACTGGAGGAATGATTGAAGTAAGTTAAGAAAAAAAAATTGGAAGAAAAGCGGTATATAAGTGCCACTTGGCACATACAACCCAAAAATAAATGCAAAAGTCTACATCTTAATCCCAAAACCCAGAAACTCACGGGAACACCGGCTAAAGGAAAATAATGTAAATGCTCTAATCTCCAGAATGTCTACATCAAAAGTATGATAGAATCTAACCACTAATGGTAGAATAAGGAAGGAAACTCTTCGGTCTACAGATGCTGTAGATTACCTCAAATCTCAGAGTAGATCTCTCTGCCTCGATGATAGTGCATATGAGATAAAGTACCTGGATCTGCACATGAAAATATATGCAGAAGAGGCATGAGTACACCACAACGGTACTCTGTAAGTGCCAAGCCTAACCTCGGTTGGGTTGTGACGAAGAATGTCAATGCCTTACTGAGATAAATATAACATATGATGAGATAAAGAAAAATATTATAGGGAAAATATACAGCGAGAATCTAAACAGGATAAATAAGGGACACAACAATAGGAAAAACGGAACAAAACAATACAAGGAACACTACAGGAAATAATAATCGGGGATCTCTTGGTATCCTCATTATATTCACCAGGGATCTCTTGGTATCCGGGAATCTCTTGGTATCCTCATTTTTGGTCACTAGGGATCTCTTGGTATCTCGAGGATCTCTTGGTATCCTCATTTTTGGTCACTAGGGATCTCTTGGTATCCCGAGGATCTCTTTGTATCCTCATCATATATACTAGGGGATCTCTTAGTATCCCGAGGATCTCTTGGTGTCCTCATTATATTCACTAGGGATCTCTTGGTACCCCGATGATCTCTTGGTATCCTCACTATATTCACTAGGGATCTCTTGGTATCCCAAGGATCTCTTCGAATCGTCATTATATTCACCAGGAATCTCTTAGTATGCCGATGATTTCTTGGTATCCTCATTTTATTCACTAGGGATCTCTTGGTATCCCAAGGATCTCTTGGCATCTTCATTATATTAACTAGGGATCTCTTGGTATCCCGAGGATCTCTTGGTATCCTCATTATATTCACTAGGTATCTCTTGGTATCTCGACGATATTTTGCTATCCTCATTATATTCACTAGGGATCTCTTGGTATCCCGAGGATCTCTTGGTATCCTAATTATATTAACTAGGGATCTCTTGGTATCCCGGGGATCTATTGGTATCCTCCAATTTTACAGTCTCATGTGACAAGAATCTCTCGGTATCCCGTACTCTGAGTCCAGAACATATCAAGTCCAGGTGGATCTCTCGGGAGGCCAACCCGTAGTCCCAATTTAATAAAAACACAATACCAACCCAAACATCAGGAAAGATACTAATATAGGGCAAGAAGTAGAAAATACTAGCCAAACATACTACGCAGAATACAAATAGGACAGTCAAGACTTAGGCAGCAAGTCGAACGAATATACCTCTCTAATCTAGCATAGAATAAACACACAATTTAAAATGAATAGGTAAGCAAGAAAATTCAATTTAGATACTTTTAGTAAAAATGGATTTTCCAACAATTTGCTCAAGTACGCTCTCACAACTCACGTACGCTCTCACAACTCACGTACGAGACATTTAGTTAACAAACATCATATTCTAAGGGGGAGGTCCCTCACACAAGGTTAGACAAGCCACTTACCTCACTCGGCTCCAAAAATCAACTTGAAATCAGCAAGTAGTTCTACTATTAAATTTACAGCTAAGACGAAATTTTAGGTAAAATAACCAAAACGCCCCTCGGGCCGACGTGGTCAAAACCCGAGGTTCGAACTAAAATTCGGTTACCCATTCCCCCAAAAATCCAATTATGTGATTAGTTTTGAAATCGGACCTCGAATTAAGGTCCAACCCCCAATTTACCAAAATCCTAGGTCCTACCCAATATACTAGAATTTACCCACTAAAACCTTGGATTTCAGGTTGAAATTATGTTAAAAGGTGTTAAGGAGTGAAAAAGATTAGTTAGAAACCACTTACGAATCGTTTTGAAGCAGAAGTATTGCTTAGAAAATCGCCTCTTAGGTTTTGGATTTTTGAAAAGTGAGAAATAACTGAAAAATCCCGTATTTTTTATACTCCCTGAGCCTCCAGCACGGATTGTGCGAGGATTACCTTGGCCGCGCGGCTCACACCGCGGACCGCGCTAAGGTGGCAGCGGCCGAGCTAAGGCGGCCGCGGCCGCGTTGGTGGAGTTAAAACTTACATGTCCTCTGAACGCGGACCGCGCGAAGGTGACCGCGGCCGTGCGGCTCACACCGCAGACTGCCAAAAGCGGTTGCGGACGCGCTAGAGGAACTGAAGGCTGCAAGTTCTCTGAAGCTAGCAGCGCAGACCGCGCGAGTACGATCGCGATCTCGCGGCTCATGCCGCGGACCGCGCGATCACGATCGCGGCCGCGCTAGAACCTACACCTTGCACCTAACCTGGAATATATGGTGTTTTAAGTCTAAGACCTTTCGGAACATACTCGAAACTCACCCGAGCCCTCGGGGCTCTAAACCAAACGTACACACCACTTTAAAAACATCCTACGGATTTTTCTGTGCGATCAAATCGCCAAAATAATATCATATACATCGGATCGAGCCTCAAAAATCATGATTTCCTCCAAATTTTTCATAAGATAAAATTCTCATTCCGGGTCCGATACCAGTCTTCTAATCAAATTTCGTTTCCATTTCCATTATGTATATTCAGAAAATAATTTCACATAAAAATTCATTTCTCGGACTTGGGACCTCGGAATTCGATTCCAAGCATACGCTCAAGTCCCATACTTTCCTACAGACCCTTCCGGACCGTCAAATCACGGGTCCAGGTCTGTTTACTCAAAACGTTGACCGAAGTCAAATTTGTTCAATTTTAATATCAAATTCATCATTTTTTACACACAACAACAACAACAACAACAACAACTACCCAGTTTACTCCCACCAGGTGGGGTCTGGGGAGGGTAATATGTAGACGAGCCTTACCCCTGCCCGAAAGGGCAGAGAGGCTGCTTCCAATCACACACAATTCATATTTAATCTTTCCGGTTATGCGTCCGGATGATGCACACAAATCGAGGCAATCCCAGTTGAGGTTTTCAAGGCCTCGGAAGTACATAACAGAGAATAAATAAGTGGTGACCCCATTGGGTCATCACATTTCTTCTCCAAAATTACCTGGAATGAGACAAAAATAATTGAAAATGTATCTTGTTTTGTCGTCAATTTCAGGAATTTAAGTTGAATTTAGGAAAAAATTGCACAGAGAGAAAGAGAGTTTTAGTTTCGATACGAAAATAATGGATACAAAAAAACTGACATCAATTGAATCTATTTGGGCTAAGAATGACAGTTAGGCCTTTTTTAATAGATATTTTGTATTGAGCTATTTTTTTGTTAGGAAAATTTATAGAGTGACATTGCTGGGAATTTTCCTATTTATTTTTAGTTGGACAACCTGAGGCGTAAAATTAGCAATTTCAATAATTGAGCTACCAATAGTAAAATCCACTTTTCCCACCCTTTCAAATGAGGTAAATTTCACGAAATCTTTTGGTTCGAAGTAATTTTTGAATTTTCATCATAGCGAATATGATGACGTAACATGTCTACGTTTTTTATCCAAAGAAAAATGGGCAATGATAATTCTATACAACTCCATAAATTCAGGTCCCGATTACAATGGATCGTGAATGTAAACTCAAACCAAAGAAACCAAAAATTACAAAAGAAAAAAAACAAAAAAAAAATATTTTTCAAACATCAAATCCATTCGAAAACACAAATATCATCAACCTCATTTTTAATCCTTTATACAAACCTAGTCCTAGCAGATTCAAACAATCCTAATAATTTCTTTGTAATCAATTCTTCCATTGCTGGTTCTAAATCTCCAACCTTAACTAAAAGGTGGAATAATTAACCAGCAATGGAAGAGCCACAATCAAATTTACCATCACCACCTACTTTACCTACAACTCCATTATCTCTCGTCAAGCCTTCCTTGAAAAATAATAAAAAAAGGCCAGTAAAAATCTTCAGAGCATTTCGCAATGTGTTCCGATCCTTCCCAATAATCACACCCGTATGTAAACTACCTTCCCTCCCCGGAGGCCATTTACCCGAGAACAAAACCTGTGTTACGGGCACATTATTTGGATACAGGAAAGGCCGTATCAGCCTCTCGATTCAAGAAAACCCGGGAACTCTACCTAATCTGGTCATTGACCTGGCCATGCAAACCAGCGTGTTGCAAAAGGAAATGAGCCTTGGGATGGTGCGAATCGCGTTGGAATGTGAGAAAAGACCCGATAATAGCAATAATAATAATAATCATAAGGAGAAAACAAATCTTCTTGACGAGCCATTATGGACTATGTTTGTAAATGGGAAAAAAAGTGGCTATTGTGCAAAGAGAGAGGCCACGGAGGAAGATCTCCATCTCATGGAGGTTCTTAAGGCGGTGTCCATGGGCGCCGGCGTGTTGCCCCCGACGAAATCCGACGTGGAAGGACACGTGGACGACGAGATAGCGTACATGAGAGCACATTTTGAACGATTAGTGGGATCAAAGGATTCAGAAACCCTATACATGTTGAGTCCAGATGGGAATAGTGAACCTGAATTGAGTATTTTCTTTGTGAGGATCTGATTAAATTAATTACTTGAAGATAAAGGGGCTATTTAAATTGTATTATATTATTTGTAAAAATCATTTAGTAGGGTTGTAGATATATTTGTATCTTTCTAGGTGTGGGAATTTAAGAATTTGGAGGTTCTTAAATTCTCCCATTTAGATTTTTGATTTCCTGTTTTCGTTGTTGATCACTTATTAATTTAAAGTTTGATGCTTTTTTAGTTTGTTAATATCACCTCCAAATTGTTCTTTCTTTTACTTTCATCATATTTTCCAGTTATTTTCCAGTTGATTCTTTGATGGTTTTCCTGTATTGAATTTTTTTCCTAAGGTTGTTATTGCCTGAAAGAGCAGATTTTAAGATTTTGTTAACATTGGTTTTTCATATTTCAGAGCAAGAAAAGGATAGTAAGAAAGAAAGCCAAGTCTCAAGATATCTATGTAATGCATGAATAAGGAATCGAGTATTAAATATGTATTAACACATCTCATGAGAGAAGCATATAAATTACTCAAGAAGTTCATGACAATGTATTTTTTTTTTTAAAAAAAAGAATATTTCTTACTGAAATAATATAAAGAGCACTAGTCATCAAAATGGTCGTGCAGTTAATCTTGGTGATAAATATTTCAAAATTTTTCCACTGGGAAGAGGCTTTCATTGTAACAATAAATCCCATTTATCAAACTCTCGTGCGAAAGCCCTTGGATTTTAAAATGGGAAACTTAGGCAAATGCCTCAAATAACTCTCAATTTACTGACCTTAGCCATTAATCATAAAAATATTAAAACTAATCAATAAAAAAATAAAAAACCAAATAATAGGATTTTTTTTTCTTTGAAAGAATCACATACAAAAAACACCTTCTATATTTTTAAGCGTGATTAGCAACACTCGATACAAGACGGATAAGAAATTTTATGGATGTGGTAGCAAATAAGGTAATGAAATACAAAAAATATATACAATATTCCAAATATCTAAACAAAAAAGAAACTTTTTCAATGGGTATAGTTGAAATTCATTGAAAATATATAGATAAATCAATATACAAAATTTGAGGAAGATTAGGGGTGATATGGATTGATTTTGTATCAAAATTCATAATTAAATCGAGTTCAAAAAAGTCTTATGCGACACATGTGTCACACCTCTCTTTTTCCCACACTACCCTGTTACGAGGTTGAGTTAGAATAGTTTTTACAATTAAAGTGACGTTTTGCAAAGGGATTATTTATTATTTAGAGTCGCCACTTGAAATTGAGTTCTGGTGTTCCAAGTCACCTTTTATTGAATCCCTTATCAAAAGAAAGATTTGACTCCTAATTCATGGTCTGAAAACAGAAAACTGAGTAAGGAATTCTGTTGACTGAGGGGAAGGTGTAAGGCACCCCTCGAGTCCCATGGTTCTAGCACGGCCGCTTCTATTGATTAATGTAAGGCTTAAATCAATTTTTAGCGATTCTTGTATTTTTTGATTATGGCTTATTTATTACCGCTTTACTTAATTTATTATATTTTTATTAATTATTTTGACCAAGATGCGATACGCACGCAAGGTACTTCCTTGAAATTAAATACTAAACCAAGGTACGAGATGTACACATGATTATAACATAATTATTATAAATTAAAAAGGTATCATGACGCGGAATGCGCACATAATCCTTTTATTATTTAAGCGTATCAATCCAAGATTCGAGTATGAACACATGGGCTAATAGCGTATTCAAAATATTTAATCATTTTTTTGTCTCTTTTACATACATATATTTGTACATTTTAATTATTATTTTACTTATTGCAACAAGTCCTCAATTAGTTTGTGATTCATCTTGCTACCTAAAAAATTTATCACTCTTTTTGTTCTATTGTTATCAAATTAATGAACTTGTTATAAAACAATAAAAGAACAAGAGCAATATTGCAGAGAAAGAGAGAGAAAATTCTTATTGAATTTTGGGGGTTGTTTACAATGGGGTAAGACCCCTCTATTTATAGGAAGAGAAATGACTTTGGCTCAAAGTAAAACTCTCTACAAGATAGACATTCACTCTAATTAGAATTCTATTCTTAACACTCCCCCTTGAATGTCTACTCAATAAATAATGTGCCTCGTTAAAACCTTAACTAAAATAAAACCCAATGGGAAAAAAAATTCTAGAAAAGGAAAAAGAGTACACATGTTTAGAAATGCGCCTATTGGTTGCCTCGTTAAAAACCTTACAAGGAAAACCCAGTGGGACAAAACCTTGAAAGGGAAAAAGAGTGCAACGCGCATTAACTCCCCCTGAAAAGAGCATCAATTCACATCCTTGAGCCTTCGCATTTCAATCTTGTGTACCAGCTTCTTGAAGGTTGACGTTGGTAGAGATTTTGTGAACAAATCAGCCATATTATCACTTGAACGAATCTGTTGCACATTGATATCACCATTCTTTTGAAGATCATGTGTGAAAAATAACTTTGGTGAAATATGCTTTGTTCTGTCTCCTTTTATGAATCCTCCCTTCAATTGGGCTATGCATGCTGCATTGTCTTCATACACAATCGTGGGTATTTTGTCATATTTCAAACCACATTTGTCTCGAATATGATGTATTATAGACCTCAACCACACACACTCTCGACTTGCTTCATGAATAGCGATTATCTCAGCATGATTAGATGAAGTAGCCACAATTGATTGCTTAGTCGATCGCCAAGATATGGCAGTGCCTCCACAGATAAACACATAACCTGTTTGAGATCGAGCCTTGTGTGGGTCAGATAAATATCCAGCATCAGCATAACCAACAAGATCAGGACTGCAATTATTGCTATAAAATAAGCCCATATCGGTAGTCCCTTTTAGATACTGCAATATATGTTTGACTCCATTCCAATGTCTCCTTGTGGGAACAGAGCTATATCTTGCTAAGACATTAACTGAAAAAGTTATGTCAGGCCTTGCAGTATTTGCAAGATACATTAGTGCGCCAATTGCACTAAGATATGGTACTTCATGACCAAGTAGCTCTTCATTCTTTTCTTGCGGTGGGAATGGATCCTTATTCAGATCAAGTGATCGAACAACCATCGGAGTACTTAAAGGATATGCTCCATCCATGTAAACCCGTTTCAATACCTTTTCTATATAGGCAGATTGATGAACAAAAATTTCGTTTGCCAAATATTCAATTTGCAAACCAATACATAATTTTGTCTTTCCGAGATCTTTCATCTCGAATTCCTTCTTTAAATAATCAATTGCCTTTTGGAGTTCTGTGGGAGTTCCAATAAGGTTTATGTCATCAACATATACGGCAAGTACAACAAATTCCGATGTTGTTTTCTTTATAAAAACACATGGGCAAATGGCATCATTTATATAGCCTTCCTTTAATAAATACTCACTAAGACGATTATACCACATTCGTCCTGATTGCTTTAGACCATACAAAGATCTTTGCAATTTGATTGAAAACAGTTCCCGGGACTTTGAATTATGAGTGTTTGGCATTTTGAATCCATCGGGAATTTTCATGTATATCTCATTATCAAGTGAGCCATAAAGATAGGCAGTAACCACATCCATTAAATGCATGTCAAGCTTTTCAAGGACAGCAAAACTAATGAGATAACGGAAAGTTATAGCATCCATTACGGGTGAATATATCTCTTCATAATCGACACCAGGCCTTTGAGAAAATCCTTGTGCAACAAGGCGTGCCTTATATCTTTGTACCTTGTTTTTCTCATTTCTCTTGCGTACAAAGACCCATCTATAGCCAACAGGCTTAACACCATTAGGTGTTTCAACTGTAGGCCCAAAAACATCACGTTTTGCAAGTGAATTCAATTCTGATTGGATTGCTTCTTGCCATTTTGGCCAATCAAGTCTTTGTCGACATTCTCCAACAGATTGAGGTTCAAGATCCTCACTTTCTTGCATAATTCTAGATGCAACATTATATGCAAAGACATAATCCACCACTATATCCACTCAATTAAAATTTGTCTCAATATCAATTGGATTTATTGATAGTTCCTTATTTTCCTGAGTCTCGGGCTCAATGGATTCTTCATGAATCTTAGAATTTATTAAATCGTGAATTTCCTCATGAGATTCTTTCGTAGTGTCATTTTGATCATTTGCTTTCCTTTTTCTAGGATTTCGATCTTTGGAACCTAATGGCCTGCCACGTTTTAGGCGTGCTTTCGACTCATTAGATATGACACTAGAAGATTGTCCAATAGGGACATCAATATGGATTGGAACATTCTCTGCGGGGATGTGAGATTTTGTTATCCTTTTCAAGTCCGTGAACGCGTCAAGCATTTGATTTGCTATTCTTTGCAAATGGATAATATTTTGCACCTCTTTTTCACAAATAGAGGTATGTGGATCAAGATGAGATAATGATGGATTTTTCCACAAAATTTCCCGTTTGGTTTCACCAACTTCTCCCCCTAATTTTGAAAAAAGTGTCTCATCGAATCAACAGTCTGCAAATCGTGCAGTGAACAAATCCCCTGTCAATGTTTCGAGGTAGCGAATAATGGAGGGCGATTCAAACCCAACATATATTCCTAACCTTCTTTGCGGACCCATTTTGGTGCGGTATGGCGGTGCTACAGGCACATATACTGCGCATCACAAAAATTCTTAAATGGGATATATCAGGTTCATGACCCAAAACTAATTGCAACGGGGAATATTTGTGATAATTCGTCGGTCTGAGACGAACTAGCATTGCTGCATGCAAAATGGCGTGACCCCAAACCCAAGTGGGCAACCTCGTTTTCATGAGTAATGGTCTTGCAATCAACTGCAAACGTTTAATTAAAGATTCTGCAAGACCATTTTGAGTGTGAACATGAGCTACAGGATGTTCCACTTTTATCCCAATTGATAAGCAATAATCATTAAATGCTTGGGATGAAAACTCAGCAGCATTATCTAGTCTAATAGACTTAATTGGATTATCAGGAAATTGTGCTCGTAATCGAATTATTTGTGCCATTAATTTTGCAAACGCAAGGTTGCGTGATGACAATAGGCACACATGAGACCATCTAGAGGAATCGTCTATTAAGACCATAAAATATCTAAAGGACACACTAGGTGGGTGAATAGGTCCACAAATATCCCCTTGTATACGTTCCAAAAACGTAGGTGACTCAGTTCCAACCTTTGTTGGTGATGGTCTAATAATTAACTTGCCTTGATAACAAGAAGTGCAAGAAAATTCATTATTTAAAAGAATCTTTAAATTCTTTAATGGATGCCCATATGAGTTTTCTATAATCCGTCTCATCATAATTGATCCAGGATGTCCCAATCGATCATGCCAAAGTACGAAAGTATTGGAATCAGTAACCTTTTGGTTTACTGTGGAATGTGCCTCAATTGCACTAATTTTTGCCCAATACAGGCCACAAGATAAAGATGGGAACTTCTCAATAACCCTCTTTTGGCCAGAGACATTCTTTGTAATGATGAGTTATTCAAGATTATTCTCATCTATTGTCTCAATATGATATCCATTTTGACGGATATCTTTAAAACGCAACAAGTTCCTCTTGGACTTGGAAGAGAACATTGCACTCTCTATGATAAATATTGTTCCTTTAGGCCGAGTTATAGTTGCTCTTCCGGAGCCTTCAATCAATTTACTACTACCAGAAATTGTAGTAACATCTGCCTTACATATATTTAAATGAGAGAAATATTTCTTCTCTTTGAATATCGTATGTGTGGTGCATGAATCAATTAAACAAATATTTTTACAATTGGACATTGATCCAAGTTTGCTTTGTGAGATATCCATATTTGCTTCCCATGGTTTGACATACAAAAGGAATATACGAAAAATATTAGTATTTAAACAATATTTTCAAAACCTGCTGAGGTTAGTTGATTAACTAAATCGGATAGTCGACTAACATGCATTGCAGAAAAGGTCCAGTTTAATAGAATATATTGGTTAATCGATTATCTGTTATGTTAATCGATTAACTTACTGAAAAATCATTACAAATAAAGCATAAGATGAATGTGTAATCTAAAAGAAATCAACTCAGAGTACTTTTTGAAACCTTTCTCCCAGTACTGTTGTTGCAGAACCATATTGGAGGAGTTATGGACATTCACCATAATCTAATATTTCGTAACAAAATTAAAGTACACTCTTATATTTTATCTATCACAAGAACTCTTCAACCCAATAAAAAAAAATAGGAGATAAACAGAAAACAATGTGAATTTTTGTAGTGAACCAATATTATAAATATATTTGGATGATGGCTAAAGTAATTTTTAATAAGAAGAATAGTATATGAAACTCCCTATCATTAAAATCAACGGACCAGATTATGTGTACAAAGGAAATAGCAATATCATAAGAAACATGTGACTAGACACAAAATGTGGAAAATACACAATTAGTATAAGTGAAATAGGAAAAGCAAGGCCGGATAACCAAGACTAAAAATCCACAAAGAACATTAGGAACCTTACACATCAAAAAACAGAAAAAATTTATTCGTACCGGGTGTTTACATTCAACCAATAAGTAAATGATATATGTCACAGTCTTTAACTATAATTATCAATTCTTAACTGTAGTTAACACATGATCTTAAATAATACTAATATTAAAGAATTTAGTATATAGTCTATGGTCTTTATGGTATCACAGGCCATTACCAAATAATTTATTCCCAAATTTCACAAAATTATGGAAAAACTACTTTATCTCTCAACTCTACTTTTTTGACAACATTATTTCCCGCAAGAGATTTAAAATTATACAAAGCCATACCATCAATTTCAGTATTGAACACCGTTTATTATTTTGCAACGAATCTAACTTAGTAAAAAAAATCACAAATTACTATCATAATATATGCTTCCCATGTCTAAGAGTGCAAGACTAAAAGAACGGAAACCTTCAAGGCTTGGCTCTTAATCTAATTCCCAACTACATATATTGTTGTTTCGAAATTATGCTTTACGATCGAAGAATATTAAAAATAATCAGTACTTTAATATTTAGCCAAGCACTTGAAGAAGATTAGGAATAAAAAAAAAAAGAAGAATGAGAAAGTTTTCTGAAGTTATGTTATGAGTTACTTCCTTTTTAAATTTTTATTTATTTATTTTAAATAAAATTTCTAATAGACCTTAGAATATTGAAGGCAAGTTTAATAGCTCATAAGAATCTTCCACGAGATTTTGAAACAGAAAGGATAATCAAAGTGCTGGACCTCATGGATGAAAAGATGACGGCAACAATAGAGTGTCATGTTTTGAAGCAATTACATGACAAAGATTCAATTCAAACGGACCCAACCATAAACTAAATATCTAACCACAACCAAAATATAGAAAATTTGTACCTTTCTCCAGTCCAAATTCTGGTTTGGTGGCGCTATGATGAGGATCGATAATAGGGCAGCAACTCGGCGTTAATTAGGGCAGGAACCATATTGGAGGCCTTAATTTTCTTAAAGAGATTCTTGAGATAGTAGAACTTCGTGCTGATAACGTGTTATTAAACAATAAAAGAACAAGAGTAATATTGCAGAGAAAGAGAGAGAAAATTCTTATTGAATTTTGGGGGTTGTTTACAATGGGGTAAGACCCCTCTATTTATAGGAAGAGAAATGGCTTTGGCTCAAAGTAAAACTCTCTACAATATAAACATTCACTCTAATTAGAATTCTATTCTTAACAGAACTGATTAAAAGTACATTATTTAACAAAAATTATGACTAAAACAAAAGAAGCTTTAATAAAACTATTTAAATAAAATTCTTGCACAAACATTAACAATGATAAATTATCATTTTTGTATAACACTCAAATTAGTAAGTATGCACATGAAACCTAAAAATAAAAATAAAGTAAAAATTGAAAACATAATATTCAACTGACTTTTTAATCATCATACACATGCTTATTTAACAAAAATAAAAATTAATAATCTTAAATTTATTTGAGCACAAAAACAGAATGATATGAAAAATCAAACATGGACAATACTTAAAATCGAGTGATATGACAAACAATCACAAAATAATCAAACAAGAACACATAAAAATATGAATCATCATATATCCATGGACACAGATTCACTAAATGATGAATTCGAATGATGTTTATGTTGAAAATAATTTGTGTTGAAAACAATAAGAAAATCTAACTTTAAACTAACTTTATTTATTTTTAACTAATGGGATCCTAACCAAATCCATGTAATCTGCACTACACTAATATTATATGAAAAAACTTTTCTTTAAAAAAACTATGTAAAATAAGTAAACTAACTTACATGTAATAACATGATTCATGAAAGAGTTAAACTTAACTATCAATGAAAATATTATTTTAGGCCATGAGACACCCAAACAGTATTCATTTTATTCTAGTTCGAGAAAGAAAAAAAAAACTGAAAAACCACTCAAAGATATAGAAATAAAAATAAAAGATGAAGCACAAATTAATCAGAACCAACAAAACTATCATTCGTCTTGATGATAAAAATTCGAATATTACCTTTTTGGGAAGCTTTTTTACAATAAAATCACAGCCACATTCTACTGATTTTCAAAACTAGCAATGTTAACTTTTCTATAACCTTGAACTCGAAACCGCAAACGAAATCTCGAACTCTGGCTCCAAACTCTCTTTCTTTCTTCCTCGTTTTTTAGTTTGCTTTTTCTCCTTGTTTTTTCCTTACATTCTTTTTTTCTTTTTCTCTCTATGTTTTCTTTCTTTCTCGTTTTTTTTCTTTAGTTTCTTTCTTTCTTGCTCCTCTCTTTTTTTTTTCTTTTTTTTTTACGTTTTCCTCTCTCTTTTTTTTTTCTCCCCATTTTTTAGTTGTGATATATATCCCTTTTATTAAGGGAATGCGGATGTATGTAAAGGAGCTGGAGTTGAAGTTAGAGTGGGAAAATGGGATTAAGAAGATCATGGTGAGTAGTTAGGATAATTTTTTTTGAATCTTTCAAGATTTATCATTTTTTTGTTATATTATTATTTTTTATTATTATTATTTTTTGCTTTGCTTTTCGTTAGTTTTTTTTTGTTTTTTTCTTTTTGTTTAATAACTTTTACTTATTCTTTATTAGTAAATAAATTAGAAAGTAAAATGTATAGTTCAAAATATTAGTTAGCTACCTTATACTTAATTATTATATACATAAGAAAATTAAATATTTACATTGTAGTTTAAATTATACTAAGAAAAATACTATAACTTATGTATGATTTTGTGATTGTTTGTATTTTTGCGCATTTTTAATAAATATAATTTATAAAAATACAAAAATAGCATATTTGCATTTAGGACCCAATTTTTATATTTTGCTTAGGTTTATTAATTAGTTAATATTGTAAAAATAAACAAATACCAAAAAAGGTTCTTTTGCATTTTTTACTTTTAATTTGTTTTAACATTTTAAGAATTAAAACTAGGAATTAGTTCATATAGAAATTGAGTAGTATACCTTTAGAGTCAATTTGGGTTTTATTTTTTAACTTCACATTTAACAAAAAAAAAAACAAAAAAAATCATAAATAAAAAATCAAAAGAAGAGGAAATTAAAGAAAACAATTGGTTTTCATAAATTACCCAATTTTAGGCAAAACTCGTTCAAAATTGGCCCAAGACCATTTTTGAAACCCGTTCCCCAGTCTGAGCCAAGCTTCCCCAACCCGGTCCACTATGCTCCAATTGAAACGACACTGTATGGCTCAGATCAATCAAAGCCGTTGATGTTGTTTAATCGATCGGATGAGAACTAACGAGGTTCTGGATATATAACTGTCGGATAGACGATCCCTACCCCCAAACCATCTCCCAAAACACCCTAACATGCCGACGTAACGCCACCATCCCTCCGCCGTCCGTCACCGGCCGGAAATCATAGCCACCGGCGGCGATGCTCCGATCAACCCTAGAATTACACCCTTGAACCTTCTCCTCCTCCTCATTAAAATTCCCCAAATCCTAGCCCTCAAATACCAACCATTTATCTCGAATCTTCAATCAACACGGAGCATGTTCCGCCATCCACGGCGGGGCCGGTCTCCAAATAGCCCCAAATTTACACCAAAATATCCTCTCACCCTCCTCTATCTAAATCCCCAAGCCCCGTCCTTCAAATCTCAGCAGAAATTCTCAAATATTGATTTGAAAATCGGGTCAAAACTCCACCACTTCCAAACTCCGCCAAATTAACACCACATGATCTCCTTACACCCCCCATCCCAAATCCACAACCCTTAGCATTTGAATCATCCCCGTGAATCTTAGATCGAAAAATCATTCAGAACCCTAATACCTTTAAATTTGGGAATAATGGATGTCTGGGCTATAATAGCCCTCAAGTAGGGCCACTAATTTAGTTCGAGGTATTTCTTTCTTACCTTCTTCTCTATTTAATTCGTGTTTTTTACTTTCTGTTATTTTTATTATATTTTATTACTACTTTGTTTACTCAGAATCTCTTTTATTGTTGGTATTGAATCAGGATTTCAGTTTAGGGTTCTGATTTCTTTTCATAATCATATAGTTTGATTTTGTTTCATTATTAGTAATTTTATCGTTGATTTGATTTCAACAATAACATGTCATGTTTAGCTATTACTTCAAATTTTTTTGACTTTGTTAGTTTCAGCTTTGTTTGTTTGAATTCAATTAATTAGTTTACTGTTGTATTAGTTTAATGGTACATTTAGTCTTAGAATTTTTATTATTTATAGTTAAGTTTGATTACCTAGATTAGTTAGTTTAGATTTTAGTCGTTGTTTGGTTATAACTGATTTGTTTCTAGTTTTGTAGTTAATCAGCCGTGGTTAGTTTTGCTAGAGTAAAGGGGGATGGGGTTTTGTTGGCCATGATATTAATTCAGAATCCAATTCAAGGGTAGTTTAGGTGTTTTACCTAAAGAATTTGTTAGTTAGATTACCCTAGACTCTTCTAGAAGAGGGTTGAAGTTATAATTCTAAGACTCTAATGCAATAAGTTGGCCAACAAGTTAGGATCTAAAGGACTAACTAACAAAATCTGAAAAAATGAGGGAGGGACTAAGGGTAAAACAAAAATAGATAGGGTTGCCCTAAGTTTAGCCTATAAAAAGGGCACACCATTGCCTTCTTTTAGGGGTTTTTTTTTTAAATGCCAGAGAGTTTTTGAAAATCCTGAAAAATTCCCTGCAAATTTTCAGCTTCTTAAAATACCCAAAATATTTTGGAATCCCTGAAACTTCCCACAAGTCTGGAACTCTGAAAAAATTCCCAGAAGCTTGGAAATCCCTGAAAAATTCCCCAAATATTTTGACAAGATTAAAATCTCTGAAACTTTGAATTCAAAAAGCAAAATCCCAAAAAATATTGTTTCATTAGAGTGTTTCTTTAGATTAGTTCCAATTCTCAGCCATCAATATGAATTTTTAGCTTAAATAAGATGAAAATTACCTGAAATACATTTGTTTGAGGTGTTGAAGCTTCAGAAGTTTGGTTGGATTCAATTTTCAGTGTATTTGGAGGTAAATTGAGGCTGTTTCGGGTTTGTTATGGGTATTACTGGTCTGAAACCATGTCTTGGGTTGCAATGACATCAATTTGGGTCTCTAATTGACCTGGTTATTATGTTGCTGTTGGATTTCAATTGCCGATTCCTGTTGCTATACTGCTGAACTGTTGCTGACTTCATTTTTCTCCATTGTTTAATTGTGATTCCAGGTATTCTTCAACTTTGAATATGTGAAGCACCAAATCAATAGTTGTGTTCGAATTGCTGAACAAATGACCAATTCCTCATGATGATTTTTAAGCTTAATTTCTTTCTATATATGTAGTTCACATATTGGATGTATAGTAATATGATGTTAATTACATATAATAGGACTGTTTAACAAGATTGTATAATTAGGAATGTTTTTATTTTAGGAACTGTTTTGGATTATTTTGGATATTTGAACAGTGAGACATAATGTCAGTGATAATGGACTTATATTTTTCCAAATCTGATGGTTTAAATTCACTTTTTTAATTGTGAAGCAGAGTTAGTATGTATGCATAATCATGCTTCATATAGTCTTGTTAAGATTTCAATTTGTTCTTAACATATTGATTCACAAAAATACGTGCAGATAGATTTAGGTCTATAGCTTATAATTATGCCTCTTAAAATGTGAGTTACATATTGGCTCGAGGATGATCGACAGTGAATCCGTTAGAACAATGCTTCTAGGCTAAAGTGTAAGGTTTGAACAATTTCTATGAATGGGATGAAACAATCTCGGTCACACCTTGATTTCTTTCTCTCATGACAGGGCCAAAATGTGAAAATTAATTGTTGAAAGTTTTGGTCAATTCAATGATTTCTGTTAAAGCAAGACAAAAAAATTTCGAGCCTTTCAAAGTAGGTGGTGGATTTAAATTAAGAGGTTCTCCTCATGTTTAAGTTCAGACTTGACTTTAAGGCACAAATGATAGAATATTAACTTACTAGGTCCTTTTAGAGACAAATCCAATAGAAAACTCTAGTTTGCTTTATAGTAGCTTTTAAATAATAAAACGAGGTGCGCCGTGCCAAATAAAACCCTTGCATGGCCCTCTTTAAATGCTCATATTAAAATACTTAGAAATTCGGGACATGCCATTTAGCGAACTTCATGGCTTCTCGTAAAGATAATGACATGTTAGTTGCATTAGGCGCGTCTATTAATAATTTTATCTTCTTAAATACGAGTGTGTATTTCATGTGACCCAAATCCAAATCCTTAAATGTCGAATAAAATGTGTTTCGGATCAGGGTGCATTTTATGTGACGCGATCCAAAGACATGTTTTAAAAGACGTTCACATTCCTAAAGTTTCAATTAAAAGCAGTAAATAGCTTAATATTCTACCATAGGATAAACATGTATAAAAATCAGAATTTTAGCCAATTATCATAGTTTAGCGACCATGCTAGAACCACGGGATCCGAGGGTGCCTAGAACCTTCCCTCGGGTCAACAGAATTCCTTACTTAGAATTTCTGGTATGCAGACTCCATTTGGGCAGTCAAAAATTTCCTCGATTTGGGATACAAAACAAACTGGTGACTTGGGACACCAAAATCCAAGCCTATCCCAAGTGGCGACTTTAAATAAATAAATAATCCCATTTCGAATAATGTCACTTTAAATGGAAAAATTCCCTTATACACTACTCTTCAGGGTAGCCATGTAAAAAAGGAGGTGTGACAGCTCTAGCGACTCTGCTGGGGATCGAACCCAGAATCTCTGGTTCAGGGTTCAAGAATTTGAGCTTTGAATAACTGTTATATGGCTTTTATGATTTTTCTACATGTTCCATTCTATATGTGCTAAATGAATTACCGCTTTGATATTGGATGAATTATATATATAAATTGTTATGAATCTCTTCCTCTTTCTGAGTATTCTACATCATGGAGAAGGGTGCACTTCGTGTAGCTTCTCTTCTGTTTAGAGTCTTTTCCCTTTTAGAACGAGGTTTGGATAAGCTGCTAAATCGACGGAGCTTCTGTTTTCTCGGTTCGCTGCCCCCCTCGGCTCGAGTTGTCCACTCGGGTAAGCCAGGTCTAGAATAATAAACCTAGGGTTTAACCCTAGCATAACAAAACCTCATGTCGGATCCCTAGTAGAAACGTTTATTTGCATCTCTTGCATTTGTCTTAGGGGACTCAACATAGGGGTTGGATCCGTCTTGGACAGGTGACCTGAATCGAAACAACCATCTTGATGCATCTTATGTGCTACTTGTGCATTTATTTGATTTGGATTTGCATGTTGACCAGCTTGCAAATAAGGAAAGAAATTGAGAAAAATAGCCAGTGTTAGGACTACATAAGAGTAATCACTCATTTCGGAAAACCAATGTTCAAATAGAATTGAAATGCTGTCGGGTTTTTAAAAAACAAAGAAGGAAAAAATATAGAAGAACAGAAAAAAAAAAGAGATCCCTTTTTAAAATTTGGTTTGACAAAATATTTTGCCCAGAACTACGCTGGTTTAATTCTCACCGGGTGAGAGTTACGTAGGCAACCCCTCATCGGGTCCAACCTCCCTTTTAGCAAATTAGCAACAAAATGTCAAAGTTTAATTGTTGTCCTAAATAAATCAGGTGATGCCTTTCTTATTAAGACAAGCCGAACGTCCCCAATAGGACGCCGGAAGGTTAATTTTACGAGAACAGCCGCCCAGAGTCATTTTTAAATGGTTTGCGGGCACAACCTTAAAATATTCCTTTCAGAAGTGCCGAAAGGCCGTATCGGCAAAACCAAGTCCCGGTTTTCATAAATCAATTTTTTTTTGCAAAAATAGCCATTTTTCTCTTTTAGGTAAAAATAAATCAATAAATTCTCTTTAAATAAATGTGCAGGATGAATACCACTGACGTCGGACTTTTCTGAGTCCTGATTGAGATCCCTTTGCAGCTCCACATGTGGTGGAATGACCTGGGAAAAGGTAGCAAAGAAACTGTGGTCAAGATTATGGGTGGTCTCATCGGATTGTTAAACATCAAACCAAGAACAGATATTATTGAATCAATGATACCATTCTGGGATCCAACCCGTAATGTATTCCGGTTCTCAGACTTTGATCTTACACCCACATTAGAGGAGATTACGGGATATGCGGGTCTTAACGGGAACCTCATGAGTAGATATCCATTGGCACCGAGACCGGTAACCATTCACAGATTCTTCTACTTGTTGAGCATTCATCGGGACATTCAAGATAAGCATCTATCAGAAGGGTGTTGCACACTTCATTTCTTATACCACTGATATGGCAACCTGAATGGTTTTGAGGAGCCCAATACTGGTTTGACACATGCCGGAAACAAAGATAAATGGGAGGCCCGGCGGGGATTGGCGTTCATGGTAGCTTTCCTGGGAATCGTGTTTACTCCAAGAAAAGGCGGTCATATAGACATTTGCCTTGTAGGAATACTGGATGTCACCAAAAAGAAGTCTTCTAGTAAAGTGGTTCCTTTGATTGTGGTGGAAATGTATCGAGCCTTAACCATGTGCCGAGAGGGTATGAAATTCTTTCACGGTTGCAATCTGTTGCTACAACTGTGGATCTAAGAGCACCTTTGCCACCGAGCGGGGTACATGAACTGTGGTCTGACTGGGTTGAGTTGCATTGAAGAATTTGAGACCCGGGTTACAGTATTGAGTTCCCTAAGGGCACTGAAGCTTGGTTGTCATTCTTGAGATCTCTGACAACGGATAAAATTGAATTGGCTTTCGGATGGCTTCCCGCTACTGAGGTTGTGTACACACCAGCAGAAGGGCCTTATATTCTATTAATGGGCGTTTGGAGCATCCAACCCTACTCTCCATACCGAGTCTTACGGCAACTAGGAAGATTACAAACCATCCACAGCGACGATAATCTGAGTAAACAAGTCATCGAATTAGGCCAGAAAGCGGCCTTCCCAGAAGGAAAGATTCGCCAAATATGGAATGAATGCAGGTACCTTGAGCCTAAAACCATAGTTCAGGATCGGGCTAAGGGTGAAGTAGACCCCAATACTTGGTTTGGTTTGCAAAAGATTTCAAATTCCTGAGAGGCCCACCAAGAGACCGCATGTTCAACACTTCACCGATGAAGTGTAGGTGCAATGGGATTGGTTAGCTAAGAAAAGGAGTACAGGGCCCCAATAAGAGCATTGGAAAAACAGGTTCAGGATCTCCGGTTTGAAAACATCTTGCAAGTCGCAGCTGATGAAGGTGATAAAAAGAAACTGGCCCAAGGGATGAAGCCCTCAAGGCCCAAATCCAACAAATGAAAATAAATGCTAAAAATCAAGAGAGAATCCAGTTTGTAAAACAAATGAAAAGGAATTATTAGGGAACCATTGCTAATATGAAGAGAAAAAGGAACGCCTTTAAAGATAAGGCAGCCCGACAGGACAAAGAATTTCAGGTGGAGAGGGACCAATGCTATGGGTTAATCGCCGAAATGGAGAAGGAAATAAAATTGCTACAAGACCATCACTTCCATGACTCCCAGGTGCTAGAAGCCCGTAACTAACAGATAAGCCGGCTACTCCAAGAAAAGGTCCGGATCAGGGAAAGAATCAGAGGCGTTGTAGATTATATTGTCATGAAGTGTCAGGCCAGTGAACAAATGGGTCGTACCACTTTCTTTGCTATAGTGATGATGTTTCTTCTTCAGGTTATGAATGATTTGGAGCATTTACAAAGGGGTCTTGCATGTAGGCCCGCAACGATACCAAATGATGCCCCGCGGGCCCCATAATTTGAAGCTTTAATGTACTCTTGACCTAGTTTAGTCATCGAGTCTATATTTTGTCATTTCAAGTCTGTTTGTAATTTTCCTTTCAAGAAAACAAATAGTTTAGCACTTTTGTAATTAGAATTTTATTAATGAAAATTTAAAAATCCCAAAAATTGTTTCCTCATTTTGCATACATTTGCATGAACTACGCTTGGTCTGATTCATGCAAGGCATGATACGTAGGCAATCTTTATAGGATTCGACCGTAACTCTAAAAAATGAAAAAAGAAGCAACAAAAAAGAGAAGAAAGGGAAGAAAGAAAAAGAAAAGGGAGAAAACCCAAACAAAAGAGGGAAGAAAAAAAAGAAGAAATAAGAGAGAAGGAGAAAAAAAAAGAGAAAAGCAAGAAAAAAAAAGAGTGGAAATCAAAAGAAAATTGTAATAAAATTCGGGACGACACATGCAACCATTGCAAACATGTAGACATCCGTTTAACTGTACAGGTGTATCACACCCCAATGTGCGATTCTCTATCTGTTATCTGTCTCAAACTAAGCATTTGTTTCTATCTAATCCAGCTTAGGTTTTTAGAAACGATGGTTGGTTTATAGTACGCTGGCATCTCATCGGTATTTTACCAGATCAAAAGGAAGCACAGAAATGTTGTCTGAAATGACCTTGTCGGCAATACCCATCTCAGAAGATAGCCAATTTCAGGTATTCCAGCCTCAGATTCTGCAGTAGCCGAGGAAAACATGATCCTATGCCATAGGGTCATGGAGATGTGGGATGCATGGACAAATGGAAAAGAGCCTCTGAACGCCATCCCTGGATTCCCTGAGATCTTCCCAAGATCGGGGGGGGGGGGGGGAGGGGGGGGGGTACTTCCATTATTCCCATTAGTTATCCAAACATCCTATTGGGACAGCCCACCATACCAGCCAATTTTGTTGGAGTTCCTTCTCAAGTCCGCCCTTAGGTGTTCACATACGGCACAATCCCCAATATCTTTACGGCTCCCCCATTTGCAGCCACCACACAGCCCGCCTCGCCTAGACTCGCGTTTGATCCATCGACATTCACATTCCATACACCCACTTACCAAACAGAGCCTCCTAAATATCCTACCTACAATTATCCTAGACCACCATATGATCTTACACCAGCACAAGATAAATATCCCAAAGTTCCTGAACAAGATGAGATGGCTAAAAGAATGAGGAGCCTTGAGCAGAGCTTAAAGATTATGCAAGGCTTGAGTGGGAAAAAAAGTGTTTCTTATACAGATATATGCATGTTCCCTCACGTACACCTTCCCCTGGGATTTAAAATGCCAAAGTTCAAAAAGAATGATGGTCATGGCGATCCTATCGCTCACCTAAAGAAGTATTGTAACCGATTACGCGGAGCAGGAGGAAAAGAAGAGCTGTTGATGGCATACTTCAGAGAAAGATTAGTAGGTATTGCCTCAGAGTGGTATATGGACCAAGAAGTCTCATGATGGCACATTTAGGACGATCTTTCTAGAGACTTTGTAAGGCAGTTGCAATACAACCTCGAAATTGCGCCAGACAGGAATTCCTTGGCAAATCTGAAGAAGAAGCCTTCAGAAAGTTTCAGATAATATGCTATTAAGTGGCGCGAACAGACATCGAGGGTGAAGCCTCCCATGGATGAAATAGAAATGGTTACTATTTTTCTCCAGGCCCAGGAAGCAAATTAATTTCAAAATATGATGTCGGCCATGGGCAAGCCTTTTGCAAAAGCAATCAAGATTGGCGAAATGGCAGAAAACGGTCTGAAAACAGGAAGAATTTTGAGTCAATGGGTATCAAAGCAACCTCCCAGGCCATCCAACTCGCAGCCCCATGTTCTCAGGAAGAAACCCTCAACACTATTATCCCCACCAAGACATGCCTTATGCTCCTCAGTCGTATGAGGTTATGAATGCTCAACCATTTGCACGATCGCAACAGCAGGCCAACAGGAACCAGGCTCCGAGAAACCAACCTACCCATCAAAACCACTATAATCCTCGCATTCCTCAAATTAATTTCCGTCCCAGGGAGCCACCCAGAAGGCAAAACTTTAAGCCAATTGGGGAGTCCTATTCCAGCCTGTTCCAAAAACTTATCCGGTTGGGTCTATTGCATCCTGTACCTCCGAACAAACAAAACCCTGAATCGCCTTCCTATCAACGGGGTGCCCGGTGTTCTTATCATTTAGGGTCAGAAATTAACGACATAGAGAATTGTTGGACTCTGAAGTGAGCTGTGGAAGATCTAATAGAGCAAAGGAAAATAGTGTTGAGGGATGAAGATCTTTCAAATGTGACCAACAATCCGTTTCCGTCTCACAACAATGGACCGGTAATTGAGGTGATCTGCGAGGAAAAAGAATTTGACCCGGCTTTGAAAGCCATAATTGTCATTGCCAACGTGGATAAAAAGCCAAGATCTGCCTCCAAGAAAGCTAAAGAGGAAAAGAAGAACAAGACCACACACACTGAAATTAAAAAGAAGGTTGGGGATAAAACTGAGGCGACACTTGTCAAAGAAGCTGTCCTTTACGTCCCATGAGGTCGTCACGAAAAGCAGTTGACTCTAAGTTCCCCAAAGAGATTTGAGTTGAACAAGACTACACAGATGTACGTGACCAAATGAACCTATATGGTGTAGGGAACAACTAATCTCCTAAGGCTGAGTGAGCCCATGGTGGTTGGTCGCTTACCTCAGAGGCCTATGACAGACCCCACTGTAGTCCCTTGGAATTATCAGGAAATAGTGGTGACATATAAAGGCAAACAAATTACTAGAGAAACTCAAGAAAGTTATCCTATGAAGAAATACTCTGACTTGGAAGAAGAGAACAGTGCCGCCAAGAAGCGATTTGCTCTCAAGAAGCCGGTGAGCGTCGAAGAGGCAGAAAATTTCTTTCGAAAGATGAAAACGACAGACTTTGAGGTAGTGGACTAGTTTCGGAAGTCCCCTGAACAAGTCTCCCTGCTATCATTGCTGATGGAATCTCCTGAGCACCAGAAGGTATTAGCCAAAACTCTCAATGGCCTACGTGCCAGCTCAAACCTCTGTGGAACAATTGGAAAGGATGGCGGAAAGATTCTTTGCTGTCAATCAGATCACGTTCAGTAATAATGATTTTCCCCAAGAAGGAGCCACCCACAACAAAGCCTGTATCTAACTGTCAAATGCGAAGGCTACTGTGTCAAAAGGGTAATAGTAGACGGAGGCTCTGGGGTGGATATATGCCCACTTTTGACATTACAACAAATGGAAATCGGGACGGAGAGGATTCGTCCTAACAATATATGTGTCCGAGCCTTCGATGGAATTAAAAGGGACACAATCGGAGAGATTGATCTGGTCTTGGCCATTGGCCCAATTGATTTTGTGGTAACCTTTCAAGTGTTAGATATGGTCGCATCCTACAATTACCTCATAGGAAGGCCATAGATTCACGTAGCCAGAGCTGTGCCTTCCACTCTGCACCGGATGTTAAAATTTGAACATGAGGACCAAGAAATCGTAGTCCATGGTGAAGATGAGCAGTCAATTTATCGCGATCCCTCTGTCCCCTGCCTCAAAGCTAAAGAAGGTAGCGAGCATATAGTCTATCAGGCCTTCAAAATTGTTGTGGGTGATCAATATGAAGAGGGAAAACCTTGTCCCCAACCTTTCCTCTCCAATGCCTCAATCATGGTGGCAAGAGCAATGATACGACAGGGATTCAAACCAGGGAAGGGACTCGGAAGGTCTTTACAAGGATAGCTGAGCCGATTGCTTCGCCCACTACAGAGAAGTTTTTCGGGTTAGGCTTCCACCCGACGCCAGAGGATATAACATGGGCGAACCGTACAAAGCGTGATGGATGGGCTCTGCCTCGACCATTGCCACACTTGTATGAAACATTTGTAAGGCGAAAATATAGTGAGGAAGAAGAAGATGAGGTATTCACAGTTGAAGAAATCGAGGAAATATGTAGGGAAATGAGAAAACTATTGTATGAACCCACATGGTCCAGCTGGGAGAGGGTTGAAGCACCGCTGAGTTGCTATACATAGTACCAAATGCCAAACTACAAAATTGGAAGGCTACTCCATTTCCAATCAGGCGAGAGTCTTTCCATCTTTTCTACATCACGAGTTCTTAGGGTGTAACTCGGGTGTTTTCCTTTAGTGTTTTGTCCTTTTATTTTTTCCAAATATCTCCCTATTATTTACAATTCCAAAGAAATGAAATTAATATTTTCATCGTCTATGTTCCTGTATTCTTTCTGATTTTTGCTGTTTTCCTTTTATTCATTTCTTTCAATTCTAATGACGCGGCTTTAAATAACATGTCATGCTCGCGGACTTCGTGCCCCGATCCAAATATGCCGCCTAATTGTGAAATAATGAACCAAGAACCGGAGTAAAATGAAAAAGAGGCTTTTAGCGAAATCATTCCTGAACTGGAACATTTCAAAAATAAACCTAAAAAAAATCTAAATGATACCGAGCCGGTTAACTTGGGTATTCCCGACGAAATAAGGGAAACCAAAATAAGTATCCATGCAAATGAGAAAACTCGGGATGCGCTGATCCAACTCTTGTTTGAATTCAAGACGTGTTTTCTTGGTCATACGACGATATGACTGGGCTGAGTGTTGATTTGGTGGTTCATTAGTTGCCTACTTACCCTGAGTGCCCTCCAGTCCAACAAAAACAGAGAAAATTCAAACTTGATATTAGCGATAAGATCAAAGAAGAGATCACAAAGCAGTTGGCGGCGGGAGTAATCCGAGTGGTCGGGTACACCAGGTGGCTGGCTATTGTAGTCCCGGTGCCAAAGAAAGATGGGAAAACCCGAGTGAGTGTGTATTACAGAGATTTGAACAAGGTAAGTCCCAAAGACAATTTCCCTTTACCCAATATCCACATCTTTATTGATATCTGTGCAAAACACGAGATACAGTCTTTTGTGGATTGTTATGTAGGATATCACCAAGTGTTGACGGATGAGGAGGATGCCGAGAAAACTGCCTTTACCAAACCTTGGGGTACTTATTGCTTCAGGGTTATTCCTTTCGGTTTAAAGAATGCTGGGGCAATGTATACGAGGGCCAGGACCATGATCTTTCATGACATGATTCATCAAGAGATAGAAGTATGTATGGCCGACATGATTATCAAGTCCAACACTCAGTATGATCATGTGCGGGACTTAAGAAAGTTCTTTGAAAGGCTGCGCAAGTAAGATTTGAAATTGAACCCAGCCAAATGTGCATTCGGGGCCCCGTCGGGCAAACTTCTGGGGTTCATAGTCAACCGGAGAGGTATTGAGCTAGATCCAACAAAGAGAAAGTCTATTCGAGATCTACCTCCTCCGAAAACCAAGAAGGATGTAATGAGCTTGCTGGGGAGACTGAATTACATTAGTCGACTCATCGCCCAGTTGACTTCATCATGCGAGCCCATATTCAAGTTGCTAAAAAGAATGCAGCAATCAAGTGGAAGGATGAGTGTCAAGAGGCTTTTTACAAGATTAAAGATTACCTGTCCAATCCACCAGTCTTGGTCCCCCCGGAACCAGGAAGGCCATTATTTCTATATCTGAAAGTCCTGGAAAACTCTTTTGGTTGCATTCTCGGATAGCATGATATCATTAGTAAGAAGGAATATGCTATCTACTACCTGAGCAAGACGTTTACCAGTTACGAGGCCAAATACGCCCTACTAGAAAGAACCTGTTTTTCCTTAACTTGGGTGGCTCAGAAACTGAGGCATTACCTACAAGCCCACACCACTTACCTCATAACTAGGCTGGATCCTCTGAAGTACATATTTCAAAAACTGATGCCTACAGGGAGATTGGAAAATTAGCAAATCCTGCTCACCGAGTTTGACATAGTCTATGTCACTCGCACAACGATAATGGCCCAAGCATTAGCAGATCATTTAGCCGAGAACCCGGTTGATGATGAATATCAACCCCTGAATACATATTTCCCTGATGAAGAGGTGAATTTAGTGGAGGTAACGACTGAGGATGTCACTGCTTGGAAAATTTTCTTTGATGGAGCGGTAAATGCAAAAGGTGTAGGATTGGGGCAATCTTAATTTAACCCACTGGGCAACACTACCCAGCCACGGCTCGGCTTCGGTTTTTTTGCACAAACAATACAGCCGAATATGAAGCATGCATCATGGGCATGAATATGGATATCGACCAAGATGTCGAGGAACTATTGATCATGGGAGATTCAGATCTAATTATCCGGCAAGCCCAAGAGGAGTGGGAAATGCGAGATTTCAAACTCATCCCTTATCAGCAACATATGGAGGATCTCAGCAAACAGTTCAAGTTAGTACAGTTCAAGTACAACACAATAATTTAGCTGACATACTCACCACTTTGGGCTCGATATTGCCTTATCCTGGAAATGCCTACATTGATCCCTTGGAAATCCAAATCAAGAAAAGGCATGGGTACTATAATGCGACAGAGGCAGAACCCAGCACTCAGTCATGGTATTATGATATCAAGAGATTTCAGAAAACACAAGAATATCCCAAGGAAGCCACTGGAGATCAAAAGAGAACCATTAGACGACATGCGAGTGGTTTCTTCTTGAGCGGTGATGTCTTGTATAAAAGGACCCCGGATATCAATTTGCTAAGATGTGTTGATGCCGAGGAAGCCGGAAAGATCATGAATGAAGTACGCGCGGGAGTGTGCGGGCCCCATATGAATGGGTGTGTGTTGGCAAAGAAAATACTTCACGTATGGTATTACTGGATAACCATGGAGAAGGAGTGCTTCAGCTTCGTTCAAAAATGTCATCAATGTCAGGTGCATGGTGATTTGATTCATGCACCACCAATAGAATTGCATCCTATGTTGGCACCTTGGCCATTCGCTGCCTGGGGCATAGACATCATTGGACTAATCTAGCCAAAAGCCTAAAATGGACATAGATTCATATTGGTCGCTATTGACTACTTCACGAAGTGGGTTAGAGCCATCACGCTTAAGTCATTCACCAAGAAAGCTGTGGTAGACTTTGTGCATTCCAACCTCATTTGCTGCTTCGGTATTCTGCAACCATCATCAAAGACAATGCTGCCAACCTGAATAGTCGCTTGATGGGAGAAATATGCGAACAGTTCATGATAACACATCGAAACTCCACTCCCTACCGTACCAAAGCCAATGATGCCGTCAAAGCAGCTAACAAGAACATCAAGAAGATTTTGAGAAAACTGATTCAAAGCTCCAGACAATGGCATGAAATGATGCCTTTTGCATTACTTAGATATCGCACCACAGTGCGCACGTCGATAGGAGCAACCCCATACTTATTGGTCTATGGAACTGAAGCTGTAATACGCACGGAGGTAGAAATCCCTTCACTCCGGGTAATCGTTGAAGTAGAAATTGAGGATAGTGAGTGGGTGAAGACTCGGTTAGAACATTTGTCATTAATTGACGAAAACTGAATGTCTGCAGTTTGTCACGGGTAGTTGTACCAACAAAGAATGGCCCGCGCTTATATCAAAAAGTGCGCCCCAGGAATTTTAAGGCTGGACAGCTTGTATTGAGGCGCATTCCACCTCACCATCAGGAAGATAAAGGAAAATTTGCTCCTAACTGGAAAGGCCCATACGTTACCGGAAAGATATTGCCCAAAGGAGCATTGTACCTGGGTGACATCGCAGGAGACGATCCCGAGGCAGCATTGAATTTAGATGCAGTAAAAAGGTACTACGTCTAGGCTCCCTACAACAATGATTCAGTCCGGTTGAGATGAAAATGGCTTTTCTTTCTCGCTACCCCCAACATTATCAATCCTTCGCAAACCCTTTGAGCCGGTTACGTTTCTTTGATCACCCTCTTTGGAACCCGGCAGTGCTATGAATAAAAAAGAAAAAAGAAAAGAAAAAGAGAACAAAAAAAAAGAACAAACAAACAACAAAATGAAAAAGTGATGAAAATGAAAATAGAAGAAATTTAAAAAAAAACAAAAATTAGTTTAGGAAAAAAAACTTCCTGAACTACGTCTAACTTGATTCCGAAAGGATACGTAGGCAACCTCCCCCTGAGGTTCAGTCACACCAAAACAAAAATCCCAATTTCCCCACAAATTGAAAACTGGGGCAGATGATATAATGGTTCGGCCATGAACCCTAAAAAATGGTTCCAAAGTTATTGTTCCGCCCCAAATCCTTTTACCAAAGACATTGTCCAAGTCCTTCCGATCGACTGCCAAAGGCATGGTAGCGAAAACATCATTGTTGGGATCCGATACAATTCAAACTGACAGAGTCCTTTTGGTGAAAACCTTCGGGCACCATAAGGCGATAGTGAGTAGAGAAAATGAAAATGAGAGAGTCTGTTTAGTGAAAACTCGCAAAGAGCACTATTTAGCGACGATGAGAAGAGAAATATTAGAGGTCGATTGGCGAAAACCCGCAAAGGGCGTTGTCGGTGGAGAAGAAGATATCTTCCCACTAAAAGAGTCTAGGCAAAGTTCCCTGGTTTTGAAATGTTGAAATACGGTTCACGAGGAGCTAGAAATTTTGAGTGGTTCGGGCATCCAGTCCGAAAAGCATGTCATGTTTGTTTGAAGTCAGCATACACCCCCAGATAAGTCCTTCTCTTTTCCCCTCGAAAGGGATGTTTCTCTTTAAACCCATATGATTGCTTTTGTATACTTCTCCCTTGAATCCCTTTTGGTTTAACATTGATTCCATGACTATTCCAAAAGAAAAGGTGGCAAAATTGGTTACATAGGACTCGCCTAGAAAGGACTAAAGAAAATACCCAGTCTCAGCAACTAGCCGATCCTGGCTGGTCATGATAGCTGATGCTTTGGAAGCAGAGAAGGGTTGAAAGAAAGAAAATCGAAGTCAAAATGCCCACGAAGGTAAAACAAAGTTAAAAAGGTCGAGTCCCAGTGGGCTAATTGTCTCAACAAAGTTTCAAACGACAAGATACCCAAAGGTTCTGAAATGGAAGTTGGGGCAAATAAATCACAATCGAAAGGCCTACGAAGGCAAAATAAATCTGAAAGATGAGTATTCCCGACCAACCAACGAGGCAAATATTTTGAAAGTTAAAGGTCTTTTCAACAACAACGTTGTCGGGATCAAGCAATCAAGGCCACAAAACCAACCACCGTTTCGAACTAACAATCGTGCTTTTTTTGAAAATGTGAAACATGTGTAATCCAAAGCAATTGGACAAATAGCAAATGCAACCAAAGGATATGCGCAAAAGCTAGGAATAACTTTACTTGAATGATCAACCAAAAGTGAAGTTCCCTTTAAATCCTTTCTCGTAGTTTTAATAAAAGAAAAGAAGAAAAGGAGAATCACACAAATCATGGTAGCATAGGACCCCTGATCCTTAACTCCATCCCTCAAATTCTCGGATCATTTTCCTTCTATCCCTAGCATAACCTGAGGGTCTTTTATTTTCTTCGTTCCCCGGCATAACCCGAGGATCTTTTTCCTTTCTCCCCAGAATAACATTAGGACTCCTTTCTTTTATTCTCCGGCATAACCCGAGGGTCATTTTCCTTTTATCCCCAGCATAACCCGAGGGTTTTTTTCTTTCCTTCTTTCCCCGGCATAACCTGAGGATCGTCTTCTTTCTACCCTCAGTACAATATTTTTCTTCCTATCCTGGAATAACCCGTGGATCTCCCTAGCATAACCCTGGAGCCTTTTCTCCTTATCTCGGCATAACCCGCGGATCTCCCTGGCATAACCCAGGAACTTTTCCTTCATATCCCGGCATAACCCGTGGATCCCCCTGGCATAACCCGGGAGCTCTTTTTATTTCTATCCCGGCATAACCCGTGGATCCCCTTGGCATAACCCAGTAGAGTATTTTTCTTCCTATATTGCATAACCCGTGATCCCCTGGCATAACCCAAGACTCTTTTCTTCCTATCCCGGCATAACCCAGGAGTCTTTTTCTCCCTAATAACATGTGGATCTCCCTGGTATAACCCAGTAACCTTTCTTTCCTATTCTGGCATAGTCCGTGGATCCCCCTGCTATAACCCATGAGCTCTTTTCTCCCATCCCTCCATAACATGTGGATCCCTTGGCATAACCCATGAGCCTTTTCCTTCCTATCGCCGCAAAACCCGTGGATTCCCCTAGCATAACCCTGTAACCTTTTATTCCTATCACGACATAACCCGTAGATCCTCTAGCATAACCTAGGAGCCTTTTCCTTCCTATCCCTGCATAACCCGTGGATTCCCTTGGCATAACCTAGGAACCTTTTATTCCCATCTCGGCATAACCCGTGGATCCCCTGGCATAACCCAGGAGCCTTTTACTTCCAATCCTGGCATAACCCGTGGATTCCCCTAGCATAACCCAGGAGCCTTTTATTCCCATCCCAACATAACCCGTGGATCCCATGGCACAACCCAGGAGCCTTTTTCCTCCAATCCTAGCATAACCTGTGGATTCCCCTGGCATAGCCCAGGAGCCTTTCTTCCTATTCCGGCAAAACCTGTGAATTTCCCTGGCATAACCGAGGAGTCTTTTCTTCCTATCCCGACATAACCCACAGATTTCCCTGGCATAACCCAGGATCCTTTCTCCTCTTATCCCGGCATAACCCGCGGCCTCCCCCGGCATAACTCAGGAATCATATTCATTTCATCCCGGCATAACCCGTGGATTTCCCTTTTCATCCCATCAGGGACTCTTTTATTCCTTTCCCAGTATAACCCGTGGATTCGCCTCTTATCCCCAGCATGGACCCTTATTCTTTCCCGGCATAACCCGACCATTTGCTAGCAGGACTTGGAAATCTTTCCAAAGGATACACGATTTAACTTTTTTATTTCAATAAAAATAGCTTAGATTTGTGTTGCAAATAACTCCCAGTGAAAACAGGGGCAGAATATTTCGTTTGTTGGTTTGTTTTGGTGTCCGAACATGCTATACCTCATGGCACATGTTTCGAGATGACAGGAAGAGTGAATCCCTATCTAGAAGAAAAGAGAAAAAGAAATGAACTCAGAATGATTTAAAAGAAAAGATGTGGACTGCTCAAATTTGATTCAAAATCAGAAGTCGCGCATGTCCCTCTTAGCTTCAATGCTGAAGAAAGAACCGGTACGTACAACTTACGAGCATCATGATTCAGGTCGGGGTCCACAACATATCCAGCTAAGACTCAAGATCAAGTATCAAGAGATTTATAGATAGGAATCTTGTAACACATAGTTGATAGGCATAGCTTGCTTAGCTTATGATTTTCCTTTTGATGTAATAAGGAGTTCAGCAAGCAGCAGCATCAGCAGTGAAATCACAGCTGAGGGTAGTCCCAGCTACCAAGACACTCCAGAACTACATTGACCTGATTCCTTTGTAGCCAAGGATATGTAGGCAATCTTTGAAGCATGGTTCGGTCAGACAGTTTTCAAAATGCTTCTCATGGAATGCCAAACAGACAAAAATCTCTCAGTTGCTCAGTTATCTTTGATCGGAAACCCTTCGTGTCTCCGAGCAAAGAGGGGCATCTGTGAGCACATGATTTTTTCCTCGCTTTAAATATTCCTATAGAATTCATTAAAATTAGGATTTTACTTTTATTATTTGAATTTTTTTTGGGGAACTAATTGTATGATTTTGTGATTGTTTGCATTTTTGTGCATTTTTATTTAATTTAATTCATAAAAATATAAAATAGCATATTTGTATTTAGGACCCAATTTTTATATTTTTCTTAGGTTTATTAGTCAGTTAATATTGCAAAACTAAAGAAATACCAACAATGGTTCTTTTGCATTTTTTACTTTTAATTTGTCTTAAGTTTTTAAAAATTAAAACTAGGAATTAGTTAATTTGGAAATTGAGTAGTATAATTTGAGAGTCAATTTGGGTTTTATTTTTTGACTTCACAGTTAATAAAAAAAATAGAAAAAATATAAATAAATAAAAAGAGGAAATTAAAAGAAAATAATTGGTCTTCATAAATTACCCAATTTCGGGCCAAACTCGTTCAAAATTGGCCCAAGACCACTTTTGAAACCCGTTCCCCAGTCCCACCCAAGATTCCCAAACCTGGTCCACTATGCTCCAATTGAAATGATGCCGTATGTCTTAGATCAATCGAACATATGAGAACTAATGATGTTCTGGCTATAAAAGTGTCGGACAGACGACCCCCTACCCTCAAACCATCTCCCAAGACACCGTAACATGTCGACGTAACACCACCATCCCTCCATCATCCCTATGCCGTTCTCCACCGGTCGAAAATCTTCAGCGGCGGCGGCGAAGCTCCGATAAACCCCAGAATTATAGCCTCGAATCTTCTCATCCTCCTCTTTCCAATGCCCCAAATCCCAGCCCTCAAATACCAATTGTTCGTCTTGAATCTTCAATCAAAACGGAGGCTTTTCCGCTGTCTACGGCGGCGCTAGTCTCCAAATAGCCCTAAATTTGCACCATAATATCCACTCACCCTCCTCTCTCTAAATCCCGAAGCCTCGTCCTTCAAATCTCAGAAGAAATTCTCAAATATTGATTTCAAAATTTGGCCAAAACACCACCACTTCCAAACTCCGCCAAATTAACACCATATGATCTCCTTACACCCCACATCCCAAATCCACAACCCTTAGCCTTTGAATCCTCCGTGTTTGGTTCGAATCTCATATCGAAAAAACCTTCAGAACCCTAATACCTTTGAATTTGGGAATAACATATGTCTGGGATATAATAGTCCTTAATTAGGTGTTTTCTCATGGAAATACCTAACTAAGGATGATTATAGTTCATTTTTTGTCAAGGAGGGACACTGACTTAGTTCAAGTTATTTCTTGCTTACCTTCTTCTCTATTTCATCCATGATTTTTCTATTTGTTTTTATTATTTTTTATTACTATTCTATTTACTCAGAATTTCTTTTATTATTTGTATTGAATCAGGATTTCGGTTTAGGGTTCTGATTTTTTTTCATAACCATATAATTTGATTATGTTTCATTGTTGTAATTTGATCGTTGATTTGATTTCAACAATAGGATGTCATGTTTCGCTATTGCTTTGCAATTTTTTTGATTTTGTTAGTCTCAGCTTTGTTTGTTTGAATTCAATCAATTAGTTTACTGTTGTATTAGTTTAACGGTACATTTAGTCATAGAATTTCCATTATTTATAGTTAAATTTCTGTTTGATTACCTATATTTGTTAGCTTAGATTTTAATCGTTATTTGGTTATAGCTGATTAGTTTCTAGTTTTGTAGTTAATCAACTGTGGTTAGTTTTGCCACAGTAAAGTGGGATGGGTTTCGTTGGCCATGGTTGTAATTCAGAATCCAATTCAAGGGTTTAGGTGTTTTACCTAAAGAACATGTTAGTTAGAACACCCTAGACTCTTCTAGAACATGGTTGAAGTTATAATTCTAAGACTCTAATGCAACAACTTGGCCAACAAGTCAGGATCTAAAGGACTAACTTAAATAATATGAAAAAAATGAGGGAGGGACTAAGGGTAAAACAAAAATAGATGGGGTTGCCCTACGTTTAGCCTATAAAAGGGCACACCATTGCCTTCTTTCAAGGTTTTTTTATTGAAAAAATGCCGGAGAGTTTTTGTTAATCCTGAAAAATTCCCTAAAAATTTTCAGTTTCTTAAAATTCCCAAATATTTTGAAATCAGTGAAACTTCCCAGAAGCTTCGAAATCCCTGAAAAATTCTCCAAATATTTTCACAAGTTTAAAATCTTTGAAACTTTGAATTCAAAAAGCAAAATCCCAAAAAAATACTGTTTCATTAGAGTGTTTCTTCAGATTAGTTCCAATTCTCATCCATCAATTTGAATATTTAGCTTACATAAGATGAAAATGACCTGAAATACATGTGTTTGAGGTGTTGAAACTCCAGAAGTTTGGTTGGATTCAATTTTGAGTGTGTTTGGAGTTCAATTGAGGCTGTTTTGGGTATGTTATGGGTATTACTGATCTGAAACCATGTCCTGCGTTGCAATGATATTAATTTGGGTTTTTAATTGACCTGGTTATTGTGTTGCTGTTGGATTTCAACTGCTGAATCCTGTTGTTATACTGCTGAACTACTGCTGACTCCATTTTTCTCCATTGTTTCATTGTGATTCCAGGTATTCTTCTACTTTGAATATGTGAAGGACCAAATCCATAGTTGTGTTCGAATTGCTGAATAAATGACTAACTCCTCGTGATGATTTTTAAGATTCATTTCTTTCCATATATGTAGTTCACATGTTAGAATGTATGGTAATATGATGTTAATTACATATAATAGGTCTGTTCAACCAGATTGTATAACTTGGATTGTTTTTATTTTAGGAAGTGTTTTTGGATTATTTTGGATATTTGAACAGTGAGGCATAATGTCAGTGATAATGGACTTATATTGTTCCAAATCTGATGGTTTAAATTCACACATTTAATTGTGAAGCAGAGTTAGTATGTATGCATATCGTGCTTCATATAGGCTTGTTAGTATTTCAATCTGAGTTTGTTTTAACATATTGATTCACAAAAATGTGTGCATTTAGATTTAGGTCTATAGCTTATAATTATGCCTCTTAAAACGTGAGTTGCATATTCGCTCTAGGTTGATCTACAGTGAAACCCGTTCTAACCATGCTTCTGGGCTAAAGTGTAAGGTTTGAAAAATTGCTATGATTGGGCTCAAACAATCTCTATTACACCTTGATTTCTTTCTCTCGTGACAGGGCCCAAATGTGAAAATTAATTGTTGAAACTTTTGGTCAATTCGATAATTTCTGTTAAAGCAAGAGAAAACAATTTCGAGCCTTCCAAAGTAAGTGGCATTTTTATTTAAGAGGTTCTCCTCTTGTTTAAGTTCGGACTTGACATTAAGGCCCAAATGATTGAATATTAATATACTAGCTCCTTTTAGAGATAGATCCAATAGAAAATTCTAGTTTGCTCTATAGTGGCCTTTAAATAATAAAACGAGGTGAGAGTGCCAAATAAAACCCATAAATTGTGTTGCCCTCTTTAAATGCTCATATTAAAATACTTAGAAATTCACGACATGCCGCTTAGTGAACTTCACGTCTTCCTGCAAAGATAATGATATGTTAGTTGTTTTAGGCGCATATTTTAATAATTTTATCTTCGTAAATACGGGTGTGCATTTCATGTGACCTAAATCCAAATCCTAAAAAGTCGGATAAAATGTGTTTCGGATCCGGGTGCATTTCATGTGATGCGGTCCAAAGACATGTTTTAGAAGACGTTCACATTCCTAAAATTTCAATTAAAAGCAGTAAATAGTTTAAAAATGCACTATAGGATAAACATGTATAAAAATTAGAATTTTAGCCAATTATAACAGTTTAAGAAACCGTTCTAGAACGACGGGATCCGAGGGTTCCTAGCACCTTCCCTCAGGTCAACAGAATTCCTTACTTAGAATTTATGATTCGCAAACTCCATTTGGGCTGTCGAAAGTTTCCTCGATTTTGGATTTAAAACAAACCGGTAACTTGGGACACCAAAAGCCAAGCCTATCCCAAGTGGCGACTCTAAATAAATAAATAATCACATTTCGAATAATGTCACTTTAAATGGAAAAACTTCCTTATACACTACTCTTCAGGGTAGCCGTGTTAAAAAAGGAGGTGTGACAGCTTACATTTAAAACTCTAATTAGATTTTTTTTTCTTTTTTTTAAAACTAGGAGTAAAGCTTATACTCTAAGAATGAAAATATATAGTTAGTATTTTTTTCTAAAATAAAACCAATTAAGAGTAAGATAAAATTTTAAAATATTAATATTAGACGTAAAAGAAATATTTCTACTAAACTAGTATAGAATTTGGGTGTGGTAAAAAATTAGGTGTTCACAACATGTATCAAACATGTATCACACAGGTATCTCACACACAGGTATACATGGATATTCATGTGATCCACAAAAAATAAAAATACTATACATATGTGATACACTTTTCATTTTTTTCATGCTCATTAGTTTTTACCAAATTTTCAATCCAAAACACCTCAAAACTTCACCAAACTATCCCAAAACTGAGATTTCAGCTCCTTAAGTTGTGCCCAAACTATTCTAATAACACCCACTCAAAACAAAGCAAAAATTTGATATTTTTTTTACAAATAGCTAATTGACTAATTGGGCTAATATTAGTAATATTCTATCAATTGGCCAATTTTTTATAATGCGTTACGTATAAATGGACACAGCTGATATTTCCCCTTCAAAATCTCTCCAACTCTTTTCCATGACATCGTAACACAAACAAATAAATTTACCTAACTCACTTACAATGGAGAATAAAGTTGTCACGACCCAATTTCATATCAGGCCGTGTTGGCGTCCATTATCCGCCGCTAGATAAGCCATTTGTGAACAACATAGTTATTTTCATTTTTATTTAAGAATTTTCAATTACAAATTTTAGTAAAAATTAAACATTTAGTACTTAATGATGTTACAAGGCAATCAATACAAGAACCACTAGAGGAAATCATGAATCTAATATTTACAACCCAAAAATAATAGTCTACTAATGTTTGTACCAGGATCTAGTGTCAGAAGTACAAGAGCAGCTAGTAGAATGTACAAAAAAATAATTGTCCTACTTCCTCAAATAGAATAAACTGTAATAAACAAAAGAGAGAATTCGGCATGCTACTAATAGGCTCAGAAGGAGGCAGTTCACTGTGAAATCTTGGACAAGTATCAGGAATGCGCACCGGAAGGGTAACTAGATGCAGTTGACTTAAATCATGTACAATTAAGTACACAAGGCATATTATAAATATATAAACAATATGTACCCAGTAAGTATCCAGTTTAAACTCGAAGAAGTAGTGACGAAGGGTCAACTTAACACTTATTAGGGCCAATAATATAATTTAAGTGTTATGCTAAGCATGGATGTCATGTATAATATCGACATTAAATAGAAGGAAGTGACAAGTTCTTTCATAATATAATTTCAGTTTCCATCATATCAATTAACAATTTACATTTCAAGGCATTAAACCAGTCCAAATCACATAAAGTTCCAAGCAGGCAGCAGGCGCAAGTAATGTTGTGGTTGTACGACTTGATCCAACATAATAATAAAATGTGCACCGCCGAACGGTCGAACAACATGAACCATAGATGCATCTATTCACTCCTCTCGCGAATTATTCATGCAATGCCATCAAATATAACTCAATTATTTAAATCAAATTCTTTTCTTTTAAGAAGAAGGCTATTCAATTTGAAGCTTTAAAATACTTAGAAATTCTAAACTCAGTATCATTTAATACAAATAGCAAGTATCGTCAAATATAGGTATTTACAAAGCATGGTGTAAACCTAAATTACCCAAACATCACAAGAATAGTAGCTACGCATGCACACTCGTCACATTGTGCGTAGCCCTAAAAGATACTCACATTTTTAATTAGATTCACCTATGAGGAAATTTCCCTCTTGCAAGGTTAGAAAATGGACTTACGAGCATCAAGTCTTACTTCCAAACTCAAGAATGCGCTCAAACCCTCAAGATGAAGCCGAACTACTCAATATATGCTCAACAATTCATATTCTAACTATTAAAAAGTAATTTCCGAATCCTAATTGTAAGATTCCTAAAATTCATCTCCAGGCTTACGTGCCCATATTCCAGAAATTTACAAAAGAAGTTATTACTCATGACCTAAGGAACATAAATATACGATTATTACTTAGTTTCATGGTCAATTTCATAGTAAGAATTTCATTCTTTTCAAATCCTAGTTTTTCTCTAATCCCATATTTTTCACTAATCTTTACATGTTAATCTACCCAAAATTTAGGTATTTAACTGACACATCATAGGTATTACTTACCTACAAAAATTTTGTGAAAACAACCTTTTAAAGAAGCTCTAAAATCCCCCAACAACGGAGTGAAATGAGCCAAAAATGACTAACTCCCATATTAAATGAAGGCCACTACCTTCAGCATTCTCCACACCTGCGCTGTGTTCACCACATCTGCACAAATTTCAGCTTCTATGGAAATTTGTTGGGCTAGATAGGACCGCACCCGAGGACAGGTGACCGCTCCTGCGGTTCCGCTTTTGCAGAAGAGGAGACACATTTGCAAAACCTAGGCTCCTATCCTTGGTCCACATTTGTGATGCTCTAACTGCACCTCTGAGCTCGCACCTGCAGCTGGCCAACTACAGGTGCGGTTTTCACAACAATTGGAGCTTTAACTCCTTCTCAACTTTTCAACTTGGTTCGTGCCTCGTCTGATTGATGCTTGGGGCCTTCGGGGCCCCGCCCGAATATACCGAAAAGTTTGGAATCATAAAAAGGACTCGCTCAAACCCTCAAAATGCCCAAAACAACATTAAAACTAAGAATCACACCCTAAAACCAATTGAATCTAGCTTATGAACTTCAAGTTCTTCAATTTACTTTCAATGTACCGAAACGTACTTATACTACTCGGAATGACACCAAATTTTGCATGAAAGTCTTAAATGACATTATGAAACTATTCTCGTTTGCGGAATCCCATTTGGACATTGATGTCTCTAAGATGCACTATTAACAAAATTTAAAGAACTTCTAAAACATTCAAGAACCAACTTCATTATTAGGTGTCGAAATGCTCCCAGGTCATCTAAAATCCAATCCAAGCATACGCCCAGTCCAAAATCATCATACGAAACTATTGGAACCATCAAATCCTTATTCCGAGGTTGTTTCCTCAAAATATTGACCGAAGTCAAACTTGACCTTTTAAGCCAACCTTAAGAAACCTAGTGTTCTGATTTCAACCAAACTCTTTCAAATCCCAAACCGACCATCCCCGCAAGTCATAAATCAGTAAAAGAAAGTATGGCAAGTCTTATTTAAGGGAACATGGTTCTAGAAAGAAAAATGACCTGTCGAGTCGTTACATTCTCTACCTCTTAAACAAACATTTGTCATCAAACAGGTTTATATTCGTACCTGAAGTGCTAAACATGTGTGGATATCTGCTCTGCATGTCCTCTTTGGACTTCCAGGTTTCCTCTTTGACTGGTTGGCCCTTCCACTAAACCTTTACCACAGGAATACTCTTTCATTTCAACTGGTGAGCATGTCTATCAATAATAGCAACTGGCTCCTCCTTATAACCCAAGCTCTCTTCTAGTTGAATAGTACTAAAGTATGATGTTTGAGACAAGCCAGGGTGATACCTCCATAGCATAGACACGTGAAAAAATGGATGAACTCCTGATAGGCTGGGGGGTTAGAGAAGCTCATACGCAACCTCCCCAACTCGTCTCAACAACTCAAATAGGCTAATAAACTTGGGGCTCAACTTGCCCTTCTTCCTAACTCTCATAATACATTTCATCAGTGACACCTTCAAGAGAACCTTCTCCCGATCATAAACGATAGATCACGCACATTCTGGTGTACGTAGCTATTCTGTCTGGACTATGCTATGTGAAGTCTCTCCTGAATCAACTTTACCTTTTTCAAGGCGTCCTTACTAAATCGGTACTGTAAAATATAGTCTCGCCAGGCTCAAACCACCCGATAGGAGAACGATATCACCAACCAGATAAAGCCTCAAACGGAGCCATCTCGATGTTGGACTGATAACTAATGTTGTAAGCTAACTCGGCAATTGGCAAGAACTGATCCCACTGTCCTCCAAAATCAATCACACATGATCTCAGCATGTCTTCTCATAGCTAAACTGTTTGATCCAACTTCCCGTTGGTCTAAGGATGAAATGTTGTGCTGAGCTCCACACGGGTCCTGAACTCACTCCGTACAGCTCTCCAAAAATGGGAAGTGAATTGAGGGACTCTATCTGATATGATGGAAATAGGCACATCGTGCAACTAGACTATCTCTCGAATACAAATTGGGTCCAACCTTTCTGAAGTATAGGTAATCACAACCGGAATAAAGTGTGCTGACTTGATTATCTCATCGACAATGACCCAAACTGCATCAAACTTCCGCAAAGTCCGCGGTAACCCAACTACAAAGTCCATAGTAATGCACTCCCATTTCCACTCAAGTATAGACATCTGCTGAAGTTGGTCACTTGGCCTTTGGTGCTCATACTTGACCTGCTTGAAATTTAGGCACCTCGCTACATACTCTACTATGTCTTTCTTCATTCACCACCACCAATGATGTTGTCTCGGGTCACAATATGTCTTCGTAGCACCTGGATGAATAGAACACGTAGAACTGTGTGCCTCTTCTAGAGCCCTCTCCCTCATTCCATTGACATTTTGAACACATAAGCAACCCTATAATCGTAAAACACCATCCTCGCCAATAGAAACCTCCTTGGAACCACCCTGTAGTACCGTATCTCTGAGGACTCCAAATGCAGATCATTAAACTGTTGAACCTTGATCTAGCCAAATAATGAAGATTGGGAAATAACGCATGCAAGAACTTGGATGGGCTATGAAATTTCCAACCTTGCAAGTCTATTAGTCAAGGACTGAATGTCCAAAGCTAGTGGCATCTCATTTTTCATAATGAATGTCAAGCTACCCGTACTCTCTTCTTTCCTACTTAATACATCCGCATCCACATTTCCTTGCCCGGATGATAAAGCATGGGGATGTCATAATCCATCAATAACTAAAACCATCTGTATACAGCAAAATCGGAAGGTCAAATTTCTCATTATTAATGCATTTCAAAAGATCATCCCGAAGCCTCGAGGCTACAAAGGTGTGGTTGAGTTTTTGCCCTCGAGGTTTGTCGATTTCCTACCTATGGACAATGTTGGCCATGTTCATGATGGAAATGGGGTGTTCCAAGGCACACAGCTGGTACTAACAGATCCTAGTGTCATCTAATTGTCCCATCCCCATATATTTATAATTAATGCATGTTGTACTATGATAGGATTCATCTCCTATATAAAGGGGACCCTTTTCACTTTGTAAACCCATGTTGATTCAGTTACTTTACACGAAATATACAAGAACATTCCTTTTGCTCCAACATACCTTCTTGATATTATTGCTTTTATTTACTATCGTTCCTTTTATTCATAATTTATTTCTTACTATTGTCCATAAAGAGCCTTCGTTGATTTTATTATAACTATTAGCCGCACGCTATCACCCTTGATAGCTTACATATGAGCCCAGAAATAGACCTCGAGGCCCCTGAATTGACAAGCTCGAGGCCTCGATTGACTACCTTTCTGTTTGATTATCATTCTTCTCATTAGCCTCATTGTTGGGCCCCCTTTGTCACGAAATTGGGTTTATGACATTTGGGAGGAAAACTCATTCCTTGTGGAAATTATGTTTGATTCGAAGAGTCGCCACCCAATGATTATGGTGCACTAGGACACCAATAGAATTTTGATTTGAATAACCACAGATTGGGTAAGGGCTTGAAATTATTCTAAGGGGAAGGTACGAGGCACACCACAAAATCCACTAGTGTGGTTCCCGACCAGACTATTATTGTGAGATGCAAACAACATGTAAACAAACAAATCTTCAAATAAGAGGAGATTTTCACATAAGGGTTCACAAACAAATAAAGTTTGAAAGAACTAAAAGAAAGCTGATTTTCCTTAAAAGAAAGAGTTTGAATTATTTTAAAAGAGACAAGAAATAAGGGAGGGGGGTCCTAGGTTTATTAACAATATGGATAACTCCAACAAGGCCCGGTAATCATTCCTCAATGATAGGATACGTGTGGCATTATCACATGGTCATAATATCCATATTTACCCTTCCCACCGTGTTAAGGTATTAAAGCGTGGAATGGTCTCATTTACTTATTGCATGCTATTATCCGTCCCAATCTTATCAGTCCCGGAGGCATTTAGGACCACTAATCCTAAGAGTGGAGGGAGATAAGGTTTATTTATAGTTTTCAAAGGTAAAAACTCTAAGGAGACATATAAAACACGCATTGCAAGTTGGGGAAAGCATATAATAGGCAACAACTCAGATATACCTCTTTTAACGAAGAAGAACGTAATTAGCATGACTTACACATACTAGTTAAGGTCTGATTAAACACTAAACATGAGAGAACTTAAAGGTTGAGGAAGACTAATTTATTACATAATTCAGACAAGAAGCCCAAATCAGGCATGCCTGCTGGTTGCAGCTATTAACATAAACAGATTTAATTTATAACTTTACCCTTAGGCTTGCCTAAGTATTGGGCAATGATCCTATTGGCTTGGTATCTATTGAATATAGGAAGCAGCAGAATAACAACATTAAAAAAAAATAGGACATGTACTGGTAAAAAAAGGGCAGTCATGCTAAAAGAAAAGCCAGTTTTTTACGAAGATTATAAGTTCTACAACTAACTGTACTATTTTTATTGATTTTAGCTCCATACATGAATGAAACGGCTCATATTCGATTAGAAGTTCCTATAGGCATGTCTTCTATGCATAATTGATTTTGAATGTGGTATAAAATTTAGAAGACCCACTTTAAAATTATGGACATGACATCTAGGTGCTAAATGTTTTTTAAGACCTATGAGCATGATATCTAAGTGCAAAAATTGTTTCAAAATATATGGACATGATATCTAAGTGCAAAAATTGTTTTAAAACCTATGGACATTATTTATAGGTGTAGAAATTGTTTTAAAACCTATGAACATGATATCTAAGTGCATAAATTGTTTTAAAACGTATAGACATGATTTCCAGGTACAAAAATTGTTTTAAAACCTATGGACATGATTTCTAGGTACATAAATTGTTTTAAAACCAATAGACATAATTTCTAGCTACAAAAATTGTTTTAAAACCTATGGACATTATTTCTAGATGAAAATTGATAGACATGATTCAAAAGGAACTATAGGCATATGCAGAATTCAGATTTCCAGATACTTATGGACATGATTTAGAAGGACCTCTAAGCATGATTTCTATAAGCATGCGGATTTAAAATTCCTATATGCATGGTATCTTACCCATCCTTTTCACTATCCATCCACAAGAGTTTATTACAAATTATTACAACCAAGAATAAAATAAAAATACATCAGATAATACAAATAAAAGTACAACCAAGGATAGCCTGATTCAGACTTCATGTCTGAAGTATGAGGTAAACCAACTCCATGAGATAATGATCCAAAGACATTCTCCCATTTGAGTGTGTCAAAGTTCCCTAAGAGCCTTAATGGGACTCCGAGCAATGCTCACACTCAAATATATTATCAGATTGGGACAAGTGCATTGTGAAAAGGCCAGCTCTCAAATGTCCAAGTTTAGAGGGAACTCAAAGGGTCCCAAGGCAAGGCTCACAAGAGGGGGGCAAACATAAAGGCTAAGAATGTGTGAAAGTGCATATCAGAATGCTAAAATGGAAAAGGAGAGGGAACCAACTACAAATAAGCACACACAAGGGGTTCCGGGGAATAGGGAGATTGTACCGAACCTATTACTTAGGTCAGGGAAAACTCTAGGCATGCCCAACAATGGAGAGTGCTAGCACACCTTTAAGCCTTGCAGAACACATGTTATTAGAGGTTAGGATCCTAGGGGATCAAATTTGATTCATGGACAATAACTTGCAGTATTGCCATGCCTCAAACCATAGTTTAAGCACATAGGGGGTATAAGGGTTTTGAATTCATAATAGAACAGGCAGAAAGAAATCAATGTACTAGAATGAGTGTCGAACAATACATAAGAAGTAAATAAACACATTGTTGTGGTGCTGAAACTTAAATTATGACATACCACTTTCAAAGAAACAAATAGAGAGAAAGCAAGCAACATGTCTTGTAACAGGCCACAGTATAAGCAAAAAGAGAGAATAATTTTGAATGTAAGTGTAGGTTTTGGAAAGACTACCAATGATGGATTCGTTAATGAATAGTGTGAAAAACAAGAAGATATAAGGTAAGAAAACAAATAAGGAACTGGGTATCAATTATGATCAATCAGTAATCGACTTACTTTAATTAAGGAATTCGAACTGAAACGGTAATGAGCAAGAAAGTTATTTATGGGAAGAGATCAAAAAAGCATCTTGTGCCTAGTGGGCAATTAGGGGTAGGTACATAAGAAATTACTTAAGGGTAGAATTTTTAAATACATGATTACATAAATAAGGTAAGAAAAATCAATTAGTAAATAGTAAATCAATGATCAGAGATTTCGTAATCACTGGTCCATGAATGAGCTAAGTCATAAAAGCTGAGGAAAGTTTTGACTTAAATCGAGTCACAGGGAAATCAACAAACAAGGAAAGAAATCAATGAAACCTATACAAAAGGAAGTCTGAAATAAACCAAAATTAAAAGCCATTTTAGAGGGAAGTTTAGCACATATAAAGAGCATATAAACATGCTAAGCAAAATTTAGGGCAAAAAAAGAAAATGTAATGTCATTGCAAATCAGTAGGTAATAGACTATAGGATCATGGTAGTCACATAGGTCAGCAATGTAGAAGAGATATAGTAACAAATAACATACAAAATGTACAGTGTAAAGACCTTTGAAGATTTTAATGGAGAATCACAATTGCTTAAAGAATCTTTTGTTGAAACAAAGATTTCAAGACTCAGTTGAGAAACAGATGAAACAAATTTAGGAACACAAAATAGTTAGGGTTTCCTAAATCAGACAATTTCAAAGATAAAGAGCAAGCATATCACATATCTAATGTTCTCAAACTCGGATGAACCCCCAAATTCTAGGGTTTTACCATCAATCGAGTGCAGATATGAGAGGACAAGTAATCAATAAAGAAGATACTAGTCGAAATAGGTTTAGAGGTCTAAGAAAGGAACTGAGACCTTTAACATTCTCTTTTAGTAGCAGGAACTCATGAGAAGCATAGTAAAAGAACAACATGTAAAACACAGTAGAGAAACTCAGAGAAACATAGTAGAAGAACTGATAAGAAACCTAATGGAAGAAACTAATAAGAACAGTAGGAGATGCATATTAAGAAGCATATAGAAGAAATTAAACAAGAACAGAGTAGGAAAAACATATAAATAACACCGTTGAGAAACATATGAAGAACACAGTAGAGAAACATATAAATGACACTGTAGAGAACATATAAAGAACACAAGAAAAGAAAAATCCTATATCGAAAAAATATTGTGGTTTTAAAATCATAAATTTTTGAAAAATGTATCAAGAAATCATTTCAAAGTTTAGGAAAAACAGAGATATAGAACATATCTAAAAAAGATAGAAGAACCTCAAAAGCTAGGGTTTCAGAAGAACCCAAAGGGTGAGAAAGGCTTGGATAGATTTAAGTAGGAGGGGTCGAAGCATAGTTCGAAACGAACATGGCTTGCCGGAGCAAGGCCGGAGATGGCCATAAAACTTGAATCAACAAGGTTTGGATGAAGATTCTTTATGCTCAGACCATGAAACCTCAGCAACCAAACGTCTATGCACTATGAAAGGCTGGTAGGTGGCGAGACCACCATAGATTTAGGCCAGGAGGTGGCCGAAAAAAGTGAGTGAAACTCATCAGAGCGGAGGGTAGGGGGGAAGGTTCTAGAGAGAACCAGAGAAAGAGAGATAAATATGAGTAAGGAAATGAGAGGGGTATTTGGGGGGTCGTTTGGTTTAATTTGGTAAGGGCGGATCTAGATCGTTGATCAAAATTTATCAACGACCAAGTTTAATTCGGGTTGGGTTGGGTAGATTTAGGATTGGGCTTGGGTATTTAGGTTGGGTATTGGTTTTAATTAGGCTAAATTAGAAGGCCAAATCTGGCTATAAATTAAATAGCCCTTTTTCCCCATTTAATTGATAAAAAAATAGTAAATAAATTTTTGAAAACTAATTGAAATCACTAATATGATTTGTATTATATAATTAACAGCTTTAAAATATATAATCCCATTTTATAAAAATGAGAAGAATTTAAACCTAAAACGGCTAATATTGCCATTACATAATTTTATCCTTAAAATACTAAAATAAAATTGTAAAAAATGTCTAAAAAATATCTTACTATATATTAGTATAAATATAAGAATCTAATAAATGAGTCACCAAAAATGATAATTTCGATGACTATTATTAGGGGTTTCCAGATAAAATAGGCAGTAAATTAATTAAAAAATCTTTGGAAAATGAAGGAAAAAAGAATGCAACCTTGAGATATACATATATATGTCTATAGAGGCTATTTTGAAGGTTTGCATTTTTTTTAAACAACAGGGAAAAATTGGGTATCAACAGCTGCCTTTCTTTACCCGAGAAGGATGAAAGAGTTGTCAGGTAAAGATATGATTGTCTATTTTAACCGGATGAAACAACTTGAAGAGGTTTGGTCGTGCTCTGGTTTCTAAGATGCCTATATATCTCTGGTCTTACAGGAATTAGACCATATGTAGTTCGAGAACCGTCGATGGAGTATGACAATGGAGACCTTTCAAGAACGGATGCAATATTCAGGTTGGGATGAATGATTAAGGTCTGATAGTGCTGCGGGAACTGGAGCATGATTGCTCCGGCAAAGATAGCTGTTGCTCGCCAGTTTACCTACAAATATGCAAATATGGGCATATATTGTGCGTAAATTTAAACATGATGCAAATTCTCGTCGAACCATAAATGCTGTCTTTGGATGGTTAGGATGACGTCTTCAGACCATGATGTCCTGGGCCACAAAGTGTATAATAAAGGATTCACAGGCCATGAAATGATGCTCTTGGGCTATAAGAATGATGCCTCTGAAACCATGATGCTTTTGAATAATGATATGCAATAAAAATGAAAGGGATCTTCAGGCCATGACATGACATTCTCAGGCTATAAAATGATGCTAACGAATCCTTTAGATAATTTGACGATCATTCAGCCTATGAAATGCAGTAGGTGGTGATCTTTTAGCCCATGAAATACAATAGGTGGCGATCTTTCAGCCCATGAAATGCAGTAGGTGGCAATATTTCAGCCCATGAAATGCAGTAGGTGGTGATCTTTCAGTCGTGCAAGCATATGTAATGTGGCAATCTTCCAACAGTGCAAGCGTAAATAATGTGGCGATCTTTCAGCCAAGCAAGCACAAATAAAGTAGCTATCTTTCAGCCATGCAAGCATAAAAATAAAAGTGGCGATCTTTCAGCCATGCAGAATGTAAATAAGGTTGCGATCTTTCAGTCATGCAAGCGTAAATAAAGCGGCGACCTTTCAGCCATGTAGAAAATGCAGATGGAGATAGTGTTTAGTCTCGGAAGGCAGAATGGTAGCCAATGCATATGGAGATAGTGTTTAGCGTCGGAAGGCAGAATGGTAGCCTTATGCAATGCAGAAAATGCAGATGGAGATAGCATTTAGTCTCGGAAGGTAGAATTGTAGCCTTATGCAATGCAGAAAATGCAGATGGAGACTATGTTTAGTCTCGGAAGGCAGAATAGTAGCCTTATGCAATGTAAAAATATAGATGGAGATATTGTTTAGTCTCGAGTGGCAGAATGGTAGCTTTATGCAATACAGGAATAAAAAAAAGTGGCAAATGGTAACAGAGTTTCTTAGCTAATAGCAAGTTACGATGTAGTGATTGCTGGGGACATTGTGTTATAGGGGATATCCCCGACGTTCTTGGATAGCAAATACCAGCAAACGCTACAATCCTAAGAGTTGCATTCATGATCAATATTTGTCTTGTGAGTGTATAGGATCTTATATTCTTTCTCAATCCAAGTGTCTGCATCCAAAGAAAAAATCATGAGTTTTGTAAATGGGAGGTTAGTCTGTATCCCTGCTGGCCTTGTTTGACCTGTTCGGCTTAGATATGGTGATACGATATGTATCATTGGGGGTAGCATCGCTGAACAAAGCGATTTTGATAATAAACATTGATGAATTTGTTAAAATATGACATAAGTATATACTTAAAAAATATCTTTCAGATGCTGACGACTGTGGAGTGGCTCAAGACGTTGAGGGATGACTGGCAAAAATTGTCCTCCTCAAAATTTTGCCCAGTTTCCAATTAAGGGATGAAATGAAAATTGTATTGAATTTTAATCGAACCCATAAGGCTGCCTACGTATCCCCTCTTAAATGGGAATCAGGTCAGATGTAGTTCAAATAACATCATATAAGAAAGCATAAGATTACATATAGTAGTGCTTGACTAGATCTGAATTGATTGGTTTTGGTCAAACTTCTCCATCTATTTTCGCAAGCATAAGGGCTTCGCATGTAAGAACCCGGTGAAATATATATGGACCTTGCCAGTTGGGAGAGAACTTCCCTTCGGCTTCATCTTCATGCAGGAAGATTTTCTTCAATACCAACTACCTCGGCGTGAACTGTCTCGGCTTGACTCTCTTTTTGAAGGCTTTTGACATTCCATTCTTAAGCTGATCGTGGCAACCTACATTCATTCTTTTTTCGTCTATTAGAGCTAGCTGCTCATAATGAATTTTGACTTTTTACCCATTTTGCATCATCGAGCTCAACTTCTTGTATGATTCTTAAGGAAGAAATTTCTACTTCGGCGGGAATGGTGGCTTTTGTACCATAAACCAGCATATAGGGGGTTGCCCCAGTTGATGTGCGGATAGTGGTGCGGTACCCCAATAGAGAAAATGATAGCTTTTTGTGCCATTGCTTATGCTTCTATATCATTTTTCTCAATATCTTCTGCATATTCTTGTTGACGGCTTCTACGACTCCATTCATCTGAGGCATGTAAGCTGTGGAATTCCTGTGTTTGATCTTGAAGGTTTTACACATAGCTTTCATTAAGTCATTGTTGAGATTTGAGCCTTTATCATTAATGATTGACTCTGGAATCCTGAACCGACAAAAAATGTAGTCGCGGACAAAGTCTGCCATGACTTTCTTAGTAATTGCTCTATAAGATGTTGCTTCGGCCCATTTGGTGAAATAGTCAATTGCCACTAGGATGAACCTATGCCCATTGGAAGCGGCCACCTTGATCGGTCAAATAACATCCATTCCCCAAGCGGTGAACGGCCATGGTGAGCTTGTTGTATTAAGCTCGTTTGGAGGTACCTTTATCATGTCTGCATGTATCTGGCTGTGGTGGCATTTTCGGACATACTGGATGCAGTCCATTTCCATAGTCATCCAAATGTAACCAACTCGGATGATCTTCTTGGCTAAGACAATGCCATTCATATGTGGACCACAGGTCCTGCATGGATTTCCTCTAGCAACTTGGATGCTTCCTTTGCGTCGACACACCTTAGTGGCCCTAAATCAGGAGTCCTCCTATATGCCATTCCTCCAATGTGGAAGAAACAATTCGACAGCCTCCAAAGTGTGCACTTCTGTATAGAACCTACAAGGTCTGGGTATTTTCCCTTTGCTACGTAGTCCTTGATATCATTAAACTAAGGCTTTCCGTCTGCCTCTTCTACAATGTAGACACAATAAGCTGGTTGATCATGGATCTTTACTGGAATGGTATCAATGAAGTTTTTGTCCGGACGTTGTATCATGGATGACAGGGTAGCCAATGTATTGGCAAACTCATTCCGGATTTTGGGAACACGTCGAAATACTACCTTAGTGAACCTTTTTCTCAATTCCTACACGTGATGTAGATACGGGTGTATCTTAGAGTTCTTGGTTGCCAATTCTTATCGAACCTGATGTATAAGAAAGTCTGAATCTTCGATCACTAGCAAATCTTGAATGTTAATATCAATAGCCATCTTGAGCCCTAAGATGCAGGCTTTGTACTCGGCCATATTGTTGGTGCATGAAGTTTGGCAGACCCCGGATAATGCTAACTGATTTCTGATACTAGAACTGGTCCTATGCCGACTCCTTTGGAATTTGCTTCTCCATCGAAAACATGCTCCACCCATTATAGGATTCTACAATGTCCTCTCCTATGAATAATACCTCTTCAACAGAAAAATACGTCTTTAGGGGTTCGTATTCTCCATCTACATGATTTTTGGCCAGGTGATCTGCTAGTGCCTATCCCTTGATTGCTTTCTGAGTTACGTAGACAATGTCAAATTCACCCAACATGATTTGCCATTTGGCCAGCTTGCCAGTGGGCATAGGCTTCTGAAAGATATACTTCAAAGGATCCATCCTTGATATGATATATGTGGTATAGGCACAAAAATAGTGCCTCAGCTTCTGGGCCACCCAAGTCAAGGCACAATATGTGCATTCAAACTGAGAATACCGGGCCTCGTACGGAGATAACTTCTTGCTGAGATAGTAAATGGCATGTTCTTTCCTCCCCGTTTCATCATGCTGCCCCAGGACGCAACCGATGGCACCATCTAACACTGCGATCTAGAGAAGCAATGGTCTACATGGCACGGGCAGTACTAAAAATGGTGGTGTTGACATGCATTCTTTGATTCTGTCGAAAGCTTTCTCGTATTCATCTGTCCACATGGTGGCGGCATCCTTTTTCAATATCTTGAAGATCGGCTCACAGATGTCCATGGACTATGCCATGAACCGGCCGATATAGTTAAGTCTTCCTAAGAAACTCATCACGTCCTTCTTGTTCTTTGGTGGTGGCAATTCTTAAATAGCTTTGATATTTGACAGATTCAGTTCTATTCCTTGATGACCACAATGAACACAAGCAATTTTCTAGTCATACACCAAAAGCACACTTTGCGGGATTCAGTTTTAGGTTGTACCTCCGCAGTCTATTGAAGAATTTCCTCTAATCTTCTATGCGATCAGCGACCTTCTTTGACTTAATGATGATGTTGTCTAGAATACACCTCTATCTCCTTGTGTATCATATAATGGAAAATGGTAGCATAGCCCTCATGTAGGTTGCCCCTGCATTGTTTTACCCAAACGGCATCATCTTGTAGCAGTACATTCCCCATGGCATAATAAAAGACATTTTCTGAGCATCTTCTTCATCCATCTAGATCTGGTGATAGCCAGATAAACAATCCATGAATGAATGCAATTCATGCCTTGCAAAATTGTCGATGAACATGTGTATGTTTGGTAAAGGGAATTCGTCTTTCGGAATGGCTCGGTTGAGATCCCGGTAATTGACACAGACTCTAATCTTTCTATCCTTCTTTGGCACTAGCACGATGTTGGCTAACCATTTTGGGTATTAAACTACCGTGAGAACTTTAGCTTTGACTTGCTCGGTGACTTCTTCCTTGATCTTCAAACTCATATCTTGCTAAAACTTTCTGAACTTCTGTTTTACTAGTGGAGATGTTGGAACAGTTAGCAGTTTGTGTGCCACAATAGAAGTATTCAGACCAGTCATGTCATCGTACGACCAGGCGAATATGTCCTCATATTCTTTTAGAAATTCTGTGTATTTCTTCTTTTCTGATGATGATAAGTGGACGTTGATTCGTGTTTCCTTGAATTTTTATGCATCTCCTAGGTTAACAATTTCGGTCTCGTCCAGGTTGTACTATACCTTGTTTTCAAAACTCTCAACTTCCTTAACAATCTCTTCCGGTATGTCATCTTCCTCTGAATCCATGTCTGTTTGTTGCGTTGTCTAATTGCATGTCATAGTCATTTGTTCATCAAGATAAGTAATAGTAATGCTGTATAAGTAAAATAATGAGAAGAAATAATAAGATTATTTATTTATAAGGAAAATCAAAATGCTTTGATAAATTCCATAACCGTTTTGAACATTGAAGATCTTATTGTGAAATTTAAAATGCGAAAGGAAAGTCAACTAGTAAAAATAAAAGATAGTGCATGATACTTGTTCAGCCTTGATACCCCGAGGCTCGCCAAGCTTTGGTAGTTCTGATGGTCCAGTTATTGAGGCATGCTCCTATACTTACTGCTTGTATGGAAGGGCCTTTCTCCCCCTCCTCCTCGAAAAAGACACAATAATCCATATTATTGTTTTCCGAGAACAAATTCCTCACTACTGGCAGTGCTTCCTCTTCTTCTGACCCATAGATAACTTCGGCTGGTTGGAAAGTATGTTCCAAACATGGTATTGGCTGCTCTAATAGATAGTAAGGACCATGACATGGTGGTGATTAGTGGTTGAATTCCTCCTAAGTATACCGGTATCCCAATCCGAAGGTGGTGCCGTGTTTCTTGAGCTTGATGGGTTTACCAATTCCTTGGAGGTTCTTTCCAAGTCCCTTGCCAGGTTACGCTCTAGTTCAATATGCTCTCAATTGTTTTCTCCCACCATTTGTCCTTATTCTCGCTCAATGTTGTGATAAGTCTCCCCGCCTATCTTTCTTCTTCCTCCTATTGCTGGGATGGTCTGTCGAGTGTATATAGGATTGCTATCGTCACCGTGAATGATCATCTCTTGGTGATTCCACTCAAATTTCATAGCATGATGTAATGTTGACGCTACAACCCCAGCGGCATGAATCCATGATTTTCCCAACAACGGATTGTAAGATGTCGGCACATATATTACTTTAAAATCAACATCAAACCAAGTAGGCTCCATTTGCAAATACAGGCTAATTTCCCCAATGGTTGACCTTTGTGAACCGTCGAAAGATTTGACGGTTATGGCGCCATCCTTGATCTCATGTAGTCCCTTTCCCAATGTCCTGAGTGTTACCAACAAGCAAATATTAAGGCTGGACCCTCTATCAATCAAGATTCTAGTGATGAAATAATCTACGCATTGCATGGTGATGTGCAAATCCTTGTTGTGACTCAAGCCTTCTTATGGCAGCTCATCTTCACGAAAAGTGATCTTGTGACTTTCAATTACCTAGCCACCATGTAAGCCATCTCTGCGTAGGTGATGTTTCTTGGTACGTATGCCTCACTCAGCACCCTTGACAGGGCATTCTTGTGTGCATCAGAATTCTGTAGCAAAGCAAGGATAGAAATTTGCGCCGGTATTTTGTTCAACTGATCAATGACCGAGTATTTTCTCCAAAGATCATCGAGCCCAATTTTAGTGATGGTTGGCTGACTAGAGGCCTGCTTGCTTGACTCATCCAAGTTTTCTGGGGTATAAACCCTACCGGTTCTCGTCATACCCTGTGTCGCAAAAGCTTCCTCGATCTTGACCTTTCCTTTTCTTCTTGACTTGGTTGTGTAGTCCCAAGGTATGGAATTTTTATGGAATGGTGTTACGGCCGTCATTGCCACTGGAATTGGCGTGGCTACCTTTACTCACCTTCGACGCTAAAACTACAACTTCGAAGGGTATAGGTGTACTTGCTGGTGACATTAATTCGACCTCAATTGGCGGTAGCGTCTTTACAGAGGATGGTACTTCAAACTCAAGTGGCATGGAAATGTTTACCTTGGAATCCCCCGAGGGCAGAATCAGGACCATAATCAGATAAAAGGTGACTATCGGCTTCTTTGGATCGTCACCTTCTGTGATCAAATTGATCCCTTGGTGTCCCAATCATCCTCTATTTTAATCATGTGAACGTCTCTACCCTTGTGGTCTGGCAGAGGGTTATTACAGACATCCAGAGCAGGTTCCTTCGACACAATAATCTTGTTATCAATTAAAGTCTAGATCTTATCTTTCAGAGAGCAGCATTCATCAATGGTGTGTCCTCTCATGTCAGAATGGTATGCACAGGACTTATATGGATTAACCCACTGAGAAGGGTTCTCAGGAGCAGCAGTGATAAGGGCTGACATGACTAGCAATTATATGTCTTTCATACAATTGGTCGATAGGTTCAGCAATGGTCGTATACTATTTTTGGGGTCTTCGGTCAAAGTTTGGTCGGGATCTAGGGAAGTTTTGGCATAGAGGAGGGATTGGTAGTGGGATGGTTGAGTGTTATAGGCTTGGTAAACATGTGCTGGTTGGGAATATTTAGGTGACGTGGGATAATATGTGGGAGGTGATTGATAAGTTAGTAGTGGAGTTTGGTAAGAAGGTGAGGGTGCTTGGTAGTTTGGAGTAGGCTAATATGTGAGTGGAGGCGTTGGGTATTTTTAGTATTTGACAGGAGATTTGGTTCTCTGTTCTACCATTACGGGTCCTACGTCCCTTTTCTTGGACACGCCGCCTGACTGTAAGGCCTTGTTTATAGCTTGCAAAGCCTCGAAATTCATAACCATACTGCTTTTGACGTCCTCTTCGATCCTTTCTCCCAGCTTGATAATGTTAGAAAATTTATGGCCCTCGATCATCATTAGTCTCTCGTAATACTGTGGGTCTTGGGCCCGAATGAAGAATTTGTTCACTTGGTCTGCTTTCAAAGCAGGCCTAACCTTAGCGGCTTTTGACCTCCATCGAGTAGCATACTCGCGGAATGTTTCCGTTGGTTTCTTCTTTAGATTTTGAATATAAAACATATCTGGTGCATTCTCTGTGTTGAACCTGAATCTGTCCATAAAATCAAATGCCATGCTCATCCAGTTTGACAACTTCTTCGGATCTTGGATAATGTACCAACACAAAACATTCCCCTTCAAGCACCTCATGAAAAGCTTCATGCCGATTTTCTCGTCTTTTCCTACTCCAACCAATTAGTCACAGTATGTTCTCAAATGGACCCTTGGGTCCCTTGTGTAGACATGTGAATTTTGACCCTCCCTAAGATTTTTCATATTTTAGCATGTAAATATTTAGCTTAGGCATAATATCGTTATTTCAACTAATTTTGACTCCTTTAATGTATTTAATCACAAAAATTAAAAATTAAAAAAATATTTAGTTTCCGTAACTTTCATATATTTAAATAAAAAAATACAAAAATAGTTCTACTTTAATTTTAGGAATATTATTTTTTGAAATAATTGAATCTAATTCAATTTTTATTTTTAGAATGATATTTGAAAAATACAAAAATAAAATAGGTTTGATTTAACGACTAGTCTGATATTAATAGTTATTTTATTTAAGTAGGATTAATTAATAAATAATGTAGTATTTTTGGTCTTCTTCTAAAAGAATGAGTATGAAATTTCGGCCCAATTTGAAATAACCCAAAACATTGAGCCTATACGCATTTCCCATTTGGCCTAGCCTAATTACTAACACTATAAATTAACACCTAAATCCAAAAATCAAGGGGACCTAAGACCTAGAGTATAGCTAAAAACGGTAGCAGCAACTAAGAAGAGGACAGAACAATTCCTCTGGAAAAAACAAAATAAACCAGTAGCTTTCCTCCATGGGAATTATGAACTTCAAACCTAACACCCATCTTCTCCATTTTCATTTTTGTACAAAAATGAACAAGTAGTAGATAGTACCCAAAAAAATAGTAGCTAAGAATGACAAGTTTCTATTTTCTTCACTCATAAACAACACATGTTCTCCACCATTAAAAGGACCTTTCTTTTTCTGCCAAACTCCACCTTCAAACCAGTTGAATCCCTCTGAAATTCCAACCCGTAATCACCCATTTTGAAATGCTACTACTTCAGCCATTAACCCCTAGAGCATCATGTTAACAGCTTAAGAACTCTATTAATGGTGGAAGGGAAAAAGACAGAGAATGACAGAGAAGAGGTACATCCTGGAAAAGGGACTTTTTTAATTTTCACTAACTTTACTACCCACTATACATCATCTTCTACTAAAATAATTGACTCTTAATTACTTTTGCTAACACTAACTAGCTGACTAATTATGACAGCTCATCATCCCTCAACACTCCCTCTCAAGCTAAGTGGTGTGAACAAGTTGAACACTCATAGCTTGGATAACAAAAATTCGTGCTGAGCTCAATCAAGTCCTTTAGTCAGAATGTCTTCCAGTTGCATCTCTGACTTCACATTTTTTGTTTTTATTAATCCCCTTTATATCTTTTCTCTAATGAAATGGCAATCGATTTCTAGACTTTTCACCCGTTCATGATACATTGAATTTGCTGCTATCCGAAGAGCTGCTTTACTATCACAAAACAACTTCATTAGTTGCTAAACCTGCAAGTCCAGTTCTCCAAAAAAACCCTATTAGCCATACCTCTTCTGCAATTGATGTTCCCATGCTTCTATACTCAGCTTCCGCTGAAATTCAAGATATAGTACTCTATTTTTTAAATTTCCACGAGAGTAAGGAGTCTCCAAGCTTAATAACAAAACCATTGATTGATTTTCTTGTCATGTGACAACTAGCTCGATCAGCATTACAAAAGACCGTTAGCTTATTTGATCTCTTAGAAGACAGTAGAATTCCCAAGCCAGGAGTATTTTGGAGGTACTTGACTACTCTTAATGCTGCTTCCATGTGTGACTTCTTGGGTGAGTGCATAAATTGGCTAAGATTCTGGACTGCATAGGCTATATCAGGCCTAGTCATAGTAAGATATAGTAGCTTGCCCACCAGTTTTTGACAGATCGTTGCATCCTTCATAGCCTCATTTGTCTCTGCATCATCAGTTGTAAGGCCTTTGTCATACACCACATTAGTAAGTCTGTAATTAACTTCCAAAGGTGTGGTTGCAGGTTTAGAGCCTGCCAAATCTAAGTCTGAAATTATGTCTAGAGGAAATTTTCTTTGACAAATAGAAATCCCATCTTTGTTTCTAGCAATTTCAAGTCCAAGGAAATACTTCATCTCCCCCGGGTCCTTGATCTTGAAATGATGCTGAAGTAATGTCTTTGTGCCAAGAATAAGAGCATAAGAAGAGCCAGTGATTAAAAGATCATCCACACATACAAGGATGATCATAATACGACCATCAACTTTCTTTGTGAAAAGAGAGTAATCATAGTGACTTCGGGAGAATCCTGAAGTCAAAAAAGCCTCAGACAACTTCAAATTCCATTGTCTGGATGCTTGCTTCAGTCCATATAAGGACTTTTACAATTTGCATACCTTAGACAACTAACCCTGGCTAGCAAAACATGGAGGCTGTACCATGTAGATATCTTCCACCAAATCCCTTGGTAAAAATGCATTAAATACATTCATCTGGTTTAAGTGCCAACCATACATAGCTACCATTGAGAGAACAGCTCTAACAGTGACTATTTTGACTACAGGAGGGAAGGTCTCTTGGTAGTCCAAGCCCTCCTGTTGTGAGTATCCCTTGGCCCCCAAATGAGCCTTGTATCTTTCTACTTCTCCCATACCATTATATTTCACGTTATATACCCATTTACATCCTATGGCCCTCTTTCCTTGGGGTAAGTCAATCAGAGACCAGGTTTTATTATCAAGTAATGCCTGAACCTCCTATTTCATAGCATCAACCAAATTTTTTATCTTGTAGAGCTTCTGAATAGGAATCTGGTTCCTTAATGACAGAATAATTGCAAATGGAATCAAGGTAAGTAGCTGAAAGAGATGTGTAAGACATGTAGTTAGGCATAGGAAAAATGGAAGAGGTTGAAGTGTGAGTACTGGGCAGTGGACCATTTACAAAATCATTTAACCATCCAGGAGGTCTAGAAATTCTACTTGTTCTCCTAGGCTGTGGAGGAGCAGTAGTGCGATGCAATTCAGAACTAATGGATTGACTGTAATGTCCATGTGAATGTTGTGATGGTGTGGTTGTTTTAGGAGTGTCTTGTGCAGCAGGAAACAATTTTGGACTATGTACATGTACTGGAGATATGGGAGGAGGTGTTTGGGATGAAGATGAACTATTTTGGATAAATGGAAACTCTGAAGGTGAATCCACATGTATGATACCGGGATTAATGAGAGTCCTCTTGGCATTTAGTGTTTGAGATGATTTGAATGGAAATACATCATCCTTAAGTATAATATTTCTACATATTAAGAACACTATTCATGATAAGCTATATAACGTGTATCCCTTTTGTGTGCTAGAATATTCCATATGTACTGCTGCTATCTTGGACCAAACTTGTCTCCATTGGTCCCAGTGTTTGCTGCATAACATAAGCTCCTTATCACTCTTAAATGACTCCTATTGGGTTTTTTGCCAAAGAAAACTTCAAGTGGTGATTTGTTCTCCAATACTGGGGATGGTAGCCTATTGATAACATACAAAACATTAATAGCACAAATACCCCAAAATCGTAAAGGCAGCCCTACTTGAAATCTGAGTGCCCTGGCCATGTCAAGTATTTGTCTATGTTTTCGTTCGACTACTCCATTTTGCTATGATGTATGAACATATGAACTCTGGTATACGATTCCTGCATTGTTGAACAAAGCTTTGCAAAAAGAATTAAAAAAATTGGTTCCATTGTCACTCCTGAAAACCTTTATTGACGCATTAAGCTGAGTTTGTACAAGTAGAAAAAATTCCTTAAGAACAGTACTAACATCACTTTTCAGATGTAAAAGGAATACCCTACCATTCTACTATAATCATCTACCAAAAGAATCTGCAACCATCAAAAATAGGACCTTAAATGGACCCCAAACATTTGCGTGTACCAAGTCAAAAGTCTTTGCAGCTTTACTATTGCTAATGGGAAAGGGGATCCTTATTTGCTTAGGTAGAGGACAAATAGTACAATCCTTGGCGTATGCTTGTTACTTCTAAATAGAGAGAGTAGTTTTACTATCCTTCCTGAGACATGCCCTAGTCTCCTAAGCCATAGCTCTTCCTCATGTTGTACTGTCAGGAACAATGAAGGAGCAACTGATGATGTCCTTTTATTCTTTGAGTGCATCCTCTTCCATTTTACCAATCCCTTTCACCTTTCCATTGTGAAAGTCCTGCATTAGACAAAAATTAGGATAGAATACCATGAGGAATTTCAACTCCCTTCTCAACTTTGCTACTGATAACAAATTGAACTTGAATTCAGGGACGCATAGAACATTGTGTATGCTTCATTCCAACAGTTCTGAACTACCTATGTGAGTAATGGGAACTCTACTACCATTAGGTAACAACACCTTTTGATTCTCTCATTATAGTTATTATAGATAAAATATCATTGTCTCCCACCATATGGTTAGTCGCACCACTATCTACAATCCACTTATCATTCATATCATTCGAAGTAGAGGGATTAAAAACACCTGCTACATTGGCTGCTGGTTCTATCTCATTATTATTACCTTTGTTCAGCATTGTCAAAATTTGATTATACTGTTCCTGTGTGAATATCATGGTTGATGGTGTTGTATTCATGCTTGTTGCTTCTTGACCTGCAACAACATTATTCATTATACCTTGACCCTAATAAAAAACTTGATTAACACCACTAGTGAGGTTTGAATCACGATGTTCTCTACCAGAAAACCATATATGTTTATTAGTGTTATATCCTTGATTGTAAACTTCAGGACCATAATTTCCTGGATAATACTGCTTAGGGATCACTTTAGTGTTTTGGTCAAGTTGTTTACCGAGTGACATCAAATTGCTCGCAGATGGCACGTTCTTCTTTCTTCCTTTATAGTTAGGGGGGTAACTAACCAAGTGATAACAATTCTCCGTGATGTGACCTTTTAGTTTGCAATGTTCACAGAATAAGTTGAAGTTTCTTTTCTATTTCTGTTGTCCACCTTTTGCACTCCATAAGACTGTAATGTCATTCCCTTATACTATGGAATTAACTCTTGAAGTTGGTGTCAGTTGACTCTCACTCTCAATGATCATTGCATATGCTTGATTCAAGGTTGGTTATGTTGTCTTCATGAGAATCTGATGCCTCTCCTGATCATATGAATCGTTTAATCCACTGAGAAACTGAAGTAACCATTGTTGTAAAAAAATTCTCTACATTTTCCTTAGATTTTGGACAACCACAATTTCAGGAAGTTATCATTGCGTCATATTCTGCCCATAGCTCTTTCGGCCTTGTGAAATACATAGAAACAGAGTTCGCTCCTTGAGAAATTGTCGCAATTTCTCAATGTAGCCGAAATATACACACTCTGTCTACCTTGTCAAAATGCTCTCTTAGATCTTCCCATACAAGATGCACATCTGATGCATAAAAAATTCCACTAAACAAATGCGGGGAAACTGTGTTCATTATCCATGAAAGCACTATTGCATTACATGTTTCCCACTCCTCATGGAACTTAACATCAAATAATTCCTTTTTACAAGTTCCAGTAAAAAAATCTAATTTTCGTTTGGCTTGAAGTGCTACCGCATCGACCTCCACCATAGTCCATAATTCTCCGATCTTTTGAGTTGGATCAAAATTAGAATTGAACCTGGAGTGTCTGATAGATGCACAAAAAGTGGATGCATGTGATCCATTTTTGCTTCAATTCCTGTAGCTACTACTTCCGTTCCTTCTTCATTCACCATTTCAGCTGAATTGGGTAGAAACTAGAAAACCCTAGCTTCGTGAATTTAGAGTTTGGAACGATTCCTTCATGATTTTGTAGGAAATTGGAGGTGTAATGAGCTTTGAGATTTAGACGAGTTGTGAGTAAAATCCTGATCGATTTTCATTGCTCTGATACCATGTTAAGAGCTTGAGAACTCTGTTAATGGTGGAAGGAAAAAAGACAGAGAACTAGAGAGAAGAGGAACATTCTGGAAAAAGGATTTTTTTATTTTCACTAACTAACTTTACAATACACTGTACATCATCTTATACTAAAATAATTGACTTCTTAATTACTATTGCTAACACTAACTAGCTGACTAGTTATGACTCCTCAGCATCCCTCAACACATCGATGAAAACATAGGCCGGAAACACCTCTTAAACCACCCAAAAACGCAACAAACTTAAGTCACAAATAAGCACCAAAGACCCGTGAAATCCAGCCATAAACTCCAGAATAACTCAGTTTGAAAACAGTGGAAACAACCCCATAAATATACATTCTGTTAGCTTTAACTTTGGCATTAATGGTAGTGGGTTTCAGTCAAATTCGAGTTCGCGGCGAGGTTCCAAGCTCCGGTCGGTGATTAGGCTCCTACACTTTGGTCACCTTTGGAGTGCCGATGTAACAAGCCAAATTTGTCAATCAATATAAAGGTCCATCTTCCCATTTCATTCCAGTTCTGTATGATTCTCGTTCAGGTTTCGTGAATGCTCCGTTTGATATTTTGTTAATCTTCTTTTTACTCATTAAGCCAATATGGAATTTATGTTATTTGCTTTCGTCTATTTATGAGTCTTGTTTTCTTCCTTGCTGAATCTTTTGTAAATGCCTTCCATATTTTTAGTTCATTCGATTTAATTGTAATTAGTCTACTAAATATCTTGATGTATTATCTGTTGTTTTGTATTGTGAAGTGACGAGTTTGATTAGTAAAGTAAATTAACAAATAAGGAAAGTAAAGTTTGAAATTTGGACTGAATGTTTGTACATTTAGGTTACTGTGGTAATCATTGAATAGTGGAATTTCTTTGGTAGAAAAGAGGGGGACTAGTAAATGCAGAAGCAAGCAAGAGGACGAAAAAATGAAGCCAAGACTCCATTTTGCCTTTGTGTTTTTAATTTATCAATGCTGTTTTTGGTTCTTAGTTCTAATATTCTTTTGAATAGTTGCATTCTGGATTTATAACCTGCCAACACAAAGTAGATGTAGGTAAAAAGGTTTTTGTTAATTTAGTTTTTTGGTGTGTCATTTTTCTTTAGTTAGGTGAGATGGATGTTGGTGTCGTGTGTGGGAATTTATAACAAATAAAGAAAGTAGTTTGCTTTAAGCGCATTTTTGTTTTATCGTCCTGATTGTTTAAACGTTCGCATGATATAATAACGATTTCTCTAAAAAGATTCGAGGGATGCATTCTTATAACTTCAACAAAACTTTCTTAATAAACCAATAAAAACATTATTAATCGTGGACATGTTCGCATGACATGATTATAGCGCACCAAAAGAAAATAGTATATGTACGTGTAACTCAATTCTTTAATTACGAATAAATCAAGCGATTAAAAGCGATGAAAGATAAATGCACATAGGTCCTAAAAATGAGTAGATAAATTATTTAAGCCAAGTATACATCACTAAGCGACTGTGCTAGAGCCACGGAACATGGGAAGCCTAACACATTCTCCCGGATTAACAGAATTCCTTATCTAGAATTTCTGATTCGCAGACTTTAAAAAATAAAGATTTCCTCGATTTGCGATTTTAAAATAAACCGGTGATTTGGGATAACAAATAAACTATTCCAAGTGGCGACTCTGAAAAATAAATAAAATAATTCCATTTCGAATAATATCACTTTAATTAGAAAAACTCCCTTATATATACCTTCGGGTGTGTAAAAAAAGGAGGGGCGGTAGCTTTGGCGACTCTCTTGGGGATCGAACCCTGAACCTCTGGTTCAGAGTTCAATAACTTGAGCTTGTTAATGTGATTTTTATTTGCCTTTATTGTTGACATTACTGTATTTTGTGGACATAATGTGCTAATTGTCATTTACTGTTTTGATATTACTTGAACTGTATTTAAATGTCTTCTTATGCCATCCCTCTGAGTCTCAACCATGGGAATAAGCACCATTGTTATTGATCTAGGGTCACGAAAAGGCAAGCATGCAAGTTGGCGGTGAAAAAATAAAATTGGAGGCAAATGTGGGGTTGACTTTACCAGTTTTGAACAATAGGACATGGTCTTCTCGGTATGATTGTCTAAATTTGAGTGTTGAATCCAAAGCAATTAAAATGGTCAAATGTTGTGGTAATATTGATGTGCGAATGTGTGACTAAGATTGCTTAGAAACTGGAAAGTCACTCCTCTTTTCGCATGGTAGCTTATTTTGACATTTTCTCTTCTTATTTTATGTTATTGGATCCTGCTATCCTTTATTCAATAATAAAAAGTTAGTCATTTTGTGTCCATTTTGTGCATAATTCTTTTCACACTAGTTTTAGTGACATGATATGCATACGGAAGTTCTGGCCAGATCTTAGAAAATTGATTTAGTCTTCAATTGGATAAGTGTGAAAAGAACACTTTTGAAGATCAATAGAAACATAAAATATTAAAAAAAAAATAAGCATAAGCCAATTTTATATAAAACCAAGACAGTTATACTCATGAAGTTAAGGATATCTACTCTTAGAATTATTGAGAAGATCAGTCTTAAGAATAATCAGATGGGTGGAATTCTGATTAACACTAAGAGATAGAAAGTAATTTTCAATAGAAGGTGTATTCCAAACAACTTGAAATTGATCAATTAGTGGCAAAATGCGTCTTCTACATCAAGACAAAATCCAAGAAAAATCACCCAAATAGACAAGGGTCATTCACAGCGAGACAAGTATTGCTTATATGGCTTTACACTGAAAAGACCTAAGAAGACATGCATGTTCATCAATGATGTGATCGCGACATGATACTATAATTGGCGTTCTCGAGGCTGGGAGGCCCTTTTTCTGCTACCGAAACACTTTATGCCTTCTGTCACACCTTTGAGCCTGTGTTATTTTCTTTGACCATCCTTTTTTGTAATCAAGTTTAGAATCAAGAACCCAAAAAAAAGAAAATAAAAGTTCATGTCCCAATAGTACAAACTGAGGCAATTCATAAAATGTTCAAGTGAAAAAAAATGAAGAAGAAAAGAACTATCAAAGGTCTATGCCCCCCGAAAATAAAAGCTATGACACCTTGTTTTTAAAAAAACAAAAATAGAAAAGAAAAGGGAACACAAAGAAAGAAGAAAAATTGTTTAGATCAGATGTTTGAACTATGTTAGATCTGATTCCTTTTAAAAAAGATATGTAGACAGCCTTATGGTTCGGTCCAACCAAATAAGGATTCAAAATAAAAGGAGAAAAAAAAAAGAGAAAGAAAAGAAAAGAAAAATCCCAAAAAAATCCCAAAAGCTGAAACTGGGGCAGAGATTTTATTTTACTTTTGAAAGAGTCGATTCCAAGAATTGCAAGTCTGCAACCCCTAATTTTGAGTCTACTTTGAGCCTTCATGCCAACCTTTCTGTCTAACCCTATCCAAAAACTTCCAAGTAAAGACCTTCCCATATGCCTTTAAGAATGCCAAGAGAAGCATACAATGATCAACGATTGTCACGCGACATAGAACACTTTTAAGTTGTTCACATAAGAAAACAAAAGAAAAAGCAAATAAAAGAAATGAGAGAGGCTTACTAGTGAAAACCCTCACAGGCACTGTAAGATGACGACAAGCAGAGATGAATAAGTAAGAGAGACTTGTTGGTGAAAATCCCTCGGGGAGCCACTAGTCGAATATGAGATATGAAGCTGATACAAAGGATTGGCACGAACTAGCCCGACTTCAAAGGTCACAAGAATGGTAAAGGGGAAGAATGGATTAGTTTGATAGATCAGGCCGTTGAGTCCAAACTACATGTCATGATCATTAAGTCTACTTATTGAAGAAAAGTACTTCCTTCTATCCTTTCGACAGATGCATTTCTTGTTAATACTTGTTTCTTTGCACTATTGTGTCCTCCACTCTGAGTCAGCCCTTGTCAAAACAAGCAAGAAAAGATTTCAAAATCTTCTACCAGCTTTTTTTCTTGCATAAAGTAAATATGTCCAACACTAAGTTGCTATTATCAATATACCTTGAGGATTCATTCAAAGGCTCCCCTCAAAAGACTCTTGTCAGCCTACTTGGGGGAAACAAAGATAACTTGTGATTCTCTTTGACAGGAAAATTGCTCAAAAGTAGGAAGTCGTTCAAGATATCGAAAAAGATCACCTAAGCAAACATCTCCAATTGGGATAAGGTTGTTTGAGCTGCAAATACAAATGGTACCGGTGTGAAATATTCAGAGTTGGTGTAGAACAAATGTCTTTTGAGACCGACTTAAGCTGATTGAGCAGAAGCCGAGTTGTCCAAGACTCAAAGCCATAAACCGACCACCATTTTCAAAACTGACCAATTTTTCTTTGTGTGAAATGGGAACAAAGCAGTGCAACAAAAATGGTTCAAAAAAAAGAAAAAAAAGAAAAAAAAGGAAAAGAAACAAAAAAAAAGAAGGAAAAGAAAAGAAGAGAAGAGACTACAAAGGGAGGTTTCTCAAATCTTTGTCTATATTTGTCTTGCTATTGTGCATAAAATCTTGCCATTGATCTTTACATTTTTACTCCTAAGATAAGAAACGTAGTCTGATAAATTTTTCTCCTAGGATAAATGTCTTAGTCTGATGAACCTTTCTCCTAAGATAAGAGACCTAGTCTAATGAACTTTCTTCTAGGATCAAAATCTTAGTCTGATGAATTTTTCTCATAAGATAGAAGACCTAATCTGATGAACTTTCTTCTATGATAGAAATCTTAGTCTGATGAATTTTTCTCCTAAGATAGGACACCTAGTCTGATGAACTTTCTCATAGCATAAAAATCTTAATATGATGAATCTTTCACCTAAGATATTGAAAAAATATACCTAGTTCGACTAATCTTCTCCTACGGTCGCAATCTTAGTCTGATGAAGTTTCTCCTAGGATAGAAATCTTAGTCTTGATAAATTTTTCTCGTAATATAGAACACCTAGTCTGATGAACTTCCTCATAGGATAAAAATCTTAGTTTGATGAATCTTTCACCTAAGATACCAAAAAAAGAGACCTAGTCCGAGAATCTTCTCCTACAGTCACAATCTTAGTCTGATGAATATTTCTTCTAAGATAGAAGACCTAGTCTGATGAACTTTCTCCTAGGATAGAAATCTTAGTATGATGAATCTTTCTCCTAAGATACCAAAAAAGAAGTAAAAAAAAGAGACTTAGTCTGATGAATTTTCTCCTACGATCAGAATCTTAGTCTAATGAATTTTTTTCCCAAGATAGAAAATCCTAGTTAGATGAATCTTTCTCCTATGATAGAAAATTCAGTCCTAGGATAATAATTTTAAAAAAAAAGGATGTCTGGATTTGAAAAAAAAAAGAGTGTCAATTTTTAGTTTTCTTGAAATTAGGGGTCCCGCCTAGGAAGAGGTTCAGTTTTCTTAATTTATAGTTTTCCGCAAGCTCATTCACTTTTAGGAGATGCACACCCTAGTCGAGTCAAAATTTTTCTCTCAACATTGCATCCTCCATCACCAACATAGGTGATATATAGTTTTGCGAACAACTCACAAATTTTCCTAGTGCAAACTGGGGCAGAAAAAATTTCTTTTGTTTTATCTTTTTGTTGTAGAATCAGGCGTCCTCCTGGAGAACAAGGGAAAACAACTGATGTTTTAAAGAGAAAGTGGGTCAAATTCAGCAATTACGCTCCCACCTGGAGAACAAGGAAATGCAGTTCAAGTTTCAAGGGAAAGCAGTTTCAAAGGAAGCAACTAAGGTTTCAAAGGAATGCAGTTCAAGCTTCGAGGAAAAGCAATGTAAGTTTCAAGGACAAGTAGTTCGAGTTCGGCAATCAGGCACCTACCTGGAAAACAAGGGAAGACAACTCAAGTTTTAAGGGAAAGCGGGTCAAGTTCAGCAATCAGGAGTCCACCTAGAGAACAAAGACAACTCGAGTTTCAAGGGAAAGCAGTTTCGAAGGAAGACAATTCAAGTTTCAAGGGAAAGCAATTTCGAAGGAAGACAACTTAAGTTTCAAGGGAAAGCAGTTTTGAAGGAAAACAGTTCAAGTTTCAAGGGAAAATTGTTCAAGGTGCAATAGAAAACAGTGTCAAGTAACAAGAGAAGATGGTTCAAGTTCAGCAATCAGGCACCCACCTGAAAAAAGGGGAATTCAATTCAGAATGCAATTCTGGTCAGCAACAAAAGAAGCTCGCCTAAAAAATGTGAGTCAGCAGTCCGAGATGATCAACAGAATTTAGTCATAATGTAGAATAAAAATAAAAAAATAAAAAGAAAGACAATAAATGAATCCAAATGCAGAAGGTAATGATTGATGTGAGCTGCTCAAGACAGGGCTGAGGTCACAAGCTCTGCATGTCTCGTCTTGGTGTGAAAAGTTGAAGAATATTGAACCAACACCTGCAGCTAACAAGCATCAAAATTCAGATCAGGGTCCACATGAAGAACCAACCAAGACTCAAGGTCAACCTTCACAAGACTCATAGATAGGAATCTTGTAACTCGTAGTTGATAGGCTTAGTTAGTCTTTTTCATTTTTGATTTTGATGCAATCGGGACCGCGGATCGGAACCTCAACGGCGTCTCGCTCGGCTCTCAACCTCGGTACTCCATCACCTCATTCATTTTGAATTACACGTGCCTAGATTCTTTTATATCTAAGGATATGTAGGCTGCTCAGATACCGGCTCAGTTATATTCCCATTTTCTCTTAGTTTTGGTCTCCTTATATAAAGGTCGGGTAAAAAAACATGTCTAGTCATTCTTTGTCTGAAAATACTTCCTATTTCCAGTCAAAGAGGGGCAGCTGTAGACATGTAATTTTTTACCCTCCCCAGGATTTTTCATATTTTAGCATGTAAATATTTAGTTTAGGCCTACTATCTTTATTTCAACTAATTTTGACTCCTTTACTTTATTTAGTCACAAAAATATTTAGTTTACATATCTTTCATAAATTTAAATAAATAAATACAAAAATAGTTCCACTTTATTTTTAGGAATATTATTTTTGAAATAAGTTTAATCTAGTTCAATTTTTATTTTTAGAATGATATTTGAAAAATATAAAAAAAGGTTTGCTTTAACGATTTGTCTTATTTTAATAGTTATTTCATTTAAGTAGGATTAATTTGTAATGATATAGTATTTTTGGTCTTGTTTTAAAAGAAAGAGTATGACATTTGGGGCTAATTTTATTTGATCTTAAATTAAAAGACCCAATTTGAAATAGCCCAAAATATTGAACACATATACATTTTTCATTTGGCCTACCTAATTACTACCCCTCTAGATACCACCTAAATCCTAATATCAAGGGGAACTAAGAGCTAGACTATATCTAAAAAAAGAGCAGCAGCTAAGAAGAGGATGGAACAATTCCTTTCGAAAAAACGAAAAAACAAGCAACTTTCCTCCATGGGAATTAGCTGAACTTCAGACCTAAGACCCATCTTCTCCATTTGCATTTTTGTACAAAAATGTACCTGTAGTAGATAGTACCCAAAAATAGTAGCTAAGAATGACAAGTTTCTATTCCCATCACACATAAACAAACCCCGTTTTCCACCATTAGAAGGACCTTTCTTTTTCTGCCAAACTCCATACTAAAACCAGTTGAACCACTCCGAAATTCCAGCCCATAATCACCCCTTTTGAAATGCCACTATTTCAGCCATTAACCCCCAAAGCATCGACGAAAACTCAGGCTGGAAACACCTCTTAAACCACCCAAAAAACGTAGCAAACTTCAGTCACAAATAAGCACCAAAGACCCATAAAATCCAGCCATGAACTCCACAAAAACTCGGCTGGAAAACAGTGGAAACAGACCCATAAATAGCCAATCTGTTACTTTCAATGTTGACATCTATGGCAGTGGGATTCAGTCAAATTCGAGTTCGCGATGAGGTTGCGAACTCCAGTCGGTGGTCAGTCTCCTACACTTTGTTCACCTTTGGAGTGCCGATGTAACAAGCCAAATTTGACAATCAATATAAAGGTCCATCTTCCCATTTCATTTCTAGTTCTGTATAATTCTCGTTCAGATTTCGTGAATGTTCCGTTTGATATTTTGTTAGTCTTCCTATTTACTTATTAAGCCAATATGGAATTTATTTTCTTTGCTTTAGTCTATTTATGAGTCTTGTTTGATTCCTTGCTCAATCTTTCGTAAATGCCTTCCATATCTTTAGTTTATTTGATTTTATTCTAACTAGTCTACTAAATAGTTCGATATATTATATTTTGTTTTGTATTGTGAAGTGATGAGTTAGATTAATAAAGTAAATTAACAAGTAAGGAAAGTAAATTTTGGAATTTGGACTGAATTTTTGTACATTTGGGTTACTGTAATAATCATTGAATTGTGGCATTTCTTTGGTAGAGAAGAGGGGGGTTAGTAAATGCAGAAGCAAGCAAGAGGATGAAAAAACGAATCCAAGACTCCATTTTGCCTTTGTGTTTTTAATTTCTGAATGCTATTTTTGCTTCTCAGTTCTAATGTTCTTTAGAATTGTTGTATTCTGGATTTATGTCCGGTCAACACAAAGTAGATGTAGGTGAAAAGGTTTTTGTTAATTTAGTTTGTTGGTGTGTCATTTTTCTTTAGTTAGGTGAGATGGATGTTGGTGTAGTGTGTGAGCATTTGTAACCAAAAAAAAAAGTAGTTTGCTTTAGGCATGTTTTTGTTTTATTGTCATGATTGTATATACCTTCACGTGACATAATTATAATCCCTCTAAAAAGATATGAGGGATATGTCCGTGCAACTTCAATTAAACTTTCTTAATAAACCAACAAAAGCGTTATTAATCGTGGACATATTCGCGTGACATGATTTTGACGCGCCAAAAGAAAAGAGTAGACGTACGCATAACTCTACTCTTTAATTACGAATAAATCAAGTTATTAAAAACGGTGAAATTTAAATACACGTTGGTCCAAAAAATGATTAGTTAAATAATTTAAGCCAAGTATAAATCACTAAGCGACCATGCTAGAACTACGGAACTTGGGAATGCCTAATACCTTCTCACGATTTAACAAAATTCCTTATCAAGAATTTGTGGTTCGCAGACTTTAAAAAATAAAATTTTCCTCGATTTAAGATTTTAAAATAAACCGGTGACTTGGGACATCAAATAAACTGTTCCAAGTGGCGACTCTGAAAAGTAACAAAAAGTAATCCCATTTTGAATAATATCACTTTAACTGGAAAACTCCCTTATATATACATTTGAGTGTGTAAAAAGGGAGTTGTGACACCGAGTACTCAAACATCTCGAACTTAAGACGTTTGTGCCTCTCGGACAGTTCGATATCGGGATGTATGCAAAGATCTTCACAGTTTAGCCTCTCGATTCCTTTACTACCTTCGACGCCTTGAATTTTGCTAGTCAACCTTTTAAGGTCTTCAGCAAGAATTCTGATGAGCTTATCATTGGACTCGGGTGAAGTGGAGTGCTGCACAGTCTCCACGTAGATATGTGTATTATATTAGGTGTGGTAATGGTCATTTGTGGAGTTTCGGAGTTTCGGGATTAGCAGTAAAGTGTTATTTTAGTTATGTCAAGTATTGCAGTGATGGTAAGGAGTGGGATGGTTTTGTTTCTTTGAGACATTTTTTGGTGGTACATGATTCTGAGCATTTGGGAAATTGACTTCCGGAGTGGTGAAAAAAAATGATATATTTTCCAGATTTCGAACTTGATCCACTTCCTCTTGAATTTTCAGCAGCTTTTGTTCCAGTTGGGATGCATTTTCCTTGGGGATTAGAGTACCGTGACCATGAGTGACCTCTACCCGTTCAGTTGAGTTCTCCTTTATGTCGTTTTTCAAATCTTCCATCTTCCCTTTGTTCTTGTGTCTGACAGGAGTGAGAGGAGGAGTAGGTGGAGGGCCCCTGGATCTCGTAAAATAGGATAATGTTGCCAGAGTTCACAAACTAACCTTTAGGGAGGGGAATAAATAAACAAAAAGTAAAATCAAAAAGGTAAAAAGTCAGTGAGGATACTAAAAAGATATTGCAATATTTAAACACATAGTGTAAGAATGTAAAGCGTGTCCTAATTTGGGGACCTCTTTATGCCTGAGGTAGGCTTAGCGACAATTTGTTTTGGAGAACTTGGAATGCTAAATACCTCATTTTATTTATAAAAAGTAGACGGATCCAAAATCGACAATAAACATGCAGGAAATAAAAGTTGCTAGTGTCCATTGGCCTTATTACATTTGATAAAAAGAAGAAACTCCTATATATTTGGTCCAGAAGGACCTTCCCAAGGTTAAATGATCTTATTGATCAAATCCTCCAGTTCGCATAGATTTACCAGTAAAAATGCCTTTGCCAGGTGTTATCATTCGTTTCCCTCAGTGTTCTGGCAATTGGTGGCTCTCTTCCTCACTTTTCCTTCCAATTCCAACAGAACGTTTTCCAAATATTCTAGCTTTTTGCAAGCTTTGGCGGCCCTCTCTTTCCATTCATTGATTTGGCCATTTGATGGAAGACTCCGCCACCAGTCTAGCAAGAGTGGGGCGTGCTAATCATACCGAAACTGGGGACCTTGTGCCTCATTTCTTGCAAAACAAAAGGGTTAGACCCTACCCCCACCAGACTCGACTATTTAATATCAACAATTGGCATAAAACATCTAGTTCCCAAATAAATGTATAGAACGTGGTAGTGTCCGTTTGGGTTTAGGGAAACTCAATGGACTTTGGACAAGGCTATCTTAAAGAGTCGTTATGCGAAAAACATAACTAACTCGGCGAGGTTTCACCATGATGCATGCGCAGTTTAAACAGAGTAATGTTTCTATGGGGTTTAAACAGAGTAAGGTTTCTATGGGGTTTCACCTTTTCTATTGACTTTGGACAAGGCTAATAGTACCGTTGTTACTAATTTTATCTCCATCCATGAATGAGGCAGCTTAGATTCGATTAGGAATTCGTATAGGCATGCTTCTACGCGTAATTGATTTTGAACCTAGAATAAGATGTAGAAGACTCGCTTTAAACTTATGGACAAGACATCTAGGTGTTGAGTTCTTTTTAAGACCTACAAACATGATATCTTAGTGCAAAAATTGTTTCAAAACCTATGACCAAGATATCTAAGTGCAGAAACTATTTTAAAACATATGAACATGATTTCTAGGTCCAGAAATTGTTTTAAAACCTATGAACATGACATCTAAGTGTAGAAATTTTTTAAATCCTATGGACATGATTTCTAGGTATAGAAATTGTTTTAAAACCTATGGACTTGATTTCTAGGTACAGAAATTGGTTTAAAACCGATGGACATGATTTCTAGGTACAAAATTTGTTTTAAAACCTATGGACATGATTTTTGAATGAAAATGGATATACGTGATTCAAAAGGAACTATAGGCATATTTTCTATATGCATAGGCAGAATTCAGATTTTCAGATATTTATGGACATGATTTAGAAGGACCTATAGGCGTGATTTCTATATGCATGCAGATTTAAAATTCTTATAGGCATGGTATCTATCTTTTTTGCATATATGGCTACCCACCCTTTTCACTAAGCATCCCCTAGAGTTTATTACAAATTATTAAAGCCTAGAATAAAGTAAAAATACATTAGAAAATACAAATAAAAGTACAACCAAGGAGAGCCTGATTAAGACTTCATGTTTGAAATATGAGGTAGACCAGCTCCATGAGATCATGATCCAAATCCTTTCTCCCATTTGAATGTGTCAAAGTTCCCTAAGAGCCGCAATGCTCACACCTAAAAATATTATCAGATTGGGACAAGTGCCCTGTGGAGAGGTCAGCCCTCAAGTGTCCAAGTTCAAAGGAAACTCAAAGGGTACCAAGGAAAGGCTCACAAGAGGGGGGGGGGCAGAATTAAAGGCTAAGAAGGTGTGCAAGAGCAGATCAGAATGCTAAAAGGGACAAGGAGAGGGAACCAGCTACAAATAAGTAAACACAAGGGTTTCAGGGGAATAAAGAGATCGTACAGAACCTATTGCTTAGGCCAAGGCCGACTCTAGGCATGCCCGGCAAAGGAGAGTGCTAGCTCACCTATAAGCCTGCTAAAACACATGATATTAGAGGCTAGGTTCCTAGGGGATCAAATTTGATTCATGAAGAATAACTTGCAGTATTGCCATGCCTCAAACCATAGCTTAAACACATATGGGGATAGGGGTTTTGGATTCATAATAGAACAAGCAGAAGGAAGTTAGTATGCTAGAATGAGTGTCGAACTATACATAAGCAGTAAAAAAAAGGATACTAAAGCAGTAAATAAACACATTGTTGTGGTGCTGAAACTTAAATCAGGACATACCAGCTTCAAAGAAACAAATAGAAAGAAAGCAAGCAACATGTCTTGTAATAAGCCACAATATAAGCAAACAAAAGAGAATAATTTTGAGTGTAAGTGTAGGTTTTTGAAAGACTACCGGCGATGGATTTGTTAAAGAAAGACTCGTGTACTTATAGTGTGAAAAACAGACAGAAATAAGGTAAGAAAACAATTAACGAATGAACTGGGCATCAATTAAGATCAATAAGTACAAGAGTTCCTTTAATTAAGGAATTCGAACTTAAACGGTAATGAGCAAGAAAGTTATTTAAGGGAAGAGAGCAAACAAGCATCTTGTGTCAAGTAGGCAATTATGGGTAGGTACATACAAAATTACTTAAGGGTAAAATTTTGAAAGACACAGTTACATAAATAAGGTAAGAAAAATCAATTAGTAGACAGTAAATCAATGATCAGAAATTTTGTAACCATTGGTCCATGAATGAACCAAGTCAGAAAAGCTGAGGAAAGTTTTTAACTTTTATCGAGTCACAGGGAAATCAACAAACAAGGAAAGAAATCAATAAAACCTATACAAAAGAAAGTCTGAAATTAACCAAAATTAAAAGCCATTTTAGAGGGAAGTTCAACACATATAAAGAGCACACAAACATGCAAAGCTAAATTTAGGGCAAAGAAAGAAAATGTCGTGCCATTGCAAAATCATTAGGTAATAGACTATAGGATCATGGTAGTCACATAGGTCAACAATGTAGAAGAGAGATATTGTCAAATAGTATACAAAAGGGCTAATATAAAGATCTCAGAAGAGTTTAGTTGAGAATAAAAATTGCTTAAAGAAACAGAGGTTGAAACAAATATTTCAAGAGTCAGTTGAGAAACAGATGAAACAAATTTAGGAACACAAAATAGTTAGAATTTCTTAAATCAGACAATTTCAAAGATGAATAGCAAGCATATCACATATTCAGTGTTCTCAAACTCGAATGAACCCCCAAATTCTAGGGTTTTACCATCAATCGAGTGCAGATATGAGAGGACAAGTAATCAATGAAGAAGATACTAGTCGAAATAGGTTTAGAGGTCTAAGAGAGGAACTGAGATCTTTAACATACTCTTTTAGTAGCAGGAACTCATGAGAAGCATAGTAAAAGAACAACATGTGATACACAGTAGAGGAACTCAAAAAAACATAGTAGAAGAACTGATAAGAAATCTAATGGAAGAAACTAATAAGAACAGTAGGATAAGCATATTAAAAAGCATATTAGAAGAAATTTAACAAGAACACATTAGGAGAAACATATAAAGAACACATTAGAGAAACATATAAAGAACACAGTAGAGAAACATATAAGTGACACAGTAGAGAACATATAAAGAACACAAGAAAAGAAAATCCCTACATCGGAAAAATATAAAGTTTTGAAATCATAAATTTTTGAAAGAAATATCAAAATTATTTAAAAGTCTAGGGAAAACACGGATCTAGAACAGATCTAAAGGAAATAGAAGAACCTCAAAATCTAGGGTTTTAGAAGAACCCAAATAGTGAGAAAGGCTTGGATAGATTTAAGTAGGAGGGGTCGAAGCCAAGCTTGAAACAGACATGGCTTGCCGGATGAAGGCCGGAGATGGCTATAAAACTTGAATCAACAAGGTCTGGATGAAGATTCTTCGTCGTCAGACCATGAAACCTCAGCAACCAAACGTATATGCACCATGGAAGGCTGGTATATGATGAGACCACCATAAATTCAAGCTAGGAGGTGGCCAGACAAGGTGAGTAAAAATCATCGGAGCGGAGGGAAAATGGGAAAGGTTCTAGAGAGAACCAGAGATAAGAGAGATAGAGACTAGTGAAGAAATGAGAAGGGTCTTGGGGGGGCATTTGGTTTAATTTGGTAAGGGGAGATCTAGACCGTTGATCAAAATTGATCAACAACCAAGATTTAATCAGAGTTGGGTAGGGTATATTTAGGATTGGGCTTGGGTATTTGTGATTGTTTAATTTTAGTTGGGTATTGGGTTTAATTAGGCTAAATTAGAAGGCCAAATTTGGCTATAGATTAAATAGCACTTTTTCCCATTTAATTTATAAAAAATGGCAAATAAATTTTTGAAAACTAATTAAAAAAAGCACTAAAATGATTTATGATATATGATTATGAATTCAAAAATATCTAATCCCATTTTATTAATATGAGACAAATTTAAACCTAAAAATAATTAATATTGCAATTATGTGATTTTATCCTTAAAATACTAAAATAAATTTTTTAAAAATGTGTAAAAAATATCTTTGCTATATATTAGTATAAATATGAGAATCCAATAAACGAGTCACCAAAAATGATAATTTTGGTGACAATTATTGGGGTTTTCTTGATAAAATAGGTCACTAAAATGATTTAAAAAAATTGGAAAAGTAAGGAAAAATAATTCAACCTTGGGATATACTCATATATGCCTATATGCCATTTTAAAGGTATTTTGCATATTTTTTTAAAAAAATAGGGAAAAATTGGGTATCAACACTCATCTCGTTTCTAAGTCTCATATTCATAGCATCAACTGCTTAACAACTAGCACAAAAATAGATCACATATTTTTAGAGTCACATAATCAAATTTAATTGTTATTATCATTTTTACGGTAAATAGTTCGGCACACCCGGTAGGGCCAAAAGTAATAGTGACTATTTTCTTGTTGGTTTCACTCCATACCGCAAGTTATCTTTCACACCTTTTCTTGTCCAAGATATTCAATTTCAGGTCAAAATGGTTAGCTTAGTCAATAGAGTTGAAAACGACAATCTTGGAAACCACGTAGAGAACGGTGTGGCTGCTCCAAGTGTTAGTGTACCACCACAGGACATTTAGAATGCACCAAGACCGACACGGGCAAATGCAGTCTCACACGACGCCTCATAGATCAATATCAGCTGGCACACAAGAAGCTCGGAAAACCCCAACTAAGGAAGAACGAGATGTTATCCTTCATGTTATTTTTGAAATGTTGCAGGCACAACAATTAGCTATTGCTCAGCTACAATGTCACCAAAAAACTCCTAGCATGGTAGCAAAGAGGACATCTGCCACGGCCGAATAGGTACCGGAGAGTTCGAGCAATAACAGTTCAATAGCCGATCCTGTCATCGTGAAGATGCTTGAGGACCTCACAATAAGGATTGAATTAGGCAAGAAATTGATAGAATCCAGTGGCAAGAAGGTTGAGACTTACAACTCCAAGGTCGATCAAATACCAGGAGCGCCCTTAGTCTTGAAAGGTATGGACTCAAAGAAGTTCGTACAGAAGTCGTTCTCACAGAAAGAGGCCCCAAAATCCATTCCAAAGAATTTTAAAATGTCAGACCTTCATAAATACAATGGTACCTCGGACCTAAATGAGCAAGTTATTGTTTACAGTTATGTTGTAAAAGGCAATAACCTGAAGGACGACAAGATTGAGTCCGTCCTTCTGAAAAAAATTCAAAGAAACACTTTCTAAAGGGGCAAAGATGTGGTACCGTAACTTGGCCCCGAAATCTATAGACTCGTTTTCCATGCTGGCAGATTCCTTCATAATGGTGCATGTAGGAGCCACCAAGGTAGCCACAAGAAAATCTGATGTTTTCAAAATCAAGCAAAAGGAGAACGAGATGGTGTGAGAATTTATATCTCGCTTTTAGATGGAATGAATGGAACTACCATCGGTTTCTGACGACTGGGCGATACATGCCTTCACACAAGGCCTAAAAGAGCAGAGCTCAGCGGCTTCAAAGCAGCTAAAAGAGAATCTGGTCCAATATCTCGTCATAACCTGGTCGAATGTCCACAATCGATACTAGTCAAAGATCAGGTCTGAAGATGACCAGTTGGGAGCCCCTTTAGGCTCAGTATACCAAAGCCGGCTCCTGGAAAAAGAGCCAAAGACGAACAAAGAAAGATATCAGCCATACACTGAAGATAGGAGGAACGCCTCGAGACAAAACCCACCTCTCCACGATCAAAGGATCCATCGAGGACAGAATCCTTATGGAATCATCAACAGAACTGAGTTCGATATGAACGCGAGGCCAGTAGAGGTATCTCACTTATCGGAATACAATTTCAACATCAATGTATCAGACTGCTACAACCCATAATCACGTATGTTAGCTCATTCCAAAAGTTAGTCAACATAAATCAAAGAAGGAATTATCATTGAAATGATAAGAAGTTAATCGTATTGGTCTCAAGTGATACAAGGGTGTATAAGGGTGATTAACAAGTATTAGAAGTTAAACGAATAAAGAATGTTGTAACTCGTATTTTCAGGTAAACCTAGAGGTACTTAATACACTCAAGAGGTAATGTAATAAGGTATTTGAATCATATAATATCCGTATCATAAGTCTTGAAGTCAAACAAGTTACAAAACAAAAGTCGACAAAAGTTGTCGCAACTTAGGTTCATAATTTTACTTAAACATTAGGTCAAATATTTCAAAGCTTTTTTCCCAATTTACAAGGAATTAGGGGGTGATCTACCCACCAAGTTAATTATATATAGGTTTAGGTTCCATCGCATTTAACCATTTGTTGATAGAATCTCGTAGTAGATAAAGATTTGCGTTTTTACGAGACTGCGCCAAGCACCTCTCAATGGGGCCCGCTTAGGCAGTTTTTAGACATATGGATCTATATAGGATGCCTCCAACCCATTTTAAGTCATTTCATTTCACTATATTCAGACCTTATAACCCTAGGAAAACGCTCTCAAGGTTCTCTCGAGATTCAAGACCCAAAGAAAGGGCAAACAACACAAATCAAGTGTCGGGAATCCCATAGCGCTAGTAATTTTCTTTTTCTTCTTGTTATTGCTCATTTTTGTGTTGTTTCAGCTCATGTGGGATGTTCTTTTAAGGGGTTTATGTTATTTAAATTCTCTCTCAAGTTCTTAATATCAACCCTAGGTGATTTCATGCCTTCTAAAGTGATTCTAAAGCCGAAAAACACTAATTAATTGCTAGTTTCGCTTTCTTGTTGTTGTGGAAGCATTGGAGGGATATTTCATGAAACATTAAGGTAAAATTGGAGTTTTTATCTATGTATAAAGGTAAGGAACCTATTATTCTATATGTATTTAAGATTATCCAAGTTGCGGCTATGTCGTTGAAGCTAGAACTTATGAAATGTATATTGAAAGGCTTGGGGGTAATGTTATTGGTTGGTAGACTATTTTTGGAGGTTCAATATGATTAAAATTTATGTTGTTTGGGCTGTTTGGTGATTGTTTTCACTTATGGGAAGTCATATAAATAGGGTAGGTTCTATCTGTTTCATCATAAAATAGGTTATGGTCGATACATAATAGTTATGACGTTTAAATGATAATCATAGTATCGTTTCTCTTATTGTAGACTAAGGAGTTGTGAAAATTGCATAGCTTGTGGTTGGGCAGTGTATACAAGGTATGTGCGGATATCCGTTTCCTTCTTTTGCACGACTCCGATTGTACATAATATATTAAACGAGCTTCCAAAGATACTCTACTCTTAGAAGCTAGTAGTACTTACATTGTTTCCCATCTTATGAAACAATTGATATTGATGTTGCCTCTCCTTTTCTTATGTTATCAATGTTGTTGGTACTTACTGATTCTTATAAGGTTCATGGTGAAGATTTAGTCCCAATAACGTGTATAGAGAATACCGACCTAACGTCACTCCGAAAGTTTTAGAATGTGATTGAATGAATAGAGAATGTATTATATATATGTATCTATACTTTACCAAGCCGCGCTATAGTCGGTCAGGTACAGTACCTATTGTGCAACCACTGATCAGTTGGGTTTTACTGAGCTCCACATGGCCGAGTATGATTTTACCGAGCCTTATGATGGACATGTATGTTTTAACGAGCCTATTACGGTCGGGTACAATCTTATGATGCCCATAGAGACGTATGGTTAAAAAGTTTATGTATATATACATATGTATCATGCAGTGCATGTCAGTAGCCCTCAGAGATACCCAGATGTTACAGGTTGTATATTTTATATCCCTGCTTACATTACTATTTGTACCTATTGTTCCCTGCTTTACATACTCATTATATTCATACCGGTGTCCTTTTATTGTTGGATGCTGCAGGTCCTGATAGACAGGCAGGTGTAGCTCCCCCACCACAGCAGGCTGTCCAGTTCAACGGTGATTGGTGAGATACCTTCTCCGGACTTGTTGTGATCTTGGTATACATTTTTTTATAGACATTATGGGTATGTGGGGGTCCTGTTCAGGCTATGTTGTAGCACTTATGTTCATTTAGAGGCTCATAGACAGGTGCCAGCTTATGTATAGTTTGGTATGCTTTGTCGGTTGATATTTGTTGTTAAATATTTCATGGTAGCATGGTAGCTCGTACCGCATATATAGTTTCTTGATTGTCTGGTTATCCCATGTTATATATGTCATGCCATAATACTTTATTGTTGGTTGTCCATGATCCATATCTATCATTTATATTGATATCGTCAGCCCTAAAAGATAATAAAGAAGGTTAGATAAAATGTATGTTGGTGCTCGGCAAGTATCACCAGGTGATAGTCATGGCCCTCTAATTTGGGTCGTGACAAACTTGGTATCCGAGCAAGTATGTCCTAGGGGTTGTCTATGAGCCGTGTCTAGTAGAGTCTTGATTATGGATGTGTAACACGCCACATTTATAGTCAGGAGGCTACATGACATCTAGGTTTTTTACCTTCTTCATGAATCTAGATCGTGCATAGAGTTGAGTCATAAGTGTTCGTCTCTAATGTTCACCTTATTTTCTTTCAGCGATGCCTTCGACTAGGAAGCAAAAATTAGTAGACGGCTTGATACAGCTGGGGGAGAGGTTACTAGTCAGGTGCCCCAAGCCAGAGCAAGCCAAAGTGAGGCTCAGAGTGAGATGCCGTCTCATACCTCATCTACTCCGTCTCCTCCAGAGGATATTATGAGGCACCCAGCATCTCCAGTTCCTTCATCTGCCACTATAGACCATGATATGCGGAGTGCTTTGAAGTTGTTGACTAGCTTGGTAGCTACTCAGGCTTAGAGGCAGAATACAAGTGCTGCTGATAATCAGTTAGTACGAGAGTTCGAGATTTTATTAGTTTAGACCCTCCAGTGTTTACGGGATCAGATCCCAAGGAGGACCCGCAGACTTTTATTGACCAGGTTCATCGTACACTGCGGGTTATGCATGCGAGTGATATAGAGGCAGTAGATTTGGCTTCTTATCGGCTACGAGATTTAGCAATTTTCTGTTATGATAGTTGGGAGAGATCAAGGGATCCGAACGCTCCTCCAGCTGTGTGGAAGGAATTTTTTGAGGCCTTTCTTCGTTACTACTTGCAGTTGTACATTACTTTAAAGAATTTTACTTTCTTCTTGCATTGGTTCTTACCTCTAAAAATCCAGAAGCTTAATTCGAAATAGGCGGAAAATAGTGATGAGATGGAATGACAGATCCAAGTCATCAATTTGTAGTAAGCCGTATTATGACCTCATGGAGAGTTAAGTATCGACTTTTTTATCGAACAAGTAGTAATTGTAATGTACTTTTTGAAAAGATTTGCTTATGAGAGCTAGACATTCATGTTCTCTGTTGTATGTACCATTTTCTTTCTTGGGACTTATAGAATATTTTAAAAGATGGTCAATACTATTTAATAATTGACGAACAATTAAACAAGTAGACATCCGTTGTTAAGGGTTGTTTGTTGAATTATTAAAAATGAATAATGGTGTCATTTTCTCCTTCTTGAAAATATAATATGATAGCATTTGTGAGTAGCTATAAAAAAAAGAATTGGAGGTATTTAGTGCATATATCAAGGGTAGTAAATTGTCACGATCCGAATTTTTCACCGTCGGAATCATCATAACGCCTAACATTGCACTCGATAGGCAAGCCAACATTACAGCATTTTACATCTTCTTCCTTTTTTCATTTTTATTTAAAGTCTAATAAAACTAAATTAACGGAAATAAAAGTGAAAGTGCATGATTTAACTAATTACACTTATACTATTAACGAAACAGAAGTAATTACCACCCACAAACTGGTGTCACAATTCATGAACAGTCTACGAATACTACAAGTAATGGTTTGAAAGAAAATACATCTGTCTCGGAGAAAGTAAAACAGAAATGAAGTAAAGATAGGAGGGGATGGCAGGGCCTACGGATGCCTGCAGGACTACCTTGGTTCTCCTGGATATAGTAACAGCAACCAACCTCTCGATTAGCCATTAGCTCCGCAATCTGCCTAGAAAGTGCAGAGTGCAGTACCAGTAAAACCGACCTCATATACTGGTAAGTACCGAGCCTAACTTCGACGAAGTAGTGACAAGGAAGCGATGGTGCATAACAACATATATAACCTGCAATAGTTTATACTAAAACAGGAAAGAAATGCATATTGAAATATAACAAACACTTGCATCAAATAAATACGTAACCCAGTCGTTCTACCAATACTCTGCTATAACCAATCCTTAAGGGAGTTTAAACACCACAGTAATGAACCTAAAAGAAATAAATACATACGCAATAACTGATGCAGCGTGTATCCCGATTCCACCATATAATCAATAACATTTTGACTATTTACCCTCATTACTCCTTATTGCTGCGTGAAACCAATCCGTCAGTCCTTCCTTATTACTCCTCAATATATCACCCTCATTCCTCCTGGTGTGGCGTGCAACTCGATCCTACATGTCCACTCTTATTACTCTTTGTTGTAGCGTGAAACCCGCTCCCACCAGATATCACATTCACCCTTATTCCTCTTGTTACGGCGTGCAACCCGATCCCTATATATATCAGCACCAATCACAAAATAAATACAAGTGTTTCACAAGTTAACTCAAATCCTCCACAACATTTATACCTCAAACCAACCCAATGGAATATCACTCCAATTATAAAACTTTATCTGGTTAAAACTACACAGGGAGACCAACCAAAGTGTATTAGAAAGCACCAATAGACCACATAAACCAACGGTGTGATAAAATGGAACTATTAACAATACAAATAGAAAAGCAACATTTAACAAGAAGCAATTAAACATGGAAGCATCAATAAGCAAGTAAGGCAGGAGAAAAATATATAGGGAAAATGGGCAAGGGAACATGCTAAACAAGTAATTTGGCGACGTGTAGATGCTCGTCACAATACCTATACGCCACACACATGATTTTTCATATAACAAGCAAGTCGGGGATTCCTAATCCTCAAGTCAAGCTTAGACCATATCTCAAGCCAACGAGTATTTCAAAGCTCAATCACCGATTTATATATTTATTCCACCACCAATTCACTCGTATCTAGCTATAATTAACTTAATAGCATCAATAAATGCTAAAGAAACCAATTCCAATGCATAATTATAGATTTCCTAATATTTTTTTCAAAAAATTCAAAGCCTGACCACCAGTCCTCTTGCTCCAAATTGGAAATTTGGTCCAAAACCCGATTACCATTCATCCCTGATCCAGGATATAAAATTAGTTTTGGAATCCCACCTCAATTTGAGGTCAAAATTCTCAAATTTCGAAATTCCTAAATTATACTCAAAATATCCAATTCCACCATGAAAAACCCCAGATTCTAGGATGAAATCTTGTAAAAAGATAAAATAGATTGAAAGAAATTAGTTAAGAATAATTTATCTATGGTTGGGGTAAGAACTTTGCCCTAGAAAAATCGCCTCTTGAAGTTTAGGTTTTGAAAAATGGGAGAATGAATGAAAAATTCCATCCAAAAATTATTTGGAACGGTTGCAATTGTCACATTTGCAATCACAGGTTCACAATTATGAACTTGCAAATGCGGACATTACTTCGCAAATGCAAAGCTTGGCCTGGCCTGCTGGCATCGCAAATGTGAGCAAGTGTTGGCAACTACGACAATGAGCTTTTCAAATGTGAAGGTCCCCTTCCCAGCCTCCTGATTGCAAATGCGAAATAACTCCGCAAATGCGATGTTCGCATTTGCGAGCCAGACTTCGCAACACGCTAGAAAATTCCTTAAGTCACAAAACACTCTATAGCCTATCTAAGACTCACCCGAGCCCTCGGTGCTCCAAATTAAACATGTACAGAAGTCTTAAAATATCATACGAACTTGTTCATGCGATCAAATCGCCAAAATAACACCTACGACTTTGAATTCAACACAAAAACACATGAAATTTTCAAGATAGTTTCAACTTTCTATTTTCTCAACCAAATGTTCGAATCACGTCAAATTACTGCCGTTTTTCACCAAATTTCAAATATAAGGATAACGGACCTGTATCGGGCTCCGAAACCAAAATACGGGTCTGATACCAACAATATCAAACATTATTCAATTATAAAAACCATTATATTTTCAATTAACAATTTTCTTCAACATTTATATCTCGGGCTAGGGACCTCGAAACTCAATTTCAGGCATACGTCCAAATCTATATTTTACTACGGACCCTCCGGGATCGTAAGAATACGAGTCCAGATCTATTTACCCAAAACACTGACCAAATTCAACAACTTTATCTTTTAAGTCAAAAATCTTTTTATCTTAAATTTTCATGTAAAATCTTTCTAGATACGCGCCCGAGTTGCGCACATAAATCGAGAAAAAAAAAATAATATTTTCAAGGCTTCGAAACACGAATTCAAATTTTAAAACAAAAGATGACCATTTAGGTCATCACCCAAATACATACTGCATAGTACTTAGATTTTTTGTAAATTGCATTACTATTGACCTTTCTTTTCCCTCCATATTTAAAAAACAAAATTTATTTATGTGTTTGGCTTCTTTACTTTACATTTCACGTTTCTTTTTTATTTCACTATATATATAGGAATATTTTAGAAATAGAAATATTTTACTCATAAATTAAATTAAATTTTATGTGTGTATATATATATAGCGAGGAGACAGATTCAAAAATAAAATTTTTTGACATTAATTTTCTTTTTTATATTTTAGAGAAAACAATGAAAATGATATTCATTTCAGCTCTATGCAAAATGTTTATGATATTTTGGTTCATAAAATATATAGAATTAATTTCTGTACGTATGTAGATAACATTTTTTTATCTCTTCTATCACGCTTAAATTTATATAAAAAGAATCATTTCTAAATATTTTCACCATCGCGCAAAGCACGGACAATTTCACTAATATACAGCCTAATACTATCACAAAAGAAGATCAGTCTAAAGTAGATAGGGATGAACTATGATTCAGAGTTAAATAATACAACAAATTCATGAGAGAGACGAATTAATTACAGCAGTACATACATCAATGTTTTTCCACCGATAAGAGGTTTTCATCGCAACTAATAAAGCCACGGATCAACTATTTGTTGGAAGCCCGTGGATTTCAAAATCTCGCCAATTCTTTTTCGTTACATCACAACGCAAATCGATGACTTTACCTGACTTGATCGCCATGAGAAATAAAATCTCTCCATTGCAACGACTGTACTAATAAAGAATATAATAATATTTTATTTGAACTAGTAACTAAATTTATTAGACGAAGTAATTTTTTTTAATTTAATTATCATTAATAAAGTAATTAATTTTTTAGAAGAACACCCGTTAGTGTACGACTCAATAGATTAATACTAAGCCGACAGTAAATAGATCATATCAATATACTAATCAAGGGTGACGAATAGCAACAATACGCAACGATCGAATAGTATGAAGTATACAATTTACTCTCAAGAACTCTTAGAAGAATAATATAGTATTTCCTTTTGTCCTTATAACTCTGGGTCACCCTAGGATATGGTTCAACTATTAAATCCTAATAGGCGACCAACTATGTGTCCATGTCATTCAACTGCCCTGGCCAAGGTCTTAATTTGATCGTTTATAATTCATGACAATATGGAGCTTAAACTCATTACCAAAAGTCGACAGATTACATCTTTATCAATCACTAATTCTACAAGTATTTAATTATATCCAATATCCTTTCAACTATCTCCCTAGAGCCATTGGTGTCTAGCATAAAAGCACAATAAATAATTTGTCGGTTACTATGACGATCTCGGGTTAGAGGAAACGGTTACATCACATTCTTCAATAGAATATCATATTGATAGTTTATGGTAATTCTAACCATTAAGAATTATCCAATGAGTTAGTTCAATGATCATATCTCTATATGCATCATCTATCTATGTGTTTTTAGTTAATGAGATCAACTACTCTTTATTCAATAAAGACGATCACATAAATATTAATCTAATCGGATTACTAATGTCCAAATTAATAATCATATGATCAAGAATAAATTTAGTTAAATTATAAGAAACTTTCTCATTATCATGATCTCGATCACAATGTCAAGTCCCAAATTTAATCAATGACCTTATCAAGTTAATCAAACAATTAATAATAACTATGATAAAAGGATATTAAATGGCATATACTATTATAACAAATAACGCTCACAAAAATATGTTAAATCATCAAGTATGAGATTAGATCTAGGGCATATCTACTATATCCCTAACAATGTCCCATTTGCACTAGAGTCAATCGCTCTTGTACTTCATTTCCAATTTTCACTTGTACTTGTCAAACACTTTTGCACCAAGATCTTTAGTGAATAGATTAGGAGCATTTTCTTTTAATCAACCTTTTGAATCTAGACGTCTCTATGTTCAATGAATTCTTTTATCAAGTGATAACTTCGCAAAACGTGTTTGAATTTTTTGTGTGATCTTGATTCTTTTGCTTGAGCAGTGGTTCCAGTGTTGTCATACAACAACTGAACTGCACATTCTATTGAAGGAACCACACCAAGTTCAGTTAAGAACTTTTTCATCAATACAACTTCCTTAGCATCTTCACTAGCTGTTATATTATGCTTCAGGCACTGAATAAGCTACTATAGCTTATTTGGAACTTTTCCAACTCACTGCACCACCATTTAAGGGAATACATAACCAGAAATAGGTTTTCTATCATCTTTATCTGAAGAGAAACTTGCAGCAGTATAACCTTCAATTTCAGCCCAGCATCTCCATATTAAGTACTTATGAATGGTCTTCACGACCTTTTAATCTTCCTCACTAGGATTTTCCTGATATTAGCTAGTCACCCAAGTGCATAAGCCACATCAGGACGTGTATATATGCCTATATACATGATAGCTCCCACTACACTAGCATATGGGATCCTACTCACGCGTTCTCTCTCTTCAGGTGTTTTAGGACAATCCCCCATACCGAGAGTAATTCCAGTACCTATCGGTAGATAGCCTCTTTTCAAATTATCTATATTATACTTTTTCAGAAAGGTATCAATGTACAATAACTGGGAAAGTCCAAGAAGCTTCCTCGATCTATCTATATAGATCTTTATTCCTAATATATAAGTTGTGTCTCCCAAGTCTTTCACGGAAAACAATTCAGATAGCCAAATCTTGGTACTTTACAATGCCGATATGTCATTCCCTATGAGCAATATATCATCAACATACAATAGTAAGAATATAATTGTACTCCCACTAACTTTTTTGTACACACGGGGTTCTTTTTCGCAAATAACATAGTTAAAATTTTCAATTGTCTTGTTAAAGCAAATATTCCAACTTCAAGAAACTTGCTTTAGTCCATGAATGGGTCTTTGTAGCTTGCAAATTTATTATGATCATACGAAGATGTAAAGCCTTCAGTTGTGTCATGTACACATTCTTTTCTAGATCACCATTAAGGCAGGTTGTTTTCACATCCATTTTCCATATTTCATAATTATAGTATGCTGCTATAAAAAGCAAAATCTGAATTGATTTGAGCATTTCCACCGGAGAAAAAGTCTCGTCATAGTCGGCTCTTTCTTTCTGACTATATCCACTGGCAACAAGATGGGCTTTATACGTCTCTACCTTTCTGTTCGCTCTAATCTTTTTCTTAAAACCTCATTTACAACCTATTTGTTTTATATCTTTTGAAGGTTCAACTAAAGTCTATGCTTTATTTTCCTTGTTGGATACCATTCAGATTTCATGGCCTTTTGCCATTTCTCATTATCAGAATTTTGTATAGCCTCTTCATAGATCTTAGGGTCATCATTATTATGATCAGCCTCATTTGATACATCTTCTTGTATGATTTGATTTAATCTAGTTGGCACATGACATTCTCGTGTGGAGCTTCTAAGAGGTGCTTGTATAACTAGTTTACCTTGTGCTGGATTTGGTTGTTGTTCAATTTGATTTGGAACTCATTCATTAACCTATTTTTAAATTTACATTTAGTTCTTGAACTTCAACCGTTGAAGATGGCAACTTTCTTGTCAACTTAAAAACATCCAATAAGGTTCTTCAACTTATGTCTCATGATCTTGATTTTGTGTTGATTCATCATTTTATTGAACTTCATTAAATTCTATTTCTCCACTATAATTTCCTTTAGAAAGAAATTCCATTTCCAAAAAGATTGTTCCTCTAGCCACAAACACTTTATGGTCAGAAGAGTGATAGAAATAATATCCCATTATTTATTTAGGATAACCAATGAATCTACACTTATTAGATCTTGAATCAAGTTTATTAGATTGTAGTCTCTTAACATATGCTGGACAAGCCCAAACTTTAATATATTTAAGGTTAGGCTTACGTCATTTTCATATCGCATATGGTGTTGTAGAGACTGACTTAGTGGAAACCTTATTAATTAAGTATGTTGTTTCTTCTAAAGAATATCCCCATAAGTTTATTGGAAGATCAGTGAACCCTATCACAGATCTCACCATATCTAATAAAGTTCGATTTTTTCTTTTAGACACACCATTGTGTTGTGGTATTCCTGGAGGTGTCCACTCTGAGATAATCCAATTCTCTTTGTGATATCTAGTAAAATCTTCACTAAGATATTCTTCACCCCTATCAGACCTTTGTACTTTGATACTTTTACCAGTGTGTTTGTCAAGTTCACTATGGAACTGACGCGATCCAAAAACCACTAGTCGTGATGGCACCTAAATCCGTCCGCTAGGTAAGCCAACTAACAAAAAAATGCGATACAAATGAAACAATAGGAAAATTAGAGAATAGATAACCGAACATTTACAATTTACCCAAGACCTGGTAGTACGACTCATGAGCTTCTAAGACTTAGAATTTACAAAGATGGTACGAATAAATATACGTGTTGTTTAAATGATGCATAAATAGAGTAGTAAAATCTAAGCTACCAAGGAAAAGAGACAACTATAGCCGGAATACTCCGAATCAACACCCGACACCACTAGCAGCTCTGCTCTAGAAATCTGTACACATCATACATACTTATAGTATCAGTACAATCGACGCCATGTACTAGTAAGTATTTTGTCTAATCTCGTCGAAGTAGTGACGAGGCTTTTAGCTAAAAGATGCTTATTGTTATAACTTGCACATTAGATAAATAGTATAAGCAATTCAAAGCATAAAGATAAAATTATCGTATACAACTCTGCGAGACAGTTAACAATTACAAAAAGAAATCTCAATAGTAGATTTACAATCTTTCCTGGTATAAGAAGTATACCCAAGATAATATGTCAAACATACGGCAACACCCTTCGTGCTTCTATCTCTGCCTCACCATATATATATAAAATTTATTTGTGACAACTCAATTAGCAAGGCAACACTCTTCGTGCATTCAACTCATCCTCCCAAATGTACGAGTAACAGAACCAACCAAATGATAGAAATATTGATAAAAGGAATTATAGAGTAGGAAATATGCAAGTACAACAATAGACAAGGATACACATGTGGGCAACAGTAAAAGACGAAGAGAAAAGTACGTGAGCAATAACAACAATTGGAAAACAAAGAATATCAACTTCCATCAACTAGCATAGTGGAGGCCTAAGTACAACTATAAATAAGACAAAAATACTAGATCTTTACAAGTTGACAAATAAGGGCATGAATGGCTAGCATAGTGGAAGGTTTATACTAAAGTTCAACAAAATAGATATGAATATTATTATAAAAGCAGAAAATATGCATGGTATTTGCAAGTTAAGCAAGTAAAATATATGAACAGCGCAACAACAATTGAGATAGAGGTAAAGTACAAGATAATAACAACACGTTACACAAAATGAGTAAATACAACAATAACATCTCAAAGTAAAGGCATAATTGTATATACGGGAAACAAATATCAGATCATAATGCATGTCCCTCATCCTCACTTACACGAAAATACCATGACCTCACGATATTAAAAGCATAACAACATGAATAAAATGGAACGCCATCATCTTTCGTGCTTTACACTCTTCCTCACATGATAATGCATATAAAATTGCATGGCATAACCTTCGTTCTTTACACTCTTCCTCACATGATAATGAAGGCATGACATCACCCTTCGTGTTTTACACTCTTCTTCACATGATAATGAATATAAAATGACATGGCATCACCCTTGGTGATTTACACTCTTCCTTACCATGCATATGAATATCAATAAAATGGCAAGGCATGAAGTATAAATAACATCGAGAAGAGTGTTCAATGAATATTCCAAACAAATTCTCAATCACTGCTTTACAAGCCAAAAATGATTCAATGAACCCTCAAGTGACATATTATTCAAGTACTTCCACAAATCCCACAATTTACCAACAACACAAGTATGAATCTAGCATCTCAAAATATCGGTCACAGCAATGTATTAATGAGTATGAATAGAGATGACCGAATTAGTCGCATCAATGTATTCTAAGAATTTCTATCAAATCTGATCAAGTTATATAAGGCTAAGTCTTGATTCTAACATTTAATACTATGTTCTCAATATCCAGAAGTTAAGTGAGGCATAAAGCAAGAAAATCATGAAATTCTACAAATACAAATGTAACATAATCCATTCCCCAAGCATGATTAACCCTGCACATATATATACACTTATCACGTCATATATGTATCACCCCCGTATGTAGAAAATAATGACAGATAGGAGGAAAAATTTCATGAACAAAGTTAGGCAAAACACTTACCTCGAACAAGCTAATAACAATACCAAACAAGCCAAACGATGCTCCAACAATGCCACCATGCGCCTAGTGACCTCTGAACGACTCAAAATTGCCAAAAGCAACTCAAATACATCAAATAAAGCCCAAGGTAATTCATACCCCGACCCACGCCTCGAAATGGGACAAAACTCATAAAATCCCAAATCCGGCCAAAAATTCATACCCCGGCCCCTGACTCCAAACGGGTCAAAACTCATAAAATCTAACAATCCATTCAATTACGAGTCCAACCATACTAGTTTCATTAAATTCCGACTCTAAATCGATGTTCAAAACTCAAAAATTTATATTATTAAACTTTAGGCCAAACCCCCCAATTTTCTCTTTAATATTCATCATCCAAAAGCTAAAATCGAAGATAGATTCATGAAGTATAACCAAAACTGAGTAGAGAATACTTACCCCAATTCATATGGTGAAAATCTCCTAAAATTTTTCTCAATTCCGAGCTCCCCAACTTAAAATATATTAAATGAACAACACCCTCGTTTTAACATTGTTCTGCCTCATTTCTTATTCCAAATAATCTTGAAACTCGCTTTTGATGGCCCTAATGAATTCCTCATAAATTTATAGTCAAGTTAGGCTCTTGAATCACTCCATTTGACCTTTTATTGAAGGAGATATGTTAGTTTCAATATTTGGAAATAGTGCAAATTTTTAAATACGAAGTCAATGGCAATTGCGTAATTAATCTGAAAAATCTGGCAACCCAATTCTTAGTAAAATAACCATAAACTCCTCATACGATGTCCAAATTCAATGATTCTTTTTTCTATGGCTCCAGAATTACGACACAAATCTATGGCTTTAATGAAAATAGAAATTGGAGCTTATTTGCTTAATGTAGTACCATTTATGCTTTAAGAACAACGTTGAAACATAAAAAAACGAGCACAAGACAACCCAAATCTATCCGAAACTCACCCGAGCCCCTCTAGACCGTTTCCAGATATACCAACAGGTCTCATAGCATAACAACTTACTCGAGACTTCAAAAGGCACGTAACAATATCGAAACGATGAATCATACCTCAATCTAAAATCAATGAACTTTAAACTTTAAACCTCTACAACTGATGTTGAAACCTATCAAATCACATCCTATTACCCTAAACTTTGTACACAAGTTATAGTTAACATTACGGGCATGTCCTAACTTCCGAAATTAAAATTCGATCACGATATCAGAAAGTTCACTCTCGGTTAAACTATAAAAAAAATCCAATCGCCATTTCGAGCCAAATTCAACTACGGACCTCCAAATTATAATACAGCTACGTCCCTAAGTCCAAAATCACACAACAGAGCTAACAAAACCATCAAAATTCCAGTCCGATGTCAAATACTAAAAAGTCAAACTCGGTCATTCTTTTAAATTTAAAACTCCTTAGTTGAGAATCATTCTTCCAAATCAGTCCCGAATGGCCTGAAAACAAAAATCAACGATTCACATAGGTCAAAATATATCATAAGGAGATACTCACGCCCGTAAACTACCTAGCGAAGTGCAAATATTCAAGATTATCAGTCGGGTCATTACATGAACCTTTTGAACATTTCAAAAGATTCATATTTATGTTTTATAAGATACACAAATCCATATATTGACATATCATCAGTGAAGGCGATGAAGTAATAATATCCATCTCTAGTTTGAATTTTCATGGGCCTACAAACGTCTGAATGAATTAGTCCCAATAATTCAGATGTTCTTTCTCCACTTCTAGTAAATGGAGATTTGGTCATTTTTTCTTTGAGACAAGATTCACAAGTAGGATATGATTCAAAACCATACTTATCAGGGTGTCCTTCCTTGTACGACTTGTTAATTCTTTTCTCTTCAATATGACCAAGCCTACAATGTCAAAGGTATGTATGATTTATTTGACCATCTCTTCTCCTCTTAAGACTAGAAATATGCATAATCGAATTAACATTCACATTAGGTAAGACATAAACATCATGTTGGATATATCCATTCACATATAAATCATCACCATAATAAATAGAGAAAATACCATTTCTTATGTTATTCAAAAATCACGTTTGTCTAACATAGAAGCTGAAATTATATTTTTAACAAATTTAGGAACATAATAATAATATTCAACATAAATACTTTTCTTGTAGGCACTTCTCCACCATTTCCAACTTGTAGATTAACTTCCATTTTATTTAGTCTCCTACATATCTTGAACCCTTGCAACATATAGCTGATGTTATAACCACTGCCAATATTTAATACCCACAGTGAAGAATTAGTACTAGCTAAAAAAACCTTTGAAAATATTTTTTGTTAATGTCTCACCTTGTTTATTGTCCTTTAGAGCTGCAAGATACTCTTTGCAGTTTCTCTTCCAATGTTCTTTCTTCTTACAGTGAAAAGATTCAGCATTATATAGTGACTGTAAGATCAAATTTTCAAAAAGCTCTTTACCAAGCTTGTACCCCAACTTCTCATATTCTCTGGTAAGAACAATCACATGATTGATAAGGGGTCCAACTGGAGAGTTTTTTATGTCTAACTGTGTATCAACTATCTTCGTAAGATATTCAATGATTGTAGTAGGATCCATATTCTGATATTTCCTTTGCAGTTCAGAACTCACAGAAGCGAGAATGATGTGTTTAATAGCAAGGCATTCTTCCTAGTGTTTATGATAAACCTTGGTGCCTTGACCATCTTTCTCTGCTGGGATTATCTTTGTAGACTTATCGATCACATCAATGAGCTTTTTATGTTTAAAATTTGTTTACATGTCAAAGAACAAATCTAAAACGTACTTGGTGAAGAGAGTCTCATTTCAAAATTTCTTCGATAGTGCGAAGGCTCTATGCATATCCACACCGAGATCGATCCTTGCTATCTACTCTTTGAACGAAACCCGCGAACAAATTGAACAAAAAACATACTGAAATTTTTCTCCAAGATCTCAACTCAAGTTAGAAGAACAAGATATACTTTTCTTGTAATTGTATTTTCTCTCTTGGCTTTGCATTGCACTCTAACTGTCACGACCCGGAATTCCCATCCTCGGGGGTCGTGATGGCGCCTACTCGTAGAAGCTAGGCACGCCACACATTCAGAATCCATAAATACTTCTGTTTTAAATCCATTTTTTACCAATTTAATAAGCAAGAAATAAATAGCTAAACAACAATGGAATTTATAGTTTTGCGGAAGACTTAAGCGAAATAAACCAAAATAATATGGAAAATCCCCATATGACTCTACCTAGAACTAGTGTCACAACATCCACAGACTACTAAGATTTACTATATACAATCGTTTGAAAGAAAGTAACATTTCTGCCTCGAATACAAGAGATAGCAGATCATAAATAAAGATAGGAGAGATGTCGGCCTGTGGACGCCTGCAGGACTACCTCGGGATCTCATGGACTGAAGGCTGGTATCCAAACTACTGTTGTGCGGCGTATGCTACTCCGGTGCCTAGATCTGTGCAAAAGAGCACAGAGTATAGTATCAGCACAACTGATCCCATGTGCTGGTAAGTGTCTGGCCTAATCCCGGCGAGGTAGTGACGAGGCTAGGACCAGACTCTAGATAAACCTATACAATTATATAATATATGGCAGAAACGTAAATAGATAATAAGAAATTAAAGCTGGGAAGGGGAACATCCTGCAGGGTGGCAGGTAAACAAAATAGCAAGGAACAATAAGAAAACTGTAATTTAGCTTCTAACATGGACAAAGAGAAATAAAGGTAACTTTCAATTTTAATTTCATCTTGTTGCAGGCGTGCAACTCGATCCCATTTCTCATATCTTATGGTAGGCGTATCACCCGTTCTCATTTCATCATATCTCGTGGTAGGCATATCACCCACTCCTATTTCATTATATCTTGTGGTTGAGATTTGGATTTGCATCACATAAATGTGCACCCGAGTTTAAGGAAATTAAATTATAAAAATAACGTGCCTAAAGCAGCTATGCATTTGCAACTTTGCAAGGGCCATAAAAATTTGCTAAATGGCACGCCTCAATTTCTAAGGATTAATAGGATTGTACTCAACTAAAGCAAACTTCGAGATTTCAATGTTATTTAATGGCTGAACTTTCAATCAAAGCTAAACTAGCAAGCAAGGTTTTGATTTTTGGCCTCTCTTTAGCTGAAGGCCTCTCTGACGGAAGAATTCTGATTTTGCCATTGTTGTTCTATGATAAATGTAGCCTTTATTACATTTGAATCCATAGCCACTTCACTTAAAACAACCTATTTTTATGACTAAGTGAGGAACAGTAGCGTCAGCACTAGCATCTTAGCCATCAACTCATGAACATCAACTGCTATTCATCATTATTCAGATAAGATAAGCAAGATAACAAAACAAATTTAGTAGAGAATTAAAACCTCCATGACATATGCTCAAATAAGCCAAATATATGTTAACGATGAAACATTCAGAAGGAACCAACACAACATGGTTTGAACTCATTAGAAAAAGTCTAAGAAAAACAAAGTGAGTGTAGAAGTTTTAGGCATAGACACAGCAGGAACAATTCAGATCTTCATCTATGCGTTCGATAACAGTCAAGTAAGTGACACATACCCAATTGCAGGACAATAACACTAGAATCAGTCCTAGAGAAGGTCATGGAAGCTGAACGCGAACAGACCTGACCGGAGACCAAGCCGGAATCTCGGATGGAATTGAACTGGCCCAGAACAGACTCAGATTCTCTCCTCAAAACTCAAAAACAGACAGTCGAAATCAAATTCAACAATCCAAATCTCAAAAAAATTTTGCAGTGAGAACAAGCAGAATTTCAACCTCAAAATCTTATTCTATTTTTCTTGACTCCAAATCACACTCGAAACTCGCCGGATCACTTGAGCTAAACCAAAAGGATAAAGCTGAAACTGGCTGATTCGGGGTGAAATTGCAATGATTTATGGGTGTTAGAAGGTAAAGGAAATAAAGGGGGTAGGGACGGCAGCGATGGTGGACTTTCCAGGTTCTTGTTCCAGGAAATAAAGGAGAGCAGGCGTTGCTGGTGGGTAAACGGCGGCAGTGTTGTGGTAAAATTCAAATTGGTCATTTGGTGAAGAGCTTGTCTCCTGGAGTTCAAAGATATCAGCTGCTTCATTCTTGGAGGTCCAAAGGGATAGAGTATGGTTGTTATATTTTTGTAGATGAGGATGGAGGAAAAACCTGCTCTTTTTGTGTGCTGCCTCTATAGTCTATCCATCTGCTCTTGTGTGTATAGGCATTCCTTTATGGGTATAGTTTAGGTTTAGGTTTAATTTTATGTACTTGCCAATTAATCCCTAGGTATTTTGTGTATTAGGTTCTTTGTATGTTTTATTTGTTTTTATTCCAATGAGGAGTCTAGAAGGGTCCCTACACTTAATGGACTAATCTGAATTGGGCAAGATTTGGGCTTACAAAAATCATGAAGACGGAATGAACCGACCAAACACTAATTCCTCTTTTTAAAAAAAAATTATATACAATTGTAATATAAAGATATAAAATTATTTTTATGATTAAACTAATTATATTAAGACATGAAACTATTTTGTGTTTTCAAAATTATATATAATTAAATGTAAGGTACTACATTTGTATTTCTTTTTTCTTTTTAATTTATGAAAAATACCTAAGTTAAAATATTTGTGAAATTTTTCATTTTTATAATGAAAATAAAGGAAAGAAGCCAAAAATAGTTTAAATAGCTATATTAAGCCTAAATTAAATATTTACATGCTAAAATATAAAAAATCTTGGGGAGGGTCAAAAATCACATGTCTACAACTGCCCCTCTTTGACTGGAAAGACGCAGTATTTTCAGGCAAAGAACGACTCTCCAGGTTTATTGACTCGACCATTATTTGGGAGAGACTAAAACTAATAAAAGGGGAATGTGACAGAGCTTGGTTTCCGAGCTGCCTACATATCCTAGCCTATGAAGGAATACGACCATGTGTAGTTCAGAGGTGAGTGAGATGATGGAGTACGCCGAGGTAGAGAGCCGGTCGAGGTGCCGTTCCGCCGAGGTTCTGGTCTGTGATCCTATTATTACATAAAAAATCAAAACATAAAAAAGGATAACTAAGCCTATCAACTACGAGTTACAAGATTACTATCTATAAGTCTTCTGAAGCTTGATCTTGAGTCTTGAATGGTTCTTCATGTAGACTTTAGCCTTGAACCTTGATGCTTTCTAGTTGTAGGTGCTAGCTCATTCTTCTTCAATTTTTCAGATCAAAACCGGACATACCATAGTTGTGATTTCAGCCATGTCTTGGGCAATTCACATCTTTCATAAAATTATGCATATAGATTCACTTTTCGCCTTTCTTCTTTGTAACAAACTTCTATTATTACCTCGGACTGTTGACTCGCATTCTTGCCACGAGCTTCCTCTATTACTAACTTGAAGTGCGTTTTGAAGTGAATTCCCTTATTCTCCAGGTGGCGCCTAATTGCCAACATTTGAATCATATTCCCTTGTTCTCCAGGCTGGTGCCTGATTACCAAAAACTTAAACAATATCCCCTTGTTCTCCAGGTAGGCGCCTGACTGCCAAAACATGAATGGCATTCTCTTGTTCTCCAGGTGCGCGCCTGATTGCCAAAATTGAGTTGTATTCCCTTATTCTCTAGGTGGACGCCTGATTTCCAAAACTTGAATTGTATTCCCTTGTTCTCCAGGTGGGCGCCTGATTTCCAAAAATTGAGTTGTATTCCATTGTTCTCCAGGTGGGCATCTGATTGCCAATATTAGAACTGTATTCCCTTGTTCTGCAGGTGGGCACCTGATTTCCAAAACTTGAATTGTGTTCCTTGTTCTCCAGGTGGCGCCTGATTGCCAAAAATTGAGTTGTATTCCCTTGTTCTCCAGGTGGGCGCCCGATAGCCAAAAACTAGAACTGTATTCCCTTGTTCTCCAGGTGGACGCCTGATTGCCAAAAACTTAAATTGTGTTCCCTTGTTCTCCAGGTGGACGCTCGATTTCCAAAACTTGAACTATGTTCCCTTGTTCTTCAGTTAGGTGCCTGAATTCCAAAAACTTGAACTGTATTCCCTTGTTCTCCAGGTGGGCGCCTGATTGCTAAAAACATGAACTGTATTACCTTCTTCTCCAGGCGAGTGCTTGATTGCCAAGAACTTGAACTGTATTCCCTTGTTCTCCCCGTGGGGTGCCTGATTGCCAAAAACTTGAACTGTATTCCTTTATTCTCCAGGTGGACGCCTGATTGCCAAAAACTTGAACTACATTCCCTTGTGCTCCAGGTAGACTCCTAATTGCCGAAAACTTGAATTGTGTTCCCTTATTCTTCAGGAGGGCTCCTGATTACCAAACTTAAACTGTATTCCCTTATTCTCTAGGTGGGCGCCTGATTGCCCAAAACTTGAAATGTATTCCCTTATTCTCCAGATGGGGGCCTGATTGTCAAAACTTTTAACTGTATTCCCTTGTTCTCCAGGTGGATGTCTGGTTCCCAAAAAACTTGAATTGTATTCCCTTGTTCTCCAGGTGGGAATCCGATTACCAAAACTTGAATTTTATTCCCTTATTCTCCAGGTGGACGCCTGATTGCCAAAAACTTGACCTATATTCCCTTTTCTCTAGATAGGCTCCTCATTGCCGAAAACTTGAATTGTGTTCCCTTATTCGCCAGGTGAGCTCCTTATTACCAAACTTGAACTGTATTCCCTTGTTTTTCAGGTGTGTGCTATGAGCACGTGATTTTTTCCCTATATGAATTACTCCCAGAAATTAAAACAAAAATGATTTCGTTCATTATTTTGCAATATTATAGATTTTTTGTGACTTTTCATGTTAATTATTTGTATTTTGTTTGTGCATTTTAATTAATAAAAAAATACAAAAAAGATTGCATTTTGCATTCAGAATTTAATTCTACATTTTAGGATTAAGTAGAAATTAGTAGTTTTATAAATGGGAAAAATCACAAAAGAAATTTTGTTATGCACCTTTTGATTTTAATCTTGAATTTTTGTAGTTTTTCCTTTAATTTGTTTTTTTAGTTATGGTAATTATGAGGTAATTAATTCAATTGGGAAAGTTAATTTTTAATTTTATTCTAGGTTTTTATTTTAATTTTGGAAAAATAAAAGGAAGTGAAAATAAAAAATAAAATTGAAGTGGGTTGGGTTTGAAACTAAATCTGGGCCACTTTCAGCCCAAAACCCCAACTTCTATGCAAAAATCAACCAAGCCAATCATACACCCGGTCTAGCCTCGTAAGTCCACAAAACAACGCCGTTTGGGCGTCTGATTTATCTCAGCCATCCATTTCTTATCATTCAACGGCCCAGATTCATCCTTAATTTTAAATAAAAGTGTCCTAAACTTGTGGAAACCCTAGAGAAAAATGTTGTCTTCCTCGTACCTGGTTCTTCGCCGACCCTCCGCCTCACCGCTGGCGGCGAAGCTTCAAATCCGCCCCAAAATACACCAATGAATCCTCTCCTCCTCCTATTTCCAATACCCCAAAACCAAGCCCTCGAATCTGAGCCCAACTCCTCGAATAAACAAAAGTGTGGACGCCGCCTCCGGTTATACCACAGACCCGTCTTCACACCCCCAAGCCACATCCATCCTTATCTTCACTCAAATTTCGACTAATTCTTTTGAATTTCAAATCGAAAGTCCAGACCAAACTTCAACTCACCCAAAATCCGACCAAAATAATACCATAGACCCTCCTCAACCTCCTCACCATGAATCATCACTCCGTTTCTTTCAAACATTTCCAGAACCTCTCAAAAATCAAATAGAAGAATTGAGCCTTGCTTCCAAGTGTACAATCCAATGGGTTAGAAAGGTTTCTGGACGTTTTGAACCGTAATCCGTTGTTTTCACCCAAATTGAAGTTTAATTTGGTCAAGAATCGATAGTTAATTTTTTACTTCGAATAGTCCGCAAAGTTTCCAGGTATTTCTTCATTTCTTATTTTACCAATTCTTTTCACTTCCCTCAATGCGCTTTGTTGACGTATGATTCGTCTTTTTCCTAGATTTCTACTGGTTTAGTGTTCATAAACTCTTAATTTCTCAAGATCCAGCCGAGAGAGGGCAGTCTTTACAAACAACAGGTTGGGAAAGCAAGAGAACGCTTCGCGTTTTCTTATCTTCTTCCCGCCCTAGGAGTAGCACAAAAAGAGGGATTAGCATTATTGACCCAATGATAAAGCACTAACACCTTCCTCGTTGAGGCTCCGCGCACTGGGAAAAGGCTGACGCGACGGGAAATCGGCCACTAGTTACAAAGCTCCAATAAGGTATCGAGAGGGCTATCACAGTCAGGTGCGAATTGATTACCCCAATTTGTAAACAACCCCTCTTCCTATTTAGGGAGTTGAGGCGAAAAATTAGTTAGCCATTTGGTGTTTAGTGTTATTAATTAAATTGAATTGCTTTTGTTTTGCATTGTTTTCTATTTTTGGTTGTTTTGTGTTCTCCAGTTCTATAGAAAATAGTTGTCATGTTTAATTTCTGCTGAGCTCTTATTGATCCAGTAGTTTAGTTAATTTTGTTTCGTTATTTTTATCATCTCATTGTTCTTAGGATAGTGGTGTTTGTTTGGATGTAACTGATTTTTAATACTGGTCAATTGACCATGGTCTTCTGACTAGGCTTAAGAAAACTTGGTTTAGCCAGGATAGTAAAATTAGTTGCATATAAGGTTAATATAGGTTTCTTACTTAAGAAACAGTTAATGTTGTAGGATAAACAAGAACACCCTAGACTCTTCTAAAAGAGGGTTAAAGTTATAATTCTAAGATTCTAGTGCAAAGACTTAAGGCACAAGTCAATCTTTTAGGGACTGGTTGAATAAAATATGAAAATAAAAGGAGGACTAATATTTAAAACAAGAGTGAAGGGGTTGCCCTATGTTTTAGCTATAAAAAAGGCATCCCTATGCCTTCATTCACAAGTTTGGACGTCTGAAAAATCCTATAAAATTTCCTAAATAATTCCAGAAAGTCTGAAAAAGTCTCTGTGTTAGAAATTCTAAAAATTATGAAGGCTAGAATTCTCCAGGAAGTCTAAAAACTCTGGAAAAATCCCTTAAAATTCTGAAATTCACTAGTTTTGACCTTCCAATAGAATTACCGAATGGCTGAAACAAAAATGAGTTGAGTTCTTTGGTTGTCCAATGGTTTGGGGTTCAAATTTGATAGTGTTTTGATATTGAGTTTTGGTGCTACAATTGTGGATGTTATTTGGTTCAAATTTTCTATTTCCTTGAGTATTTATGGGTTAATAGTTGCTGAAACAACTACTTCTGCTACTGCTCAATTGCTGACTCCCTCTTCTTTTTTTGTTATTCAAATATCAAGTATTCATCCAGCCTCAAATGACTTATGCAATTTAAGCCCAATATATGATTGCACTGGAAGAATGTAATGAAGTGTGGGTAGTTTTTATGTTCAGTATTTTACCTTAGCTAGACCATATCACCTTTTTATTCATTTAAACATCACATTGTGTATAATAATAGGACTGTATTGGACTGTTGAACTTTGAATTTGTGTTGATTCATCTAAAGGAAATAGCCTTAGTGTAGTATAGTTCGAGCTCTCATGATAGTTTTACTTTAAAATCAAAAGTGACGTAAACTGGGAGTTGAGTTTGAAAAAAGCCATATGTAAGTTCATACCAATGCTCAGCCCAGGGTTGAAAACATTTTAGTGTTGATTTCAGTAACTTAGTTTCAAAATCAAAAGACGTGTGTTTGAGTTTTGGCCTTAATGTAAATGTTAGTTGTTTTGTATCAATTCCTTCAATACTATAAGCATTAAATGAGATCAAACAACTAATAGCCTGTTTGAACTAAATAAACGTACATTTTTATTTACCAAAGTTATTGGAAGTAAAGTTATGCGGGTTTATAATCGAATTGAGGTCCCGTTTGGATTGGATCCATTGAAGGATCAAGGCTGAACAACCCGTTTTCGACTAAGCTGGGCTTCAGATCTACTGATGCATAGCCCAGGTCTGGTTCTATTCCGCTTCTCGTTTGGGCCTGGGTGAAGGCTCATGACTGGCCAGTTTTGTAAAGCAGGACAGGGATTCCTTTACTTTGGGCTTATCTTGAAGCCCAATGGCTTGAACTTATTTCAGGGTTGTTATTTGGTTTGCATTAGACAATAGCAGATTAAATAGGCATTGTGGAAACAATGCTTAATAGAAAACCATAGTCCTTTTAGGATATCCTGTCCCTCTTTAAATGTGCATTAAATATGTAGACTTCGGGACGTGCCATTTAGCAAATTCCATGGCCTCCCGCAAAGTTAATAATACGCTAGTTGCTTTGGGCACGACGTTTGATAATATTAACTTCTTATACTCGGGTGCGCATTTATGTGACCCAAATCCAAGTCCGAAAATGTATTAAAAACCACGGGTGCATTTATGTGACGTGGTTCGAGATATGTTTTAATGGCATTGCAATTCTTTTTAAAAATACTAAATAATAGTGGCTAAAGATAAAATCGGCACATAGGTTCATAATTGTTTAAAATCAGATAATTTAAGCCGAATATGAGTTGAGCTACCATGCTAGAACCACACAACTCGGGAGTGTCTAACACCTTCTCCCGGGTTAACAGAATTCCTTACTCGAATTTCTGGTTCGCGGACTGTTAAACAGAGTCATTCTTTTCCTCGATTCGGGATTCTAAACTGGTGATTTGGGACACCATAAATCTCCCAAGTGGAGATTCTGAATCTTTTAAATAAATCTCGTTTCGATTGTCCTTAAATTGGAAAAACTCCCTTATCCACGCCCTTCACCGGGTTATGCATGTCCAAAAGAAGGTGTGACAGTTCTGGCGACTCTGCTGGGGAGAATACCCAGAATCTCTAGTTCAGGGTTCAAGAATTCGAGCTTTATAATAATTGCTGTAATTGGCTTCGTTTATTATCTGATTTTATTACATGTTTGGGCATGATGTGTTAAATATTTCTCTTTTACCGCTTTGATATTATCTTGACTATACATATAAGCTGCTAGGAACCCATCTCTTCTCTCTTGGGGGATGTGTTTGTTGGTCGAGACTCCCTATTCTGTTAGCGTCAAACCTTGAAATACGAAAGAGGCTCGGACAAGTTACTACGCCGAATGGCCTTTTGGTTCCCGGTACATAGCCCCCTCCTCGACTCGAGTTGTCCGCTCGGGTACACAGACTAGAACATATACCCAGGTTTTGAACCTGGAATAACTCAGCCTCATGTCGGATTCCTTGAAGAACGCGTATCTACATCATACATTTGACTTAGGAGACTCAACACAGGGGTTGGTCTCGTCTAGGACAGGTGTACCCAAAATGATAGACCTTCCTGATGCATTTTGTGTGATATTTGTGCATTTATTTCGGGTTTTGCATGCTGACCGGCTCATGAACATTGAGGAGAGACTTTGAGAAAAGAGAAACAGGAGTATGAGAGTAAAGAGAGTCAATCGCATGTTCTGAAAATACCAATGTCCAAATACTGCCGAAACTCTGCCAAATTTTCAAAAAGAGAACAAAAAACAAAAACGGAAAAAAAAGCAAAGAGGGTCTGTTTATTCGCCCAAGAAAAGAGAAAAAGCCTTAATTTTTAAAATAGTTTTGTTTGTTTATGAAACGACAAAAGGGAAAAGGTCTTGTTTTCAAAAATAGCTTTGTTTGCCCGAACTACGCAAGTTTTATTCTCACAGAGTGTGAGATATGTAGGCAACCCCATCAGGCCCAACTTCATTTTACCAAAGGAACCAGGTTTTGTTTGTAACTAATAAAGCAGCTTTGTCAAAATTAGCCGAGTGCCTCTAAAAGGGTGCTGGAAGGCTGTTTTGAAAAAATAGCCGCCTTGGGTTATTTTTAGGCCGGTAGTAGGCTCAGCCTCAAAATCTTCCTCCAGAAGTACTGAAAGGTCGTGCTTGCAGTGCCAAAATTTAATCTTTGAAATAAACATTTGGAAAATCAATTTTGTTTCTGAGTCCAATAAATCTTGATTTTTACTTAATCACCCTAATAAATGTGCAGAATAAGCACGAGCCAGCATTTGCCTATAATAGTCATGAACAAAATTTCCTTGGAGCTACACATGTGGTGGAATGACCTGGGTGAAGCAGGACAAAGCAGGGTCAACACACATTTGGTAGGACTTACCGGGTTGTTAAAGATTAACCCGAGGGGAGACGTCATAAAGGCATTAATCACATTCTGGGACTTGGCTCACAATGTATTCCATTTCCCGAATTTCGAACTCACCCGAACCTTGGAGGAAATAAGTGGATATATTAGGGCCCCTACGATCCCTCTGAGGCACCAGTACTTAATTGCGCCAAGGGCTATCGCCCTACACAAATTCTTGGACTGTTCAAAGATCAGCAGGAAGGTTCACAACCCAGACTTATCAGCCGGCTTTTCTACCCCGCAGTTCACATATCAGAGGTATGGGTACATAAGTGGATTTAATGACCTGGAAAACCATATTTGTAGCAAAGGAAATCAACTCAATGGGAGGAACACTGGTGTTTTGCATTCATGGTATTCTTCTTGGTCCTTCTGCTGTTTCCGCGAAAGGACAGAAATATTGATATACAGATAGCAGGGGTTTTCAGCTCTATAATCACTCAAGCCAAGAGCATCGTCGCTCCCATGATATTATCCAAAATCTTTCGTGCTCTCACGGTCTGTAGAGTAGGGGAGACTTCTTCGAGGGATGTAACCTGTTGTTACAAATATGGATGATCGAACACTTGTGTCATCGGCCTTAATTCATGAGTTATGGGCTGTCAACCAAGATCCGCATAGAGGAATTCTAGAACATGGTTGTGTTGGAAACACGTTCTCAAGGCTTTATACTAAAACGTGTGTTCTTATGTGTAGGTTTTGATGAATGACAAACGAAGCGCAAATTGATATATGACGAAGTTCAAGTACAAGCGCACAATTGATGGACAACGAGATTCAAGCACAAGACAAAGTTTTATAGTTTAAATGAGTCGTTCTTAATTGTGATCTTGATCCGACAACTTGACTCATGACATGGCTTCTCTCGTAAAACTATTTTACAAAATCATGCATATTTAATTTAATGCTAAATGATTTTAAGTCATGCATATTTTCATTAGTCAAAATGATTTTTAAACATGCCTCTAAAATCTGGACTAAGATAATCGATTATGTACTTATGATAATCGATTATGTTAAGCCAAGACTGCATGACAATCGATTGTGAACTAATGACAATCGATTGTGTTAAGGCAGTGAGCATCAGGTTTTTCAAATCTGCATGACAATCAATTGTGAACCTTATGACAATCGATTGTGATGAGGCAGTGTACATCAAAGTTTTTCAAAACTCAGAATAATCGATTGTGAAGCTAATGACAATCGATTGTGAAGAGACAGTGTCCATCAGATTTTTCAAAGTCACAAAATAATCGATTGTGAACATATGACAATCGATTGTGTTGAGGCAGTGTCTTCCAGACTTTTTCAAAGTTATTAAGTAATCGATTGTGAGTATATAACAATCGATTGTCGCGAGGTAGTGTCTAAAATGATTTTCAAAGTCTGATAAATAATCGATTGTTAACATTGCACAATCGATTGTGAAGTTGACCGTTGTCGTAAAGTTTTCAAATACCGTCAGGTAATCGATTGTTGATTTTGTACAATCGATTGTTGATATTAAAATCTGAAAAAGATTTTTTGAACGTTGCTGAATAATCGATTGTTGATTTTGTACAATCGATTGTTGAAATTAAAATCTGGAAAGGATTTTTGAACGTCGCTGAATAATCGACTATTGATTTGGTATAATCGATTGTTTTACGTAAAATCTGGAAATGATTTTTTGAACGTTGCCAATAATCGATTGTTGATCTTGGACAATCGATTGTTAAGCGTAAAATCTGGGATTGATTTTTGGAACGATTGGCAAACAATCGATTGTGGCTTCCTGACAATCGATTGTCACAGAGTAAAATCAGCAACTTTTAATTGACAATTAGACAACGGTAATGCCAAGTTTTTCAACTATAAATACAGCTTCATTTCAGTGTTTTAAACACAACAACACACAACAACTGATCATTCTATTGCTATAAGCTTGCATACTATTGTTTATCATTTTATATTCATTTCATAAAGCTTTTGAGAGCCAAAGTCTTGTCCATAGTTGTTGTGATCTTGAGCTTACTTCTTTTACTCATATCTACTCATTAAGGAGTGCTTTGTTTGAGTGTTTAGTGTTTTGTACACTTGTAAGAGAATTGTGATTCTCTTGTTGTAAGGAACTTGTGTTTCCTTGGTTGAAGTCTTGGAGTGTTGTATCTCCGAGCAAAGGTGTTAAGGCTTGTGTCCTTAAGTTGTAAAGGTTGGTTAGGCACCCGTAAGCTTAACAGTGAAGTCTTGGAGTGTTGTATCTCCGAGCAAAGGTGTTAAGGCTTGTGTCCTTAAGCTGTAAAGGTTTGTTGAGCACCCGTAAGCTTGACAAGTTAGTGGAAAATCTCGAGAGAATCTCTCGGGGACTGGACTAGCCACGTGTTGTGGTGAACCAGAATACATCGGTGCGCACTTTATTATTTATTGCACTTATTTACTTCCTGCAATTTTTTAATTCCGCAAAGTTTACGCTAATTTTTATTATAACGCTATTCACCCCCCTCTAGCGTTAAGCGTATTATCTAACAATTGGTATCAGAGCCCAACTCTCTGAAGACTTAATAGTTTGAGAGAACCATCCATGGCTTCTACTCGTGACTCTTTTGCAGGAATTGATGAAGGACAATGCTCCACACGACCACCTCTATTCAACGGTACAAACTACACGTACTGGAAGGAGAGGATGAAAATCTTCGTTCAAGCAAACAACTTTCATCTCTGGAAGGTGATAACGAAGGGAAATCAAATTCCAACCAAAAAGGTTGAAAATGAATGGGTTCCCAAATCCGAAGAAGAATATGACGCGGATGATATCTGAAAGGTTCAAAATAATGCTAATGCAATTAATTTATTATATTGTGCTGTAAATGCTAACGATTACAGGAAAATATCGTGTTGCACAACGGCAAAGGAAATGTGGGACAAGCTGGAAATTACGTATGAAGGTACGGACCAGGTAAGGGAAGCTAAAATTGATTTCCTAACCCATGCTTATGAATTATTTCTCATGAAGGAAGGTGAAAAGGTGGATGAAATGTTTGAATGATTTTCAATAATCGTAAATGATCTACATGCTCTCAAGAAGACATTCACGGATAGAGAACTTGTTCGAAAAATTCTTAGAAGTCTCACTCCGGCATGGCGATCAAAGGCCGACGCAATCCAAGAATCCATTGGCGTCTCAAATGTCACCATCGACGCATTAAGAGGTAACCTTAAGACTTATGAGTCTACTATACTTAACCCTCTTATTGATGATCAAAGGAGGCAAAGAATAGCGCTTAAGGCAAGCACAAGCCAACCTCAAGTTGATGAGGACGGAGACAACGAGTTTGGACTCGTTATCAAAAGATTTCAAAAGTTCATGCGAAAGGAGTATGAACGAAAGGGCAAAAAGCAAGGCGAGCAAATAAAGTGCTATGAATGCGGTGAAACCGGGCACGTCAAATCAAATTGCCCAAACATCAAAAAGGATAAGAAACCTTTTAAGAAGCAACGTGCATACATTTCTTGGGGAGGAGACTCCGGAGATGAGTCAAGCGAAGAAGACGAAGCCGCAAACCTTTGTCTTATGGCGCAAGAAGACAAGCAAGATGAGGTATGTCAAATCTCTTCTAAAAACTTCTTTACTCTTGAAGAAATGCGAACTGCTTTTGATGAGCTATATACCGAATTTATTAAGGCTTCAAAAACTGTCAAGAGCATAAAAGAAAATGCTTCTCTAAAAGAAAAAGATTTTCAAAAACAGCTTTCTTTGAAAGAAAAGGATTTAGAAAAACTGGTTTTAGAAAATGAGAAGCTGAAAGAGGAAAACAAGTTTTTTGGAAAAAGAAGCGCCGACAAGCCCGAAAGTTCTATTAAAAATTGTTTTTCTTGCATGCATCTCGAAAATGAGGTAGATAGACTTAAAGGTACCTTAGATAAGTTTAATTCTTCCCACAAAAATTTGAATAAGGTCCTTGTTAATTTGAAATCAACCAAGCATGGCATAGGCTTTAAGAATGAGCCTAAAGAAAAGGTTGACGCCAAACCCCAACCACCTAAGGCTCAACCTAGGATTAATAAAACAAATGCTTATCGTAGAAATAGCAATCCTAGAACAAATATGCATGCTAGACCAAATGTTGAACATTTTAGAAGACCTAGAAATGACTACCCTAGAAATGATGCATATTCTAGGACAAACACTAGAAGGAGTTTTGAACCTTTTAGAACATCTAGACATGACCATTACTCTAGAAATGCTGCTCATTTTAGAACTAATAGTAGGAGAAATGGTTCTCATGAAATGCGCAATAGTCATAATGAAAATAGAGTAATTCTTTTTCGTCCATCAAGTTACTATGAACCTAGAAGGATGCATAACCCCAACGTGACTTGTCATTATTGTAGACGCATTGGTCATATTGCTCCTGCATGCTTTACACGACATAGACATATCACTCAATCGCATCATTATAATATGCCTAACCCTCAAGGACCCAAAATGGCATGGGTACCTAAAACGCATTAATTTGTTTTGTAGGTATGTTTGAAGGGATCAAGTGTACTATGGTACCTTGATAGTGGATGCTCCAAGCACATGACGGGAGACGAATCCAAATTCCTTCAACTAGAACACAAAGAAGGAGGAAGTGTTATTTTTGGTGACAACAATAAAGGAAAGATTATCGGCATCGGTCGGTAAGGATGAAAATTCTTCTATTAAGCATATATTACTTGTTAAAGGTTTAAAGCATAATCTCTTGAGCATAAGTCAATTATGTGACAAGGGAAATCTTGCCTTATTTGATTCGGATGAATGCTTAGTATTTAGACGTAGTGATTTCAAAATTATCCTTTGTGATTTTAGAGTGGATAATATTTACATGGTTGATCTTGCTAATTCCTCACCCGAATATGTGGATTGCCTTATGAGCAAAGAGGATGATACTTGGCTATGGCATCGTAGAGTTGCTCATATAAACATGCATCTTTTGAACAAATTGATTTCACAAAACTTAGTTATTGGCCTTCTCAATTTGAAATTTGAAAATGACTCTATTTGTGATTCTTGTCAAAAAGGGAAGCAAACAAAAGCATCTTTCAAATCGAAAAACATTGTTTCAACTACTAGACCATTGCAATTGCTTCACATGGATTTATTTGGACCATCTCACATTGAAAGTCTAGGAAGAAATCGTTATGCTTTTGTGATTGTTGATGATTATTCTAGATTTACTTGGACTTTATTTCTTGTCAATAAAAGTGATGCTTTTCAGAATTTTAAATATTTCCTTAAACGTGTTCAAAACGAAAAGGAAACAACCGTCACTTCAATTAGAAGTGTTCATGGGGGAGAGTTTGATCACAATCTCTTTGCGGACTTTTGTGACGAACTCGGCATCAAGCATACCTTTTCCGCTCCACGAACACCATAACAAAATGGGGTGGTGGAAAGGAAAAATAGGTGTCTCGAAGAGATGGCTAGAACCATGCTCGAAGAGGCTAAGATTCCCAAACATTTTTGGGCGGATGCTGTGAGTACCGCATGCTACATCTTAAATAGAGTAGTCATAAGGCCTATACTCATAAAAACTCCCTATGAACTCTATAAGGGAAGGAAACCAAATATCTCCCATTTTAGAGTATTCGGTTGTAAATGTTTTATTCATAACAATGGCAAAGATCAATTGGGAAAATTTGATGCTAAGTCCGATGAGGGAATTTTCATTGGTTATTCTTCACGTAGCAAAGCATATTGGGTTTTTAATAAAAGAACTGAAACTGTGGAGGAATCCCCTCATGTTGTATTCGCCGAAAATAATGCTCGCTTGGCGAGAAAGGATTCCGGTTTTGATCTTGCAGGTATTTTAGATAGCTTGAAAGACAAAATACAAGAGGAAACGCCTAAGGAAAATAAAGATGAAATCTTGGAACAACCAATGGAGGAAGCGCCACAATTGGAGAAAGAAACGACAATGCCTAACGAATGGAGGACAATCAAAGATCACCCTCTCAAACAGGTAATTGGCGACGTCGGAGAAAAGGTAAGTACCCGAAACTCCCTTAAGAACACCTTAGGACATACTGCTTTTGTGTCTCAAATTGAACCAACAACCATCTCCGAAGCAATTGGGGATGAATTTTGGACCTTGGCAATGCAAGAGGAGCTTAACCAATTCAAACGGAATGACGTTTGGGATTTGGTGCCAAGACCCAAAAATCATACCATAATTGGTACGAAATGGGTTTTTCGAAACAAACTAGATGAAAATGGTGTAATCACTAGAAACAAAGCTAGGCTTGTAGCAAAAGGTTATAATCAAGAAGAGGGTGTTGACTATGAAGAAACATATGCTCCCGTAGCTAGATTAGAAGCTATTCGTCTATTGCTCGCTTTTGCCTCTTCTATGAATTTCAATTTATATCAAATGGATGTGAAGAGTGCTTTTCTAAATGGTGTTATACAAGAAGAAGTTTATGTTGAACAACCCCCCGGTTTTGAAGATTTTAAATCTCCCGATCATGTTTTCAAAACTCAAAAAGGCTCTCTATGGTTTAAAACAAGCTCCCCGAGCTTGGTATGGAAGATTGAGTAAATTTCTATTGGAAAATGATTTCATTAGGGGGAAATTTGACACCACCCTTTTTGTTAAGCATAAAAACAATGATATTTTATTAGTTCAAATATATGTGGATGATATCATATTTGGTGCTACTAACAATGTCTTATGCAAGGAATTTTCCGATTTAATGACAAGCGAATTTGAGATGTCTATGATGGGTGAGTTAACATTCTTTTTGGGATTACAAGTAATGCAAATGAAAGAAGGTATGTTCATTTGCCAAGCCAAATATTGCAAAGAATTGCTTAAACGATTTGAAATGGACAATGCAAAAGCAATGGCGACTCCCATGAGCACATCCGATCATCTAGACAAAGATAAGAAAGGTAAGGAAGTCGACACTAAGAAGTATCGAGGTATGATTGGCTCTCTTCTCTATCTTACTGCTAGTCGTCCGGACATCATGTTTAGCGTGTGCTTATGCGCCCGTTATCAATTGTGTCCGAAGGAGTCTCACCTTACTGCGGTAAAACAAATTTTGAAGTACCTTGTTGGTACTACAAATGTGGGTCTATGGTACCCCAAAGGTTCTTCATGCCAACTCGTTGGCTATTCCGACTCCGATTTTGCTGGATGCAAATTGGACCGCAAGAGCACTAGTGGCACTTGCCATTTGCTCGGTAGCTCTCTCGTTTCTTGGTTTAGCAAGAAACAAGTAAGTGTTGCATTGTCCAAAACCGAGGCTGAATATGTAGCCGCGGGGAGTTGTTGCGCTCAAATCCTCTGGATGAAACAACAACTCTTGGACTATGGCCTAAGTCTTGATCATATCCCTCTTAGATGTGATAATACTAGTGCCATATGCTTGACGAAGAACCCCGTTCTTCATTCGCGAACAAAACACATTGAAATTAGACATCATTTTATATGAGATCACGTTCTCAAGGGCGATGTCGAAATCGAATTTGTTGAAGCCAAAGACCAATTGGCCGACATCTTTACTAAGCCCTTAGAGAAAGAGTCCTTCTTCCGAATTCGTAGTGAACTCGGGATTCTTGACTCCACGTTGATCTAAGTCATGCATTGCATCTTTTTATCTTACATGATTTCTAACTTGAGTGTCGGAGACGTCTAACGAATTTTTGCAGGTATCGCCCTAAAGGTAGGGGGAATTATAAAGCATGACGCGCAATAATCAAGTCTTCTTCAGAAAAATCGGTTTCTGTCGTCTAATAATCGATTATCTCGTATCAATAATCGATTGTACTACTATTACTTGAGTTATTGTGCTCTCTTTAAGTAATCACGTTTTCTTTCCAATAAATAAACAAGTTTTATTTACTTCTTTGGCATCTTCTTATATTATTTTTGCTAATGGCAAAAGGGGGAAGATAACGGGTATGCACTCTCAATATTTATAAGCTTAAATTGAGGGGGAATTCATATATTGAGGGGGAACAAATTGTCTTGAATCGTCATTACAAATTGTTTAATTTGCATATCCCGCTTAAAGTTTGCCATTATTAAAAAGGGGGAAATTGTTGGAAACACATTCTCAAGGCTTTATACTAAAACGTGTATTCTTATGTGTAGGTTTTGATGAATGACAAACGAAGCGCAAATTGATATATGACGAAGTTGAAGTACAAGCGCACAATTGGTGGACAACGAGATTCAAGCACAAGACAAAGTTTTATAGTTTAAATGAGTCGTTCTTAATTGTGATCTTGATCCGACAACTTGACTCATGACATGGCTTCTCTCGTAAAACTATTTTTACAAAATCATGCATATTTAATTTAATGCTAAATGATTTTAAATCATGCATATTTTCATTAGTCAAAATGATTTTTAAACATGCCTCTAAAATCTGGACTAAGATAATCGATTATGTACTTATGATAATTGATTATGTTAAACCAAGACTGCATGACAATCGATTGTGAACTAATGACAATCGATTGTGTTAAGGCAGTGAGCATCAGGTTTTTCAAACCTGCATGACAATCGATTGTGAACCTTATGACAATCGATTGTGATGAGGCAGTGTACATCAAAGTTTTTCAAAACTCAGAATAATCGATTGTGAAGCTAATGACAATCGATTGTGAAGAGACAGTGTCCATCAGATTTTTCAAAGTCACAAAATAATCGATTGTGAACATATGACAATCGATTGTGTTGAGGCAGTGTCTTCCAGACTTTTTCAAAGTTATTAAATAATCAATTGTGAGTATATAACAATCGATTGTCACGAGGAAGTGTCTAAAATGATTTTCAAAGTCTGATAAATAATCGATTGTTAACATTGCACAATCGATTGTGAAGCTGACCATTGTCGTAAAGTTTTCAAATACCGTCGGGTAATCGATTGTTGATTTTGTACAATCGATTGTTGATATTAAAATCTGAAAAAGATTTTTTGAACGTTGCTGAATAATCGATTGTTGATTTTGTACAATCGATTGTTGAAATTAAAATCTGGAAAGGATTTTTTGAACGTTGCTGAATAATCGATTATTGATTTGGTATAATCGATTGTTTTACGTAAAATCTGGAAATGATTTTTTGAACGTTGCCAATAATCGATTGTTGATCTTGGACAATCGATTGTTAAGCGTAAAATCTGGGATTGATTTTTGGAACGATTGACAAACAATCGATTGTGGCTTCCTGACAATCGATTGTGGCTTCCTGACAATCGATTGTCACAGAGTAAAATCAGCAACTTTTAATTGACAATTAGACAACGGTAATGCCAAGTTTTCAACTATAAATACAGCTTCATTTCAGTGTTTTAAACACAACAACACATAACAACTGATCATTCTATTGCTATAAGCTTGCATACTATTGTTTATCATTTTATATTCATTTCATAAAGCTTTTGAGAGCCAAAGTCTTGTCCATAGTTGTTGTGATCTTGAGCTTACTTCTTTTACTCATATCTACTCATCAAGGAGTGCTTTGTTTGAGTGCTTAGTGTTTTGTACACTTGTAAGAGAATTGTGATTCTCTTGTTGTAAGGAACTTGTGTTTCCTTGGTTGATGTCTTGGAGTGTTGTATCTCCGAGCAAAGGTGTTAAGGCTTGTGTCCTTAAGTTGTAAAGGTTGGTTAGGCACCCGTAAGCTTAACAGTGAAGTCTTGGAGTGTTGTATCTCCGAACAAAGGTGTTAAGGCTTGTGTCCTTAAGCTGTAAAGGTTTGTTGAGCACCCGTAAGCTTGACAAGTTAGTGGAAAATCTCGAGAGAATCTCTCGGGGACTGGACTAGCCACGTGTTGTGGTGAACCAGAATACAACGGTGCGCACTTTATTATTTATCGCACTTATTTACTTCCTGCAATTTTTTAATTCCGCAAAGTTTACGCTAATTTTTATTATAACGCTATTCACCCCCCCTCTAGCGTTAAGCGTATTATCGAACAGGTTGATGGGCTTAGATTACCCGAGGGTGCTACAGAGTGGGTGTAACGTCTCTGGGCTGCAACTGCAAACCAAATATAGTGGACGTTCGGGTGGCTCCCCGTGGATGAAATCATATATATGCCAGCCACCAGGCCTCATTTCCTTCTGATAGGTCTCCGAAGTATCCAACCCTATGCTCCGTACAGAGTGCTAAGACAATTAAGGAGGTGCCAAATGATTCCCAGGGATGAGGATACTAGTCGCCACGTGGTCGAGATTAGTCCCAATGGACAATTTCCCGAAGCCGTCATCCGTCAAATTTGGAACGAATGTCAATACTTGACGGTGGGCACTCGAATACGCGTCATATCTAAAGGCGAGGTTGCACCAGGGTACCTTTCTTGGTACAAGAAATAAGTAGAGTTCGGAAGACCAGCTAAAAGGCCACACCTCCAAGAATTTTTTGAAACGTCACAAGAACAACGGAACATGCCAGCCAAGGAAAATGAGTACAGGGACATGATAGGAAAATTGGAAAAACAAGTCAAAGACCTTCAATTTGAAAATGGTTTGCAAACTGCTGTAGATGAGGGGGGAAATGAAAAGATTAACCAAAGAAAATAAAGCGTTGCGAGCCCAAATCCAGAAAATGAAAACAGCAGCGGAGAATCCTTGCAGGAGCGCGGAGGATGTAAAGCTCATAGAAAATTTAAAGTGAAAAGTAGCAGAATATGGGTTTGACTTGAATAAAGCAGAAGGTGAGCTATCCAGGGCTAGAAAATAATTGGCTAAAATGCGGGAACGAGCCCGCATGATTGAGAAATTAAAGGAAAGGCATGACGATGAGGTTACTAGATTGAAAAGGAAGGTCATCATGGTTGAAGACAAAGTGGCCAAGCAGGCCAGGGACTTCAAAGCTGAGAGAGAACACTGTTATGCAGCAATAGCACGGTTGGAATTGAATTTGCAGCAATTCCAAGAACTAAATCGGGTAGCCGAACGAACTCTGGAGGCAAGGGCCGAGCAAATTGGGCGACTATTGCAATAAAAGGGTTCTATAAGGGAAAGAGTATGGATGACCGCAGACTACATCACCATAAAGTGCAACCACTGCGAGCATATGACAAGATCCATGTTCTTTGCCACCGCATTGACCTTTGTTCATCAAGTAATGGAAGACCTGCATAACCTCCAAGGGGATTTAGCACGCAAGCCAGCAGCAACGCCGAATGGTGCCTCGCGTGTCCCAGGAGCAATTGAAGCCCTAATGTATCCGTGATTTCTTGAGATTGTATTTTCCTTAAAGTCTGTCAGTTTGTCTTAGAGTCTATAATTTCTTTTGCAGGTTAGTTGTTCTTCGAGCTGTAGTTCGTCTTTCATTAGAGTCTGTTAGTTTCTTGTTTAAATTTGTCAATTTTTCGAGTCTTTGTAACCAAAGTTTGTTATTATGAAAATGGAGAACGCCAAATGTTTTATTGTTTCTTCACTTTTTTTTGCCAGAACTATGCTCGATCTGATTCATGCGGGGTCATGATATGTAAGAAATCTACATAGGATTCGACCATAATCGAATAAAGAAAAAGAAAAGAGAAAAGAAACTAAGAGGGAGAGAATAGGAGAGAAAAGCATAGGACAGGCAAGAAACAAACAAGAAAACAAAAAAAAAACAGGAGAGAGTAAGAGAATAAAGCAAAAGGGCATTGCAAATGAAGAAAATGAAAGCTCGGATGACGCAAGCAACCGATGCATGTAGTAACCGATCATTGTTTATGTGCATTCACCACCCTCTCCCTTAATATGTGGCCGATTACATGTCAAAACCTAACCATTAACAAGTTTTTGGTGTTTTGCATCCAGACTAGACAGGTGGTTAATACTTGTGTCATTCTTGCAACCCACTCCTACAACATGCGGTCTAAAAGCAAGCAAGTCATGGCCAGTCAGGAAACCGATGTCAGCATTATTGACCCCTCGAAAGAAGTGGAGGAATTGGATGTTAATGCCACGAAGGAGGAAATGTACAAACTGAAACACCAAATGGCCGAGATGTGCCAGGTATGGGCGAGAGGACAGCCAACCCTAACCTATCATGCTAACCCAACCTTCATTCCACCATTGTCCCAAGCTCATGATCAGTCCACTAGTGATCCACCTTCAAGGTTTCCTATCTACTCGCAGCACCAGGGTATGACCTCTCAACCACCCCCAGATCCACTACCCAAAGCCGCTCCTCATCCCCCTCCACCAATTTCTCCCATTAATGTCTCACCTCCTCCTCCCACACTCCATAGATAATCAAGTGAGCCCTTACTTCAAGCATACGACAAAAAATACTATCCAACAGAACTCGCTTACAAAGCCCATGAACCTTACTCCTATGCTCCCCGTTTCGAAATCCCGGTGGGAGTCAAAAAGATTGTCAAAAATTTTGAGCAGAGGAGGTGCTCAGAAAGGTCAAAAGTGTAGAAGAATCGTTTAGGGACATGCAAGGGTTAGGTGGCCAGGTGAGCACGACGTTCAAGGACCTTCGTTATTTCCAGACGTGCAGTTGCCTCCAGGATTCAAGATGCCTAAATTTGACTTATATGATAGACATGGCGATCCAGTCGCGCGTCTAAGGGGGTTTTGCAGCAAAATGAGAGAAGCAGGGGGAAAAGATGAATTGCTAATGGCATACGTTAGCCAAAGTTTAAGTGGGTCGGCATTGGAGTGGTACACTCGGTAGGATCGCAATCGGTAGTATACGTGGGATGACCTGGCACAAGCATCCACTGGTCACTTTCAATATAACCTCAAAATTATCCTGAATCAACTATCTTTAACAAAACAGGAGAAGAAACAAAATGAGAGTTTCATGGAATAGGGTTTTCGGTTGAGAGAACAAGTAGCCAGGGTTGATCCTCCAATGAAGGAGAGTGAGAAGGTAGATTATTTCCTGCAAGCTCTGGAACCTACCTATTTTGGGCATCTGGTGTCGACAGTAGGTAAATCCTTAAAATAGGTAGTTAAAATGGGGAGTATGGTTGCGGAAGGCCTCAAGTTCAGCAAGATCATGAGCTACTCTGCAATTAAAGCGACCACTCAGGCCATCCATGGTGGAGCCGGGGGAGCATTTGGAAAGAAAAAGAAGGAGGAAGTAGCAACAGTTGAGTCGAGAACTTGGTTCAAGCCTCGAGCCCCATCCCATTATACCCAACCCCTTCCTCACCACCGAACATACCCACACACTCCATATGGCCTACCACAGTATTACTATTCACAGTTAGAGCCTCGCTTCCCAGTTCATCACACACAAGCGTATACCCCAACCTCCCGCCCACGCACAATGGTGTGTGCCAGCCCCATAAAATACCTATGCAACTCCACAAAAATCATTGCCCACCTCCAAGAGCCTACCAACAACCGCCAAAACCCGCATTCCGAGCCAATCCAGTCTTGAGAAATTAAAGAGTGCAGAAGAAGAAGACTTTCACCCAATTGGGAGAATCCTATGCTAGATTGTTCTGTCGGCTGCGACAACTGGATATGTTGATACCAATCAAAGCAAAATTTCCAAAACCTCCACCGAAGAATCTAGATTGTTCTGTTAGCTATGAATACTATTCCGGTGTACTGGGGCATGATACCAAAAAGTGTTGTCATTTAAAGAATGCTATCCCGGAACTTATTGACTCCTACCGGATTGAAGTGCAGACTCCAGAGGCACCCAACATTAACCATAACCCACTACCGGCCCATCATGAGACCAACATGATTCAGATCATAGTGAAAGGGGCAGAGCCTAAAAAGTCCTCACAGATGGTGATGATGATCAAATCGAGTAAAGTTAAGCCAATTGAGAATATGAGCAGTGAGAAATCACTGATCGAGGTAAAAGGAAGAAGCACCAAACCTGTTATAGTCCAAGGGAGCTCATCATGCACGGTTTCACAAAAATAGGAACATGCAAAATTGATAGTATACGGGGAAGCTAGAGAACCCGTCGTAGTTGTGGAAGGTGCTCGCATAGAGCCTGTCATTGTGAAACCAATAATCCAGCCACCAGCCGTCAATGGTTAACCCGTTCCTTAATAGAAAACCATAGTCCTTTTAGGATATCCTGGCCCTCCTTAAATGTGCATTAAATATCTAGACTTCGGGACGTGCCATTTAGCAAATTTCATGGCCTCCCGCAAAGTTAATAATGCTCTACTTGCATTAGGACCGACATTTAATAATATTACCTTCTTAAACTCGGATGTGCATTCATGTGACCCAAATCCAAGTCCCAACGAAGTTGAAATGTGTTAAAAACTACGGGAGCATTTATATGACGTGTATCGAGATATATTTTAATAACATTGAAATTCTCTTTAAAAATACTAAATATGAGCGGCTAAAGTTAATATTGGAACATAGGTTCATAATTATCTAAAATCGGGTAATTTAACCCAAATATGACAGTTGAGCGACCGCGCTAGAACCACGAAAGTCGGGAGTGCCTAACACCTTCTCCAGGTTAACATAATTCCTTACTCAGATTTCTGGTTCGCGGACTATTAAACAGAGACATTTCCTCGATTCAGGATTCTAAACCGGTGACTTGGGAAACCATAAACCTCCTCGGTGGTGACTCTGAAACTTTTAAATAAATCCTGTTTTAATTGTCCTTAAATTTGAAAAACTCCATTATCTATGCCCTTCGCTGGGTTGGGGATGTCCAAAAGGAGGTGTGGCAGGCGCCTGATTGCCAAAATCTTAAACTGTATTTCCTTGTTCTCTAAGTGGGTGCCTGATTGCCAAAAACTTGAAACGTATTCTCTTGTTATCCAGGTGGGCGCCTGATTGCCAAAACTGGAAATGTATTCCCTTGTTATCCAGGTGGCCACCTAATTGCCAAAACTTGAAATGTATTCCCTTGTTATCTAGGTGGACGCCTGACATTACAACAAAACAGACAAAATAAAAGAAAATTTTCTACCCCAGTTTGGGCCCTGGGTACATCTGTGAGCGTTAATGGAATCGTGTTAACTAAAGAGCTCTAAGAATTTAAAAACTAAATCCCATTATCTAGGAAGGTCCTGAAAATTTTAAACTACATCCCATTATCCAGGAGAGTCTTGAGAACGTTTAAAATTAAATCTCACTATCCAGGAGGCTCCTGAAATTCTCTTAAATTAAATCTTATTATCCATGAGGGTCCTGAAAATTTTAAAATCTAAATCCCACTATCTAGGAAGGTTCTGAGCACTTGAAAACATAAAATCCCATTATCCAGTAGGGTTCTGAAAATTTTAAATTAAATCCCATTATCCAGGAGGGTCTTGAAAATTCTAAAATCTAAATCCTATTATCAAGGAGGGTCCTTAAAAGTTTAAAACCACATCTGATTATCCAGGAGGGTCCTGAGAACTTTTAAAATTAAATACCAATATCCAGGAGGGTCCTCAATTTTTTTAAATTAAATCTCATTATCCATGAGGGTCCTGAAGATTTTGAAATCTAAATCACATTATCCAGTAGGGTCATGAGTACTTGAAAACTAGATCCCATTATCCAGGAGGGCCCTGAAAATTTCAAATTAAATCCCATTATCCAGGAGGGTCCTAATAATTTAAAAACTAAATCTCATTATCCAAGAGAGTCCTGAAAACTTTTAAAATTAAATCTCATTATCCAAGAGGGTCCTGAGATTTTTTAAGTTAAATCATATTATCCAAGAGGGTCTTGAAAATTTGAAATCTAAATCCCATTATCCAGGAGGGTCCTGAGCACTTGAAAATTAAATCTCATTATCCATCAGGGTCCTCAAAATTTTAAATTAATCAAATTATCCAAGAGGGTCCTAAAAATGTAAAAACAAAATCCTATTATCTAGGAGGGTCTTGAAAACTTATAAAATTATGTTCCATTATCCAGGAGGGTCCTGAAAATTTAAAAACTAAATCTCATTATCTAGGAGAGTCCTGAAAACTTTTAATGTAAAATCCCATTATCCAGGAGGGTCCTGGAATTATAAATTAAATTTCATTATCTAGGAAGGTCCTGAAATTCAAGAACTAAATCCCATTATCCATGAGGGTCCTGAAAACTATTAAAAATTAAATCTCATTATCTAGGAGGGTCCTAAAAACTTACCCATTTATATAGGAGGGTCCTAAAAAAACTAAATCCCAATATCCAGGAGGGTCCTGAAAACTTGAAACTAAATCCAATTATCCAGGAGGGTCCTGAGAACTTTTAAAATTAAATCTCATTATCTATGAGGATCCTGAAAATCTAATAACTAAATATCATTATCTAGGAGGGTCCTGACAGCTCCTGATTAAATGACAGTTTTAAATCTAACATATCTTCTAAAGGTATTACTTTACTATATCTTGTTACCTAAGAAAGTATTAAAGTTGCATCCCATTATCCAGGAGGGTCCTGACAATTCTTAACTAACGACAATTTTAACCATATGCTATATCTTCTAATGGTATTACTTCTGCTATATCTTGTTATCTAAGAAAGTATTAGAGCTACATCCCATCATCCAGGAAGGTCCTGACAAATCTTAACTAACAAACATTTTAACACTAAGCTATATCTTCTAAAGGTACAACTTTCGCTGCATCTCGTCCTCTAAGCAGACCTTAAAACTATGTCCCATTATGTAGGAGGGTCCTAAAATCAAAATCTAACCTCATCTTAAGAGTGACAACTTTAATGTTGAATTATAATTTCCTATAGTAGAGCTTACGCTAAATCTTGTGATCTGATGGAAATCTTAAAGCTAGGTCTCATTATTCAAGAGGGTACTAACAACTCCTGATTGAATCATATCTCAAGAAGTCATTTCTCACTCGTTTTGGCCAAAAAGACCCAGGAAGTGGAAGTAAACAAGACAAAAAGAATAGAGTAAAGGACAATGGAAAGAGATGATTCATAACAAGAAAACTACAAAGTAGAAACCTTTCAGATATGGATACTAATTCTAATGACCATTCCATGCACTTGTAGATTATTCTACCAAGCAAGTCTGATGTTCAACTCTTGTTATACCCCTAAACCGTGAAACTAGGATTCAATGCTCCGATTATCCAATCTGATTCACAACCCTTATTCGATTTGTAGTGCCGAAGGGTTTTCACCATCAAGTCTCTCTCATTTTGGTCTTTCTCTCAACTTACAGTAGCCTCAAGGTGCTCGTGAAGGTTTTCACCAATAAGACTCTCATTTTGATTTCTCTCAGCTCTCATCGCCTTATGGTGCCCTTGAGGGTTATCACAAATAAGACTCTCTCATTTTCATTATTTTTTCTTCTTGGACCGGAGTATTGCCACTAACATGAATCACCTCTACTTTCTCGACTTGGCATCTCTTGAAGACTGATCAGAAGGCCTTTCTTTGTACCATAACATGGCTTTTGGATAATGTTAGAAAGAAAGGGTATCAAAGGCTCAAAACAATTCAAATGTGTTCAAAATTACAACTTTCAAAATCAAATCTCTTGCACAACCGGAACTTCTACCCCAGTTCCTTTTCTTGGGAACTTTTGGATCTTTACTTTTATGGGACCGAACCATGAGGCTGCCTACATATCCTTAAAAAGAATCTGGTCGAACGTAGTTCATGTCGTAGGAATTACTTTGTATGTTGTGATTTTTCTTTTCTTTTCTTTTCTCTTCTTTCCTTCTTTTGGTTTTTTCTTTTTTGTTGTTGTTTTTCTTCTCTTTTTTTCTCTTCTTTTTTTTCCTTCTTTTCTTTTTCTTTCTCTTTTTCATTCTTTTTTTTCTCTCTTTTCCATAACTTATCTTTCACGTTTGCGTTTCTAATATTTGCTACTGATCCAAAAAGAGGAATATGAAAGGAAATGAATAAGGCTCAAAGGGGTAACAAATAATTAAGTATTTAGATAGAAGAACAAAATGCCTTCGTCATTCCAATCTTCAAAATGTTTCAAGTACAAACAACCCAATTAAACAAACCATAAAAAACTTTCGTAGCATCTTTTGATTGTACTAGACTTGCTAACTATATCCACTCATTCGCCTTCTACATTTGTTAACTAAAAGAACCATTACACAACACCCTCGCTCTTATTACCACGAACGGCCCCTGTCAATTTGGAGTAAACTTGTCGTTAGTTTCAACTCGATGCAGCATGGTGTATTTCAATAGTGTTTCTTTATGTTGTATCTACCCCAATTTCACACAGTTCAGGCTTGAAGTCATCTCCAAATTATGTACTTATTTCTTTCAAAATTGCTTCATTGCTTTATGAACTTTCTAAAACCAGGCTGAGAATTACGCGTACATGTCATGTCACTAGAGTCAACATGAAAATGACTATAAAAAGAAAAGAGAACTAAACGAAAATGACTGAAAATTAAAGAAAATAGAAAATTGCATTAGACAGATGGTGAAAGGGTTTGGACAACAAAACAAGAAAACTCAACTGGGGTTACAAACCTAGAACAAACCTAGACAACACAAAACGAGCTATTTTGACTAAACAAACTAGGCAAAATGAAAGGATAGAAGGGTTTGAGTCACAAGACAATATACGAGTTACAACCCTGAAGTAACCCAAACAATAGAAATAACAACAAAATAAACCACCAAAAACTCCACTCAGGCCGACCAAGATATGGAGCGTCTTCCCAATTATTAAGCACGAAATCTTAGCCACTACGTTTCGCGTCAATATTGCAAAGACCACTATCAAATTTAATCAACAAGTTACCGAGAGGATTCGTACGCTTCGTGTCACTATCATTGACCACAACTACCCCTTCTTGAATCATTCTTTCTATTTCCCTTTTCAAATAAGAACAATCTTCAATGTTATGCCCCTGGACATTAGAGTGGTACATGAATCGAATAACAAGGTCAAAGTCTTTCGCATATGGGTCTGTACCATAGCCGAGGAGTGGCTCAATTAGGCCAGAATGCTTTAATTTTTCAAACAAACTTGTGTAGGATTCTCCGATATGCGTGAAATTATGTTTTTGCCTTTGTTTCCATCCACGCCTCAGTTTTTAGGGATTGTTGGATGCTTGAAAATGCTGTGAAGGCACACGTAAATTTTAGGATGCTGGTGCTCGCCCTAGGGAGTGACCTAGTGGTTGGATAGATGGCTAGACATTGTTCGACGGATAATACTGGGGTGGCTTATATGGAGTTTGGGGATGTTCACGGGGTCGGTATGGAGGCTAAAAGCATTTTCCAAGAACGACCAGTGGACGCTGTCGTTGGCGGAGGGAGTGACCTAGTAGTTGGACATATGACTGGTCATTGTTCGGAGGATAATGCTAAGGTGGATTATATGGGGCTTACGGATAGGATTAGGGTTGGAATTGAGGCTGAAGACGTTTGGCAAGAATGACCACTAGACCCTGTCGTCGGCGAAGCTCAGTGATATCTTTTCTATTAATAGGAGGACCATCCCGAGTAACTTTTTTGTTCCATCTAAGCCAAATATCCTTAAAATTTTCTTTGGGTTTCTTTTCCATCTGAGATAGGGATGAGCGGTCTAGGACAATGTCTATATTGTACTAAAAGTGCCGAACAAAATCTTGAGCCATGTAACCCAATGTAGGCCACTTACCAACATCTTGACGAGTATGCTAGTTCAAAGCTCCCCCAGTTAGGCTCTCACGAAAATACACCATCATCACTTCATCTCGTTCTTTCCAAAACTTCTCATTTCACTGCAATAAACTTTCAGGTGGGCTACCGCATCTCTAAACCTATCATACAAGTTAAATTATGGCACTTTAAACCCTGCTGGCAGGAGGACGTTAGGGGACACAAATAGTTCTTTGTAAGCCATGCTACCCTGATCTCTCATTCCCTACCTATTCTTTAAGAACTGTTCTATGCCTTTCAACCTCTGGGGTATACCATCTCGCCCTTCTCTTCATGTGAACTTTTCATTTTCTACAATTTTCATTTTCCTCTTGGGCATCATGAGCTTTGAGTGCGTGTTCCTTGTTGGGGATAGTGGTTGTGATAGGAGGACACTTTTGGGAAAAGATGGTTGGAGGACGAGTGATGGAGCTACTAGTGTGGTTGGGAAAACTGTGAGAAGCGGGTGGATCTGGAGAGTAAGGAGGATCATCTGGCATTTTATCCGGAGTTTGGGTAAGGGCAGCATCTAGGAAGCTAGGTGGTGGTGGGGGTGGTACCTTCCCAGTCATCCAAGCCTGATACATGTCCGCCATGTGTTGTCTTAATATTTTTACCTCTTCAACCAACCCATTGTCCCGTTTAACCAACTGCTTTTGGGTACCAGTATCAACCAACTCAGTTCTGTTGTTGTTTGCCATTGTCTTTTGACTTTATGTTGTAAAGAAGAGTTACCACTTCAAAAACCACAAACCAACCACCCTTCAGCTATGAATATTACAAAATGAAGCCATCGCGTTAGCGTTAGGGCATTTAACATAAGATAATTTCACTTTATGTGCAATGCACTAGCCACATTTATCGGTTCTAAAATGACTTCGAGGATACAAAAGTCAGTTGGCATCATCCGAATTTATTCATTTCAACCACTCTTTTCTTTTCTTTTCTCGCACTTCTTAGTTTGCTCATTTTTCTTCCTTTTTTTCTTTCTGATTATCACTCTTTTCTTTCCTCTCATTTCTCACGTCCCATAATTTCACCTCTCTTTTCCGTTTCTTTTTCTCTTAATTTTTTCTCTTTTGTTTCTTTTTTTTAAATAAAACAAAAAATAATTCGATCGAACCACATGTAGGTTGTCTATGTATAATGACCTGGCATCAATTAGATCTTTGCGTAGTTCAGGAAGATCGTAAATAAAGTAAACAAAATAACATTCTCATTTTCTTTTCTTTTTCTTTTTATTACATTAATGATTACTTTGATGAGCAAAGAAAAACAAAAACAAAAAAGAAAAATCCCTCCTTTCTTTTTGAATTTTTCAGACTTAATGATATATCCAAACTCAAGCTTAACGAGCATGTTTTTTTTCCTTCTTTTTTCTTTTTGATATAAATACTCTATCAAGGAAAAATTCTAGAAGCGAAAAATATTTTTCTTGACTTATTGTTTTAGGAAGAAAATCTAAAGAATAAACCATAGAAAAATGTTTTAAATTTTTATTTGATATCCTGAGATTTCGAAAAAACAACAAAATTTTTCATATTTCAATTTGGATTGCCTAAAGAAAAAGTTCTAATGATAAAAAAAAGATAAAGTATATCTTTTTTCCTCTATGTACAATATCTTAAAGTTCTTATAAACTAAAAGAATTTTTTTCATTCATTTTCCATTAATTTCCAAAGAATAAAACCTCAAAAGAAAATTATTTTGAATTTTTGGAGTTAATATCTTAAAGAAAACTTTTAAAGAGGTACTACAAGGAAATTCTCTTTTTTTTAATATCTAGTTTTGATATACTAAAGAAAGTATAATTTTTTTTAATTTCTAGATACTAATTTTCTAAAATAAAGTCACCTCAAATTTTCTTTTCTTTGTTTTTTTTCTCTTGATTTCTAGGAGTAGTATTTCTAATGAAATCCTAACGGAAATATAAAAACTCAAAATATAATAACTAAAAGTACAATAACTAAAAGCTTGACATTATTGTACAAAACTAGAAACTAAAAAATGACATATAATAACATACTCAAAAAAATAAAATAAAAATAAAAACAAAATTTCCTTAAGCAACTCATGAATGCAGTGATCCTGGGGTATCTGTCATGCTCAAACTCTGGTAAGTAGATTCACACCTGTAGGAGAAAACTTAAACAAACTCTATGTGAGACAATAACATTCCCTATCAGACACATGCAAGACATGGTTGTGATATTTTTGCAAAATAACTTATTTAGCCAAAGGTGGCTAGAAGTTCAAAATTTAGCTAAGACCCCGCAAAGCCAAGAACCTAAGATTTACTAGGAAGACCGTACCCTATGTGGGTTGCCTACATATCACGTCCTGAAAGACGAGGATCAGGTATACGTAGTTCGGGCAAATTGGATACGACCAAGAATTAAAAAAATAGCTTATTTTTAGAAAAAATATTTTCTTTTGTCTTGTTTTTGAAAAATAATGAAACATGTAAATGTTTTTTGCATTTTCTTTTTTCCTTTTTTTTATTTTCAAAAATGATGAAAAAGTGCTGAATTTTTCATATATTTTTTCTCTCTTTTTTTTTAAAAAAATGTAACAAAACATAACAAGACCCTACTTGCTTTATTTTCATACCTAACCCTCTCTTTTTTTTCATTTTTTTTTTCATTTTTTCCATTTACCCTCAGCTATCATTGGTCTGCCAAATGACCTTTTCACCCTTGAATAAATGCAACACGTAGCACATAAGATGCATTAGGATGGTCTTTTATTTTTGGGGTATACATGTCCTAGACAGACCCGACCCCTGTGTTGAGTCCCCTAAGTCAAGTGCACATGATGCAAACAAACGTTTCTACTAGAGATCCGGCATGAGGCTGAGTTTATTCTAGGTTCAAAATCTGGGTATGTGCTAAATGCTGCTCTTTTACCGCTTTTATCGGGAACCAAACGGCCATCCGGCTTAGTAACTTGTGTGAGGCTCTTTCTTAGGTATGACACTAACAGAATAGGGAGTTTCGATCAGTGAGCACATCCCCGAATGTGAGAATAGAAGGGTTTCGTAACAGTTTATATACAATTCAGATAATATCAAAGCGGTAAAACAGCAGCATTTAGCACATTAACATGTAATAAAATCAGCTAACAGATAAAGCCAGATATAAAAATTCATCTAAGCTCGAATTCTGAACCCTGAACCAGAGATTCTGGGTTCGATCCCCAGCAGAGTCGCCAGAGCTGTCACACCTCCTTTTTACTACACCCCCCCCCCCCCCTGAAGAAATGTATAAAGGGAGTTTTTTCCAATTTTAGTGACAATCGAAACGGAATTTATTTATTAAAATATTTAGAGTTTCCACATGGGATAATTTATGGTGTCCCAAGTCACCGGTTCAAATCTCGAATTGAAAAAAAAGTTGACTCTGTATTACAATCTGCGAATCAAAAATCAGGGTAAGAAATTCTGTTAATCCGGGAGAAGGTGTTAGGCATTTTCGAGTTTCGTGGTTCTAGCATGGTCGCTCAACCATTATTATTGGCGCATTATCCGATTTTATTACATGTTTTAACCTATAGTTCAATTTTAACTTTTAACCTCTTTATTCATTCTTTAGAAATATTACAACGTTATTAAAATACGTCTTGAATCACGTCACATAAATGCACTTGCGGTCCATGACACAATTTATTTAACACTGTTGAGTTTTGTAGTTGGGATACATAAATGCATACCCGAGTTTAAGGAAATTAAATTATAAAAATAACGCGCCTAAAGCAGCTATACATTTACAATTTTGTAAGGGCCATAAAAATTTGCTAAATAGCACGCCTCGATTTTTAAGGATTAAAAGGAATGTAGTCAACTAAACCAAACTACAAGATTTCAATGTTATTTAATGTCTGAACTTTCAAACAAAGCTAAACTAGCAAGCAAGGTTTCGATTTTTGGCCTCCCTTTAGCTGAAGGCCTCTCTGGCGGAAGAATTCTAATTTTATCCATTGTTGTTCTATGATAAATGTAGCCTTTATTACATTTGAATCCATAGCCACTTCACTTAAAAAACTATTAATTTTTATGACTAAATGAGGAACAGTAGCGTCAGCACTAGCATCTTAACCATCAACTCATGAACATCAACTGATATTCATGATTATTCACATAAAATAAGCAAGATAACAAAACAAATTAGTAAAGAATTAAAACCTCCATGACATATGCTCAAATAAGCCAAATATATGTTAACAATGAACGTTCAAAAGGAACCAACACAACATGGTTTGAACTCATTAGAAAAAATCTAAGAAAAACAAAGTGAGTATAGAAGTTTTAGGCATAGACACAGCAGGAACAATTCAGATCTTCATCTATACGTTCGATCAAGGGCCATGTCCTCGGTAATCCTAAGTCGCGTCATGTCCTATCTGATCACCTCTCCCCAATACTTCTTAGGTCTCCCTCTACCTCTCCTCGTGTCCTCCACCGCCAGTTGCTCACAACTTCTCACTGGTGTATTAGTGCTCCTCCTCTGAATGTGCCCGAACCATCTAAGTCATGCTTCCCGTATCTTGTCCTCCATGAGCGCCACGCCCACCCTGTCTCGAATATCTTCATTCTTAATCTTATCCACCCTTGTACGCCAACACATCCACCTCAACATCCTTATCTCTGCTACTTGCATCTTTTGGGTGTGTGAGTTCTTAACCGGCTAATACTGGGTCTCATACAACATGGCGGGTCTAACCACTGCTCTATAAAACTAATATTTTAGTAACGGTGGCACTTTCTTGTCACATAGGACTCCCGTTGCTAACCTCCACTTTATCCACCCCACCCCTATACGGTGTATGACATCCTCGTTAATCTCCCCGGTCCCGTAAATAACTTACCCAAGGTACTTGAAACTACCCCTTTGAGGGATGACTTGGGAGTCAAGCCTCACTTCCACTCCCGCGTTCGTCTACTCCGGCCTAAATTTTCACTCGAGATATTCTGTCTTCGTCCTGCTCAACCAGAAACCTTTAGACTCAAGGGCTTGTCTCCAAACCTCTAGCTTCTCGTTGACGCCGTGTGTTGTCTCGTCAATTAGGACTATATCATTAGCAAATAGTATACCACCATGGCACATCCCCTTAAATATTGTGTGTTATGGCATCCATCACCAGGGTAAATAGGAAAGGGCGGAATGCAGACCCTTGGTGCAACCCCGTAACAATCGAAAAATGCTCGGAGTAACCTCTTACTATTCTAACCCGAGTCTTAGCTCCCGCATACATGTCTTTGATCACACTAATGTAGGCAACCGGGACCCCTTTAGCCTCTAAGCATCTCCATAAGACCTCCCTAGGGACCCTATCGTACGCTTTCTCTATAACGATAAACACCATGTTGAGATTCTTCTTCTTATCCTTGTATTGTTCCACCATCATCCAAATAAGGTGGATAGCTTATGTGGTAGATCGCCCTGGCATGAACCCGAACTGATTGTCTGAAATGGACACCGTCCTTCGTACTCTCATTTCTATCACTCTTTCCCAGGCTTTCATTGTATGACTCAGTAATTTGATACCCCTATAGTTGTTACAGCTCTGGATATCGCCTTTGTTCTTATATAACGGGCCCATTATACTCCACCTCCACTCTTTAGGCATCCTATTAGTCTTGAATATAACATTAAACAACCCGGTAAGCCAAGCCTGCTCTACCCATACACCTCTAAAGTTCAACTGGAATTTTGTTTGGCCCGGTAGCTCTGCCCTCTTCATCTTACCCATTACCTCCATGACCTCATCGACCTCAATTTCCCTACAATCACTTATCTCATGTGGGTTTCGGCATTTCACAAATCACCTAGTACAATATCATGATCCCTTTCTCTATTTCAGAAGTTTATGAAAGTAGGTCTGTCATCTCCTCTTAATTGGTCATCCCCCATTAAAACTTTATAGTTAATCTTTTATGCACCTCACTTGGTCCAGATCCCGAGTCGTCCTCTCTCTTACCTTAGCGATTCAGAATAGCTTCTTCTCCCTACCTTTGTTTCCTAGATCCTCATACAGACGAGCGAAAGCTGTCGTCTTAGCCTCCGTAATTTCCATCTTCACGTCCATCCTAGCAACCTTATATCTCTCACTGTTTCGCACTCTTCTCCTAGTGCTCCCTACTAACCGCAGGTAAGCCGCCTTTTTCGCTTCCACTTTACCCTGGACAACTACATTCCACCACCAGTCTCCTTCATGGCCACTGGTGCATCCCGAAGATACCCTAACATCTCTCTCACCGCCTTTCTTATACAGTCTGCCATCGTCGACCACATAGTGTTTACATTCCCACTACTTCTCCAAGCTCCCATTGTCGATAACCTTCTTACCAACTCCTGAGATTTATCCTATACACTATGTGAAACTATATTGCCTTTCCTATTTAAGTTTTACTATAATTATATTTATATACCTAATTACTATTTACGTACATTTTAAGGAAATTAATGATAATAACTAGTATCCTAAAATCACTATAACATATCTTCTATTTCTCCCATGTTTCTCTCTCCACATACCCTCCCCCCTCCCCCACGTATATTGCCTAAAAGAGCAGCAATTCCACCAATGACAACCATTAAAAAGCTTTGAAGTTTTGAATTCAAATTTGAGTTTTCAAAAAATGTTATTTGTTTGAATTGAATGTTATTACAAAGAATTGAGAATTCTCTCTTCGTCTCTCTCTATATCTCAATCCCTAATTTCAGTAATTTAAAGCAAAAAAAAAAAAAGAGCAGCAATTTCACTATTGACAGCCAATAAAAGGCTTTGAAGCTTTGAATTCAAATTTAGCCTTTCAAAAATCATTATTTGTTTGGATTGGTGTTGTTGCAAACAGTTGAGAATATGGATTTGAGTTTATATCACAATTTTGAGGGTGTTTTCGTGAAGATTAGATTTGATTTTGGTTGAATTTCATATTGAAACTCGAAGAAGACATGATATACATTATATTTACAAAATTGTAATGAAATTGTAAAAAATTTTTAGGAAATTACATTATAATTAGTAAGGTATGAGGATAAATCAATTTATGTAAGTAAACTTCTTGCAGTAAAAGGAGTTCGGGATCTGCACATACGAAAAATAATTCTCATTTCTCAACCTCTTACTTGATCGTAAGGACTTTGTAGAAATCATACGCTTTCGAGGGAAATATTGATAGTAAAGTCAAGAATTTCAATACGCTTAATTTTAATTTATGTGAGACTTAGTAAAAGGTTGTTTTATTATGTTATAACAGTCAATGATTGAATCGTAGCAGTATCTACAAATTAAAGGTACTTTTTGTACCCTTACTTCAGTATTAATTAGAAAATTGAGAGTTTGGAGACTAAATATATCTCCTAAAGTAATGCAATGCAAGCTTGTTTTTGTCTTCTAATTAAACTCTGTTATATATGTGATGGGGATAACAGTTGAATTTTTCTCTGATGGAGCAACCTACAAAATTTGAAAGCAAGCAATACCAACAACAACAACTACCCAGTATAGTCTCACAAAGTGGGTCTGGGGAGGGTAATATGTTGACGAGCCTTACTCCTATCCGAAAGGCACGAAGGCTGTTTTCAATCGACCCTCGGCTCAGTGAAGGAAAGGAAAAACAGAAACAAAAACAAAAACAAGAGAGCATTAGTAACTCTATCAGAAATAGCCTAAATAATTCTCTAAAAATAAGAACCATAAATGAAATAGCATGCAATAATATCAGACAGTAAATATTAGAAATAACTACCATAAAGGAGACACAATCCAATAAACAAATCAACTATGAATAGCCCTGGAAAGCAAGCAATACCAAAAGGTGTAAATGCTTCTTTGAAAAACTCGACACACAAAGTGGAAGCACAAAAAGCACAAGCCTTTTTCGTAGCTATTTGTTGATTTTATCTAAAGGCCAGAAGGTATTTTCATGAAAAATTAAAGAGTGGGTGGTAGATTAGGAAAGAAAAGGGAAAAAAAAAAGAAAAAAAATGTAATTATATCCCTTAATTAAAGATATAAATAATAAATTTAAATTGTATATATTTTATGAATAAAACTTATTTATACAAAATAATTAATTAAATATAATTACTAAAAATAATAAAATTACATGAAAAGAAACTCTATAAATATTGGGTACAGGCTGGGGAATATAAAGCGAGCCGGCCATTAATTAGGTCCACCGTGTATATTCTCCCATGCAAATCCAAAATCACCAATCATTTTCATTAACAAACAAAGCCATCAATCATAGAAAGTTTTCATCCAACGATAATTATATTATCTTGAGCGCTTTTCATTCTAACAATTTAGCACTTACGGTCCAACTAATTAAGAAAATTCCTAACCCCGACTCCGAGATGAGTCTTTATTCAAAATAGTCCCTTAAGTTTAGGGATGTATGTCTCTTTTTTTTGTTATTATATTATCTTGAGTGCTTTTCATTCTAACAATTTAGCACTTATGGTCCAACTAATTAAGAAAATTTTCAAACGAATATTAAACACAAGTGTCACGTCTGTTTCGTACCCAAACTAAATAACGGTCGTGATCGATTCTACATGGTCAATGGGTCAGGGTCTTTTCCGTTTTTATATCTAAAAAAGAGTAAGAGGGCGATTTCTTTTTTCAATTTTTCTCTTAATCACAGTTTATTTTTATCAATAATTATTTTTCAAAAATATTTTGTACAGATATTTTTGTTTTTGTTTTGATTAGTGCTATATATAAAATTAAAATAAAAAATTAAATTGGAGAAGATAGTGGGTTTTTGCTTTAATCATGTGGACAGCACGTGACATTTTGTTAGCTTAAAATGCTCATTCAAATATTTTGTTTATCAAGATTCAATTTTTACAAACTTATAGGAGTGCATGTGTTCGAGATAACATAGTAACTCAATAAGGACTAAAATAGATGACCCTCAAAGTTGAGGGACTATTAGAGCTAAAAACTCGCACCAAGATTCTATCAAGATTAACCCCACTTTCTCGAACACTTTCTCTCCCACTTTTGAGGAATCAATCTCTTAGATTCTTCATTTTTCTTCTTGCAATTTCTCCGATGACCTTAACAGTCCGACCGGTTTTCTGTGAGCTTAAACCGCAGACTCTGAAGGCTGAGCCAGCGGTTTTTACGCCGGTTCAGAAGCTGAGAGTATCAGAACCAGGGCAGCTGGAGAATGGGAAAATAATGTTGCAGCCGAGGTTGACTTCTTTAAGGTCATTCGGGTCGGATCCTGTCGGAGTAATCAAGACCAAGAACGGTTTTCATGGAGAAGATGACGAGGTTTCACCCTTTTTCGCAACGTTGTCAGAGTATATTGAGAGTTCCAAAAAGAGTCAGGATTTTGAGATTATCTCTGGTCGACTTGCCATGGTAATTAACTTCTCACTTTTTCTGGTTATTATGATTGTTTCTTATATTCAGTTTCAATGCATATAGTTCAAATTGATATATAGAGATTTTAATTTCAACTGGACTTTAGAATCTAGGTGTATTTTTTTAATTTAGAAAATCTAAGATTTGTACTCACTCCGGTCCAAAATAAGTAATTTTTTGATCTTTCTCTTCTGGTCTAAGTGATATTTCTAAATTTTAAGAATAAATTAATTATATTTTTCCTATATTATTCTTAGAATAAATAATGTTGGAATATGTGTTAGATGTGTTTATGTGAGATAGTAAAAATTATTATGGTCAATTTCATTACTAATTAATGCTAAAAAATAAATTTCATAGTATATATGAAAACATCTAAAAATTACTTAGGACAAGAAAGAGTGTCAATAAAGCCAATTAGAAAAAGTAATTATCAGTGTAAAAGAAATTTGCATAATTTATGTATTAATACAGGGGAGGGGGAGACGAGTTCTCCCGAGGTTAAAAAAAAATCTTTTTCATATAATTATCACAATTTATAGTGTTCTTTTATTATTGCTTCAATCAACGCCCAGATCATATTATTATTTATAATAGTAAAAAAAATTCATCATATACTGTCAGTGCGATTTGGTAAATATATTTGTAAAATATTTTTTTGCTCGCCTACCAAATAACATGAAACATTTTTCGATGAAAAGAACTTCAACTTGTCGATCACATAAATCACTTTTTCTTTTTCGCTGGGTTCTCACTTCGTTAGATCAGTTAACTTGACTCGAACTTGACTTATTTTTACAATCATATGTCTAAACGAGAAGTGTCTAATTCAAGTTTAACTTTTGAAAGTCATCCATAAATGGAACTATGGAAGTACGTAAATATATATAACTATATATTCTGCTTAATGCTTATCATCATCAAATACAATTACGAGTTCATCTTGTTCTGTGCACTGACAACATAAATAAATTTTATACAATCAGGTTAAGTTGATCTTGATCTGTAACAATATGTAGATTTTCTACCAAGTCTAATATGGTAACTTGAAAAAGATCAGAGAGCAATAACTAGTAGTAACAATTGATTAATGTCTTTTATTTTTCACTCGATGTTCAATATTCATAACTAAATTTAATTTTGCACTCGGAAGTCCCAAAATGGGGAATAAATTACTATATATGTTCTCCCTAACAAAAGATTAAATTGTATTATTAGTCAAAAAATTATTTGTAAGTATGTATACCTTTATAATGAGTTATCCACCAGTCCACATAAAGCTCAAGCTTTTGTCCAGATTGTGTTTGCAGCAACAGTGTCAATGGAAGTAGTAACTGGAAATTCTGTGTTCATAAAGACGGATTTTCAAGGAATAGCTGAAGCTGCTGGGGTTTCTATTGGTGCTGTAGCTTGTGCTGCCATTTTTGCACGGTTTTCAAGTTCTCGCAGCAAAGTTGGCCGAATCTTCGCAGTTGGTTGCAACACATTCATCGATTCCCTTATCGATCAAATCGTCGATGGCTTGTTCTATGACAGGGAGCTCAGTGATTGGACTGACGATATCTAAGTCTCAAATATTGAAAATAAAGCACCATAATTAAAGGAAGACAAGAATAACTATTGTACAAGAAAGTGTTATAGTTTGTGTGTATATATAGCTTATTTTATGGAAGGTTTGAAGCATACAATGTGACATATATGAATGATGTAATTAGACCTTAGTTAATTAGTTTCAAAGTGGATAGATATCATATATCTATATATCTATATATCTATATATCTATATAAAGTTGGGAATAAGAGAGGTGACGTGGCACCTTCCTATGCTTTATCTTTTTTTCTCCTTTTTTTGGGACAGATTCCTATTTTTTCTTATTTCTCCCCTATATTTACCATTTTATGTGCGTTGCATAAAACAATGAACAGTCGCTTCTTTATTTTTCTTAAGTATACATTACTCACTCCTCTACTTCTTCCTTAAATTAAAGCCTGTGTCTTCCCTTCTTTCTCCTACTCTCATTGATTCTCTTGATTATGTTTTAATGATTTCTTTCTTTTATTTCTTTCTATATAATCGAAAGCTTCACTGACAAAAAACCCGTATACAAGAGGCCAAACCCTTAAATCCGTGGCGATAGAACAAGAAGTTGTGAAGAAATTTATCATAATTGGTGCTCTTTTACTTTTTCTGCTTTATTCGTTACCTTTCGGCATCCTCATGTGCTTCACTTCTTCTGTTTGTTTTGAGTTTCAATTAACTATTTTGCTTTTTGCTCTTCGATAGAACTTAGCCAATGCATGTATTTCACTGGTTAGCTAAAATGGTGCTTTAGAAGATCCAAACTTCATTCTTCTTTATTATACTTTGATGGGATATGCGCAGGTGAGTAAAAATTACGTACATTATAGATATCCAGAATTTAGTTAATTTATTTTCTGTAAGGTGTTTCAGTTGTGACCAAGTATGAGGAAATTGAAAATAAAATTTCTTTGATTTAATCGGGTAAATTGCATCGTGAATGAGTGTTATTCCTTTTTTTTTTTTGTGTGTGTGTGTAATTCCTTTTACTGCCTTTAACTAGAAGTTTGTATCTTTTATAATTATGCTACAAATGATTATGCAGTCACTTGAAGTTTTGCTTGGAATTGTGAAAATAAAATGTGCACATGACTATTTTGATGGTCTAATGTTAACTCTCTGTGCTTTGAGTAGAGGAAATAGTTTAAAGATAATTTTAGAAATTAAAGAGAGAAAAGAAGGATGAGTAAAAGAGAATGATATTCAAGAAAATAGTATAGTGAGTGGTCCATGAATTCTATCTGCGTTTGGCATTAAGAGAGTATGTCTTGGGCGACAACAAAGCTTAAATTTTGAGACAATCATAGCTAGAGGTTGCTGCTTATCCTTTACTTTTTTTGTCATGCCTGAAGTAACTTTTTTCAGAGCAAGCACTCCTCTCTTATTTGGTATGCCCATGGAAGGCATGGTCTATCATAGCGTTCATGGAGCGAGCTGACTGATTTCATTAGGCCAGAAGGATGAATGTTGTGGCAGAGTGAATTGTTCGAGCAGTCATGTATTCAGAATGCTATGAGTTCACCAACAGGGCTCCTGGTCCTGCAGCCACTAATGGAAGGAACACAACTTTTATAAGAGAAGTTCCACGTCCTTAGTGTCACGGGGGCGTTTTCTGTCCGTCGAAACACTGCCCGTTGTGCGGCAGTCAAGTCCCCACTTGACTTAAGCCTTGCCCGATATTCTTTTGCATTCGAGGTTTAACACTTAGAATCACTTTAAGACAGCATAAAATAAACAAATTTACACAAAATAAACGGGAACTCTTTCCCCACCTTTTATAAAATCAATTAGAAAGAAAATTTCCGAGTTTGGCAAGATGCTGCTACTCTTGGCAAGCACAAACTCACAGAAATAGCTAACATTTGCACGAATCTGCCCTATAAAAGCCCCTGCCTAAGGCCGCTCGTGCTTCCCACTCGTTTGGCAAGGCAATGACACATATTTTGCCATGCTCGAGCATTAAAATAAACAACCCTATGCCTATTTCCTAGACTATTTCTCTCCCTAGGTACTTAGCTCTTTTTTAAGACTGCTAACACACACATATATATAGTGTAATCAGCCCAAAATTGTTTCCTATTTTCAGTTGACATTCCCCAACTGATAGGACATGATCCCCATGATCAAAAACGTGTAGGACATGCTATAACGTGCCTAAAAACGTGCAAAGACTCAGCATTATAATCCGCAACTCTTGGACATGACAGTTGTAACCGCCCATCTGCATATCATGTGCACAGCATACTTGAAAACCACTCCATGTGCACTGCATGTGCGCATTTCCGGCCATCAGCTGCATGCCCAAGGATGGCATTGCGCCCAACCTAGGCCTTTGACACTGCTCCCGCTCAATGCCATCGCCATAGCTCATCGCCCATGACTTTGCCGCGCGCCCGTCTAATGCACCAGTTGGTTGTCCTTATCAAGTCGCCCCTACTTGATCAAGTCTTCCTTTTGCTAATGTCGATCTAATTTTAGCATCAAGTCACCAAGCCTTGATGCCCTTTTCTTTGCCAAGTCGTTTGTCCACAAGTAAAGTAGGTGCCAGCCCACTCACCTAAGTCATGGCAACATCACATTGCCAATTCCTTTGCCTTGGCATTAAGCTGCCTCACTTTAGTGCCTAGGTCTTTCCTGTTTTGATTGGTCAAGCTTTCGTCCAGCCCGCCTAGTTCCGTCAAGGTCTTGGCCTTTGCTCGCACGCAACCCACTCTTGTTTTGGTATAGTCCGTCACACTATAGCCCTTAGATCGAAGTGTAGTCCGTCACACTTTCCCTTGCAATAGATTGTTTCCATCGACAACACCCGCATTATCTTGCATGTTGATTTTCCCTGCACATAGGCCAATGGCAAGGCCATCATTCCAAAATCCTCACCATTGTCGCGTCGCTTACCGATCAGCTTTGTCAAGGGTCTAACAGACTACCCCAACCAGTTGAATTCGACGCCCTTGTCGAATAGATCCTAACACATGCTGCTATTTGCAAAGACATCAGAAGTTCAACACCCTTTTGAGAATTACGTTGTCTTGTCCGTCATTCCCACAGCAAATCCAGCACGCCAACTGACTGATTTAAAAGAACCCAGACTGATTTTTGGCACCCACAAATTCGAAAATTCTACTTCATAGCCTTCCTTACCTTTTCTGAATTTCTAAGCCAAGACAATCCCTTCCACGAACAAGCAAATTGACCCCTTGTCTTGCTGTCTTATTCATGTCCGTCTCGACCTCGTCATGAACCTGGCCTGCTCTGATACCAGCTGTCATGGTGGCATTTTCTGTTCGTCGAAACACTGCCTGTTGTGCCGCAGTCAAGTCCCCACTTAACTTCAGCCTTGCTCAAACTTTTTTGCTTTCGAGGTTTAACGCTTAGAATCACTTTAAGGTAGCATAAAATAAATTAAGGCACACAGATTTACGGGAACCCGTTCCTAACTTTTTACAAAATAAATTACAAAGGAAATTTCCGAGTTTGGTAAGGTGCTGCCACTCTTGGCAGGCACCAACTCACAAAAATAGCCGACATTTGCATGAATCTGCCCTATAAAAGCCCCCGCCTAAGGCCGCTCGTGCTGCCCACTCGTTTGGCAAGACAATGGCAGATATTTTTCCATGCTCAAGCCTTAATATAGACAATCATATGCTTATTTCATAGTCTATTTTCCTCCCTAAGTACTTAGCCTGTGTTTAAGGCTGCTAACACACATATATATTGTGTAGTCAGTCCAAAACTGTTTCCTATTATCAGTTGACATCCCCCAACTGATAGGGCGTGATCTCCATGTTCAAAAACGTGAAGGACATGCTAGTACATGCCTAAAAACGTGCAAAAAATTCGCATTATAATCAACAACTCTTGGACATGGAAGTTATAGCCGTCAAACTGCATAGCATGTGCATGACACACTTGACAACCACTCTACGTACATTGCATGTGCACATTTTTTGCCATTAGTTGCACGCCCAAGGCTGACATTGTGCCCAACCTTGGCCTTTAACACTGCTCCCGCTCAATGCCATTACCACTGCTCGTCGCCCATGACTTTGCCGTGCGGTCGTCTGTTGCCACAGGTTTTTGTCCTTGTCAAGTCAGCCCGACCTGATCAATTCTACGTTTTACCAATGTCAATCTAATTTTAGCATCAAGTCACCAAGCCTTGAAGCTCTTCCCTTTCCCAAGTCGTTTGCCACAAGTAACTTAGGTGCCAGCCCGCTCACCTAAGTCGTGGCAACATCACATTGCCAATGCCACTGCCTCGGCACTAAGCTGCCTCACTTTAGTGCCTAGGTCTTTCCCGTTTTGCTTAGTCAAGCTTCCGTCCAGCCCGCCTAGTTCCGTCAAGGTCTTGGCCTTTGCTTTCACGCAGCCCACTCTTGTTTTGGTGTAGTCCGTCACACCATAGCCCTCAAATAGAAGTGATGTCCGTCACAATTTCCATTGCAAAAGATTGTTGCTGTCGACAACACCCGCATTGTCTTGCATGTTGATTTTCCCCGCACATAGGCCAATAACAATGCCATTATGCTAAAATTCTCGTTATTGTCACACTGCTTATTGATCAGCTTTGTCAAGGGTGTAACACTTAGCCCACAGGGAGCTACTAAATACACAATTGGCATAAAGGAAATGAGTGACTGATGGCGTTATGCACCTTTCTACCTCCCACCATACCTAACCCAGGTACACATGTGATTTGTATTTGTTCGAGAAGAATCTAAAATATTTTTAGGATGAAACTACCATTTTTTTATGTGTGAATGTGATGCATATAGATGCGTTTTTTAAATATTATTTGTTGGTTTGATATTTCATACATGTAAGGACCAATTGAAAGGTGGGAAAAAGGACTTTAAAGAAAACGAAAATGAATATCAACTGGAGGAAGAGAAAGAACTAATGCACAGAAAGTAAACCAACGTGTATATATATATATATATATATATATATATATATATATATATATATATATATATATATATATATATATATATATAGATATAAAATCTAGGTCAGCCTCAAACCAGTGCAATTCAAAACCACGGTGTAAATATTAAAATTATTTGCGAAAAACTTTCATCATTTTTAAAACAAATAGTTTAAGACATAAAAGAAAGATTTATATTACGATACAATCATCCCAAAACCACAGTGTCACGGAGATCATGAGAATCTAAGCTAAATACGTAGACTTTTAACGTGTCTAAAAACCAACACAACAATACAACCGGAAACGAGAAGGAGAGCCAAGGCATATGAATACCATGTAGATACCTCAGCAACTCCACAGTCTATGACCTTGATCAACGACTGCTACTGGGACTATAGATACCTGGATCTGCATACAAAGTGCAAGGGGTAACGTGAGTACACCAACTTAGTACGTAACAAGTCCAACTTATGGAGTGATAGGTAGTGACGAACTCAACCTCCTCAAAGATAACAAAAATAATGTACAAAAATGTAGGCATCATTTCAGTTAAATAAACGTCTCGAGCAGTAAAATAGAACAAGTATGAACAAGGTAATGACGTGTAACTCTGCTACATCTACATGTCAATGCACATGCTGTATGAAATGTACCATGCTGAGTGCCTTATGTGACCACAATCTCAAATTCTAGTCCACTAAGTACTCTATATGGCTCATACGGCCCAGGGAAGATCCATCTTGGAATATATACATCTCTTACGGAAACCACTCAGTACTGAGGAAGGCCATTCCAGCCTATGAAGAAGACCCATCTCCAGGTAGTAAAAATAAAAACCTCACAACCACTCGGTACTGTATATGGCTAAGTAGACTCAGGGAAGATCCATCCCAGGATATATACACATCAATGAAAACAGTCATCCAGTACCAAGGAACAGGCCAATCTAGCCTTATGTAGAAGATCCATCTCCAGATGTAAGTACTTCGGACAAGACATGTCCAAGAAGATCTATCCCTAAATATAACCAATCGTGCTCACTATGGGTGTGAAGATTCTAGGGGGGGCTCCTATGTCCCAATCGCCATATCATATCTAGCGAATGCATGTATCAATAATCCATTGCAGTGTGCAGCTCGATTCATAACTGTCACTCATAATCAGGCTCTTGACCTCACTCGATCACCACTCTCCAGTCCCACACACAGGCCCACAATGCCATGAAACTAGCCCAAAACAATTATATAATGTGCCAAATAATAATAATTGAGATTGAGACATGATGTGATATGCATGATCAAGACCGAGTAAAGAATATCAGTGAATGAAATGATATGACAGCAAGAAATGACCACCCGAGTTTCAACATTATCGACATAAATCCCAAATAGGATGTCAAGCATGATTCATAGCACCTTTACTTAATCACATGATAGAAACAAAAATATCATTAAGAAAGAGTTACTATGCGATGCCATAGAATGAACCAAGCCGCATTCCTCACGATGCACGCCTGCACGCCAGTCACTTGGCATGTACGTCACCTCAATGCCATCAAACAGCACATAGTTCGGGGTTATGAACCCTCAGAACCAAGTTTGGAAATGTTACATATCTCAACCAAGCCAGAATCTTACTCCGCGATGCCCTTACCTCTAATATTGGTCAGGATGCTCCAGATACAGCCATAACAGTACGGTACATTCCAAACGAGCTAAAGGAATCGATCCAATAAGGAAATTCTAAACTTAAGGTCAAAAGTAAAAACGTTAACTCAAAAGACGAGCCCTGGGTCCACGTCTTCAAATCAGACCACATTCTCAAATTTTGACAACGCATTCAATTTTGAGACTATCTATACTAGTTTCACTCAATTCCGACTTCGTATCGGCTTACAAATCCCAAGAATTCATTTTATGAAGTTCCACAATTTTTCCAAAACTTTCATCTCAAAACTCTAGTCAAATGATGTATCTTAGCCATAATTGAGTTAGAATCACTTATCCCGATGATTTTCTTAAAACTCCCTCGAAAAATCACCAAAGCCCGAGCTCCAAAGGTCAAAATATGAAATAAAACCCTAAATCTCGTATTTATAGTGCACCTCTCGGATTCCCATCACCGCTGACCGCGGAAAATCATTGCTGCCATGGTAAACCATAGCTGCCCATGGAAAATAGCCGCTGACCGCGGTAAACCACCTCCGACCGCGCTTCTAGTGGCTATACAAACATGCCTTAATATTTTAGCCATAACTTTCTCTACAGATGTCCAAATCATGATTTGCTTACCTTTATTGAAACTAGACACAAATGGATAAAACTTTTGTTTTTGAATCATCTTAAAATATCATGTAGATCAAAAGATATAGGCTTCCAAATTTGGAGCTACAAACCTGCAAATTCTCCCATGGACCGCCTCAGCGCTCCATTTTCCGCCACAACAGTAAAACTTCCACCTCAGCGGTAAAAACTCCGCCTCAATGGTAGATTTAAACACCAAGACCATTGCTAGAGTTATGATAATGCCTTGACTCACTCAAAACTTACCCGAGGCCCTCGGGACCTCAACCTAAACATACAAACACCTCCCATAACATCATTAAAATTTGGTCGAGCCTTCGAATCACTCAAAACAGTAACAAAACACCAAATCATCTTCGGATTCAAGTTTAAGAACTTAGAAACTTTCAAATTCCACAAACAACGCTGAAAACAATTAAATCGCCTCCGAATGATCAGAAATTTTGCACACACATCACAAATGACACAACGGACCTACTCCAACTTCTGGAAACTATTCCGACCCCGATAGTAAATTTTCCACTACCGACCGGAAACGTCAAATTTCATATTTTGCCAATTCAAGCCTAAATCTATCACGGACCTCCAAATTCCTTTACGGGTGCGCTCCGATGTCAAAAATAATCCAACATAGCTAACAAAATCATAAAAATCCAAATCAGATATCAAATATGAAGAAGTCAAAACTTTGTCAAAACTTTCAAATCTAAAGCTTCAAGCTGAGAACCATTCTTTAATATCTATTTCGATTAACCTGAAAACAAAAACCGATAATTTACATGAGTAATAATACATACGAGGCTAGTCATACCCAAGAACTGGTGAGCAAAGTGCAACTGCTAAAAACGAGTTGGGTCGTTACATCCTCCCTCGCTTAAACATATATTTGTCCTCGAACGTGCCCAGAGTTGTTCCGAAAACCATCAAATCACTGTGTAACCTTATCATGCACATACACGGGAGTGACCCCACATCATCCTATATCATGTAGATCCAATAACACAATGTAACTGAAATTTCACAATCCAACCAACCCCACAAACCTTATAACAAAATTTTCACTTCCGGAATTATCTATAAGATAGAATTTCACATCCACACGCGGAATAAATCTGAACACGATGTAGCAAGCCCTAACAACAATTGATTATGGAATTCATAGGATATACCATGCCACTTGAACCCTCATAGCAAAAACTTCAAATAATAGTAACTGCTCAAATAACCGAATATTGATAATAAACCTCTTATCAAATAAAGCCTCATTCCAACACTTTCATACTTCCAATGATGAATGAAACATGCAGAAAGTCATAACCATCCCTTAGATAAATCATTCATGGAGCTCCCTCTCCTTCGGCAAGAACTATAGTAATTTCTAAGCCGAAACACGATATTATCCTTCCAACATGCTGAAACGAATCCAATAGTACTCAATCTAGTTCCCAATAACTTCAATCTCATCCAACGCGACTACCCTATTGACATGACTCATCAATACCATCTAAAGCCACAATCCGTGCACCGAGAAGAAACAAGACAATATACTCAAATCATGAAAAATGACTCAAATGAGAGAGAGGTACTGCAAGCTCACCAGTACCACCATAATACAATGCTGAGAATCCATCACACATCGTAAAACCAGAACACATATATCTAACCCAAAGGATCATACCTCCACATAAATTTGCTCCAATGCACAACCCTATCCAAACACTGGTCCATATGAAACACCTTAAGCCAATATGCTCAGAATCAACAACCACACGCAAAATGATTTCTAGTACCAAGAGTGAATCATCATAACCACGGAGAAGCAAATGATGCATTGCCATACCAGCCCAAAAGATAATACCCAATGCGCAAGCAATCATGCAATACCTGGATGCTCACCTCGCTCAAATTCCGCTATAACACCCAAATAGAACCATATCCTTAGTGCCTTTAATCGATGGATCAGAATCCCGCGTAGCATACAAGAGTGACTCACAATAAATCTCACAAACTGAATGGCACCTCTTTCAACAATAGCAATTCGGAGTCAGCATACCCGACTCGATGCAGAACGCACATCCATGTTGGGCCTATCAGAGATCCCTAAACTAACTCTAGTCACCGATAATAGATGAATAACTCTTCGAAAGTTCATAATGACTGAATCATCGCACATGCTATCATTTGACTAGCTTGCCCACATCTTCACAATCCATAATGATGAAATAACTTGCTTATGAGAACTCCCAATCTCCAAATTCATAAAGCACACTGATCATCATATCTGATCCTAATACTCGATCATCCCACGAGGGGTAGTTCTAAAAATTCTTCTGTGCCACCAAGAAAACTTTGAATATCAGTAGTTGATCAGACAAGATAGTGTCGCAATACCAATAAAGCATCCATAACTCAAACAAATCGCCCTTTCTAAAATTTATACCCTCATCAAGCCATACCAATCAATGATCTCATTTATCTAGTCATTTGAATCTCTCTATGTTGCCTAAGAATTTATAACCTTCCTTTAAAACTCGAATCGTCACCTTATACTTGCAAATCTAAACCTCACACATCTTACCGCATCTACTACACCATTATATGATAAATGTGAGAACTTCATAATCCACTTCGAGCTACAAGAAACTACGTACTCAGCTCACCAAGAACTGTCCATTGGTCCCATCTAGAAAAAATTGCTATAGATCACATGCTCCTCATTCCAACATAAATGTACGCCTCCAACCGAGGTAGAAATCATGAGAACTCCCTGGATCCCATTTCCACAAAACTAAACCGTCAAGACTAAATCCTTTTAAGTTAACTAAACTACGGAAGCCATCAAAATCTAAGAGTTTTTCCACAAAATACCCACAGAAACTCATTATCTCATAAACCCCAACGAACTAATCATAACCCTAACCATACCGACCGAACAAACACTGCTCAATTACAATGCCAATCTTTCAGACAACCTTCAGAATTCATGTCGTGGCCCTCGGGGCCTCAACCAAAAATAGAACAAGTCACATATCATCATTTAAACTCAAAAGAAATCTCTGAACACTCAAAACAATGTCGAAACATCAAATCACCCTCAGATTCAAGCCTAAGGATTCCAAAATTTCCAAATTCCACAACCAATCAAAAAATTTATCAAACCTCATCTGAGTGATTTGAAATTTTGCATACATGTCACAAATCACACGAACAGACCTACTCCAATTTCCGAAATTCCATTCCAACCATGATATTAAGATTTACAATGCCGACCGAAAAATGCAAAAATTCTAATTTTTCCTATTCAAGCCTAAATCTTCCGCTGACCTTCAAATTACATTCAGTACATGCTCCTAAGTCCAAAATCACCTAATAAAGCTACCCGAACCATCAGAATTTACATCCGAGAACTTCTACATATAAGTCAATATCCGATTGAATTTTCTAACTTAAGCTTACTCAAAAGAAACTAAGTGTCTTATTCCTCTCCAAAACCACTCCAATCCTGACCAACCAATACGATACAAAGAAATGTAGTTTAACAAGACGTAAAGAAGCAATAATGGGGGAAACATCGCTGTAACTCATGAAACAACTGGCTGAGTCATTACAAATGTTTTATTTTCTTTTCAGATAGCAAGTGTAAAATAACTCTCGATGCCCATATGTAAAGATGTCTGAGAAGTCATGAATGGCGTGATACCGTACAACATGAGGAAAAATGCATCTCTATGCTTGTATGTCAAGTGTGCATGCCAAATGTGATACGACTCGGTGATAAAACCATATACAAACTCTCAAAGTATCATTTCACTCACTCCTCCCAGTCACTCATTCCTAACAGTCGCTCAGTCCTCACGGTCACTCAATCCACCCAATTATTCGGCACTCGGGATTCGGTAGGTACCTGCGCTCAATAGAGCTGTGTACAAACTCCGAAAGGGATCCTTTAGCCCAAGAACCATATTAATACAATCATGGCATAAATCCATAAAACATGTTGTGGCGTGCACCCCGATCCCATAAATGTTCTTACAATCAGGCTCCCGACCTCACTCAGTCATCAATCTCTCCGGTCTCTCGGGCTCTCAATATTATGAAATATCATCCCAGAAATAATGATGTGATGTATCATAAACACTAACAGAGATTGAGATATGATAGGCATATGAACGCGTATGACTGATTATGTAATGCAATGAAAGTAGATAGCTTAACAACAGAAATAGCGTCAGTGGGTCCCAACAAGATAAGCATGTAGCCTAGGCATAGATTCTAACATGGATCAAGCTCAATTACGTAGAAATTTCATGGTTACATATAAGATCAGGTAACTACATAGTACCACAGAATTGACGGAGTCACAATTCACACGGTGCACACCTACACGCCCGTCACCTAGTATGTGCGTCACCTTAACATCAATCACATAGCACGTCATTCGGGGTTTCATACCCTTAGCAATAAGTTTAGAAGTGTTACTTACCTCGAAAAAGCTAATTCCAATACCGAGCCAGCCAACGATGCACCAAGAATACCATCTCGTGCGTACCAACCCCCGAACGGCTCAAAACTAGCAAAAAGCAACTCAAATACATCAAATAAAGCCCATAGAAATAATTCCAAATGATTAAGATCGAATCCTTAATCAAAACCCAAAACCCGCCAAAAGTCATACCTTGGCCTGTGCCTCGGAACCCGATAAAACTTACAAAATCCGATGACTCATTCGATTGCGAGTCCAACCATACTAGTTTTATTTAAATCCAACTCTGAACCGATGTTCAAAGCTTAAAATTCATATTATGAAATTTTGCGCAAAAAAACCCTAATTTCCTCTTTGAAATTCATCAATCAAAAGCTAGAATCGAAGATAAATTCATGAAATTATAGCCAAAACCGAGTAGAGAACACTTACCTCAATTCATATGGTGAAAATTGCTTCAAGAATTGCCTCAATCTGATCTCCATAGCTCCAAAAATGTAAAAGTAGTTGAAACCCTCAGAATAAAGTACTTTATAATATGCCTAGACATCTCTTATGCCAACGCAGGAAATGCAGTGTGTTCACAATACAAAAAAAAGATCGTACTGCCAACAAAAGACTATAAGTGTTCACGATACACCCTACGTGAGCATGATGATCACAAGTGCCAAAGCTTCGCGAACGCAAATCCGATTTCGCAATTGTGTTGAATAATTCACCAACTCCCAGCTGCCAAACATCAACACTCTGCGAACACATATCCCTGCACGCAGACACGAAAAACACAACACCAATCCATCGCAAATGCGACCAAGGAAGCGCGAAAGCGAAGAACAAACCACTGCACTAACCAAAATACCCATCACGAATGCATTTCTCAATCCACGATGGTGAAACACAACTGCAACACCAAAAAACCAACAACAATAACAACATGGTCCAAAATAGTCTGAAACCCTTCTGAAACTCCCCCCAGCCCCTCGGAACCCCGTCCAAGCATACCAACAACTCGCATAACATAACACAGACCTACTCAAGGCCTCAAAAAACCATAACAACATTAGAAAAATGAATCACAACTCAATTCAAAATCAATGAACTTTGAAACCTCAAACTTCAAGAACCGATGCCGAAACCGATCAAATTACGTCTGATTGACCAAGCGTTTTGTGCGCAAGTCACATTTGACGTTTTGGACCTACTCTAACCTCTAGAATTAGAGTCCGAAATAGATATAAAAAAAGTTCACTCCCCATCAAAATATCAAAAATTCCAACTTTTGTCATTCCAAGCCTAATTCTACTAAGGACCGCCAAATCACAATCCGGATGTGCTCCTAAGTCCAAAATCATCCGACTGAGCTAACGAGACCATCAAAACTCCAATCCGAGGTTAAATACTAAAAAGTCAAACTTTTTCATTTCTTCCAATTTATCCTACCTGAGAACCATCCTTCCAAATCATTCCCAAATAACCTGAAAACTAAAATCGATGATTCACATAAGCCATAATACATAGAACGATGATACTCAAGACTTCAAATAGCTGAATGGGATGGAAAATGCTCTAAATGACCGGTTGGGTCATTATATACTCTCCCACTTAAAAATACATTCATCCTAGAATGTGCCAAGAATTGTTCCAAAAGCTATCAAATCGCCGTGTAACCTTACCATGCACATACCCGGGGATAATCCCACTCCCCCTATCCCATATAGGTCTAATAACACAATATAAGTGAAATCTCTTAATTTAACCTAGCTCAAAAACCTTAGAAACAATTTTCCAACATCCGAAATTTCTATAAGATCAGAATTTGGCATCGACGCATTGTACAAGTCTGAACAATTTGTATCAAGCCGTAATCATAATCCAAGATGCAATCACATGATATACCACATAACTCAAATACTCATAGCGATAATTTTTAATCACAGTATTTTCTCAAAACAACTTCAATACCGGTAATAAACCTCATATCGAAAAAAGCCTCATTCTAAAACCTTTGTGCACAGACGATAATGAAAGAAACATGTAGAACTCCTAACTATTCATCAGATCAACAAGTCATTGATCTCCCTCTCTTTTGACAAGAACAATAGCCAATTTCAAAGCCGATTTCCGATATTATCCTTCCAAATATACCACAATTAAAATTGATAGCACCCATCCTATATCCAATGAACTCGTTTTATCAAATACCATCTACTATGCAGACATGCAACATCAATACAATCCAAAGCCATAACCCGTGTACCAAATAAGCAACATTCCAAATGTACTCAATCATGGAAAATGACTCAAACGAGAGAACTGTCCTACAAGCTTAACAAGTACCGCCATAACGAAATGCTAAAAATCCATCACACACGGTATAACCATAACACATGCATCTATCACAAAGGATCATACCTCAACATTACTCCGCTAAAAAATGTGATCCCATCCAAAGACTAGTCCATATTATATACCTCAAGCCACCTTACTCAAAATCAATGACCACGCCCAATTCGGCATCAAGTATTCAAAGTGCATTACAATAACCACGGAGAAACAAATGATACAATGCGACACCATACCCGAGAGAACATAACAAATATGCAATCAATCATGAAATAACCAAATTCCTATCTCGCTCAAATTATGCTACAAAGCCCAAATAGGACTGCATCATGTGTGCACATAACCAACAAATCACAAACCCTCATAGCATTGAAGGGTAACTCATAGAACATATCGAAACACAAATAAGCTTAACTCTAACTGAATGGCACTTCCCTCAACAACAATGGTACGGAGTCAACTAATTCGACCAAGTGTATGATATACATCCTTATTGGGCCTACTAGTGGGCTCCAAATCAACTCTGGACATCCACAAATAGATAATTAACCCTCTAAAGGTCCAAAATGATCTAACCATAACATATACCACCCTCTGACTAGCGTTGGCCACATTTTCACAGTCCAGAACCACAGAACAATCTGCTCCTGAGAACACCCGATCTCCAAATCCATATAACACACAAATCACCATATCTAATCCCATCACCACTGCATGATTGTCTAACACATCTCTCTCTCTCATACACGATCATCCTACAAGGGATACTTCTCTAATTCGTTCATGCCACGTTGCAAATCTGAATATCAGCAGTCCATCAACTAGAGGAGTATCACAATACCAATGAAGTATCCATAAATCAAAACACAGTGTGCCTTCTAAAATGTACACTCTTCTCAAGCAATACCAAATAATAATATCATTAACTTAGTCATCTAAAATTGTCCATACTGCCTAAGAATTCATGACCTTCCCTTCAAAACTGAACTGAGACCATACACATGCAAATTTCAATCCTACACACCACACTACGTTTTTTATTCCCATGTGAAAGTGCAAAAATCTCATAATCCAGTTCGAGCCACAACAAACTAAATACTCAATCAATTATAAACCTTCTATTTGATCCCATTCATATAAAATCCCAATTCGTAACATGTTCCTCGCGCCATCAGGAAATATACTCCTCGAATCGTGGTAGTAACTATCGAGAACTCTTCAAAACCAATTTGCACATAATCAAGCCATCAGAACTAAATCTCTCTAACTCAACCAAGCCATGTAGGTCACCACAAACCCATGAGCATTATCATGAAACACCTATAGAGACTCGTCACATGATAAAGCCCAAAGAACCGATCGTATACATTACCATGCTGATCAAATTCTCATATTTCCTTCCAAATAACCCTCATGTTGACACTGCTCCTAACCGGAACGCCACAATTCTTACATAAAACTCACCTAAGAGGTCCTAACATAAAAGCACATACCCTAATGCCCGTAAGCCGTTGTATTCTCTCTTAAGAACCCTAAAAGTACCACAACTGAGATACACCACTTTAAAGAGACCTTATGTGAATTTAAAAATCTCCCTTTTACCTTTATGTTTTTGGAATGTAGAATATATAGTAATATAGAAATACCAAGAGTCTAGACACCATCCACTGTAAATCTCAGTTTTTAGCCATATACAAGTCCTGAAAATTCCCAATTGCTACATATAAATCTTGAATCAATTAGAACTATTATCGAGTGCCACCCACTCTACTCAAATCACAATTAATTTGACCAAAACGGCTTGTGCCCTATTAGAACAACAACACCCGAAGAAGTAATCCACACTCCTAAACAACCAAGAAAATTCCTACTCCATGAACACTACATCCTTCATGAATAACCACTCAATCATTCCATGTTTTCTATATACCCATATAGTGTAATACAACCCGCATCCAAAAGTTTCTCTACTTGAGTCATCCTTGATCTTAACCTCTGCAAGTCATAACTGATTCACAAGTATACCTCAAACCAAAACCAGTATACATAACCGTGTAATTTACCCGTAGATGGAAGACTACCCCACTTGGCTCAAAGCCATGAAATAAAACATTTGATAACTTACAATAACCACACCCCATTAGTGCCACAATACCACAGGGGGATTCAATTAAATCCTTCATAAACTCAGGCAACACAAACCACATAATACATCAAATCATCTGCTAAGCTTGCATTCATCCTCATGATGTTCAGGTTAACTATTAAAACTGATCCAAACTCAAATTGCACAAATATAACCCACCGGTGGATAGGAATATCCATTAACATCATTAAAATCACACATCCGTAGATTTCCTCGCAGGTTATAACCCACATGCTTTGACGCAAGCTGATATCTCTTTATATACCTTTTCACATCAACAACTACTACGCAATCACCTATTCTTCCTGAGTCTGAACTCGCAACAAGACATGAAAATCAACTTCAATCCGCAATTAAAAAACATGAAAGATTCCCCTCAACATTCCCATAACTCGAGTTAATACGTCAAATCAAGATAGAAATCAAACACCTAATAGTCCTTTCTACATCTCAAGAAAACTTTTCTCGTCGAGTTCAACCCATGTAAACACATCTCGCGGTCACATCATACTCATCACGTAGCCACTAATTCCTCTCATAGGACACTAATGGATGTATAAGTCAAAAATCATGTGATCATACTACCAAAATCTGGCCTCAAGTCCTCCAGACGGGCCCATCATCAGCATACTAAAATCACATCTTGTACCTCATCCGTGAAATCACAAACCATTGATGCAAAGCTGATAACGAGTGCTCTCACTACACATATGAAGGCGTGGAATGAATTCAAACAATTACGCTTCAAGCTGAATCAATGTCCCACAATAAGGAAGGAAATATGGGAAGTATATCCTAAACGTCTTGTTGCCTCTCGAAGATAGGTATGGACGTCATCATATGGATCTGCACGACTCTACTAGACATTTTCTCATGATTTGTCGAACCAATATACCTAGAGCTTTGATACCAATCTATCACGACCAAAATCCAACTAATCATGATAGAACCTAACCCAACCCACTAGGTAAGCCAATTAACAATATCCAATTCCAAAAATAATTTAATAAAGCAATAAAGTAAAGAAATATCTGAATCTAATACATTCCCCAAGGATTGGTAAAACAAATCATGAGCGTTTAAGAATATATTTTATAAAGCGGGGATGAAATAAATGCATCATTTGTCCGAAAAGTCATAAATATAGTTTTTATGAATCTAAGGCTACCATGAACAAGAGGCAACTACATCCAGAATGCAAGTACATCTTCGAATTTAGCTCTCATCGAACACAGCAACATCATCAGTCAAAATCTACACCTAAGGTGCACAAGTGCAGTATAAGTACAAACGAACTCATGTACTCAATAAGTAATAAACCTAACCGTATGTTGAAAGTCGTGACGAGCTGGAACATAGGTCAGGTCCAACACCCAATAGACAACAATAGTTCACAACAACATAAAGCAAGCAATACAAAGAAATAACTTAAAGCTAACATGCTCAGTTTAATCATTATTTTAAAAAAATAGTTCTACTTCTCAAGTATATTAGTGAAAATTCCAAATATTTTACCAAAACTGCCAAAAATATGAGTAACTTTGAAAACTTTGAGTTTTCCCAAAATCCTTTCAATAATAAATAAGATGTTTTATTTTTTTTCCAGATAGCAAGTGTAAAATAACTTTCTATGCCCATATGTCAAGATGTGAGAAGTCATGAATGACGTGATACTGTACAACATGACAAAAAATGCATATCTATGCATGTATGTCAAGTGTGCATGACAAATATGATACAACTTAGTGATTAAACCATATGCATTATCTCATTGTACCAATTCACTCAGTCCTCCCAGCCACTCAGTCCTCACAGCCACTCATCCTCCCAATCACTTGGCACTCGGAATGTGGTAGATACCTTTGCTCACTAGCGGTGTGTACAGACTCTGGAGGGGCTTTTTCAGCCCAAGCACTATATCCAGACAATCAATGCATAAATCAACTAAACATGCTGCGGCGTAGAGCCTGATCCTATGAATGTCCTCACAATCAGGCCCTCAACCGCACTCAGTCATCAATCTCTCCCGTCTCTCGGCGCTCAATATCATGAAATATCAGCCCAAAAATAATAATGTGATGTATCAATAAATAGTAGCAGAGACTTAGATACATATGAATACGTATGACTGAGTATGTAATGCAATGAAAGAAGATATCTCAACAACAGGAATGTCCTCAGTGGGTCTCAATAGGATAAAAATGTAGCCTAGACATGTATTCTAACATGATTCATAGCGCTCAAGTACGTAGACATTTCATGGTTACAGGTAAGATCAGGTAACTACACAATACCATAGAATTAAGAAAGACGCAATTCACACGGTGCATACCCATACACCCATCACCTAGAATGTGTATCACCTCAACATCAATCACATAACACATAATTAGGCGTTTCATACCCTCAGCATTAAGTTTATAAGTATTAATTACCTCGAAAAAACCAATTCCAATACCGTGCCAGCCAAATGATTGTCTAAAAATACCATCTCCTGTGATCGACCTCTGAACGGCTCAAAACTAGCCAAAAGCAACTCGAATACATCAAACAAAGCAAAGGGAAATAATTTTGAATGATAAAGATCAAATCCTTAATCAAAACCCAAAACCGGCCAAAAGTCACACCACGGCCCGTGCCTCGAAACCAGATAAAACTTAGAAAATTCGACAACCTATTCGATTACAAATCCAACCATACTAGTTTTACTCAAATCTGAATCTGAATTGATGTTCAAAACCTGATTTTCACATTATGAAACTGTAGGCCAAAACCCCCCCAATTTCGAATTTTTAATTCATCAACCAAAAGCTAGAATCGAAGATAAATTCATGAAATATAACCAAAATCGAGTAGAGAACACTTACCCCAATTCATATGGTAAACATTGCTTCAAGAATCGCCTCAATTCGAGCTCCACAACTCTAAAAATCTAGAAATGTTTTAAACCCTCAAAAGAAAGTAATTTATAATTCCTCCATGCATTTTTCTTACGTGAACGTGCAAAATGCATCGCGTACGTGATGAAAAAATCACAATGCTAACAAAAGACTCTACACATTTGTGATAGACCCAACACGAATACGATGACCATAGGTGCCAAAGTTTCGCGAACGCGACTTATATTTCGCTATTGCGTTGAAGAATTCATCAACTCACAGCTGCCAAACCTCAACACTACGTGAACACCTCTCCCTCACACGGACGTGAAGAACACCACATCAACCTATTGTGAACGCGACCAATGAAGCGTAAGCGCGAAGAACAAACCACCGTACTAACTAAAATACCCATCACGAACGCGCTTCTCCATCTGTGATCGCGCAACACAGCTGAAACACCATAAAACCAGCAATAACAACATGGTCCAAAATAGTCAGCACCCTGTCCGAAAGTAACTAAAGCTCCTCGAGACACCCTCCAAGCATAGCAACAAGTCCCATAACATAACACATACCTAGTCTATGCCTCAAAATGCTTATAACAATATTGAAACGAAGAATCACACCTCAATTCAAAATCAATGAACTTTAAACTTCAATTTCCATAACTGATGCCCGAACATTCAAATTATGTATGATTGCAAAAGTCACATTTGACATTACAACATGATCAACCTTCCTGAATCGGAATCCGACCCCGATATCAACAATTCCTCTCCCTGTCAAACTTTTTAAAATTCCAACATTCGTCATTTCAAGCCTAATTCTACTACGGACTTCCAAATTACAATTCGGATGTGCTCCTAACTCCAAAATATCCCAATAGAGCTAAGGGAGCCATAAATACTCCAATCCGAGGTTAAATAATAAAAAGTAAAACTTGGTCAACTTTTCTAATTTAACATTCCTAGCCGAGAACCATTCTTCTAAATTTGTTCCGAATAAACTAAAAACCAAAATCGATAATTTACATAAGCTATAATATATAGAATGATGCTACTCAAAACTTCAAATAGCTAAATGGGATGGAAATTCTCAAAATGACCGGTCAGATCGTTACAGGTAATCCTTTCAACTACAAATTTCACTAATACGCTTCTAAGATCTATTGCAAACCTTCTAGGTTTGTCCTGGATTGACTTAATTTCATTCAATTTAAGTGGACTATTCCCATTAACAATGGAAAATCTCATAGCCTAGTTCATTTAAACTTGTCATTCAAGAGTTTAATTGGATTAATTTCACCCTTTCACATGGCAAACAAGATCAGACAAATTGACCTTTCTTATAACAATCTGGCAAGTCCATATTCCACTTTCCTTTGGTCATTTGGGAGGAATTTCAAATCTTGGTTATGTAAACTTGGAATTAAATTATGTAATTTCAGTTACTTCGATTTCAAAATAATCCCTTCAGCGGAGAATTCCGTGAAATTTCAAATGCATCCTCCTCTATTATAAAATGCTTGATTTGGGACATAACCATCTTATAAGGATCAATCCTGATCTCTATCTTTAAACTTGAATTGTTTTCACAACTCATTTTAGTGTTACCTGGAGAATGAAAGGGAATTGCTTGTTTTAGGGGCTAAAAAGGTATTTGATAGGTTCGGTCGGTAAAGATGGTTGTGGGTGGGATGAAATATGAGTACATAGAGTACTTGTGTTTTCCACACCTAATGTATACTGATAGGTTATGCATCATGTTATATTTTGCTGATCCAACAAACTTACTGTTAAGAACCACATAGGGAACATGTTCCATATCCTCAAGTAATCAAGAACAAAAAGTCCCAAGTTGGGGACATGATTAAACATTTCAAAGTAAAAAAATAATAGAGGAACAGATGGACATCAGTTCTTTTGCTGATTTTACCAGTCAACAAAACCACAACTGTAAAGCTGCTACAACTATTTCTCTACAGACACGCACCAGTGCAAATAGTGTAGCAGTCACTTTATGGGGAATTCCCTTGTACCAAATATGCTTGCATCATTCAAGTGATGTAATTTATGTAATATTAACATGATGAAAAGGAAAACACCACACTTGCACATCCTAGAATTCATCAGGCTTTCTATCAAGTGTGTCGCAATCTTGCAAGTGATTTTCAAAGGCATCGAGAATAAAGAACAACATAACAAATGACCAGTTTCCTGCATTGAATCATTATATATCCTTCATTGTGTTGCAACTTTGTTAATTGATTTACTTATAATTACTACTTAGCTTAGTTAGACACATTTTGTAGGACACCTTTTATAGAATCATAAACCTTATGTCCTGGCTAGAGTTAGTCGAGTTGTAAGCTTAGTAATAGAGTTATTGCAAAGGGGCTTGTGAGAGTTTTTAAAAGTTAGTGAGGGATTAAGAGGTTAATTCCTAGGTTACAATAGGTTGTAATATGAAGTTTACTCAGTATTGAATTTGAAATCCAACGAGGGTTGATCATGGTTTTAATCCCGTGAGCTGGGAGTTTTCACGTAAAACTATATTATGTTATTTACTTACTGCTCTGTGCGTGTGTGTTATGTAGAAAATAATAGAGAACATGGTTCTCTATATAGTTTTGTGGACCCTTAGTTTCTATCATATACTCTATTTATTTGACCCTAGTTAGTTCACAAAATTAGAGGCGTAATTTTGGTTATTTCCATATTATCAGGTGGATAATTATTACACTTGATGAAGAATTGAATCAGTGAACTTGTCATTGAAAGTATCCATTTTGTGAAGATTTGTGAAGTGTTAGAGAAAGCTTTATTAGTGTTTCATGCTTTCATTGAGAGAGATTTCGGGTCTTCTTATTTTTGTTACACATCAAAATGACCCGATAGGGCATTCTAGAAGCATATCCCCATATTTATATAATGGGCTTACTAAGGATAACGAATAATACTTCTATTATAAAATGGGCTAAAGCAAGATGGGCTAAAAATACATAGTGGCCCAAATACGAAAAAGACTAACTAAATCAAACTCTACAAATATCAATGTTTATGTTTTGTTATAGATGCCAAATAGGCTATCATCTCAACATCCCTCCCCTCTCTCAAGTTGAAGGGAGAAACCACCTTCAACTTGCCCAAAAAACATGATGAAGAGCACTAGGAAGAGGTTTGGTGACGGCATCTGCTAGCTGTTGAGTAGTGGGGACATGAGAAAGCTGGATCAAACAATCAAAAAGCTTTGTCCGGATGAAGTGACAGTCAACTTCAATATTCTTGGTCCTCTCATGGAAAACTGGATATTTAGCTACATGCAAGGCTCCTGATTATCATAAAAAGAGAAAAACGGAGAGAAACAGATATACCAAAATCAGTGAGCCTAGAAAACCAAATTAATTCAGCAACCACCTTACTAAGAGCCTTGTATTTAGCCTCAGCAGAGGACAAGGACATAACATGCTGCTTTTTGGACTTCTAGCTGATGAGATTACCCCCTAAGATCACATGAAAACCACTAACAGATCTGCGAGTATCAGGGCTGGCTGCCCGGTCACTATTTGAGAAGGCATGAATGGAAAATTCAGGAGAATTTAAATAATAGAGGCTCAGGTCCACGGTCCCCTTGAGATATCTAACAACATGAAGAGAAAAATACATATGGAGAACTCTAGGAGACTTTAAGAACTAACTCAAATATTGGACAACAAAACATATATCATGCCTGGTTTATATAAGGAAAAAAGCTTATCCACCAGACTCCTATACTTGTTCGGAGAAGGAAACAGTACACCAGAAGTGGAATTCAACTTACCATTAAGCTCCAAGTGGAAAACCACATAATATACACAACACAGTCAAACTACAAGAGTAAATAAGAAACAAACTTTTTTAATTAAGAAATACTCCACCAGAAACAGTATACACCTCAATTCCGAAGAAGTAGTGGAGAGAAAACGGGTCTTTAATGCTTAAATTATCATCCAAAAATTGTTTTAGGGAAGAAATTTCAGTAGTGTCATCCTCAGTTATTATAATACCATCCACATAGACTGCCAATAGCACCAAATTCCTAGGAGGACCCTTAATAAGAAAGGAATAGTTATTAAGAAAATGCGTGTAACCTCTAGAGTATAGGGATTGAGAAAACATGGCATACCACTGTCTGGATACTTGTCTCAACCCATAAAGGGGTTTTTTCAATCTGCATACAAGAGGACGAGAGCCAGAAGGGGCAGAAACACTAGACACATTGAAACCTTGAGGCAACTTCATGCAGATCTCCATCGAGGAAAGCATTATTTACATCTAATTGAGAAAGGGTCCAGTGCTTCGTAATAGCCACAACAACAAAACATTTGACAGTAGACATCTTAATGACCGGAGAAAATATTTTTGTGAAGTCAACTCATTCAACTTGCGTATGCCCCCTAATGACAAACCTAGCCTTTATACCTTTCAGCATTTCCATCAGCCTTGTGTTTACTTTTTAGACCCACTTACAACCTATAGGATTTTTACCAAGACATAGAGGAACAATGTCCGAGGTATGGTTAGCTTCCAATGCTTCAAAGAGGAAGAGGTAGAAGAGAAGAAGAAAAAGAAGAATTGGAACCAGAAAAAGAAGGAAGTTGGCACACATAATCCTTCAGGTAAGAAAGATTGTTATGCTGCCTAGAAGACCCCCTAACTTTATAAGAGGATGAATAAGGATGAGAAATTTCCTGATCACAAGCTGGAGGAGGAGAATAGGAAGAAGAAGGATGAGCAGCGAAAGGGAGAGCATGGAAGGAGGTAAGAGGAGGGGAAGAGGTAGAAAGGATAGAAGGATTGGTTGGAGAAGAAGGAGCAGCCTCAATATCCTGGAAATCGGGAAAGGGAAATGTTCAAGGTGTGGGTGTAGTAGATGGTGGAGAGTGAAATGTAATAGAAGAGTTAGTTGTATCAAAATGGGAACATGTCTCAGGGAATACATCTCTAGAGATAAAACATTTTTTAGAAGCCAAATTGTACAACTTGTAACCTTTTTGGCAACAGGATAGCCCGGGAAAACACAAGGAATTGCCCTATGTTGAAATTTGTCCCTATGGGGAATGTGGACAGTAGCATAGTTAAGACATCAAAAAGTTTTCATATGTCATTAATTATGAGGCTTACCATACAACACTTCATAAGAGGATTTATTGTGAAGAACCCAAGATGGAATTCTATTGAGCAAGTATGTGGCAGTTTAAAGACAGTCTGCCAAAAGGTGACTGGCAACTTATATTGGAAGAGTAAAGCCCTACAAGCCTCAAGAAGTATTCTATGTTTTTTTAAACTACACCATTTTGTCGAGGAGTATGAGGAAAAGTTGTTTGATGGATAATCTCATGTTGGCTAAAGAAAGAAGAACCATCATGGCTAGAACCTAGTTCCAAAGCATTGTCACTCCTAATAGTTTGCACAGAGATATTGAATTGAGTTTATACCATTGCTAAGAACGCTTTATCATGGAAAATTCACTGCTTTTAGAACCCAATAAATGAGTCCCAGTAGCATTAGAGAAATCATCAACAATAGTAAGAAAATATCTTGAACCATAGATGGTAGGTGTGTGATAAGGTCCTCACGTATCAATGTGAATTAACTGAAAAGGTGTGATTATACAAATGAAACTGTCAGGAAAGGGAAGCCTAGTTTGTGTAGCTAGAGGACAAACAGAACAAGGAAACAGTAGCCTAGAAGAAAGAGAAGAAGACAAAACATAAATAATGGTAAAACAGAACAAGGAAATTATTTAATTTTACCATTACTTTGGATATGAAATAGAAATTTTTATACAATCCCAATACCGGTAGTACAAGTCATAAGCTTTACTGAGTTCATTAGAAAATATCTAAGTATAACTATTTCGAAATAGAAATAAATTGTACATAAATAACTTTTGAAGGTGACTTTAAGGCTTGCAAAGGGGGCAACTGTTATACCTTGAAGTCTCTACAACAATATCTAATATGCTATCTAACAATCAACTGAATCTGAAGTACCTGGATCTGTACAAAAATATACAAAAGTGTAGTATGAGTACGCCATGATCGGTACCTAGTAAGTATGAAGACTAACCTCGGCAGAGTACTGATGAGGTACAAGTCAAGAAACTCACTAGACAAAATAACTTGTGAAGCATAGAAATATAAAACTGATAACGAAAAGTGAAAATCGGTAAATGGAAATAAGAACCAACAATTGATATAAACAGTAAAGCAATAAGGACAACGTGAAGTATCGTTTAAGCCAAATAAGTAACACAACGGGCAATCAATTAATCAAGTTGTTCTAACACAAGTTTCACAACAAAATAACTCTATGACACTCCATCTCATAGTCACAAGTCATGGGTCTTACCCCACCATCATATACTCACGGCACCTCGTGCCCATATCTCGCATCACAATAGCATGGACAACTCACGTGACAAAATATCAATCCACCCAAGATGATCACAAGCTCACATTCACAATCCATCTAGCATGATCTCAAGCTCATATTCACGATTCACCCGGCATGGTCACGGGCTCATAATCACAATCTGCTTGGCATGGTCACAGACTCAATATCAACATGGAAATAGTTAATACAGGAACATATGGACATGTTCAACAAATATCAAGTGTCATACTCATGAGCTAGTATAAGTAGTATGCTACGGTGTATGCTTGTGCAAGTGTACTATTGTCATGACGTCCAAATTCACTACTAAAAAGTAAATGGACATGGTCGCATGCAATATAATTTACCCAACTATGAGTCAGGGTCGAATCCCCCAGAGAACAATATGTATGCGATTAGGAATATAAAAGAATTATCACATGTTATGCAATGCCAAAGACTTACAATTGATTTGAGAAAATTTCTATACCTAAATGCATAAATGTAAACTGACCTAGATAGCAAGTAAAATGATCAATGGCTACAATTGTGGATGCATCGGGAATTACACTCAAGTAACGATCCAATATATTTTACGATTTTACAAATATGAGCGAGTTTATGTTAATTAGCCACTGGTAATAATTATATATTAGTTTCTTCTAAAGACTAACAAGACTTTCTAATTGAATTATTCCTAAAATAATTAAGAGATTAAGGACATCTGATTATGGCTACAAGTAGTTCAATCCTATCCATATGTAGAATCTATAAAATGTGGGTTGAAGCCTCAAGTTCTTGTTAATTAATCTTTTCCAACCCCAAATAATTTTTTCCAAAATTAGTTCAGAGTTAATGGGCGAGTCCTAGGGTTAGCTAATCCCTTTGGAAACGTTAGGGAACTAGAATAATTGAAGAAACAATAACCCACTTCATAAAAGGATAAAAATCATTCAATACATAAGCACAACAATGTATTTAATCCACTCTTTAAATATGATTATTTCCATAAATAAGATTCAAGTGTTGAATAAAATACTATACACCTAGATATACAATACAAAACAAGGAAATAAAAAAATATACATAAATGGGTAAGAAATTCTCAACTCCAAGCTTCAAATATTTAATACTAAAGTGTGTCTGCAAAACCCTAGCTCCCAACCTTGTTCTCTCTAGTGTTTAATGAGCTCAGTCGTGTATTAAATGGTTTGGGGATAAAAAATGTGAAATTCTATTTATCCCCCAGAACTATCCAGAAAATACACTATGCGCTCGCATATATTCTCATGCGTTCGCGATGGATAATTTCTCCACGCTGCACGATCGCGTACATTGTCACGCGTTCGCAGAGCTCAATTGACCAGCCGCTGACCAATCCTTCTTCTTCGTATTCGCACTCATTCACACGCATTCGCGTAGCTTTGCCATCATTGACTTATGCGATCGCATAGGGCAATCACTGGAAGTGGTCCATTTTTCTCTTTTTAGCACTTTTTGACTTGTTTTCTTTTATATCCTCTCCAAATCATATGATACCTGAAATATGTCAATAAATCTCAGAAAATGTCTTAATTTCCCATCAAAATCATACAAAGCCTAAGTATTAAGAAGAGATAAGTTGGTTAAACACCAATTTATCAAACCCCCAAACTTAAACTATTGCTTGTCCTCAAGCAATTCAAAAACTAAGAACATCCTTCACTAAAATTATCGATTAAGCTCAATGGCATATCAAGCATCATTTCAAGTAAAAAAGGTGCAAATTAAATACAATATAGTGAATTGTGTTGGTAACAACAATTAATCCAAAGCATATGACTCACTAACTTCTCACAAATTTTATTTTAATTCAAGCGTTCAAACACTACATTAATCAAAGTGGCAACCAAGTCATGAAACTAAATCTTCAAAATTTGCTTCATTATCACAAACAACTTTCTTTTGTTCATTCCTCCCAATTGGAGATTGGATTAAGTTCACAACCCAAATTCTTCATGTGCCCTCACACTTAAGAGAGAATCCCAACTTATAAATTTCAAATTAAACACACATGGGATATCAAATGGAAAGAATTAGCTCTCACTCTCTCAAAGATGTTCAAATGAACAAAAGTAGTGTCATAGGCTTGCCCTTCATGTATTTCTCCATTAATATAAACACACTTGGTTCAAAATCAAGGACTTATAGGATTGTAATATAGTATTTTGGTTAAGGTAGGGTTCTTTTTGGATAATAGTGACTCAAAACATCCCTAAGCACTACATTTTCAACAATTAAAGCCTACCATAGAACACCTTACCATGAATTTACCATCCCATGAGCTCTTACAACTATAGAACGACTTACCATGAATTTACAATAGAAAACTGGATGAAAAGGAGAAATAAACATACCTTATTTGCTGGATAACTCAGTTCCTATTTTGGTTCTTCAAACTCTAGGTTTTATCCCCCAATTAGAACTTAAAAGGGAGATAAAATCAATTAGGATTTTTAGGTAATTGTTTGGAGGAAGTTTGCAGAGTTTAGGTCTGATTATTTGTGATATATAATGAGGTTTATATTGAAGGAGATAAGCCCTTTAATGGGCTCTTTGGCTGACCCGAAATTTCATCTTTTTGGGCTCTCATTTAACAAGGTCGGTGACGCATCTACTTGTCACCTAGCAGCCTGTGCAGTCTTGCAAAAATACATATATCTCTCTACTCCGATATCATATTGGTAAACGATTTAATGCATTAGAAAATAGACTCAAAGAGCTTCAATTTGATGTGTAGAAACCCCATAAATCTAAGTATATTAGGATAAAATCGCAGTTACATTTGGCCTAATTTTTAACATATTGGTGAATGTAACTTGTGATGAATTTTGCCATCTTTTGTTCCACAACTCGCTTGACTTCAAAACATAACACACGACTATTATACGAGTGAAATAACTCATAACACAACCTCCATATTATGTTAAGAACCTGAGTCTCACGCAAAAAGTACATGTTATAACATCCCAACTTGTCGACTTTCGACGAAACATTATTTTATTCAATTCCTTAGCTTCTAAACCTTCGAACCCTCTTTGTACTTGCTGTTCATGATTTTCAATATTTGTAACATCTGAAGTAATATGATAACTTACTTTATATTCTTTGAAGATGATTTCACTTTTGGTCTTACCTCAATTGACTTAAGACGTACTCTTATATACGAAAACATGGGGTGTAACACTAATTTTCAAATTCGGGGATGCATTTCATGTGACTCAATCATAACAACTTCTAATAATAAAATTCGTTAAAATAATATGATGCGTGCCATGTCAAATAATATTCAAATCTCATGGCCCTCAATTAATTAATTTTATCTCTTTAAAATCGAGGTGTGCCATTAGCTGAATTTTTCTAGGCCCTCTCAAACCTTGTTATTAACTTGAAAGCGCGTAGTTTCTTTAGGCGCGCTATTTTACAATTGATTTTCTAAACTCGGGTGTGCATTTCATGTGACCCAACTTCAATTTTAAACAACATTAAATAAAATGTGTCGTGGACCAAGGGTGCATTTCATGAGGCGTAGTTCAAGATGTGTTTTAGATAACATTGAATCTTCCTAAAATTAATTAAAAGCGGCTAATAAGTTAAAAATATATCATAGGTTAAACATGTATTAAGATCAGATAATAGGCCAAATATAATAATTTAAGCGATCGTGCTAGAACCAGGGAACCCGAGAATTCCTAACACCTTTTCCTGGGTTAACAGAATTCCTTACTCAGAATTTCTGGTTCGTAGACTTCAAAAGGAAAGTTGAATTTTCTCGATTTGGGATTTTAATATAAATCAGTGACTTGGGACACCAAAATAAACTATTCCAAGTGGCCACTCTGAAAGTTAAATTAAATAATCTCATTTAAATTAATATCACTTAAATTAGAAAAACTCTGTGTAAAAAGGAGATGTGTCAACTCTTGTGACTCTGCTGGGGATCCAAACCCAGAATTTCGGATTAGGATTTAAGAATTCGAGCTTAGAATAATTGTTACAGTTGGCTTGTTTTATCTGGTTTTTACATGATGAGCCTAATGTGCTAAATGCTGCTTTTAAAATCAGATATTCTAATTGTTTGGATTGTATATAAATTGCTTCGAAATGCTCTTCTATCTAAGTCTTCTAAATCATTTGGGAAATGTCCACTTTGTGTGACTTTTTTCTGTTAGAGTCTTATCCTAATTTAGAACAGGTTCAGACAAATTACAAAGCCGGTGAAGCTTCGGTATTCCCAGATGGAATTGTTACAGAAGAAAGGTATAACGTCAGAACAAGATTAAGCCTTTAAATATGCATATGAGTTTTTACTGTCAGCCTCAATTTTTCGATTTCCGAACTAGAATAAAGAGTTCCACGTTCATACTGACGCATGAAATCACTGACTTCAAGTTTCTTATTATATGCATTGCAGTATAGGGAACTAGGGGTTCAGTTATGGCGTGGCTTCACTCTGCAGGAATTTGCAGATCAATTGTTGGGAAATAAGGATGATTATGGGAAAAGCACGCAAATGCCAATACATTATGGTTCTAATAAGCTCAATTACTTTACTGTTTCCTCTCCTCTCACGTAGTATTTCAAATCCTCACACATGTACCATTTTCTTTTTGCCATTTTCCTAGTACAAGATTCAGAATTTCGTATTTATATATTTCAGCACACAACTTCCACATGCTGCTGTTCGCTTGGGTAAGTCAGATACAGAACAATATATTTAGGTTTTTATACCTAGTATAATAAAACCTTATGCCGGATTCCTAGTAGGAATGCTTGTTTGCATTACGTGCATTTGACTTTGGAGACTTAACGGAGGGGTTGGGTCTGTCTATAATAGGTATACCCAAATTAAAAAGATCATCCTGATGCATCTTACGTGCTACTTGCTCATCTGTTTATTTCGGCTTGCATGTTTACCGGCTTCTAGAATAGGAAAAAAAATCAAAAGAATAAAAATAAAATAAAAGTAAAAAAAGAAAAAAAAAAAAAAAGAAAACCAAGAGCGAGGTAGGTATTTGAAAATTCTGAAACTCTACCGAAATTTTGAAAAAGAAAAGTCATTCAAAATGAGCTCAAAATCTTCAAGTTCCATCTCTCCCATGCTCCATTGAAACTTACTAAACTACGCGGGTCTGATTCTCACGACATATGAGATACGTAGGCAAACCTCATCGGTTCCGACCCCAATTTTATAAAAATTAAAAAATATTTTCTTTCGGTCCGGTCTTTAAAAATCTTTTCTTAGAAAATTAAAAAAAATTAAAAATAGTTTTTAAACTCAAAAATAAATAAGCGGTTTGTTTCTTTCTAATGTCTTTCATGCGAATAAATAAAAATCAATAAAAAATCAAAATCCAAAATACGATTTCCTTCATTTTGAAGTATTTTTCCAAAAAAAAATCAAAAACAAAAATCCAAAAATACTCTTTTCTTCTTTAAAAGTCTTTATTTTGTAAATGTCACTAAATTGTTTGAAAAAAATTTGAAGTTCAAAAATGTTTTTGCTTTTCTTTAGAAGAACTTTTGTTAATAAATAAATAAAACTCAGATATCCAAAATATTAAAGTCCCTCTTTAGAAAATAAAGAGGAAACATCCAAAATCCAAATATATTTTCTTCCTTCTTTAGAAAAAGAGAAAACAAATAAAATTCAAAAAAATATATTTTTTTTACTTTTAAAATTCCCAAAGTTCAAATCAAAAGCAATTGAATTCATTTTAGAAGTCTTTCTTTTAAAAAAAAGACAAAAATCAAAATAAAAAAAAAATATTTCCTTTCTTCTTTTAAATTATTTCTTCCAAAAATTCCAAAAAAGAGAGTTAGCTTACTTACTATATTTCCAATCTTCCCGGACTACGCAAGATCTAATTTATCCGGCGTTATTATACGTAGGCAATCCCCATCGGATTCGATCATATACATAAAATTAGTTGAGTGATAAAATAAACTAAAAATTGAGTGAAAAGAAAAGAAAAGAGTGAAAGACAAAAAAGAAGAAAGAAGAAAAAAGAGATTGACAAAAATAAAAGAGTAAAAAAACAGAAAAAGAGAGTGTCAAAAATAAAAGAGCAACAGAAACAAAGTCGAAATCAAGAGTCATTAGAGAGAAGCAAAAATGAAGAAAAGAGGTTCATATTTTAAAAAAAGGGTTGTTAAGGCCGGGATGAAACATGCAACCGTTCAAACACATGGTAGAAGCATTAACTGTTAGGTGCATTATATCACAACGTGCGATTTCCTATATGTTAAATGTCTCAAAACTAACCAGGTTGTTGGAGTGAGAATATCAGCCAGGTTATGTTCAGATGGTTTGTTTTGTTGGTATGCAGTGATGAACGCGCAACCTTGCACGCGGCCAAAGTATTGTACAAACTAAGCTCTACCTCCCATAAATGCTCATCCTTACTAAGCTCCATATAATCCCCAACCAAATGTTTCTCAGTACCATCCTCGCCCAAGAGAGACTTTCAGAAAGAATTAGCTCACCTCTATTGGTGAATCGTATTCAAGCTTGTTCCAAAAGCTAATCAAGATAGATCTATTGCAGCCAGTGGCCCCGAACCGGCCAAACCCCGAGTTCCCCTCGCATCAATCTAATGCTAGATGTGAATACCAATCTAGAGCAGTGGCGCACAGTACAGAGGACTATTGCACCCTCAAAAGAGCAGTTGAAGATTTGATTGAAGCTGAAAGAATCATTTTTCAAGATCAAGAAGCTCTTTATCCGATGAACAATCTGTTGCTTGCCCACAACAGCGGACCAATAGTCGGAATGATTTGTGAAGCTGAAGAATTTGATCCAGTACTAAAGGTTATTGTGGCTATTGCTGAAACAGAAGAAAAGTTGAAAGACGGTCGCCAATCCTGAAAGTTCCCCATCATACGAGAGTCTCGGTTGCTAGTCTTGTTATCCTTTCTACGTTTGGATTATCTTAGGATGTGATCCGAATGTCTTACTTTATTTTCTTAATTTCGATGTAAACCCTTCTATCTTTAAATATTGAAAAAAAAATAAAAAAATCAAATGAAATTAATATTTTATTGTCCATGAATGTTTCACTTTTTAATTTTTCTTTTCTTATTCTTTGTTTAGTTCTGTTAACTACGAATTTCAATAACATGACATGCTCGTGGACTTCATGCCCAGATCTCAAAACGCCGTTAGACTTCCAAATAAAGAATCAAGAGTCAAAATGCAAAGAAGATAAGTTTGAGGAAATAAAAGAAAGAGCTGGAACAACTGAAGGAAAATTGGTTCTAGATTGAAGAGGTCCATACATTGCAATAAGAGTACTACAAACGCGTTGTACCGGGGACACCCCAAAGGAAATGTCCCTCAAACACAATGCAAATGCAACCACAGGGTGCTATGTTTGATCCTCCATATAGTATAAATATTCTTCGTTTGGGATGACGAATGTTTTTGTTCTCGCTAACACTATCAACCCTTTGCAACCCTTTAAGCCGGTTGGTTTTGTTTGATTACCCTATTTGGAACTTAAAAGCGTTATTGAAAAAAATAAGAGATTAAAAAATTAAATCAGAAAAATGAAAAAAGAAGAAGAATTAAATACAAAAAAGGAAGAAAAGAAAAAGAAAATGAAATGAAAAAAACGGAAAAGAGAACAAAAAGAAAAAAAATAGGAAGAGAAGGCAAAGAGAATGAAATGAAAAAAATGAAAAAGAAGCAAAAGAAAAGGAAAATAAAGAGAACAAAAAAAAATAGAAAAACAAAAGAAAAAAAAAAATTTCTGAACTATGTTCGACTTGATTACGAAAGGATACATAGGAAGCCTCTCTCTAGGGTTCAGTCATATCAAAACAAAAATCCAAAGTCCCCCAAAAAGTGAAATTGGGACAGATGTTATAATGGTTTGGCGATGATACTGTCCAAAAGGTTCCAACGTTGTAACTCAGTCCAAATCTTTTTACCCAAACCCTTTTCAAGTCCTTCCGATCAATCGGTGAGAATGTTCAAGAACCAGAGAATACAACGATTTAGATCTGATACAACAAAATAAGAGAAATAAAATGAGAGAGTATTATTGGTTAAAACCTACATGGGCACCATGAGGTGATGGTAAGCAGAAAAATTGAAATGAAAGAGTCTTGTTAGTGAAAACCCGCAAAGAGCGCTATAAGGCGATGGTGAGAATATAAATGAGAGAGGTCAGCTCATGAAAACGCGCAAAGGGCGTCCTTGATCGAAAAGAGGATCCTCACAACCATTGGCATCGACATAGTCATGGAAAGGTTCTCGGTTTCAAGGAAAATTTGTGATGAAGTTTTGAGAGTCGGACGGTTTACACAGATCAAGCATCCAGTCCAAAAGGCATGTCATGTTTATTGAAGTCCATATATACTCCAGATAAGTCCTTCTTTCCTATCCTTGAAAGGGATACCTCTCGTTTAAATGCATTGTCCTTTCCATTATTTATTTTTCTTTAAATCCCTTTTGGTCTATCTCTATCCCGGAACTGAGACAAAAAAGGGAAGGGGAGACTGATCTACAGGGATTTCGTTTGACACGAGCACCTAGCCTCGTTAGGGGCATCAAGTCTACCCCGACTAGCCATGGCGACCGATGCTTGGAAATCAAAACTCTTGGAAGGAGAAAATCAAATTGAAAAGCCTATAAAGGCAATTGAAGTTGAAAAGCTTCAGTCCCAGGAAGCTAACCGCCTCGGCAAAAGGTTGAAGAAGCCAAGGTACCCCAAATGCTTTGAAATTGAAGTTGGAAGAAAGAAGCAAGAAAAGAAAGGCCTACAAAAGCGAAATTAAGTTGGAAGAGGCTAAGTCCCATGCGACTAGCCATTTAGCAAAGTTTAAGGATCCAAAAGTTCCCCAATTTTCCGAAGAAAGAAAAGAAAAGAAAACAAATGAAAAAAAAAGTAAAAAGAAAAGAAAGTCAGAAAGGAAAGGCCAACGAAGGCAAAATAAAGTCAAAAAGGTTGAGTTTCACCAACCAACAAAACCAGAGGTTCTCAGGTCCTGAAATAAAATTGGTCCCCATGAAACAAGCAGTTACAATTGAGATCTTCATTAAAGAAGCTAGGCCGAGATCAAGCGATTGAAATCATCAATGCCACAAAACCAAAACCGAAACTAACAATTGTTCTTTGTTCGAAAACTTGAAACAGGTGCAATCCAAGGCATCCGTTCAAGAAGCAGGTGCAACCAAAAAAAAGAGGACAAAGAAATGCACAAGTGCTATAAACCGCTTTTCAGCAACAATCCATAAAAAGGGAAGTCCGCTCCAAGTTTTTTCTGCATTTACTCATTCCATGAAATTAAAAAAATAGAAAGGAAAACAAGATGAAAAAAAGATATAAGAAGAAAATTCAAACAAAAATGGTAGTTAGAATCCCCAATCTCAATCTTTTACGTTTTTCCTACATAGGGTCTCCAAACCTAATTGAGATTTTTAGACATAGGATCTCTACCCCCTAGTCGCCTTTTGCCTACATAAGGTTCCATCCCCTAGTCGCCTTTTGTCAACATAGGGTGTCCAACCCCTAGTTGAGATTTTGATATAGGGTCTCCATCTCCTAGTCGCCTTTTGCCAATGTAAGGTCTCCAACCCCTAGTTGAGATTTTTAGACATAGGGTCTCCATCCCCTAGTCGCCTTTCGCCAACATAGGGTCTCCATCCCCTAGTCGCCTTTCGCCAACATAGGGTCTCCAACCCCTAGTTTAGATTTTTAGACATTGGGTCTCCATCCCTTAGTCGCCTTTTGCCAACATAGGATGTCCAATCCCTAGTTGAAATTTTAGACATTGGGTCTCCATCCCATAGTTGCCTTTGCCAACATAGGGTCTCCAACCCCTAGTTGAGATTTTAGACATAGGGTTTTCATCCCCTAGTCGCCTTTTGCCAACATAGGGTATCCAACCTTTCGTTGAGATTTTTAGACATAGGGTCTCCATCCCCTAGTCGCATTTTTCCAACATACGGTCTCCAACTCTTAGTTGAGATTATAGACACACAGTCTCCACCCCTTACCAACATAGGGTCGCCATTCCCTAGTTGAGATTTTAGACATAGGGTCTCCATCCCCTAGTTTCCTTTGCCAACATAGGATCTCTGACCCCTAGTTGAGATTTTAGACATAGGGTCTCCACGCCCTACTTGTGCTTTTTGCCAACATAGGTCTCCAATCCGTAGTTGAGATTTAGACATAGGATCTCCATTCTGTAGTTGCATTTTTCAACACGGAGTCTCCACTCATTGGTTGAATTTTTATTGATATAGGGTTCCACTCCCTAATCTCTTTCTCCTAGAGACACCTAATCCTTATTTTATTGCTTTCAGTAGAGTGATAGTCTGTAGGGTTTTTGTTACAATAACTTACGAATTTTTTTTACTAAAAACTGGGGAAGAAAAATTTTGTTCATTTGTTTGTTTTGTTGTCTAAGCAAGTTTGACCTCGAGACATAGGGTTCGAGATGACCAAAAGAATGAGTCCGAATCCAGAACAAAGAAAAGAAAAGAAAACAAAAAATAGTGAACTCAAAGTGCTGAAGTGGAGAAAGATGCGGGCTGCTCAAGCTATGATTGAAATCACAGGCTTTGCATGTCTCGCCTTGATCCAAAAGCTGAAGAAAAAGGAACCAGCAACTAAAGCTGACGAGCATCAAGATTCAGATCAGAGTCCGCATGAAGAACCAACCAAGACTCAAGATCAAGCTTCAGAAGACTCATAGATAGGAATCTTGTAACTCGTAGCTGATAGGCTTAGTTAATCTTTTTAATTTTGATTTTGATGTAATAACAGGACCACGGACCGAACCGCGACGACACCTCGTTCGGCTCTCAACTTTGGTACTGCATCACCTTATTCACTTCTGAATTACACGTGGTATGATTCCTTTATATCCAAGGATATGTAGGCAGCTCAGATACCATGGCTTGGTCACATTCTCCTTTCTTTTAGCTTTCAGTTTCCCTAAATAAGGTTCAGGTAAAAAACCTACCTAGTCATTCTTTGTCTGAAAAACTCTTCACATTTTCAGTCAAAGAGAGGCAGTTGTTGACATGTGATTTTTGACCATCCCCAAAAAATTTAATATTATAGTATGTGAATATTTAATTGGGAGAATTTTATATTAGAACAACTGGGCTCCATATTTTTCAATTTTATAGCTCATATTTCAATTTACAATCAACTAGCCCAAAAATAATAGGATAAATTTCAACATCCAACTCCAATAGATTCTCAAAATTACTATTTAATTTTTAAAAAATATTCATCATACTTTTAAATTAATTTTCGAATCAGTAATTGTGACTCAGATATTAATTCAACAAACTAAATTTATTTGGGTGGTGAAAATTAAATTTTTAACAAGTTTAAATATGTGGGTTTAAATTCCGAATTAAATTTTGCTAGAAAGTTAATTCGGAATTTAAGAACAAAACTTTGAGAAGAAAAAATTCTAGAGTGACAATTCAAGATCCCAAAGCCACTGTTGTCCTCATTTCTTTCTATTTCTTTACATTGCATTACAACAATTATCAGATAACATGAAAGCTACGTTTGTTTAGCGGTAGGCTTTAGGAATTTCTAAGCAAAAAGAAGAAGAAAAAAGCAATTCCTAAATTCCTAAGAACCAACTGTAGCAAAAGAAACAAAGTAACAACGGAAAGTTGAGCTTAGAACAATCACAATTTCATCTAAATCTGAGCTTTCAAAACTTAGGCCGAATCGAGGTTGCCGGGTTCGTCGAAGTCTTGGCTTTTCATGTGAATGTTAGAGCATATGCAGCAATAAATGTCCTTTTTCTTCTCTTAGTGTGTTTTCTCTCATGAGTAATTAATATCATAATCTTCAATAATTTTACAAATTTATTTGGGTTGCTCTGTTTTCATTAATTTACATATTACTATTATTGGATTAAATTTTATTTATGGTCATTGAACTATTTTTAGTTTCAGTAAAGTCATTTTAACTATTTTTTGTCACTTAAAAATAACTAAACTTTAGCATTATCATTTAAAAATTATTTTGCCTCAAACTTCCACCATAAGTATAACATGTCATATATTTTAATAAAAAAATCAAAGAAAATACCATATAAGCTTAAATGGGTCATACCCACATTAAGATTCATGTCTCCTTTAATATGACTTAAAACCCAAACTCCAAATGGGTTTCAATAGGTAAAAAATCACATATAGAATCGCTCAGCCATTACCGAAGTGATTCTTAACTTTTAATATTGTTCGATTGCATCTTAACACACAAACTAAATTTTCGTTTTTTCATCAGGGACTAATTCAAGACTTTAGTGCATCTAATGAGGTTGTTGCTCCTCCAACTGAAGTTGATTGTTCTTCACAACTTGATGGTATCCAACCTCTAGATGCTGCAGTTGTTTCAAAGAGAGGTAGGAATATGAAGAGAAAAATCATGTCTGATTTTGTGGTTGATGTGCAAATATAGAAGTCTACGGAATTTAAGAAAAATTAGATTTTGTAAATATTTTTTGGGTTTTGATCATACTGATACAGTCTTAGTGACGGAGTATGTTGTGTCCTTTTATCTAAACAGTTGCTATAGTTTGTCAGTAATTGCATGTCTATTGACAATTTTTATTATGCACTTTAATTTTATTAGTTGCTTACTAAGCAGGTTATTTGTATGCTAGTGTTGCTTAATAAGCAACATTTTAAAATTAATAGAACGGTATAAATATGTTATGTGAGTTGGATATAGTAGTATTTTTGCTTCAGTATAATTATAAAATGGCTTCGATAGAGCATACAAACAAAATAAGAATTTTCTAGCCTAATTTATTTTAGTATAGAACTATTATGAATGTGCATTATATAATAGAAAAGGTAAAAACTTTATAGTATAGGATAATTATTTTAAATTAATGTGAAATTTAATATCTTATTTTTTAATCGCAACCCATTTGGTATTTGGGTCAAGTCATATTAAAGGTGACATACCCATTTAAGCCTATGTGGCCTATTTTTTGAATTTTTCTTATTAAAATGTATGCCGTGTCATATTTATGATGAAGGTTTAAGGAAAAATAATTTTTAAGTGATAATGATAAAGTTTAGTACTTTTAAGTGATAAAAAATAATTAAATAACTTTACTGAAATTAAAAGATAGTTAAATGATCATCCATGAAATTAAACCCTATTATTGTGCTTTATTGATAAAGTTTGTGTTAAGGTCCTATCTTGTCTATAGTTTAAACATTGTTCTCTACTATTTCATTTGATATTTAATTGGAATGGCTTGACTTACAAATTTTCAATTTTTTATTAATAAAAAATAGGTTTCAATGTTGTCGATGCACCTTTTGTTTTGGGTTTACATATAAACATTAGTTATAATAAATTAATGGCCAGTTGAATTGTGTGGCTAACATGGGCCATATATGATTTTAGTAAGGGCTTTTAACACTACATGCCCCTCTATAAATCTCTTCACTTACTATACTTTAATTTTGAAAGTTACTTTGTATACCCATAAAAAAAATTATATTGCATATCTTCATAGAGAATCAGCCACAATTAGTAAAAGTGTTATGAAATAGAAGATTCTTACACTTCCATTTAAGGTGAATGTCTTTAATGTACTTAATTAGAGAGATTTTAGAGTCCTATTATTGGTAGCAAGATCTTCCTCCTCCCTATAAATAGAGGTGCTCTCTACCATTGTAATTCACCCCTCTCAACTCAATAAGAAGAACTCTCTCTACTCTTCTCTCTATTGCTATTGTTCTTGTTCTATTGTTCTTGTCTTTTGCTTTAGTTTATAACACGTTATCAGCACGAGACTCTACCGTCTCAAGTACCATTCTCGAAAATCCAAGGTATTTTCCCTCTTCCTAATTTAATTTTCGAGTATGTCTGACATTATGAAAAGAAAGTTCGTTGCCCTTGAAATTTCGGGCAAGAACTATATGACATGGGTGTTGGATGCTGAAATCCACCTAGATGCTATGGGTCTCGGAGACACCCTCAAAGATAAAGAAAAAGCATCCACCCAAGATTGTGCGAAGGCCTTGATTTTCTTGCGCCACCACCTTGACGAATGTTTGAAGATTGAATATCTCACCGTCAAGGATCCACTCGTTTTGTGGAACAGCTTAAAGGAGAGATATGACAACCTGAAGTTGGTCACTCTGCCACAAGCACGATATGATTGGGCCCATCTGAGGCTACAGGACTTTAAGTCCGTTTCTGAATATAATTCTGCTATGTTCAGAATTACTTCTAAACTAAAGCTATGTGGAGATAACATCTCCGATTACGATATGCTTGAGAAAACGTTTACAACGTTTCATGCCTCCAATATGGTACTGCAGCAACAGTACCGAGAGAAAGGCTTTACGAAGTACTCTGAACTGATTTCTCTCTTACTAGTGGCTGAGCGAAATAATGATCTGCTCATGAGAAATCACGAAAATAGACCAACTGGGTCTACACCATTGCCTGAAGCAGATATGGTGCACTCGCATTATGCCAAACATAAAAGGGACCATGATCACGGTCATAAACGGGGTCAAAGCCAAGGACGTGGACAAGGAAGAAATTCCAAAGAAGTCCGTCACCCCACAAAGAGAGATAACCACCGAAAGCAGAAATGGGATCCCGAAGATCCTAAGGCAAATAGTTCAGAAACTATATGTTATCGTTGCGGTGGAAACGGGCACTGGTCTAAGACTTGCCGAATACCAAGATACTTGGTTGACCTTTATCAAGCATCTCGAAAGAGAAAACGCCCTGAAACAAATTTTGTCTCTGATGACAACTTTGACTTCACCCACCTGGATGTGGCAGACTTCTTTGAGCAACCCGAGGGAAAGATAGACCACCTAATCGGTGATGGAACCATGATGAAAGAAGATGGAGCTGTTTGATTTTACTTTATTAGTCAATGAATAAATTAATAGTCATTAGCATTAGCTCGTATTAGTTAATTCATGATATGATGTTAGTATTAGCCCTTTAGAATGTTTCAATATGCTCAAATATTTTTATTGTAGAGTAGAGGTAATCGACTAACCTAAAAACTAGTCGATCGTCTAATATTTAGCAATAAAACGAACTTTTTTCCGCCAGGCCAGATATTCGAATATCAGAGTCTGATATTCGAATATCTGGGCCAGATATTCGAATATCAGAATTCCTATATTCGAATATCTGGCAAGATATTAGAATATGTGCTTAAATATTCGAATATCTAATATTTTTCGCATTAAAGTATTATTTTTTCAGCAAGGCATTATATTCGAATATTAGAATACAATATTCGAATATCCTAAATAACTGCTTCCCAAAATGCTGTTTAAACGCGAAACAAAAGAATTGAAGTTGTTTATACTTATATTTATGTATTTTTTTTTGTATGTCATACCATGGGAAGTAAATTGATTGAAAGGCTCCGGAAGAGCAAATGTAACTCTGCCCAAAGGCATGACGTTTATCTTAGAGAATGCAATATTCTCCTCCAAGTCTAAGAAGAAACTTGTTGAGTTTTAAAGATGTACGCCGGAATGGCTACAATATTGAGACAATGGATGAAGATAATCTTGAATATCTCGTCCTCACTTCAAAGAATGTCTCCGGCCAAAAGAGGGTTATTGAGAAATTCCCGTCTTTATCTTGTGGCCTGTATTGGACAAGATTTAGTGCAATTAAGGCACATTCAACAGTAAATCTAAAGAATACTGAGTCCAATACATTTGTACTTTGGCATGATCGACTGGGTCACCCAGGATCAACCATGATGAGACGGATTATAGAAAGCTCATATGGGCATCCGTTAAAGAATTTCAAAATTCTTTCAAGTAATGAATATCCTTGCACTTCGTGTTATCAAGGCAAGCTGATTATCAGACCATCCCCAACAAAGGTTGGGACTGAGTCACCCCAGTTTCTGGAACGTATACAAGGGGACATTTGTGGACCTATTCACCCACCTAGTGGGTAGTTTAGGTATTTCATGGTCTTGATAGACGCATCCTGTAGATGGTCTAATGTGTGCTTGTAGCCATCACGCAACCTTGCGTTTGCAAAGCTAATGGATAATAGATGAGAATAATCTTGAATTCTTCATGAAAACGAGGCTGCCCATTTCGGTTTGGGTTCACGCCATTTTGCATGCAGCAATGCTACTTTGTCGGCTGCCCGCTTCCGCTTAGGGTCACGCCATTTCGCATGCAGCAATGCTAGTTCGTCTCTGACTGACGAATTATCACAAATATTCCCTATTGCAATTGGTTTTGAGTCATGAACCCAATATATCCCATTTAAGAAGCTTTGGATGCGCAGTATATGTGCCTGTAGCACTGCCATCCCGCACCAAAATGGGTTTGCAAAGGAGGTTAGGAATATATGTTGAGTTTGACGCGTCCTCCATTATTCGCTACCTCGAAACATTGACAGGAGATTTGTTCACTGCACTATTTGCAGACTGTCAATTTGATGAGACACTTTTCCCAAAATTAGGGGGAGAAGTTGGTGAAACCAAACGGGAAATTTTGTGGAAAAATGCATCATTATCTCATCTAGATCCACATACCTCTATTTGAAAGAAAGAGGCACAAAAGATTATCCATTTGCAAAGAATAGCAAATCAAATGCCTGAAGCATTTATAGATTTGAAAAGGATAACAAAATCACATATCCTCGAAGTGAATGTGATTCACAAATACATATTCAATGTTGGAAGAATATGAAGATGAAATTGGTATTGAATATACCACACTCACTCCTAGAAGGAGGCTTGAGATGATACCACCCTCACCCCTAGAAGGAGGTTTGAGATGATATATGGCATGAATGATCGTTGGTCACGTACCTATTGTACGCCAAAGTATTTTGGAAATATGACCATTAAAGGACAACGATAATGCAAGAAACATATCTTGCATATAAGTTTGACATGACCATAATGGTATAACTTTCTCTTTAAGAAAGATATTCACCACACGGATGTTGATGAACCTGTGGTAGTACAAAGTTAATTGAGAGCTCTCGAAGAGCCAATTATTACTATGTTGGAGAAACACAATTGAGTATTGTGCTGTGGTAAGTCTCAAAGAAACTTATCCAGTTTCCAAAAGTACACGCGAAGGCGATTGATGATATTGAGACTATAAATAAAGGAAGGCTTTGATTCTCCTATTACTACAACTTGTAGCGGGGTAATTTGTATATGAAAAGCTACCCGCTTTGTTCTCCAGTTTGTACTACACAAACGAAAGAATGCCACAATAAAGTGGATATCTATTGGTATAAAACCCATGTCATAATAAACCCGAAGTTTATTGATAAGTGCACATGTCATGGTGTAAATTTGAAGTTTACCAATATTGATAATTTATTCAGTTGACATTCGTGTTAGCCATCTCATTTGAAGTATGATGTGCAAATTCACATAGGTGAATATCAAAGAACTAGAAGTTCTTGTTCTCAGTAATGAACTGACCAACTAAAGAGTTCGGGTTGAAGCCCCTAAATTCTGGAAATATCAAAGGTGAATATGGGCCCATTCACCCGCCATGTATACCACATATGATGCATCTATGGAATGGTTACATGCGCAATTGTTATTAACCCGCAGCCTGGCCGTGCTTGCGAGGTAAAACGCTCAGTAATCTAACTTCGAGCATAGTTTCCAGATTCTCTACTCAAGACAGTTAATCTTGATAAGTTGGTTTATATCAAAGTTGGTTTAGCAAGATAATTATTGAGTGCTTCCACTTAATAGCTAAACTGTTCCTTATGAGAACGAAGTTGTATATATCAGTTTGATATAAGTTGTATACAAGAGTATATTCTCCCCTCAAAAGTGGTTCAGGGTCAGGAACCAAATAATTTCATCTTATATTAAGGTGCTGTGTATATTGACATAATGTACAAAGATGATTTCCCAAAGTTGAGGAAACAAGTTAGCTTTACTAAGATGAGGGGGAGACATGATAAACACTTGAGAAAAGGTTACATGGGATGAATTATCATTTGTATATGTATATCCCCGAATATCATGATATGAACCTGAAGTTCATAAAAGGGATAATTCAATTGCAACATATTGCAAAGCATGCTATACGCATTTGCTGACCCAAAGAAAGTAACTAAATGGAAGAGATACAATTCAAGAAGAATTGATTCCATATGAAAGACATGTAGTTTTGAACCTATAGTTCAAATGCTTGAAAGATAAAAGTCAAAGGTATGTATAGTTTTCGATATCTTATTTGTTTAGTATCACTAATGAAAGATTGATATGCAGCTAAAGTTTATTATATGGCTTATATGACTTAACTTGAAAGATTCAAGTTGCTTGAAGCATATGCAATTCGTGGTCCTGAAGTACCACATCCTAAGTACAATTTGTGTACATATGTATCTTGCTATAACTATAAGCATGATGGCATTGAGAATGCATCTATGGAGATATTGAAGAGCTATTCCACGACATTATATGAAGATGTTCATATCTATCAAGAATGATGATTTCAAGGTACGGAATATTTATTCAAGTCAATATGGTTGATTTGTCAAACGTCTACCAAAGATCGTTTTGAAGATGATGCACAAGATTGGAATGCAAATGCTCAAGGATATAAATCGATGTACTCATTAGGGGGAGTCAATGCGCGTTGCACTCTTTTTCCCTTACAAGGTTTTGTCCCACTGGGTTTTCCTTGCAAGGTTTTTAACGAGGCAACCAATAGGCGCATATTCAAACATGTGTACTCTTTTTCCTTACTTTAATTTTTCCCATTGGGTTTTGGTTTTAAGGTTTTATGAGGCACATCATTGAATAGACATTCAAGGGGGAGTGTTATGAAATAGAAGATTCTTACACTTCTATTTAAGGTGAATGTCTTTAATGTACTTAATTAGAGAGATTTTAGAGTCCTATTATTGGTAGCAAGATCTTCCTCGTCCCTATAAATAGAGGTGCTCTCTACCATTGTAATTCACCCCTCTCAACTCAATAAGAAGAACTCTCTCTACTCTTCTCTCTATTGCTATTGTTCTTGTTCTATTGTTCTTGTCTTTTGCTTTAGTTTATAACAAAAAGAATAATATTCCTTAAATGTAGCCTTAATTGTTAAAATGTATATTTTGTTATGAAATAATATAAAAGACAAGAACAATAATGCAAGAACAAGAGCAATAGAGAGAAGAGTAGAGAGAGTTCTTCTTATTGATACTTAGAGAATGTTAGGAGTGGGTTACAATGGTAGAAGACCCCTTTATTTATAGGGAGGGGGATGATTTATCTACCAAGAATAGAACTCTAGAATCTCTCTAATTATAGACATTCACCTTAAATAGGAGATTTCATAACACTCCCCCTTGAATGTCTATTCAACAATGTGCCTCGTTAAAACCTTAAAACCAAAACCCAATGGGAAAAATTAAAGAAAGGAAAAAGAGTACACATGTTTGAATATGCGCCTATTGGTTGCCTTGTTAAAAACCTCGCAAGGAAAACCCGGTGGGATAAAACCTTGTAAGGGCAAAAGAGTGCAACGCGCATTAACTCCCCCTAATGAGTACATCAATTTATATCCTTGAGCATTTGCATTTCAATCTTGTGCATCATCTTCAAAACGATCTTTGGTAGACGTTTGACAAATCAACCATATTGACTTGAATAAATATTCCGTACCTTGAAATCATCATTCTTGATAGATATGAACATCTTCATATAATGTCGTGGAATGACTCTTCAATATCTTCATAGATGTATTCTCAATGCCATCATGCTTATAGTTATAGCAAGATTCATATGTACACAAATTGTACTAAGGATGTGGTACTTCAGGACCAAGAATTGCATATGCTTCAAGCAACTTAAATCTTTCAAGTTAAGTCATATAAGCCATATAATAGACTTTAGATGCATATCAAGTTTTCCATGTCATGCTAGACAAATAAGATAAAGAAAACTGATTATACATACCTTTGACTTTATACTTTCAAGCATTTGAACTATAGGTTCAAAACTACATGTCTTTCATATGGAATCAATTCTTCTTGAATTGTATCTCTTCCATTTAGTTACTTTCTTTGGGTCAGCAAATGCGTATAGCATGCTTTGCAATATGTTGCAATTGAATTATCCCTTTTATGAACTTCAGGTTCATATCATGATATTCGGGGATATACATATACAAATGATAATTCATCCCATGTAACCTTTTCTCAAGTGTTTATCATGTCTCCCCCTCATGTTAGAAAAGCTAACTTGTTTCCTCAACTTTGGGAAATCATCTTTGTGCATTATCATGTCAATATACACGGCACATTAATAATAAGATGAAATTATTTGGTTCCTGACCCTGAACCACTTGTGAAGGGAGAATATAATATACTCTCGTATACAACGTATATCAAACTGAAATATATAACTTCGTTCTCATAAGAAACAGTTTAGCTATTAAGTGGAAGCACTCAATAATTATCTTGCTAAACCAACTTTGATATAAACCAACTTATCAAGATGAACTATCTTGAGTAGGAAATCTGGAAATTATGCTCGAAGTTAGATTACTGAGCAATTTACCTCACAAGCACCGGCCAGGCTGCGGGTTAATAACAATTGCGCATGTAACCATTTCATAGATGCATCATATGTGGTATACATGGCAGGTGAATGGACCCATATTCACCTTTGATATTTCCAGAATTTATGGGCTTCAACCCGAACTCTTTAGTTGGTCAGTTCATTAATGAGAACAAGTGATACAAGAGAATTCGTAAAGAACTTTCTAGTTCTTTAATATTCACCTATGTGAATTTGCACATCATACTTAAAATGAGATGGCTAACACGAATGCCAACTGAATAAATTATCAATATTGGTAAACTTCAAATTTACACCATGACTTGTGCACTTATCAATAAACTTCAGGTTTATTATGACATGGGTTTTATACCAATAGATATCCACTTTATTGTGGCATTCTTTCGTTTGTGTAGTACAAACTGGAGAACAAAGCGGGTAGCTTTTCATATACAAATTACCCCGCTACAAGTTGTAGTAATAGGAGATATCAAAGCCTTCCCTTATTTATAGTCTCAATATAATCAATCGCTTTCGCGTGTACTTTGGAAACTGAATAAGTTTCTTTGAGACTTACTACAGCACAATACTCAATTGTGTTTCTCCAACATGGTAATAATTGGCTCTTCTAGAGCTCTCAATTAATTTTGTACTACCACAGATTCATCAACATCCATGTGGTGAATATCTTTCTTAAAGAGAAAGTTATACCATTATGGTCATGTCAAACTTATATGCAAGATATGTTTCTTGCATTATCGTTGTCCTTGAATAGTCATATTTCCAAAATACTTTGGCGTACAATAGGTACGTGACCAACGATCATTCATGCCATATATCATCTCAAACCTCCTTCTAGGGGTGAGTGTGGTATCATCTCAAACCTCCTTCTAGGAGTGAGTGTGGTATATTTAATACCAATTTCGTGTTCATATTCTTCCAATAATGAATATGTATTCGTGAATCAGATGTTGTCACATTCACTTCGGGGATATGTGATTTTGTTATCCTTTTCAAATCTATAAAATGCGTCAGGCATTTGATTTGCTATTCTTTGCAAATGGATAATCTTTTGTGCCTCTTTCACAAATAGAGGTATGTGGATCAAGATGAGATAATGATGCATTTTTCCACAAAATTTCCCGTTTGGTTTCACCAACTTCTCCCCCTAATTTTGGGAAAAGTGTCTCATCAAATTGACAGTCTGCAAATCGTGCAGTGAACAAATCTCCTGTCAATGTTTCGAGGTAGCGAATAATGGAGGGCAATTCAACCTCAACATATATTCCTAACCTTCTTTGTAGACCCATTTTGGTGCGGGATGGCTGTGCTACAGGCACATATACTGCGCATCCAAAGATTCTTAAATGGGATATATTGGGTCCATGACCCAAAACCAATTGCAACGGGGAATATTTGTGTCAATTCGTCAGTCAGAGACGAACTAGCATTGCTGTATGCAAAATGGCGTGACCCCAAACCGAAGTGGGCAGCCGACGAACTAGTATTGCTGCATGCAAAATGGCGTGAACCCAAACCAAAGTGGGCAGCCGACGAACTAGTATTGCTGCATGCAAAATGGCGTGAACCCAAACCGAAATGGGCAGCCTCGTTTTCATGAAGAATTCAAGATTATTCTCATCTATTGTCTCAATATGATATCCATTTTGAATGATATCTTTAAAACTCAACAAGTTCTTCTTAGACTTGGAGGAGAATATTGCATTCTCTAAGATAAACGTCGTGCCTTTGGGCAGAGTTACAGTTGCTCTTCCGGAGCCTTCAATCAATTTACTTCCCATGGTTTGACATATAAAAGAAAATATACGAACATGAGAATAAACAACTTCAATCCGTTTGTGTCACATAATATTATCAAAATCTGCTGATGTCAGTTGACTAACAAAATCATATATGTTATCCATAATTGATTACTTTGCAGTTTGAAAATTTCAGTTTAAACATTTTCTTCAAACAATCGATTGTTAAACACAAACAATCGATTGTTGAACATTGACAATCGATTGTTAAACACACACAATCGATTATTTGCTATTTTGAAAAACTTCAGATCACACTCTCTTAAGACAATCGATTGTTATGCATAGACAATCGATTGTTGGCTATTTTGAAAAATTCCAGAGCACACTGTCTTAAGACAATCAATTGTTATGCATAGACATTCGATTGTTGACTATTTTGAAAAATTCCAGATTACACTGTCTTAACGACAATCGATTGTTAGACATAGACAATCGATTGTGGATGATTTTTGAAAAATTCCAGATTACACTGTTTTAAAGACAATCGATTGTTAAACATAGACAATCGATTGTTGACTGTTTTTGAAAAATTCCAGAACACACTGTTTTAAAGATAATCGATTGTTAATCATCGACAATCGATTGTTGACTGTTTTTGTAAAATTCCAGATCACACTGTTTTAAAGACAATCGATTGTCGATCATTGACAATCGATTATTTTGCAGTTTTTATGCGAAATATGAGATAACCGACTAGTTTTTCAGGTTAGTCGATTACCTCTACTGGAAAGTAAAAATATTATTGATATTTGAGCATATTGATACATTCTAAAGAACTAATACTAACATTGCATCATGAACTAACTAATACGAGCTAATACTAATGACTATTAGTTTATTCACTAACTAATACAAATAAGTAGAACAAAATCAAATAACTCCATCTTCTTTCATCACGGATCCATCACCGATTAGGTGGTCTATCTTCCCCTCGGGTTGCTCAAAGAAGTCTGCCACATCCAAGTGGGTGATGTCAAAGTTGTCGTCAGAGACAAAATTCGTTTCAGGGCGTTTACTCTTTCGAGATGCTTGATAAAGGTCAACCAAAAATCATGATATACGGCAAGCCTTTGACCAGTGCCCGTTTTCACCGCAACGATAATATATAGTTTATAAACTATTTGCTTTTGGGTTCTTATCGTATCGTGCTTGTGGTAGAGTGACCAACTTCAGGTTGTCATATCTCTTCTTTAAGCCATTCCACAAGATAGGTGGATCCTTGACGCTGAGATATTCAATCTTCAAACCTTCATCAAGGTGATGGCGCAAGAAAATCAAGGCCTTCGCACATTCTTGGGTGGATGCTTTTTCTCTATCTTTTATGGTGTCTCCGAGACCCATAGCATCTAAGTGGATTTCAGCATCCAACACCCATGTCATATAGTTCTTGCCCGAAATTTCAAGGGCAACGAACTTTCTTTTCATAAGACATAAAACAGATTTACATCAAGAGCGTGTTCATACTTACGGGCTCTATTACAATTATCACATTCACTTCAGGGAATGGATCATAATCATGTGCTTTACACAATCTCATGTCAAATATTACTTTCATAAAGTGAAAGATTATTTTGAGAATCTTTATTATTCTCATTATCACAATAATGACGATTATAATTTCGTCTATTGCCACGTCCACATCCACTGATACCTTTACGGTAATAATTTTGTCTTCTTTCAGACTTATCACATACTGCTACCACATTCTCTAAAGGGAATGGAGCAAATTCAATTGGACGGAATTCTTTGCCACGTCCACATTCATTGATACCTTCATGGTAATAATTTTGTCTTCTTTCAGACTTATCATATACTGCTTCCACATTCTCTAAAGGGAATGGAGCAAATTCAATGGGACGGAGTTTTAATTCTTTGCCCACAATCATACATGAATTTAATCATGGCAGGACATAGAGATTTAACCACTTCATGTGGTTATAATTTCTTACAAACTCCGTTAGAGTTATAATCAAACTTTGTTGTCTTTGCTTGCATATAAAATCAAGTTATAAAATTTCAAGAATTTGAAAGAGAAAAGTAAAATACTTACCTTAAATCCAGAATTTAATCATGAAGGAAGTTCATAGAAGAATTGACAATTATTATGCTCAATCCCAAAAGTTTTTACTCAATTAGTTAGCGTCTCCTGAAAATCAACAAAGCAAAGAACCAACGGATGGCCTCCTGGATGTCGTGAGTCTTTGATAAGAAGTCTAACTTGTCTGTCGGACTTATCAAATCCAAATCTAGCAGCATAAAAGAAAGTAACCTAGCTTCACTGTGGACGGCAACTAAGGAAAGCCATTCCTTTTCAGCATAAGAAACAGGTGACATATTTGATCATGAACAAGAAGCAATAGGAGTATTGTGTCACAAGGAACTCGAGATACGACTGACTAAACATATTGACTGTAACAAAACTTAGAGGAGGACAGGGGAGTTGCGGTAGAGTCTCGTGCTGATAACATGTTATGAAATAATATAAAAGACAAGAACAATAATGCAAGAACAAGAGCAATAGAGAGAAGAGTAGAGAGAGTTCTTCTTATTGATACTTAGAGAATGTTAGGAGTGGTTTACAATGGTAGAAGACCCCTTTATTTATAGGGAGGGGGATGATTTATCTACCAAGAATAGAACTCTAGAATCTCTCTAATTATAGACATTCACCTTAAATAGGAGATTTCATAACATATTTAATGAATTTTGAAATTTACATCTCTCCTAATTAAATCATATTCCTATTTCATCGGAACTTCATTTATTATATTATATACTTTATACATTCAAATCTTCCTATATTTTTTGAACATGACACAATATTCTAATTTAGAATACAATTCAAATTGAATATATTATAATATTCTAATAACAAATATAATATCTAAACCAAGCATATCACGGTATTCTAATTTAGAATATATTATTCAAACTAAACATACCATAATATTTTAATTTGTAATACATTATTCAAATACTAAATATTATAATTTTTTTTTAAATGATACTGTAGTACAAACTAAATGTATTTACTGTATGTTTGATTTGAATATTGTATTAAAATTAGAATATTGTGTTATGTTCCAGGTGAATATTGTATTTCAATAGAATATTATAGTTGTTTAATTTGAATATTGTATTTTTCATTGGGATATTCCGCATTCCAAAAGAGAATATTGTGGTATGCTTGATTGACTATATTAAAAATTAGAATATTATCGTATGTTTGATTTGAATATTATATTTCAAATTAGAATTTTGTGTTATGTTCGATTTCAATATTTTATATTATTGTTGTTTGATTTGAAAATTATATTTTTCATTGGGATATTCTGATTTATTGGTTTGAATAAATATTCTAACATTTATTTAGTTTAGATATTATATTTCTAATTAGAATAATTTTACTTTTTTTTTTGTTTTTCTTTTGATCACATAGATGAAAGAGAAGAAAAAGGTTATAGAGGACTTCACAGAGAAATTACCGGTGTTTGGATTTTTTGGTGAACATGTATAATTCAAATTCTTTTAAAAATGGGATGATGGAGTATTTTAAGAGATTAAGTTGGAGTAAAAAATAATTTAGTTCCTTAAAAGATGAGATTTGTTATAAATAGAACTCTATTTAAGGTGAATGTTTATATTTAGAGAGATTCTAGGGTTTACTACTTGGTGGCTAAGTCACCACCTCCCTATAAATATAGGGGTTCTATTCCATTGTAAACCATCCCCAAGTATCAATAAGAATACTCCTCCCTCTACTTTTCTCTCTATTGTTCTTGTTCTTGTATTATTGTTCTTGTCTTTTATATTATTTCATAACAAGTTATCAGCACGAGTCTCTAACCAATTGAAATTTTCTATTGTCTTAACTTTTGTTTGTGTAGGGTTTCACATGAGGTTCTGCCGCAACCAAATCTCAAAATCTTCTATACGGAAAATAGAAGAAAAACGTTGAAAAGAAAACAGAAGGAACGAAAGAAGAAAAACATTGAAAACAAAGAAGAGACGGAAACAAAGAGGGAAAAACGTTGAGAAAACAAGAAGAGAAAACATTGAAAATATAATTGGTATACCTTAAAGGTAAGTAATTTACTTTTCCCTTTTCAAATTCTTGAAATTCTACGATTTGATTTTATATACAAACAAAGACAACAAAGTTTGATTATAACTCTAATGGAGTTTGTATGAAATTATAACCACGTGAAGTGGTAAAATCTCTATGTCCTGCCATGATTAAATTCATGTATGATTGTGGGCAAAGAATTGAAAATCCGTCCCATTGAATTTGCTCCATTCCCTTTAGAGAATGTGGAAGCAGTATATGATAAGTCTGAAAGAAGACAAAATTATTACCATGAAGGTATCAATGAATGTGGACGTGGCAAAGAATTCCGTCCAATTGAATTTGCTCCATTCCCTTTAGAGAATGTGGTAGCAGTATGTGATAAGTCTGAAAGAAGACAAAATTATTACCTTAAAGGTATCAATGGATGTGGACGTGGCAATAGACGAAATTATAATCGTCATTATTGTGATAATGAGAATAATAAAAATTCTCAAAATAATCTTTCACTTTATGAAAGCAATATTTGACATGAGATTGTGTAAAGCACATGATTATGATCCATTCCCTGAAGTGAATGTGATAATTGTAATAGAGCCCGTAAGTATGAACACGCTCTTGATGTAATTTTGTTTTATGTCTGACATTATGAAAAGAAAGTTCGTTGCCCTTGAAATTTCGGGCAAGAACTATATGACATGGGTGTTGAATGCTGGAATCCATTTGGATGCAATGGGTCCCGAAAACGCCATTAAAGACAGAAATAATGCATCCACCCAAGACTATGCTAAGGCCTCGTTTTTCTTGCGCCATCACCTTAATGAAGGTTTGAAACTGTGCCAATGGCCTTGATTCTCTTGCACCATCACCTTGATGAAAGAAGATAGAGTTGTTTGATTTTATTTCACTTATTTGTAATAGTTAGTGAATAAACTAATAGTCATTAGTATCAGCTCGTATTAGTTAGTTTAAGATATAATGTTAGTATTAGTTCTTTAGAATTTTTCAATATGCTCAGATTTCAATAATATTTTTATTTTCCAGTAGAGGTAATCGACTAACCTAACAGTTAGTCGATTATCTAATATTTCGCATTAAAACTGCAAAACAATTGATTGTCTTAAGACAGTGTGATCTGAAGTTTTTCAAAATAGTCAACAATCGATTGTCTATGTTTAACAATCGATTGTCGTAAGACAGTGTGATCTGAAGTTTTTCAAAATAGTCAACAATCGATTGTCTATGTTTAACAATCGATTGTCTTAAGATAGTGTGATCTGGAATTTTTCAAAATAGCAAATAATCGATTGTCTATGTTTAACAATCGATTGTCTTAAGACAGTGTGATCTGAAGTTTTTCAAAATAGTCAACAATCGATTGTCTATGTTTAATAATCGATTGTCTTAAGACAGTGTGATCTGGAATTTTTCAAAATAGCAAATAATCGATTGTCTATGTTTAACAATCGATTGTCTTAAGACAGTGTGATCTGAAGTTTTTCTAAATAGCAAATAATCGATTGCGTGTGTTTAACAATCGATTGTCAATGTTCAACAATCGATTGTGTGTGTTTAACAATCGATTGTTTTAAGAAAATGCTTAAACTGAAATTTTCAAACTGCAAAGTAATCGATTATGGAAAACATATAATCGACTATCTGATTTAGTTAGTCGAATAACCTCAGCAGATTTCGAAAATATTGTTTAAGCATGAAATAAACGAATTGAAATTGTTTATTCTCATGTTCGTATATTTTCTTTTGTATGGCAAACTATGGGAATTAAATTGATTGAAGGCTCCTGAAGAGCAACTATAACTCTGCCAAAAGGAACGATATTTTAGAGAATGCAATGTTCTCCTCCAAGTCTAAGAAGAACTTGTTGAGTTTTAATGATATCAGTCAAAATGTTCTCCTCCAAGTCTAAAAGGAACTTGTTGAGTTTTAAAGATATCATTCAAAATGGATATCAGATTGAGACAATACATGAGTATAATCTTGAATATCTAATTTACTCATGAAAACGAGGCTGCCCACTTCGGCTTGGGGTCACGCCATTTTGCATGCAACAATGCTAGTTCGTCTCTGACTGACGAATTAACACAAATATTCCCCGTTGCAATTGGTTTTGGATCATGAACCCAATATATCCCATATAAGAATCTTTGGATGCGCAGTATATGTGCCTATAGCACCGCCATCCCGCACCAAAATGGGTCCGCAAAGAAGGTTAGGAATATATGTTGAGTTTGAATCGTCCTCCATTATTCGCTACCTCGAAACATTGACAGGGGATTTGTACACTGCACGATTTGCAGACTGTCAATTTGATGAGACACTTTTCCCAAAATTAGGGGGAGAAGTTGGTGAAACCAAACGGGAAATTTTTTGGAAAAATGCATCATTATCTCATCTTGATCCACATACCTCTATTTGTGAAAAAGAGGCGCAAAATATTATCCATTTGCAAAGAATAGCAAATCGAATGCCAGACGCATTTACAGATTTGAAAAGGATAACAAAATCACATATCCCCGCAGTGAATGTGACAACATCTGACTCACGAATACATATTCATTATCGGAAGAATATGAACATGAAGTTGGTATTGAATATACCACCCTCACCCCTAGAAGGAGGTTTGAGATGATACCACACTCACCCCTAGAAGGAGGTTTGAGATGATATATGGCATGAATGATCGTTGGTCACGTACCTATTGTACGCCAAAGTATTTTGGAAATATGACTATTAAAGGACAACGATGATGCAAGAAACATATCTTGCATATAATTTTGACCATGGCCATAATGGTATAACTTTCTCTTTAAAAGAGATATTCACCACATGGATGTTGATGAATTTGTGGTAATACAAAATTAATTGAGAGCTCTAGAAGAGCCAATTATTACTATGTTGGAGAAACACAATTGAGTATTGTGCTATAGTAAGTCTCAAAGAAACTTATTCAGTTTCCAAAGTACACGCGAAAGAGCTGATTATATTGAGACTATAAATAAAGGAAAGATTTGATATCTTCTATTACTACAACTTGTAGCGGGATAATTTGTATATGAAAAGCTACCCGCTTTATTCTCCAGTTTGTACTACACAAACAAAAGAATGCCACAATAAAGATGATATTTATTGGAATAAAAACCCATACCATAATAAACTTGAAGTTTATTGATAATTGCACACGTCATGGTGTAAATTTGAAGTTTATCAATATTGATAATTTATTCAGTTGGCATTCGGGTTAGCCATCTCATTTTAAGTATGATGTGCAGTAATAGGGAATTCACATGGGTAAATATTAAAGAACTAGAAAGTTCTTTACGAATTCTCTTATATTACTTGTTCTCATTAATTGATTGACCAACTAAAGAGTTCGAGTTGAATCCCATAAATTCTGGAAATATCAAAGGTGAATATGGGCCCATTCACCTGCCATGTATACCACATATGATGCATCTATGATATGGTTACATGCGCGATTGTTATTAACCTGCAGCCTGGCCGGTACTTGCAAGGTAAATTGCTCAGTAATCTAACTTCGAGCATAATTTCCAGATTTTCTATTCAAGATAGTTCATCTTGATAAGTTGGTTTATATCATAGTTGGTTTAGCAAGATAATTATTGAGTGCCTCCACTTAATAGCTAAACTGTTTCTTATGAGAACAAAGTTATATATATCAGTTTGATATACGTTGTATACAAGAGTATATTCTCCCCTCACAAGTGGTTCAGGGTCAGGAACCAAATAATTTCATCTTATTATTAATGTGCTGTGTATATTGACATGATAATGCACAAAGATGATTTCCCAAAGTTGAGGAAACAAGTTAGCTTTTCTAACATGAGGGGGAGACATGATAAACACTTGAGAAAAGGTTACATGGGATGAATTATCATTTGTATATGTAAATCCGCGAATATCATGATATGAACTTGAAGTTCATAAAAGGGATAATTCAATTGCAACATATTGCAAAGCATGCTATACTCATTTGCTGACCCAAATAAAGTAACTATATTCTCACTACAAATACTCATATTAAGTCCCAGAAGGACAAAGTCTTTGATACGCTTAAAGCGTATAGACAAATACTTGATTCCATATGAAAGACATGTAGATTTGGACATATAGTTCAAATACTTGAAAGTATAAAGTCAAAGGTATGTATAATCAGTTTTCGATATCTTATTTGTTTAGCATGACATGAAAACTTGATATGCATCTAAAGTCTATTATGTGATTTATATGACTTAACTTGAAAGATTTAAGTTGCTTGAAGCATACACAATTCTTGGTCCTGAAGTACCACATCCTAAGTACAATTTGTGTACATATGTATCTTGCTATAACTATAAGCATGATGGCATTGTATTGAAGAGTCATTCCACGACATTATACGAAGATGTTCATATCTATCAAGAATGATGATGTCAAGGTGCGGAATATTTATTCAAGTTAATATGGTTGATTTATTTATCAAACATCTACCAAAGATTGTTTGAAGATGGTGCACAAGATTGGAATGCAATTGCTCAAGGATATAAATTGATGTTCTTATCAGGGGGAGTTAATGCGCGTTGCACTCTTTTTCCCTTACAAGGTTTTGTCCCAAGTGGGTTTTCCTTGCGAGGTTTTTGACGAGTCAACCAATAGGCGCATATTCAAACATGTGTACTCTTTTTCCTTCTCTTTAATTTTTCCCATTGGGTTTTGGTTTTAAGGTTTTAACGAGGCACATTATTGAATAGACATTCAAGGGGGAGTGTTATAAATAGAACTCTATTTAAGGTGAATGTCTATATTTAGAGAGATTCTAGGGTTTACTACTTGGTGGCTAAGTCACCACCTCCCTATAAATATAGGGGTTCTATTCCATTGTAAACCATCCCCAAGTATCAATAAGAATACTCCTCCCTCTACTTTTCTCTCTATTGTTCTTGTTCTTGTATTATTGTTCTTGTCTTTTATATTATTTCATAACAAGATTTATTAAATGGCATGTAATGATATTAGAAACTTAAAAAGTAATAAACTTTTATAAATAGATATACAAGATAAAATGAATATTCCAAAGGTATGAAAAGTTATCTAGTATTTCAAGTGGGCATACCGTGTAAATTTGCCTTTTAGTAATCTGAAAATGGATAAGTAGTTTAGATTGCATAATGGATTTTCTTTGAACGAATATAATTGGGGAATTACTATTTATGTTCATTTATAATTAGCTCATTATAAAAATTGGCCAATTGACAAAATATTACTAATATTAGCTAAATTAGCCAATTAGTTATTTGTAGCAAAAAATATCAAAATTTTACTTTGTTTTGAGTGAGTGTTATTAGAATAGATTGGGCAAAACTTAAGGAGCTTGAATATCAGTTTTGGGATGATTTGGTAAAGTTTTGAGGTGGTTGAATTGAAAATTCGAAGCAAAAGCTGAACATCAAAAAAATATATATGTATCACACATGTATCAATTATTATCACATGTATATCCATGTACTTGTGTATGTGATACATGCTTGATACATGTTTGATACATGTATCGCAGAGGACTTTTTCGAACTCGATTTAATTACGAATTTTGATTAAAAACCAGTCCAAATGACCTCCAATCTTCCTCAAATTTTGTATATTGATTTATCTATATATTTTTAATGAATTTCATCTATACCCATTGAAAAAAGTTTCCTTTTTGTTTAGATTTTTGAAATATTGTATAAATTTTTGTATTTTTACACTCTATCTATGAAATTTTCTTTCCATCTTATGTCTAATGTTGCTAATCACGCTTAAAATATGGAAGGTGATTTTTGCATGTGATTTTTTGATAGAAAGAACCCTATTATTTAATTTTTCAACTTTTTATTTGCTAATTTTGATAAGTCTATAACTAATGACTAAAGATTGGTAAATTAAAATTTATTTGGATCATTTGTCTAAGTTTCCCTATATAATTTAGTTATGTTTTAGTGAGGTTTCGGTGTATTGGGTAGGATATAGATCACATAATTTATTTTTCATCGGTCAACTTAATAAGAACAACAGTTGATTCATTTCCCTAATTTGTACCATAGTTCCAAGTCTCAATACATCTCAAATGTAGTTAAAGCACAATTATAGACGTGCTAGTTGCGTTAGGCGTGGATAATAAACTATTGTGATTATGAATATGATCTCCGTGACATAATTATGATGCCTAATTTCTAAATTCGGGAATGCATTTCATGTGATCCGATCATAATAACTTCGAATAATAAAACCCGTTAAAATAATTTGAGACGTGTCATGCCAAATATAATCTCAAAGCCCATGGCCCTCAATTAATTAATTTTAACTCCTTAGAAATCGAGGTGTGCCATTAGTTGAATTTTTCATGGCCTCGCAAACCTTGTTATTAACTTGAAAGCGCGTAGTTGATTTTAGCACGCTATTTTAAAATTAATTTCCTAAACTCGGGTGTGCATTTCATATGAACCAACTCCAATTCTCGGCAATATTAAATAAAATGTATCGTGGACCGCGGGTGCATTTCATGTGGCGTGGTTCAAGATGTGTTTTAGATAACATTGAATCTTCCTAAAATTAATTAAAAGCAACTAATAAGTTAAAAATATGCCATAGGTTAAAACATGTATTAAAATCAAATAATAGGCCAATTATAATAGTTCAAGTGATCGTTCCACAGAACCCGGGAATGCCTAATACCTTCTCGCGGGTTAACAGAATTCCTTACTCAGAATTTTAGGTTCGCATACTTTAAAAGGAAAGTCGAATTTTCTCGATTTGGGATTTTAAAATAAACCAGTAACTTGGGACACCAAAATAAACTATTCCAAATGGCGACTCTGAAAAATTAAGTCAAATAATCTCATTTGAATAATGTCACTTAAATTGGAATAAGTTCCTTATATACCTTCGAGGTGTAAAAAGGAGGTGTGACACTCACGGCAACTCACAACAACATAAACACACATAGGGAAAGCAGTTAACAGGGGATCGTGACGTTAATTCTTAAGACGACCGGCCGGGTCATCACAAAAATCCAATTAAAACCAATGAACCCAAAAAAATCACATACATGCTAAAAGACTATTTAATGAATCAAAGAACCAAAACATAACCTAAAAGTCACAACAAGAATTATAACTTCAATCATTTTTCATTTTAATGATCAAAACTTCATATGACAAAGTTCAAATTATGTTGGTACCAAACATGACACATATTGGTTTATGGACAAAAGATTACAACCAATAACCACTTTATTCACAACTAGCTACTAAACTAAAAAAAAATATATTCACTTTCAAAATATAAAGAGAGACTAAAAAAGACTAATCCCTTAAGAAAGTTGTCACGCCATCCATCATATGAAAAAGTCACCCAGTTCAACACAAATAAATTCCTTCAAAAAGAATCGCGGAAGAAAGAAAAACCAAGAAGTTTCATTAATACTACTATAAAAAAATAAAAACAAAAATAAAAACAAGAAAAATAAAAGCCAACATATACTAACAATGTTAACCAATCAACATAAGTTCACAAAAGATGATCATGCTCCACATATTGCTCTACAAACATACATCAAATGTGAGCCACCCCCAACCTAAAATATTGCATTGTCCCCAATGCAACTAATCAAAACAAGATAAAATGAAGGATGTGCTCCCTAAAACTGCATTACTCGGAGCTGGAGGTGGTGGGAAATTTGATCTCCCAATCCTCATCATCGTCGTCCTCAGAATCATGTGAGCCACAGAATAAACTCAGTTTGTGCATCATCCTTGACAGAAACTTGCTTTTCTTCTTCTCATGCTTCTTGAACTTCATTTGTCACCTTTTAACTTTTCCTTGTCTTCGGCTCATGCCTTCTAACCTAGTTTTGATGGATTTTTGATCCTGAACCTCATCCTCCAAAGTTGGTGGCTTCTTATCGGTCCAAGTCGAAATGCTCTCCCCAGGTGGACCAAAGAGGAGGCCAGCGAAAAGGTGTCGAATGTGAGCATCTACGCCATAGATTTGATGGGAAGTGTGGCGCATAGTGGGCGTGGGGGGGCATAAGGAAATGGAGCCATGGAATCATGTGGTCCCGCTGTAGTTGGGGAGGAACCACCGGATCCCTCGACAATCTCAGCAAACAGCCCAAATGAAGGATATAGCACATCAATTCTTCTCTTATTCTTCTTGTCAACTGGCCCCTTTCTGAGCAATGGATAGATAACCGTGCCTGGGTCCTTCTTAGAATCATTAAGGTCCTTGGGCACCCAAACATCATAGCACAACTGAGTGATCAATGAGGTAAAGAATAGACTCTTAGACCTTCCGTTGCATGCTTCCTCAATTTCACTTACTATGTACTGGCCCACGTTCACTCCAAGTCATCCATAATAGCAGCAATCATCATTGCCTTCTCAGTCATCATCTTAGTCTCATGTCTAGCCGGCAGAATTCTGGCACCAATAATGGACAGCCAAGTCTTGGCTTCAGCAGTGAAATCATAAGAATCAACCCCTTTGTGCAATCTTTCCCAATTCGGTATTATCCCGTCATGAAGCTTCTCTACCAACCGTTGGGTTCCTCTCTCTCTTTCTATGGCTCTATGTACCTTATTGTCAGCATTGGGAAGCATGTAGTGTGCATTTCTTACCTCGGTACTAAAGTTGACCCGCTTCCCCCTCACAAAGGTGAATATTTTCCCTTGGAAATCTTTCTTCAATGCGTTGGCATAAAATTTACAAGCTATGATTGGTTCAGGAGCAATGCATATACATCCACTGTCAGTCAATCTTCGGAAAAAATCCGGCATCATAAAAAAGGGCAATCAGTGCCCCACAGGTTACAAACTCTCCTGCTGTCTCCTTTCACATTTTGACATTTATCATTTCATGATTCATATTCATATCAATAGTGATATTGGATCAGATTTTCACCCTTATTTCCTCGTCCACCCTTATACCCCAACCCACACCTTATTTCACCGTGTTGCGGCGCGCAACCCGACCCCTTCCTGACAGTTTTCAATTCATACCAACAAACAGCACAACAACAAGTACAAGAAATCAACCATGGAACTTTGTTAAAATAATTCCACAACAAGGGTCACAACTAGCAACAAGAATTTTCTCATGTTCATCAAAATTGATACACAATTTAGATCATCACAACAATTTTTTTCACAACTAACCACACACATTATTCCAAAATATTTCCATTTCAAGTGTTTCACATTGTTTCCATTTTTCCATTGTTCCACATTGTTTCCAATCCCGCTATTGCACATTATTTTCGTTTTCATTGTTCCAATTACAAGTTCCACAACATTCACCACAAGGTACTACCACACAATTTGTACAACACGAAAGCTTCACAATGATTTTTCACATGAATATCAACTATAAACAATTTCACAACTAGCGTAGGCGATTTCACGAGGATCAAAGTTAGCCATACATACCTGGAATTGAATATCCTCTTTAACCTCTACTCCAATCCATAAAGAAATCAAGAAGGATCAATATAGTTCATAATTAATACATAAACCCTTGGAATAGGAATTCACAATTTACTACCCAGTTCCCTTTTTACAAGATTTTTGGGTCTTGAAGATATACTTGTGGATGTTCTAACAAGAATTTTCAAAATCAAAGTATGAAACTCTCTCCCAAACCTGAGTTCGAAAATTAGGGGAAAAGGGTTAGGGATTTTACCTTGAAATCAGAGGGGAAGGCAGATGCTCAAGATTTTCCGGGCTTTTATGATTTTTGAAAGATCAATTGATGAAGAAATAGCTTTCTCTCTATAGAACCCTCTCTTCCTCTCTCTTATTTTGTTTAGAAAATGGGTTTAAAATGAGAGATAGGGTGTTTTATTAAAAGAGGGGTCGGGCTTAGAATTTTAGAAAATAACTAAGGGACACGATCTGCGACGCCTATCTTCGATCGCAGAACTGACATGCGGTCCACAGAGACTGCACAAATAGCTCAAGTTTCAAACCTCTCGGGTTGGGAATGCGGTGACTATGCAGTCCGCATTTGCGTTCTGCGATCGCAGAATGCACCGCAAAACTGACCTTTGAATTTCTTCAGGGACAATATGCGATCATTCTGCGGTCCGCATATTGATTATGCGGTCGCAGATTTGACTGCATTTTCAACATCAAAATTTGGTTGCTCTCTGATTCATTCTGCGGTAGAAATTTGGTCTGCATAGCTGATATGCGACCGCATTCTGGACCGCATTTTGACACTTTTCTGGAAAAGTTAATTCTTTCAATTTTTAAAGACTTAAATAACTACCAAGGATCCGAACCGCGGCAAGCTCTACACATTCATAACATATAATAAGAGTAGACACCACGGTATACTAAGTTCTGAGACAAAATTATTTACGGGACCTTACACACCTATGAACCTAGAGTTATGATAACAACTTGTCACGACCCCAATTTTCTTCCATAAGATGTCGTGATGACACCAAGTTGTTGGTACCCAATTTTTACTATGCATTTTTAGATACATACGAAATACTTTTAAAATAACATATATGCATAGATAAGCATGCCCAAGTGTTTTCATATTTTTTTCAATATTTTATAGATTTTTCAAATGAATTTAGCGTCATTTTTAACAATACAAAAATCAATGATTATTCCCAAAATCATCAATTTTGGTGAATAATTTATTTTATTCCCATATTTATACCAAAATATAGTTAATGAAATTTTTATATATTTTTACAAATTTATTTGGTATTTTAAAAGCTAAATTGCATATAATTGTAATTTTAGCCTACTTTAACATTTAATAGCATTTTATAATTATAAAATTGGTTCCAATATTTTTAAATTATTATTTATGTATCATTAACTGATTCAACACATTAATTTGCTTTTAAAATTATTTTTACTATTTTCATAAAATAAAAAGGGAAAAACTGGCTGTGTAAAATCTGGCCCATTACTATTTCAATTATAGCTCAAATTGACCCCACCAAATTGACCCAATTTTGAACCCCAAATTTCCCGGTCTAATTCCAATCTAACCCGACCCCTGACCCAACCAATTAACCCGTCTGGCCCTTTCTTTCAATCCAGGTCATTGATCATTTTGATCAACGACCATGATTACTCCTTATCTTTTTAATTCACCGACCATACCCTAATCCCCTCATTTCTATCTCTCAGCTGCCTCTAAATACCCTCCCTCTCTCAAACTCTCTCGAAGGTCCTCGAAACCCTAGCCTTCACCTACCGTGTTCGACCCCAAACTCACCGGAATCCATGGTTTCTTAGGCCATTGATAGCTTATATTCACCTCCCTACGCTCCTAAACGCTGGGTGTTCAAAGTTTTAAGGTCTAATATTGATGAGGTCCATTTAGATCTTCGTCGATTCAAGGTTCCATGGCATCTCTGACTGTGCTTTGGCACATTCAAAGCATTTCGAGCCTGGTTCTAACTCATCAGACCTAGGATCAGACTTTTTCCAAGCCTTTCTCATTTTAGGGTTCTTCTGGAACCCCAGTCATTGGAGGTTTTGTCTGATTGTTTTGTTAAATCTATGCTATATCTGTGCTTTACTAAGGTTTTTAAATGCTTTCCTTAATTTTTTTTCTTTCAAAATAACTTCTTTCTGATCTAGGGTTTCTAGAAAAATTAAAATATTTTCTGACTCTTCCTTTTCTTTTCTTTGTATGTATTCATCTATACTATGTTCGTATGTCTTCTTTTCCACCACGCATGTGTTTATGCTATGTTCGTATAATTTCTTTTCTACCACGCATGTGTTTTCTTCTGCTTTCTTTCTACAATACATGATTCGTCTGTGCTTTGTGGTTTACCGTGCTTCTATACCAAGCTCTCATGTTCATTTTGTTTTGTTTTTCTATATGATATACTTTTCTTGTATGTTGAGCTCTTTTATTGTATGTGTTTCCTATTGAGTTCTTAAGTTCTTTATTTTGCCTTCTCCCGGACTTTGTTTGATTTCTTTAAAACATGTTTTTCTATTGTTCTCTTAAGTGACATACTATCTCCACTCTCTTCTGAACTTGTCTAAGTCCCATGTTCCTTTTTTCTTTCTTCTTGAACATGTCTTTTCTACTCTCACTATGTTTCGAATCAATCTGTTGTTTCGAACTTGCTATTATTTGTTTTCTCACAAGTCTTAGAGACCTCTAAGCATGTTTCAGTTATTTGTCTTCTCTTCTTTGCATCTGATTCGAGGTGAAAACCCTAGGATTTTGGGGTTTTTTAGCGAGTTTGATCTTGTGTTTGGACTAGGGTTCTATTTGGAACCTTGGACTCTCTTCGATTCGTTCTAAGTCTATATACTGAACTTTAACTCCTTTCTTCATGAATTTGAACTTTTCTATGCTAGACTCCTTACAAATTGGCATGATAGTTCTTCGTGTTTAACATGTTTGTATGGTTTATATATGAGGAACTTTTCCTTCAAAGGGGTTCGCCAACTTGTGATTGATTCAAAATTCCTTTTAATAAGGTTCGATTGATTGTTACTGATTTTCTTTAAGTAAAAACCCATATTCACTTTTTCTGAATCGATTCATTCATACCAAAACTTAGGCTGTTGATTGATTTTCTTTCCTTATTTTCACAAACCGTCTGCTATCAGACTTTTTTCCTTAAATAACTTCTTGTGTATTTACCTTTCTTATGCTGCTTTGGGAAATATTTGATTAGTCTCTTTCCTTAATTAGTTTACCCGTTTGAAATAAGTATACCTTAATTAAAGAGAGACCTTGTGTAATTGATTTTCAAACTATTTTCTTACCTATTTCTGCTTTCTTTCTACAATATAAAAGGGCATGACCCTTCTGCACTTTGAGACACCTTCAGTTCAATATTTCTACACATATTACTTACTGAACACCTTCAATTCTAATACTCTCACACTTCTCATTCTCAATTCTACACTCTACTCTCTTCTGAGATCTTCCGACTATTTGCTTGCAATTTAGCTTTACAAGACTACTGCTTTTCTATTCTTCCTGTAAACTGGTATGTTCTAATTTATTCTGTCTCATCCCTATGTGTTTGTTTTACAACTTCTATAGTTTTGCCTACTTTGCTGTCTATGTTTAGTATTAATCATGTTGTTCTCTTTGCATCTTTTTCTATTGTGAATCCCCATACCCCATTCCTTTCTATATGTTTGAGTTAAAGTTCAAAGCATGGCAATATCCAAATTGTTTCTCATGTATGGACTTGATCCATTAATGGATCTTAACTCCCAAACAATATGGCTAACATGCTGGTTGGGGTGTGCCAGCACTTCCAATTGTTGGGTATGACTACTAGCCTGTCTTGGTTTTCTCCAAAATCTCCACTATTGCACTCACACTCATTCCTAGCTTCTAAGTTCTGTCCCCCTCCTATGAGCCATGCTTTTGGACCTTGAGTTCCCTTTGAACTTGGACACTTGAGGGTTGGCTCTTCCACAATGCACTATGTCTCAACTCTGTAATGAATTTGGGTGTAAGCATTGCCCGATGCTCATGAGGCTCTTGGGAACTCTGATAAACCCAAAAATGAGAAAGGCTTTGGATTTGGATTTTTGGAATTGGTCTAATACATGCATTAGGCAGGAAACCTGAATCAAGCTCTCCATAGTTTGAATGTTTTAGTTTTCTGATGTAATTTTACTTCTTTTTCTTATTTAACTCTGGGTTGTAATAATATTATAACAACTATTGGGATTTTAGTGAAAAGGGAAGGGCAAACCATGCATGCAAAAGGGTAGATATCATGTTCACAGGTTTATTATATTTCTGCAATCGTGTCCTGCTTTCACTTCTGCATTTTCACATAGAAATATCGTCTATGATTTCTGTATTCTTTAGAAATCTTGTCTATAGGTTCTGCATTTCATACATAGATATCATGTACATAGGCTTCTACACTTATGAATTCAATATATATGTAGAAACCATGTCTATAGGTTTCCGCATCTCTGCATATCACGTAGATAACATGTCTGTAAGACATCTCGAATTCTGCATATGTATCTATCGCTAGGCATATGTGTACATAGGTTTTAATAACTAACTACATATAGATGACCTGACTATTGGATTTCTTCATATTAATAACATTGTTCTAAGATTAACAAACTCCTAGAAAGCGTGCCTATATGAGTAATCAACCAAACATAAATCAGCAACTCGCTTATAAGTCTAAAATCAGTAATAAAAATAATGACTGCATAGTTTTTATTTTGCTGTAATGGACAATTCTTTTCCCTTAAAATTAGTATACTTCTTTTCTGAACTAATAGATATCATGCATATAGGTTTTCGTTTGGCACTTAGGCAAGTCATAATGTAACTTGTACATTGAATCAGATTATATCAACTTCAACAGGCAGGCAGACCTGACTCGGGCTTCTTACATGAAATATGTAATAGATCAATCTTCAACAACTCTTAAATTTAATCAGATCTTAAATATTAGATGTGAGACATACTAAACAATCTTGTCTTTAAGTGAGGAGGCTTATTTGAGCCTTTTAACTGTTATGTGCTTTCCCAAATCTGCTTTATATGCTTTGTTTGTCGCCTTAGACTTTTTTCTTTAAACCATAAAAGCCTAGATCTCCTTTCCATATAAGACTAGTAGTCCCAAATGCCTCCGGGACTGTAGGATTCGGGACGGGTAGTAGCATGCAATAGGAAAACGAGATCATTCCGCGTTTAATACCTTAACAGGGTGGGAAAGTGTAGATATAGATATGATGATCGGTGAGCTAATACCATGTGTAGTCCCTCTTCTGAAGAGTGATTACCGGGTATTGCATTGGCGTGATCTTGATTATTTGTAAACCTAGGACCCCAATTCCCTTTATTTGTTTATTTTAAGAATTTTCAAACTATTTCCTCAAATTTCCAACTTTCTTTGTTTCTTCAAAACTTTAATTTATTTGAAACCATAATATTGCAATCTCTCATATTTGAAACCTTTGTTCGCTTATTTCTTACTTAAAGTCACAATTGTAGCATGGCCGGGAACCACACTATTGGATCTTGAGGGATTCCTAATACCTTCCCCTCGAGATAATTTCAAGCTTTTACCCGTTCTCTTGTTTTCTAAATCAAATTTTTTTTCTAGTGTCCTAATGCGCTTAATTATTAGGTGGCGATTCTCTAATTCAAATCCAATTACAAAAAGGGAAAGAGTTGTCTGCCAAATATCATAAACCTGATTCGCGAGAAAAAGGGGGCATCGACAACATGGCGACTCTGCTGGAGAATTGCTTTAAGGCTTTTACCATTTCATGTTATTTGTGACTTTATGCTTCTTTGTTTGTTTAAATGCCTTTAATTACTTTTCCTCTTTTATCTCGCAAACTGGCTTGGCTATTTGTTTTTTTCTTTAATGCTTTCTTTTACTGCTTTCCTTTAATACTGTTGTAATTATGAGCAATTATTGTAATTATTACTTATGAACGTGCAAATATATGACAAGTTGTTTAATTATTGTGATTGCATTTTCCAGATCATCTTCCACTCGTGCCAAACAAGCTATAGCAACGCTTATAATGAGTGGTTGTGCCCTTCTGATATTATCACCTCTAAATCCGGCAAAGGCATATATGTGGTAAAACCATTCAAGTCGATCAATGGTGTAGTTGATGGCTCTATGCCTTTCCCTCTTGAGTTGTCTGCTCAACGGTACTAATCTAATACACCATAGAAACCTTACTCTGTTTAATTATGCATATGTCATTGTCAAAACCTAGTCGAGTCAGTTATGATATCTACATAATGACTCTTTAAGTTAGCTTTGTCCAAAGTCCACTGGGTTTCCTTGGAACCCAAACGGACACTACCACGTTCTGTGCATTTATTTGGAGAACTAAATGATGCTCATGCCAATTATTGATATTTAAATAGTCGAGTATGGTGGGGGTAAGGGCCCAAAACTTTTGTTTTTAAGAGATGACGCAAAAAGTCTCCTGATTCGGCATGGTCACCAACATCCTCCCGAAATTACTAAATTGGTGGGAAGATCTTCCTTCAAATGATCAGACCTTTGTCCGAAAATACTTGGGGAATCTTCCTTCCCTTTTGGAAACCCAACCCAACAACAAAATTATTGAAGCTACCACCTTGTTCTAGGATTGTGAAAGGTCTATGTTTTGCTTCGGGAAGATTGAGATGACACCCCTACTAGAGGAAGTAGGAGGGTTGGCTGGTATACCATGGGAAACTCTGGGTCTGCTAATGCTGGAGAACCGCAAGGGTCGAGGTTTTCTCAAGATGATGGGTTTAAAGAATAATCTGGATTTAATTTGCTTGAAGGAGTCGTGCATTCCTTTTGAATATTTATATGAAAGGTACGGTCACAAAAAGTCCTACTGTACTTACCCTGAGGAGTTCGCTCTCAAATTATTGGGGCATATCCATAGAAGGGTCTTTGTCTCCATGTTCTACTTCTTGGGGATAATAGTATTTCCTATGAAGACGGCTAGGATCCATACCAGACTAGCCATGGTCACCAATACATTAATAGAGGGAATTGGCGGGTAGCTATTTAGCATAGTGCCCATGATTATTGCAAAGATGTACCGAGCCCTAGAAAAGTGTCAACAGGGAGCCAAGCGCTTCGAGGGTCGCAAATTGTTACTCCAACTCTGGCTCATGGAACACCTATAGAAGGGTGAATATCAACAAGAGATCCAGCGTAGGGATTTGGACAATCATATTGCCTTCCATCAGCCATGACGAATGAATTATATGCCTAACATGTTTGCTCAACCGGAGGATGCCAAAGAATGGGTAGAACTGTTTGAAAATCTGAAAGAGAACCAAGTACAATGGATGTTCGAATGGTTCCCTACTGTAGAGTTCATTGCTCGATCTTAGGATGCACCGTCTTTTATACTTATTTGTTTGAGAGGAACATATCCTTATGCCCCTCTCCGGGTTATAAGACTGGCTGGTAGGAAGCATATTATATCAAGGGTCGACAAGATAAGTCACTTGCGGTCCGAATTTCAGGATGGCGATAGTCCTTACAAGTGCCAAGCTCAGCACATGTGGCACTGAAAACTTGTCCTAGGAAGAGATAGCATCAAGCCGGACAGGTACCATGCTGGTTGTACTCCATACTATCTAAGCTGGCTAGATGATAATCATAATGGTTTGGGTCAACTCGGGTTTGTTTGAGGTTATACGGTCATTGACGAAAAGGCTGAAGCACAGGTTAAGTACAACCAATTGCGCAAGAGGATTCGGGAATGCGAAAATAAGCATAGTGAAATTCAAGAAGCCAACCAAAAGTTGATTGAAGAATGGAAAGACATGGTTGTTAGTGCCAACAAACGACTGGGGTACCTAGAGCAGGGTTTAGTAGAGCTGGAAAGGAAATTCATCAGAAGGGTCGAGGACTACAAGAATGCTGAAGATGGGCACCTAGCCAGAACCTACTTGCAGCGGGGACTTCGCGAGCTGGTACATCTGTTTGAGAGAGCCATAGATGCCGAGTCTGGGAGAGGTCCCTCTGGGACCAAATAGATAGGATTCTTTTCTTTACTTTGAGAATGTAATAAAGGCCATGGCCATTAGTGACATTTATTTCCTCATATTTAGTGTCATTTTGGGATTCGTCTTATTTTAATCGATAAAATGAGGCATTTAGCGTTATAAGTTTCAAATCAATTTATTGCTAGGCCTACCTCAGGCACAACGAGGCTCCCAAATTAGGACACGGTTTATATTCTCGCACTATTTGTTTTAATATCGCAACATCTTTTTCTTATAACCCTCACTTTTGTTACCTTGTTTTTTTTACTTTGTTTATTCCCCTCCCCAAAGGTTAGTTTGGGCACTTTGGCATCGTCATCATACTCCACAAGATCCAAGGGCCTCCACCTACTCCTCCTTCTAATCCTATCAAAAATAGGAAGAGAGGGAAAATGGAAGTTGTGAGCAACACCAGGAAGGAGAATTCAGTTGAACGGGTAAAGGTTACTCATGGTATTCAAGTTTCCAAGGAAAATGCCTCTCAGCTCGAGTAGAAGTTGTTGAAATTTCAAGAAGAACTGGACCAAGTCTGGAACTTGGCAAGCTTATCATTTTAACTCACCACCCCAGATGTTAGTTTCCAAAAAGCTCAAAACCTCACACCTCCACAAAACATTCAAAAATCACAAAATCGCTCCGCTCCTCACCATCAAGGCAACACTTGCCACACATCTAATAATACTCCACTACTCATCCCGGAACCTGTGAACTCCACAAATGACCATTTTCACCCTCACCACAACACCCCCATCTATGTGGAAACTATGTCGCATCCTACTTAACCCATTTCAAACACATCCGAGTCTGATGATAAAGAATCGCTTATCAGGAATCTAGCGGAAGAACTCAAGAAGCGGACTAGCAGAATTTAGGGCATTCTGGGAAGTAAAGGGATTGAAGGGCTAAATTACGAAGACCTTTGCATTCAATCCGATGTTGAACTGCCCAAGGGGTACAAACCTCCTAAGTTCGAGATGTTTGATGGCACATAGGATCCGAGAGTTCATCTAAGAATATACTGCGACAAACTAGTCGGGGTAAGGAAAGACGAGAAGATTCGCATGAAGCTCTTTATGTGGAGTCTATAGGGAGATGCTCTGTCTTGCTACATCAGCCAAGGCCCAAAATTTTTTTCGAATTAGGTAAGTATGGCGTCCGATTTCATAGGCAGGTTCTGATTCAACACAAAAAATGCACCAGATGTGTTCTACATAGAACCTAAAAAGGAAACCTACAGAGACATTCCGCGAGTATTCTACTCGTTGAAGATCAGAAGCTTCTAAGCTCCAACATGCTTTAGAAGAAGAATAAATGAATAGGTTTTTCATTCGAGCTCAAGACCTATAGTACTATGAAAAGTTGATGTTGATTGAAAGCCAAAAATTTTCTGACATCATCAAGCTAGGGGAGCAGATCGAGGAAGGTATCAAAAGTGGTATGGTCACAAACTTTGAAGCTTTGTAGGCTACCAACAAGGCTCTACAACCTGGTGGTATGTCCAAGAAAAGGGACGTGCGTCATGATAGTTGTACAGAGGACAAAGTCCCCAATCAAATACCAAACCTACCCAATGCCTCCACTCACATATCAGCCTACTACAAATTACCAAGCACCCCCACCTCCCACATACCAACCCACTTCACCCAAATACTCCCAACCAGCACATGTTTACCAAGCCTATAATACTCAACTGCCTCACTATCAGTCAGCTCCACCACATCAAAACTTCCCTAGACCTCGACCAAATTTCGACCACAGTCCTCCCAAACAGTATACCACCATTGCTGAACCAATTGACCAGCTATACAAAAGACTCAAAGTTGCTGGCTGTGTCAACCCTATCCCTGCCATAACTCTAGAAAACCCTTCCTATTGGGTCAATCCCAATAAATCCTATGCATACCATTCTGGCATGAAAGGACATACCATTGATGAATATCGTTCTTTGAAGGATAAGTTTCAAATTTTGATTGACAACAAGATCATCATGGAAAATGAGCCGTCCCCGAATGTCTGCAATAACCCTCTACCAGACCACAAGGGTGGAAGTTTTCATATGATCGAGATACACAATGATTGGGATCCCAAATGATCAATTGGTTTGATCAATGAAGGCAACGATCCAAAGAAACCAACATTCATCCTTAATCCAATTGTAGTCCAGATTCAGCCTTTTGAAGATACCGAGGTGAACATGTCCACACCACTTGAGTTTGAAACACCAGTTTTTGCAAAGGCACCAATACCAATTGAGGTCGAGTTTGAGTCCCCAAAGGCACTGTGCCATTTGAGGTCGTTATGTTACCTTCCGAAGTAATGGTACCAATTCCTATTGCAATGTCGGCCATAGAACCATTCCATACAAAGGCCATACCTTGGGATTACAAAGCCGAGGCAAGGAGGAAAGGAAAAACCAAGTATGGAGAAGCAATTTCCGCACAAGGTCTAGCAAGGACCAGCATGGATTACACTCTAGAACACTTGGTTGAGTCACGTACGCAAACCTTTGGTCGACAAACAATCACCAAAACTAGGCTCGATGATCTCTAGAGAAGATATAAGAAAAGGAATATTCAGGCATTGATCAGCTGAACAAAACATCGGTGCAGCTACAGAGTTCTGATGCACACAAGATGCCTTGTTAAGTGTGCTGAATGAGGCATAAGTACCAAGCAATATCACCGGAGGAGAAATAGCAAACATGGTAGGACAGGTATTAGAAATCAAAAAATTATTTTCCACGAAGATGAGCTGCCACCAGAGGGATTGAATCACAACAAGGCATTGCACATCACTGTGCAGTGCGAGGATTATTTCATCACCAGAATCCTAATTGATGGAGGGTCCAGTCTCAATATTTGTCCACTCGTAATTCTCAGAACATTGGGAAAGAGCCTGCATGAGATCAAGGATGGGGCCATCAATGTCAAAGCGTTTGATAGTTCCTAAAGGTCCACTATTGGGGAAATTAGCCCGTGATTACAAATGGGGCCTACTTGGTTTGATATTGATTTTCAAGTAATAGACATACCGGCATCATTCAACTTGTTTTTGGGACGGCCTAGGCTTCATGCCGCCAGGGCCGTGGCATCCACACTATATTATGCAGTGAAGTTTGAATAGAATCATGAGGCTGTAGTCATTCGTGGCGATTGTAGAAATACCATATACAGTCGCCAGACTATCACAACGATTGGAGGAGGAAGAAGGATAGGCAGGGAAACTTACCACCACATCGAACGAGTCAACGCCATCGATAAGGATAAGTAGTGGGATAACAAAACTGAAAGCATACTGAACTAGAGCGGGTATGAACCTGGCAAAGAACTTGGCAAGAATCTCCAAGGAATTGCTAAGCTCGTCAAGCTCAAGAAGCACGACACCACTTTCGGATTGGGATATGAGTATACTTGGAAAGAATTCAACGAATGGTCACCACCTTAGCGTGGCCCTTACTATCCATTGGAGCAGCTGATACCCAGTTTGGAGCAGACCTTCCAACCATCCAAGGTCATCTATGGGTCAGATGAAGACGAAGCCCTAGCAGAAATGAGAAATTTGTTCATGGAAGACAATGATATGGACTACTGTTTCATTTTTGAGGAGGATGGGGAGGAAGGCCCTTCCATGTAGATTGTAAACAGATGAGCACACCTCAACAACTGGACCGCCAGAACCACCAGTGCTCGGCGTGTCTAGCGGTAGCAAGGCTGAACAAGAACCATGCACCATTTTATGTTACTAGTTTACTTTGCTTTCGCATTTTTATCTTTGCAAGAAAAAGCTCCAATGTTCAAAACAATTATGGAATCTATCAAAGCATTTCAGTTTTCTTATAAATCTTACTCTTATTATTTTCTCTCATTACTTTACTTATACAGCATTACTATTACTTATCATGATGAAACAATGACTACGACGTGCAACGAGACAACGCAAGAAGAAGACATAGACTCAGAGGAAGATGATATACCGGAAGACATTATTGAGGAAGTTGAGAATTTTGAGAACAGACCTAAGTCCAACTTGGATGAGACTGAGACTGTTAACCTGGGAAATGCAGGAATCATAAAAGAAAATCGAATCAAAATTGACTTGTCACCATCAGAAAAGGGAAAGTACACGGAGTTTCTAAGAGATAATGAGAACATATTTGCCTGTTCGTATGATGACATGATTGGTTTGAGCACATCTGTTGTGGCTCACAAATTACCGACTGCTCCAGCCTGCCCACCAGTAAAACAGAAGCTTAGAAAATTCAAGCCAGATATGAGTTTGAAGATCAAGGAAGAGGTCATAAGCAGGTCAAAGCTAAGGTTCTCAAGGTAGTAGAGTATCTGACATGATTAGCCAACATTGTGCCAGTACCGAAGAAGGATGGAAAGGTTAGAGTGTTTGTCAACTACTGGGATCTTAACCGAGCCAGTCCAAAAGAGGACTTCTCCTTGCCAAATATACACATATTGATTGAAAACTATGCCAAACATGAACTGCAGTCATTTATTGATTGTTTTTCTGGGTACCATTAGATATGGATGGACGAAGAAGATGATGATAAAACATATTTCATTACGCCGTGAGGGATGCATTGCTACAAGATAATGCCATTTGGGTTAAAGAATATGGAGGCTACCTACATGAGGGTCATGAACACCATTTTCCATTACATGATACACAAGGAGATCGAAGTGTATATAGATGATGTCATCATCAAGTCCAAGAAAGCCGTTGATCACATGGAATATTTGAAGAAGTTATTCAATATACTGAAAAGGTACAATCTAAAATTGAATCCCACAAAATGTTCATTCGGGGTTCCTGCTGAAAAGTTGCTTGGGTTTATCGTGAGTCGCCGAGGGATATAATTGGATCCATCAAAGGTCAAAGCTATTCAAGAATTTCCACCGCCAAAGAACAAAAGAAGCAATGAGTTTCTTGGGGAGACTTAACTACATCAACCAGTTCATAGCATAATCTACTATCATTTGTACGCCAATCATTAAGACGTTGAAGAAGGACTCCGCAACCAAATTGACTGATGACTGCCAAAAGGCCTTCGACACAATCAAGGAGTACTTGTAAACACCGCCGGCTTTGGTCCCGCCTGAATTGGGTAGACCCCTAATACTCTACCTTGCAGTATTCGATGGGAAATCGGATGTGTTTTGGGGCAGCAAGATGAAACAAGGAGGAAGGAGCAGACCATCTATTATCTCAGTAAAAAATTCACCCTATACGAGGCCCCGTATTCTCTTTTAGAGCGCACCTATTGTGCTCTAACTTGGGTAGCTCAGAAGCTGAGGTACTATTTATGTGCTTATATTACATATCTCATATCAAAGATGGATCCTTTGAAGTACATCTTCTAGAAGCTCATGCCAACTGGCAAGCGGCCAAGTGGCAAATCCTGTTGAGTGAATTTGACATTGTCTACGTAACTCAGAAGGCAATCAAGGGACAAGCACTAGCAGATCACCTAGCAAAAAATCCTGTGGACGGAGAATACGAACACCTAAAGACACATTTTCCCGATGATAAGGTATCATTTGTAGGAGAAGATATTGCAGAATCCTATGATGGTTGGAGGCTATTTTTTGATACAGCGGAAAATCTCAAAGGAGTTGGCATAGGAGAAGTTATAGTATCAAAACCGGTCAGCATTATATGGTATTCGCCAAGCTCAGATTCTCGTACACCAACAATATGGCCGAGTACGAAGCTTGCATCTTGGGGCTCAAGATGGACATTGACATGAACATTCAAGAGTTTCTAATGATCGGAGATTCAGACCTCCTCATAAATCAGGTCCGAGAAGAATGGGCAACCAAAATCTATAAGATACTCCCTTATCTGCATCATGTACAAGAGTTGAGGAAAAGGTTCACAAAGACAGAGTCCCAATATGTCCCTAAGGTCCATAGTGAGTTTGTCGATGCATTGGATACCCTATCGTCTATGATTCAACATCCAAATAAGAACTTCATTGATACCATTCCGGTTAAGGTCCATGATCATCCAGCTTACTGTGCTCATGTGGAAGAAGAAACAGATGGAAACCCGTGGTTTCTTGATATCAAGAATACTTAGCAAAAGGAGAATACACAGAGCACGCAAATCCCACTCAGAAGCGCACATTTCGAAGACTGTCTAACAATTTCTTGCACAACAGAGGAATCCTGTATAGGATGACTCTAGATTTTGGATTACTAAGGTGTGTCGACGCAAGGGAACCATCCAAACTACTAGAGATATTCATTCTGGGACATGTGGTCCGCATATAAATGGTTTTGTCTTAGCCAAGAAGATACTCCGGGCAAGCTACTTTTGGATGGTTATGGAAACGGACTGCATCCAGTATGTCCGAAAGTACCATCCTTGAAGATACATGCATACATGTGATGATGTCCAAATCCACTACTACAAAGTAAATGGACACGGTCGCATGCAATATGATTTACCCAACTATGAGTCGGAGTCGAATCCCACAGGGAACAATGTGTAGGCTATTAGGAATGTAATAAAATTATCGCTTATCGTGCAATGCCAAACACTAAGAATTTGGTTTTTGGAAAATGTTTATAACCAAATGCCGAAATGTGAAATAACATAGAAAGCAAGTATAATGATCAATGACTACAAGTATAGATGCATCGGAAATTACACTCAAGTAACGATCCAATGTATTTCATGATTTTACAAATATCAATGAGTTTATGTTAATTAGCCATGGATAATAATTCTAAATTAGCTTCTTCCGAAGACTAAAAAGACTTCCTAATTGAATTATCCTTAAAATAATTAAGAGATTAAGCACACTCGGAATGGCTACAAGTAGTTCAAACCTATTCCTAGGTAGAATCTATAAAAAGAGGATTAACGCCTCAAGTTCTCGTTAATTAATCTTTCCCAACCCCAAATTATCTTCTCCAAAATTAATTCGGAGTTAATGGGTGATTCCTAGGGTTAGGTAATCCCTTTGGAAACATAAAAGAACAAGAATAATTAAAGAAAAAATAACTCACTTCATAAATAATTAAAAATCATTCAATACATAAGCACAACAAGGTATTTAATCCACACTTAAATATGAATACTTCCACAACCAAGATTCAAGTGTTGGAAATAAATACTACACACTTGGATATATAATACAAAGCAAGGAAATGAAGAAATAAATATAAATGGGTAAGAAAATCTTAACCACAAACTTCAATCTTCAAAACCAAAGTATGTGTGCAAGAACCCTAGCTTCCAACTTGTTCTCTCTAGTCTCTAAGGACTCAAAATAAGCCAAAAATCTGAAACGATATGCCAAAGATGTCAAAAATATCTACTTGGTTGTGTATAAAAATGGTTTGGGGATAAAAAATTTGAAATTCCAAAATTTCTCAAGCCTGAAGCTCGATTTTCGCAATTGCGAACAAAGGTTCGCAATTTCCAACTATTACTGTGCTGCTCCATTTCGCATTTGCGATGATATCCTCGCATTTGCGAAGATTGACCTTTTCAGTTAACTTCGCATTTGCGAAGTACTTCTCTCATTTGCAAAGGCTGACTATTCCAATTGACTTCGCATTTGCAAAAATTGATTTTCACAGGTTAGCTCGCATTTGCGAAGAAACCTTCCATTTGCGACGATTGACTTGCCCAGTTGACTTTGCATTTGCGAAGGGCTCTTTGCATTTGCGAAGACTGCATTGCCCAGATTTTTCTCTCTTTTTAGCTTCTTTTGACTTGTTTTCACTTGGTTTCGTCACCATTACTTTTAAATCATATTTACCCTATAAAATAGAAGTAAATGACATTAAATACATGATTTTATCACTCAAACATAGCAAAAGTATAGGTTTAAAGACAAGATAAGTTGGTAAAATACCAACTTATCACACTCCCAAACATAAACAATTGCTTGTCCTCAAGCAATGAAGGCGACAAAATCTCTTCCCCGGTATTTACTCAACATTATATCCTTGTCATGCCAAGCGAAAAAGATCAACTTTAAGCACAAATATATGACTTCGATTGGTACCAACAATTAAACCAGTGCATATGAATTTCCGAACACTTTTCATGAACTTCAAGTGCTCAAACACTAATGCAAATCAAAGTAGCAATCAAGCCATGATACTAAAGCTTAAAAATTTGCCTCTCTATCACAATCAACTTTCTTCGGTCTTTCCTTCCAATTGAGAATGAGATTAAATTCACAACTCAAATTTCATGTATCCTCACATTTAAGAGATGATCCACACTCATAAATCTTAATTCCAAACAACAATGGGATATCAAATACAAAGAATTAACTCTCTCTCAAAAAGATGTTCAAATGCATACAAGTAGTACCATAGGCTTGCACTTCATGTATTCCTCCATTAATGTAGACAACTTGGTTCAAAATCAATTAGGACTTAAAGGATTGTAGTTTAGGCGTTTGGTTAAGGTAGGGCACAATTTTGGTTAAAGTGACTCAAAACCTCATCAAACAGTACAAAGATTACAATTAAAGTCCACTTCCTTCAAAGACATTTCCCATCCTTTCTTCACTTTTTATTCCACATCTAATCTTCATTTTATTCACAACTTTTTTATCAAGTTATTCTATATACTCTTTTTTCGTCTTCTTTCCTTTTCAAAGTCAAGGAAGACTTTATATATATATAAGGGTGCAAATGAGCCGGTTCAGAACCGTGACCGGACCGGGACCGTGGTCCTGGCGGGCTTGGTGGGCCGGTATTGGCGGTCCCGGTCCTACCGTCAAAAAAACCCGGGACAGGCCGGTCTTCATCTTCAAACCGTCAGGCCCGGGACAACCTGGCGGGCCTGGGCCGGTCCTAGTGGGGCCTGGCGGGCCCAACGGCTATTTTTTTTTAAAAAAAAATTTGTTTTGAAAAATCAGTAACGGCTATTTTCAAAAATAACCGTTTGGAACTTTGTAAAGTAGCCATTTGGCCCCCAAACTTTATATAATTATACTTTTTCCCATTTCTCAACTATAAATACCCCCTCATTCTATCATTTTTATTAATCAATTCATCAATATCTCTCGATATCTCTTTCAATCTTTCTACTACAATTGTTTAATTTATTGTTGAAAATTCGTGAAAAATTGTGAAGTTGTTGAATTGAAGTGTTTAACGATTTTCAATTTTCATGAAGTTGTTCGGCAATCCGGTAAACTCGTTTCAACTCTTACGTGTTAATAATATATTTTTGGGTTGTTTAATTTGCATAATTCTAATTAGTATGGCATTTTCTTCGAAAAAAATGTTCGGTAAAGGAAAAGGTAAAACCGGTGAAAGTAGTGGCCATAATACTACCCTTCGCCCGGCTCCCCGACCTACAATAGATAAGCATGTTGAAAGTAGTCGCCAACCTAGACGTCCTACTCCGCCACCCGTAATGCTTGATAGTGATCACCCTTGTTTTCAATTTACCGCTAGTGAATTTCTACATGATGTTGCAGTAGGTGATAGATTAGATGATGAAATTATCAATGCTCTTTATCCTAATGAACCTATCTTAGAGGAAAATTAGGATGATAATGATGATGATGAAACCCAAGCACCAGATTTAGATGATACACCTACTAGTCCTGTTCATAACTCAAGTAATGCACCGGCACACCCACTTGTAGAAACTCCAACTTTTAGTAGACAACCTGCTAAACGTGCAGAAACATCATTAGTTTGGCATTTTTTTACTCAAGTAAGAGAACAAAATAAGGCTAAGTGTAAAACTTGTGGGAAATTACTTGTTCATAAATATACTAGGCCAAATATTCCAACCCCTACTTCGTCTAGCTCACAATCGTCTAAAAGAGCTGCGGGCTTAACAACTCTTAAATCTTGGATGGAGTTCCGGGGTTCTTAAGGTGATTATTTTGATGAAATTTCATATCTAAATGAGCTTCAAGTTTACTTGTCACATGTACTAGAAAAGGAGAATCCAGACGGCTCTTTTGATCTTTTGGAATGGTGGAAGTCAAGGGAAAAACATTTTCCCGTTCTTGCAAGGATGGCTCGGGATGTTTTATCAATTCAAGCTTCAACTGTTGCATCAGAGAGCGCTTTCAGTCAAGCAAGACTACAAATCAGTGATCATAGAGCGGTGATGAGTGAGAGCTTGGAAAAATCGGTGCTTTTTAGAGATTGGATCTGCGCGGAAGGAAGAAACTTTGGCATTGCAGAATCACAACTGGCGATAGATGAAGCATATGAAGAAATGATAGTAGAACTTTCGGAGGATTCGACTTTTCCCGGAAGTGGTGATGAACAAGCTTCATTTCCACCACCACCAACACGACCTCCTCCCAACCTTGACGGATTTATGAGATTTGTTAGAGATATAATGTAGATTATGATGTAACTTGTACATTGGCACATCTTCTTTTAGTTTTTTTTTCCTTTTAATGGTGGTATTAGTACCTTTTTGTGCTCATTGCATTGGGGGAAGGAAGACTAGGAAAGATATGCCATTTTGGTCAATAAAAATGCTCTTTATCATATCCTTGAATATCTTTTTTCTCAATATTTCTTTGTCTTTACTTCGATATCAATCCTTGAATATATATATAACATACAATATATACTACAATAAAATATATACGAGAATATATATACATAATGTACAACCTAAACTACAAGAAAATATATAAGTAATAACATATATACATAAGATACAATATATATATATATATAAGAGAATATATATACATTATACATAAGAGATATAATATATATACAATACATACTAATTAGTACAACACAATATACTAATTACTACAACACAATATATACATAATATATATCAATATATACATAATATACAATATATACTAATTACTACAACACACTATATACATAATATATAATATATACTAATTACTACAACACAATATATACATAATATATATCAATAATACATAATATATAATATATACTAATTACTACAACACAATATATACATAATATACAATATATACGAATTACTACAACACAATATATACTATACTAATAACTTAGTACACCATATAAAATATATTCTACACTATACTAATAACTACTATACAAGATATTGCCTTAAAAAAATACTTGTCAGGCCCGCCAAGCCCAGGACCACTATGGGCTTAGGCCCGTCATGGGCTGGTCTCAACTACCAGGACCGCCAGGCCTGGCACACGAAGTCCGGGACCATGAAGCCCGGCCCGTCAGGCCCATTTAGGCCCGGGCCAGAAGACACCCCTATATATATATATATACATATATATATATATATATATATATATATATATATATATATATATATATATATATATATATATATATTTTCTCTACCTTCCATATTTTCAAACAACTTCCATATCACAACTTTTTCAACCTTCACCCCCAAACTTGGGCTTTTAGCCTATGTTTGCACTTTCACAAAACTTAGGGAGGTACAGTACCAAAAGCTAGATCAATTAAGAACCAAGGATTTAAGATTGTAATATGGTTGCCAAAGAATAATGTTAAAGGCTCAATATGGGTTGACTAGGGAAAATATTCAAGGGTAGGAATTTTGAGGCATATTAGCGGTCCAAGGAAGGCCTAATATCATTTTTCAAGCCAAGTTAGTATATGATTTTGCTTTGAAGCATATTCCGGGAAAGGTCTAGACTACAAGTAATGCAAAGAACTCACAAATAATCTCACCACACATGGCACATGAACATTCAAGTGGAATACAAATCCAAAATCCAATTGAAACAAATGATTCAAAGAGGTTGCACATAGCATATGAATCTATTTAGTGAATCAAAGAGCCAAAAATTGAATCTAATAGACATGACATTTCTACTTCAATTATTTTTCTTTTTCAACAATCAAAAATCCATATGTCGAGGTTTAAATCATATTGGTACCAAGGAAGCCACATCTTGGTTAATGGGCACAATCCCAACTCAAACCATTTATTTTTCCTAAATTAACAAAAGCTCATTCTAACTACAAGACTAATTCCCTTAAGAAAGTTGTCTATCTATCCATCATCAGGAGAAGTCAACAAAACTTTTCTGCAGTTACCTAGAAAGAACCGTGGTATAAAGAAAACCAAGGATATCGCCAGTAACAAAAATAATTCATAAACATCAAGTAACTAAACATACTAATATAAACATATTAATATAACACATGACATAGAAATACACTAATAACAAAATGAAAACAATCATAGTACTAATCTGCCATATATCCACAATTATACTAGAATAACATTTATACAAGAAGCCACCCACAACTAAAGATGTTGCAATGTTCCCAATGCAACAAAACATGATAGAGTAAAATGGTGGAAAGTGCTCCCTGAATACTGCATCAACTGCTCTCCTCGATGTCTGAGTCAGAATCATCCTCTTCTCCGCCTTCCTCGGGCCAAGCAATAGGAACAACATCAATCTCCACAGCCCTAGTCGATGGTATCCGATCATGAGGCTTTAGGACCTTCCATAACCCTTTCACACCCTTCCACATGCGAGTAAAGAATTTATCTCTTTTTTTCTACCTTTTTACCATCTAGGTATGTGCCTTTTCTAGATTGCCATGTGAAGTGCTCAATTCCCCCTGCTTCCTTTGATCATTAATGTATTTCTAGAACTCTTTTTTTGAAATGTAAGCATGTCCCTCATATGTCTGCCCAGGTCCCTGGGGAAGTCCAGCTACTAACTTGCGAATCACTCACATCTCACCACTAAGCATAGCAAATGGTCGTCCTGCACAACATGATGGCTGACTACTCGGATCTACCAGAGAAGAAGAACCCAACTTTCTCTTTTTGCTCTTCACTGAGCTTCCCTCTCCTCTCTTCTTCAAAGGATGCAGCGGCTTTCCCGGATCTATCCAATTGTCCCCTGGAGCCTCTTCCACCCCAGAAAGCTGGCACAACTCACTGATAAGCGATGGGAATATCAATGAAGGATTGTTCTGCATTCGATACTCCCTCATTTCATTCATGAAGAGCTCACTAACATTCAGTTGAATATCATCAAGGATGTAGGCTATCATCTCATCTCTTGTGACCAGGACGTTCCATATGTTTGAAACAGGGGAGATACGGTTGCATATGAGGGCCTACGATTTCTTCGCTTAAGCAGTGAATTCTTTTGATGTGATCCCCTTCTTCTCAGCTACCCATGGAACATCTGCACCGAGGCATAATTTAGACACCAACCACTCCCCTGACATACTGTCTTTTTGCTTGAATGGGGTCATGTCATGGTTTGGAAACTGATAGAAGCCATTTACAGTTTCAGCCCCAAAGTGCACCATTTTTCCTCGAATTCTCATCTGGGGCTATTTTAGCCGGATAGGTGGGAGGTTGGCATAGAACTCCCTCACCCATTGCTCATTTTCTTGGCAAGGTTGAGTGGCAAAACAATTCCATCCCATGTCCATTAACCTTTGATAGAACTTGAGAAGACGTTCCTGGACGTCGTCCATCAGTATGCCGCTTTCTGGAAGCACCTTCTTCGAGATTAGGTTTTCAAAGTACCGTTCTTGACATGCCAATAACAAGAACCGGTCTTGGTCAAAGTTCTGTTTAGCTTCCACGGAGTTTTCACTAGACGATCCTTCAGAGTTCGAGCCCATTTTTAAATTATGGTACATTTCAACAAGTGATAAGAGTGAAAACATGATATGGATATGAAGAATAGGGCAAAATGACTCAAATATGCCAAAAGAATGATCGGATTGTCGAAACTCAGACTTAGAAAAAGTTCGTGGATTTTTACATTTTCAGATGTAAACTCTCTGATATCGCAATTCCCAAAAAATTATCGCACTTGCGATATCAGCAGGCTTGGGATTTGCGAAAAATACCTCGTTATTGCAAAGAAGATTGGAGACTATTGAGATTGCATTGTGATAAAATATTTGCAATTGCGAAGGTAGGAGTTGAGTGTTTCACAATTGCGATCACCTTTTTGCAAATGCAAATTTGGAAATGCCAAAAAGCCTTCGCAATAGCGATGCCATCGTCCCTAGCCTCACCTTTTTCAGAGAACAGATTTTAAGCCCTAAAATTTTTCAATCCAAGTAATTTTTAACAAACCCAATCAATATTCAAGCATAAATCATGCATTAAACTTCATCGACGACCATGAGTCAGAAAATGTCGATGGTTCGGCCAAGAATTTCATTCGAGCCTTTTATCGAACACATAAAAAGCATAAAAACTTCACTTCTATGTGACAAGCATTGGGTACTCAGACTTCCCCATTTTTTTACAATGAACATAATCACACACTCTTAACCAACCTCACGCAGAAATCAATGTAAGTTCTGAAAACATTTTAGAACCATTTTGGGCAGAGGGTGATACCCATCTGAGCATTAGCGTTTCAGAAAATCAAGAAGAATAAAGGAGAAAGTGAAGACGAAGAAGAATAAGACTTAATAATTAAGCTTTCATACCTGGATCCTTGAAATAAGGAGTGAGAGTTGAAGGACTTCACAGTGGTGGAAGTGAGGGAGACAAATTTTTAGAGCCTTAGGCGTTTTTGGTTCAATTTTTGTTCAAAATGTGCAAATGCCCGTTTTACCTCTCAAAAATCGCAATTATGGCAGACCCTTCGCAATTGAGAAGGTCACTCAGTCTTGTTGTTTTCGCAATTTCAAACAGATTTGGGAATTGCCACCGGGAAAAATCGCAAATGAGAAGATAATTTCGCAAATGCGAAAATTGCCCCTGCAACTTTCAACAACTACTGGTTTTGTCTCTCCGAGTCACTCCGACCTGCTCAAATCAACTCCAAAAAATCTAAAACTTGGCATATTAGTTACAAATAATATTCTAAGCTATTCTAAAAAAGAAAATTTCAAAAATAACTAAAAATTTTGAAAAATGATGTGTTGCCTCCTACCAAGCGCGGCATTTAACGTCGTGGCACGACGTAAAAAACTTTATCACTTTTCTCGCCACTTGGATGATATGAACTGGGCATCTAGCTTGAAATCAAGCTTGTGACCACTAGCGATGGTGAGTGGTAAGTTGATGATCAAGCCAGGCCTTAAATTCTACATTTACACTTCTTGGCTCTCATGTGAGGAATGTCATTTTGTTTTCTTGTTTCCTCAAACTGTAAAATGTATGGTTGTTATCTTTCCTCCTCGCAATCCCTCATTGGCTCGTGTAGTTCAATTTCCATATCACCACACAATTCCAACGTTGAAAAATGTTTGGAATGTGACTTCAAGCCTTCACTTTGCAAATTTTCTATTTTGACATCCTCTTTTTTCCCCGGACTAGAGCCAATCTCAACCAAAGTTGCATTTACACCGGTTGATTTAACTCCATATTTTTTCTTGGCATCACCAACACTCATGAAGTCGGTTGGCGGATGTTCAATTCTTGACTCCTCAAAGTAGAGCTCACTTTCTTCTTCGGAATTGAACTCTTCTTAGCTTCTTTCCACATTCTCAAGTTGGTGGGTATAGGGAGCCTCAACCAATATTTGCATTTGATCCTATAATCTGCGGATATGTTCATCATTATGTGCCAAACTTTGTTTCAAGTCCTCGAGTGCAAATTTGTGCTTCTCCTCATTTTCAAGAATGGTCTCCAACATGAGCATCATTTTCTCGTTTTGAGCATTTGAGAGTTCTTCTTGGTTTTGATCAAGTTCTAAGGAAGGATTTTCAACTTCACTCTCCAAGGAAGGTTCTTGGCTATCATTCACTTTCGAGGCTTTTTGAACCCTTAAGGCTTCGATCATTTCGTCCATTTGTGAGTGCAACCTCTCAAGTGCCTAGTCATTTTGGAGACTAGTCCAAAAGCTCCTCCAAGGCATTTTGCTCCTTTTTTCCTTCTTCAATTAAACACTCCAACATGAGTTTGAACTCTCCATTTCGGCCTTGCTCAACTTCTTCCATTTCCATAGCCGTATTATTCTCATCACAAAAAGTAGAATCATCATAGAGGGGGCTTGGGGAAGGAAAGGACAAATAAGCACAATCATCCAAATTACCATATTGGCAACCACACTTATCACAAATACTCCACTCATAGGCTTGAGACTGTGCGCACAATCCACCCCCGGGAGAATTTAAATAATTTTGCCACTAGTGTGGTCCTCCACAATAAGGACAACGGTCATCAAAGTATGAACAACTACCATCCGACTAATTTTCATTATATGATGCCATTTTTTTTATATATAAGAAAATAAACAAGAAACAAACAAGAAAAATAGACCAAAGTAAGAAAAATAATTACACAAATATTCACAAGTTTGGATCAAAGCACTTTCGCTTATTTCTCAAAGAACCTAAATTACACCAAATTGTTCCCCAGCAACGGCGTCAATTTTGATGACGTCCAAATCCAGTGCTAAAAAGCAAATGAACACAGTCGCATGCAATATAATTTACCCAACTATGAGTCAGGGTCGAATCCCAGAGGGAACAATGTGTAGGCGATTAGGAATGTAAGAAAATTATCGCTTAACGTGCAATGCCAAACACTAAGAATTTGCTTTTTGGAAAATATTTATAAGTAAATGCCAAAATGTAAATTAACCTAGAAACAAAGTAAAGTGATCAATAGCTACAAGTATAGATGCATCAGGAATTACACTCAAGTAACGATCCAATGCATTTCATGATGTTACAAATATGAGTGAGTTTATGTTAATTAGCCTCGGATAATAATTCTTAATTAGCTTCTTTCGAAGACTAACAAGACTTCCTAATTGAATTATCCCTAAAAAAATAAGAGATTAAGCACACCTGGAATGGCTAGAAGTAGTTCAAACCTATCCCTAAGTAGAATCTATAAAATGAGGGTTAACGCCTCAAGTTCTTGTTAATTAATCTTTTCCAACCCCAAATTATCTTTTCCAAAATTAATTCAGAGTTAATTAGCGAGTCCTAAGGTTAGCTAATCCCTCTGGAAACCTTAAAGAACAAGAATAAATAAAGAAACAATAACTCACCTTATAAATAATTAAAAATCATTCAATACATAAGCACAACAAGGTATTTAATCCACACTTTAAATATGAATACTTCCATAAACAAGATTCAAGTGTTGAAAATAAATACTACACACTTGGATATACAATACAAAGAAAGGAAATGAAGAAATTAACCTAAATGGGTAAGAAAATCTTAACCACAAGCATCAATCTTCAAAACCAAAGTGTGTGTGCAAGAACCTTAGCTTCCAACTTGTTCTCTCTAGTCTTTAAGGATTCAAAATAAGCCAAAGATCTGAAAAGATATTCCAAAGATGTCAAAACTATCTGCTTGGTCGTGTATAAAATTGGTTTTGGGATAAAAAATGTGAAATTCCATAATTGCCCAGGCCTGAAGCTCGATCTTCGCAATTGCCAAAAAAGGTTCGCAATTCCCAGCTATTATTGTCCTTTTTTATTTCGCATTTGCGATGACATCCTCGATTTGCGAAGATTGACCTTTTCATTTAACTTCGATTTGTGAAGTACTTCTCTCATTTGCGAAGGCTAGATATTCCAGTTGACTTCGCATTTGCGAAGTCATCTTCGTATTTGCGAAAACTAATTTTCCTAGGTTAGCTCACATTTGCGAAGAAATCTTCGGATTTGCGATGATTAACTTGCCCAGTTGACTTTGCATTTGCGAAGGGCTCTTTGCATTTGCTAAGACTGCATTGCCCAAATTTTTCTCTCTTTTTAGCTTCTTTGACTTGTTTTCACTTGGTTTCTTCACCATTACTTCTAAATCACATTCACCCTATAAAATAGAAGTAAATGACATTAAATACATGATTTTATCACTCAAACATAGCAAAAGTATAGGTTTAAAGACAAGATAAGTTGGTAAAATACCAACTTATCAATATGATAAAGGTGACTCCAAATGAGCTTAATGCAACAAGCTCACCATGACCGTTCGCCGCTTGGAGAATTAGATGTTATCAGACCTATCGAGCCTGCCGCATCGAATGGGTACAGGTTAATCCTAGTTTTAATAGATTATTTCACCAAATGGGTTAAAGGTGCATCATAAAAAGCGGTGACTAAGAAAGTTGTGGCAGATTGTCTACGACCATATTGTTTATCCTTTCAGAATTCTAGAGTCAATCATTACTGATAACGGCTCTAACCTCAATAGTGATTTGATGAAAGCCATGTGTGAAACCTTCAAGATCAAACAAAAGAATTCTACAGCCTACAGACCTCAGATAATGGAGACGTAGAAGCCGTCAATAAGAACATCAAGAAGATACTAAGGAAAATTATAGAGAAGAATAAGCAGTGGAATGAGAAGTTACCATTTGTTTTACCGGGGTACCGCGCCACAGCCTGCACATCAATCAGGCCAACTCCCTACATGCTGGTTTATGGAACAGAAGCGGTCATTCCTGCTGAGGTAAAAATTCCCTCCCTAAGGATCATTTAAGAAGTAGAACTCGATGATGCAGAGTGGGTGAAGAGTCGTTACGAGCAGTTGGATCTTATATATGGGAAGAGAACGAATGCAGTTTTCAATGGTCAGTCTTATCAGAATAGAATGTCCAGAGCTTTCAACAAGGGAGTCAAACCAAGAAGGTTCACACCGGGGCAGCTGGTATTAAAAAAGATTTTTCCATATCAAGATGAAGCCAAAAGGAAGTTCTCTCTCAACTGGCAAGACCTATATATGGTTCAACAGGTTCTAATAGGAAGAGATATACTTGCAAAAATGGACGGAGAAGTTCGGCCAAAGCCAATCAATTTAGATGCACTCAAGTGATACTATGTGTAACTTCATGCTTTTACTATATTATGTAATTTAAACTAAGTCTTACTTGATTCCTATTTGAGAGGGATACATAGGCAGCCTTATGGGTTCGGTCACAATTTAATTAATTTTTAATTCCCCATGCAATTGGAAACTGGGGCAGAATTTGGAGGTGGACCCTCAAAATTCCGAAGTAATTTCAATCGATCACTGCAAGCAGCCGTCAGAAGTGTCGATCCAGCAAACTGGGGCAGAATTTTGAGGAGGACCCTCAAAATTCCGAAGCAAGAGAGGTTGCAGTGTCTTGGACCGTGTCTCAATCATTGGTTCATCTAAAGAAAACTATTCTCAATTATGCATTTATGCTATGTTTCTACTAAATCATGCATGTCTGTCACCAAAATTGTTCTATTTGGCGATGCTACCCCAAGGATACCCATAGTATCACCAAATCAGAGCCGAGGCGGTCAAGAAAAGTTAGCAGGTACACGGAACTAACCTTTCCCCTTTACGAAACTCACGATTTTTCTTTGGATGCAGGCACCCAAATTGCAAATTATATACTCATACTCAGGAATACCAATCTCGAAATTATTGCTTCACAACCGTTATCCGCATACATTATCCCCAGTAGCCGCGATATCATAATCAGCCACCAGCTGTCAGCTAAGAATTTTGTATCACTACTCGCCTTTTATCCCTTGTATAAGGTTACTATTCGGCCTTCCGAGGCTATGCTCTACCTCCACATGCATTCCTGCATTGCACAAGGCTACTATTCTACCTTCTGAGACTAAGCTCTATCTCCATCTGTATTCCTGCATTGCATAAGGTTACTATTCTATCTTTTAAGGTTAAGCTCTACCTCTACCTGCATTTCTCTATATTGCATAAGGCTACCATTCTACCTTCTGAGAGTTAAGCTCTACCTATATCTGCATTTCTTTGCATTACATAAGGCTACCTTTCTGCCTTCCGAGGTTAAGCTCTACCTCCATCTACATTGCATAAGGCTACCTTTCTGCCTTCTCGGGTTAAGCTCTACCTCTATCTGCATTTTCTGCATTTCATAAGGCAACCATTCTTCCTTTTGAGACTAAGCCCAGAATCCACCTGCATGGCTGAAATATGGCCACTTTATTTATTTCTTGCATGGCTGAAAGATCGCCACTTTTGTTTATGTCTTGCATCGGTTAAAATATCGCTATTGTCCAATACATCCTGCATGGCTGAAATATCACTGCTTTATCTACATCTACGTCGGCTAAAATATCGCCACCTTATTTACGTCCTGCATGGATGAAATATCGCCTCCTTATTTACATCTTGCACGGCTGAAAGATCTCTACCTTTATTTGTGTATTGCATCGGCTGAAATATCGCTACCCTTATTTACATTTTCATGGGCTAAAAGATCACCACATTGTCCGAAGGCGTCATTGCTCATAGGCACCAATTTCATAGCCTGAGAACGTCATGCCATGGCCTAAGGACCCCATTTTATCTTTTGCATATCATTATTCAAAAACATCATAGTTCGGAGGCGTCATTCTCATAGACCGAGAGCATCATTTCATAGCCTGCAGATCCTTTATTATACGCATCATGACCTAGGACATCATGGTCTGAGGACGTCATCCTAACCGCCCAAAGACCACATTCATGGTCCAATGGGAACTTGCATCACATTTAATTTATGCATAATAGATGTTTGTATTACTCATTTGTAGGTAAACCAGCTGGCAACGACCATCTTAGTAGGAGCGATCACGCTTCGATTCCCATAGCCCAACTAGACTTTGACCATCTTTCTCAACCCGGATACCTCGTCCGTTCTTGTAAAATCCCCATCGGCATATTTCGCCGATGGATCCTGAACTACATATGGCCTGATTCCTGTAAGACTAGGGATATGTAGGCGGCTCAGGTACCAGAGCACGATCAAATTCTTTAAACCATTTCGTTCGGTTAAATTGGCCATCATATCTTTATCCGACAACTCTTTCATCCTTCCCGGGTAAAGAGGGGCAGTTGTTGATACCCAATTTTTCCCTGTGCATTTTTTCATATATACAAAATACTTTCAACTAATATATATGCATACATAAGCATGCCCAAATATTTTCATATTTTTTCCAATCTTTTAAAGATTTCTAAAATCAATTTAGTGTCCATTTTAGCAGTATAAAAATCAATCATCATTCCCAAAATCATCAATTTTGGTGAATATTTATTTTATTCCCATTTTTATACAAAAATATAGTTAAGGTAATTTTTATATATTTTTACAGATTTTTTTTAATTTTAAAAGCTAAATTGCATATACTTGCAATTTTAGCCTACTTTAAGATTTAATAGTATTTTACAATTATAAAATTATTTTCAATATGTTTAAATTAATGCTTATATATCATTAACTGATCCAACACTTTAATTTGCTTTCAAAATCCTTTTTACTACTTTCGTAAAATAAAAAGGGAAAAAACTGGCTATTTAAAATCTCGCCCATTTTTATTTGAATTATAGCCCAAATTGACCCCTCCTAATTGACCTAATTTTGAACCCCAAATTTCTTGGTCCAATTCTAATCTAGCCCGACCCCGACCCAACCAATTAACCCGCCTGGCCCTTTCTTTCAATCCAGGTCGTTGATCAGTTTGATCAACGGCCACGATTACTCCTTACCTTTTTAATTCACCGACTATACCCTAATCCCCTAATTTCCATCTCTCAGCCGACTCTGAATACCATCCCTCTCTCAAACTCTCTTGAAGGTCCTCGAAACCCTAGTCGTCACCTATTGTGTTCGACCCCAAACTCACCGGAATCCATGGCTTCTCAGGCCATGGATAGCCTATACTCACCTCCCTACGCTCTTATACATTGGGTGTTCAAAGTTTTGAGGTATCTAACCTCGATTAGCTCTGTTCAGATCTTCCCTGATTCAAGGTTCCATGGCCTCTCCGGCTGTGATTCGGCACATTCAAAGCATTTTGAGCCTGGTTCTTACTCATCCGACCCAGGATCAGACTTTTTCTAAGCCTTTCTCATTTTAGGGTGCCTCTCAAACCCCATCCATTTGATGTTTTCTCTGATTGGTTTCTTAAATCTATGTTATATATGTGCTTTATTGAGGTTTTAAAATGCTTTCCCCAATTTTTCTCTTAAAATTACTTCTTTCCGATCTAGGGTATCTGGAAAGATTAAAATGTTTTCTGACTCTTCCTTTTCTTTTCTTTTCTTTGTATGTATTTGTCTATACTATGTCCGTATGTCTTCTTTTCCACCACGCATGTGTTTATGCTATGTTCGTATGTTTTCTTTTCTACCACGAATGTGTTTTCTTCTACTTTCTTTCTACTATACATGATTCGCCTGTGCTATATGTTCTTCTGTGTTTCTACATCAGGCTCACATGTTCATCTTGTTTTATTTTTCTATATGCTATACTTTTCTAGTGTGTTGAGCCTGTTTACTGTATATGTTACCTACTGAGTTCTTAAGTTCTTTATTTGCCTTCTCCTGGACTTTGTTTGAGTTCTATTAAACATGTCTTTCTACTGTTCTCATAAGTGCCATACTATCTCCACTCTCTTATGAACTTGTTTAACTGCAAGGTTCCGTTTCTCTTTCTTCTTAAACATGTCTTTTCTACTCTCACTATGTTTCAAATCAATTTGTTGTTTAAAACTTGCTATTATTTTTTTTCTCATAAGTCTCTAAAAGAGACCTCTGAGCTTGTTTCAGATATTTGTCTTCTCTTCTCTATATCTGATTCGAGGTGAAAACCCTAGGATTTGGGGTTTTTTGGTGAGTTTGATCTTGTGTTTGGACTAGGGTTCTGTCTGGAACCCTGGACTCTCTCAGACTCATTCTGAGTCTATGTACTGAACTTGAACTCCTTTGTTCATGAATATGAACTTTTCTATGCTAAACTCTCTACTAATTGGCATGATAGTTCTTCGTGTTTAACATGTCTGTATGCTTTATATATGAGGAACTTTTCCTTCAAATGGGTTTGGCGACTTGTGATTGATTCATAATTCCTTTTAATAAGGGTTCGATTTGATTGTTACTGATTTTCTTTAAGTAAAAACCCCTTCTTCACCTTTTATGACTGGATTCATACCAAAACTCTAACTTTGTGATTTACTGGCTGTTGATTGATTTCATTTCCTTATTTGCAAACCGTGTGCTATCAGACCTTTTCCTTAATTAAGTCCCTGTGTATTTACCCTTCTTATGATGCATCGGGAAAATGTTTGATTAGTCTCTTTCCTTAATTAGTTTTACTCATTTGAAATCAAAATCCCTTAATTAAAGAGAGACCTTGTGTAATTGATTTCCAAACTATTTTCTTACCTATTTTTTCTTGCTTTCTATACTATAAAAGGGCATGACCTTTATGCACTTTGAGACACCTTCTGTTCAATATTTTTACACACATTACTTACTGAACACCTTCAATTCCAATACTCTCACACTTCCTATTCTCAATTCTACACTCTACTCTCTTCTGAGATCTTCCGACTATTTGCTTACAATTTAGCTTTACAAGACTACTGCTTTTATTTTCTTCCTGGAAACTGTTATGTTCTAATTTAGTTATCTTCCTAATCCCTATGTGTTTATTTACAACTTCTACAGTTTTGTCTACTTTTCTGTCTATGTTTAGTATTAATCATGTTGTTCTCTTTGCATCTTTTGCTATTGTAAATCCACATACCCCATTCCTTTATATGTGTTTGAGTTAAAGTTCAAAGCATGGAAATATCCAAATTGTTTATCATGTCTGGACTTGATCTTTTAATAGATCCTAAATCCCAAACAATATGGCTAACAAGCTGGTTAGGTGTTCCAGCACTTCCAACTATTGGGTATGATTACTAGCCTGTCTTGGTTTTCTCCAAAATCTCCACTATTGCACTCACACTCATTCCTAGCTTCTAAGTTCCCCCCCCCCCCTCTCGTCTTCCTGTGAGCCATGCTTTGGGACCTTGAGTTCCCTTTGAACTTGGACACTTGAGGGCCGGCTCTTCCATACTGCACTATGTCTCAACTCTGTAATGAATTTGGGTGTAAGCACTGCCCGGAGCTCATGAGGCTCTTGGGAACTATGACACACCCAAAAAAGAGAAAGCTTTTGGATTTGGATCTTTGGAGTTGTCTACTGCATGCTTCAGGCAGGAAACCTGAACAAGCTCTCCTTGGTTGGACATTTTTAGTTTTCTGATGTAATTTTACTTTATTTTATTATTTAATTCTGGGTAGTAATAATCTTGTAATAACTATTGAGGTTTTAATGAAAAGGGAAGGGTAAACCATGCATGCAAAAGGGTAGATATCACGTTCATAGGTTTATTATATTTCTGCAATCATGTCCTGTTTTTAGTTCTGCATTTTCACATAGAAATCTCGTTTATAAGTTCTTCATTCTTTAGAAATCCTATCTATAGGTTCTCCATTTCATACATAGAGATCATGTCCATGGGCTTTTGCACTTCTGCATTCCATATATATAGAAACCATGTCTATAGCTTCTACATCTCATATAGAAACAATGTATATAGGTTTCCGTATCTCGGCATATCACATAGATAACATGTCTATGAGACTTCTCGAATTCTGTATATGCATCTATCGCTAGGCAAATGTGTACATATGTTTTAATAACTAACCACATATAGATGACCTACCTATATGATTTTTTCATGTTAATAACAGTGCTCTAGGATTAACAAATGCCTAGAAAGCATGACTATTGGAGTAATCAACCAAACATAAATCAGCAACTCGCTTATAAGTCTAAAATCAATAATAACAATAACGACTGTAGAGTTTATATTCCTGTAATGGACAATTTTTTTCCCTTAAAATTCGTATAATTATTTTCTAAACTAATAGATATCATGCCTATAGGTTTTCGTTTGGCACTTAGGCAAGTCATAAGGTAACTTGTAAATCGAATCAGATTCTATCAACTTTAACCAGCAGGCAGGCCTGACTCGGGGTTCTCATCTGAAATATGTAAAGATCAATTCGCCACAACGATTAAATTTAATCAGGCCATAACCAATACATGTGAGACATGCTAAACAATATTGTCTTTAAGTGAGGAGGCATGTTTGAGCCTTTTAACTGTTATGTGCTTTCCCATATCTGCTTTATATGGTATGTTTGTTACCTTAGGACTTTTCTCCTTTAAACCATAAAATCCCATATCTCCCTTCCATTTAAGGCTAGTAGTCCCAAATGCCATCGGGGCTGATAGGATTCGGGACGGGTAATAGAATGCAAGAGAAAAATGAGACCATTCCGCGTTTAAAACCTTAACGAGGGGAAAGGGTAGATATGAATATGATGATCGGTGTGCTAATAACATGTGTAGCCCCTCTTCTGAGGAGTGATTACTGGGTATTGCATTGACATGATCCATATTATTTGTAAATCTAGGACCCCTCTTCCCTTTATTTGTTTATTTTCAGAATTTTCAAACTATTTCCTCAAATTTCCAGCTTTCTTTGTTTATTCAAAACTTTAATTTATTTGCCGCCATAATGTGACAATCTCTCATATTTGAAACCTTTTTTGCTTATTTGTTACGTAAAATCACAATTGTAGCATGGTCGGGAACCACACTAGTGAATCTTGAGGGATGCATAACACTTTCTCCTCGAGATAATTTCAAGCCCTTACTCGTTCTCTCGTTTTCTAAATCAAAAATTCTTTTTATTTTCCTAATGCACTTAATCATTAGGTAGCGACTCTTCAATTCAAACCTAATTCTCAAAAGGGAAAGAGTTGTCCATCCAAATATCATAAACCCGGATTTCGTGAGAAAAAGGGGGAATCGACACTAGTCTTAAAGACTAGGTAATCCTAACACTTAGTAAATTAATGGAAAATTCAACCAACAATTATTAGATATGAAACAAAACTTCTATACAAAGCCAACAATCCCAAAACTGATAGTACAAGTTATAAGCTCTACTAAGTTCACTAGAAAAATCTCTAAGTACAACTGTTCTGGAATAAAAATAAATTGTACCAAAATAACTTCTGAAGGTGACTCTGAGGCCTGCGAATGCGAAGACAAGTATACCTTAAGTCTCCATAGCAATAACTGATCCGCTATCCAACAATCAACAGACCTCGAAGTACCTGGATTTGCACAAAATGTGCAGAAGTATAGTATGAGTACACCACAGTCGATACCCAGTAAGTATCAAGACTAACCTTGGTGGAGTAGTGACAAGGTACAATTCAAGGCAGTTACAAGACAAAATACCATGTACAGTATAGAAGCATAAATCTAATAATGGAAAGTAGAAATAAGTAAATGGCAAAAAGAACCAAACAAGTGATATAAACATTAAAGCAATAACAACACCCTGAAGCATCATTAAACCCAAATAAGGAACACAAAAGACAATCAATTAATCAAGCCATTCTACCACAAGTTTCGCAATGAAATCACCCCGTGATACACCATCTCATAGTCACAAGTCACGGGTCTCAACCCACCATCATATACTCACTGAACCTCGTGCCCATATCTCGCATCACAACCACACGGACAACTCATGTGCCAAAGTCTCAAACCACTTGGCATGATCAAAGGCTCACATTCACAATCTGCCCACCATGGTCACAGGCTCACAATCACAATCGCCTGGCATGGTCACATGCTCAATATACATCAAAACAGATAATACAAGAACACATGGACATGATAAATAAATGGCAAGTTTCATACTCCTGAGCTAGTATAAGTGGCATGCTATAATGTGTGCTTGTGCGGGCGTACTACTGGAGCCCAAGTCAACAAGTAATAGCAAAGATGTTGACATCATACACAACAAATCAAGTCACTCAAGGTGTATGACAAACACAAGGAAAAGCACTCCATCACACGAAGATCACCAACACAATGTCTCTAAACCATCACACATCATCCTTGACATTGCCACCTTTATCTCTCTAATAGCCACCAGTATCACTCCGTCCTGACATTATCATCAGCCACATTTATCTCTTTTGTAATCTCCCATATCACTCCACAGAAATAGCTATGCTATCTCTCCGCTCGGACAATAACACAATAGCCATCATATCACTCCGTATATTCAATAATATTGGGATTCCACCCTTATGCCCCGCATAACAACAATGGTAAAATGCCACCTTTATATTTCGCATAACAACAATGGTAAACTGCCACCCTTATACTTCGCATAACAACAACCAAACCAAACAACAATTCACATGGGCTATCATTACAACAACATATCATATCAACTCGTATCACAAGTTCCTGTAAGCCACAACCTTTCTGAAGATTCAACGATATCAATATTTTCACATCAAAAGGCCCACAGCTCGACACAACATATATACGATCTCAATAACAACAAAATAAACGAAAGAGTAACTCAATAAGGAACAAAACCCCTTTTAAATACAACTTTAATTAAAGTAAATTAATGACTCTCAATAACTTCAATTCCAATTAATTGTTTAAGGATAACCTCGATAGTGAAAGTACTTCCATGAAATGAAAAACTTCGGATTGTAGTGTATGAATTAGTCTAACAATGAAGGAGATGACACAAACCAGTACTATGTCTAAATGTATGAGAACAACCCGACAACAAAAGGATATCATGTGATGATAATTTCAACTAAGAGTAGCTCCACAATAAAGGAAATCACATAATGATAAAAGTGATAACAACTCCAAATAAGCACATAAGAGCAAACTCGACAAGTAAAGAATAGTATATGTAGCGACAACTTGAAATAAAGCATGTGATAGTAGACATGATGAATAAAAGATATAACATATGCTAACAATTCCAAATAACTACATAAAAGATGTCTAAGAGTCTAGACTGGTCAATTTCCATATATAAGCTCGAGTACATACACCTCAGCTCGCGTACACGGCTTTCACATGACACGAATAGCAGAAACGACTCAAATCCTAAAAGGTAGTTCACCCACGCAAAGTTAGGAAAGGTGCTTACCTCAAATAAGCTATACCGATACTCTAAATGACCTTCCCGTGTGAAATAACCTTTGGATGTCTCAAATCTAGCCAAAATAACTTAACATCATAAATAAAAAACATGGAAAATAGTTCCAGATAATAAAACTTCGATATTTGATGAAAACTAAAAATTCAACCCTGGACTCGCACCTCGGAACCTGATAAAATTCACAAAACCCGAACACCCATTTTGAAACGTGTCCAGCCATACAAAAATTATCCAATTCCAACATCAACTCGGCCTTCAAAACCTCATTTTCATATTTGAAAGTTTACAAAAAAAAAAACTCATTTTCTCCCATTCAAATTACTAATGTAATGTTAAAAAGAAATATAGAATTACGAAATATAATTAAATCCTAATAAAGAACACTTACCCCAAACCAAAGTGTGAATATCCCCTCCAAAATTGCCCAAATTCAAGCTCGATAGCCCAAAATATGATAAAATGACCAAGACATTCAAAATAGAGTATTTTAAACATAGCTCCAGAGATACCATTCGCTATCGCGGCCAACAACCTCACGATCACGCAACTTTCCAGCACAAATTTTACTCTTCGTGATCACAGCCATTTCCTAGCGATCACATTGATCAAATTCATATTACCCTTCCCAAACTCTTCTTAGACAGTCTATAGTGTAACAATTAAAACAAAAACTCTAAATGAAAAACGGTGTAATTTTTTGGAATATACACTCAAAGGGATACAACTTTCATTTTTGGAAAATCTCCAAATTCCTTATAGATTTCCAAATATAAGCTTCCAAAGTGGGGTCAGTGATAGCAGAAATTCTCTCTACGCGCGAAAGTGCTTCCGCGATCGCGATTCACAGTGCCCAAACATCAATTTCCTCTTCACGAACACAACCGAAAGTCTGCGATCGCAATTCATGCCCCTATGGCCAAAAACCAACATTTAAAAATAGCATAAAAATAGTCCGAAAGCATCCGAAACTCACCCAAGCTCTTTGGGACCCAATCCGAACATACCAACAAGTACATAATATAAAGCATACCTACTCGAGCTCTCAAAGCACATAAACCAACATAAAAATATGAATAAACTCAAATCGAACTTAATGAGCTTATGAACTTTCAACTTCTACAACTCGCGCCGAATCATACCAAATCAACCCGGAATAACCTCCAATTTTGCATGCAAGTCCCAAATGCAATAATGGAGTTATTCCGATTCTCTAAATTGCAATCCGAGCTTGATATCGACAAAGTTAACTCCTGGTCAAACCTCTCAACCTTCAAAACCTTCAACTTTAAAATTTTTGCCAAAATGCATCACATTAACCTACAGACCTCCAAATCCAAATACCAGGACATACCTAAGTCCAAAATCACCATACCAAGCTATTGGAATTATCAAAAAAAATATATTTCAGAGTCGTATACACAAAAGTCAAACTTTGTCAACTCTTACCGCTTAACATCTAAAACAAGAATCGTTATTCCAAATTGATCCTGAATCATCCAAAATCTAAACTCGGCCATACATGCGAGTCATAATATACAATACAAAGCTGCTTGAGACCTTAAATCACCGAACATGACATTAGTTCTCAAAATAATTGGTCAGGTCGTTATAAAGTTGAGCCGCAATTGTGGCATGTGCAACAACTTTCTTTCCTCTGTTGAACTTAGGACTCTGTGGTACCTATTAAGTTTATAGAACTTATCAATCAAGTGTCGAGACTTCTTGTAGTATTTATTGTATAGATTTTCCCTATTCTGGTCAAAGTTAACCCTTTGTGTATTTGTCTAGTAAGAGGAAGGTTGGAGACTGCATTTTTGTTGAAGCGAAAGTTCTGGTTGACCCCAATTCCAACCCCCGGTATATTAGTTGCATTAGCACTGAAAGACATTGAATCATGATTGAACTGAGAGGTAAATTGAACTTGTCTTTGGTTTTCATCACAAAGAAAGTATATGGCATATCAAGGCTTCGAATGGGTTGCATGATAAGTAGGTTACTTCTCATCGCCATGTATGTTTCATTCAGCCCCATGAGGAATTGAAATAACATATTCTCCTCATCCTCCTAAAGAATTCCAGCTTTGCAGCACAAAATGCATCTTTGCCCATGGTTAGTACACGTCACACTCAATTCATCCCATAACCTTTTCAATTTATTAAAATATGAGGCAATATCTAGTGAACCTTGGGATCTGTGGGCAAGTTCTTTATTTAGTTTAAATTTTTTTCTTATTTACAGTACCATATCTAGTCTGCAGTTGTAACCATGTGCTTTGTGTAGCCTCAAAATATTGCATACTCTCTGTTATCTCAGGAGATAGAGAGGCTATTAGCCATTAAATCACCATGTTGTTACATGTGTCCCACAGTTTTTGTTCAACCCCAGTGGTAGATGGCCTGGGACATGTGCCAATCAACAAAGGCTATCTTATTCTTAGCGGAGAGTGAAACTACCATCTTCCTTTTCCAACCCCCAAATCCATAACACGATAAAGGAATAGGAACATGGGACATACCAGGAATATCAGAAGAGTACACAAATAGATGACTCGTGGGATCAGGGGAGAAGCTACCAGTACTACCTATTACTATTTTGCAAAATCAATGAAAAAGAAAGGTCATCAATAGCAGAGAAGAAGGAAATCACAATAAAATCTAAGCAAACTACATAACACACTGAATTCTCAGCAAAACTAGACACGCATAAGCCCTAATTAGGAAAAAAAGGAACGAGTTTACCCAGCTTCTTCGCTACCGGAGAAGAGCAACCTTAAAAACTAGATGTAACCCTAGCATCAAGAAGGTATTAGCCCAAAGTAAGAAGACTCGCCGAATTTAATCTCAGAAACATCGTAAAACATCCCGAAATGTTGAGCGGAACCACCGATCGACAAATAATCCTCTTCGTCTGAAAATCCCGTCGACTCACCAACTACAGGAGAACCGAAACTTAATGGAGCTTAACTGGGGTAAGATCGAATGATAGAGCGAGACGAGATGAACCAGAATTTTGGTCTAATACCATGAAAACATTATGAAATAAGCAGGAGAAGAGAAATCCTTATTAAGGTTTTATGCTTTCATTGAGAGAGAATTTGGGGTCTGCTTGTTTTTGTTACACATTAAAATGATCCGATAGAGCTTTCTAGAAGCACATCCCTATTTATAGGATGGGTTCACTAACGCTAATGAATGTTGTTGCTAATATAAAATGGGCTAGAAATAAAGAGTGACCCAAATATACAAAAAGGATTAATTAAGTAAATCTCCGCAACTATAAATGTTTATGTTTTCGTTTAGATGCCAAATAGGCCATCGGCTCAAGGACTCGAATAAATTCAACATCTTCTTTGCACCTTCCATATTCTTTTTTTTCCATTCACCTTCCATAGTTTGATGTAGTCAGAAATATACTATTCCTTTTCCCCGTTTAGTCGTAAATTCTTTTAATGTTTTTAAAATAAAGATAAATATTAGAGAGTAAATCATAACAGATAAGAGGATAATGGCAAATAAAAAGCATGATGTGTATATTAGGGGCGTAAAGTGCAAAGAACTCTATGAAATATGTACTGTCATCGGTATCTTCAATAGTATTATATATACGAATAAACAAATCTCCTAAGGCGACTTCCTGAATAGACGAATGTGATCCGATAAAGATAACTTGTGTTATTTTAAAATATACAATAACATACAATAACAACAATAACTATACGAGTCCCTAACTCTACAGTTCTTCGTTTAAGCATTATTTATGAATATCATGTGTCAATTTTATTTATGGATAGAGTCACATTTTAAAATTATACAAATAAAAGATTTAAAATATAATCTCCAATATTATATGATGCATTTAACTTATAATTGATAAATAATAAGTGTCACCACTAAAACACTTACAAATGTAAATAACACTACAACTATCCGACAAATAAAAGTTTTTCCCCAAATTTTTATTTCAATAGAACTTTTCCTAAAATCCGTTCAGAGAACTCCAACTAAACTAATTCAAGTTAATTTGTGATTGAGATTTTTCGTTGAACTAGCTTTTCGATTATGATCTTAAATATATTCTTAAATTTGTGTGATTATAAAATTTATGATGCTTGTCATAAAATTATGAATTTTATGTGATTATTAAATTTAAGATATTAAATATGTTATATATTTATGTAATTATAATTTTTTCTTAATTTAAAAATAAAAATTATAAAATTAATTATTTTTAAATATAATAATATATCATTCATTTAAACACAAATTAAGGAAGAAGGAATCACATAAATTAGAACTTCACTTGTATCGTGAATGTATATCTTTTTCGACTTTACTATGTCCATCTATACCTATTAATCGGACGGGTCTGTCCCGTTCACAGTCCCGTTCTACCCGGTTCAATCTGGTACGGTAGGGGGTGGAGACGGGCTGGGAGGGTTGTACGGGGAGTCGAGCTTGGAAGAACAAAATTCGGTAATCGGCGCACCGGAACACGGTTAGCCCTATTACCCATTACCGGATTTACCAAACTATAATCCGGTGATCGTTAGAAATTTTTTTTTTTTTTAAAATTTATGGACCGTTGCCAACGATCAAAATAAAAAATGACTGTTGGGCAACGACTATTTTTTGTACCTTTAACCATTTCGACCTTTCTCCTTACTAAAATAGCCCCTTCATCCTTAATAATTGATAAAATAAATTTTTAGCATTTTAATAACTATAAATAGCTCTTTTATTCCTCATTTTTTTCACAACTTGCTCTCTTCTTCCACTATAGTTCTCTGTCAACTCCCTTTTGATTATTAAATTTCTTACTGCTATGAAGTTCTCAATTAATTAATATTTCGGGTTTATTAATTATTTATGGTAGCCACAACAATATTATAATAATCAAGTGAAGTGTGGTTACCAATTTTGTAAGGTTCAAGTGAAATCATGTCGTGCTTCTAGGGTGCATTCACATGTTTGGAAATACTCTGAGGTGATAGAAGAAAATGAAGAAGTTTGCAAAGTTCAGTGCAAGCACTGTGGTCTAGTCATAATACTCGTCGAAAGGGGGAAAACACAACTCGTTAAGGATGGATATCAAGAGTTGTCTTGAGTATGCTCCATCAATTCGTATTTTAAGTTGATCTGAGATAATTTATGTTATTTTGAATCTGTTAGACTTATTTAAGTTTAATGTGTTAGTGTATTAGATACGTTAATTTGAATTATTATTATGCAACGATAATATGAAAAGAAAGTTTTTGAAGTTTGATTTTTATATATTGGTCTTATTATATAATTTTATGTAGCCACTTAATTTCAATTTTCAAATTTTAAATTTAAAATGTTAAATTTTAAAAGTTTAAAGTTTAATTTTAAGCCTAATTCTAAGCCTTAAAAAAACACTTAAGTATCAATAACATTGAATGTGAAAATAAAATATATCAAAAAAAATTATGTGTGGTCCGGCCTCGACCTGGACAGGCCCACAAAAATACAAAAAATCTCAGCCCACTAATAGAACAGAGCAATAATTGAACAAGCTGGTTTTTTTGGGTGTCCAGCCCGTCCGGTTAACACTGGTAGTAAAATAATGGTAGAATGACACAGTTAGCCACAAAAATAAAACTATTTACTCTTGTCTACCCATTTATTTTTCTACCAATAAGCTAATTATATTTCCTATCCATAATAATTTTAGTGGGGAATTTTTTCTTTATTCTCCAATTCTTTTTTGTTTCTATACTTCTTCTTTTTTTCTCTCTTTTCTCCTTTTCTTTTTTCTTGTCTTCTTCTTATTTTTTCTTTTTGCCTTTTCTAATTTCATTTAACTTATTTTTTTAAAAATATCTTTTCTCTTCAAAATCTAATTTCATTTACCGTTTTTACTAATTTTTATTATTCATTTTTATACGATAAGAAAAAATAATTGATGTAGTAAATATACATTTTTTAATATAAAATATTTTTAATTGATATAGTAAAATATTTTTTTTCTCTTTTTTTTAAGATAACCAGTACAATATACCTTTTTTTTTTTTTTTTCTTATTTATTAAATTCAATTGTTAAAAATAATATCGGTTATCACTTGATGTAATTCACTGAATATCGCATGGACTGCTGCTGAGCACCATAAATTACATAATCAAATTTAAGAATCAACATGTGATTGCCATGCAAACCTTAATCTACTTTCCTATAAATATCAGTACACACTCTACCATTAACAGTAATACAATCAGTTATAAAGTAATAAAATATAATCTACGACAACCAAATCTCCATATATACTAGTTAGAATAAAAATGATAATAAAATATTGAAAAATGCAACAAAAGTATAAGTAGCAGAAAAGATTTCTAGTATCATGTGATACATGGCATATATGTATAACAACAGAGCATATGATTTCTCTAGAATATTGCTACAATTATCTGTGACTATACTACTGTACTAAAATATTAAAGGACGCAATAAAAGCATGAGAAAATTACATATTCATATTGCAAGCTTAGTATTAGCAAAACAACTTGCTCATTTCTTATATTAGGATGGTATATAGTTGTATGGGATCGTTCCAACAATTGCCTATAACTATAAAAACTATTACATAATACACATAATTATGTCCATTGGCACACAAAAATTTCAGTATTCCAACTCATGTTCATATAATAATTTCATAATAGAATTCACTTAAAATGAAACTAAAACAACCAAAATAATGTTCATACTACCATATGATATAAATATGGTATATAACTATACCAACATAGTATAAAATGTTACTAGTTAATTCCCGAAAACTATATGACTATACTATTATTATATAACACACATGCATAAAGAGAAAAATAAAAAAATAGTGTACCACATATTAATATAATAAGGTATTTCAAGATATTGTACTATATTACTATTATTAAAAGAAAATCAAATATTGTACCAATTAAATGCAGCTAATACAACCAAAAAATAATTCAACTAGCATATAATACCATTATAGTATATAGCTTTACTTATAGGGTATATAGTTGAAAGGAATTGTATACTAAAATAGCATATTTGTATACTATTTGGATATACAAAACAAATTCGTCTTCTTGTCTATTTCAACTACATTTCAACCCAAATTTTTAAAATACTACAAAATCTCCTAAGTTGACCAAAACTTTAGCTACAACCTCCAATCGATTTTTCAAATAAACTCATACAGGATTAGATCAAAACTACTAAAAAATCAAACAAACCAATTTATGCATTTCAAGCTTCAAAGTCCTTCAATGGTTGATTTAAATTTTTGTACAATAAAAAATCGACATCAAAGGTACAATCTAAACATCAAAAAATAATAACTAACGAATTTCAACAGTAAAATACTATAAAAAATCAAATCACGTTTTGAACTCATTCATATAGAGGTTCAAAAATTAATATGTTCTTCCTATGATCTAGTTTTATAATTGTGTCATGTATTTTAGTGTTAAAAACTTGTGCTAAAACCACGCATACTCGAAGTTATTTCAATTTCCAATGCAAACGGATGGGAGAATATGGAAAATCAATACCTTAATTCTTGGTCGCAGAAAACATACGCAAACTTTATCAAAATAGTACAGTAATATTTTTATACATTCAAGAATTAATACTGCAATCGATATCCATAAAAACTGATATGTTGTTGGTAGTAACTAGCAGTGATTGGAATTAGCGGGTAAGAGTAAATAGGTTTGATTTTGATATTAAAAAATAAATAATTTAAAATTATTAGATATAAAATAAGATTTATCTAAAACAATTCGAGGGAGTAATAATTGGAATCACGTGCTTCTCTTCCGGTTCAAGTGCTTCTCCAACTCTTACTTTACTCTGCAAAAACAGACCCAATTTTAGCACTCTGCTCTTTTATTTCATTTGAAGCAAAAACAGCAATCCCAGTTTCAACAATCAAAATCCTAACCCACATCTCCTATGGTCTCCGTAAAAAGCACTCATATCTGACCAAAAACTACTAATCTTCTCTTATTAATTAGTGGTTCATCATCAATGGCAATTCAGACTTGTTTCTCACTAATACCTTCTTCTTTCTGTTCACCCAAACTGGAATTGCCAAAGAACAGCATTTTTCAGTCTCCTAGAGGAATCTGCTCAAAACCCAATTTCAATTCTGATATGAAAAGATCGTTTGTTGGGTTACGGTTTCAAAATGGAAACGTGCCTTGTGTGGGCGAGGACTTGCCGATTGAGTATGCTGATTGGTTGCCTAAGAGGGACCCAAGTGATCGTAGAAGAGCTGGAATTTTGCTACATCCAACGTCGTTTCCTGGACCTTATGGTATAGGGGACCTTGGCCCTCAGGCTTTTCAGTTTCTTGATTGGCTTCATCTTGCTGGTTGTTCCCTGTGGCAGGTTCAACTTGCTCTTCTTTAAGCTTTCTTGAATTGGGAAATTTGCTCCATTGCTGTTGTGCTATAAGCAAAGCGAAAAAACTTACTAATCCATCCATCTCAATTTATGTTTGACTTGATACGAAGTTTAGAAAAGAAAACAATACATTTGAAATTGGTGGTCTTAAACATTGCCATAATGTTTGTATAACTATTAAAGCTTATGGTAATATAATAAGAAGTTTGAAGTTAAATTATTTTTATGATAGAAATTATTTGGGCAGACTAAAAAGTAAAGGTGTCACATGAACTGGGATAAAGGGAGTACTATATTTGATTGTGACATTTTGGTTACAAGCTAGTGCTTCTATTATGTTACTATGTTAGCATGAATTTTTCATGTCAGTAGCTTTCTTTAAACCTCTTTATCATAGTTGCATGGAACATACTGGTTTTGTATTAGTGGAACGGTTAAAAATATGATGAAACAATACTGAAGCTAACAGAATTAAATGCTAACTGACATAGGAGTAGTAAGTACAAATTTTTGTAAGTTATTCGTCTGAAATGCGGGTTTCCGAGGACATGACCCTTGATAGGAAAGTCTGGAGGTCTAGTATTAGGGTCGTAGGATAGGGGCTCCTAGAGTTTTTCGTACTCCTCACCCGGGGTTGGGTGAGGCTTGGCAGGGCTACCCATAAATGATTTGTGTATTGAATTCTGTCTCCCTTATGATAGTTATTTATGGTAGTTACTGTTCTGATATTATTGTATGCTATTTTATTTGTGGTTCTTATGTTTAGATATTTATTTATGGTTCTTATGTTTAGATAATTATTTACGCTATTTTTGCTGGAGTTACTAATGCTCTTTTGTTTTTGTTTTTGTTTTTCCTTTCCTTCACTGAACCAAGGGTCGATTGGAAACAACCTCTCTGCCATTTCGGGTAGGGGTAAAGCCCGTCTACATATTACCCTCCCCAAACCCCACTTTGTGGGACTATACTGGGTAGTTATTGTTGTTGTTATTCGTCTGAAGAAAAAGAAAAGAAGAAGAGTTTATAAGTATAGTTACGTGCTTCAAAGAAATTAGCATCTAGATCGCATGGATCTTGGCATCTCAGAAATAAAAAAGATTAGGACAACCCCTTCTTTCTTTTGATTTATGCTGCATCAGTCCCATAGAATGGGGTAGATAGAAGTTACTCAGTAACGGGAGGCCATTCATTTCAATATCTGTAAACCTTGACAATTGCTCAGTCTATTTGATCTAATTGAGACATACAAAATCCTCCCCATTCTTTGGATTTTATCAATCAGATAAAAAAACAATAAGAATTTAAATTTACCTTATATTAACCTTTTTTTATCCATCTCATAAAAAAAAATAGTTTCATCATCTCATGGATGTAGATGTTGGAAGTTGGAACATATAATAGTTGATGCCTGGACTGTAATTTGTTGGTATTCAGAAAGGGGAAAACAGTGTCACGTACTAATAAAGGGATGAGAAGTACCTTTTCCTGTTATTTAGCTTTTTCTGTTGGTCCAAAATTTGTACTCTCTTGCATGCTTCTGATTGTCTTTGTAGTGAATGTTTTGGAGAAGCTTATTGTCTCAAGTTATATGATCTGGAACCTCATAATGGCATTGGTTGTTGTATATGTATATCTTGGTTGACGTAGTTGGTATGCTTTTCAATTTTTACTTGAGAATATAATAGCGTACTCTTATAATAGAACATCAAGAGATCCACTCTCACCCTTTATCCAAACAATGAAACCAAGCTGGGTCTAACTTTCTCATAAGTAACTGGAAACTAGAAGGTTCAGGAATTTCTGTGTTTGTTTGCAGGTTCTTCCACTTGTACCACCTGGAAAGAGAGGCAATGAAGATGGATCACCCTATTCAGGCCAGGTAACATGAATTTTTCTTTTTACATTTTGAGTGAGTTGGGTATCCTTTCTACATGACATAGAAATTCAAAAGAAAGCAGGAGAAGACTAGAAGCTTTAACTTTTCTTTGAAGAGAATTACTGAGTATTTAGGATAAAATGCTGCAATATGAACTGCCTGGGTATGCACATTCAATAAGGCAAAACTGTGAGATTTTCTGTAGTTTGATTCGAGTTATATCCGGTTTATTCTCTTTGCAAGTAAATTCATTTGATTGTGTTTTCATGCGGACAGTGGCATGGATCATTGCCTTTCTGCTGATGCTGTTGAGATCTTGGAAAACTCATATGTTCAACTTTTGCAACATTGAAATGACATTTACCAATGATTGCTTTCAGGATGCAAATTGTGGTAACACCCTTTTGATTTCTCTTGAAGAACTTGTTGATGATGGTTTACTGAAGAAAGAGGAGCTTCCGGAGCCACTGTGAGCCTCTTTATTGCATTCTACTTGCAATTTACTAGTATTTCTGTACATAAAAAATTTATCAGGTGCATTACTTCACATCGGCATTCTTATTGTTTGGTTTTTTATTTTTCTGAAGACCTATGGATCGTATCAATTTCTCGACTATTGCTGAGATAAAAGATCCTTTGATAGCCAAGGTAAACAATGAGCAGATACTTGTTGCTAGTTTTATTATATGACATAAACTATAAGAAACCAAGGGTTGGAAAATACTTTCAAAAGAAGGGTTTTGGGTGTGAGGAAAAGAGAAACGAGGCTAGCAAAGATACAAATATTTCCCTTCTCTCTGATTTCCTTCCATGTCTGGTTCATAATGTCAAATTTTTATTCTTCTGTACTCAAGCTTTCCCTGTCTTCTCTTTCATTCTTACTATAGATAAATAATTGTTTCCCTTAAAAAATGGTAGAGGAAATGTTCTTAAAGGGTAATTTCTTCATTAATCATTTTAGGCAGCAAAGAGGCTTCTCTCCAGTGAAGGGAAACTGAAAGAACAGCTCGAAAGCTTTCGGCGGGATCCAAATATTTCGAGTAAGATAAACATATTCATTCCTTGATTAGTTGAACTAAAGCATGGTGTTTCAAACTGTAATATGGTTCTTCCGCTGTTTGGTTGCTATATTAGGGCAAGGAGAAGTATTGCATTTTATGTCAGTAACCATTGGTAGATTACATGTAAAATCCCATGGGTGTATGTAGAAATTGAAGTAGAGTTTCTTGAGAGATAGGCATACTGATTAGTATGTACTCTTTGTCCCAAAGGAACTGTTTTCTTGTTGGGTCATTGAAAAAAGTGTTTTTACTTTCTTAACAGAGACTTCTTATCTACAAGTTCAATATGAACCATTTTTGTACCAAAATTTGGCTAACTTTACTTTCAGAATCAGTAGCATGACTCTTAAAGATGATTAATTTTGCACATTTGAGGAATAGTCTTTTGTCTTTGATTGCTTTTTGGTGCACCCATGAGGTCCCTAATTGTATAGATGATTGGGTGTCTTCCGTAGAGAATCATGTTTTGATGTGGATTCTTTACCTTTTGGTATATCTCTTGTATACTGGAGTTCTTCCATTATTAATAATATCATTTACCTTATAAAAAGACAAAATTAAAGATGACTTGCACTAATATGTACAGTCCGTGTCATTTATTTCCTCCTCTACTTTCCTTCTTCCGTTGAACAAATCGTCTTTAATGTAATCTCAATGCTTACAATAAGTTCTTTATCTGCTATGTCTCTTCTCTCCTAATCCTTTTTGTTTGCTAGCTGAAGTTTCAGAGTTTATGAGTTTTTCTTTCTTGAAACCGGTAGTAAATTATGCCCCCCCCCAAACCCCCCAACCCAAACACACACACACACAAAAAAAAAGAACCAGAGAAAAAAAAACACGAAAGAGAAGAATATATTCATGTGAAAGGAGAGGGGCTTGGCTAGGAGGGTGTGCCTGTTCAACTACAAGATCATATAATGTAATTAGTCGTTTGTATTTCAACAATGAACTTTTGGTCAGTTGCAGATGGGATGTGTTTCTGTTATTTTATTTATATTCACTTTAAAATGCAAAATATGGAAAAAGTCAGAAATGGGAGGACATAGTAACAATCATTAAAAGTGGTACAGTTGTTGCCTGTTATTGCTAAACATCACTATTCAAGAAAAATGCAGGTTGGCTAGAGGATGCTGCTTATTTTGCTGCCATAGACAACTCTTTAAACACTATTAGCTGGTACGATTGGCCTGAACCATTGAAAAATCGCCATCTTGCAGCTCTAGAAGATATTTATCAAAGTGAGAAGGATTTTGTAAGACCTCTCTTTAAATCTTTAAAAGCTGACCAAGTTGGATCCTTGAAATTGGGCAAACATTGTTGATCTAATTCTACCTGGAACAGATTGACACATTCATTGCACAGCAGTTCTTATTCCAAAAACAATGGCAAAAAGTTCGTGACTATGCACGATCAAAAGGAATCAGTATAATGGGAGACATGCCAATATATGTTGGATATCACAGTGCTGATGTTTGGGCCAACAAGAAACAATTTCTTCTGGTTAGTATCTTTGTTGACCTTGTCGGTAAGTAAGTTGGTGAATTACACCTCTACTAACATCCAATGCCTTCTGATCTGCATAAACCATCTATTTCTTTGGCAGAATAGGAAAGGTTTTCCTCTTATAGTTAGTGGTGTTCCTCCGGATGCCTTTAGTGAAACTGGTCAACTATGGGGCAGGTTAGTGTTACTCGGGGACTGGATTGTTAAACAAACATTTCTTTTATCTGAAAAATATGTTGTTGAGTATGGAAGTATATATAGTTACTGCTTTTAGAAGATATACTTGGTGGAAACTTCTTGTTTTAATTGCCTTCAGGAATTCTTACTGGCAGATCATATCTGATTTCAATGTTAAATTGTCAATTGTTGTGCTATCCACTACTTACTTTTATTTCTTTTTTTTTTTTTGTTTTTTTTTCCTAAAAAGCCCTCTCTATGATTGGAAAGCCATGGAGAAGGATGGGTTTTCGTGGTGGATACGCCGCATTCGACGTGCAACAGATCTTTTTGATGAATTTAGGATAGATCACTTTAGAGGATTTGCTGGATTTTGGGCTGTTCCTTCTGGTATATAATGTCGGATGTTTACAGGCTTGTATGTAACTTTATATCAGTTGGGCACTCATGTAGTTTTTGTAATCCATACTTGCAGAAGCAAAAGTCGCTATGCTTGGACGGTGGAAGGTCAGTTCTGTTCATATTTAATTCATGTTTTGCTCAATATGAAAACTATCTTAATGCTTTATTTTCATGGCTTAGGTGGGACCTGGAAAACCTTTGTTTGATGCTATTTTCCAAGCTGTTGGGAAGATCAATATTATAGCAGAAGACTTGGTATGTCTAAGGACAGTATACAGCAGATTTTCTCTCTGAAATCTCTCATTTTGCCTTGATGTCTGTTTTAATGCTCCTACCGATCAAAAAGAAATGTCTGCTATAATGGCTCCCTGGAGCATTCTTTTGTAATCTGGTAGACATTAAATGTTCAAATACTCCCAATAACTTTGCCTTTTAGGAAATAAAACATAATGCTTTAGAAAAGATACAAAGGAGAAAAATTGATTGCATGTAACATATTTGTAGGCAATTTCTTGCTATGAATTGGTTAAAAGCAATAATTTGACTGCAGATCTTCATGATCCTGTTTGTGCGCAAGCAAACTTACTATATATCAAAGCTGTTTATCTTTCATTATTTTCTTCTTTCAGTTCCATTTAAGCATACTTAATTTTAAAGTGAGCCTCAGTCTAGAACAAACTGTGATGGCCAAGTGAGCGTAAATAGCCTTTTCCTATTACATTTGGATTAAGCTCCTAACACCCATTCAAGTTGAATATCAGTTTCATGCTTATGTCAAATGTAGTCGTTGTATACGAATTTAATTCAAGATAAAACAATGAATAGGCTTGTGTTTGCATCTGCAAGCTGAATTGCATGGTCCATGGAATTGTATGTCTGCTGCGGTGGAAATATTTGAATTTCTCCAGTCTGTCAGCTGTAATTCTAAGTCATATCTATATCAAGGAGTTTAGGTTGATCTTTGTAGGTTCGTTACCACTCTGAACATTTGTGAGACGGAGTAATTAAGTGATTGGAAAGGTATAATGGCGTCTATTATATCAGAGATTTAAGTCTAGAAGATGTCAGGGAGATCTACATACATGCATACATACATATATGGATGTGTGTTTGTATACATATATATGTATAGTAAATTACTGATCAAACAACATATATATATATATATATATATATATATATAGATATATATATATATGTAGCATATATAAAAGATCTCATCAAATATATTTTCAATATGGGAGTATGGAGCATTCTTGTTTTTCTACCAGTCCTCTCAACTACCTACAAAATAGTCCTATCTCTTTACACCAAATACATCTTTCTGGCTAAACTGATTTTGGATTTTAAAGGTATCCAGTTAAGTTATTACATCCTGATGTAGTCTCCATTTGAATAGTGTCTTGGTAGTGTGTAAGTGGCTTTTTAGAAGGATAGAAGATAGCTTTCGATATGTTCAAGTAGTTTTGTTATTGTTATATCTTCTCATTTCTTAGTAATTCTCAATGACAGGGAGTAATCACTAAGGACGTTGTTCAGCTTAGAAAGTCCATTGAGGCACCTGGCATGGCCGTACTCCAGTTTGGTAGCTATATCCTCTGTTGACCTACAGAATGTGTACAGAAAGTAGTGCCTGAATTTATGTGGCAATATTCTTGGCATAAACTTGTTCTTCTTTGTGTCATTCAGGATTTGGCAGTGATGCAGAAAACCCTCATCTGCCTCACAATCATGAGCAGAACCAAGTAGTGTATACTGGAACTCATGATAATGATACAGTAATCATCAGTGCTTGATCTTGATTTTTTGTGTTTTCTTCCCTCCCTATTATAACTATTCTTTTTTTGCATAAGAAAACCAAAATTGCTGGTAGCTACACTTCTCCCAATTGTTTTACCTTTTACTTAGTTGAAAGGTTAAGATAGTTAACTGTTTACACTAGAGAAAAAAGTTTGTCCAATATTTCTAAGCATTTTCTTTTGTTTGCATGTCTTAGACCCGAGGTTGGTGGAACATCTTGCCTCAGGAAGAGAAATCCAATGTTAGTATGATGAATTGACTAAACTGTGTGGTCCTTTTCTTTACATAACAGGATAACAATGAGCATCAGTTTGTTGATAACTTTAAACTGCTGTATCAGGTATTAATGTACTTATCAAACATTGAGGAAGAGGAAATATCATGGGGCCTGATTGAAGCTGCCGTTTCTTCTGTAGCCCGTATAGCAATTGTACCGATGCAGGATGTACTTGGCCTTGGGAGTGAATCCCGAATGAATATTCCAGCAACTCAGGTAAGAAAGAAATCTTTTTATATATAGTGACCAGAGCTCGCTCTTTATCGCATATAGGCTGGTCGTTGGATGAGTTAGGTAGAAACTAGATTAGTCTCTAAAAGCCCGTTTGGATTGACTTGTTTGGATAAAGTAAAAAAGTGCTTTTAAGCACTTGTTTTTAAGCTAAAATGACCCAAAAAAAAAGAAGCCAAAAGCCAAAAGTTAGAATTCCTATCCTATGGCTTATGCTTAAAAGTCACTTAAAATAAGTCCATCCAAACGAGCTCTAAATCTTCTGTTAACTCTCAACTGCTCTTGGAGGCATATCTGAAGTTATCGTCCTTTTTCTGTTGTTTGGTCAGCTGAGTGAAGTCGGGACTTTAGATAATTCTGTAGAGTCTTTTCTTCCTACTTGCCGCATTTTTGGTCCGTGTTCACAGTTCCCTCATGTTTAACTGTGTTTGTATATCTTCTGGTTCCATTGGCTCTTTAGAACTCTTCCAATAACCAAAAAACTGTTTCCTTGACTGTTTTAATGAAAATTACATTAGTAGGAATACCAGTTGAAACATCTCCCGATTGGGTTTCATAATCTCATTAACTTTTCAATAGCCTAAGTTCTGATGGCATCTAGCAACCACATCAATATATTAGTACTTGTTTTGTAGTGAAACTTTGTCATTCTTGCTATCTGTTAGACGAGGAAATGAGTTGTTATCTCCTTATATGGTCTTGCACAATCCAACCTGATGAACTAACTTTTAAGGTTGATTTGGGCTCAAGATCCACTCTCTTGCATAATATTAGTGCGAGACTTCTTTGTGTTCTTGGTTTACCTAATGTTGGGTCCCCATATTGTATTGTCCACACTTCAGATATCAGGTCTGTGTGTGTAAAGGGGAGGGGATTACATTGTCCCGCATTAGTTGACGGAATGAGTTTTTTCTCCTTGTACGGTATTGGGCAATCATCCGTTAGCTTTTGAGGTTCAGTGACGCTCGAGGTTCATTTTCTTAACAATCCTTAGTTGTGATATCATTTTCTTTCTTTTGTTTTTCGGCTAATTGCAGTTTGGAAACTGGAGTTGGAGGATTCCTAGTTCTACCAGCTTCGACAGCTTGGATTCGGAAGCAAAGAAGCTAAGAGATATACTTGCAACTTATGGGCGGGTGTGATGACGAATGATGGTTACAGATGCTAATGTGCTGTCATGCATGCTGCTTCCTGCAATGTTTGTGCGCAAGATGGCCGCCTTTCATACCTGAAGGACATACACAAATTGGTTAGACCATAAAACGAAATCTGCATACACAGTTTCAGCCACGAAGAATGCCTGTATTTTCTATTTTTCTGATCTTTAGGCCCCCCTGAGGAAGCAGACAAACACACTAGGAGGTCTATTATTCTATATTAGTTGGTAAAAACCACTAATGCTAGAGCCATGCCATATTTCTGCAGAAATATAGCAAATTTTAAATCTCATGCTGTTCTAAAAATAAATAATACATCTCTTTATGGCATTCCGTTTTGGTGCTGAAACGAATGTTACTTCTAGTGCTGTCTCTGTTCCTTAAATATGATACTTTTGGACTTCTTTTCTTATCTTTTTTCATGACAAACTTGTTTCCTTTTTTTATAATCTTGCAAAGCATTAAACTAACTGAATGAAATATATCTTTTCTTAAAATAATCTATTTTTAATAGGCAAAATACCATATCACCCCCCTAAACTTGTCACAGATTATTAGTTACAGCCTTAAATTATTCGTGGTCTTAATTATTCCTCTCAACTAGGCTTTTAGAGAGCCATTACCTCCCTGGATGCAGATGTGACAAATTATGTGGGTGTATTCGTCTGCCACATGGATTTTTTTGTATATGTGATGTGCCATTTTTTTGAAAAATCAATATCTTTTTACCTGTGTAAATATATTCCTTTTTAAGATAATTTTTTTTCGAATGCAATTTATAGTAAAACGTGGATATATATATATATATATATATATATATATATATATATATATATATATATATATATATATATATATATATATATATATATATATATATATATATATATATGTATATATATATTATAAATTATTTTCGAAAAAAATTATCTAAAACAGTAACATACTTAAAAAGGTAAAAATATATTTTATTTTTCAAAAAAATACCTCATATATAGAAAAAAATATACGTGGTAGGTGAGTGCATCCACACAACTTATCACATCAACATTCAAGGAGTAATTACTCTCAAAAAACCTAGTTGAGGGGGTAATTAATATCACAAATAATTTAAGATTATAATTAATAATCCGTGACAAATTAAAGTGAAGGTTTTGCTGTTACAGAATTAATAGACCAGGATGGCATACAATGCGATACGGTTCGGGGGTAAGTTTCATGGGCGGCCCATTGAATTTTATGGCATAAAGTCAAATTTTATAGAAAAATTTCACTTTATACTTATTAGTTCTAAACTATTTATCCTTTAATGCCTATGACCAAACTATTTATTACTCTTATCCATGAGCCTCAAACTATTTACCTGGTTTTTTCCTTCTCTCGTTTTCTTCTTCTTCACGGAGGCATCTGAAAATACAGTGAAATAAAAAAAAATCGAAAAATAGCACATAAAGGTAACCATATATGCTGAAGAAGGAACACAACAACCCCAGCTACTTCTTGCTCACAAACTCTTCCTTTTGACACACTCAGTTGTCAATGACTTGGATAAAGTTTGCCTCAGCGAAGAAGACTTGGACAAACTCTTCCATTTCCCTTATATCTTTCTTCAAAAAGAAATTAGATCTAATTATCTGAGAAGTTGACCTCTGGCTAATTTTAATAATGCTCCATTTTTTCTTGATTGTTCTTTTCCTAACTCTTGCTCTTGCCTTGACCCTTGAATTTAAAATTTTATTTTGAAGATTTCTTGTTTTATTCAAAGTAGGTGTTGTTAAATATTACTTATAGTACCTTCTGGAAGTTCATGTTAAACTTGATAGCATTTGGAGCTGATTTGCAGTGATTGAGATCGAAATTTTCAGTTGAAAATCAAAGAAGAACACAGTTACAATATAACGCTACATTATACAATATACTGTAGGAGTATATAGCTATACTGCAACAGTATACTATTATAGTTTACAATATACTGCAACGGTATATTGTAATAATCAAAGAAGAATACAGTTACGTAACAGTATACCGCTACAGTATGCAATATACTATAGTAGTATATAGATACACTGTAATAGTATACTATTATAGTATACAATATATTATTATAGTATACTATAATATTATGCAATATGCTGTAATAGTGTGCTGTAATAATATACAATATACTATAATAGTTTGCTTATTACACGTAAATTGACTTACCTCTTCCCTTTTAATTTGCTTAAGTTTTTACCCAGCGTTAGAGGCAAATTGAAAATGCAAAAATAAAATAAAATTATAATATGATTATGTAATGGTATACTCTTAAAATTAAATCCTTTTAGAACTTTTTGAAATTTTTATTGACAACTGATATTATTTCAGATTACTAATTCAATTTAATTTTTTTAACTCTTTGTTACAATTGTATATCGTATTGATATAGCTATATACTATACTTTTATCATATGTTAGTTAATTTTTTTTTGGTTGTATAGCTACATTTAATTGATACACAATTTGATCTTTCTTTAGTAATAATATAAAGAAAGAATAATAAAAAATAGTGAAAACATTAAATAAAATTAGATTATGAAGAGAAAAAGAATATAAAAAAAGAAGTTAAATGAAATTAGAAAAGGAAAAAAAATAATAAGAAAGCGAGAAAAAAGAAAAGGAGAAAAGAAAAAAAGCGAAAAAAGAAAAGAAGCATAGAAATAAAAAAGAACTGGAGAATAAAGAAAACATTCCTCACAAAACATACTATGGGTAGGAAACGTAATTAGTTTTTGGATAGAAAAATAATAGTAAATAAGGGTAAATAGTTTTATTTTAATGGGTAACTGTGTCAAACTCCAACTTTATGAGGGGCTTTGTTTTTTTATTTTATTTGAAATTTATTTTTCTTGCTTTTTTTTAGATGCAAAGTTATATAAGAATTTTCTCATAATCAGTTTCACTTAATAAGTCTTTCTCAATAGACAATATAGCTAATCTGTTTAACCTCTCTTAAATAATGATGATCTTATGGTAAGATTTTATATGTTTTAGTTTTGAAAAAATTCTTTTCGCCGAAGCAACGGCAACATAAATTATTAACATTATTCTATAAGCAATATAACATTTGGAAAAGAATTAATTCTTTTATTTAATTGAGTATATCAATTAAATTATTATCTTCTAACTGTAATAATTAATTTAGAAATAAATCTAAACCATCAATATAAGATTGATTATTATGCTTTAAGGAACATTCAAAATTATGACAATGTTTTTTCAAATTTTCATGATTTAAGTATTTTATGCTAAGAGAAACCAAAAATATTTTTATATGCTTCAAATTGTTCAAATATATTTTGAAGTAAAAAAATAGTCTTGTCTACTATGTATAAAAAGTAATCAACTCTAAAGGACATTTCAAGAGATTTTGAGATTTCATTATCAACATTCTCATCAAATTCTTTCTTCCTATATATTACACATTTTTTTACAAAATTCCAATTCGATATTCATTTCAAAGCCAATTTCCTCGGCATCAAACATAACAGTTGAAAATCTTTGTTCTCTATATTTGTTATAGAAAGAACTCAAACTTTTTCAAACCCACAAATTTTTCTTAAACTTATATTGTCACGACCCTAGTTTGCCCTCTGTGAACTATCGTGGTGGCACCTAGTCTTTACGACTAGGTAAGCCTAACGATTATGAAAAAAGAAAAAAAATAATAGATAAAACTAATAAATACCGCAGAATAACATAATGAAGGTATAAGATGCCTCTCGCCATATACAAATATAACTCTCAAACTGAAAAACTTCCCAAAACTCGGAATCCCATGAATCACAAGCTACGAATATGATAAAATGCTCTAACTTCGGAATATCTACATCAACAGAAAAGATAGAAGAATTATCACTAAAAGACAGAATGGAACGAGACTTCTCGATTAGCGAACGGGGCAGATATACTTTGAAGCTTCTGGAGAATCGCCTCGAATCAAGGGTAGTAGGGCTGAGTCGACATACCTAGATCTCCATACGAAAAATATGTGCAGGAAAGGGCATGAGTACGCCACACAGTGCCTAGTAAGTGCCTAGCCTAACCTCGATCGAGTAGTGACGAGTAAGGTTAGGGCCTTACGGTCATGTAAAATAATATATAAGGAAGGAAACAATATTAAAGTGATACATGGTAGTAAGAGTAACAACAACGGCAACAGAGACAAAATAATCATAGAATGAAAATACAAATCAACATAGAATTAACAACCGGGGATCTCCTAGGATACCATCCTGTAGTCTCAAATATAAATATCCAGTGGATCTCCCGGGTGTCGAACCGTAGTCCAACTCATAGTGTGCATGGATCTATCGGAATCCCGATCCATAGTCCCAAATATAAATACCATTATTGGGGGAATCTACCGGGTACAGTCATGTAGTTCCAATATAAAAGTGCTAGGGATCTCCTGGAATACAAATCTGTAGTCCCAAATAAATATGCAGGAGGATCTCCCGGGGATACCATCCTGTAATCCCAAAGTAAACACACAGCAGCAACATGAAGAATATTCAATTCAATCCAAATTCCATACTAGGGTAAACAAATATTTCTAACCTAGCATGCTCCACAAATTCAAATAAAGCAAATTGATAAAGTAAAATAATTAAGTCAATTATACTTGCTTCCCTAAGCTAACAATAGAATAAAATTGCAGGTAGCATAAACAGGAAAGAAAACTAAGTTATAGTTACTTAATAAAAATATGATTTTCAAAAATTAGCACATGTACGCACTCGTCACCTCATGTACAAGGCATTTCATATATCAACAATACAAATCCTAAGGGGAGTTCCCCCACACAAGGTTAGGCAAGCCACTTATCTTGAACCCACTCAATCAACCCACGTTCTTGCCATAGTATCCAGCTTCGAATGGCCCAAATCCAAAACACCCAACGAAAGTCTCTCTCAAAATCGCAATCCCAAGCTCCAAAATCAATTTTCCAAGCTTCGAGACTAAACTGTCATTTTGCCTCTATTTCTGAACAGTGGAACCGCGTCTGTGGTTTTGGGACCACACATGCGGATCCCCTACTGCACCTGTGGTCTCGCAGGTGCATTTGCGTTCTCGCACCTACGGTTTTTGGAGCCTGGCCAAATCCCGCTTCTGTGGTCTCCCAGTCGCTTCTGCAGTGCCGCACCTACGGTCCTATTCACGCAGGTGCGGTTATGACAAGTTCAGCCAACATCGAATTTTTCTTAAGTCCAATTCAACTTCCGTTAAGCACCCGGAACTCACCCGAGGCCTTCGGGACCTCAACAAAATCTACCAACCAATCCTAAAACATCATATATTTATTCCAACCTTCGAATCACATCAACAACTCTAAAACCACAAATCACTCTCAAATTCAAGCCTAAGGATTTCTAAAACTTTAAATTTTCGATTTTGATAAAAACGTCTATTAAACCTCGCCCGAATGACCTAAAATTTTGCACACACATAGAATTCAATTTTGACCCCAATATCAAATCTCACTATCGAACCAGAAACATAAACAATTAAACTTTCGGCATTTCAAGCCTAAATAAGCTACAGACCTCCAAAACACAATCCGAACACGCCACCAAGACCGAAACCACCAACCGGAACTAACACAACCGTCAAAATTCTATTATGAGGCCGTCTTCACACTATTTAGACCACGGTCCAAATTCTAAAGCTTAAACTCTCATTTAGGGATTAAAAGTCCCAAAAGAATTCGAAATTCAAAATGAACCTTTCCGACAACTTACAATAGCAGAAAGAAATACGGGGCGTTAATTTTTAAAATGACCGACCGGGTCGTTACGTCCTCCCACTCTTGAATATTAATTCATCCCCGAACAAGCATAGAGACATACTTGAAGTAATGAAAAGGTGAGGGTAATAGCTGCGTATATCCTGCTTGGTATCCCAAGTCACCTCTTCGACCGGCCGATCCGCCCACTGAACCTTTACTGATGCAATGTTTTTTGACTTCAACTTTCAAATTTGCCTATCCAATATCTCCACTAGCTCCTCAACTAGGATGTACGAAGTCTATCCTGAATTACCTTAACCGTTTCCAAAGCATCCTAAACCAAGTCTATGCCCAATAATCTAGCTCTCGGCTCAAACCAACCCATTGGGATCAACACCGCCTACCATATAAAGCCTCATACAGTGACATCTAAATGCTGGATTGATAACTGTTGTTGTAGGGAAACTCCGCCAATGGAAAGAACTGATCCCAAGAAACTTCAAAATCCATCATATATGCACGCAAAATATCTTCAAGAATCTAAATAGTGTGCTCGAACTGTCCGTCTGTCTGGGGGTAAAATGATGTGCTCAACTCCACTCGAGTACCCAACTCATGCTGTAAAGCCCTCCATAACCATGATGTGAATCGAGTACCTCTATCTGAGATGATGGAAACTAAAATACCATGCAGGCAAACAATCTCTTAGATATAAATCTCTACCAATTGCTCCGAAGAATAGGTAGTACACGCAGGAATGAAATGTGAGGACCTGGTCAGACGGTCCACAATCACCCAAATGACATCGAACTTCTTCAATGTCCTAGGGAGTCCAACTACGAAGTCCATTGTGATCCTCTCATACTTCCACTCTAGAATCTCTATCTGCTGAAGTAACCCACCCGGTCTCTGGTGCTCAAACTTCACCTACTGATAATTGAGGCACTGAGCTACAATCCAACTATAACTTTCTTCATCTACCTCTACCAATAGTGATGTCTCAAATCTTGATACATCTTCGTAGTACCCGGATGGATGGAATATCGCGAACTATGAGCCTCCTCTAGAATCTACTCTCGAAGCCCATCAATATTGGGTACACAATCCCCATATTACATCGTCAATACTTTGTCATCACCAATAGTCACATTTCTAGCATCGCCATGCAGGACCTTGCCCTTGAGGACAAGTAAATTAGGTTCATAAAACTGACACTCTGATACGATCAAATAAAGAAGATCGTGAAACCACGCAAGCTAGAATCTGACTGGGCTCCGAAGATCCAATCTCATAAACTGACTGGCTAAGGCCTGAACATATATCGCCATAGGCCTCTCCGCTGCTGGTTAACTCCCCAAACTATGTGCCCGGTGACACAAAGCATCGGCTACCACATTACCCTCGCCCTGGTGATACAAAATTGGGATATCATAGTCCTTCAGCAGCTCTAACCAGCTCTTCTCGCATAAATTAAGATCCATCTTTTTGAACATATGCTGCAAAACTTGGGGATCAGTACAAACCTCACAAGGCACACCGTACAGATAATGATGCTAGATCTTCAAGGCGTGAACAATAGCAGAAAACTCGAGATCATAGATAGGATAATTCTTCTCATGTACCTTCAACTGTCTGGACGTGTAGGAAAGCACCCTATCGTCCTGCATCAACACCGCTCCAAGAACAATCATCCAGGCAAGACAATAAATAGTATAAAAACTCGAACCTATAGGCAATATCAAAACTATGGCTATAATCAAAGTTTTCTTGAGCTTCTAAAGGCTCACCTCACACTCTTTTGTTCACTGGAGCGGAGCACCCTTATGGGTCAGCCTGGTCATAGGTGCTGCAATAGATGAAAACCTCTCAACAAATCGATGATGATAACCTGCCAAGCCAAGAAAACTGCGAATATCTGTAGCTGAGGATGGACCGAGCCAACTCTACACTACTTTCACTTTCTTCGGATCCACCTGAATACCCCCACCCGATACTACGTGGCCCAAGTATGCCACAGAATCCAACCAAACTCACATTTCGAGAACTTTGCATGTAACTTCTTTTCCCTCAAAGTCGGAAGCACTGTCCTCAGTTACTACTCATGATCTTTCCAACTTCGAGAATATACTGGAATATCATCAATACAGATAATGACGAATGAGTCAAGATATGGCTAGAACACACTGTGCATCAAATGCATAAAGGCTGCTGGGGCATTGGTCAGCCCAAATGACATAACAAGGAACTCGTAATGACCATACCAAGTCATGAAAGCAGTCTTCGGGATATCTGGCTCCCGAATCTTCAACTAATCGTAGCTTGAACACAATTCAATTTTAAAAAACACACGTGCACCCTGTAATTGATCAAACAAGTCATCATTACGAGGCAAAGGATACTGGTTCTTCACTGGAACTTTGTTCAGTTGGTGATAATCAATGAACATATGATACAACCATCATTTTTCTTCACAAACAAGACAGGAGCACCCCAAGGTGTTACACTTGTTTGAATAAAACCCTTATCAAGTAATTCCTATAACTGATCCTTCAACTCAGGAGGATCCATATAATACACAGGAATAGAAATGGACTGAGTGCCGGGCAACATATCAATTTCAAAATCAATATCTATATTGAGCGGCATGCCTAGAAGATTAGCTTAAAACAGATTAGAGAAATACCATACTATTGGGACTAAATCAACTATAGCGGTATCAATACTGAAATCTCTCACATAAGCTAGATATACGTTACACCTCTTCTCAATCATTCGTTGAACCTTAAGAAAAGAAATAACTCTACTGGGAGTGTGATCTAAAGCACCCCTCCACTCAACTTACGGTACACCTGGCATAGCCAACGACACAGTTTTGGCGTTACAATCAAGAATAGCATAATGGGACGACGGCCAGTCCATGCCTAAGATAACATCAAAATCTACCATGCTGAGCAATAATAAATTGGATCTTCTCTCGAAAACAATAAGAGCAACCAAAGACGACCGATAAATGCGACCCACAATAAGAGAATCTCCCTCATGAGTCGAAACATAAACAAGTGGAACTCAAAGAATTCCGAGATACACCCAAATGCAGGGAAAAATAAGAAGACACATAAGAACAGGTGGAGCTAGGATCGAATAAAATCGATGCATCTCTAGTACAAACCAGGACAATACCTATGATGACAGAATCAGAGGCGACAACCTTGGTATGGGTAGGAATGGCATAATATCTGGCCTGGCCTCCCCCTCTAGGGTGACCTCTATCTTTCCGACCTCCAACTCTAGCTAGCTGAGTTGGGGTAGAAAATAGTGCTGTTACCATAGCCTGGGAACTCTACGGGGCATGCTTTGGCTGAGGAGTCTGTGGAGGTGCATCCCTCCTAAGTTAGGGAAATACCTCACCATATGGAATGTGTCACCACACTCAAAACAAGCTCTGGGAGGATGTGGCAGTTGTGATTGGCTCAAGCTAGGTCTGCTAGACTGGCCACTAAAAGCACCCCACACAGGAGGTGTACTAGATACTGGAGGTGCATAATAAGGCTCCAGAGGCCTAGGAGGAAGTGCAATAGCACTGGCTGCTTGAAGAGATAAATGAACGAAGCAACTCATATAACCCCTACCATGATGAACTGCAGCTAGAGCACATGCACTAGAATAATAGGTTGACTCTCGAGACCTCTTGGACTACCTCTCCTCTCTATCCCGAGCATGCATTTCCCTCCACTCTCCTAGAAATGCTCAACACTTGATGGTAAGAAATATCCATCTCCAACTCACGAGCCATGCTAGACCTGATACAGGGAATGAGCCCCTCAATAAACCGCAAACCCTCTCGCGAATAGTAGATACCAAAGCTGGTTCATATTTCGCAAAGATAGTGTAAAAGATAGCATACTTTGAGAAATTCATAATAACATGGTGCAAATGCTCAAACTCTACACGCCATTCGTTCTTGAGGCTCTGAGGAACATACTTTCTCAGGAACATATCTGAAAACTGAGTCCAAGTGAAGGAAGCTTCCTCATCCGGACTATCTAACTCATAAGTATGCCACCACTCATAGGCGTCTCCTCGAAGCTGGAATGTAGTAAAGGAAACCCCGTTCGATCTTGATATACCCATGGTACGGAGGATACGGTAGCACTCATCTAGAAATCCCAGAGCATCATCTTATACTAGACCACTGAATACAAGAGGCTTGTACTTCTTGAACCTCTCAAGCCTTCGCTACTCATCCTCGAAAGATGCTGCCCTATCCTCAGGCTGATCAGGGGCTACGAGCTGTATAGGAACAATCTCTAGGACCTAATCAATAGGAACTCACTGCTCAGGAGTGCGGGTGGCGGGAGTATGTGCTCCTCCCCTAGCCTGGGATATGGCTACAGCAAGGGAAAACTACCCTGCCTGAGCTAGAGTAGTGTACATAATCATGAAATGTGCAAGAGTCTCTTGAAGTGATGGAGTAGTAGTAGCAGTAGGCACTTCGGGTGCTTGGGATCCGCCGGGTGCTGCCGGTAATTCCTCGGCGACAGCTCGTGCGCATGCTCTAGCTATACCACCCGTGTGTCCTCGGTATCTGCCTCAAACCCGACCTCAAATGGCTCCAATGGTGGACGTAGGTGCCTGATCATCTCTGGTAGCACGTTTCCTCACCATCTGTCAGAGAATAGAAGGCAGAAGTTTAGAATTGTGGCATCAAAAATCTCGCACGACAAGGAAATAAAATGAAGTGAAATTTTCCTACCAGTTACATAGCCTCTCATAGATAAGTACAGATGTCTCCGTATCGATCCGGGCAACTCTAATAAACTGGTTTGTGATTCATGACTCCTATGAACCTAGAGCTCTGGTACCAACTTTTCATGACCCCAGTTTGCCTTCCGTGAACTATTGTGATGACACCTAGTCTCTTCGAGTAGGTAAGCCTAATAATTACAAAAAAGGAAAAAACAACAAATAAAACTAATAAAACCTACGGAATAACATAATGAAGGTTTAAGATGCCGCTGGAAATATACAAATATAACTCTCAAACTGAAATACTTCCCAAAACCCGAAATACTATGAATCACAAGGTACGAATATGATAAAATGCTCTAACCCCGGAATGTCTATATCAACAAAATAAGATAAAAGGGCTATCACTACAGTATAGAATTGAAAGGGACTTCTCGATTTACGGACACAGTAGATATACCTCGATGTCTTTGGAGAATCACCTTACCTCAAAGGTAATAGGGCTGAGTCGACGAATGCAGATATGCACACAAAAAATATCTATAGGAAATGACACGAGTACACCACAATGGTACGCAGTAAGTGCCAAGCCTAACCTCAGTCGAGTAGTGACGAGGAAGGTCAGGGCCCTACTGATCATGTACAATAGTATATAAAGAAAGAAACAATATTGAAGTGATACAAGGTAATAAGAGTAACAACAACGACAATAAAGACAAAATAATCATAGAAGGAAAATACAGCTCAACACAGCAGTAACAACCTGGGATCTCCCAGGATACCATCCTGTAGTCCCGAATACAAATATCCAGTCCATAGTCTCAAATGTAAATACCCAGTAGTGGGCGAATCTACCAGGTGCTATCCCATAGTTCTAATACAAAAGTGCAGGGGGATCTACCGTAATACAAATATGTAGTCTCAAAGTAAACATGCAGGGGGATCTCCCCGGATACCATCCCGTAGTCATAAAGTAAACACACACAACAAGAAGAATATTTAATTTAGTCCAAATTCCATACCAAGGTAAAAAGATATTTCTAACCTAGCATGTTGCACAGAATTCAAATAAACCAGTTTTAGAAAGTAAAGCAATTAACTTAATTATACATGCTTTCTTAAGCTAGTAATCTGATTAAATTGTAGGTAGCATAAATAGGAAAGAAAACTCAGTTATAGTTACTTAACGAGAACATGATTTTCAACAATCAAATCAATACCACGTTTTTGCCACGAGTATCCAACTCCGGATGTCCTAAATCCAAAACACCCAGGTTTTAGAATTGCCAATCTCGAGTACCCGAATCAATTTTCCAAGATTTGACACTAAACCCTCGTTCTACCTTTTATTCTAAATGGTAAAACTGCCTCAACGTCTCTGTGACCGCACCTGCGGCTCCCCTACCGCAGTTGTAGTCTCGCAGGTGTGTTTGCCTTCTCGCACCTGCGATTTCTGAAGTAGCCAAATCCCACTTTTGCGGTCCCCTAGCCTCCTTTGCTGCGCTGCACCTATGGTCCCATTCACGCAGGTGCAGTTATGACAGGTTCGGCCAATATTAAATTTTCCTAAGTCCAATTCAACTTTCATTAATCTCACCCGAGGCTGTCGGGACCTCAACTAAACCTACCAACCAATCCTAAAACATCATACAAACTTATTACAACCTTTGAATCACATAAAACAATTCTAAAACTACAAATCACTCTCCAATCCAAGCCTAAGGATTTCCAAAACTTCAAATTTCCTCTTTAGCTCAAAAAGACTATCAACCATCGCCTGAATGACCTAAAATTTTGAACGCACATCTCAAATGACACAACAAACCTATTTCAACTTCCAAAATTCTATTCCAACCTCGATACAAAATCTCACTACGAATCAGAAACTTTAAAAATTTAACTTTCGGCATTTCAAGCTTGAATAAGCTACGAACCTCCAAAACTCAATCCGGACACGCCCCTAAGCCCAAAATCACCCAACGGAACTAACTGGATCCTTAGAATTCTGTTTTGAGGCAACCTTCACATTGTTCTAACTACGGTCGAAATTCTAAAGCTTAAACTATCATTTAAAGACTAAGTGTCCCTGAAATTCAGAACGAACCTTCCCAACAACTTAAAATAGCAAAAACGAAAATACGGGAAACGTAGTTTAAAGGAGATCGGGGAGTTAATTCTTAAAATGATCGGCCGAGTCGTTACATTTATATAGCCTATTAAATGTAATGAAAAATCCTCCCCCACCCCACAAATGTGGGACCTAAAGTAATTTCTTTACATGTATTAGGAAGAGCCTCCTTGGAAAGCTCATATAAACTCGTGAAGATTTTGCCCGGCCCCACCCCTCCCACTCCCATCACATAATTTATTTTTTTCGACCACGCTACATTGACCCGCACCCACCCTGCGCTACTTACATTTTCTTTATATTTCTTCCTTTTTCAAATGAATTTGATAATTACAATGAGATTCATAAACTTTTTTTTCTCATTTCCTGAAATAGTGTTAATTTAATTTAATCCCAAGTTCTGTACAAGCTGACAAGAACCTCCCTAATGAAACCAAGTGAGTGTCTTGCAGTTGTTACCATATTCAAGTCTTAGTTTTGCATTGTAGGAAGACTATTTTCAAATCAATGAGTTTTCTGTTAATGTTTTTATCTTTTTAATCACAGTTGAGTTCTTAAATATTTTCATTCATGTCGCAATGAATTGTTTGAACCTTTAATCCTAAAATCATCAAGAAATGAAAGTAAAAATAACTTTGAGTTCATCTTATTTAAAACGGTGAGAAACCAAGTAACCTTATAGGTAAAATAATGTAAAGCATAACACTAGTAGACTGTTATAAACGTCAATGTAAAATTTTGAATCAATATATGTTTCTAGCTTGGCCAAAGCTGCATCTACACCCGCTTTAACCTGCAATTATTTTCTAAAGAAATTCAAACTGCCCTACACCACACTTGTAAAGCAATCCGCCCGCACTGCTTCATTTTCATCTCTAAAATAATTGTTCATCTTTTGTGGGGCATTAAAAATATTAACATCTTTTTTGGGCCATTTATTTAAGAACTGACTGAAAGTTTAGTACCTACTACACATTCAAAAGTAATACGATACATTTGGTTTCCCTATTATAGTTGAGGGGTGAGATTTCTTTTTGGTGCCTTTTTTTCTTTTCAAAATATAAAAAGTAATGTACATGATTCTGTGCTTTCTCGAAAAGTGTAATTGTTTCAAGAGTCACCCTCCCCCCTCAAATTTATTTTTAGTTAGTTAAAGAAAATATTTGTTAAGTACTAGTGCCAAACATTAGGAGTAGCATCTCTCCTTAGAGATAATGGGTTTTCAAAGCCGCTAAGATATTACATACCAAAAGAAGAGTTTAGTGAACCTATTACTAGTAGTGGTAAGCAAACGGTAGAAGGGGAGGCTAGATAGAGGCCTCGAATGCATCTCCCACCTTGAGTCTAAATTTTCACTAGATATATATTTTTTCAACATCTAAAGGTAGATTTAGATTTATAAGTCATTGCATGTGGTACATTTGTGCACACACTATTCTCTCTCTCTCTCTCTTTCTCTCTCTCTCTCTCTCTCTATATATATATATATATATATATATATATATATATTAACTGCACGTCGTATAGTTTGAGTCTAAAATAATAAGTGGATCAGTCTCACAAACTGTCCGAAAGGTATATTCTCCCATCGCAACATTGCTAGATTGTCAATAAAATACTCCCTTGGTCCATTCTAAGTGGCTTTTTCATTCTTTACACACATATGTATTAACAACAAAAAAATCACTTAAAGTGGACTAGACGGAGTATAAAACAAATGTTAAGGATTGCAGCTACTTATGATATTTATTAAAGATAATATCAAAGAAGAAGAAGAAAAGACAGTTGAGAAATTAGTTAAGTTGGTTATTAGTTAGTTAAGTTAATTACAAGTCAGTTAGGTTAGTTACAAAATTAGTTAAGATAATTATGACTTATGGAAGAACAAAATCTTAAAAAAGTGGGAGATAATCTTCATGTTCTCCATGTTTACTACTTTCAATCTTAAATTCTTCGTGGTATCAGAGCAGTAAAATTTAATTACTTTCACAAATCAAAGTTGTGTTTCTATTCTGCCAAAAACTTTATTGTTCTCTATGATAATTCCTCTTGTTCTTTCTGTCAAAAATGTTCTTCAAAATCTTGAAGAATTTTAATAACAAGTATGTTTCTGTGTTGATTGCTATTGAAACAAGTTGGTTATTAGTTTATATCAATCATCTGAAGATATGACAATCAACAATTCTGAAAATCTAGGAACAACAGATGCTGCAATACCAACTGGTATTCAAGCTGATGTAAGTGGAACTACTTCTGCACTTGGGGTAGTACCAGTATTGGATCATAATCATCCTCTATATCTACACTCAATTGATGTAAGTGGCATGATGTGAGGCTAGAAACTCGTATTTTAGCCCTAGTATTATATTTCAATTACTGCATTTTTACGTGTGCTTAAGCTCAAATGATAGTAAATTACACTTAGTACTTATTTTATGCCTTGCAGGAAGTGATCCCGAGCTCAAAAGTTAATTTGAAACTAAATCGATCAATTTGGAACTTTGAAGTCTGAATAAAAGTCCAATGCAGTAAGCCGAGATTGTGTTCGAAAGTCGTTCATCAACTCTGGATGTCAAAAGAAGATAAAAAAATTTCACTCTATGATATTTGCGCTACTACGCCGCACAGTGTGCTGCAGCGTGCGCCGCATGTGTGCAATTTCACGAGGAGCATCTAGAAATCATCTCTTTCAACTTTCCCACTACGGTATCACACTATGCGTGTTGATGCTCAATTTTTTCCTATAATATTTTTTATAATGCATATATACCTCTAAAGCTACGCATTAGCACCAATTAATATTTTGCTATAATTTCTACATTTTTAAGAGTTTTAATTAATTTATCCCCTATATTCTTATTTATATAAATAATTATTAATTGCATCACAAGTAGTTTTATAATAATTTGGTCGCTTAATTTTATTATTTACAATTGTACTAAGTTTTAAGTAGTGCATAAAATTTTGGGGTTATAATTGTAACCACTTTGCTGTTATAGCCCATGCATGCATGATTGGATTATTATGCAAAAAAAAAGTATATTTTTAAATACTAATTAATTATTTAAAAAAATTTCTAGGTATGAAATTATTTTCTGTAATCTGTTAATTTTTTTAAAAAAATTATTTTTTATCAATTCAATGGGTATTTAACAAATGGCCCCTTTATTTTTTGGACCTAGCATAATTAAATAGCAAAATTCAGTCCCAGCTTAATTAGAACCGACCCAAACCAATCAAACCTAGCCAATTAAATATAACCCGCCCAAACCCAGGATGAATCGCGACTGTTGATCCTTAAGATCAACTGTCCATATCATTCCTTTCATTTATTAATTCCCAAATACCCCTAACACTAATTCATTTTGAAAACACCCTTTTCTTTGTGCCAAAACCTGGTGGAAGCCGCGATAAACATTTTGTACCTTTGGTACTTTGACCTATTAAGATACCCTCCCTGGCACTATGAGATATGGCATTTGAGACTGTTTGAAGGCCTAGTTCCCCAGGTTTTGTTTTGGGGCTATCCAGGCTCCTTATGCTATACTATTATCATTCCTATTATTTATTCAAATTTGGTTTGTAATATTAATTACTTCGTAAAGAGATATCGGGGAAAATAGTAAACTGGTAAGCATTATTATATGTGTTTTTTTTGGGAATGGGTTGATATCATGCCTATAGGTTTTAAAACCAGTGTTTACTTTCTAGAAACCATGCTATAGGACATTGTGATGTTCATCACTTGTGTGCATCCTAGATATCATGACTATCGAGTTCAAATCCGGTTCTGCAATCAGAAATCATATCATTGTGTTGTTTGTCTGTTTGTATGCATCTAGATTTCATTCGTACAGGTTAAAAATCAATCTTGCACTTTTAAATATCATGCCTATAGGTTAAAATATTAATTTATGCATTTAGGAGCCATGATAAATAGGTTAAGCGTAGTCAACCTTTAGGAACCGTGCTTATAGGGTAAAATCAATCTTGCATTCTTGACATCTTGCTTGCAATTCTAGAATTAGTCTTTGAATGCCAATGAGGTTTCAAAACTAACCACTGCGTTTAGCTACCATGGTCTAAAACTAGTCCTCACATCTAACAGCATGCCTATAGGATCTAATAAACCAAACTGCTAGTTTAATATGGTTTTACTGGTTTATTGTACTTCCAATTAATTAGATACCATGTTCGTAGGACTTCACTGATACACGCCTAGGAAAGCCTGTAGGTTGACTAAAATCCTACAAACTGTCGCTTTTGTTAATTATCCAAATTCAGCAATCCCAAAAAATAAGTAGGCAAAATTATTAGGCCTTTATTGCTTCAATTAACACAATATTGCATATGTTCTGATTTGTTCTCACCTAGATGTCCTGTTTATAGAGCTCCTTTAAAAACATGTGAAATAGTGTTGTTTGAGACGTGCACTTGCTTGCTCTATTTGTGGTAATAATATGTGAGCCTTTTGAATGTTCTATCCTTGGTCTAGTCCTACGTGTTTTGCCTGTCGCCTAGAGTTTTCTCCTTTTAATTACTGTAGGAGAGTCTACATCCACTCTAACTAGAAGTCCGAAATACCTCTGGGACTATATAAGTAAAGGGATGGGTAGTGCATCTATATGATACATCTTCAGGTTGCTAAAATGCTTTAGGATATGACCAAGGGGAGGGTAATTTGGTAGTAAAGGATATGATAATATGTACGTTAATTCCACGTGTAACGCCTCTATTTGAGGGAAGTTTACCAAGTATTGTACAGAAGTAATTCTATACGTTAACAAACCTAGGACACACCCCCCCTTTATTCCAGTTTCTTTAATGACTAATTCACAAAAAAATGAGTTGAGCCAGGACCCACATTTGTGGACATCGAGGGGTGCCTAACACCTTCTCTCAAGGTTATTTTGAGCCCTTACCCATTCTCTAGTAATGCAAACTGGTTTCATGAGTGAATTATTCTAGCTAGCCTAATGCACCTTAGTCCGTCAAGTGGCGACTCTTAAAATTCCATACATAATTCCCAATAGGAAAAGGAGTTCTCCTAGAATGTCGAAACCCGGATTCCATGAGGAAAAAGGGAGCGCGACAACATGGTGATTCTACTGGGAATATTTTAGGTTCTTACTATAACGAACTTGTTTTTTTGAATTAGTGTTAAGCATGATTTATCCCGTGCCCCCCTTTACTTTGATTTAATTGCTTATTTTCAAGCATATATAATTTCCTTTATTTCCCGAAACTGACTTGTCTCTTTGTTTTCCTTTTGTAGCTATATTTCAATTATTCCAATACCACATTAATCATTTTAAATGTTCGAATAATTGACAACATGCTACTTATTGTTGCATAAATAAATCTTAACAACCTATTCCACTCGTGCATAATCAATCCTACAACATTGCTTGATGAATATTTGCGCTCTTCCTATATATCACCCTTTTAATTTTGGAAAGACGTATTTGCGGTAAAACTAGTCGATCAGCTGTGCGTTTGACAGTTCCGTGCCTTTTACCCTAAAGCTGTTCGCTTGGGAGTCCTAGTCTAGACCTTTATAGAAACCTTTCTTTGATCAATTGTGCATGCATCATGGTCGAACCTAGCCAAATTAATATGTTATCCACATACTAACCCTTTAAGACAAGCCTCACCCAATAGTCCATTGGGTTTTCCATAATCCCAACGGAAGCAACCACGATTTTGTGCATTTATTTTGGAGAAATAAGTGTCAATATGCTTATCATTATTGTATAAATAGGCGAACCTAGAGGGGGAAAGGGGCCTAACCTATATTTTGTTTTGCAGAAAATGAGGCACCAAGTCCCAGGTTCGGCATGATCGGTAGCATACCTCCACTGTTGCTAGATTGGTGGAGGGATCTTCCTTCAAGTGACCAAAATCATGTGAAATGAGTCTTAGGAAATTTGCCTTCTTTGTTAGGCCTGTAGCCAAACAAAATGTTGATCGAGGCTTCCACCAGGTTCTGGGACAAAGAAAAGGGTGTATTCAAACCAAAATTTGCCTTCTTTGTTGGACCTGTAGACAAAGATAGAGTTTTGGCATGTTACCAAGATTCAAAACGAATTTTTCGATGCATTGGCCACTTTTTCATCCATGATAAAACATCCTTAAATGAACTTCATCGTTCCTATCCAAGTAAGGATCCATAGCCAACCGACTTATTGTTCCATATTGAAAAAGAAATACGGGAAGCCTTGGTTTCACAATATTAAAGAATATTTTGCAAAAGGAGAATATCCAGAGCATGCAAATCATAATCAGAAATGTACGCTTCAGAGGTCGTCCAATAATTTCTTCCACAGTGGAGGAACCTTGTACAGAAGAACTCCTGATTTGGGATTTCTAAGATATGTCAACAAAAAATAAGCTCTTACGCTACTTGAGGAGATACATGCTGGGACCCGCGACCCGCATATGAACGGCTTTGTCTGGGCCAAGAAGATACTTAGGGCCGTCTATTTCTGGATGACCATGGTGATAGATTGCTTCAAGTATATACGAAAAATGCTACAAATGCCAAGTACATGCCGATATGATAAAAGTGCCGCCAAATTAGCTTAATGCAACTAGATCACCGTGGCCATTCTCCGCCTTGAAAATGGATGTCATTGGTCCAATTCAGCCCACCGCCTCAATGGGCATCAGTGCATCTTTGTAGCTATTCATTACTTTACTAAATAGGTCGAACCAGCATCTTAAAAGGCAGTAACTAAGAAAGTCATAGTAGATTTGTCCATGACCGGATTGTTTGCCGGTTTGGAGTTCCAGAATCAATCATCACTAAATATGCCTCCGATCTCAACAATGATCTAATGAAGACCATGTGTGAGTCTTTCAAAATCAAGCATAGGAATTCCACAGCCTATAGACCTCAAATGAGCAGAGCTGTAGAAGCCGCTAACAAGAATATCAAGAAGATACTGAGAAAGATTGTAGAAAATCATAAACATTAGCACAAGAAGTTGCCATTCGCTTTATTGGGATACCGTACCACAGTCCACACATCAACCGGTTCAACTACCTACTTACTGCTTTATAGTACTAAAGCTATTATTCCTGCTGAATTAGAGATTCCTTCTTTGAGAATCATACAGGATGCCGAGCTCAGTGATACAAAATGGATAAGGAGCCGCTATGATCATCCAACCCTCATAGACAGAAAAATGATAAATGCAGTGTGTCATGGGCAACTCTACCAGAACATAATATCCAGACCCTTCAACAAAAGAGTCAAGCAGAGACAGTTCACACCGGGGCAGCTGGTGTTGAAGAAGATCTTTTCGCATCAGGATAAAGACAAACGAAAATTCTCTCCTAACTGGCAAGGCCCTTACATGGTTCACAGAGTATTGACAGGAGGAGCTCTCATACTTGCAGAAATGGACAGAGATGTCTGGCCAAAATCGATCAACTCAGATACAGTCAAACGATACTATCTGTAATTATTTATATTTTCACAAAATGATATAAATTGAACTACGCTCGACATGATTAAGGGAATACGTAGGCAGCCTTCTGGGTTACATCACAGTTCAGTAAAAATCCTATTTTCCCCACAATTAGAAACTGGGGAAAAATTTTGAGAAGGACCCTCAAAATTTCGAAGCAATTTCAGCCGATCGCATCATGTGCAATAATCAGACGTGTCCATCTAACTAGGTTAGAATTTTGAGGAGGACCCTCAATTCTATAGCAAGAGAGTTTGCGATGTGTCGAATCGTGTTGTAGTCACTGGTTCATCCAACCAATTTCTAAAATAATACATTTTTATTACGTCTTTGAAAACTATGCATGCTTGCATGTGAAATGACTCTGTTTAGCCAACACTACCCCCAATGATTTGAATAGGACCTTTGAACCATGCAAAGCAAGCCAAACAAGCCAATAGAGGCACGAACCGACCTCCCACTTTACAGAACTTACGATTTTTCTTTGGATGCAGGAGCAAAGAATATACATGCCTCCAAGCCACAATCTAATAACAACCGTGATATTGAAATTTATTACTTGCGAAGAAAACCCTGCCATCACTTGCTTTTTATTCCATTTTCATAGGACTAAGCCGCGTCCCGAATCTTACATGATACTAAGCTCTATCTATATTTGCATGAGGCAAAGACCTGCCTCCATATATGTATAAGACTAGATCTGCCTTCCATTTTCATGGGACTAAGCCCTGTCCCGAATCTTGTATGAGACTAAGGTCTGTTTCCATTTGCATGATGCTAAGCCCTACCTCCATATTTACATAAGGCTAAGCTCCACCTTCCATTTGCGGGGGAGTAAGCCTTGTCCCGAATATTGTATGAGACTAAGCTCTGCCTCCATCTGTATGAGGCTAAGCCCTTCCTGCATAAGGCTATGCTCTTACTTCCTTGTCCCGAATCTTGCATGAGGATAACCCCTTCCTCCATATCAGAATAAGGCTAAGAACTACCTTCCATTCGTATGGGACTAAGCCCCATCCCTAATATTGCATAAGACTAAGCTAAGCCCCAATCTGCATGAGGTTAAGCCCTGCCTCTACATAAACATAAGGCTAAGCTCTGCCTTCCATTTGCATGGGATTAAGACCTGTCCCGAATCTTGCATGAGGCTAAGCCCTGCCTCCATGTCTATGTAAGACTAAGCCTTTACATCCATTTGCATGGGACTAAGCCCTGTCCCGAATTTCGCATGAGACTAAGCTTTGTATCCATCTGCATGAGGTTAATCCCTACATCCATATTTGCATGAGGCTAAGCCCTGCATCGATATCTGCATATGGCGAAGCTCTGCCTTCCATTTGCATGGAATTAATCCCTATCCCCAATCTTGGATGAGGCTAAGCTCTACCTCCTATTTGTATAAGGCCAATCATCGCCTTTATTTGCCGAGACTAAGCACTGTCTCTCTTGCACTATCTATTTGCTAATCTTTTGGGCTAAGCTCTGCCCTCAACCTCACAGGACTAAGCCTTGTCTTGTTTATTTTAGCATCATATTATTGCATCCCATGGGATAAAATATCGCCCAAGTTGTCTAAAGCCATCATTCTCAGAGCCGGAAGACAGTATGCCATAGCATGAGGATCTCTCAAATCAGCATATCATTATTCAAAGGCGTCATGGTTCGAAGGCACTATTTTTATGGCCTGAGAACGTCATTTCATGGCCTGCGAATCCCCTACCAAACAATTTATGGCTTGGGACATTATGGTCTAAGGACGCCATCCTTAACCGTCCAAAGACAATTCTCATAGTCTGAAGGGAATCTACATTATGTTTAGATTTACGCACAAATATATTGTTGTAGTATCTTTTTACTTGCAGGTGATTCGGTAAGAAACCGCCAACCAACCAATAGTAATCGCGCTCCAGTTCTTTCAACTTATCTCAAATCTAAACCATAACCATCTTTCCACCTATTCTAATGTCGCATGTCCGTTCTTTAGATAACTTCATCGGTATATTCCTCCATTGAATCCAGAGCTACACATTGCCTAATTCCTATTAAACCAAGGAATATGTAGGCAGCTAAAAGACTAGGGTTCGGCCTCTATTTTTTAAGAAATACCATTCGGTCAAAATTGGTTATCATTTCTTTGTCCGAAATTTTTTTCATCATTCCCGCGGTAAAGAAGGGCAGTTGTTGATACCCAATTTTTCTTTATAATATTTTTTAAAATGCATATATAGCTCCAAAATTATGCATTTGTATCAATTAATATTTCTCTATAATTTTTGCATTTTAAGGGTTTTAATTAATATATCTCCAGTATTCCCATTTATATAAACAATTACTAATTGCATCACAAATAGTTTTATTATAATTTTGTGGCTTAATTTTATCATGTGCAAATGTATTAAGTTTTATTTATTGCACAAACAACCACATTTGCACTTTTGGGGTTACAAGTGGAATCGCTTTGCAATTATAGCCCATGCATGCGTGATTGCATTATTCAAAGAAAAAAGCTTTTTGTATTTTTTAAATACTAAATAATTAAATAGCCCAAATTCGATTCCAGCTCAATTAAAACTGGCCCAAACCAATCATACCTAACCCAAATGAATCTAACCCGCCCTAAATCTAGGATCAATCGCGACCTTTGATCTTTAATATCAATGGTCCGTATCATTCCTTTCATTTTTAAATTCCCAAATACCCTTAATCCTAATTCATTTTACGAAAAACAGCTGCCCTAAAACTTCTCTCCTGTCCGTCTCTCTCTGAGACCCATCCCTAATGATAAGTTGGTAAAATACCAACTTATCTTGTCTTTAAACGTGTAGTTTTTCTATGTTTGAGTGATAAAATCGTGTATTTGATGTCATTTACTTCTATTTTACAGGTTGTATGCGATTTAGAAGTAATGGTGAAGAAACCAAGTGAAAAAAGTAAAAAATGTAAAAGAATTGACAACTCCCAACGATTACACTATGAGATCGCAGGGAAGTCTATGTGATCGCATAAGTCAATAGTAGCAAACCATCACGAACACGGATAAATGAGTGTGAATACATATAAGGAGGCCTGGTCAGCGGTTGGTCTACTAAGCTATACGAATGCAGGATATTATATGCGATCGCATAGCTTTGAGAAATCATTCACCGTGACCGCAATCGTGCATATGCGAACACCTAGCGTATTTTCTGGGCAGTTCTGCGCAAACATGGAATTTCATGTTTGTAACCAGCAAACCATTTTTATACTCGTACAAGAATATCTTTTGTCATCTTTGGCAGATCTTTGGCTTATTTTCAGTTTCATAGACTAGTGAAAACAAGTTTTGAAGCTAAGGTTTGGACACACACTTGTGTATTGAAGATTTGAAGCTTGTGGTTAAGGATTTCTCACCCATTTATGTTTATTTCTTCATTTACTTGCTTTGTATTGTATATCTAGGTGTGTAGTATTTTATTAAACACTTGAATCTTATTTATGGAAATATTCATGTTTAAAGTGTGGATTAAATACCTTGTGCTTATGTACTGAATGATTTTTATCCTTTTATTAAGTGAGTTATTGTTTCTTTAATTATTCTTGTTCTTTTATGTTTCCAAAGGGATTAGCTAACCCTAGAACTCGCCCACTAACTCCGAGTTAATTTTGGAAAAGGTAATTTGGGATTGGGAAAGATTAATTAATAAGAAATTGAGGCGTAAATCCTCATTTTATAGATTCTACCTAGCGATAAGATTGAACTACATGTAGCCATATCAGCGTGTGCTTATTCTCTTGATTGTTTTATGGATTAATCAATTAGTAAGTCTTTTTAGTCTTCAAAAGAAGCTAAGTAAGAGTTATTATCCGTGGCTAATTAACATAAATTCGCTCATATTTGTATAATCATGAAATATTGGATCGTTACTTGAGTGTAATTCCCGATGCATCCATACTTGTAGCCATTGATCATTTTACTTGCTTTCTAGGTTAGTTTATATTTCCGCATTTAGATATAAAATATTTCCCCAAATCAATTCTTAGTGTTTGGCATTGTGCGATACGTGATAATTATCTTACATTCCTAATCGCCTACATATTGTTCTCTATGAGATTCGACCCCGACTAATAGATTGGTAAATTATGTTGCATGTTACCGTGTCCATTTAAGTTTTAATAGGGGATTTGGATTTCAACACCAAACCTTAGCTGCCGCCACAAAAACCAACCCTAATCCCTCTGACTCTTACTTGATCCATGGATTTCCATGGGTGTTTGAGACCCCTACAGGCCTCCTACTTCCCCTGGTTGCTTGATTTTGTGATTCAATGGAAGGGTCTCAAAGAGATCTAGTCCAGATCTTGTTCAAAACTCCCCAAAAGTCTTTCAATGGTTTGTGAACACTTTCCGATGTTTTATGGCTCAAATCTCTGATTCAAGACCAGATTCTCTTTACCCTTTCCTTTTCTTCAAAACCCTAATATTTGGACTTAGAATCTGTTCAGATCCTTGTAGATCTAGAGCAATATTGAGCCCGTCACTGATTTTTCCTTAAGGTTCCCTTATTTCTTTACTAATTAACCAATTTTAAGCACTTTGTTATATTAGGGTTTGGCTTTCTCATTATTTGTTGATCGAACCTCTCTATTTGAGGTAGCTTCGAGTTTCCATGACTGTTTCCATTACTGTTTCTTTAAGATTCTCCTGATCTTCCTACTATTAATCAACCCTAAGTATTTCTAAAATTTTTTAGGGTATCCACTTTTGTTTTTGCAAATTTTTTTTCGAGATCCTTATGTTTGTTTAATCTTTCTCACATGGTTATGTTTCTAGTTCAATTTCGTGGCTATTCATTCTGTAACTTCAATAGTTTTGTCCGTTATTGTTTGAATAAATGAATAATTAACTAAATTATCTAGGCTTTCATTGTTTGCTGAAATAATCTACTAATTTCTACTCACTTACCTTAATCCAGAGTTCCTAATTACATCTCTTGCCTATTTATAGGTTGATTGACCCTTGATTGGTCTCTAATTGCCTATGATTACCTTATTCGTTTGATTGCTTGCTTGCTTTATGGGCTCTAACCCTAATTGGTTGTTAAACCCACTCTTTGCCTTATTTGGAGCTCAATCCGAGTCATTTATGGGAATAATTTCCTAAACTTTTGTCCCTTATCAAGCTTGATTGATTATTTGATTACTTTCTAACCTAATTCTGCAATGTTAATTTGCCTCGCCTTATTTACTTACATTTCATGACTCCTATATACATACACTCTCATTCTGCCTAATAGAAAAAAAAATAGTTCACATAATACTAACACTTAAAAATCCTTGCTCTCTCTCTATTGCAATTTATTGCTACTTGTTTGCTGCACTATCTAGTCGTCTGTAAGCCAAGACTAGATCTTTGATCCTCTTTACTTCAGTATTTTATTGCGAATTTTCAAATGGTATGCCTCTACTATTGCACCATTCAATTAACCTGTATGTTTACTTCGGTTTAAATCCATGTGTTTACATTATGTTTATCGATATTCGAAGCTATGTGTCTATTAGCTTGTACACTTCTGTTTAAATCCATATGTTTACCAAGCATGTTACTTCTGTATAATCCATGAGATTACTAACATGATTGCTTTTGTCTAGTCTATGTGGTTACTTCTGCTCAATCTATATGTTCAACAACATGTCTAACTATGTGTATCCTAGCATGCCTACTAATATTCAATATATGTGTTTATTGTACCAACATGCCTACTTCTCCCCCATACATGTGTTTACTATAATAACATGTTTACTTCTGTTTTTAATTAGAATTTTGGGTTCACGTTTTCAACAAATTTGCATGTTTATTTATGTCCAATATGGATCTATGTCCGTTACCTCCCACGAGACAATCTGTTCTAAATGTTCACTACTACTCAGTCCCTGCTTCCCTTTGTATGTGATTGTTTGATCCTCAACATGCCTTGCCTTGTATTTGTTATGTTACATCCCATGTTTTCGTACGTGAGAGTACATTGTAAGACAATTAACGTAAGCTCATAAATGAGATTATTTTTGAAAGTACATAATGTAATTTCATCATGTTATCTTGGAGGTTACAAATATTTAATATCGTGAATAACAAGTACCAAAAGGGTTGGAAAGCTTAGACACTAAACGAACAGAAAAAAATAAGTTTCGTCGAAAGTCGATAAGTTTGGAATGTTATAACATGTACTTTGGGGTCAGACTAGGGTTCTTAAATTGATATGGAGGTTATTCTATGAGTTATTTTATTTGTATGATATTCATTTTCTACATTTTGAGGGCAAGCAAGTTGTGGAACATGAGTTGGCAAAGGTCATCACAAGTTACATTCATAAATTTGCTGAGATATAGGTCAAATGTTGATGAACTTTTCTCCCAATATACTTAGAATCAAGGTATGATCTACATTCCAAATTGAATTTATACGAGTCTAGTTTCTAATTCATTAAAGCTTTCAACCATACGACATCGGAGTACAGAGATATTTGTGTTTTTGCGAGACCGCGCAAGCAGCTCCCAATAGGAACCACTTAGGCGGTGGTTGACCTACTTCAACTTATAAACGATTTGGAAGCCTATTTTTGCTCATTTTTCAACTATACTTAGTCATCAAACTTCTCCTAGCCCTTCTAAATAGATACCACAAGGTTTAGAAGTGATTACACCATATTTCAACATTAAAACTTAGTTCTTGAGAAGAACACTTCTTTGAGATTGTGTTGACATTGAGGATTATTGTGGGATGTGTTTTGCTGAAATTCCAAGATTTGGCTACTAGATAATGTGAGTATAACAACCTACTAATTATTCTTAAGCTTTCTTGTATGTTGGTTAAGTTGTTAGGATGATAAACTACAAGATAGTACTTGGATTAGCTTAAGTCACTTCTATGGTGTTGTATTGCTATTGAGGGTTGTTGTGAGCTGAATATAACTTGTATTTAGACTAGAAGTTACTGTAGGAGGTGTGTGTATTGATTTCTTTCATGTGCTTAAGGTTATCTCAATGTTGATTAAGTTAAATGGATGGAGTAGACATGAACTAGTGAATAAAGTTGCTAATTGAAGATCATTAGAGTTGAGGATTATTTTCTTTATTATAAATATATAAATAAGGATGGAATCATTCATGAGTGATTTCATTATCATGTTAATGATACTGTTAAATTAATGTAAGCAGTATATAAGGGGTGATATAGGTTATACAGATTCCAATCGGAGATTGTCGCTCGTCGTGAAGTAGTTGTGCCTTGTTGTTGTTATATGGTGTCTTGTTATTGATATTTTTAGGTTGCTGGAATTCCCTTGCTGTTATTGTTAGAATATGCTATTGTAGGAGGTCTTTTTTACAAGGGAGATGCTTCCCGAATTTACGTAGACGAGCTACTAGCTTAAGTTACAGTCTTAGCCTTTGCTAAACACTATTTTGAATCTCCTTATGCGATGATAGATCGAGTTGATTTGTTTGAAGAGGTTCTTGGAAGTATTTAGGACTCAACATGTTAAAGGTATGTCAAGGCACTTACTTCTTTCTATTGGCATGTTCTAAAGTGTCATAAACATAAATGGTACGCTAATTCATAACGGATCCACTTCCAGAAAATAAGGTTGTCAATGTTGTTCATTCTTATAAAGTTATTCTAAACAATTGTGTATGATACTTAAATCGTATTAAGGTTCATATTGATGGTATGATGCCCATAACATTATTTAAAGGTGCATTGATCGTACGTCACTCTGAAAGGTTTAGAACATGATTCCATTAGTGAATCATGCATTATTTATATGTATCTATTTTACTCTACCGAGCCGCGCTATAGTCGGCCAGGTGTGACACCTATTGTGCAACCATTCATCAGTTGGTTTTACCGAGCTCCACGTGGCCGGGTACGATTCTACTGATCCTTTTGATGGCCAGATACATTTTTATTGAGTCCTCTTTGAGGCCGGGTAGAGTATGATGATGATGATGCCCACAGAGGTGAACATTTTTAAAAGTTTATGTATATATATATGTATTATGCATTTTATGTCAGTAGTCCCCAAAGGCACTCAGATGTTACGGGTTGTACCTCAACTACCTCTGTTTACATTACAGTTCTTATTTATGCTTTTCTGCCTTACATACTCGATACTTTATTCATGTTGACGTCCCTTTTGCTTGGGGAAGGTGCGTTTCATGCCCGCAAGTCCCAATAGACAGGTTGACATTCCTCTAAGTAGGCTATCGGCTCAGGTGTTGGTGCTCTCCACTTGCTCCGGAGTTTCCTATTTGGTCAGCATGATTTGGACATGTATTGATTGGTATAGGGGGCCATGTCCCAACCTTTATTATCTGTATGTACTCTTAGAGGCTTGTAGACGAATGTCATTTATATGAAAGATTGTATGGCATTATTGGCCTATGTTCACTGTACGAGTGTTCATTTTAGTCTTATAGGACCATATGTCACATGTATAAGTTTGTATATCATATTGAGTCGTCATATGTTGAGCATTCCCTTATGTTTTATTCTTGTTATCTCATGACAAGTTTTCTGGCTCACTTACCCATGATAGTATGATAAGAAAGGTATGTTACGTTGGTACTCGGTCGTGCAAGGCACCAGGTACCCATTGCAGCCCTTCGGTTTGGGTCGTGAAAAAAGTGGTATCAGAGCAGTTTTATCCTAGCGAGTCTACAAGACGTGACTAGTAGAGTCTTGTTTATGGGCGTGTTGTGCACCACACTTTAAGCAGGAGGCTACAGGACATTTAGGCATGTCACTCTTTCTTCATACTCTACATCATGTAGTAGAGATCAGTTGTAAGAATTCAAACTCCTAAATTTTACTTTAGTCATAATTCAATAATACCTAATCCACAAAGACAGTTGGTAAGAGATTGCATGTGGATGTGGAAGGGTTGAGTCAGAAGAACTCGATTTCACATCATGCTTATGATGAGTAAATGTTAGGTCTTCAACAGACCATGTGTGTACTAAGTTGTGTAAGCTTCTTCTTAAGGAGCCTTATGGCAAGGATATCTATCCACAAATATGGTGAAAAGCTATGAGGGATTCAATAGCTAGATACAAGTTTCAACAAGTAAAACAAGTAAGGTTAAGAGAGGTACGAGGCACCCAGTTAATGAAGATTATTAATATTTTCAAATCAGGCAGAGAAATATAAGAATTTTGGTACCTTCATCAATGATAGAGGTACGTACAACTAGCCACACCCATCTCAGTTATATTCTATGGGAGCTAAAAATATTATTTAAGAGAAAGATGGGATATTAGGATCCAGTTGGAGTTAGAATAACCCAAAAAATTGTGAATGGGTTGTTATCATTAAGTAATGTTTCTGAAAGATGGTGCAAATGTGGTAATAGATCTCCTTGTAAGACACCCAGATAGTGAACTCTAGAGTAGTACAATCAGATATGAATACTGGAATATTCAAAAATTTCAGAAGATAGGTAGTAGGATCCTAGAAGAGACAAATATATACCTTAGATGACTCTAGCCCCGAGTAAAAAAAAGAATATTTGGAATTCCAAAGAGCCGGTGAGATGAAGCTAAGGGACCTAAAAGGGAAAGAACATTTTATTGAAGTTTATAGAATAAAGTGATAGACAAAAGAAAATTATCCAAAGAATAAGAAGAAAGTAAATGAAGCATCATGAGTAAGATGTGATATATGTGTGATAACAATAAATCAAAATATGACACGATGACAGAGTCTATAGTCAAGTGAAGGAAATACAAAAGGTGACAATCCTTGAGGCAATAAAAGAGTATAAGACATAAAGTCATATCCTTATTTCACGAAATGAGTTGGTGACTTTAACGTGATTAACAGAAGGAAAGGTTAGACCCTAGAGAAATAAAATATTAGTATGGGCTGTTGAACAAGATAAAACAGAACATGAATTATGGACTGGAGGATTGGATAATGGTTGAAATCATGAGAATTTCAAAGATTGTGCTCCAAAAATAATAGAATAGACAACAGATGAATAACCTTTAAAGGCCATTTAGGAAGTCACTTACCTAAAGCAAACACTCTGAGCAGAGTTAATCTTAAGGGAATAAGTGTGCCAGTTAGAGTAGGTATCACCTTTGTGTGTAAGAAATTTAGTTATCCCTGGTACATATGGTTACTATAAGACGAATAAGGTTCATTGATGATGTGAAAAGACGCTAAAGATGAAGAGGTAAAACATGTATAGGTAGATCGTCGTAGTACTAAATTTTAGAACTCACATAAAAGGGGGAATATGGTGTGGTATAGTGTTAAATTGGAGTTAAGAAGTTCAAGTAATTATAGAAATGTTAAAGGAGGAATGTAGCAACAAGGAGAGAGGGATGATGTTGCATTTATTAAATTCCTACAGATATGTTGCGACTCCAGAACATTATAAAAGCATGACACAGGGGATATGCAGTAAAGGTTTCCAGCCAGGATGTTATTGATAAATAAGTGTGAATGGGCACTTGATACATCAAGAGCTAGTGGCTAGAGGTATGTTAAGACAAAGAATATGTCCCAAGAGAAGTTATGCAGAATTTATATGAGAATGGACCGACGAGTAATTAGTAGTTGATTCAGGTGAGCCCGGTTATGGTTAGACAAGAGGTCAAAGATAAATGTGGTGAATCGCAGTATATGGAAATCACTCTCATAGGTATGTGATCACAATTATTAAAAAAATTAAATAGGTTTTATGGTAGTTAAAGGTACCGTTTAAGTTTTATGAAAATAAAAGAGAGTGCCACTAAGGAGACAATAAAAATTTGAGCCTAGATGTAACTACAAGCACAAGGGCACAAAGTTATGTAATAGGATTATTATAGGCGAGTAAGAGCAATGAAAATTTCCTTCTGGTGCATGATATAACAAGCTCGCAAATTTATAAGACCCAGAAGGTCTCCCTAAATACTGCAATGAAAGACTAGTTGAGTAAATAAGGGAGAAGGTTTCCACCTAAGCATAGCGAGCTAAAGAGTAAATGATCTTGTAACAATAGTGTCACTACAATATTGTACACACTCCATAAGAAACTGGCACCTATCGTGGCTAGTGAATGGGAAGAAAAAAAATCAAAGGTGATATTTGAGATCATATGAGGTACAGGAAATTACAATATTCGTGGGCAATAAGACAAGCCAAGTATTCATGCAACAAGTGATAGAACAACCAGGAAAAGTAATTGCTTACATTTAAGGACAACTGAAAAGGCACAAAAGGAAATATATGGTGCTAGCAAGATAAAGGAAGGTTGCAAGTAGTATAAATAGATAGATGTAGGTTATAAGTTAAAGTGTCATAGACAAACAAGGTTTTAGGCTGATAGGAGTAAGGATAAGCATAGACCATTGAGAAGGTGACACGAATATGTGAGTCCTCGGGATTAAACCCATCACAATAAGAGAGCTGATAACTTCCGTGACTTATTCAAAGCTCACTACATCCTGAATGAACTAAGAAGAGTCTAAGACTAGGTGCCTTTAGAAGAGATGGAATGCTGCACTAACTGTAGAAGAATGGTGTAATTGTGATAAATGATAAGAGAATAATGTTTAGGTTTTGATTGAGTAGTGCTTTAAAGAGAATGGATTTCATGAATTGCACAAGATTTGAATACTCCCATAAGATTAATCATGTTGGGATACTGTGAAATATTGTCATTGCTGAGTATTATCGTCCCTAAGTGGATTAAGCAAATCACTTAAGATGTTCTCCAATGAGACGTGAGCCTCGAAGACAATGTATTACGTAAGTGGTTTCATGTTATGAGTGGTAGATTAAGATCAACATTATCACTGGATCAACAATGGTTGAATACAAGCTAAAAAGTATGAGAGGAGATTAGGTCGCCATTCTTAAGATGAACAATAATGAGGAAGCATTAAAGGACTTAAATTTATACATGTAGGATAAGCAGCAAAAGGATGACCTAGAGTTGGGTACCTCGATAATAATAAAACAAAATTAAGAGTTATGGTATAGTTTGACCTACCTAGATGTAGTAAATCTATAAGGATAGATATAAGAAGATATGAAACAAGAGATAGCAATAGTCTTAAGTTCGATAAAGTACCAAGCGAAGACATCAGTACACCTATAGATGCCTAGAGGGACAACTTGTCATAATTGTGTTTATGTTCATAAAGTGAGGCTTAGAGATTGGCTAAAAGATGGAGGAAAAAGGGAAGGAGAGTCGCTAGGCTCTCACACAAGGACACCGTCGTACATACTGTATGACATAGGGTAGAAAATTTACGACATTAGAAGAATTCCAACCACATTTCATTGTGTGATAAAGAGGCCTAAATGGGAGAATGCCCAAGTGTTTGGATTTATTCAAAAAACAGTTGCTTAGATGGCATGGTGAGAATTAAAGTATTCGTAAGAGCTATAGTTTACATAACTAATAAGCGCATCAGTCAACATTAGAGGACGAATGTTCCAAAGGGGGAAATGATGTTATATCCCGTGTTTTCGTACGTGAGAGTATGTCGTAAACCAATTGATGTAATCTTAGAACTGAGATCATTTTTAAAAGTACATATTGTAAGTTCATCATGTTATCTTGGAGGTTACAAATCTTTAATATCATGAATAACAAGTACCAAATGAGTTGGAAAGTTTAGATGCAAAACGAACAGAAGAAACAAAGTTTCGTCGAAAGTCGACAAGATTAGAATGTTATAACATGTACTTTGGGGTGAGACTAGGGTTCTTAAAATTACAAGGAGGTTATTCTATGAGGTATTTTATTCGTATGATATTCAATTTCTACATTTTGAGGGCAAGCAAGTTGTGGAACAAGATTTGGCAAAGGTAATCACAAGTTACATTCATAAATTTGCTGAAATTTAGGTCAAATGTAGATGAAATTTTATCCCAATATACTTGGAATCAAGGGATTATCTACATAAAAATTTAAGATCTGCGATTCTAGTTTCTAACGCATTAAACCATTCATCCATACCGTATTGGAGTACAAAGATATTCGTGTTTTCGCGAGACTGTGCAGGCGGTGGTTGACCTACTTCAATTTGTAAACAATTTGGACGCCTATTTTTGCTCATTTTTCAACTAAACATCATCTCCAAACTTCTCCTAACCCTTCTAATCAGATACTGCAAGGGTTTGAAGTGATTCGAAAGTGATATCACCATATTTTAACATTAAAACTTAGTTCTAGAGAAGAAGAACACTTCTTTGAGGTTGTGTTGCCATTGAGGATTGTTATGGGCCGTGTTTTGCTGAAATTCTGAGTTGTTGCTACTGGATAAAGTGAGTATAACAGTCTACTAATTGTGCTTAAGCTTTCTTGTATGTTGGTTAAGTTGTTAGGATGATAAACTATAAGATAGTACTTGGATTAACTTAAGTCACTTCTATGGTGTTGTATTGCTATTGAGGGTTGTTCTGAGATGAATATAACTTGGATTTTGACTAGAAGTTACTGTAGGAGCTGTGTGTATTGTGTTCTTGCATGTGCTTAAGGTTATCTCGATGCTGATTAAGTTAAATGGATGGAGTAGACATGAACTAGTGAATAAAGTTACTAATATAAGATGGAGTTGAGGATTATTTCCTTTGTTATAGATATATGGTATAAGGATGGAATAATTGATGAGTTACTTCATTATCATGTTAATGATATTGTTAAACTAATGTAAGCAGTCTATAAGGGGTGATATGGGTTATACGGATTCTAATCAGAGCTTACCGCTCGTCGTGAAGTAGTTGTGGCTTATTGTTGTTATATGATGTCTTGTTATTGATATTTATGGGTTAGTGGACTTCCTTGGATGTTATTGTTGGTATATGGTGCTGTAGGAGGCCTTTTTTACAAGGAAGACGCTGCCCGAATTTACGTAGACGAGCAACTAGCTTAAGTTATAGTCTTAGCCTTTGCTCAACAGTGATTTTGAATCTCCTTATGCAATGATAGATCGAGTTGACTTGCTTGAAAAGTTTCTTGGAAGGTATTATGGACTCAACATGTTTAAGGTATGTTAAGGCACTTACTTCTTTCTTTTAGCATGATCTAAAGTGACATGAACATAAATGGTACGCTAATTCATAACGGATCTACTCCTAGAAACTAAGGTTTTCCATGTTGTTCTTTCCATATAATGTTATTCTAAACAAGTGTGTATGATATTTAAATCCTACTAAGGTTCATATTGATGGTATGATGCCCATAACATTAATCAAAGGTGCAGCGATCTTACGTCACTCTGAGAGTATTGGAACATGATTCCATGAGTCGAGCATGCTTTATATATATGTATCTATTTTTCTCTACCGAGACGTGCTATATTCGACCGAGTACGGCACCTATTTTTCAACAATTCATCAGTTGGATTTACCGAGCTCCACGTGGCGGGGTATGATTCTACCGAGCCTCGTGATGGCCGGGTATGTTTTTCCAAGTCCTCTTTAAGGCCGGCTACGATATGATGATGATGCCCACAGAGGCAAACATTTTTAAAAGTTTATGTATATACATGTATTATGAATTTCATGTTAGTAGTCCTAGTGGCACTCAGATGTTTTAGGTTGTGTCTCATCTATCTCTCTTTACATTATAGTTCTTATTTATGCTTTCCTGTCTTACATACGCAATATTTTATTTGTACTAACGTCCCTTTTCCTGGGGACGCTACGTTTCATGCCCGCAGGTCCTGATAGACAGGTTACCATTTCTCCTAGTAGGCTAATAGCTCAGTGAAAGGTGTTGGTGAACTCTACTTGCTTCGGATTTACCTATTTGGTCAGTATGATTTGGACATGTATTGATTAGTATGGCGGGGCCCTATCCCGACCTTTATGATGCGTATGTACTCTTAGAGGCTTGTAGACAGATGTCATTGATATGAGATATTGTATGGCCTTATCGGCCTATGTTAAGTGTATGAGTGTTCATTTTGGTCTTATAGGACCATATGTCACATGCGTAAGTTTGTACATCATATTAGGTCGTCATATGTTGAGCATTCCCTTATATTTTGTTCTTGCTATCTCATGAAAAGTTTTCTGGCTCACTTACCCATGATAGTATGATAAGAAAGGTATGTTACATTGGTACTCGGTCGAGTAAGGCACCAGGTACCCATCGAGACCCTTCGGTTTAGGTCGTGACATGATCACTTAGTAATAGCTAACTTATGTAATCCTATTTCTGAATGTTGTTCCTTTGATTGAACCTTTGCCTAAGTTCCAAGAATTGAATGACTCTTTTTGATTCTGGGTTCCCTGAGAGTCTAAAGTTTATTTTTCTCAAAACTACTCTAGTAAATCAGTATCCATTATAAAATTTTAGAACATATAGGGTTTTGCCCCTCCACTTTAACCATTTCTTTGGTGTCGATGAGACCCCTCTGAACTTTGACACATTGGGGTTGGCTGTTCCGTACTGCACATGCTATTAATCTTTAAAGGGGGCCTTGGTGTGAGCAGTGCCCTAGGTCCTTGAGGCCCTTGGGAACTTTGACACATTAAGATACCCTCCCTGGAACTATGACATGTGGCATTTGAGATTATTTGAAGGCCTGGTTCCACAGGTTTTGCTTTGGGCCTATCCAGGCTCCCTACAGTATACTATTATCATTTTTGTAATCTATATACATTTTATTTGTAATATTAAGTACTTTGTAACCAGATATGGGGAAATTTGTAAACTGGGAAGGATTAATATATTTATTTTGTTGGGAATGAGTTGAAATCATGCCTATATGTTTTAAAACCAGTGTTTATATTCTAGAAACTATGCCTATAGGACATTGCGATGTTCATCGCTTGTGTGCATTCTAGATATCATGACTATAGGGTTCAAATTCACTTATGCAATTAGAAATCATATCACTGTGCTGTTTGTCTGCTTGAGTGCATTCTAGATACCATGCCTAACGGATAAAAATTAATCTTGTACTTTTAGATATCATTTCTATAGGTTAAAAAATTAATTTCTGCATTTATAAGCCATGTTAAATAGGTTCAGCATATTCAACCTTTACAAATCAGGCTTATAGGGTAAAATCAATCTTGCATTCTTGACATCTTGCTTGTAAGTCTAAAATCAGTCTTTGAATGCCAATGAGGTTTTAAAACTAACCACTACGTTTAGTTACCATGGTCTAAAATCAGTCCTCACATCTAACAACATGTCTATATGATCTAATGAACCAAACTACTTGTTTAAAATGGTTTTACTGGATTATTTTACTTCTGATTACTTAGATAGCAGCATGTTCAAATGACATCATTGATACATGCCCAGGAAAGCCTGTAGGGTGACTAATATGTTGCAAATAGTCAAATTGCTTTTGTTAATTATCTAGATTCAGCAAGCCCCAAAAATTTGTAGGCAAACTGATTAGGCCTTTATTACTTCAATTCACAAAATATTGCATATATTCTGATTTATGATCACCAAGATGTCCTGTTATTAGAACTCCTTTAAAAGCATCTAAAACACTGATGTTTGAGACGCGCACCTGCTTACTCTATCTGTGGAGGTAAAATGTGAGAAATTTCACTGTTCAATAGTTGGTCTAGTCCTACGTGTTTTGTTTGTTACCTATTATTTTCCACTTTTAATTAATGTAGGAAAGAATAGATCAACCATAACTAGAAGTCCTAAATACCTCCGCGACTATATAAGTAGAGGGATGGGTAGTGCATACATAAAATATATCGTCAGGTTTCCAGAACGCTTTAGGCTATGACCAAAGGGAAATGATGACATCTGCGCTAATGCCACGTGTAACGCCTCTATTCGAGGGAAGTTTACCGGGTATTGTACACAAGTGATCCTAAAGGCTAACAAACCTAGGACACTCCATTTATTCTTGTTTGAATAAACTTTACGTATTTATATGCTTTGTTTCTTTAATGACTAATTCACAAAAAATGGGTTTGACTGGGACCTACATCTGTGGACCTCAAAAGGGTTCCTCACAGCTTCTTCTCAAGGTTATTTCGAGTCCTTACGCAATCTCTAATAATGGAAACTGGTTTCATGAGTTAATTTTTCTCGGTGCCTTAATGCACCTTAACCCGTTAGGTGGTGACTCTTCACATTCCATACCCAATTCCCAAAAGGAAAAGGAGTTTTTTCAGAAAGTCGAAACTCGGATGCTGCGAGGAAAAAGGGGGCGCGATAGTGTGCCGTAGCGTGCAGCGCGCTTGTACAAAGATTTATATAGCCATGTCCTATTTCATGTAGTAAAGGTTGTTTCATCTGAGCCTGACACTACTTGGTATAAGTACATGTAAAACGCAATTTTGTGGACTTTTGACACACTAGAGACCTAGGTAGACTATTTCGGAAGGAGATTATGATCTAATTCTACATTACCTCATCTTTAATTTTTATTTTGATTATGGAAACTATTTGGGGAATTGTTACTATGAGCATGAGTAGCTAAATACCTAATTTTAATGGAACCTATTGAAGGATGATTTTCTCATTATGTTAATATAAATTTGCCATCGTATTATCTCTATTTGTTCAACTATATGCTTATTGCTGTTGATTGAAGGGCCCTTAATTAGCTGCCCTAATTTAGTGTGCGTTACTCGGGAGAGAGTGTATATTTAGGTAGTTTTTGAAAATCATCACTCCTAACGTACATGAGGGATCAATACCAAGGATGTAGAGGTGGGATTTGGGATAATGATACCTTGGGTGTAATCTAAGTGAGCTGTAGTTAATAGCTAGCTAGCATAATTCAAGACAACATATCTAATATATTGTTGTAATTACTTGGGGGAGAGTTACAATAGTCATAATTCTCATGTTCGATAGAGAAGACTTAGGCAAATTTATAACAAATATAAAAGAAAGGATTCTGACAATAGGGAAAATCAAAACCTTAGACCATTTCCATTCTTGCTTACAATTAGTTTATAGCTAGTTCCTAATTACTGCATTTTTATGACATAATATTTAGTTAATAAACAACCAGTTTGTTACTTAAATATCTCTAAAGATTGAATACGTGAATTTTTGTGAGTCCAATAGCTGCGACTGATAGGTTAGTTCCCTGTGGAATTTGACTCTCAACTTGTTAATCGGAATATATATGCAGCGACTGCTTTGTCCTTTTTATAAGTCATAGTTGGGCATGATCAAATTTTGGCGCCGCTGCTAGGAATTAAAGATGTTATTGATTGCAATTAAAAAGAAGGACAAAAAATTCTTCGTGTTGTCAATTTTCTTTAATTTAAACTGACAATTGAAATTCTAACATTGGTAGTCGTGGTTGTTACAGGTGCATGCCTAAAAACTCCTCAAGAGCTGGTGAATTGCTCAAAACATTATCAGATACTGAGAATGACTTCAAGGCGTTGTATCATGCAAATAGGAAAAGTAAAGAACAACAGAATTCAACTGAAAACATTGAATCAGACATGGAAGACAATACCTAAACAACAGAAACAACGTGAATGACCCAAATTATCAGTGTGTGGCACCTCTTGTTGTAGAAGCAACACTATATGACTGGGCAGAACCCACAGCTGACAACTTAGCAACTGCTATTGTAGTCCCTCAGATACAAGTAGATTCATTCCAGATCACAAATAACATGCTACATCTATTGCAGAACAATGGACTATTCTCTGGGTCATACATGGAAAATCCTCAACAGCATCTTCTGAATTTCCTATCAATTTGTGCCATGTAGAGGCAACACAACGTGACACCGGAAGCAATACGTTTGTTGTTATTTCCATTCTCAATGATAGGAGTAGCTCAGACTTGGCTTAATTCACTCCCCATCAACTCCATCACTACTTGGTAGGAATTAGTCAAGTAACATTTGAGCAAATTTCATCCGCCGAACAAGACTGTTCATCAAATTGATGAGACATTGAGCTTCAAATAGAGACCAACTGAGATGCGACATGAAACATGGGAGAGATTGAAGGGTCTGATAGTTACATGTCCACATCATGGTATTCTGGAACAGATGTTGGGGTAGATATTTTACATGGGTTTAGCACATACTTTGAAATCCAATGTTGATGCTTCAGCAAGTCGACATTTTTGAGCAAGACATTCATATAGAGAAAAATCTTACTTGACAAGATGGAACAAAACTCAGGATGGACAATAAGAAACACTCCAATAACTCCTGTGGTGCATTCAGTGGCTCTAGACTCGACTAACTCCATGGGTGAAAATATAGCCACTCTACTATTGCAAATGAGCATCCTCACAAAAAAAAGTGGAAGAATCAAGCAAGAAGCACCAGGTACACATAGTTAATGAAACTAATGGGGGTCTATGTAAATCATGCATTAAACAACCATATGTCTGCTCATGGATGGCTGAAGTGATACTCAACAGTATCAGGAGAAAGTGAATTACATGGCCAACTATGGGCACCGAGACTAGGTGGTTAGAATTGGGGTCAACACAATCAACAATGCAGACAATCTCAGCAGTAGTACAATAACATCAATAATCATGGAACTATGTGACCACATGGGAAAGTGGTGCCTTACTAAAGGCAACAAGGGTACAACATGAAATATCAATATCAGGCTTATCAACAACTTCCACAACAACAAATTATGAGACATGAAGATTAGTTTGCTAAACCCAAGGGAATGATGCAACAAGTGATTGGGTCCACTAGAAAACTAGCTGATAGAGTAGACTCATATGATTCCGCGATTAAGAATACTGAGATCCAGTTAGGACAGATTTCATTGTTGTAAATAATCGTCCATATGGGACATTACCTATAGATATCCAAAATAATCCCAAGAGCAGGGCCTAAAGTAGCCGATGGCAGTGAGTCTCCAAAATGGTAGGGACTTAGATTTGGAGCAAGAAATTGCTTGCGAAAACAGGTCAACTGAGACACTGGGGCCAATACCCTTTGAGATAGATGATTCAGCAAGTTTAACTGAGGTGACGGTACAAATTGTTCACGAGAAAACCAATAAAGAAGAAGACGTTGTGAAAGATATTGAGGCTTCACCAGAACAGACAGTAGAAGCAGTGCCTGAACAAGAGAAGAACCAAATCGCATGGAAGAAGCGACCTCCAGCACCATTCCCGTAGATATTGGCAAAGTAGCAGAAAGATAAGCAGTATAAGAAATTTTTGGAGATGTTGAAGCAAATTCAGGTAAACATTGCATTGATTGATTCTTTAAAGGAAATGCCTGGTTATGCAAAGATGATTAAGGACTTCATGTCCCGAAAGTCTAACTTTCAAGACTTGGCCACCGTTACCCAGACTCAAACCTGTGGTGCTGCTATGAGGAGACTCATAGTCGAGAAGCTGTCTGATCTAGGGAGTTTCGCAATCCCTTGCATAATAGGCAATTTCGATTTTGCTAAGGCATTATGTGATCTAGGAGCAAGCATAAACCTTACGCCCATGTGGAGGAGGAAAATGAGTGCATTAACCCGGATGCAGATTAGGTGCTAGAGTGCAAATATGGTATACGGTCTGTCCCATCCCATGCACGATACTTGTTCTAGACATTTATCCCGGTAGCGCCACCAGAGCCTATGGTGGCTATTGACAATAGGAAGTTGACCCGAAAATATAGTAAGATATACAATAACTTTAGGCTTTGGGTTTCGAGAGTCTAATTCGTCCTGGTGATACAGTGATTGTGACCCTAGTCAAAGAGTTTTATACTTACTGGCAACCTGCAGCCAACCCGGATGATGTGTATGAAGTGTAGTTACTGGGTGAAGTGATTCCTTTCTCCTCCCAGGTGATCAATCGTATTATGGTTCATAGAGCCATCCCACAAGCTCTTTTAGAGGTTTCTGCGTCGGCCATACTATCCAACTATTTGCCGACTGCTATGTGGTGCTGATTCTTCTGACGCATGGGCATAGTATGTAAATGAATTCCATAAGGACATGATGAAGAGTACATTCCAGAGGTTAGCTAGGGTTCTTTTGCAGTTTATTAATTCCAAAATCATTCCCACTCAAAGTGACACTAATGCCCTATGACTGAAAGTGTGTTTTAACTATGCCTTGTTGACACGTATGCAGGTTGATCTTTGAAAAATCATGCTAGATAATATGGCTAGAGTATGACTATTTGGCGCGTGCCATCTATATTACCCAAGTATGATTACTCGATTTTGCGAGCACACCATGTATAAGATGAGGAGTTTCACTATGACCCGATTATTCCAATGACATATCCTATCAAGGCTATAATTTTACTTCGATGATAGACCCCCATACTACTGTTGTTGATTCAACCAGAGGATGGTCCACATTGAGTAGAGGCTATAGATATAGGTTTTTGACTTGAGACTTCGTGTTGTTGGGGGGGGGGGGGAGACAGACTTGGAGGAGTTGCAGCAAGATCACCCCATTTCTGCTTTCACTCATCAGTGGTTTGGGTTGACCAGAGGAGAACATCTGCCACCAGATGAGGATGTGGACTCCATTCCCTCCGGTGATGAGAAGTATTTGTGCACCTTCAAGGGTTCTGATGATTAGGCCTTTGGCCTCAGGGAGTCACCTTATTTTAACTCTTGATTTTAATGTTTTGCATTAGGGACAATGCAATCTTGTAAGTGTGGGGTGGGGTGCTTCTATTTGATTGTACTTGTATTTTTTTTATTTTGCAAGTTTGTTTTGTTTGATTTGTTTCTTGCTTTCATAGATACTATGGTTTGTAAACTATAATTTTGAATTGTATCAACCTGTAATAGTTAGTAATTAAGTGTTTAGTTTGACTCTCCCCGACGATGGATTTCATCGACTTGTTTCTTGAGGGAGATGAGTTGAAAGAATTTTTTTTTTACATAGGTGAAAATCAAAAAATATGTCTTTTATTTTAGTTTTTTAGGTAGTGTAATGATTTTCCCTTTGTTTTTCTTTGTGCCTCAGTTCTTTTCCAAGGGTTTTTCTTGAACTAGGTGTAGTTAGATCTTTTTATTTTTAGGAGTTACGAGTCTTTAGTTAGAAAGCTAATTTAAATGATCAAATTCCCTTAACTACATATGCCTTGAGAGTGGTAAGTTCCTTAGTTATGACACCGAGGCTCTACTCTTGACACTTAAATAAGTGTCTTAATTTGTATGATTATAATTGTGCTTAATGTCTTTGGCTAGAGCGTCTTGATGAGTTTAATACTGAGTGAGTTATGTGTAATATGTGTGCAATATTTTTTATAATTTGGTGCATTGCATTTGATGTTTAGGACTTGCCCTGTGTTTTTGCAAATAGAAATAACAGCTTTCTTCAGTCTTGGAAGTGATTAGACATTTCTTTGTTGAACCAGATATGTATATTTTACCCAGCTAACATTATGTAACGTAGATAACCCTTTAAGCCTGTAATCTTGTTTTTTGGACACCACATTACAAGCCTTACCCAATTGTTTAAATAGACCATATATTTGAACTTTTTCACATCTCAGGAGCACTTGAATTGTACGGAGCCTTGCAAAGGTTAAAGTGTGGGGTTGTTTGTTTGCCTTTTGAGTGGAGCTAATGAAATAAGGAGAAAGGTGCACTATTTTTGAAAAAGTAAGAGTTACTTGAATTGAAAAAAGGGGAAAAATAGTTGTATTGTTGTGAAAGAAATATATATTCCTTGATAAGTGGTGACTCTTGATGTAATTGTGCTTAAAGAAGTATGGGTTAATATACATAGACGTGAAGGTGGAATTTGGGTTGACATAAGTGGGGTTTTAAATTTTAGAATATAAGTATTAAAGTTATTAGGTAGGTGTAGTCACTCTTATATCTGAATGTATCTTACCCGTTCCCCAACCTACATTACAACCAAATAAAGTCCTACTTGATCCAAGAATGATTGAGCTGGATTAGTAGAGTAGTACACTACGGGCAAGCCTATGGTGCATCTTTTTTGGCATATGAATATTATTTCTGAGAATGAGTGAATTTTTTCTATTTTGAGTTCCTAAGTATTCATCAATTTTATGGTTTTTGGGACTACTCTCTTTTGTTGTGTGAGGGCACGTGATTCATGAAGGACCTTTATGTTAGAGTGAATGGCCAAGTTGTGAATAATGCATGGTACTTTTGAGTCAAATCATGAGGGTGGGATGTTATGATATGGTGCTTACTCTACATTAATTATTCTTGGCATGGTGTATCAGGGAGGTCGTGTAATGTAAGGTTATCCCTAGGTCAAGTGTAGTTTAAATGCTCCAAGACAAGCAATGTTTTAAGTGTGGGGTGTCGATGTGAGGCTAGAAACTCGTTTTTAGCCGTAGTATTACATTCCAATTATTGAATTTTTATGTGTGCTTAAGCTCAAATGATAGTGAATTACACTTTGTACATGTTATATACCTTGAAGGAAGTGATCCCGAGTTCAAAAGTTACTTTGGAACAAAATCGATTAATTTGGAGCTTTGAAAACTGTGTAAAAGCCCAATGCATTAAGCCGGGATCGTGTTCGGAGGTCGTGTACTATGTATGGATGTCAAAAGAAGAAAAAAGTTTCACTCTACAAAACTTGAATTGTTGCACTGCAAAGTGTGCCGCACTACGCATTGTATGCGTGCAATTTCACAACAGGCATCAGAAAATAGCTCTCTGAACTTTTCCACTACCGTGCCACACTGTGCGACGTAGCGTGTGGTGTGCGTGTACAAATTTTATAGAGCAAGGTCCTATTTTGCATAAGAAAGGGTGTTTCATTTGGGTCGGACCCTTCTTGGTACAAATACATGTAAAAATGTTAATTTGAGGACTTTTGACACACCGGAGACCTTGGGAGATTATTTCAGAAGGAGATATCATCGAAATCTACATTCCTTCATCTTTAATTTGTAATTTGATTATACAAGCTATTTGGGGAATTGTTACTATGAGCATGAGTAGCTAAATACCTAATCTAGGATTTTGATGGAATCTGTTGAAGGATGATTTTCTCGTTATGTTAATATAGATTTAGCATCTTATTATCTCTATTGTTCAACTATATGCTTATTGTTGTTGATTGAAGGGCCCTTAATTAGCTGTTCCTATTTAGTGTACATTACTCGAGATAGAGTGTATATCTAGGTGGTTCTTGAACATCATCACTCCTAACATATATGAGGATCAATACAAAGGTTTAAAGGTGGGAATTGAGATAACGAAACCTTGTGTTCGATCTAAGTGAGCTATACTTAAAAGCTAGCTAGCGTAATTTGGGAGAATATGTCTAGTATATTATTGGAATTACTTGGGATATTGTTACGATAGTCAGAGTTCTCATGATTGATATAGAAGACTTAGGAAAATTTATAGCAAACATAGAGGAAAAAATTCCGAGAACAGGGGAAATCAGAACCTTAGATCATTGTCATTCTTTCTTACAATCAGTTTATAGCTAGTTCTTATTCACTACATTTTTATTACATAATATTTAGTTAATAAACATCCAATTGTTACTCAAATAACTCTGAAGATTGAATATGTGAATTTCTATGAGTCCAATGGCTGTGATCGATAGGTTAATTCGCTGTGGGATTCGACTTTGGACTTGTTAACTGGAATATATTCGCAGCGATTGCTTTGTCCTTTTTATAAGGCATAGTTGGGTGTGATCATGGAATTTCTTTCATCTCCCTTCAATTGACTGGTTGTGAAAATTACTCATTTTAGAGCAAATATAAGAATAGCTCTGCTAAGAAGAAATAAGTTAGGATTTATTGATGGTTCTTGTAAGAAAGAAAGTTTTAGAGAAGAATTCCTGTATCAATGCGAGAGGTGTAATGTCATAGTTTCGTGACTTGTTTTAAAAATAAATTCAAGGTTTCGAGGCCCTAAAACCTCTTTCTCTATCACCTCAATTTGCGTGTGCAGTCCGGGCGTGTAGCTGGAAAGCCATTATGTGAAAATCTGTGAAACCTGATAAAAAGTTTCCTTTAAATGAATTTAAATTGACATTGGTCAATATTTTAGGTAAAAGGACACGGGCCCATGATTTGACAATCCTAGAGGGTTCAAAGGAAAATATGGGACATGGACGTATGTCCGGAACGAATTCCGAGGTCCCAAGCCCTAGAAATGAATTTTTTTTAAAAAGTTTTCTGGAATATATATGAGTTATTAGAAATGAAACATGATTGTAAGTTGATGGTATCATGCTCGTATTTTAGTTCTGGAGTGCCGTAGATGTCTTATATGTTATTTAAGTCGAGCGTGTAAAATTTAGTAAGAAACGAAAGTCTTTTGATGTGATTCAGATCCGTTGTTGTGAAAATTGAGACTTCGGAAGTTTTGAGATTTTTCCTAGATCTATGCTAAATTCGTTGTTTATGATGTTATTTTGGTGATTTGATCGCATGGATAAGTTCATATGATATTTTTGAGTTAGTATGCATGTTTGGTTTGGAGCCTCGGGGGGCTTGAGGGAGTTTCGGATAGGCCACGAAGTGAAATTTTGACATAGAACATGGCTGTTACTGGTTCAGAGAAGTTGCAGGCCTCTGAACCAGCCTATGCAGCTCGCAGTGATTTCCTGCGATCGTGGAGGGGACTATGTGGCCGTACTCAATTTTACTGCGGTCCGCGGTGGAGCTCTGCGGCCGCAGCCCTTTTTGTGAGGTTCGCAGAGAGCGTATGAGAGGGATATATTTAAATGGACTTTTCAGTTATTTTTCACTTTTCAAAAACCCTAAAACATAAGAGGCGATTTTCCAAACACTCTTTCTTCTCCAAAACACTAGTAAGTAATTTCTAACTTATTTCTTTCACTCTTAACTTGTTTTAACAAGATTTCATCCTAGAATCTTGGGTTTTCACGCTGGAATTGGAGATTTTGGGTAAAACTTAAGAATGTTGAAATTTTGGGATTTAGACCACAAATTGAGGTCGGATTCCAAAATCAATTATATATTCAAGCTCGCGGAGTAAATGGGTAATAAGGTGTTGGTCTGAATTTTGATTTTTGAGCAAGCGAGCCCAAGGTCAATTTTTGACTTTTTGGGGAAAAATTTATAAAATCTATTTTTCATGCATTGGAGTTTATTCATTTAGCATTTATTGATATAATTCAGTAAATTGTGGCTTAATACAAGCGAGTTAATGGTGGAAACAAGAGGTAAACTGGTAATTGAGGCTTGAATTGTGTCCGTGGCATCGAGGTAAATGTTTGGTCTAATTTTAGCTTGAGAGATTAAGAGTTGAGTCATATTTGCTATGTGTTATTTGTTATGTACGACGTTTAGACATGGTGACGAGCATATATACGTCATTTTCAAGAATTCCCATGAGTCTTAATTGGAAGTTGTTATGTTCTTAATAAGTACTGCAGATGCCTATGTTGTAGATTCTCTATGTTGAGCAAGAATTATGAATATTCTCTTGGAAATTTCTTTAGGGTTGAGTATTGTTGCTAGTTGAAGTTTACTTCTTACTGTTGAATCCTTTGCCGGGATATTATTATTCCCTTATCATTCCCTTGTTGGGACTATTTGTGATTGGTGTTTAGTTGTATATTGAGCTCGGTTGCACGTGCAACAATATTATATTTGGACCGGGTTGCACGCCATAACAGTATTATATTAGGATTGTGTTTCACGCCACAACGATACTATATTTAGATCGAGTTGCAAGCCGCAACACTGATATATGACATGGATCAGGTTGTACACCGCAATAGTTTTTTAATAATTTTGATTCGGTTGCGTGCCACAACAATAAAGGATAAAAGTGGTTATTGATTTTTTGCAGTATCCATATTCTCACTGTTGCAAATTTTATATTGTTCTCTATGCTTCTCTCATGAGTTACTGATGGGAAATGATATTTCCCCGCAGCATATTCTCCCATCCCATCCTTAAATGTGCATCCTGCTTTTATTATTCTGCTGTATATGATATAACTGCACATGTTTATTTTGTATTCTGGTCCTAGCCTCGTCACTACTTCACTGGGGTTAGGCTAGGCACTTACCAGCACATGGGGTCGGCTGTGCTGATACTACACTCCGCTGTGTGCAGATCCCGGAGCAACAGCTTTTGGGCCATAGCTTTAGGTGGCTGACTGCAGTCCGATCGGATATTCGAGGTAGTCTTTCAGGCGTGCGTAGGCTTTGGCGTCTTCTCGTATACTTTTTTTTCTTTTATATTTTTTCAGATACGTTGTAATAAATCTTTCAGACTCTTACTTGTAGTATTCCTAGAAAGTTTGTGGAATTGTGACAACAGTCTTGGGTAGTTATTGTATGGAGTGTTATTGGCATTTTTCTTAATCTATTACATTTCAGTCTTCTGCTTATTAGATTTCCATTGTTTATCAATTGTTGGTTATTAATTGTAAAAGGACTAAAATGGGAAAGAGGTAGATAATTCAAATGGTCGGTTTGCCTAGCTTCAACTAGTAGGCGCCATCACGACTTTTGAGGGTGGAAAATCTGGATAGTGACAAATTGGTATCAGAGCTCTAGGTTACACGTGTCTCAAAATTCACAGACAAGCATAGTAGAGTTTGAGAGATTGGTACAGTGACATCTCTATTTATCCCCAGAGGCTATAAGTTAGGAAAAATTTCACATTTATTCTTTCCTGCTGTGTGGTTTGGTTTCTCAATACTAACTAAAATTTTACTTTGTTCTTTCACAGATAGAAAGATAACCTGCTTCCTCATCCACCGATCTGCAGCCTGAACCCCAAACAGCAGCTCCCCCAAGGGGTAGCGAGCGAGGTCGAGGTCGAGGTAGGGGAAAAGCTCAGACAAGAGTAGCAGCACCAACAACGGAGCCTCAAGGTGAGTATGGTGATGAGGTTCTGGACTAGGCAGTTTTGGGAGGCCCAGCTCAGGTCCTCGAGGGGTTTATTGCTACCCCAGTACTGCAAGATGCTCTGGTATATCTAGTGGGCCTTATGAGAGTGTCACCCAGGCATGCTTGCTACCTATAGCACTAGCCATCTCTCAGGCCAGTGGAGGAGCCCAGACTCTTGCTACCGCACTCTAGAGCAGGTGGCTCCCCAGTTTCAAACTCCAGTAGCTCAACCAGTTGGAGCAAATTAGCTGAGTGTAGTAGCTTAGACAGGTGACGGAGTAGCTATATCTGCCAATACTTTGTAGGGATTTGACAGGATCGCCAATCTCTTCACTACTACTTTTAGCGGTGTATCGTTTGAGGATCCCTCGATTATTTAGACAACTTTCATGAGTTTCTCAGGAACATAGGGATAGTGGAGATCGATCGGGTGTACTTTAATAATTTCCGCTTGTCTGGATCCGCCTTGACCTGGTGGATAGATTATTGCTTTGCTAGACCAGCTGGATCACCAACTTTGACTTGGGAGCAGTTTACTCAGCTTTTTCTGGAGAAGTTTCTCCCTGTTACTCAGAGAGAGATCTATCTGAAGTAGTTTGAGTGTCTTCAGTAGGGTTTAATGATTGTTACTCAATGCAAGACCAGATTCATCGACTTGGCCCATCATGCTCTTTTCATATTTCCCACCAAGAGGGAGAGGGTGAGGAGGTTCATTGAGAAACTCATTCAGCCTATTCGACTTGAGATGGCCAAAAAGATGGTGAGTGAGATTTCTTTCCAGGAGGTGGCCAATGTGGCCAAGAGAGTTGAGATGGTTCTATCGCAGGGGGGTGGTTAGGGGTCAGACAAGAGGCCTCGTCATTCAGGCAAATTCAGTGGTGCCTCATCTGGAGGCAGGGATTTGTATGATAGGGGCCATCCTTCTAGGATTTTTCACTCAGCACTTTACATTTCTCATGGTTCTTAAGGTGGTTGTGGTTCTCATATGCATATTTTGATAAGTAGTCTTACAGTGCACCACTGGCTCCTAACAGTACATCACCGCTCCGGAGTTTTTGGGGTCGTCATTAAAGTTGCCAGGGTCCGTCATACTTTCCTCAGCTTTAACACTTAGGTGGATGCTTTGAGTGTACTGAGCATGGTCATATCTGGAGGACTTGTCCGAGATTAGTGGGTATTCAATTGCAACAACATGGTTCTCGTGCTATAGTTGTGGTGCCAGGTGTTCCACCGCCTGCTCCGCTAGCTAGGGGTAGGGGTAGAGGTCTTAGTGGTAGAGGTATTAAATGTGGAGGCACTAGATATGGAGGCCAGCCAGCAACAGGTCATCCTAACGATGTAATTCAGGGTGGTAGGGTCCAGCTCCGATGTTATGGTCTTCCAGCCAGGCCTCAGCTTGAGGCTTCCCATGTAGTTATGACAGGTACTATTCTGGTTTGTAGCAGAGATGCTTTAGTTTTATTTGATCCATGATCTACATGCACCTATATGTTGTCTTTTTTTCACCTAGTAATTCTTTGAGTTCTCCTGTTTATGTGTTTACACCGGTGGGTAATTCAATTATGGTAGATTGTGTCTATTGTTCGTGTATAGTTGTGATTGGGGGTCTTGAGACTCATGTAGATTTGTTACTAATGGACATGATTGATTTTGATGTCATAAAGGGGATGGACCGGTTATCACCATGCCATGCTATCGTGGATTGTTGTGCCAAGTCTGCAACCTTATCCTTACCGAGTTTTCCTCGTTTAAAGTGGAGAGGGACTCTTGATCATTCTATCCGTAGTGTTATCTCATATATAAAAGCTTGGTGAATGGTTAAGAATGGGTGTTTCGCCTATTTGGCATATGTTCATGATTCTAGTGCTGAGGTTCCTTCTCTTGATCTTGTGCCCGTTGTTCGTGAGTTTCCTGAGGTATTTTCTTTAGACCTGCTGGGTATGCCACCCGACAACGATATTGACTTCTGCATTGATTTGGCTCTAGGAACTCAACCTATTCCTATTCCACCGTATCGTATGTCCCTGCCTGAGTTGAAAAAGTCAACGGAGTAGTTGCAAGACTTGCTTGAAAAAGGTTTCATTAGACCTAGTGTTTCGCCTTGGAGTGGACTGGTGTTTTTTGTTAAGAAGAAAGATAGATCGATGAGAATGTGTATAGATTACTGGAAATTGAACAGGGTTAAAATCAAGAATTAGTATCCATTTTCGAGGATTGATTATTTGTTTAATAAGCTTCAGGAAGCCAAGGTATTTTCGAAGATCGACTTGAGATGTGTCTATCATCAGTTAAGGACTAGGGCATTCGATGTTCCTAAGACAACTTTTTGCACTCGGTATGGGAATTATGAGTTCTTCAGGATGTCATTTGGGTTAACCAATGCCCAAGCATCTTTTATGGATTTGATGAACCGAGTGTTCAGGCCTTACTTGGATTTACTCGTGATAGTCTTCATTGATGATATTTTGATTCTTTCCAGTAGCTGGGAGGAACATGAGCAGTATCCGAGAGTTGTTCTTCAAACTTTGAGAGATAACCAATTCTATTTCAAATTTTTAAAGTGCGAGTTTTGGTTGGGGTCAATTGCTTTCTTGGGTCATGTTGTTTTAGTAGAGGGTATTCAGGTAGATACAAAGAAGATAGAGACAGTCAAGGAATGGCCTAGACCCGCATCAGCTACAAAGATCTAGAGTTTCTTGGGTTCGGCAGGCTATTATTGTTGGTTTATGGAGAGGTTTTCGCCTATTGCAACCCTGATGACTAGGTAAACCCAGAACGGTATGCAGTTCAGGTGGTCAAACGAGTGTAAGGCAAGCTTTCAGAAGCTCAAGACAGCTTTGATTACGACACTTGGTGTTGGTTTTTCCCATAGGTTCAGGGCCATGTACAGTTTATTGTGATGCATCTCGTATTGGGCTTGGTGCGGTGTTGATGCAGGATGGCAATGTCATTGCCTATGCTTCACGACAATTGAACATTTATGAGAAGAACTATCCGATTCATGATTTGGAGTTAGTAGCTATTGTTGATGCATTGAAGATTTGGAGGCATTATCTATATTGCATGTTATGTGAGGTGTTCACGGATCACCAGATTCTACAGTACTTATTCCAACAGAAGGAGCTAAATTTCAAGGGGAGAAGGTGGTTGGAGCTATGAAAGGACTTGATATCACCATCTTATATCATCTAGGAAAGGGCAACACGGTGACTGATGCTTTGAGTAGGAAGTAAGCCAGTATGTATAGTCTTGCTTATATTTCGGTCTATGATAGCACTTTTGCTTTGGATGTTCAGGCTTGGACTAATAAGTTCGTGAGTTTGGATGTTTTTGGGCCCAATCGTGATTTAGCTTGCACAGTCGCTCATTCTTCATTATTGGAGCGTAGCCGAGATCGATAGTATGATGTCTTCACTTGTGTGTCCTTAGAGACACGGTGAAACACGGAGGTGCCAAGAAAGTTACCTTAGGAGACGATGGAGTCTTGAGGCTATAGGGTTGAGTTTGTGTGCCTTAATTGGATGGGCTCTAGGAGTTGATTCTAGAAGAGTCCCATAGTTCCGCAACTCTATTCATGCGGGCGCCGTTAAGATGTATCAGGATTTGCGGAAGTATTTTTGGGGGAGAAGAATGAAGAAGGATATTGTTCCATATGTGGCTCGGTGTTTGAACTTTCAGCAGGTGAAGTACAAACATCACATACCCAGTGGTTTGTGTTTGAGTATTGAGCTTTCCGAGTTAAAGTGGGAGCGTATCACTATGGACTTTGTCGTTGGACTCCCACGGACCTAGAGGAAGTTCGATACAGTGTGGGTAATTATTGATTGGCTGACAAAGTAAATACATTTCATTCTTGTGGCAATCTCTTATTCTTCTGAGAGGTTAGCTAAGATCTATATCTGGGAGATTGTTTGTCTTCATGATGTGCCCGTGTCCATTTTTTCTGATCGAGGTTCACAGTTTACCTCGTATTTCTAGAGAGCATTTCAGCGTGAATTGGGCACACGGGTCGAGTTGAGCACAACATTCCATCCTGAGACAGACGGGCAGTCCAAGCGTAATATTCTGATTTTGGAGGATGTGCTCCGAGCTTGTGTCATTGACTTTGAAGGCTCGTAGGATCAGTGTTTGCCATTAGCGGAGTTTGCCTACAACAACAGCTACTAGTCGAGTCTCCAAATGGCTCCTTATGAGGCTTTGTATGGTAGGCGGTGTTGGTCGCCGGTTGGATGGTTTGAGCTGGGAGAGGCTCCGTTGTTGGGTACAGATCTAGTAAAGGATGCCTTGGACAAAGTCAGGATCATTTAGGATAGGCTTCGTATAGCTCAGTCTAGGAAAAAGAGTTATGCCGATAGTAAGACTCATGATGTGGCATTTATTGTTGGCGAGCGGGTGTTGCTTTGAGTGTCGCCTATGAAGGGCATGATGAGATGTGGAAAGAAGGGCAAGCTTAGCCCTATGTTCATTGGCCCGTTTGAGATTCTTGATGGACTGGGAGAGGTGGCTTATAGACTTACATTGCCAACAAGCTTATCAGCCATGCATCTACTGTTTCATACTCCATGCTTCGGAAGTATTACGGCGATCTATCCCTCGTGTTAGATTTGAGCACTGTCTAATTGGACAAGGACTTGTCCTATGAAGAGGAGCTGATAGCTATTCTAGACCGGCAGGTTCATCAGTTTAGATCAAAGAATTTTCCTTCTGTTCGTGTTCAATGGAGATGTCAGCCTGCTGAGGCATCGACCTAGGAGTTCGAGTCTGATATGCGAAGCCTGCTCAGGTAATTCCTTCTTATGTTCTTTCTAGGACGAACAGTCGTTTTAGAGGTGGAAAATGTGATGCCCCAGAACGTCATCACTTGTTTTAGAAATAAATTCTATGTTCCGAGGCCTTAAATACCTCTTTTTGCATCATCTCAATTTACATGCACAGTCTGGGTGCGTAGCCGGATAGCCATTATGTGAAAATCTGAGAATAATGATAAAAAGTTGCCTTTAAATGAATTGAAGTTGACTTTGGTCAATATTTTGGGTAAACTGACTTGGACTTGTGATTTGATGGTCTCGAAGGGTCCAAAGGAAAAAATAGGAGTTGGCCGTATGCTCGGAGTCAAATTTCGAGATCCCAAGCCCAAGAAAAGAATTTTTAAAGAAATTTATTTTCTGGAATATATATGAGTTATTAGAAATGAAACATGTTTGGAAGTTGATGGTATCAGGCCAGTATTTTTTGGTTCCGGAGCCCGGTACAGGTCTTATATATGATTTAAGTCGAGCTTGTAATACATAGTAAGAAACGAAAGTCCTTTGATGTGATTCGGACATGTAGTTGTGAAAATTGAGACTTTGGAAGTTTTGACATTTTTCCTAGATTTCTATGCTAAATTTGCTGCTTAAGTTGTTATTTTAGTGATTTTATCGCACAGATAAGTTTATATGATGTTTTTGAGTTAGTATGAATGTTTGGTTTGGATCCCCGAGGGCTCTTGTGAGTTCCGGATAGGCCACAGAGTGAATTTAGACATAGAACATGGATGTTGTAGGTTTAGAGAATTTTCAGGTCTCCGAACATGCTTGTGCGGTCCGCAGTGACTTCTTGCAACTGCGGAGAGGACATTGTGGCTGCACTCAATTTTCTACCGTCCGCGGTGGAGCTCCGTGGCCGCTGCCTTTTTGTGCAATCAGCAGAGAGGGTCTGAGAGGGGTATATTTAGAGGGAATTTTTAGTTATTTTTCACTTTTCAAAACACTAGTAAGTAATTTCTAACTTATTTCTTTAACTCCTTAACTTCTTTTAACAAGATTTCATCCTAGAATCTAGGGTTTTCATGGTGGAATTGGCGATTTTGGGTACAACTAAGAATGTTGAAATTTGGGGATTTAGACCTCAAATTGAAGTCGGATTCTAAAACAAATTAAATATCCGGGCTCGGGGGTGAATGGTCCGAATTTCGAGTTTGGACCAGCGAGCCTGAGATCGATCTTTGACTTTATGGGAAAAACTTTATGAAACCTATTTTTCATTCGTTAGAGTTGATTCATTTAGAATTTGTTGATATAATTAAGTAAACTGTGGCTAGTTACAAGTGAATTGGTGGTTGAAATAAGAGGTAAAGTGGTAATTGAGGCTTGAATTGTGTTTGTGGCATAGAGGTAAGTGCTTGGTCTAATCTTAGCTTGAGCGATTAGGAGTTGAGTCCTAATTTCTGTGTGTTATTTGTTGAGTACGACATATAGGCATAGTGACGAGTATCTATACATCGTTGTCAAGCATGCCCATGAGTCTTAATTTGATGTCGTTATGTTCTGAACAAGTACTACACATGCCTAAGTTGTAGATTCCCTATGTTGAGCAAGAATCATTTATTATTCTCTTAGAAATTGCTTAGGTTTGTGTAGTGTTGCTAGTTGAGGTTTCTTTTGTGAAGTTAATATTGGAACAAGTTTAATTATAGCTGAATCCCTTGCCAGGACATAGATACTTCTTACTGTCAAATCCCTTGACGAGATATTGGTGTTCCCTTATTGTTCCCTTGTCGGGACTCTTTGAGATTGGCTTTGAGTTGTATATTAGGATCTGGTTGCATGCCGCAACAATATTATATTTGGATCGGGCTTCATGCTGCAACAATATTATATTTGGATCAGGTTGCACGCTGCAACAATATTATATATGGATCGGGTTGCACGTTGCAATGATACTATATTTTGATCAGGTTGCACACTGTAACACTGATATATGACATGGATCGGGTGGCACTCCGCAACAGTGTTTTTATGACTTGGATCGGGTTGCGCACCACAACAATAAAGGATAAAAGTGGTTATTGATTTGTTATGGTTACCTTATTCTCTCTGTTAAGAATTTTAAATTGTTCTGTATACTTTTCTCCTGAGTTACTTTTGGTAGATGATATTTTCCCGCAGCATGTTTCCCTCTCCCATCCTTAACTATGCATCCTTGCTTTTATTATTCTGTCGTATATGATATAGCTGCACAAGTTTATTTGGTAGTCTTGTCCTATCCTCTTATTGATTTGTTATGGTTACCTTATTCTCTCTGTTAAGAATTTTAAATTGTTCTGTATACTTTTCTCCTGAGTTACTTTTGGTAGATGATATTTTCCCGCAGCATGTTTCCCTCTCCCATCCTTAACTATGCATCCTTGCTTTTATTATTCTGTCGTATATGATGTAGCTGCACAAGTTTATTTGGTAGTCTTGTCCTATCCTCATCAATAATTTGTTGGGGTTAAGCTAGGGACTTACCAGCACATAGCGTCGGTTGTGGTAATACTACACTTTGCACTGTGTGTAGATCTCAGAGCAGCAACTTTCAGACCTTACCTTTTGGTGGCTGCCTTCAGTCCAGTCGGAGATTCTGAGGTAGTCCTGCAGGCGTCCGCAGGCCTTGGTGTCTTCTCTTATCCTTTTAGTTTGTTTGTTTTATTTCTTTTTAAAGACAATGTTGTAATAAATCTTTCAGACTTTTATTTATAGTATTTCTAGACAGTCTGAGGAATTGTGATAGCAATCTTGGGTAGTTATTGTATAGATTGGTATTTGGCATTCTTCTTCAAGTATTACATTTCAGTCTTCCGCTCATTAGATTTCCATTGTTTATCAATTGTTGGTTATTAATTGTAAAAGGGCTAAAATGTGAAAGAGTTAAATAATACAAATGGCCCGCTTTCCTAGCTTCCACGAGTAGGCGCCATTACGACTTCCGAGGGTGGAAAACTCAGGGTCATGACAAGTTCAATCTTGGATAATGCACGCTGTGTCCAACAAGTTATTAGGAAAGACTTCATATCTCTTAGCTTACATAAAATACCACTTATCCAATTTTAGACTTCATCTCATATGAAGAAATTTCACCAAAATATTGTGCTTTTCTACCAAACTTCTCACTATTACATAACCTCAGTCCTATGCTGAAGCAGCTCAAGATTCAAACTAGATGGATGCAATGCAATCAAAGATCAATACATTAAAAGATTATGCCACATGGGAGATTGCATGTCTGCCAAAAGAAAAGAAACCTATTGGTTTCAAAGGGATATTCAAGATCAAGTATAAAGCATCGGGTGAAATAGAAAGATTTAAGGCAAGAGTTGTAGCAAATGGCTATCACGACCAAATTTAAGATCATGACCGGAACTTAGGATCAAGTGCACCCAAGTAAGTCTTATCGGTATTTTAGAGAAAATCACGCAAAGAGTTTCCTATTTTGGACTATCCAAAAAAAATTTCCTGTCTCAAAATAAAAAACCCTCCATCATAATATCAAATCAAACAATTGATGCCTTATCAATTAACAAAAACAAGTCTCCACCGTTACTAATCAACCCACGAACAATCAAAAATACTAATTTACATCCACTTCCGATAATAAAGAACGATACTCAACATAAGAGTATAATAACAAAAGAATACTTAGGACACTAAAATAATAACTATGGAGTGACTCTAAGAGTTCAAACAAAACTCTATAACAGTAAATAAAATTTCCGCCCACGCGAACAAGTGCGAGGCTCACCAAGAACTATAAAACTATGTGCTCTAATTTATGAAATCCTTGCATGCATCAACTGCTGTCTCTATAAAAAGAATTAGTGGAGAATGAGTTGCTAGCTCAGTGAGTAATAACACTTAACTACAACCGTTTTTGTTATGGACAAGTTAGAAAATATGCTAGTATCTCAAACAGAGAATAACACAAAATGCCCTTTAAGAATTAATTAATAATTTTCAGTCTTATTATGCTTTTCTTGTAGTATAATACCATTAACAATATTGTAACAAGCTCGATAACCACTGTATAATATCAATATTTACATTTGAGAGGTTTCAATGAATGGATCATATATTCGGTATAACTGTGGACTTCTTTGCAGGAAGTCAAATATGACAATAGTCCCTACTCGAGGGTAATCGATAATGGTATGCTAGTTCTACCTTATCACTACTAAGGGCTATAACGGTAATCGATAATTACAAGGTTCTCTAGGTCTCACGAACCCGTTGTTAACTACGAGATCCTTCAAAGTCTACTCTCATTTATACTTGACTCTGTAATCCGTATATACTCATAGAAAAATATTTTTAAAATAATATAGGTCATTTCGGTTCTAATCAAATCATGTAATTTCATTTTGATAACAGTATATTCAAGTAACGGTAAAATATATCTAGTGCCAACAATAATATTTAAATTAACGGTAATCATATCAAATAACTATTTCAGTATCATATCTAGTAAAAGACTTGTCCCACATTCAACTCAAAATAATAGGTGAAATATTCATATTAAAAGTAATGTGTAATTCATGCATGTTATGAAAACACAAATTGCGGTAAGATTACTACTCATAGTACTCGTGCGGAAATACCAAATGCTTCATCCCGAGAAATTCTTACAAATTCCTCCAATCAATCTATAAATACATAAATTCGATCTCATGTTAATTGCATCATTGAGGCTAAATACATCACTAATTTAGAATACCCAAGCCTCTGAGTTTTATATTTTATCATTAGTTCGCTGAATTATATTTACCCACGCTATGAGTAATTCAAACAAATCCAAAATATTTTAAATAAAAAGGTATTTATATGATTTATTCCCTGTATTGTTCAATTTTCATTGTGTGCATAAATTTAAATGGATACAACATTACTATCCATAATATTCCTTCTTAATTGGTTCTTATGTTTTGTGCTCAATACTAGACGTACCCCATTCAAACCCAAGTTCGATATTGTCATTGTAATATAGTTAAACACCAAAAATCAATCCTTGCACCCTAACATAGTTTACACCTGACAAAGATCATATATAATGAGACTACTTTAAGTACATATACATCAATTCCCTTCTTTTTCCCAAGTGAATTTATCCTATAGTAACGTCGACCAACTTCCAATTACATAATTTGCCCAGAATAACTCTTTTGGTATTAAATTTCTTATACCCTGTGAAACTATTCAAATAAATAAACTGAGACAAAAAGAATTACTAGAAGAAAAGTACCCAAATGAGAAATTCAATATTACCCTTAAGAACCAGTGTGTATTAAAAATTTCTCAAGGTTTGGTTCCAGCCCTCCTCCCCCTCCTCCTCCCCCTCTTCGTCCTCGTCTTCTTCTTCTTCTTCTTCTTCTTCTTCTTCTTCTTCTTCTTCTTCTTCTTCTTCTCCTTCTGAAATTCCTTTTATGCATTTGGTGAAGCAGAACCCTTTCCCCTTTTCTTTCTTTTGTTGTTGTGATTTAGTTACAACTATGGGCTTCAGCCCTTTTAGTGAATCCTTATTCTTTTTCCTTTTTTAATTTGTATGTTTTAATAGCTAGTTTCTTTTTATTATTATTATTATTATTACTATTATTATTATTATTATTATTATTATTATTATTATTATTATTATTTTGTTAATGACCAATACACCTTTATTAAAAAATAAAGGGTATTACAATACAGTCAACAAGAAGGCATAAACTACTAGGAGACATTTTCTCATGTGGTCAGGATGGTGGCAGTTAGATCAATCCTATCAGTAGCAACTTCATGTGGTTGGCATATACACCAAATGGATGTGTATAATGCCTTCTTACAAGGAGATCTTACTGATGAAATATACATAAAATTACCATTGGGATTTAAGAGTCAAGGGGAGATTAAAGTATGTAGACTCATAAAACCTCTCTATGGATTAACACAGGTGCCAATACAGTGGAATGCAAAATTGACAGAAGCCTTGTTGAGTTTTCAGTTTACTTAGAGCAAATTTGATCATTCCCTATTCATCAACAGGACAGATAAAGGCACTACTGTGTTCTAATATATGTTGATATCATGTTAATAACATGTGATAGTTGGATCTTGTAGAAGGCACACAGAGTGCATTACAGAAAGCATTTAAGATGAAGGACTTGGAAAAAAAATACTTTCTAGGGATTGAGTTTGCAAGGTTAAATAAAGGAAATCTAATGCATCAAAGAAAATATGCATTAGAGTTAGTGTGTGAACTTGGACCCTTACCTGTAAAACTAACAAGTACACATATGGACAACAATCAGAAACTTACAACAAAAGAATATGATGAATACTTCTCACCTGCCTCGTTTGCAGAAGGTAAAGTTCTTACTGATCGAGGACCATATCAAATCCTTATTGGAAAGTTATATACCTCAAAGTCACAAGGCCAAGAATAGCCTTCAGTGTCCAGAACCTAAGTCAATTCTCGCAACAACGAAACTGGTCACACATGGAAGCAACTCAAAGAATAGTCAAGTACATCAAAAATGAGCCTGGCCTAGGTTTGCTTTTGTCAAGTAAATTACAGGATACAGTCACAACATTTAGTGATGCTGATTGCCCCTAAACAAGAAAGTCTTCACATATTTTCTAGTAAATATTAGAGATTCAACGGTGTCATGAAAACCAAAGAAACATACTACAATCTCAAGAATCTCTGCCGAATCTGAGAATAGAGGTATGGCTGCAGCAGTAGTAGAATTGACATGGCAATTAGGAATGCTCAAAGAAACTGGCCTCGATTTTAAACTTCTAGCAACTATCTATAGTGATAGCAAAGCTACAATTCAAATTGTCGCTAGTCCATTCTTCCATGAAAGAACAAAACATATTGAGATAGATTGTCATTTTATAAAATACAAAATTCTACAAAGACTTGTGAGGACTAAGTATATTAACACCAACAAACAACTTGATGACAATCTTACAAAGGAGCTAAACAAAGCTCAACACCTTCATTTGAGGTCCAAGGTAGGATTACTTAATATATTTACACCACTTAGCTTGAGGGGGAGTATTGAAAATTATATCAAAGAAGAAGAAGAAAAATAGCCAGTATGTTAGTTAAGTTGGTTATAAGTTAGTTAAATTAGTTACAAGTCAGCTAGGTTAGTTAGAGAATTAGTTAAGATATTTATGACTTATGGAAGAACAGAATCTTAGAAGAGTAGGAGATAATCTGCTATATGTATAGATGAATAGATGGATACATAACACGTATTTTGAATGAGAAATTTAGCTAAAATTCAATTAGATTCACTCTTCATATTCTCTCTTCTCCTTCTTCTTTTCATCTCATGAATTCTTCTAGTTTTTATCTTTACGTTTACTGCTTTCAATCTTAATTTCTCAATATGGCCCTTTTTATTTCATTTCAAGAATGTTAAATTCATTAACTATGAAGTCCAATATCAATGTAATAAAAGTAGTAAGTCAAAAAGTTGACAAAAACGAAAGAGAGTTTAGAGTGCCATACAAAAAATCTTAGATAATGGGATTCCTCCCATTAACTAAAGTTCAGAGTTAACCTTCCATACAAGGAAATCTTCTGATTAGGCGAGCTATCAGTTGTTCTTTGCCAAAAAATCCCTGCCCACTCTTATATTTATTGACTTTTGGGGTAAGAAGCATTCAATTCCATGTCTTAAACATGATTAGGGTTAAGGGAAGGATTGCAGCTAGATAGTACACGGCGGGGGAAAGCTAGATGAAGATGCATAGAATGCCTTGTTTAGGAGAAGCCGATTCACCACTTTAAGAAAGTATTTTCGAACTAAGGCCACATCTTATACTTCGACAAGGCAGGTGCAAAAGGAAAAGGAATAAGAGCTTAAGAATGTAGCACAGTGGAAGCAGCAATCCCTATTTCGCATAGCCCTTCGGGTAAAGTGAATCAGAATAGGTGGGTTGACATTCAATTAGAATAACCACTGTTGTCTCTTTCTAGCTCTCCTCTTCTACATAATTTGGTCTTAGTTGAATAACCCTTGCTATTAAATTCGATGCTCTAGAGGAAGACAATGAAATTGTTGGTGCATCGAATGCCATGCCATGGTTGGTGCTTGGGGAAGGAAGGAGAATGATTGTTATGAAGTAGGACAAAAAGAGGGGATTCAGTTTCTCTTTTTAAAAGGATCAGATTTGATGCTTGCCTTTCGCGCCTTGATCTATCTAGTTCTATTTTGACTAATCTGAATCTATGTACTGAGTAAAAGCAAAATATTTTCTCTCAATTCTTTGCAAAAGGAAGCACCATGACTGACTGAACCGAAGCTGGGGTAGATAGATGAAGAGAAGATTTATTGAATGCTCTCGGGAATTTATAGAGGTAGTAAAATATTATGTTTCAGAAGGATCTTTCTTAGTATTAAAGTCTTCAATCTGCGACGAAGTACCCCATTCTTGATCTATGCAAAGATGAATTACTACTTATTCGGCCGGTCCACCCCGGCTTATTAGGATAGGACCTTCTTTTATCCTAGATGATTTGATCTTGTCTTGGCTCTCTTCTTTGACAAATAGGACTTTGCTTAGATATTTTGGCACGCTTAGATTTCGATTGAGAAAGATGGAAATTTGTAAAAGCGGGCTTATTACCCCATGTATTACCTGTAAAAAAAGGTAGAAATTTATTAGCATAGATGACTTGCTTGCATACCTTCTCCGAGATATGGAAAGGGGGTACAGATACAGGATGGCATTAAAGGGAGCGCTTTTAACACAAACCTAAACAATCATGTACTTGGGAGCCCCAAGACTTCCTTATAGATGCAGACTTTCCGTACGTACGTCCAAGGAAGGAATAAACTTTACAAAGGATCTACTTAACTAGCAAATGAGCATTTCATACTTTTCCGTGCTACGTCCCAGTCCAATAGAGACTTTCCAGAAAAAGGAGGTCGTGTACCACAGTTCGAGTTAAAAAGAAGAAAGGGGTTGTGAAAGAAAGAGAGGGCACAAGAGAAGTAAGACACGGCATTCATTGGAACAAAAGAGAGCAACAAAAACAACTTAAGTAAAGATCTGGTTGATTCCATTCGTCAGTCACTAAAAAAATGACTCTCGATTGAGAAAAAGCTTTCCACCTTTTTTGTATCAATTTTGCGGATTAGGTTCAAAGAAAAAGATACCAAAAGAAAAGGAGCGCTATAGGACACTAGCTAGCCTTTACTTGGGACTATCCCAAGCTTCCTGCTAAAAGATTAAAATAAAAGAGAACCATCACTTGACTAGTTTTATTTGTTTGATCAAGTGGATTTATAGCAGATCGAAGGGAGTACGATCGGGCATCATCTATCCGGGTCGGTGCCGTACTCCTTTGTGAATCAATCCCTTTCCTTGTCTTCAAGAGTTCGGTTAGTTGATCGAGAATGTGGCAGGACAATAAAGCTTAGCCTTGAGTTGGACTGCGGTCCCGCAAAGCTGGTATCCTCAGACTGCCTAAGAGAGTTTCCGACTGTCGAAGGAAGGAAGTTCACTTTGTAGTGACCAGAAATTGACTAGTTTATTTAATTGACTTAAAGATCTTTCTTTATAATTTACTAGATAAGGCCTTTGATCATATGTCCATGACGTTGATCGAAAAAGTGAATGCTTGCTAAAACCTCGTCTTTTTAGCATCAACCACTTTTTCCCGTCCCATGTAATGTTATGAACTTTCACTCCTTGTTTAGACTAGAACCTTGAGCTTCTTTCTTCTTTCTGTGTAGCAGGCATTGGTTGATGGGATAAAAGAAGCACGTTGTGGAATCGAACCACAATCCTTTCACTTACGTTGGGAAAGTCGAGCGTGAAAATCTAGACTCGAAAGTATACAATTGTTAGAGGTGATCCTCGCCTCCCCTTTTCGCCTAACCGATTCGTTCATAGTTTTACCACTCTATTAATAGTCAAGCTACCACGCTCTTGAAACCTTGTAAATTCGCTTTTCTTCAATGAGAATATAAAGAAAACTAGCATTTTCATTCCCCAGCCCCACTTGGTGTTCGAGCACCACCACTTTAACTGGTTTTACATAACATAATGAATTCATCAATTTGATGCGATCGAGGACTGGATGGGTTATCCAATTCGTCACCCAGTTGGTAGAGGTCAGAAAGGGTGGATGCATTATCAAGTAAGGCGGTTATTAGTGGTCGCGCCCTTGCTACCGGAAGCATGCCAGTGATAAAACGCAGGTTCCACCCCTAATCGGATTGCGCTTTTGAGGTTTTGAAAGGCATGAAAATTCGAGTCTAGGAACGAAGTGGCTTTGTTGAACATAGTGAGACTCAGTGACGAAAGGTCAAACCCAGAAATGTGCAAGCGAGACCTAGCAAAAAAACTTTTTTGCGAGAAAGATGTTGCTTGTTCTTTAATTTTCTGGGATGGGAAGTATATATAGAAAGGTATAAAGGGAGGTGTCAGCTCTGAAATGATGGAAAATTGAACCATTCTTTCATTTTATTCCGGCTATTCCTTTTCAGCGGGTGATTTATTCATGAGATAGAGAGATAAAAGTGTTGGACAATACGCTTTACGCTAGAGGGGGGGGGGGTGAATAGCGTTTTAAAAATATTAAGCGTTTTAGTGCAGAATTTGAAATTAAAACAAGTGCAGTAGAATAAACTTACACAATGATGTATCCTGGTTGGCCACAAACGTGGTTAGTCCAGTCCCCGAGAGACTCTCTCGAGATTTCCACTAAACTTGTCAAGCTTACGGGTGCTTGACCAACCGTTACAGCTGAGGACACAAGCCTCACCCAGGTGCTCGGGGATCACAATCCCAAAGACTTCAATTGCTCGGGGATACCAATCCCAAAGACTTCAATTGCTCGGGGATAACAATCCCAAAGACTTCAACTGCTCGGGGATAACAATCCCAAAGACTTCAACTGCTCGGGGATAACAATCCCAAAGACTTCAACTGCTCGGGGATAACAATCCCAAAGACTTCAACCCCTCGGGGATAACAATCCCAAAGACTTCAACCGAGGAATCACAAGTTCCTCAACAAACGAGAATCGCAATTCTCTTACAAACACAAAACACACTCACTTTACAAAGCACTCCTTAATGAGTAGATATGAGTAGAAATAGTACGCTCAAGATCACAACAACTTAGCTCAATAGAATGGCTCTTCAAAAAGCTTTATGGATGAATGGAAAATGATGATCAATGTAAGAAAGCTTTTAGCAATGAAAATACTCAAAGTGTATATGTTGTTGTTGTGAAAACACCGAGTTGAAGCTGTATTTATAGGTGAAAAACTCAGTCTTACCGTTGTCTAATTGCCAATTAAGGATTGCTGAAATTACTCAGTGACAATCGATTGTTAAGACTAAACAATCGATTGTTTGCCTATCAGATTAAAAATTCAATCCCAGATTTTACGTCAACAATCGATTACTTCAAATCAATAATCGATTATTTATAACGTTAAGAAATCCTTTCCAATTTTTGGCATAAAACATCGATTGTCCGGAAATCAACAATCGATTATTTTAACAACGTTCAGAAAATCTTTTCCAGATTTTAAGCAAAACATCGATTGTTAAATATCAACAATCGATTACCTGAAGGTAATTGAAAATATATGACAACGGTCAGCTTCAACAATCGATTATCAAATGGAATAATCGATTATTAATTAATTTCAAAACTCTCTGTCTCATATATAATCGATTATCAAAAGCCACAATCGATTATCATTTTATTTAAAATCACTGGGAGACATTTTTCTCATTCTAATCGATTACCATTAGTTCATAATCGATTTTTATGAGTTTTGAAAACTTTGCCTCAGTTAACAATCGATTATCATAAGTACACAATCGATTGTTATGCAGTTTGCAAAAACCTGATGTTAACTGACTTACTCACAATCGATTATCATTAATTCACAATCGATTGTCATGCAGTCTTGGCTTAGAGATACTCGATTATCATAAGTACATAATCGATTATCTTAGCCCAGATTTTTGAGGCATGCTTGGAAAACATTTTAACAAATGTAAATATGCATAGTTTAAAATCATTTGACACTTAATTTAAATATGCATGATTTTGGAAAAATAATTTTAGTAGAGAAGCCATGTTATGAGCCAAGTTGAGGAATCAAGATCACAATTAATATTGACTCAATTATAACATTTCTAAACTTTGTCTTGATCTTCTTGTAATGCATCCATTTTGTGCTTGTCCTTGAGTACTGCTATATATCGCTTTTTGCTTTGTTTGACATTCATCAAAACCTACAAAAGAACACACGTTTAGTATATTGCATTTGAAACGTGTTTCCAACAATTTCCCCCTTTTTGATAATGGCAAACATAAGCGGGATATATGCAATAATTATTTTGATAATCCAAGACAAGTGTAAAGTATGCAATTTGATGTTCCCCCTCAATTCATGTTCCCCCTCACTTTAAGCATGAATGAAGTTGAGAGTGATATAGCATACTTCTTGATATCCCGTTTCTTCCCCCTTTTGCCATTAGCAAAAATATATACAAGGGAAGAATATGCAAAAAAAAATATATGAAATAAACAAAAGTTTATTTATTGGAAAATAACATTACATGGGTGGAGCCAAACACAATAAAACGAACAACAACTAACCAACCAAGGAAAAACAAATCATAAACAACAATTTCACATCATCAAAAACAACAATTTCATCATTCATCACCCCCATCCCCTTCATCATCATTGGGAGGCGCTTGATATGGCACCACCTGAGCATAGGCATAATGCACGTGATCAAAGTAACCATGGACCTCACGGGTTAATTGAGTAATTTGGTCAGAGATAGTCCGGAGGGTAGGCTCCTGAGGAGGATGAGCACGACGGGCTTGTCGATTTTGAGGAGGACGGGGAGCATGATCACCATCATGATGAAAGGAAGACTCCGAAATTTCCCAGATTTTGGTGCTCTTTTTGAGAGGACCATTAGCAATATTGACCCCGGAAGCTTCAAGAAATTTCATTATTAAGAGGGCATAGGGGAGAGGTATGTCATCTCTGGTGGCATTGAACATATGAGATTGAATAAGCTTGCACCAATTGATTTTAACACCAGTGATAATGGCATGAAGAAATTTGGCATCCTCTTGGGAAATGGTGGTGTGATTGAGTTTACGGGGTTTGAGAACACGAGTGATGAAATAGAGAATGAAACGATAATTCGGGTCCATACCCTTTATGGTGGGACGACGGGAAGAAGACTCATCATAGGCGACTCCGGCTTGGCGGAAGAGATTAGCTTCATCAATCATGTCCCCGGCATCATTTATGTACTGGTAGATGTCTTCACCATCATGCGGAATGCCGGCAATGAGGTGGAGGTTATCTTCAGAAATTAGAATGGAAATGCCGTTAACATTGGTAACGAGTTCACCCTCATCATCTTTGTGAAGGTTGGAGTAAAAAGCTTCAACCAAAGTAATGTTGTAGTAGGGGTGAGTAAGGAGTAGGAAATTGAAAAGTTGGCACTCTCTTAGCATATTCGCGGCTGGAATGAATGGTGCAACAAGAGCGTTTGTTAAAAAGCAAGGAGGGAGAATAAGGCGTTTCTCAAATTTGGTTAAGAAACGGGTGAGCTCTTCATCGGATTCAAAGAATAGAACCGATCCATCTTGATATAGATGGCGAGAAGAAGAAGCACCTTGTTTGGAACGAGCACGTTTGGAGTTGCGGCTTGACATTTTTGAAAAAGATGTGCTAGGATTTTTCAAAGATAACAAGATAATTTGATGCTTGGGAGGCTTGAGTGAGTATACAAGAGCATATGTGCAGCCTATATATAGAGAAGGAATGAATCTTACACTTATTTGAAAAGATTTGAAGAGATTTGAAGAGCTTTGAAGTCTGAAACGGTAAAAATAAATTCACTGACCGTTCAATAATCGATTGTTTGAATAGAATAATCGATTGTCATTAATGAAAATGATCTGACACATCGATTACACGCCAGAACGGTAAAAAAAAAATTTGAAAAAGATAGTCGATTGTCAAACTTGGTAATCGATTGTTTTTCATATTTATGACCTGACAGGAATCGATTGTAGAGCCAAAACGGTAACATAAGTTTAAAACAGATAATCGATTGTCAATATATAGTAATCGATTATTTCACTCACAGAGAGTTTGGATTTTGGCAAATAATCGATTGGCAGAACAAATAATCGATTGTTTGGAAGGGGGATGCTAAAATGATGAGACTTAATTCTATCAAGCAATGTAAACATTCAACAAGATTTCATGACAAAAAAAATTGAATCAACAAATAATCGATTATTGATACTGATAATCGATTGTAAGCATAAATAATCGATTATGATCGATTTTTCTTGTATCAAGACAATTTATACTTTCCTCTTACCTTTTGGGGGATACCTGCAAAATAGAATTAAACATCTCCGACGCTCAAGTCAGTAATCTATAAATGAAATAATAACTTTGAAACTAGTGTAGTCGGGTGAAAAACGTGAACTCTTAAGAATTTTGTCCTACGATGTTCTTAAGAGGGTTTAGGGTACTTACCTTCCCTTCGACTTTGCCAATTACCTGATTTTGAACATCCTCCGTTCATTTTGGTCTTTTGGCTCATTCTTCAATTTAAGAAGCTTCTTCCACAATTTTGCCTTTGTCTTCCTTGTATTTTGTCTTTTAACTTTTTCGAAAATACTTCCGATTTTGAAAAAAATGCCTAAATCGACTTTTCCGTCTCTTCCTCCTTCTTTGTGCTTTAATTTAAGGAATTTTGAATTCGTCTCCCGTCAAGTGTTTGGAGTATCCACTACACTTGATTCCTTCAAGCACACCTGCAAAACAAATCAATGCTCTTTTGGTACCCATGCCATTTTGGGTCCTTGAGGGTTATGCATACTATAATGATATGTTTGAGTAGCATGTCTATGTCTAGTAAAGCATGCGGGAGCAATATGACCAATTCGTCTACAATAATGACATGTCACATTTGGATTATGCATGGCGTCTAGGCTCATAGTAGCTAGAATAATGCACATTGTTTCCTCTATTTTCATTTCTCCTAATTTGAGCACCATAATCATTTCTAGGTTGAACATTTCGGGATCTTCTAGCATGATCACTGTTGTGCCTAAAATATGCATCATGTCTATGGTGACGATTGCTAGGCGGAAGGTCATGTCTAGGTCTCCTAATATTTTGTCTAGCATGCATGTTTGTTTTAGGAAAGGCATTTTTGTTATTAATCCTAGATTGAGCTCTAGGTGGTTGGGTTTTTGCATCAACCTCTTCTTCATTTATGAAGCCTATTCCATGCTTGGTTGATTTCAAGTTATCAAGCACCACATTCAAGTTTTTATGAGAGGAGTTGAATTTATCTAGTGTGCCTTTTAATCTACCTACTTCATTCTTAAGGTCTACACAAGAAGCACAATTTTTTGTAGAACTCTCGGGCTTGTCAGAACTTCTTTTCCCATAAAACTTGTTTTGTTCTAGTAGCTTCTCATTTTCCAAAACCAATTTTTCTAATTCTTTTTCTTTTAATGAAAACTGTTTTTGAAAATCTTGTTCTTTTAGAGAAGCACTTTCTCTTAAACTAGTGACGGTTTTTGTAACTTTGAGAAATTCAGCATACAATTCATCAAAGGCATTTCTCATGTCATCAAGAGTATAAAAATTTTGAGAAGAGATTTGACTTACCTCACTTTGATTTTCTTCCTGTGCCATGAGGCAGAGATTTTCCGCTTCTTCATTTTCTTCTTCATTGGATTCGTCTCCGGAATCTCCTCCCCAAGATATGTATGCTCGTTGCTTCTTGAAGGGTTTCTTCTCCTTTTTAAGATTTGGGCAGTTTGTTTTGATATGCCCTGTTTCACCACATTCATAACATTTAACTTGCTCACCTTGCTTTTTCCCTTTGCGGTCATATTCTTTTCGCATGAATTTTTGGAACTTTTTGATGATGAGTCCGAATTCGCTATCTCCATCCTCTTCAATTGGTGATTGACTTGTGCTCGCCTTTAGAGCAATCTTTTGCCTTCTTTGTTCATCAATAACAGGGTTAAGAATAGTGGATTCATAAGTCTTAAGATTACCTCTAAGAGCGTCTATGGTGACGTTCGTGATTCCAATTGACTCTTGAATCGCATCGGCCTTTGATCGCCATGCCGGTGTTAGACTCCTAAGGATTTTTCGAACTAGTTCTTTGTCTGTGAACGTCTTCTTGAGCGCGTGGAGATCATTCACTATTGATGAGAACCGCTCAAACATCTCGTCTACCTTTTCGCCTTCCTTCATATGGAACAATTCGTAAGCATGAGTTAAAAAGTCAATTTTAGCTTCTCTTACCTGGTCAGTCCCTTCGTAAGTGACCTCAAGCTTGTCCCACATTTCTTTCGCTGTTTTGCAGCAGGAGATTTTCCTGTAATCATTAGCATTAACAGCACAAAGTAATAAATTAATAGCTTTAAAATTATTTTGGACCATTCGATTATCCTCGGCGTTGAATTCCTCTTCTGATTTTGGCAGCCATTCTCCTTCCACCTTTTTGACAGGAACCTCATTTCCTTTGGTGTACACCTTCCACAAGTAAGGGCTGTTTGATCTGACGAATATCTGCATCCTTTCTTTCCAATATGAATAATTAGTCCCGTTAAACAAAGGAGGTCTTGTGGGGCACTGTCCTTCATCAATACCTGCAAAAGAGTCTAGAGTAGAAGCCATGGAAAGATTCTCTCAAACGGTTAAGTCTTTCAGAGAGTATGGCTCTGATACCAATTGTTGGACAATACGCTTTACGCTAGAGGGGGGGGGGGTGAATAGCGTTTTAAAAATATTAAGCGTTTTAGTGCGGAATTTAAAAACTTTGCAGAAATTAAAACAAGTGCAGTAGAATAAACTTACACAATGATGTATCCTGGTTGGCCACAAACGTGGTTAGTCCAGTCCTCGAGAGACTCTCTCGAGATTTCCACTAAACTTGTCAAGCTTACGGGTGCTTAACAAACCGTTACAGCTGAGGACACAAGCCTCACCCAGGTGCTCGGGGATCACAATCCCAAAGACTTCAATTGCTCGGGGATACCAATCCCAAAGACTTCAATTGCTCGGGGATAACAATCCCAAAGACTTCAACTGCTCGGGGATAACAATCCCAAAGACTTCAACTGCTCGGGGATAACAATCCCAAAGACTTCAACTGCTCGGGGATAACAATCCCAAAGACTTCAACCGCTCGGGGATAACAATCCCAAAGACTTCAACCGAGGAATCACAAGTTCCTCAACAAACGAGAATCGCAATTCTCTTACAAACACAAAACACACTCACTTTACAAAGCACTCCTTAATGAGTAGATATGATATGAGTAGAAATAGTACGCTCAAGATCACAACAACTTAGCTCAATAGAATGGCTCTTCAAAAAGCTTTATGGATGAATGGAAAATGATGATCAATGTAAGAAAGCTTTTAGCAATGAAAATACTCAAAGTGTATATGTTGTTGTTGTGAAAACACTGAGTTGAAGCTGTATTTATAGGTGAAAAACTCAGTCTTACCGTTGTCTAATTGCCAATTAAGGATTGCTGAAATTACTCAGTGACAATCGATTGTCAAGACTAAACAATCGATTGTTTGCCTATCAGATTAAAAATTCAATCCCAGATTTTACGTCAACAATCGATTACTTCAAATCAATAATCGATTATTTATAACGTTAAGAAATCCTTTCCAATTTTTGGCATAAAACATCGATTGTCCGGAAATCAACAATCGATTATTTTAACAACGTTCAGAAAATCTTTTCCAGATTTTAAGCAAAACATCGATTGTTAAATATCAACAATCGATTACCTGAAGGTAATTGAAAATATATGACAACGGTCAGCTTCAACAATCGATTATCAAATGGAATAATCGATTATTAATTAATTTCAAAACTCTCTGTCTCATATATAATCGATTATCAAAAGCCACAATCGATTATCATTTTATTTAAAATCACTGGGAGACATTTTTCTCATTCTAATCGATTACCATTAGTTCATAATCGATTTTTATGAGTTTTGAAAACTTTGCCTCAGTTAACAATCGATTATCATAAGTACACAATCGATTGTTATGCAGTTTGCAAAAACCTGATGTTAACTGACTTACTCACAATCGATTATCATTAATTCACAATCGATTGTCATGCAGTCTTGGCTTAGAGATACTCGATTATCATAAGTACATAATCGATTATCTTAGCCCAGATTTTTGAGGCATGCTTGGAAAACATTTTAACAAATGTAAATATGCATAGTTTAAAATCATTTGACACTTAATTTAAATATGCATGATTTTGGAAAAATAATTTTAGTAGAGAAGCCATGTTATGAGCCAAGTTGAGGAATCAAGATCACAATTAATATTGACTCAATTATAACATTTCTAAACTTTGTCTTGAGCTTCTTGTAATGCATCCATTTTGTGCTTGTCCTTGAGTACTGCTATATATCGCTTTTTGCTTTGTTTGACATTCATCAAAACCTACAAAAGAACACACGTTTAGTATATTGCATTTGAAACGTGTTTCCAACAAAAAGCTTTGATTCGCAGGCAGGATATATAAATCGGGCACTATCTATATATAGTAGCTTCTAGCTCTACAACTAAACTAAAGGCTCTGGTACATAGTATGCGCCTGGAACTAGTGATGCAGATAACAGGGTGTCTCTTGGAATTAGAGAATATCCAGATGAAATTTACCAATTCAAAGCAAGGGGTTAAAAAAGCACCATAAGGGACAGGAAGGACGTCCTGACTAAACAAGAGTTTCTTCAGTAATGGCTTGGTCGAAAGTTTTAAAGAAGGCACCGGATAAGCACCTAACATAAACTACTATCGTACAATGCAACCTGTGGGCGACATTCAAAGACTATAATTTGTAGGACAAGATGCTAACCCATGCTCTTAAATTTTAACCTATCTCCTTAGGACTTAGCTCTGAAGATGAATTCCCAGTTAGCCTATTACCTTGCTCGGGTAGGAGAACAGTTAGAAGCATGAAAAGATGCCGACATCAAAAAGTTAAAGAATTCTCCGTCGCTTTAAGACTGCCAGCCTATTCTCTTTGAGCCGAAGCAGAAACTCCCATGGAGAGCCTTTTCCTTTGTGAACATTTGTGTGCCTATAAGACATGAGAAAAATTGGGCTTCTAGACACCTTAAGTTAAAGAAGCCACAGCCCGTCATTGTCTTATATGTCCTCTTCGACCCTGCCGTAGCAACTTTCTTTCATTAGGTAGTGAAGTCACTCCGATTTGTGTATGACTTGACGATCTGAAGTCTGTATCTTGCCCCTAGTTACTTCATTGTATTCGACTTCTATTACAGATATGTTGTTTCAATTTCTTCCCATTATCTCTCCAAGCTTCCTATCTTTCCATTCCTTTATAAGAAAGAATATTTGAATTTTGTTGAATGTTTTTTCTTGTCTAAGCATCCCCTTATTGTGCTAATAAGGTGCCTTTTCTTATTCTGAAAACTAGCCTTCTATGTTCAGTTTCTTTTGGTTTAGTTCTTCTAGCTCATATCCCCCATAGCCTATGATGGGTAATGGTCTTGGTGAGTCACTTCATCTTTCACGATCGATGGTAAATTCTCTTGTTTAGCATATTTCCTTTTCCCTTTCAGTTCAATCCTATCAGCCTTTGAGTCAGCGCCTTCCCAGCCTTCCTTTCCATTCTTCACTCTATTTCAATCATTTCTTTTGGTAGATGAAGTACTCGGGCATTCTCTTGTCTTCCCATTCCTCTAGCTCGCATTTCACGCATATGCTTTGCGCTCTTGGCTTAACAACATCAAAGAGGAATCAAACCTCTTCCAGTTCTATGTTAACAAAAATCCATTTGATGTCCCCCACCCCTCTCCCCTCTCCCTTCCTCCGTTAGTTTAGTTGCAACGGCTGCAGACATAGGAAGCAGTTCCCCTATGGGAAATTGAAAACGTCGCAGTAATTTGTGGCCTATAAATAGGAAGATAAGGCATTGGCAGAATGACTTGACAGGACCTTTTCTTGAAAAAGAATTCTTGCAACTACAAAAACCACAACACAAGCAATCCTTTTATATTCATTCTATCTAAGAAAATGAATTCAGCATAGCCCCTGGCTGCCCCACCTTTTCATTTCTTGATTGATCTAAAACCAAATGATCGAGGTTCTTCTTAGTGATTTACCTACTGACTTCAATGAGAGCAGGGATTTGTTTCTCCTCGGGCAAATTGTCCACGTCTGCAAGATACTTGATGGTGTCGACGAGTTTTTCGAGCATGGTTTCGTCCCACACTCCTCCCTACTTACGGGCAACTTCTCTTGCCAGCACACAGATTTCTTGCAAGAGCCTGTCACACGGGGCGACATTCTCTCTAGTCACCCAATTCAATTGCACCATTTTAACAGGAAAAAGGTCCATTGGAATCTCGTTGAGGTTAGGAAGCGCTGGCGCAGGACCCTCGTAAAACGACACTGAAGGGGCGAATACTGGAAAAGCAAAAGCAACCCAGAAAGGTATTTTTTCAAAAATATGACTTATGCTTTTAGAACAATAAATCCAGTGGAAATTTCTCATTGTAATGAATGAACAATGTAAAAAAAGAGATTAAAATGTACTTAAATTCTAAATCTAATTGTGGATTTCCCTCTATCAGGAACCAGCTATTTCGTATGTTTGATTGAACCTTATAGAAAATATATGGATATCGAGGAAGAATTATGCTCACAAAGATTAATAAAATAGAAAGTATCATAGTACATTGTCCTTTCCTGTCCGTAAGCTATTTTTTTTGCCTTTCAAGATATTGCGTACAAAGAGAAAGATAGCCAGTCTTATTTGGGTGGCCGAGAGTCTTATGTAAAAAGAACCAAGGAGGATCCAATCCTACAGGAAAAAGAGGAGAAGTAGGAGCTAGCCTTAGGGACGGAATCAAATGAATATGAGATAAACAATGAGACAAAGGAGAGCACTTAGACAATTCACTTTGAGTACAGGAAAGTTTGTTGGTAGGAATTCCTCAGGGGGTATTATGATTTTTCACTGAGGGGATAGATGAAGCGATTGCAGTGAAGAATTGATCTGGAACGAAGCACTTCATCTATAAGCATTGTAGAAAGGATTGAACATGAGCCTAATCGTTCTTCTAGAATTGCTCCAATACGATGGACAGGAGGGGGGGGGGGGCAGAGAACATGCAACATGATAGAAGAGTTTGCTTCACCATGTAAGATCCTCGAATCAACCACGACTACCATCTGCAGTCAATTTTTTTTCTCTTCCATGCCCGGGAAGGGGGATCAAAGAAAGGTAGCTTTATTCTTTCCTGCACGGATTGAGTCTTATGTAGTGGTCGGCGTTCCTACCAGAATGCCTTATTAGTAAAAGAGCCCCTTTTTTACTAGTAAGGATGCAAAAAGCAAAAAACCTTGTGTTGAGGACGTTTTCTTCTCTGCCCTCTCCTCGCCAAAGGCCAAGGGATAGATTGCATCTGTTTCTTTTGGTAGCTCTTTTAGTTTCCCAATGATAGTGGTAGTTGAGGCAAAACCCGCTTTCTTTGCTCCGCGAAATTCAAAGGAAAAAATACGTCCTCTCTTTGCGAGATCAGAAAGTGGAGAAAGCATAGCATTCTATGGGTAGATAGGATCAAACGTAAAGCAGTGCTATCTTGGCAGAGTTTTAGGTAGCAAGAGACTATAGGGCTTATTGGAGCTTCTAAGCGTAACTAATAAAAGCCAAAGACATATCAAGGTAGCTTGCCCTCCAAGCCGATTGGCAAAGGGATGAAGGATGGAAGTTGCAAAGTAGATCATGCACCTATCGTGTGACCCGTTGGTCCTAAGCAATGTCTTGTGCAAAGCGACCCACTTATAAAAAGCTCCCTTTTATGTTAGGGGATCACTAAAATGCAACTTCCATCAAATGCGGGAATCAAATCCCGCTGCTGAGAAGTCCAGCAGATTCTTGGGCCTTAACGAATGGCCGGCCACCTTTTATGTTAGAAGAGCAAAAAGTCCAAAGCATAGTAGGATGAACCAATATGAATGTGTGTGAGCTTCTTTTCCCGAAAATGGTTGGTGTTGACCACACTAGGTGTTACCGTGGTAGCAAGAGAGGCCAGGCGGTGACAATTGAGAGGCTGTCATTGAGCATTCCTAGTTACATGGGAAAAGAGGTCTAATGGCAAGGCCATATGCCCATTTGGCTCCTCATGGAGCATAGCTCACATCCAAACATCTGATTGGGGAACGGGGCATTGCCTATGAAGCTCTAATGGAAAGGGAAGGCTTGTCAGGACGTTGCCCATGGGTGCAGGATTCTTCGAAAAAGCGTGGGCCGACTCGGAGACCTGGGACCTTGGCCTAGTAAGGAATGAAGGGAAGCTCTTTGAGCTTTCTCCGCCAGTGGCTTATGTAGTGGTCCACGTTATAAAGCTCGCTAAGCCTCAGTTCCCTCTCCCCTTCACCTATTAATTAAGTGGAAAATAGTCATCGCATTCTATAAGCGACTTGACCGAGTCTACGAAGCTTTGATTTTCTTATAGTTGGCCTGTAATGCCTCCCTTCATTTGCTTGCCTCCTTTCAGCTTAGAATTACTAGTGCCTATTATTTAGTGCTAGAAGCTAACAGTCATAAGCTCACCCTTCGGGTTTCGCTTCTAGCGCAGGAGGCCAAGCATTCTGCCAGATGTCTCGGCCTGGTAGCCCGGTTCGCCTTTGGTACTTCAGTAGATCTTCTAAAATAAAAAGTGCTACTTCAGCCTTACGTACAACTACATTACGCAAGCCCCGCCGATACCTACCTATAGAGTCAAATTAAAATGATGAAGTACCAGTGACGGTGGCTTTCTTGGTTTATGGATTTTAGTCAGCTAAACTCTATCAAAATCCTCAATAAATATCAACAAGATGTCGTGACCGCTTAGTCTTGGTTTACTTTGGTTTGAATGTAAACTAAAATAAGCGGCATTTATTCAAACAAAGGGAATCGAAGGTTTGCTTGTTTAGAAGTATGAAAGTGGTTCTACTATTACAATGTTTAATATTAACAAGAAATATTCAGTGGTGTAGGTGTAGAACAGAATATCATTTGCCTTTACTTTTACTTTCTGAGAGGAACTTAAGTAGCTACGTTTCCAAAGGTGAACACCCCCTATCCTTTATACTAAAGTCGTAAAGGGCATCTCAGAAAAGTCAGGAAGAAGGCATTCGAAAGGCCGACCACTATCTCATAGGCATTCTGGTGGTAAAACCGACGACTACGCGACTCATTACCAAGCGAAGTCAAGCTGTCATCTATAGGCGAAGGGACAAAAGCCTGACGAAGGCCTATGCTACAGTAAGAAAAAAAGTACGTTGAGGTTAGGAAGTCACTTAGCCGTATACTATACAAAAGGAAAGGCGTCAATAAGAAATCACCTCAATCGTGGATATGGAAAGGGCTATAAGGAACAGAGTCAATAACTATGGACTGAGACTACACTAAGGAACAAGGAAGCTTGACTGAGAAAAGAAGTAAAGGAACGAAGCTGCTTCTCTAATAGCCTTGTTGAATAAGAGGGCGAAGGCTTTTTGACAAAGTATTTTTTGTCTTGTAAATGTATGTTTTTCTATTTAGAGAGAGGGGGCTTCAAGTTTTTAGGAAGAGTCATAGGAGACAACTCACGTATGGTTCGGGAGTCGAGCCCCTGCACATGGGCTTAGGTCAACACATATATAATTGTTAGTCATCAATTGGAATCGAGCAAGACGGTGATATATTGCAATTGGTCTAAACCTTCAACTAGCAACTTATTGCAACCTACGCAGAATGCCCATACAGACTAAGACCTTATTCACACAGCAAAGAAAGGCCGAGTGAAAGGGGGCAGTCAGATGGCTGCATCTTTTCCATGCTCTTTGCTTTGCTTTATTTAATAGAAGAAAGAGACCAAATGAGAGTGAACGGCAGGGCAAGCGACAGAAAGGAGAGTCCCTCGAGTGAATACTACTACAAGAAAATTGTGAGACCATTAGTGAAAGAAGGACCAAGGAGGATCCTATCCTAAAGGATAAGGAAGAGTAGGAGAAGTAAGTTTTATTTGAAGATCGAGGAACGTAGTGTCAGAAAATTATGCCAATCGAAAGAAGTCTTTTACAGAAAAAAGCCTGTTACGAGTAAATGGTGAGGAAAGATCTCCAGGGATTGTTATCTCATTCCATTCCAGTGGCATAACCGGTAACCAATGACAAAAACTCAAAAATCCATGGTTTCCTAGTAGAACCCTATTTCACCCAAGTTGTTTCGGAACTGGAAAAAAGAAGCGGTTTTTCGTACAACTTGCTCATAGTGTAGGTCCCACCTGTATATTGCATGTGGACAACGAAGCATCACACAGGTTGGAGTTCTTACATTCAGGACTCCATGGACCAAGATCTGCTTCTATTAAATGGTCAATACGGATCTACTTTAGTAGATCATATGGATGTAGAAGAAGCTTCTAATTTGGATGAAATAGAAACATCTCTTTTCCATTTCTCTTTACCCAGTTCATATCTTTGTTTCGTGTGTTCCTCGGAGGAATTCGATTCCGGAATACCACCTAAATTACTATGGCCAGAGAGTTAAATAGGTCAGGAAGAAAGAGTTGGAGATTAAGTCGGTCGACATACATTTTGGTTGGTTTCACCACCACTAGAGGTTGGACATATATATAACATTTTTTCTAAAAAAAATATTCTTATATATATATATATATATATATATATATATATATATATATATATATATATATATATATATTATATAAATAGTTGTAAGACCAAAACAGGGTGCAAAAAAACTGAAAGCCCTTCTTTTATTTAAGTTTCTCCCTGATACATGGTTTACGTACCAGGCTCAACATTCTTGGAAAAACAATCGAATCGAGGGTTCAGAGGAGAATTGGCGATTCAATCTTGTGAACTAATCGAGACCGAAATTGGAAAAAGAGATATGAACGGATAGGAATAACCAATCGATGAAAGAACATGAAACCATTATGTTTCAATAAAGGCACGAGAAGCGGTTGGGGGCAATGAAGTAGGTGAAGTGGTTGGATTTTTCGAGTTGTTCCAACCACTGCAAGATGTGATTCTAAGAGCCGAACGAGAATGAATACTACATAGATGAGTCAAGACCAGGCTCACTAATGGAATGTTCAATCAATCCATTCTTCATCGACCGAATTGGTGCGGAAAATGTAACATAGGAAAACAACATAAATAACGATGTATTTGAATAACCCGGTGACCTACCAATTTTAGAAGAAGGATTTTTGGCAAGAAATAAGAACTTAAATAATACAATTAAAGTGTACCATTTTCTTTCTTATTTTGAGGAAAATGTGCGGAAGGAAAAATAAACAACGATGGGATCCAAATCAGACCTAAATGGGAATGATATGAAAAGTCTTTTTCAAAACCTAGCATTGAGGGTGTTACGACGATATATATGAGAGGAATAAAGAAAAAATCGTGATTGGTGTAGAGGGGAAGATCTGTGTATGACATAGTTCAAGAAGGAGTCATCTCATTTCCTTACCTTTTTCTAATTCATTCACTTCAAGATTGGTTCCGCACACCATGTAACATCATCTTCAACCAACCTCCACTGTACTTTCTATGCGACCACTAAATAATTGCTTATTACTAAACAACGGCTAATATACATTTACTAAAAGACTAAATTTCATTCGTTATCATTAGTCCAACGTGAAACTAAGAAAGAGAGATATGCCTAAGGTGGAATGTAAGCGAACTGTGCATGCTAAGAGAAGAGGAGAGATGTTCGCCATTACTACCACAAGAAATCCGCCCCTATCTTCTAAAGGGGGCTGTCACTTTGTTCGTACCTTCTTGGCTTAGGCTTCCAACTGAACAACGTGGCTTTGTCGCCCTACCATTAGCAGAAGCTAAGCACGCTAAGAAAGGTTATTTATGTTGCCCTTTATGTGCAACAGTTCACTAGTAGCGGAAAAAATGGTTACCGTACATACAAGAGTCTTCCAGTTCTTATGGAAGCTCTTTCTTACTAGTCAATCACGTAGTATCAGAATTGTACCTTATCTTATATCCCGGCTCGGCTGGTCACCTTTTAAATTAAGTAGATAGAAGAATGTATTAAATAGATAAGGAGTAGGTGAGTGAGTGAGTCCTCATTAACACGAGCAATTTCGATCACCTAGATGGTCTTTTATTTGGCAGGTAATATCGCCAAAACATATCATCAAGTTTGACTACGAAGGAAGAAACACGAAATGAAAGGGCACCGTCTTGTGCACGGCAACGATAGTTTACCTCTATCATCTTCTATCTGCTAGACTTGGTAAAGGGCCTCAACTTATTTCCAGAATAAGAGTTTGACCGCGGCTTCCCCCTTTTTTTGGGGGAATCAAGTTCCTTTCCAACTGCAACCTATCGACCCCAGCCTATTTTCATTTGTTTTGGGTATTACCAAACCTAGCCTAGCCTTCGTAAATCATACTAAAGCAGACACCCAACTATGGAAAAGCCTCTTTAAGGTGGGTTAGGTTAGTCAATCTGGCCGGAGACGCATTCATTGACAAAACCGCCGTAGGAATTCCTTCTTTTTAATAGAGCGAAGGCAAACTGATCAATGAGAAAAAGGCCTTACTAACTACAAACAAATACACCATAAGATCGAACTTCATACATGCCTCTCCTGCATTAAGTTGACCACCCCAGTACGTAGTGATTCGATCAATCATGTACGTAGGTAGGACCCTCCATTCTGAATTGTCTATCATGAAAAAAGAAAGCCATTTGCACCAGGCGCACTGCGCTTTCCTTTGCCCTGATGTCCGCCTTTCTAATTCATGTAATGGTGACCCACCAAAGACTTGAGCTTCATAACAGGTTGATGAAGGGCCCTGAACTGAGGGTTCGTTCAGTAGAATGGACGACTTTATCTTCCCGAAAAAAGAATAGCCCCGCTCTCTAGCCGGCTGATCTCGTTGATCATATAACTGGGATGGAACATGTCACATTAGAGGTGAACGATTCGAGGTGTCCTCTAATCACCACGAGGAGGCTGGTCCCCTTATTAGTATACTCAGCTATGAATATTCATGAAGAAATGAATGTCGGGCTCTTTGTTCACTGCTAAACCCAAGAAGTTTCAACATGCTGAAATTTTCCATTTTGTCGTGCCCCGAGCTTCTGGTCCTCCTTTGAGTGTGGGTTCAATTCAATGAATCTGCCAAGTCAAGGAAAACGTACATAGAAACAAGGATGGTTTATCACGTATTTATCATTCTCACTCAGGCGCCAAAACGAACACACCTACTACATACTGCACTGGACCTTCCACCAAGCATTCTACTTTGTCGAATCGGAACTAATACCACTGCATTGCGCTCGAAAATTTGAGCGGTTGCCGACCAGCAACTTTCATGCATAGATATAGATTCATTCTTCATACGTAGTCCAACCTCACAACCCTTCAAGGGTTGGTAAGACATAATTAGACAAAGAAAAGAGAGCACTCGACTGGAACAACAGCCAACAATGTAATTACATAGATAACTACTCCTCCCCTAATCCTTATGGCTTTAAGGCGAACCGTATGGCAGCTAGAAATAAAGACAACCTCACCCTCTCTGGTGTTAGTGAGAGCTATTTGAGTATCCCTCGTTGACCTTCTTTTGTAGATAGAATCTTCAATTAGTGAAAAAAAGCAGCCTTACTAAGAAGGTGCTTGTTGAGTAAGGCCGGCTTTCGAGCTCAAGCACATTTCCTAGGTTGGGTGCTTGAGTGCATCTTTCTCTTATTAATCAAGGCTTTCCTTGAGTTTGAAATAAGGGTCAAGAATCAAGGGCGTAGAAACTGTACGAAGTTGCGCCTTAGCGCATCCGTTTTCTTGCAGGAGTGCTAACGCGCGACCTTATGTTTTCTTCTACTTGCTCTGTAGGATCAGATTCAAATAAAGCCGCACTCCTTAAAAATGACGAGAAAAAGGGGGGGGGGACCTCTTTTCCATACCATTCTTTATTTACTACTACATCATTTTTGGGGTGTATAGCTCAGTTGGTAGAGCATTATGCTTTTAACAAAATGGTCGCACGTTTAAGTCCTGCTATACCTAAACCTACTTTACACTCTAGTATGAATAAGGATGTATAGTAGCCTTCAAAGACGACTCTTTGGACTTTAGAATCACTTTGGGGACTTCACGCTTTAAGTGACAAGGGGTGAGCTGCTCCAAGCGAAAAGCGACAGTAAATCCCGAACTTGCCCAAGATCATCCAAATCGGCCTCAAACAGAGATCGTAAAGCAATGCCCTTCCTACCAATCCAAGTCGGCGAAGCTGCCCCTATATCTAACCACCTCTCAACTCGATCACATATTGGCACGTTCACGGTGCATCATAGTCAAAAGGCCGTACAGTAAAGAAGACCAGTGCATCAGTGTACTGCATGATCACATATTAGCTCGATTTTCTTGACTGCTTGAAGGCGAAGCCACTTATTTCTTAGGGCAAAGGACGCTCCATTATCCTAACTCCTTCCACTTCTCCTAGGGATAGGAACTACGACATGACCTTCGGGGAAGAATTCCGTGGGATCCCTCATTCGAGGGCGCCTAGATAGTGAAAGGTTATCCCTTTGCAACGTTGGAAGCTAAACAAAGTCACGAAGCTAGCTGACTATGCTCGAGTAGAGCTCAGACTCGAAAGTGGTGGCTTAACTCGCCGTAGAGTTCAGTAGTGAGGAAGACTATCTTGGTGAATGCAATAAGAATCGGTTGCTCGCCGCAGCAGAGTGCTTTGCACATGCTTCTATCTATCGCCAAAGTTCTCAAGGGATTCGTGCTTGAATGTCGAGATTAGGGGACTCTACCCAATCCATGCGGCAAATCTATTTGTGGTGGAAAAAACTCAGCAATAAAAAGAAATAAATAGAATCTAGAAAATCATTGAATTTGATTCCTCAGATACAAGAGATCGGCCCCAAAGCAAGATATGGTGGGTGCCAAAACCTTTCACTTGTTAGGAATAGGGGCTGAAAAGAGCTCTTTGTATAGGTTGGGTCTTCTGGGCTTTGATGCTTACCTTCTTATTATTTAAAGGGGAAGGTTTAATAAAGTAGCTTTTTAGCACTTTGCTAGATTGTTAGTCCAAAACCATGCCCTATAGAATGAATAATGAGAGGCTTATCAATGACCGAACCACTCTTATACTACTTCTTACCTCACCCCCTTGTCACTTATAGGAAAAGCCAGAGAAGGGGGCCTGCAGGAAACCCTCACCTTCGGCTCCATACTGAAAAGGCCGGTCATGAAGGGAATCACGACTATACTTTCTGGGAATGCCACGCTTTATATGATCCTGATACTGATCAGTATATTTTAATATTCTGGATCCCTATGTGCTTTTTTTTTTCATACTAGCAGCGGCAGATCTATTAGTACAGGAGCCACTATCGTTCACCTGGTTCGATGTCAATGTGACGGATGGATAGGTGTAACAGAAAAGAAAGGGTCAGTTACAAGAGGACAATGGAGGAAAAAAAGATGAGAGAGCAAGACCTAGGAGGCTCGCAGCTATCAGGTCGTAAGAACTCTGCTCATTCGTAAGCCCCTTTAAAGATAGGGTCAAGATAGGAGCTTACTTTGAGTATTTACGACTCTGGTGGCAACACGTGATAGGTGAATGACATTATTCTCGAGGAGTTACACGACGTCCATGTGATGATGCATCAAATTGATGTAAGGGTGTATGACTCAGTAGGTCCTTGTATGTACTGATTGTGTTCCCCATAGGGAGAGCTTTAGATGAAATAGAAGTGGACATCTATATGGGTTTCATGTGATTCAAAGACAACCACAATGTATTGCAAGAAAGTCCTATATGTACCTAATGAAAGCCACCAAGAGCTTTTTAACACTTACCTTCCTAAACCAAGCAAGATTCAAGAATCAATCCATTACCAGCAAGATACTATATGGCTTAGCCAAAAAAGCTTAGCGCCAAGCGCGAGCCTTATTGAAAATAGCCTAGCTAATGAGCAATCTTTCTAAAGCAAGAAGCAAGGTGCAGCAGTTTCAAGAAGTTACTTTTAGGGCATATTCATTTTCTTGGTCGTTAGCGCTTGACTAATAAGATAGAAGGAGCCTTTCTTGCTTTTTTAGTACGGTTGGGGTGGCTTGTTGGGGCACGAGTGCCCTTACTAGTTTTTGGGCTTTGATTGGAAAAAGCAATTTTCGCCTTCTGGCAAGTAGTTCCAGATTAGCCTTCAGATTTTCCTTACCCGCCTTTATTGAGAAAGAAGAGATCTAAAGTTTGGACATCCATCACTACCATGTACACGCGGTTGAATGTTCATTTGATCTAACAACCAGGCGATCAAACCTATCTTTGGGTTTGATCCAGCAAGTGATTCCTTCCCTGAAAGAGGGATATTCGTTAGATCATTAATGGAATGCAAGGAAGAGAGATAAGCAATTGGTGGGGATCATTCGTTATTAGTGCATATTGGGTAAATCTACCCCTCTCATCATCTGATCCTTTATCTACCCTTCAATCTATTGATTTAATTTCTTCTCGACTGGACTATTATGCACTCAGGTCAATCTACTACCTGCTAATAAAGGTCTTTTGTATTTCATCTCGTATAAAAATAGCAAGTGGTTGGTCGTTTGATCGAGTTTCCCGTGAAGTTGTACCCTCCTAGTATGCGTGAGTCTTCCACCAATTGATAGAAATGCCAGCCAGAATTCGAGAATGGTCCATCCCACCATAATAGATCTCTCCTACCGCTACCTACTAGTGGATAAATTTAGGGAAAGAAAGAAATACCGATGTTGCAATTCTTCCCATCTCGATAAAGAGAGCCACTCGTGATTCGATAGTTCCATTTTCTACTGACGCATGCCGATTGCGATCCCAACAGTCAAACCACTGTGTTCGTTCCTTACCCTCATTCCAATCAAATCTATTCTAAAGTGTCCACAGGCAGGGGAAAGAAGGGAGGGATTGATCGACCAACTCGAACAGATCCATAACCTGCTTCCATCTGTCCTGAATGAGGGAATTAAGGTGGCTATAGTCGAACTGAACTACTTGATTCTAAGGTAGGTGATAAGCAGTTGTATCCGTATCGAGCCTACCATCTCTTCTCATGAAAGACTTTCCATTCCTTCTCTGAAAGTTATTAAATATAAGTGGACCTACTTTAAAGCCCCAGAAAATCCCCCTTACTCTCTCTCTCTATAAAAAATGCCCTTTCCCTTTTCTTTAATAATATAGGGTAAGCTTTGAAAAGTAACACACTTCCGACAGGCAATAAATCCATAATATCATCCTTGGTTGGCATTATTGGAAATAAATCACCCAACTCTCATTCAAAGCCTATCTATACACTCCAGTCCTTTTGAGCTAGCCAAGTAGTCGTTGAACACAGACTGAGACTCCCCCCCCCCTTTGACAACAATTCCTGCATTTGATGTCAGATCTCCTTATTTTCAAATGGCGATTCGCGAGAAGTCACTTTGTAGGGTAGACTCGCTCCTATCTGCAACTAAATCTACTCCTATATCCTCCTCTTATCTTATGGGGTAATCAAGCCGGTAATTGTGGATTAAAGGGCGACATCAAGTCGGAAGAGTGTCACAGAAAGATAAAGATCTGCACTTCCCTTTTATGACATAGGAGGGAGGGATCCTCGTTCCTAAAAAGCCTTTCTGATTGCCTCCGCCCCTATCTCTTAAGGCTACGGCATCCCACCGATCCCCGAATCGGCTCTGTTAGTTGGCTTTGTTGCTATCAAAGCATAGAATTCTATGGACTCTTTCCCATATCCAGAAATGGTATGCCGACAAACACTTTTCTCCTTCGACAGCCAAAGTCTTCTGATGGCAATAACTGCCTTTCCCATTAAAAGTAAAGCAGTGTTCTCTCTATGAAGATAGAACCCTACTCGTATTTCCAAGGTCTTCCTAGTAGGATATATAATACGCCCTTAAGGACGATGTCACACTAGATGTCCTGCTTTAACTTCCCTAGACCTAACTGATGTACCGTCTGTGTGCACGCTCTTATCCAAACTCCCAGTATAAATAATCATCTTAGCACTGGCCAATTCCGACATAGATTTTGAATACAACCTTTCGTCTTCTCCCTTTTTTTGTAGACGTTTCCACACAATCTAGCGACAACGAAATTGTCTTCTCTCTTAAGCTTGAGGACCCTCGCTATATTTCTGACTTGAAATTACCGTTAAAGCTTCCCGGCCTCTAGGCTTGAGAACGTTCACTCTTCCATCTTCACCTAGTCAATTCAGCACTCTCCTAGGAGAATTCTTCCGTCTGAATATTGGAAAAGTAACAAGAAAAATGCCCTACTCCATCATACTTATAACAATTACCAGATCCCCTATGCTGAGCCTTTTCTTATCTTCTCTGCAGCAAGCTTTGCTAGCATCGTGCTCCAAACTGATGGCGTCTAGACGTTCTCCTGGCGCTCTCCCCCATTAAGAAGCATGTAAAAAGGCTCCCTTTTTTGGCTTCCAATAAAACCCTTCTAGGTTGTGGCAACTTTCTACTCCTCCTAAGCTGTCTTGCCGTATCTAAAATGACTTCGAGTATCCAGCATCACCACTGCTGCCTGCTCTCTCCTTCTTCGGCACTTCCTAGTCCACAACAGACCTGGTCCTCTCTTGATCCACCTGAATCACACCCTTCCTGATCCAATGGCCAATAAATAGCACGTTCGTCTGAGTACTCTTTCACGTACAACCTCTTTTCCTGCCCGGAACAATGTACTCAAGGTTCCAAACCTTCAGTGTGTGATTATAAAAGATTATGTCATTGATGTTTTCTACTACAAGCTGGTCGAGGTAAGGGTTTGAGTTATCCATTTAGGGCGGAACAAGACCTAAATTGTGATGATATTCATAGATCGCTTACTATTTGTGTATGTTATGGAGTCTCACTCCATGTTAAAAGCTCTATCAAATAGCATAAGTATTGAAAGTCTTCAATTCGACTAGAGCATTAGATTCTTTATTGTTTTGACTTCTTTCAAAAGGGCAATAAATTAGAGGAAATGGGTTCACTGGAGTTTGTCTCTTGTAAATGATTTTATTTATTTATTCTCTTGAAGGTCTTTTTCTCTATTTAATTTCATGGTATCAAAGCCAACAAGAGAATTAGGATACTAAAAAAGAAGTCAAACCCTGCTTGTTTAAAGAATCAAACTGTTCCTGTTTGCTTTTTCTTTTTATGATCTAGGAAATCATTTTTGTTATATGCCCTATACCTACCCAATTTCTTATGTACACAAGAAGGAACGTAATTCTTTATATTTGGATACCAAGCTCTTATCAATATATTTACCAAAAAAACTTCGATGTACTGATGAAATTGTGATACATAATCAATCTTATTTGTTTTGTTCATTACTAAAATAAATTGAATCCTATCAAATATTTATATTTATCCTTTGAATTACTCATATATATCCTCTGAATTTCACTTCGCGCCAGAAACTATTCTAGAAGAGATTTGAATCCGTTCCGTTAGGATATTAATTGGTCTTGATTTGACATGTTTTTTTGCATTACTGGTTACTGGAAGAGTTAATATCTCCATTAGCTAAAACCTTTTTAGCCTACCTTTGGATTCGTATTTTCTTCGTACACAATCAACAGAGGCATTCCCAACATATGGTGCAACGTCTCCAATAACATGCTCTTACTTTGTCTTTGCCTTATAAATAAATATCGCATAATGCTAATATCACAAATTTATTTACAGACATTTAATTTATATTTGTATCAAATGTCGTAAATTTTGGTGTCGGGAATTCTCCGACATTTGCATAAATGTTGGTAAGAAATTTGTAACATTTAGTTCTGACATTTTTTGAAATATAGAATAAAATTACCGACATTTAAAATATTGTTGGTGAATAGATTATGACATTTATTTACATCTTTTTATAAAATATGGCATTATAATTTACGACATTTTAGCATCTGTCAATAAAACATTTACAACATTTAGATGAATGTTAAATAAAATAATGATATTTTCTAAATCTTCGGAAATGTCACTTTCAAATTTGTATATCAAATTTCTAAAATATAAATAATTATCTTTTACTTGGTTTTTCATCGTGACTCATACATATTAATTTAATTTGTACATTCATAAATGTCAATCTTTATACACAATAAAATAAATATGAAAAATAAAAATTTTGTTCTCACGTTGTATTTGAAGAATATGTAGAGAGTTTTGGGTGAAGTGATATTCTCGTATTGCTTACAAAGGTATATATAGAGTACAGAGAGAAACCAAATCCTACCAACTATAGGACTGCACAATAATAAAGGAAATCAACTCCTACCAACTATAGGACTGTACAATATATTCTAATACGCCCCCTCAAGATGAAGGGCCGGAGGACACGCCAATCTTGGACATCAACAGAAGAAGCCGAGGATGAGATAAGTGCTTGGTGAGAGCGTCAGCAAGCTGATCGGCAGAGGATACGTGAGCAACACAATATATCCTAATAATCGATCCGTCCAAGAAGCCGAGGAGGTCGTAACCCGTAAGGAGGGTTCGGAATTGGAATTTTCATGCTAGGTAAATAGTGGAATCCAATTTGAGTGGGATCTGAGCCGATGCATTGATGGCAATCGGCTAGAGAAGATCATGTGAAGTCGTAGCGGCCATGAAACGCGAGGCAGAGGAGGCGCTGATCGACGTCTCGAGAGAGAGGGCTGCCGGTTAGTGCAGCACCGGTGCGGCAAGATGCCGGAGAGAAGCGGTGGACCGAGAAGGTCGGCGGCGGCGAGCTGCCGATTAGTGCAGCGGCGGCGCGGGTAGGGAAGAATTAGAGTTTCTTTGGCGATAAGCCACTGGCGTATGATACCATGTAGAGAGTTTTGGGAGAAGTGATATTCTCGTATTGCTTACAAAGGTATATATAGAGTACAGAGAGAAACTAAATCCTACCAACTATAGGACTGTACAATAATAAAGGAAATCAAATCCTACCAACTATAGGACTGTACAATATATTCTAATAGAATATAGTAACTAACATAATGAGGGTTCTCCTTACAAGTTAAGAGTTCAAATCAAATAACCTGTTATATCTCAAATAAAATGTAATTTAAATTAAATCATAAAAGATAAAATAGTTTTAACATGGACCTATGTCAACTTCACATCTAATCTGAATGAATTCCCTTAAATTCTAGAATAAATTCTGAAGCAAGGCTTTATGAATCCATCTTTCCATTGGCCAAGTATTCCCTTGCAATAATTGATCTTCGTTTAGAATTTCAGCAAAGAGAATTAAAACTATGTAATAAATAGCCTATATAGAGTACATGATAAAATCAACAAGATAAAGCCTGTATAAACCCAGGATATCGAACACATTTACAAAAATAACATAAGAACTTTAAATTACAAGTAAAAGTCTAGAGGCAACATTGACATCACATTTATGCTAGAGCTCCTTCTGTGACAACATTGTAAAAGTTCTTTTGAACTAAAACCTTCACTATTCACAAATCATAAAGGTAACATCCAATATAGACCCATTTATTCTTAAAATGCTTACAGACGAGTGAACATCAATTAAAAAAGTAGCTACAATTAAGCATACTTCAATCAAACAATGACAGAAATTATTTCAAGCTAAACTAAAGCTGAATAGGCAAAAAATTATAAAGAAATAAGGCAGGCCAAAACTACAACTTGTAACTCTCATTCTGAAAAATTAGTAACCCGAAAAGAATTGAGTTTCACAAATTTATATAATAATCTCTCCAAACAATTGAATAAATAAGAATAAATATAATAAATCTGATGGTGATATAAGACTGGATTTTGCATTTGTTTAAATAGAATCAAGTATAAATAACCTTTTTTTTTTCACTATCACACCACAAATAATTAGATTTAGTTAGTATTAAATTAAACATAAGACAGATAAGAACCCGCAAAAGCCTTACCAAGAGTCTGATCCCTACATCAATGTTCTTCCAATAGCTTGTCTCCCTTTTCCTTTTTTCTTAAATCTCCAATTAAATTTCCAAAGCGTAATGAGCCTAACTCAACCCCAAAACCTGAGTTAGGCCCAAGGTCCATTCTTATCAATATGTTAAGGCTTTGAGGTTTCGGCCGTTTGGGGTCCAACAATTCGCTAACTTTTGGTTAGCAATTATGCAAACATAAATGGTCTCTGTTTGTATTTTTTTTAATTTGGTTTACTTTGTCGTTCAATTCAACATTTAATAGGTACTAGTTATATTATTAAATAAATATAATATTTTAATTTTTAATGTACAAAATTGTATAATAACGCGGACAATAAAAAGTACATTAAAAGTTTTAAAAAATAAAAAGATAAAAAAAAAACTCGTAAAAAATAAAATATCTAACATGTGTTTTCAAGTATAAATAATGCAAAGGTGTTATAATTAATAGTATAAGATACAAATCTATTATAATATCTTAACGTTTAAATAAATAATAAATTTAAATATTATCAACTATACAGTTACATTCCTAAAAGTAAATAATAATCAATAAATTATATTATAGTAATTTAAACTTTACTCCTTCATAAATAAATACATAAATACCTTAATATTATAAAATAATAAAAGTTTAATATTTTAGAAACACAAAACTAAGAAATCGAAACCAATAATAAGTGAAGATATATATTTCGTATATATCTATATTTTACAGAAAAAATCAAATAATATTCACTATGATGTTCTCACTTAGTAAACATGCTATACTTTGACTTTGTTATTTGAGTTAATCCCAATCTTCATATTTTTGATATATCAATAAAACTTTACATTCATTTGGTAAAGTATTTTTAGGGTCAATATTTGTAATTAGGAAATTTAATATATAATCTGCATAGGAACTATTTGATCACAATAGAGCACAATTAGACACTTGAACGTACGTAACTCTCACAAGGCTAAACTCCACAAGTGAAACTCATGCCATTTCATAATTGCCACATCCAAAGGTCGTGAGTCCTGAAAAGCCTTTTAAAATATTAAGTAATAACACGAGAACTCATCTATTCTGTGGGTAATTATCAAAATACCTAAAAATTATAGTATTAAAAAAAAATAATATATTTTTGCTTCTAGAGAAATGATGATTTACAATTAACGTAAATATCGGTAATTACCGACTAATAATGCGACATTTAAAATAAATGTCCCAATCTTTTTGACATTTTATATCAAATGTCATTATTTTTATAATATTTTGCATCAAATGTCATTATTTTTATCATATTTAGTACAAAATGTGATTGTTTTTACGATATTTTGTATCAAATGTCATTATTTTTACAACACTTTTGGTACAAATGTTAATATTTTACTATATTTTGTCACAAATATCATTATTTTTACTACATTTTGTCATAAATGTCGTGAAATTTATTTTTCCCCAATATTTATTATAAATATAACTAAATAAATATCGTCATATCCTTACTTCCCGTAGTAACAAGTCTTAATTTTCAATAGCAAATATTAATTTTAATTTGTAAGTTTGCGTTACTTCATTCCACAGCTTGACTGAAGCCATTCGAGTTTGACATCTCTGTTTAACTGAAAAATAGATTTTTGGGTCAAAGTTAGAATTTAGAAGAAATCGGGTTATTGATAATCGAAAAAGTATATAAAGAAAGAGATTTGAGAATGATATTATCAGAAAGCAATAACTCTATCTATCAAACACTTATTTTAAGTAAATAAGAATAAATTACCTTTTTTTTTTTTTCTATGCTTGGATTTGAACTTGAAATTTTATAATTTAATTTTTCCCGCATCTCATTAACCGTTAGGCCATACTTTTAAATATTCCGTTCTTTTACATTCATTATGCATCTTAATTACTAACACATTGTACCGAAATAGCAAATTGGGTGTCCAAGCCGATACACAAACCTGCTGTCACCGCTCGTAAACGAATATATCAGATATGTTTACGGAAAAAAGTAAAACATACAACCTCCGCAAATATTTGTCGTGATCTGAATTTCTCATCATCAAAATCGTGATAGCATATAATATTGTACTCGCTAAGTAAGCCAATGTTAGTTATATTCACTTTTTTCCTTTACATTTTTATAGTTAAAATTAACAAAGCTAAATCAAACAAAAATAAATGCGGAAATATACAATGAATTGGTTATCTCTATACTATTAACAATACCGAAACTGTTACCACCCAAAAACTGGTATCACAATCCACGAACATACTACGAAATACTATAATATATTGATTTGAAAGAAAGTACATATGTCTCGAAAGAAAAGAAAACTGGAAAGTAGAAACATAGGAGGGAACGGCAAGGCCTGCGGACGCCAGCAGGACTACCTTGGGTCTCCTAGATGAACTATCTGCACCCGACCTTTCAATCAGTCATAACCAGCTCCGAAATCTGCATAGAAAGTGCAAAGTGCAAGTATAACCGACCCATGTACTGGTAAATGCCGAGCCTAATTTCAACGAGGTAATTACGAGCCTACGACGAGGCATTTACAATATAACCTGCATACAATTTATAATAAAAGAAAAAGCAAGTACGAAATGAAATGGTACTATAACTTGCAGTAAAAATAAATACAAAACTCAATTACTTGCTAGTACCCAGCTATGATCAATCCATAAGAGAGTTATGATGCTACAGAATAAAATCACAGCATAGGAAGAATACATAAACAACCAAACGGTGCGGCGCGCATCCCGATCGACCATATCATCAGTAACAATATAGAAATTCACCCTTATTACTGCTGTTGTGGGGTACAACCCGATCCCACCAGTCCACTCATATTTCTCCTCAATATGTCACCATTATTCCTCATGTTGCGGCGTGCTGCCCTATCCCACCAATCCACCCTTATTACTCTTGTTGTGGCGCGTAACCCGATCCTACCAGACAATCACATTTCACCCTTATATATATATATATATATATATATATATATATATATATCACCCTTTTTCCTCCTATTGCACCATGTAATTCGATCCCACAATGTCAATATCAATAACACAATAAGAACAAGTATTTCACAATTTAGCTCAAAATCCTCCACAATATATATGCCTCAAACCAAAACAAATAGAAGGCTATACACTTATGAAACTTCACTCAATTACTACGACACATCGATACCAACCAAGCATACCATGATACACCGATAAACCAGCTTAAACCAGTAATTTTACTCAATGAGACTACGGAACAATTACTATCTTCAATAAAGAAAACAACATCTAACAAGGAGCAATTAAACATGAAAGCACTAATAAGCATGTAGCAATTAAGACAGGAAGAAATATAATAGGAATGGGAAAGGGACATTCTAAATAGATAATTTGACAGTACACAGGTATTCGTCACCTCACATATACGCCCCACACATGAATTTGTATGTAGCAATTAAGTTGGGGATTCCTAATCCCTCAAGTCAAAGTTAGACACAACATTTACCTCAATCCAACGGCCAACTCAAAGCTCAATTACCGTTTTTCTCTAGATTCTGCTACCGAACAACTCGTATCTAATCATAATTAACTTTATAGCAACAATTGTTGTTAATGAAATCAATTCCGATGCATAATTAAAAGTTTTCCAATATTTTTCCCAAAAGTCAAAAACTAACCATAACCCCTCTTGGTCAAAACCCAAAATTTAGACCAAAAATCCGATTACCAATTTACCCCCAAGCCCTGATATACAATTTGTTTTGGAATCTAACTTCAATTTGAGGTCTAAATCCCCAAATTTCGAAACTCCTAAGTTCTACCTAAAAATTCTCAATTCTACCATGAAAACTTTAGTTTCTAGGATGAGATCTTGCAAAAAAGAATAAAAGATGGAAAGAAATGAGTAAATATTCATTTACCTATGATTTGAGGAAGAAATGGTCTTTGGAAAATCGCCTCTTAATGTTTAGGTTTTGAAAAATAGGAAGAATGAATGAAAAATTCCGCCTAAGTCATGACATATCAGTGGCAGATGTCGCATTTGCAAAAAGCATCGCAATTGCGAACTCTTCGCAAATACGAAGTTCCCGTCGTGAATGCGAACTTGGACTTTCGAAAATGCTATATGATTCTTCGCAAAGGCGAACGACTAAGTCCCTTCCCCTGCTTCGCAAATGCGAACATTCTTCGCAAATGCAAGGCTTGGATTTGCGAGCCAGACCTCGCAATTGCGAAGTATGCATACATGAAGCATACCAGAAATTTTTCTTAAGTCCAAATCACTCTGTAGCCTATACGAAAATCAACCGAGCCCTCGGGTTTCCAAATCAAAATGGGCACACAAGCCTAAAAATATCTTACAAACTTGATCATGCAATCAAATTACAAAAATAACACTGATAAATCTAAATTTAGCATCAAATTGCATGAAATTTTCAAGACAGTTTCAACTTCTATTTTCTTAACCCAAGGTCCGAATCACGTCAAATCAGTTTCGTCTCTCCCCAAATTTTACATATATGGTATAAATACCATAAGGGACATGTATCGGGCTCCAGAACCAAAATATGTGCCCAATACCAAGATCAATTATTAACCATTTCCTCAAAACCATTATAATTTCAGCCTTACAATTTTCATCAAAAAATCATTTCTTGGGCTAGGAATCTCGGAATTTGATTCCGAACAACGCCCACGTCCCATATTTTCCTACGAACCCACCAGATGTCAGAACAAGGGTCCGAGTCCGAGTCCGTTTACCTAAAATGCTGACTAAAGTCAACAAAAATTAATTTTTTAAGCTAAAAACTATTATTTCATCAATTTTCATATAAGAACTTCCCATATATACATACGGAGTGCGCATGCAATCAAGAAGAGTTCAAATAAGGTTTTGAAAATCTTAAAACACAAAATTAAATTCTAAAACATAAGATGTCCCTTTGGGGCATTACAATATCAGACTTCATGTAAAAACATACATATCACATCTTTTTGAGGGGGAAAATAAAACATTACTACTACTTAGTACATCGAAGTGGGAAAAGCTGAATAATGACAGCAAAACGACGTCTTTAGAGGTTCTTGCATGATAAACGTAGACATTAGTTATTGACTAATATTCTCCTGAATGGGAAACAGCAGTATATAGTACTGAATAAGGAAAACCAAACAACATTTAACTGCATGTAAGCAGTACTCTCTGCCTGTAGTGACAATTATTAGTTACTACTATATATTTACAATATTCCTATGAGCCGGGGTCGATTGGAAACAGCCTCTCTGTCCTTTTCGGGTAGGGGTAAGGCTTTTCTACATATTACCCTCCCCAGACCCCGTCTGGTGGGAGTATACTGGGTAGTTGTTGTTGTTGTATATATTTACAATATCTCTCTTTGACCAAAAAAAAAAAATAAAAGAAGAAAGAACTGCATGTACTTAAACGTTCATGTACGTGACCAGTCATAGTTCTACAGCTAGTTTTATATCCAAATAGCATTAGCCTTAATGAGCAATTCCTTCAACTTGCCCTTGACATTGAGACTCATCACCTAATCAGAATCACCAATAAATTCCTTCCCAATAAATATAGCTGGTTTGCTCGGATTGCAACCCATTTCAATCAAAGCTTTCTCCATTTTGTTCCCTTTTGGAAGTTCATCAAGCTTGTACACTGTTGGATTCGCCCCGAAATAACGAATTAGGGTTTCAAAACTGTGAGGCATGCAACAACTACTCTTGCTGAATATCACCACAGGGCTTTCTTCTCCTAATCTGTTCACTGAATCCATAGATTTCGTTTATATAGAAAAAAAGAGTAATAAAATACAACTAAAGTTCAGAACTTTTGCAAGTAATTTAAGTCTTTAGCAACATGAGGAGACCTGAACTTCCATGAAGTTATATAATAGTCTTGAACATGAAAAGTAAGGGGTAGCTAAATTATTCTTGAGATTTGAGATTATGAAAGCATATTGACTTGTTTTGTCCATCTGATAAGAGAGGGTGATTTGTTTATCTTTAAAATATTCCTCAAAGATTTGTTGCTTTATGTGTGCTAATAGATCTTGCAAGAACCAAATAACTATGGATTATTGTAGGATAATATTTTGTTGGGTGCGCGTAAACAATCTACATAGAGAGTGGATAAGAAAGAAACTACACATGAGGTGTAGGATACTTTTAAACGATCTACATTGAGAGTGGCTAAATTTAGGTGCTTTATACTCGTAAAAATACTAATTCCCATTTAAGTTATTGCATGTAAGATTTGGAATAAAATAATCATAGCACAATTACCGTATTAAATTGCTTATACCAAAATTAAACCAAAGGCAAACACACATAGTAATACTCTCTCCGTCCTAATTTATGTGCTGCTGTTTGACTATCTATGTAGTTTAATAAAAAGGAAAAATTTTAAAGTTTATGGTACAAAACAAGCCATAAAAATTTGTGGGACTCCACATCATCTCATTAAAAGTGATTAACTTGAGAAGTTAAAAGTTGCATTGTTTTTAAATAAGAAGGTACGATATTCTTTTTTCAGACGACTAAAAATGAAAGTATTACAGCTCAATTCAGACAGAGGGAGATTGAAAATAAATTCAGAAGGGAGTAGTAACAACAGCTTGATACAACATGAATTGGAGGAATTGTTACAAATAAAAATGGAGAGTTGGTCAAAGCTTATGCTAAAAAGACTCCAATTTTTCACTGAAAATTATGCAACTAAAGCAACTCTTTTGACCTGTCTTGGTCTAAATTTCAGAGAATATCAAATGCTATTCTTGATATAGATTCAGTGAAAATTGTTAACATGTTGAAGGGCCTGTAAACAACCCCATGGGAGCTTATAAGGAAGACATTGTTAACTTTGTCTACTGCTAGATGGTTATAAGAATGTCCAACGTTATTCTTCTTGTTTTATTGGAGACTAAGATTTATATCCTCTTTCATGTATTGACATTTTTTTAATTTATGGAACATGTCGGGGTCACGCTTATCCGCCTATTGTCATAATGGACTATTAAAGAAGAAAATCAGATAACCTAATGATCCTTTAATAGTGTGAAACCTTTTGAAAAAATATGTGAATTAACTTGACAAAATAAAATAATATTATATCATGTTAAGCGTGTCTTTGAACTGGCTTGAACTATAAATTTGTGGGGTCATATTTCTGAATGTTGTTTCGTTCAGTAAAGATTTTCTTTTTTAGTAATTTCAAAAGTACAATCATTAAATAAACGAAGAATTAACTCAAATAGTTGTCTTCCCAACCGCTTAAACAAATTAAAAGTAAATGTAGATGTATAATATGCATATAATCCAAATATAATATGAGTATGATCATCTATAACTAATGTATAATTTATGAATACCGGTTAGGAAAACAATAACAACAATAATAACATACCTAATATTATCCCTCACTGTGGTGGGGGAGGGGGGTAGTATGTACGCAGGCCTTATCCCTACCTTGTAAGGATAGAGAAGTTGTTTCCAATAGACCCTCGACTCAAGAAAGCGTAAGCACCACATTAGTAAAAATAAAGACAAAAAGGGAAAACACCAAAAGCCCTATAAAAGCATAATCAAGACAACAAGATAGGAAGGTGATCAACAATAAAAAAACAATTAGTCATAAAATCTACTACCAACAGAAAATGAGACTGCGTGCCAATACTAGTATTATGAAAACTCTAGACTACCTATTCTACACCCTAATCCTCGACCTCCATACCTTCCTATCAAGGTCCTCAATCAGTTGAAGCTGGCAATGTCATTGCCTAATCAACTCTGCTCACCTCTTTTTTGGTCTACCTCTACCTCTCCGTAAGCCCTCAAATGCCAGCCTCTCATACTTTTTCACCGGGGCATCTGTGCTCCTCCTTATCATATGACCAAACCACCTAATCCACGCTTCCTTCATCTTCTCCTCAATAGGGGGACACACTCACCTTGTCGCCAATAATCTCATTTCTAGTGATAAGTGAAAAATGTTATGATGCAACCACCTCAAATCAAAGAAAATTGTGGATGATGATGATATGGTTCAAGTAGTTGAAATTCCAAGCAATGTGGTTCAAGATAATAAAGAAGTGAGAATTGATATTGATGAAAATGTGGAGGAGACACAAGAAGAATTGAACCTGTCTAGGGAACACGCAATTGATATGCTAGAATTGGCAGCCCAAAGGCTAAGGCACGAATGCTACAGCTTTCTCCTCCATACCCCAAAAGGCTTGCAACGAAAAATAGTGAGAACCAATTTAAATTTTTTTTAACATAATGAAGAGTTTGTCTACCAGTGTACTATTGGTTGAGGCTTTAGAGCAAATGTCGGGTTATGCAAAGCTCATGACGGACTTGGTCATGAAGAAGGTATCGATGAATTGTGAAATTATCAAGATTACACATCAAGTGAGTGCTATTGTGCACTCAATGGCTCCGAAATTGGAAGATCCGAGTGCTTTCACAATCCCTTGCACTATTGGGAGTTCCAATTTTCAAAAGATCTATGTGATGTAGGAGCGAATATCAACTTAATGCCTTACTCGGTATTCAAAACTTTGGGGATTGGGCAACCAAGATCCATATCCATGATGTTTCAAATGGCGGATCGTATTATGAAGAAGCCTCTGGGTATTACAGATGATGTGTTGGTTCGTGTTGAAAAGTTCATCCTCCTCGTATACATTTGTAATTCTTGATCATGAAATGGCCTATGAGATGCCTATCATTTTGGTTAGACCTTTCCTTGCTACGGGGAAGGCTCTTGTTGAGGTGGAAGCCGGTGAGAACACTTTCCATGTGGGTGACGAAAAGGTGGTCTTGCATGTGTGCAAATCTATGAGGCAAATGAATAGTAATGAAGTTTGTTCGTTTGTGGATTTGGTCATCGATGTGATTATTGATGATGCTAGTGCCATAATGAACGTTGACGATAATTTAGAAGTCATTTTGCTCAGTTTTGATGATGTTGAGGAGAAAGAAGGCTATGTAGAGTGTGTGAATGCATTTCAAGGAATGGGGTCGTATAATTATGAGCCCCTTAAGTTATATTTAGATGTAGAATATTGGAAGACTCCTCCGACAAAACCCTTAATCGAGGAGACTCGTACTTTGAAGTTAAAGCTATTGCCTCCTCATCTCAAGTATTAATTCGTTGGCCCTTAGTCTACTTTACCGATTATTCTTTCTTCTTTGCATGTAGAGTCCGTATTGGAGGTTATACTAAGGAGGAAAAGAGAAATTGGATGGACCTTGGCGGATATTCGGGGCATAATCCTTGCCTTTTGCACGCACAAGATTATTTTGGAGGAGGGTGCCAAACCCTCCGTTGAATAGCAAAAGAGGCTAACTGAAGAAATGCAAGAGGTGGTCAAGAAGGAGATCATAAAGTGGTTGTATGTTGGGGTTGTTTACTCCATTTTCGATAGTTCATGGACTTCTCTGGTGTAATGTATTCCAAAGAAAGGGGGCATGACTTTGGTTATCATTGACAAAAACAAGTTGATTCCTTCAAGAATGGTTACCGGTTGGAGGGTGTGAATGTACTACCGCAAACCCATCTAAATTACAAGAAAAGATAATTTCCCACTTCCCTTCCTCAATCAAATGCTTGATAGGTTGACTGTACGTGCTTTCTATTATTTACATGATGGGTATTCATGCTACAATCAAATTCTCATTACTCCGGAGGATTGAGAAAAGACTACATTAATTTGTCCCTATGGTACCTTTGCATTCTCATTGATGTCATTTGTGTAATGCACAAACACCTTTTCAATGGTGTATGATGGCTATCTTTACCGACATGGTGGAGGATATTCTTGAGGTTTTCATGGATGATTTCTCTATGGTTGAAAACTCTTTTGATGATTGCTTGAACAATTTGGATTTGGTCTTGGATAGATGTGAGTAAACAAATTTGGTGTTGAATTGAGAGAAATATCACTTAATGGTCAATGAAGTCATTGTCCTCGGTCATAAATTTCAAAGAATGGTATTGCCGTTGACAAGGCCAAAATTCAGGTGATCTCCAAATTCCCTCCTCCTACATCGGTGAAAGGAGTGAGGAGCTTCTTCGGTCATGCAGGGTTTTATCAAAGATTCATCAAGGATTTTATAAGGTGTTAAACCCTTTGTCTAAACTTTTGGAGAAGGATTCCGAGTTGCATTTCAATGAAGATTGTGTGAAGGCATTTGAATTACTTGAGTTCAAGTTGACTACTATTCCTATTATTGCCACAACGGATTAGAGCTTGCCTTTTGAGCTTATTTGTAATGCTAGTGATGTAGCAGTTGGAGCATGTTAGGAAACGTATCAACAAGACCATCTATCTGGTCTACTATGCAAGAAAGACCATGAATGATGCCCAAGTCAACTACACAATGACAAAATGAGCTATATACCATTGTCTTTGCTATCGAGAAGTTCCTCTCGTACTTGACGGTTACAAAGGTGATTGTTCACACCGACCATGCGGCGCTTTAGTATTAGATGAGCAAGAAAGATTCTAAGGCAAGGTTGATGTCGTGGGTACTTTTATTGCAAGAATTTGATCTGGAGATTCAAGACTGCAATAGTAGTGAAAATCAAGTAGCAGACTACTTGTCCTAATTGGAGGAAGAGAGGAGGCCACATGACGGCCTTGAGATCAATCATTCGTTTCCCAATGAGAAACTCCTAGCCGTTTCAATAACCGGGAGGCCATGATTCCCTGACTTAGCAAACTTTCATGTGAGTAGCATTATACCAAACAAGTTCTTTTCAAATAAAGGAAGAAGCTCAAACGGGATTGACTTGATTATTATTGGGATGAGCCATACCTCTTTCGAATTAATAGAGACGGTGTGATTCGATGATGTTTATCGGAGGAGGAAAATGTCGGTATTCTTGAGGCTTTCCACTTTTCATAGTGTGGTGGTCACCATGGTGGAGCAAGAACGGCAGCAGAAGTTTTGAGTTGTGGATTCTATTGGCCTATGCTCCACATGAATACTAGCGAGCTTGTCAAGCGTTATGAGGAATGCAAAAGGTCCGGTGGACTCCCAAAGAAGAATGAAATGCCTCCCACCATTATTTTGGAAATAGACATTTTCGATGTGAGGGATATTGATTTCATGGGTCTATATGTTAGCTCTTGTGGGAACACCTACATTTTAATGTGATTGATTATATGTCTAAGTGGGTTAAGGCTGTTGTTTTGCCAACAATGAAGCAATGAGTGTGGTGGGAATCTTGAGAAGAGCATCTTTACGAGGTTTGGTGCACCAAGGGCCATTATTAGTGATTGTGGTTCGCATATTTGCAACAAGGCTTTTGATACCTTGGTCATAAAGTATGGTGTCACTCACAAATTATTGAACCCTTACCATCCTCAAGCAAATGGGCAAGTTGAAGTCTCCAATCTGGTAGATCAAGAGTGTTTTGTCAAAGACAGTGAATGCCAACTAGACGAATTGGTTAGATGAAGAGGCAGTGGCAATACATCAAAAAGGAAAGGTGAGCCTCCCGAGGCCGAGGCAAGAGCAACCTACCACTTGCCATTCGGAGAACCATAGGCAAGAAACCAACCGCTAACAGAGTTCCTGAACCCTTGTAGTCCAGTGAGTATCTCCCATCTAGGTAAACTTCTCAGAGGCAGATCCAGGATTTTAATATCATGGGTGCACCATTAACTTTAACTAAAGTAATACTTGTCATAGTTTTTTACAACTAATAAATTTTGCACGTTTTATCATGTAATGTGTAACTAATCTTTTAGTCATGTAGATTATGTATTGTAAAAGAAAGTTACAATATTTTAAGATAAAAATAAATCTCAACTAGAAATAATCAATAGCTAAATTCAGAATTCTTAATCTATAATTTTTCGTCAAGAGAATATATCAAATTGGTTAAAGTCAAAGAGAAAAAAGAAATGAAAATAAAGGGTAAGAGAAAGAGAAGGAAAGACGATCGAAACAAAAATAGAATATCTGACATAGGGTCTGAAACCTTGGGACTCAACACCCGCTTTTGACCATGGGTTCGCATTGCATTATACAACAAAATTAACAGGACATTAAGTCTAGCTTATCATTCCCAAGTAGTACTGTGCACCATAATTTGTGAGGTGGATCTGCCTATGAAGCTTCTGAGGGTAACTCGAGAAAACACTACCTAATACCCAATCACAACAAGTCCCTAGTATATTCTACTTGGTAAATGAATCCTCTTCCACTTCTGGTTCTTCTGAAGGTTTGAAAGAGGGTATCCGAGATTTTGAGCCCTTTTTCCTCACATGACCCGGCTGCACCAATCAATGTAGATAATGATGATAATGTCCTGAATGATGGGAGATGAGGTGAATCTCCAGTTGGTGGCCTTGAGACGTCTAGGAGAAGAGAGATGTGGGAAGACAGATTTGTCAGCTTAACAATCTTCAACAGATTCAGGGAATGGTTGCCCAAAGAACGCTTACACTTGAGAAAACGTTCTTACTTAAGGATTTGGATATTCACAATCCAAATATCCTTAGACAGTGTCCTAGATGCAAATGAGCACTTGGTCAAAGACTTTTATGAAAATGTGGGTCACATCAAGAAGTGCACTAATATGACAAAAATGCGAAATCTGAAAATCAAATTTTACGCTTCCTCCTTGAACAAGTATGTGAGATTTGAAGAAGTGCAAGCTGGTAAGTACTTGGAAAATCTTGCCATCGGTGATGCAGCCCGCCTTTAGCTAGCTGAGATTTTGGCTGCTCAAGGACCACCACCCTCGTGACTCACAGTAGGGGTTCCCATTGTATGGGTCACCCTGGTAGCTTTGATTATGGCTAGGTACCTGATCAATATGAGTGTTATGATGTCAACCAACATCACTATTACTTTCTAGAAGGATGAGAGATCTTGCCCTTACCCGAACTTCCTCACAGATTATTTCAATGATAAAAAGATGGAGCCAAGGAAGTATGATACTAAAGTAAAGGCAAATACGCCTTTTTTACGGTACCACCTCCAGGGTACTGACAACCCAAAGTTCAAAGGTAAAACAACTACCTGCGCTGGCCAGTCTGAGGAACCAACGGTTGTAGCTACTGATTCAGCTGCTAAGCCTTCCACTGATGCCATGCCTTCCATAGTAGATGGTCCTTCCACTGGGACAACAGATATTCCACGACCTTTTTCTTCCAGACCATCAACTCCATTATTTGTGCCAGCCTCATCCACTTATCTACATACTGTGCTGCGAGTCTCCCAAACATTGGCGATTCTCAACAACTGGATGTAGGTAACTACTTCAAAGCCGTCTGACATATCTAGTGCCGTTGCAGCACAGTCTTGTGCCTCAGCAACACCACAGGTACCTCCATCAATGGAGGAAACATTGAAAAAAGATTTTGGAAAACCAGAAGACCATTATAAAGACCCTTATAGCATACAGGGGAGTCATTAAGGAGTTGAGAAAACAGGTAAAGAAAATGTGGAAGTCTCAGGCATCGAAGATGCCATTAGACAAATTGAGAAATATAGTGGCCAATAATGTATCTGCCGGAGACTATCACTGGGCTTACTTATGGAGGGACCACCTTCAGTCCCAGCAGCACAAACAGCACCAGTAGAACTCGAAGCATAACATATAGTAGCCGCCAGTCTGAGGAGCCCATTGCTACTTCCCACACCATTGAGGAGATGCTCCAGATGCTTAGCAATTATGTTGTCCTTCAACCAATTGATGATGAGAATAACTAGAGGAGACCGAGGGTGTTGGGGATGCCATGCAGACTAAGACCACAAAGGGAGTTCTCTTAACTCTCTATCCTTCCTTGATCTTATTTTTGATAAGCGTTAGGGACAATGCTTATCTTTGGTCGGGAGGGGGCTGGGTGGGTGGGTGGAGAGTGATCTATTTTGATTGACTTGTTGACATTTGGCCTATAATAACTCTTATACTATTTTTGTTTTATCTTTATTTTCTCTTTTGTTATGTATATATTCCTTCTTTTCCCTTGATGTATATATTGATTTTCCCTTCGGTTTGTATATTGATTCGTTTTACTTTCCGTAGTTTACTTCGTAGCTTCTTTAGTTTGTTTTCCTTAGTAGTATAACTTCTTATTTACTTAGTAGCTTCTTTTTGATTAGTTAGCTTCTTTTTACATTTGAGTGAACAATAATCATTTGGTTTTTCAATGTCACGGTTCTTTCCAAAGGTGGTTTTGTGTGAACTGTGTGGCTCTTCCCAACGATGGATGGCATGACAATCTTCTTAAGGGATTGAGTCCATTTTTTTATGTTTAGGAAAACATAATACTATGAATAAAAAGGTCTTAAGCACATTTCACTTGGTACCAACACATTTACCTATGACCTTTTGGTTAAAAACAAATTGGCTACAGAATATAGTTCTAGTTGTAACCTTTTGACTCTTGTGTTGACTTAAATAGTCATAGAGTGATTTAGTCAAGCCATTTGTGATTCTCATAACTAGGGTCGTTATAGGCCCACGACTCCATTCACTTTAGCAAACTAGTAGCACGAGAGGTGAAGTATTGAATTGCAAGTCCAAGTACGCATGTTAATAGTCTAGAGCTTGCCCAGAATATGTTTCTAGGCAAACTTCTAAGTGTAACTTGGCTTGAGAAATGATTGTAGGCTCACCTTTATCCAATTTGAAAGATAAGGATGAAAAGCACGTTACAATGATTGAGCCTAAGCTCTTTTTACAATAATCACGTTAAAAGCCTCTACCCATTTTGTGATGATCGTCTCTTGGCTCCCAATCTTTCCTTATTATTCTAGAAATAATTGGTGAAAACATAAGTTTGGGGGAGAGACATGGAGGTTGGAAGTGATAAGTACAAAGAAGAGAAAGAAATGAAGAAAAGGTAAGATAAATAAAAGAGAAAATGCCCAAAAAAGTGAATAAAGTAAAGAGTTGAAGGGAATTCAAAGAAAGATAAGGATGAAAAGCACGGAGTAAATAGAACGGGAGAAAAATGAATGTCATGACTAAGAAAGAGTGACATTACGTCTCTCTAGTTCCCCCATGGAAAAATAAATTGACTCAATGATTCGACAAAGTATGAGCCAAAAAGAGAAAATAGAGTGCTTAAGGAAAGATGAACCTATCCTAGTGCATCAAGTCCTACCATGATCCAGAAAGCCTTCATTACATCCCAAAAAAGACCTATATGATTTCATGTTGAGCGAGCTTGCATTAGTAGTGCTTTACATGAGGGTCAAGCATATGGTACTTCGAGCCGGACTTGTGGCATTTTTTTAAGAGAGATGAGTGAACTTTTCGCAATCCTTGCTTCGAGTGTTACATTCTAAAGTGAGATAATTTGCTAACGGAGAGTAAAGGAGGAGGAGTTTGGGTTCCATAGTGACCTACATGAAAGAGCGAGTTTCTTTAATGAATAATTTCAAGTCGTGATGCTCTAGTGTCATATTAGAAGTATTGTACTCACAAAGTCAAACCATTACATTGTTGATAATTCATACATGTTGTTGGTAATTGTTGGTCCCAATTAGAGTGATTGATTCACCTTAGGCCAGCTGAAATATCCTTTTTTCTATTGGAGGTAGGAAACTCCTTAATTGCTTGAGGATAAGCAAAAGTTTAAGTTTAGGGGAGTTGATCAGTAGAGATTTTGACCGCTTATTTGCTCTCTTTTACTTGTGTTTTAGCTCAAGAATGCTCAAAGGTATTACCAAGAACTAATGAAATGTACTTTCGTGTAGGAATATTGGGAAACGAGCTAAAGAAGTAAAAATCAAATCATAAAGGAGTCAAAATTGGACAAGGACAAAAACACGGGAAAACGACCTAAAGTGCGGACCGCAGAATACTGTGTGCGGTTGCGAACAATGAAAGAACATTGTCAGATTTCTATTAGAGTATACGGACTGCACAATTATTTCTGCAACCATAGAATAGGAGATTCAGAGAGTTGTTTATTGGGCAGGCTGAAGATATACTGATCATACCATAATTATGCGACTGCACTTACAATATGCGGCCAGCAGAAGAGAAGAATTAGAGAGCCATGTTCCAGTCCAAGTTCAAGTATGCGAGTGTACTCAGAAATGTGTTGTCCGCACAATCAAATGAAAGTTAAATGGAGATTTTAACTTCATGCCAAATGCAGGAAGCTAAACTGTGTACATGTTTGCTTTGCTGATGACCTTCTTATGTTCTGTCGAGCTGATGTTATTTCTATCCAGATTCTTCAAGAGGCTTTCCTTGAGTTCTCTAAAGCTTCTGGTTTGCAAGCCAACATTAGCAAAAGTTCTGTGTACTTGGCTGGAATACAGCAGTCTGCTAGTGAAGAAATAATGGAAAAACTGGGATTCATTGAAGGACAACTTCCTTCCAAGTATTTAGGGATTCCTCTTAACTCTAAAAAACTTGCTATTCATCATTACTTACCACTGATTGAGAAGATCACTGCCAAAGTCAAATGCTGGTCTGCCAAAATGCTGTCTTATGCAGGAAGGTGTCAACTGAGTAAGGCTATTATCTTTGACATTCAGACATATCGGGCACAAGTTTACATATTCCCAAAGAAGGTTATGAAGACAATTGAAGCAATATGTAGGTCCTTCCTATGGACAGGTAATGCTACTGTATCCAAGAGGGCTTTGGTTGCATGTGAGAAAGTCTGTAAACCAATTTCTGCTGGGGGATTGAATATCATTGATATGGCTGTATGGAATAAGGCAGCTGCTAACAAGCTGCTTTGAGACCTGGCTAGGAAGAAAGAGTGTCTGTGGATAAAGTGGCTTCACTGCTACTATATAAAACAGTATGATATTGGTTCTATGTCGCTGCCCAAGTCTTCTTCTTGGATTGTTAGAAAGATCCTGGATTGCAGGATTGCTGTAATGGAAAATCAGCAGCTTCAAGGGAATCTCTTTAACAGAATACAATCAATGTGCAAACTAAATAAGCTTCAGTTCCAAAAACTTTATTTTGCTATGCTGCCAGAATATAAGAAGGTAGTATGGAAGAATGTGATGCTGACTTCAAACGTGCAACCAAGACACAAACTCACAATGTGGCTTGCTACTCATCACAGGCTTCCTACTACTGACAGACTGCAGAAGTATGGGATTCAGGTGCTTATAGATTGTATATTCTTGCAGCAACATGCTGAGAACTTTGAGCACTTGTATTTTGATTGCCAAGTTACCAGTCGATTATGGAATAGAATATGGTGTTGGTTGGATACAAAAGAACAGTTGGAAGGTGGGAAGATGAGCTTCAATGGATCTGTAGCATAGCTAGAAGCTAACAACGGCACAAAGCAATTACTGCTTCTGCCTTTGTGACTACTGTAGCACTGATATGGAGGGACAGAAACTGCATTCGTTTTGATGGCAAGGCATTTATAGAAGACCAGTTCTGTAGGGAGGTTGCACTGTTATTGCATATACGAGGCAGAAAATGTAAGAAATGGAAGAATGGTTTACGGCAACTAAACTACTACCCTTAGCTATTGCTTGCATTTTAATACATAGATAGCTTGAATAGAAGTGAATAGTTTAGTGGAATTTGTAAATAAGTAGTAGCTAGTCCATGCTACTGAACTCACTTGTAAATTCTTTGATATCAATAAAGTTAACAGTTACATTAAAAAAAATGAAGAGCGACTGAATCCCACTTTCATTCTACCGCATGAGGCCAAGTTGACAAGTCAAGCTCAATGTTCGGACCGCACAACTTTTGCATGGGCAATTTTATCAGATATTTTCGGCTTTATTAGGTCAAGTTGTATAAGTGTAGAACAACTGAATATTACACTAGATTAGCTTCTAAACTTTAGATTTTCTTTCCCTAATCAACTATTATGCATTCTATGTTAATTTCTTCTTTACTTTGTTTATTTTTCATTAGTAGATAAATTTCTAGCTAAGATTGTAGCCCAGCCCTAGTGTGCGTACTTAATAGGTGTTTGATTTATGGCTTGTTTGTGATTGGGTTAGTGAGATTTAGTCTAGTTCTTGTTTGAATTGAAGAATTAATGATTGCAAATATTTATTCATGCCTAATTGACTTAGTCTCTACTTGAGAAAGAAAGACCAAGTCTACAAAAACTCGGCTAACAAGAAATTGGAGTGAACACAAGAAATTGATAGCCCTAGTTAAAGGGTCAAATCTATAGATAGTTAGACCAGACTTGAGCATATATCACTTATTTTGTGCAATAACCATTTGAACTTAAGAAAGACAATCTGAGAAAAATCACCGAAACTATCAAGAGGTATAGAGTGGGTAATTGTGTGTGATTGCTATATTACAATCCCAACGAATCAAACTTGCACTAGTGTTTATAACCCGTTATGTAACCACCTAGGTAGAAGTCATGATACTAAGTCGTTTATCAACTTGAAAAGCACCCAAAACCAAAAATACCGTCCTTTAGTTTATAATTGCTTCAATAGCTTAACTTAGAAGTAGAAAGAACAAACAAGAATCTGGAAGTTTAAATTGAGGCACCTCATACAATTACACTTAATATATACCTAATCCCACTTATAACTCCATGTGGATTCAACCGTGACATTCTTTGGGTTTTATTATTTCTTTGACCGCCTCGCTACCTATATTTGTGGTTGAGTTTGGGAGAGATCAGACCACGACATGTCTACTTGGATGTGGTGCGTCAGTATGTCCATCGCCAGGGCAAATAAAAAAAGGTTAAGTTCCGACCCTTGATGCCTCCCCATCATAACTGAAAAATAGTCCGAGTCCTCACCTACCATCTTCTCACGGGTCTTTGCTCCATCATACATGTCCTTAAAAACTCTAACATAGGAAACCAGTACATCTCTAACCTCCATATATCTCTATAAAACCTCATTTAAAAATCCATCGTACACATTTTCTAAGTTGATGAATAGCATATGCAAGTCCTTCTTCCTTTCCTTATACTGCTCCGTCAATATCCTAGCAAGGTGGATGGCTTCTATTGTTGAACACACCGACCAAAACCTGAACTGGTTCTCAGAAATTGACACACTCCTCATTACCCTTAACTCTACCTCACTCTCTTAAAGTTACATTCTATGGCTAAGCAGCTTGATACCCTGATAGTTATTGCAATTTTAGATATCTCCCTTGTTCTTGTATGCATGAACCATCATTCTCCATCTCGGCTCTTCGGGTATCTTCTTCATTCTAAAAATGATATTAAATAACCTAGTGAGCCATTCCAAGCCTTCCTTGCCCGCTCTCTTCTAAAACTTCACCGGGGTTTAATCTGGCCCAGTCGCTTTGCCCCTACTCATCTTATGTATAGCCCACTCCACTTTATCAACTCTAATCCATCTACGATAACCAAAGTTACAACGACTCCCAAAGAGTTCCAAATTACCCAGTACAACGTTCATGTCCCCATCCTACTTCAAGAGGCTATAGAAGTAGGTCTGCCCTCTCCGATGGATAAGCCCCTCATCAAGCAAAAGTCTACCTTTTTCTTTCTTGAAGCACTTCACTTGGTAAAAGTCATGAGCCATCCTTTCGCGTGCCTTGGATAACCTGAACAACCTTTTATCCCCACCTCAGCCCTCGAGTTCCTCATATAAATGACTAAAAGTTGCATTCTTTCGCGGTAACCGCTAACTTTGCCTCTTTTTTAGTCAACTTATATTGCTCCCTATTTGCCTTCATTTCCTCCTCGTCTACAGTTTTTACTAACTTCAGATACACCTTTTCTTAGCTTCCACTTTTTCTTGCACCTCCCCATTCCACCACCAATATCCCTTGTGACTACCAGAGCAACCTTTTGAGACCCCTAATACCTCTCTCTTGGCTTCTCTAATGGACTGCATAGTTGTGGTCTATATAGTGGTTGTGTCCCCACTACTCCTCCAAACCCCGTAGTCAACAGCTTGACCCCCAACTCTTGCGCTTTAGTTTTTGTCAAGGCTTCCCACTAGATTCTGTATTGGATAAACATCCCAATCTTCCTCCTCTTCCTCGTGATCTCTTTGTCCATGACCATGAGCATATGAAGAGTCGAGAGGTTCTCAGTCGTGATGACCTTAAAAATTGTACAGAGACTTCTATTATGCTTCCTTCAGTGTAAATAATCAAACTGAGTCTAGGCCACCGAACTCTGGAAGGTGACCAAGTGCTCTCTTTTCTTCGGAAACTCGAGTTTCCTATCATCAAATCAAATGCTATAGCAATGTCTAGCAGAGACGTTCCTCCCCCATTTCTATCTCAAAAACCATAATGACCATGAACATCATCATACACCACAAACATCGCTCCAATATGGCTAATGAAAGCTCCTCCTATGAAAAGCTTCTCGGTATGCGGGATACCACGCACCATCTCATCTAAATCCCCTTAGAAACGCCTCTTGACTTCCTTATCCAAGCCTGTTTGGGTGCGTACACACTAATTATTTTCAAAGTAAAACTTCCAACAACAAGCTTAATAATCATTAGCTGTCATTCACCCTCCTAACCTTCACCACTAGTTTATGGAGATCATAATCAACCAAGATACCTACCCCGTTCCTTCCCCCCAACCTCCCAAAATACCATAGTTTGAACTTATCCACATCCCGGAACTTATCTCCTACCCACCTAGTTATCTGTACGCAAGCTATATAAATTTTTCTTTTCTCGAGAATCATCGCTAACTCTACAGATTTACCAATCAAAGTCCTATGTTCCATGACCTCACTCTAAGCGTAGTAGTTCCCTTAGCCCTCTTACTCCTTACCCCGCACCCCCTCCCCTGCGATGACACACCCGAGATATGACCTTATCCTACCATCATTACTTCAAAGACACTATAATCTAGCAGACACTACGCAAGCACTATCCCGAAAACAAGCGACAAAAATAAAATGAATAACCAAAATATAATCTACCACTAATGGTCGCAAAATAGGTGAAAAGAAAAAAAGGAATTAGTGGGAACTATAATCTACAAGAAAAGGTCAGCAAAACAGGTGAAGAAATAAAATAAAGGCACTAAAGGGAACTAAAATCTACAACTAAAGGTAAAAAGGAAGATGTGCAAGATTAGTGCAGAACTACTCGGGGATATATTGGATAAAGATTCAAAATAAAAATGTAGATAGGTAGATAACACCCTACAAGAAATCAGGTTTACGACGACGCTTATTTGCCGACTCATGAATTAAATGACATTGAATATTAAATTTCTTGACATTTTTCTAAGAAATGTAGTATAAAAGAAGCGGTTAATAAAAATGTCATTAAAATTTTGGACTTTTGATTTAAGTTTCACAATATTTGTCGGAGTTAAACGACTTTTATAATTCAAGTGTTGGGATTTAACTACAAAACTAAAGAAATAGACTACTATGTCTGTTAATACTTTTGTGACATTTATATGACTAAATATGACATTTATAAAATATCGTCATATTTTTAATTTCTTACAATGATAATATAAATAAGTAGGCCAAGCTATTATTAATTCAATTAATTAAAAGGACAAATACTAGGGGTGTACATAGACCGGGTTGGTTCGGATTTTACAATTACCAAACCAAACTAATTGTGTCGGGTTAGTAAATCTAAAGACCAAACCAATCAATTCGGATTTTTCAATATCGGGTTTTCTCGGGTTTTTTCGGATTTTTCGGTTATTCGGGTTTTTTCGAATTTTTCTCCGGTAAAATCTTCGTAATACAAAATATATAACCTATGCTCAAAATATTTCTTTAATCCTAGTAAGATACAACTATATAAAGTATTTTTCAAGAAAATAATACAAAATATGAGATATGTCATGACTCATGACATTGTCCTAAAATATTCAACAATAAAAAATAATAAAATTATGTACTATAAATATTACTAATTAAAAAGTCATAATAAAAATAAACATAATCTAAAAGCACTAATTCATGCTAATCAAGATAGACAAATGAGGGAGTATTAGTTATATGCCTAAAAGCTAAAGAAAAATAAAAATAGGTTATGTATTTTTATCTAAATTATTGCAAAATAAAAAATAAACATTTAATACATTCCCGTTCGTAATATTGAATTGAAAGTCTTTTGTTAGCACTAACATTAATTGCTAGCATTATTTAATTTACTTATATTAATAACTATAAAACTTATTGGAGTATTCAAAAGTTCTAAATACCTTGAAATAATACCTTAAAAGATAAAATTATGAAATTTTGTAAGAAATATTTATAAATTACATTACAATAATTATATTTACATATTAAATATATCTAAAATAGTTATATATGTAATGTCGGGTTGGTTTGGTTTCGGTTTAACTTAATTAGTTAAAACCAAACCAAACCAATTATGCTCGGGTTTTTTTTTTCCAACACCAAACCAAGTCAAACCAAACCATAATCGAGCTTTTTTCTATAAGCCCAAATGCTAATAGGCAGGCAAGGAAAAGTCACCAACAAATTCAACCGACTATATTTTTTGATTCTTCCACTTACTGCTTCTTAATTGAACATCATGTACATAAGGATATGTTCTATGCCTTTCATTTTCCCAAATAAAAAAGATTGTTGTGCGCATCTTCTCTCCAGCTGGATATATACGTCGTTTCTTCATTTGGCAGATGCTTATGGTTGGTTAATATTAACGAATCATAAATTCAAGAATTCCCCATAAGACTAAATATTGGCCACAACGTTCTTTCTATCTATGCAAAACCACGTGACATACTGTGTGCTATTTCTATCTACTACAACAACAATAACTATCCAATATAGTCGAACAAAGTGTGATTTGGGGAGGGTAATATGTAAACAGGTCTTACCCCTACCCGAAAGGGCAGAGAGGCGTTTCCAATCGACCTTCGGCTCAGTGAAGAAAATGGAAAAACAAAAACAAAAATAAAAGAGCATTAGTAACTCCAGCAGAAATAACGTAAATAATTAGCTAAACATAAAAACGATAAATAAAATAGCATACAAAAATTTTTATCTACTAAATTTCGAGAAATATGCGAATCTTTTCCTATCTATCCGTGTAATTCTGTACTTTTCACTTTTTACAAAGGCAAGGGGAATATGATTGGAGAGAGTAAATGCATTTTCATGTTTGGAACGCTACCACGCTATGTTGCTTCTTATATTCATGAATTTATAAATTCTGTTTGAACTTCCTATATATATATACCTACTTGACAGTTTCCGTTTTTTTTGTTGCATAAAGGAGAACTTCATTAATACTAAAATATACGAGTTACAAGGTTTGGGACCGAATGTAGAGTTTTAGTTCTAGTTACATCAAAATGTAAATGAAAGGAAATAAAGGGTAGGAGGTTGTCAAAATGTTATCAATCTATTGTCACTACTTAGTTGTATGGGAGAATTTGAGTCTATTAATTATCCTTTTTAAAGAAAATATTATTTACATATATCAGTGGTGAATTGTTCTGATATTATATGGTGACATGAGAAAGATCTTTACATATCATAAAAATTAGGGTTTTTGATGACACAGAAGGAGTTGAATCTTCGCCATGATAACACACTTGTATTCCCGGGAAGAGTATGCGTTCCTCAGGAAACTAACATGTTCTACGACATCTTGGAGGATTTTGTTCTACAACTACAACATTTATATTTTTTTATTAATACTAAAAATCCTCATTGCATAACTACTTTAGTTCTACTAAACAAGGAGATATCCATAGCATAAATTTGTCTCCGATCACTGGTTATTCATGGAGGTGAGCTGCATGCACTCGTCCGTGGTAGCTTGGAGTTGTCTTTTGGTTATTCAATTGTATTCAGTTGATTGTTTTCGTTTTGTACGAGATTTTCAGACTTTATCTATGTTACGTTATTCATACCGCTTATGCAAATTGGGATCGTGACATTTTATATTCTTAAACTTGATAACCCAAGACACATAAAATAATGAGGAAGTAATATTATTCATTACAGCCAAGGAAACTATTTGTGTCGCTATAAAACTTTCTTATTAAGTACAACAAGGGTAAAATAAAGAGTTTAAAGTTGAGTTATTACAAAATTCCTATAGTTGGTATTTTATATCCATATGGCATTAGCTTTGATGAGCAAATCCTTTAACTTTCCCCTAATATTGAGACTAATGACTTCATTAGATCCACCAACAAGTTCCTTTCCAATGAATGTAGTTGGTGTACTTGGCTTGCATCCCAATTCAAGCAAAGCTCTCTCTACTTTTTTACCATTCGGGAGTTCATCAATCTTGTGCACTGTTGGATTTGCACCAAAACCTCTAATTAGGATTTCAATACTGTAAGAAATGCAACAAGTGTCTTTGCTGAATATCACAACCGGGCTTTCGGATGCTAATGTCATCAGTGTATCCATTGTGGCAAATCCTAATTAATCGAACAGTGAGTTTTGGATACTGAATGGTTGTGAAGAAAATAGAAGCAAGAGTTATATATGGTTCTTGAAATAAAGCTTTTGGAAAGAGTAGCTACAAGTTTGAGTTTCAAGAAGCTTGACTTTATGTAGTTATATAGTTATAAATTTACCAAACAGTGGAAAAGATTGAGTATCCACTCCAAATTATTCTTGATTTTGGATAATTATTAAGATGTGATTTGTTTTGTCTAACTGGAACCACGAGCTGGTGGAAAATTTTCCCATGTTCAAAGTACTTAGAGAGGATTTCTTTACGTTTAAAATATTCCAGAAAACGATTAAAAGCACGTAGGGTTATATGCAAAAATCTAGTCTCAATCTTGAGATGAAAGGAACGGCCAGTGGTCAGAGTAAGTTGTAAAATTTGTTAAACTTGATTGCCTATATTTATTACTCCCTCCATTTCAATATATGTGAACCCATTTGACTGGGTACGAATTTTAATAAAAGAGAAGACTTTTGAATTTGTGGCGTAAATGAAGCACATATATTTTGTTGACTATAAATTATTGCACAAAGCTAAATTGTTTCCTAATAGAAAAAGAAGTCATTCTTTTTTACACGAACTAAAAAAAAAATCACATAAATTGAAACATAGAAAGTATTAAACTTACTCATGCATATGGTTTAAACGTACAAAATATGATTTTATTTAAAGGGACAAAAATTATGTATATAGCAACCGAAGTGAAGCATTAAAGTACTAAATTAATCAACAAAATAATGCCTAATTCTTAAATCAATATGCAAAGGGGATTAATGGTGGAATACTGAGGTCCAAGGCAAATTGGAAGCCAAGAAAGCAACATATCTGAAGCTTCTGGAGAGTCACGAGGAGGAGAAGATGGCGAATAGGAAGCAGTATTAGATGGCTAAGAATGATGTAAAATTAGCAGTTACAGCGGCCAAAATTGTCGTGTTTGAACACTTGTATGAAGAACTTGGAAGCAAAGGAGGGGATAAGAAGTTTTGCAGGCTAGCCAAAGGTGCGGGAAAGCAAAGCTCGCGACCTAGACCAAGTGAAGTGCATCAAGGACGGGGAAGGGGAGAGTTTTGTAGGATGAGGAACTTATTTGACGAAGATGACAAACTTACTTTCATAAATTTTTGAATAAAGAGGGGGATAGGAAAGTTGAGTTAGGTTACTTAGAGTACTCCACGACTTTTTGGTATTGTATGCATATAAGAGTCGAAAAGGTTGAAGAGGCTATGCGTAAAATGAGTAGGTTGAGAGAGATTGGTCCGTACGAGATCCCAACAGAATTTTGGAAGAGTATGCGTAGGGAAGGCTTGGAGTGTCTCACTCGATTATTTAATATAATTTGTAGGATGAAGAAGATGCCCGAAGAATGGAGATGGAGTACGACGATCCCATTGTATAAGAACAATGGTGATATTCAAATTTTCAACAACTACAGGGGCATCAAGTCATTAAGACATATTACGAATGTTTGGGACAAGGTGGTGTAGCAGAGTTTGCGGATTGTGACTATTTCTGAAACTTGTTCGAATTTATGCCGGGATGATGGAAGTTATTCATCTTGTTAATAAGTTGATGGAGCAATATATGGAGGAAGAAAGATTTGTCGACGCACCCTTTTTCAAATAGTTGAAATCGGGTTCACAACATTTAGGAGGACAACTCTATTCCCTTTCGAGAATTGGGTTTTGGAATTGAAGAGTCACCTAATGATTAAAGTGCATTAGGACACTTTAAGAAGGGTTTACGTTGAAGAAACCAGAGTTTGGGTAAGGGATATAAATTATCTCGAGGGAAAGGTGTTAGGCACCCCTTAAGATTCACTAGTGTGGTCCCGACCATATTACAATTGTGACTTTACAAATAAACAATCAAGGCTCAAATAAGGACCTGCAGTTAAATTGAAACTTATGAAAGTAAGCAGAGAGAGAGTGAAAATCTGAAAGGTCTAAACAATCCTAAAGAAAGCAAACATAGACAAACAAAGGAAAATGGGTGCTAGGTTTATGATTAATATGGATCACTTCAATGCAATACCCAGCAACCACTCCTCAGCACGTGATATTAGCGCATCGGTCATCATCTCCATATTTTAGCCTTCCCACCCCGTAAAGGTTATTTAAATGTCTGGATTGGTCACGAATGCTTATTGCGGTGCCATTACCCGTCCCCTCCTATAAGTCCAAGAGGGTATTTAGGACCAACTATTCCGATAGGGTAAGGACTAGGCTGAACCCTTAGGTTTAAAGGACAAAATACTAGGCGCCATACATAATAAGTAGGACTACACATAAAGGGGACATACAAGGCAAATAATAAGTTCACAAATTCCTCCACAACTAAACATGTAGTTAGCACGTCTTTCACATTTAAGATCTCAAAAATAGAATTTAAAAAAAAAGAATTTTGTAAAGAGGTAAGATTCAGTGAAAAGCGAAATGTTTAATTAAAAAGGAGTGAAGAATTTAAGAAGTGTAACTAAAGATGGCAGCAAGTGTATAGTAGTTTAGTAATTAGTAAAAGTATAGCTAAACATGTTGAAGCATACTTTGAAAATATACTAATGACATTAAAGATGCAGTATTTTAGCACGATTCTGAACAAGCAAAACAATCCAGTAGAAGACATGATAAACAGATGCCTGATTCTGAGATTATTTCAAAACAAGACGGGCGTTTTCACAGAAAGCAGAGCAAACTTCAGCGACACAAATAAGGAACGAAGTTCAGTAGTTTTAAAAGAGGCTGAGTAGTCCGAAAACAGGCAAAACAAAATTAATCAATTTATTAGGCCTAAAGCTTGCCTAGGCAGCGTAGGTTTTGCCTTCTTGAAAGATGAACATGCATATTAGTCCAATTTTAAGAAGCGGATGCAGTTTAACAAAACTTGTATTATTAGATTAAATGTACTAGCGAGGCATTTAGCAAATCGCAACTCAGACGAAATAAAAATCCTAAGTAACATGGTGTCTAATGCACGTAAAAAAGTCCTAAAAAGCATGGTCTCTAAATGCCAGTATAAATGCATCAGATGATTACTTGTCGATTATTAGCAGACCCTGATTACAAAATAAATATGACACAAGACTCGCAGTAAAGAGCTTGAAACATGATTTCTAATTGAGAGATACATGTCCTACACAGGATTTCTATTGCACAAACAAGTAAGTAAAGTTCTATAAGCATGTTTTCTACCCGTCATTTAAACATAGCATGCACAACCCCCTCCCAAATTCACTATAACCCCAATCAGTTGTTTACAAGTTATTACAAACCGTGATAGCTGAATTATAATAATAAAGAAAAAATAAGAAGTTATTTTATGGGGATCCTTCAAACAAGTCCATTCTTCCAACCTCAACCCTTTCGAGTTTCACAGCTTTTGCCATGGCCTATGTGCGGCAAAGCTCCCTAGGGCCCCATTAGGTCCCTGGCCAATACCAACATCTAGACATTTAAAGGAATGTAGGACAAGTGGAATACCACCCTTGTGTGTTAAAGTTCAGTGAGTACTCATAAGACAAGTGGAATACCAGCCTTGCCAAGATATCACTTGGGCCTGAATTGTCTGCACATTAGGCCTCGACTCTCTTGCTCACCTCGAGCTCATTTTCTTTCTCCCTCAACGCCTCTTCAAGGATTCTACATTTCTTGATGACCTTCATCAACTCATCATCTTTCTGCTTTACCTTTTCCTTGATGTCTTGGAAGTATTCGCGATACTTCCTCTCCATCCTCTTAAAAATGGTTTTTCGCCTCTCTTCTCGCGAGCACTCTCAATCTCCAAAATAATTGCCTGAAAAGAAAATAGGAAAAGAAGAAGATAATCAGTCAAATGAAAGAGTAGAGTGAAAGGAATGAAAATTAGAAAGGTCAAAAAAATTAACCTACGGGTGAGGCCGACTATGCCCGATGACAGCGCGGCATCGTCCAACGTCTCAAGGGGGCTGCCCTCCACATCGGAGCAAAGGAGACATAAGGAGGGGACTACATCATCTCTATTCACTAGTAAGTCCATGATCAAGAGGAACCACGATGGTCCTCGAGGACCCATCTAACCTAATATTAACGCGAAAAAACTTCTCGCTTAGCATCCAGACCTTGTTAGGATCTAGATCGGACCCTATCTCATAGCTGGCCTCAGTAACTCCAACGCCTCTCTCATAAGTAGACATAGTGGGATATCCGACTGGCGTCGAGGATGATCGAATATCTCTCGGTACAGTACCCATGACTTCTACAAGTGACCTACTAATGCCAAAATAGCCTCAGGAAAAGGCACGCCTTCCACGGCCCCCGTTGATGGCAGGACTTCATCCGGCGGGCCAATATAGCTTTCAAACACGGTAGTGGTTGGCTCATGATCATTCCTTGAAGAATCCACTACTTATATGGTTCTAACACCAACATCTACCGACTTTATTTTAATAGGAATCAGATTTTCTTCACTCGATAGTGATTCATCTATTAAGTGCAACATGGGAAAGGCTGGAATATCTATTGTTGAGGCCGCTGACCGTCATATAGGTCTAGTCAAAGATGGAGGCCGAACAGAAGTGGTCGGTTGGGTAGGCTTGTACACAGTCACAGCAATGGAGGATCCCCTCGTAGTAATCACTTGGCGGAATTCAGGAGTAGGATGCCTCGACCTCCTCGAATCTCTCTGATCAACAAACAAAAAAAGTAAAAAGAAGGTTAAGAGGTCAACCTCCACTTCTGCGATTAGAAACAGGTGATCAAAAGGCCTCAGCAATGCAAACTTTAAGTGAATGACTCACTAGTTGCTTAGGGCTTGGGCCCAAACTTCTTACGTAAGGTTGACCATTCACAAGTCTTTACCATATGGGGAATGACCTGGATAACCCAATCATGATATCTACAACTAATGGAGGGGGATCGACCTTGACTGAACGAAGGAAAACAAAATGATTAACACAAGAAAAATAAGCATTTAGCAGAGATACTTACGGGGATAACTCCATGCCTCAAGAAATCTATTTGCATTTGTCACTACGTCCTTGGTCTTCATGTACAAGTAATTTAGCCAAAATCAACAATTTCCTTCACCATCAATCTTCAATATCGGGCTCTTGCTTCCTCAGTGACGGAGGTGAAACATTGCTCCCTATGGAAACTGGGTGCAAAGAGATGCATTCGGTGGCGAAGAGATTCCACGGGCCAGCCAATTCCACGTACTTCGTTATCCTGAGGCAGAGTTTGTAGATACAAGGATAAATCTTGGACAAGTAGTCATCGTAGTATCGGCATAATTACTCCACCAATAAGGAAGAGGAAAAGAAAATCCTAAATAGAACAGATACACATAGAATGTGCAATATCCGAGGTAGTAAATCTGCACCTCATCACAACCAGCTAGGACCAGGTCAATATCGGCAAAAATTTTGAACTTTGCTATGAATAGCAAGGGCAGCCAGACCCATCTCACATTTCGCAGCCTCATGGTTGTCCTCTGGCCGCTATCTAGTCTTCTCGTTACGAGAAGTTATTTCCTCCACTGTAGGAAAGCTTTCATCTTCTGCAATAATGGCGGCCCCATAGTCATGGTGACACATGCTCACTACCAAGGGTGCTGGGTTAGATCCTCACCCAAAATTAGAAGATGTATTGACCATCTTTATTTGTTTATACATGAAGAATATGGAAGCACAGATGAGGTATGAGTAGCAAAAGTCACCAAAACCGATGAAGACAGGGACATGAGACTAAGGGCAATGGGAGCAGAAGCTCTACACAAAGAAGGAAGAGAGATACAAAGGGATTCAATACTTGAAATTACAAAGAATAAGGAAAAGGATCTCATATCCCTATTTACAAGAAAATATGCATCAGTATCGAGGAAACAAACTGTTAGTGGCCAATACGGGTATCAAAACGGTAGAGGCACGAGAAATGATGCAATACATCAAAAAAATGCGTAATCATGATGCATGATGTCGTGATGTCACTCTAAATCGACACGACCATAAAAGATGTCTCACAAAATTCCACGTAGACATCACGTCTAAAACGTTACTATACTACCTGCTTGCCTAAATTTCTCAATAGCAATTAACAAAGTCGTCTCATGAAGGTCGTCTAGAGTCGGACTCAATAAGCAGAGAGACTAACTGTATGGGTCAAAATCTACCTTGAAGGGATTTAATATAAAGAGGTATTATGAAAAGTAATTTGGCCGAGGCTCACTAGCAATTAATTTCCAAAGCTGGGCAGCCAACGATGGCCATTCAAATGTCATAAGCAAAAGTAACGGCTAGTTTTTTAATAGGATCTTTTAGGAGAATATTCCATTGAATATTCTATGTACTTATAATTTTAGGGTTGATTATTGTATGTCCCAAATAAATAGATGGAGAGATAAGGTAGAATATATGTAATATTCTCTGATAAGAACACTCCTTGAAAAGCAGAATCTCCGTGGATAAAATACAAACGTTAAATTTCTAGAGAGATTCAGTTTTCTATTATTCAATACTTTTCCACTAGATCCAAGAAGGGTCTCAATATTCTAGTATCTATCTATCATTCATCCTTGTCAGAAGAAGGAATCATCTACCTTATTCAATGCTGGATAAATTCTTTTCCTTATTTACTTTAATGACAACTAATGCTATTTATTGTTTGATATTCCCTCATCATTAATCTTCTTGGGACATTGAATACATGCCATATTTAGTCTCCTCTCAATACTGTTATTTGTTATTTATGACCACCGATTATAGATCCGAAGTTATTATTATAAACTGGGTTTAACCCCTCGTTACACAAAGTTAATTAGTTTAACCAAGGTTTTACAGTTTTTGGCCAAACAAAGATAGGTGTGGCCCCTGTAGAGGACATGATGCATGATGCGAGACTTATATGGTTCGGTCATTTGAAGAGAAGAGACATAGATGCACTGGTGAGAAGGTGTGAGATGATGGCCTTGGAGGGACTAATGAGAGGTAGAGGCAGGCTAACAAGGTATTGGGGAGAGGTGATTAGGCAATATATGGCATTTCTCCTACTTAGTGAGGACATGACTATGGATAGAAAGTAGTGGGGCAAGCAAGATTTTCATTAAATGGGTTCAAAAAAGAAAAAAGGTCAAAATTAGAAGAGATTGTGGCTAGTGAGAATTGAACTAATGACCTCATAAAAATTTTTGGACCCCCTTGACCATCTTAGGCTTATGTCAAGTGGATTCAAAATATAATATTTAGAGATAAAAAATAGATTTTGCCATATATACACGGTATAATTTTTTGGAGGTATGGAGATTGGGAATTAAGGTAAAAGATTAGGTAGCCGAGCATTGTTCGTGTTTGTAACAATAGCTTTACTACATGACTTAGTGTCATGTATGTACTTTCGTATTCCTTGACTTCTGTTATTACTTGTTATTGCTTTTGTTTCAGTTTTCTGATTGCGGTACCTAGCATTCGTTTTATATTTTTTGCTTCAATTTTCTGATTGGTGTGCTTGTTGCTCTTTTTTTTTACGTACTTTTTCTAAGCAGAGGATTACTGAAAATAATTTCTCTACTTCTTATAAGGAAAAAAATTTGTATATGCACTTGGGCCTCATTTATTAGACTACGCTGGATTTATTGGTGTCGTCTTAAATGAATAGTGCTACATATATCCGTTCTAATAATAAGCGGAGTACCTTAGAAATTATGGATATTACGCTAGATATTGATTGTCGGTTGTGCTAATTAGACAAATTACAATTTTCAAGATAATCAAACAACCAAGTAAAAAGGCAATTAACTTGTAATGGAAAGATAAATAGATTAATCTACAAAAAGACGTGTCACTTGCTAACAGGTCTATCTATTGAATCATCTGCTAGATTATGTAGAGTTTTCGATTCCATTAATGATATTCCAAATGCTGTTTTCCTTATTGGAATTTAAACAAATAAAAAGCCATGCGACTTTTCAGTATATGAAATCACATTTCCCGTACTAGAAGAAAAGGGATGTACCCAAAAGAATATCACATCTGAAATGCCAGAGATATCCAAATCAATTAATCTCATTACGAAGAATATTATGCATTTTCTTAAAAAGAATATTATGACACTAAACAACAACAATAAAAACAACCCAGTATAATCCTATTTAGTGGGGTCTGGGGAGGATAGTGCGTACGCAAACCTTCCCTCCAATAACTTTCCACTTTGCTCTTGGGGAGACTCGAATTCACAATCTCTCGGTTGGAAGTGGGGGTTGCTTACCATCAGAGCAACCCACTTGTCTAATATTATGACACTACATATTTTACTTTTACAAACCAAAATGATTTTCACTCAAACATAAAGCTGGAAGCACACTCTAAAAGGGCTTACTACTACTTCGAAAAGCCGCATATATCATGTTGAAACCCAATTGAAAATATTGAAGATAGGAAGGTCACAGTATCATAGTTTGCCTCCGCACTAAATAAAAGGAAGATAGAAAATATTCGGAATTTATGTTTTTAAAAAAGTGCAATGAGGTCTATATAGCTAAAAGAATAGGCTATTAAAAATAAAATGAGAAGTTTAATTTAAATTATTTTCAGTTTTAAAAATATATTATTCTTTTTGAAACTAATATATCAAAAAGTTGTGCCACATAAAGTGAAATGGATTTGTTTCAATACAAGACATGCATCGTCAAGTCATAAGTGATCTTTCTTATTAATGCAACTACGGAATAGAATGGACTTTAGGTCTAACTTAACCCCAAAAGCTAGCTTATGAGGTGAGATTGTCCAAGCCATATAAGGAGACCAAGGACCTCAAATCCCTCCGATGTGAGACAACTCAACAATGGCTTTCAGCTCCCATATTAATTCCTCAAGCTTTTTTCTGAACAATTAATCATTTTTGGATCTTGTATATGACCTATGTATTTGAAGGTTTCCGCGAGTAACTGAGTACATCATAAGCAAATGAAGATAAAACCTAGGGGGAAGCTGATCAATACATGTCATTTTTACACAATTACACAAATAGCCTGTTGAACTCGTTATTTATTTTTTCTAGCATGTATATATAAATTATATATAATTATGTAGGTATTATACATAATTAATCTATAAAAGACGTGTCACTTGTTAAGAGATCTATCTATCATCTGCTAGATTATGTAGAGTTTTCGATTCCATCGAAGATATTCCTAATGCAGTTTTCCTTTTTGTAAAACTAATAGAATAAAAATTTATGTGTTATAAATAGAACTCTAATTAGGGTGAATGCCTATCTAATAGAAGAGTTCTACTTTGAGGCTAAGTCTTTTCTCTTCCTATAAATAGAGGGGTCTTACCCCATTGTAAATCATCCCAAAGTATCAATAAGAATACTCCTCTCCCTCTACTTTTCTCTTTATTGTTCTTGTTCTTATATTATTTCATAACACTATGTGACTTTTCAGTAGATGAAATTACATTTTCTAGTACAATTCTCCCGTACTAGAAGAAGAAACTGGATGTACCCAGAAGAATATTAGAGAGAAAATGCCTAAATTTTAGGATATCCAAATCAATTTCATCAAGAAGAATATTAGAGAGAAAATGCCTATATTTTAGGATATCCAAATCAATTTCATCAGGAAGAATATTTCCAAAAGAATATTATGATAACTATATGTTACTTTTACAGCGAAATGATTCTGCCTCAAAAGAGAAAATTTCCACCAAACCGTAAATACTTATTGCCAGTTCGAAGAGCCGCATATATTAGTAAATGGGTACTTGAAATGACTTGGCCTTAAGTTTCATTTCTTTTTCTTTTCATTTTTGTTCTTTTTGTCAACCCTAACTTGAAGATCCTCCTTTCATATGTAGATTCTTTGACACAGACTGTAAAACACCAATATCTTTGAAACAGCCTATAATGCTACAAAACATAAGTATCTTTGAAACAACCGTAATAGACAGTATTGGGGAATAATTCTTACTTATTATGAGTCCAATTTCTTTTTTCGCAACACATGTGGGAGTCAACACCCTTCATCCCATGTGCCCATGGGAGGATTCAACACCCTCCCTGTATTGCCTAGGCATTTAAAGCGTGAACAATATAAGATGGGACTCAATACGTAAATAGTAAAAATAGATACCAATATCAGGCAAATAATAACTTGAAAAGGGTCTGATTCTGATATCATAGTAAACAAATGGACCTCATGGATAATTCAACTTCAGACGTTAAGCTAATGAGGTAAGAATTGCCCAAAAGCATATAACGAGTCAAATTCCTCTTCCCACATCCGATATAAGACTCGACAAGAATAAAAGAGAATTTGTGTGAATTCAAAATGTTCACTAGGCTATGTATATTAGTGATTACACCAAAGGGGTGTCCAGATTTGATGCGAGGCTAATATATTATATTTAATATCATCATTTACCTTATACTTTACTAATAAATATTAGTGCTCCATACTATGTTTATGCTTAGTTGAGTTATTTTTTATTTTTTTGTGTAAGCTCATTTGAGAGTGAAGTGGAAAGAAAATCGGACAAAGTGTTGAGCTAAAAGATTACTTAGCCTCTAAGCCTAAACACATATATTCATAATTATTGTATTCTCATTGTATCATTATTGTATATTGTATGTATACTACACATTGGGCTAGAGTATTTTATTTTGGGCCTGTTTAGATTCTGGTTTGCTTTGGCCCAGTCCAAATTGTATACTCTGACCCACATTTGATATAAGGGTTAGAGGCTTCTAGAATAGTTTTTAGTTTTCATTTTCTTGGTTCATTAATTAAAAAAATCAGAGAAAGGTTCTCCTCCCTTTCTCTCTCTATCTCTAATTCATCTCCGATTCACCATGTTTACATAGTATTAGAGCGTGGTTCTCCCTCTCGGCTATATACTTTGTCTTCTCGGTTCTTCCGGTTTGGGTTTATTGTATTATCGGTGATAATTTCTGGATTTTTCAAGTTGTTGGTGATGATTCTGGATTTTTTTGATCTGTTGGTGAAATCGGAGATGGTTTGTTGCTGATTCTTCAAGCATGGTGTTAGGGTGAATTTTCGATACCTCTTGTGCCTGATTCCGTCGGCTTCTCTGAAAGCTAGGGTTTTTTATGAACGAAGCTAGGGTTTTCTCTGAATTTTTTTTTGAAGGCCGTTTCTTCTCCGGTAGAGTAGCAGTATGGTAACCCTATTCTCACTCTTGATTAGAGCTTGCATGTGTTTTTGTTGCTGGAATATTTGTTGTATTGTATAGTTCATAGATATTAAATCACTTTCCTCTCATCCTTGTTGTTCTGTTTCAGATGGCAAATATGAACTCTGTTAATCCCCCACCTATTGACCCTATAAGTCCTCTCTTTGTTAACTCTTCTGATGTCCCCGGTGTTTCCCTTGTTTCTATTCCTTTCTCGAGTAGTGGCTATGGGGGTTGGAAGAGAAAGATGATAGTTGCCCTGTACAAAATTGGTTTTGTTGATGGCACTAGCCCTAGACCAAAGACTAACTTGGCTGAACAGAAATTATGGGACAGATGCAATAATATGGTCATTTCCTGGTTGAGTGCCTCTCTGTCTTCTCAAATAGCCGAGAGTGTTCAATATTCTGAGACTGCACAGAGTATATGGGCACAACTCAAAGCCAGATATGGCACAGCCAATAGGACCAAAATTTTTTAACTTAAAAGAGAACTCTCTCATTCTTCTCAAGGACCTCTAGATATAGCATCCTATTTTTACAAACCCAAAGGGTTATGGGATGAGTTAGGAATAGTATGCCCAAATCATGGAAAAAGATGTATTTGTGCTGCCAAACCTGGCATCATAAAGGATGATGAGGAAAATAAGGTGTTTCAATTCCTCATGGGCCTTAATGAAACATATATGGGGTGAGGAGCAATTTGCTAATGATTCAACCTTCTCCTAGTCTTGACAGTGTCTATAACATTCTCCTCAATGATGAAAAACAAAGATAAGTTCAGTCTGTCTCCCAGTTCAATCCCGACTCTATGTCCTTCAGTGTCAACACACATAAAACTTCTACACCTTCTTTCAGTCAAGCTGCATTGCCCAACTCTCCTCCTCTTAGACAGTATGCCCAGAGAGTTACTTTTGATCAATCCAGAGGACCTCTCTTCTGTAGATATTACAAGAAGTCTGGGCACTTAATTGATAAGTGTTACAAACTTCATGGATTTCTTCAAAGCATCAGGTTTAACAAAGGGAAGAGACCTACTGCTGCCCATGTCACCACTGGTGTTGATTTCACCTCCTTCCCTTCTTCTGATGGACACAATTCTCATGCTTCTGGAAATCATATTGAGGGTCATTCATCTGTCCAACATGTAGATGGACATGATTCAGTAATTCCTGGATTGAGCATGCAACATTATGATCAATTGATGAATCTGCTGCAACAGTCCAAATTGGGTGACTCCACTGCTCAGACTTCTCCTGCTCAGACCTCTCCTACGTTGTGTGCTACCAACTTTGCCGGTACTATGCTTAGTGAGAGTCCTGTTTCTGATTCCAAACTCTGTCTACTTACTCATATTGCTTCTGTCTCCTGGATAATAGATTCAGGAGCTTCTGATCATATGACATCTAATAAGAACTTACTCTTCAATATCACACCTTTACTTGTGCCTTATCTTGTAACTCTTCCTAATGGATACAAAGTAAAAGTGACTTCAACTGGATCTTTTGCTTTAACTCCCTACATTACTCTTTATAATGTACTGTTTGTTCCATCTTTCAAACACAATTTAATTTCTGTCCACAAGCTAGTGAAACAGTTGCACTGTATTGTTCTGTTTACTGCAACTTCTTGTTTCCTTCACATGTAATAGGCCCCTTCTCTGAAGATTCCTCTGGATCTTGGTAAAGAGGAGGCTGGTCTGTACAAATTTGCTTGGGTGCCCCCTTAATCTTCTTCTTTAATTGTTGTTCTTCTACTTCTGTATGCTCCATTAAAGATTATTGTACTCATGTTTGTTCTTCTGACCTTAATTCTGTTGCTTTACATTCCAATGTAAATAGTTCCAATTGTTATAATAAAACCGATGCTAATGACATGAACTACATTTGGCATTTAAGACTGGCTTACATTCCTTTTGCAAGCAAGAAACACATTTCTTCTTTATCTTTTCCTTTTGCTTCCAAACAACCATTTCCCTGTTCTGTTTGTCCCATGGCTAGGCAAACTTGACTTCCTTTTCCTCACAGTTCAATCAGTACCTGTAGACCTTTCCAACTTATTCATGTAGACACTTGGGGCCCTTATCACACACCCACCTCTTCTGGCTCTAGATATTTTCTTACCATAGTTTATGATTTTTCTAGAGCAACCTGGACACATTTACTGGGGTATAAAAGTAATGCTTTAAGCCTTCTTAAGTCCTTTTTGTGTATGGTCAAAACTCAATTTAATGCTACTGTACAAACTGTCAGAAGTGATAATGCTTTGGAATTGGGGTCTAGTCTTGCTGGTGTTTCTTTCTTTAACCAACAGGGCATTATTCATCAAACTATCTGTCCCCATACTCCTCAACAAAATGGTGTTGTAGAAAGAAAACATAGGACCCTCCTTGAAGCATGTAGAGCTTTACTTTTTCAATCAAATTACCTATTCATTTTTGGGGGGACTGTTTATTGACTGCCACCTATTTGCTTAATAGGATTCCATCCAGACTTCTTCACGACAAATCTCCTTATGAACATGGAAAAACCCCTACTTATTCTCATTTAAGGGCATTTGGCTGTCTTGCATATGCCACTGTACCCATTCCACAGAGAGATAAGCTGAAACCTAGAGCTCGCTCCTGTGTTTTTCTGGGATATCCTTTTGCAAAAAAGGGCTACAGGCTATATGACCTCACCACTAAGAAGTATTTTGTGTCCAGGGATGTTGTCTTTCATAAAACCTGCTTTCCTTTTGACTCTGCTTCTGCTGTTACCTCTGGTTCTTCTACTTTTCCTCCTCCTCCTGTTCCTTCCCCTAAGATTCCCTGTTCTGACTTTGTTTTGCCTGTTCCCCCTTGTCCTTCTCTTTTTCTTTTCCTTCTGGCTCCATTCCTGTTTCTTCATCACTTCCTTCCTCCCTTTCTTCTCCTTCTGTTCCTCTCTCTGTTATTAATCCTCCTCCTTCCACTCCCCTTCTCCACCCTGCTCCTTCTCCTCCAGCTGCTCTTTCCTCTGTTGTCCCTACTGGACACAGAAGATCTGGCAGACCACATAATCCTCCCTCTTATCTCAATGATTATGTGTGTCACCTGCCTTTCTTTTCTGGCTCTTCCTCTTCTTCTTCTCCTTTAAAATCTGAACCCCTCTATTATTCTCAAGCTGCATCAGTCCCAGCTTGGCAGGATGCTATGAGCAAGGAGTTTGAGGCTTTGGATGCCAACCATACTTGGGACATTGTTCCACTTCCTTCTGGCAAGAAGCCCATAGGCTGCAAGTGGGTCTATAAGATTAAATATAAGGCTGATGGTAGTATTGAAAGATACAAAAGCTAGGCTTGTCATTAGGGGTGATACTCAAATTGAGGGTGTTGACTTCACTGAAACTTTTTCTCTTGTGGTCAAGATGTCTACTGTTAAGTGCTTGATTGTTGTGGCTGTTATAAAACATTGGGCTCTTTTTCAACTTGATGTTAGTAATTCCTTCTTGCATGGTGACCTTGATGAGGAGGTATATATGAAGCTTCCTCTAGGTTTGTGTGTTTCTGCCCCTTATGATCCCTTTGTTTCTGCACCTCTTGTGTGCAAGTTACAGAAGTCTCTTTATGGACTGAGACAGGCTTCCAGGCAATGGTATGCCAAGCTGTCTCAGGCTCTATACTCCAGAGGCTATGTTCATTCTATGAATGACTACTCTTTTTTTGTCAAGGGTCAGCCTGGGTGTCTTGTGGTCCTGGGATTGTATGTAGATGACATTATTATCACTAGGGATGATGTTGCTGAAATTTCTGCCCTCAAGGTCTTCCGGGATGACCAATTCTGAATCAAAGGTCTTGGGTCTTTGCACTATTTTCTAGGCATTGAGGTGTCATCTGTTGCTGGTGGTGTGCTCCTTAATCAGCACAAGTTTATTTCTGACTTGCTGCATCAGTTTGACTGTGTGGCTGTCTCCCCTGTAGTCAGTCCTTTGGACCTCAATACCAAATTGCATGCTGACTCTGGTGATTTTTTCCCTTCTCCTGATCATTACAGGAGCTTGATTGGCAAGCTCCTCTTCTTGACACATACCAGACCTGACATCTGTTTTGCTGTTCAGCATTTGAGTCAATTTTTGAAGGCTTCCAGACTTCCTCACATGTCTGCAGCTCTACATGTTCTTAGGTATCTTAATGGTTCTATGGATTTGGGGCTCTTCTACTCTACAATCCTGATTTTACAGTCATTGCATTTTCAGACAGTGACTGGGCTGCTTGCCCTGACACTCGCAGATCTGTCACTGGCTTTTGTGTGCTATTGGGTGACGGCTTAGTCAGTTGGATGTCCAAGAAACAGCCAGTGTTCTCTCTGTCCTCTGCTGAGGCAGAATACAGGGCCCTTAGTAAGGTGGTTGCTGAATTATCTTGGATTTCTCGCTTACTCACTGATCTTGGTATTTCTGTTTCTTTTCCTTTGTCTGTTTACTGTGACAATCAGGATGCTCTCCATATTGCTAAGAATCCAGTTTTCATTAGCGCACCAAGCACATTGAGGTAGATTGTCATTTTTTTCGTACCAAGCTCAATGATGGTCTAATTTCCCTCTCTCATGTATCCACTTCTCACCAGCTGACTGATGTGCTCACCAAGCCCCTGCCTGGCACTGCTCATCATCGTCTTCTGTCCTAGTTGAAGGTGGTCTCCCCCTCCAACTTGAGGGGGGGTGTTGAGCTAAATGATTACTTAGCCTCTAAGCCTAAACACATACATTCATAATTGTTGTATTCTCATTGTATCATTATTTTATATTGTATGTATACTACACATTGGGCTAGAGTATTTTATTTTGGGCCTGCTTAGATTTGGGGTTGCATTGGCCCAGTCCGAATTGTATACTCTGACCCACATTTGATATAAGGGTCAGAGGCTTCTAGAATAGTTTTTAGTTTTCATTTTCTTGGTTCATTAATCAAAAAAATCATAGAAGGGTTCTCCTCTGTTTCTCTCTCTCTCTAATTCTCTCTATCTCTAATTCATCTCCGATTCACCATGTTTACAAAACGAGTCAACAAACGCAACAAAACAAAGCATGAAAGGAACCACGACAAAAGGCCATGAAAGCACCATGCCCTAGACGATGCTAGACGAGCCATGTTTGGCACGTCCGATAGTGCTAGGTGAGGTCCAAGGTGAGGTAGCAAGGGCGTGACATGCCAATATGGCCCTATTCTGAGGCATTTTGACTCCCCGCCAGCTTGGGACTTGGTTATTTCTGCTATAAACTTTACCTTCCTTATAAATACCTCATAAACATAGTTTTTTACATTATTTTAGAGTTACAGACAATTAAAAGAATTGAAAACAACATATCACAAGAATTTTTCTTTCGTTCTTCTTTAATTTGTAGACTAAGGCTTTTAGTTAGTAACATGATTGTTAACATGAGTTTACGTGGTTACGTTTCTTTTCAGATTGAACCTTTTGAACGATAAATTCTCGTTACATTCTAATAAAATATTGCCTTTGAGTTTTTCTATGTGTTCAACTACAGGTTTATATTAGTTAATTGAAAAGCTCTAAATCAATCGTGCCTATTTATTATGTATTACTTAAGAAAGAGTGCATACTTAGGTTATTGTAGAGCCCCATCATTCATAAGGTATATGAAAGATCAATATCGCAGGCTTAAACTGATTAGAGATAACGAAAACTTGATGTAGTCATAGTGAGAACTGAGAAAATGCGAGCTAGTATAATTCGTGTCGCCACCCAAAAATCAACCTGTCGTGATGGCGCCTATCATGATACTAGGCAAGCGGACAACTCAAACATTTCCAATATCTCCAAATTTAGATTATACTAAAACAAGTTTTAGATAAGTAAAAGATCTCATAAATCGAATAATGTGTTATAACTCAAATCATACGTTTTTCCAAAACTAAGGTGTCATTCAGTAAATGGGAATCTAAATAATATAAATCATAAATACTATCTAAGAAAAACTGAAAGTAAATAAATAAGACTAAGGGATAAGGAAGGAGAGTCAAGGTCTGCGGACGCCAGGGAAGCTACCTTGAATATCTTTGTATGACACTAAACTCTGAAAATAAACAACCACCATGACTGGATACAGGCATATCTATACATAAAGTGCAAGGTGTAGCGTGAGTGCAACTAACTAAGCAAGTGTAATGATCTGATCGATCATTTTGAGCAGTTTCACTTCGCTTGGTTGTTTAAGGTCATGAGTAGCTCCGTATGATATATTATGACTTATATGAATTATTAGTTTTGGCTTTCAGGTTATTTGATATTGATTTGGGAGAATGGTCTCAGCTAGAAGTTTTATATTCGAAAGGCAGACCAAGTTTTGATATTTTAGTATTTGACCTAGGATTTGAATTTTGATGATTCATTTAGCCCGTTAAGTGATTTTTGATTTAGGAGTGCGATCGAAATGGGATTTGGAGGTCGGTGGTATAATTACACATGAATTGGAGAAAGTTAATAATTTGGTAATTTTGGTCGGTAGTGAAAATTTTGATATCGGAGTCAAAATAGAATTCCAAAAGTTAGGATAGGTATGCAGTATCATTTGTGATGTTTGTATAAATATGAGGTCATTCGGACGTGATTTGATAGGTTTCAACGTCGTTTGAAAGACTAGAAGTACTTAGGCTAGAATCTGAGGGTAATTTGGCATTTTGTTGTTGTTTTGAGTTATTCAAATGCTCGACTAAGTTTGAATGAGGTCATGGGATGTGTTGGTATATTCGTTTGAGGTCCCGAGGGCCTTGGGATAATTTTCGGAGTGTTAATAGAGAGTTTAGAATTTGGAAAATGCATCTAATGCTACTGGTTCTTTCTTAACCACACCTGCAGAGTTGGAAACACAGGTGTGAGGTTTGCAGAAGCGGATTTGAGGCGTAGGTGTACTGATGTACTGCAGGTGCCGCTTGGTCCCTCGTATGCGATGAACACAGATTTGGTCAGGCACTCTGAGAAGCAGAAGGACAGTTTTAATAAAATTTCCCAGAAGCAAATCCCACTTTGCAGATGCGGAGATGGGAACGCAAGTGCGGTTTTGCTGGGCAAAAAACCCAACTCAAGGTTTTGTTCTCCATTTTCAATTTTGAGGTTGAAGAACTCAGGAGAGAGGTAATTCTTTTAAGGATTTTAAGGAGCAATGTTGGCATATGTAATTCTAAGCTATAATGGCATAAATTTCATGAAATTATGTCTTTGTTCATCATCTAGTTGGGTATTTCAGCTAGAAATTTAGGAGTCTATCGCTTGAAAATTAGAGAGTTTGATGTGTGGATTTGAGGGGGAAAATGAAGTCTAATTTTGATAAATTTTTTATGTATGGACTCGTGAGTGAATGAACTTTCTAGTTTTGTGAATTTTGTCAGATATAAAGACACGAGCACGGCGGTTGGGTTTGAACCAATTTTGATTCTTAGTCTAATTTGATAGTTTTTTTGTGGAACTCATTCCATTAGCACATATTGATGGTATTGCACTAGTTATGAATAAATTCAGAGCATTTGGAGGCTGAGTCGAGGGGAAAGGGCATCACAAAGTAGAAATTTCATCTGTTTGAGGCAATTAATGATTGTAAATATAGTCAGGAGGGTATGAAACCGCAAATTCTATGTCATGACTATTTTGAGTTGACGCACATGCTAGATGACGGGTATGTGAGTGTGCACTGTTGAAGATTGTGAGTTGGCCCATCCCGTATATATTTTAAAGTTGAATATTTTGCTGAAACTACATGCTTCTTACGTGTTTTAGAAAGAATTTTTTGTAACTCAAAATGGATAAGGCCTTATGCCAATATTGTTTGGACCTTTAGATGTCTTTTATTGCTATTATCTTAATTTTTTCGATTGGAAGTCTACACTCATTCATTTTTTTACTTATTTACTGCATAACTCACTCTCTATTACTCCGTTATTATGCATCATATAAATGTGGTTTAGGCTGAATGCCTTGTTTACTGATTCATGACTCGCCGAGGCTGAGGGCCTGGTTAGTGAGGATATATATGGGATCGTGCTGCACGACGCAGCATGTTTTACTAATTTATGACTGAGTGAGGCCAATGGTTGGATTGATTTATTCCATGATTGATTTGTTATAGAGCTTTGGCTGAAGGAGCCCCTCTAGAGTCTGTACACTTCCAATGAACGCAAGTACCTACTTAGTGCGAGTGCTAAGTGACTGGGAGGCATGAGTGATGATGAAGTTTGGTCGATGGATTGTGTATGATTGATTGTGTGGTTTTCTAGAGGGGTTGTATATGAGTGATGGTGAGGTTTTCCCGAGGGGCTGTATACGAGTGATGTATGCCCGAGGGGCTATTTATGATTTCATTATTTTGCTCACCTTCGCAATGAACCTTTTATTGAAAAATGTTGAAATATGTTATTAAATGATTTTTCTGGAACTGGATTTAACCAATTGATTTTATTCAAACTATGGTTTTAATTGCATGTCGTATTTTACTGAGTTTTTGTGATATGAACCTTACTTGCATTATTACTCGTCTCTACTTCTCAGTCCTTATTTACTATTGTTACTTACTTAGTTGGAGTACTTATGTTACTCCCTTCACCTTTAGTGCAGATCCAGACATTTTTAGTCACGGTAGCGGGTGTTGATTATTCGTTTGCAGATCCATCGGAGTTAGCATGGTAGCTGCCTGGCGATCGCAACCCTACTTTCCTCCCTCTTTGTCTTCCCTTAGCTGTATTTAGTTATGTCCAGACTATGTCCATCTTGATATTGTCAAACGGTTGTATTAGATGCTCATGGCTAGTTACACCTTAATATTCGGCTTTCTTTCTGCACTTTATTTCAATTTGAACTCTTTTATGAATGTATTATATTAATTAGCTTTGGAATTATTTTTGAAATGAAGATATAATATTGTTTTGGTAATGTGTCGGCTTGACTAGTACCACAATACGCGTCATCACGACATGGTTAGTTTGGGTCGTGACAAGTTGGTATCAGAGCCTATGGTACATAGGTCTCACGAGTCACGAGGGGGTTTATTAGAGTCTAGCGGATTGGTACGGAGACATCTGTACCTATCTTTAAGAGGTTGCAAAACCTTTAGGAAATTCCACATTCTTGAATCCATATCGTGCGACATTGATTTAGCTTTAACTGTAACTCCTTGAATTACTTCCACTCATTCGTGTGCGCATATGAGCGCTCACTATCAGTTGTGCATCAGCGGCTTAATTCCTTGAATGAGGTGTGAGATGTGATTTTTCTGTGTTGATGTTTGGCCAGCTTGGAGGACGTGAGGTCGGATTTTAACTGTAGCTTGAGTACTAAGGTGTTGATTGTATGAGAATATGCTTATGAGTTTATATGTTTGGCAGGGTCCCTATTAGTGGAAGTGATGACTGGATGGCAATGTGATGAGTATGATATCTGCTAGATGTGTTCATACGATTTTAATATGAAAAGAATGGTCCGTTTGAGGTGTAGAAAGAACTATTTGGTGCTTGATTTCCATCATGATTTGATGTATATCCTAAAGTGACGGGTGTGTTGAAGGATCTTTTCATGGTTTTTTGTTGGGCAGTGAAGTAGCTTTCATATCATGATATAGTTCAGACTCGGGAAAATTAAGTGAATGCGTGATGCTTATGATGGTGGAAGGGTATAAGAGATGTTAGTTGAGAGAAACGGGTGTGTTATCCCTATATTTTTTTATTGCGAGTCATCTTTTACTAGTGAATTATTTATCGTGTATGAGAGCTGGCTTGACTGTTACGAGGGTTAATGCTAGGCATGCAAGTGATTTGAGGTAATAGATGGGTTTTGTTGCATGAGCTTATGAAGGATTTAGTTGAATCTCATTATGGCAGTAATAGAGTATGCGCATCATGAGTTATTTTTTATTTTGATCTATGACTTTGAGCAGCGGGGGAGTCTGCTATTGATCAGTTGTTTGTACGAAGGTGTTATATTGGTTTCAGTTTGAGGCATACTAGTGAATTAGTTGTGGCTTATTGAAGTTGAGGTCGAGAATGAATCGAGTAAAGGAAATATTTTATAAGGGTTGTTGTAAGGGATGTAACGTGCATGGAGCAGGAAATTTCTCGGCTACTTTAAAGGATTGGTTACTTCCTTAGGTGCTGTTGTACTAATAGGGCACATGTCATTCGGTTTGTTTGATTAGTTTAATTGAGACATGAGTAAAGTGGATGACTCTTGATAATGATTCTAATGACATTCAAGGTTTATATGTAATAATTGGGGACCTTCTGGATGTGTATTTTTCTAGAAAATGAGGTTTACATTGGAGGGTGTCAAGACTTGTGAAAATCCTATGTCATTATGGAGTCTACATATCAATATCAGGAAGGTGAAGGTAATGGATTTGATTCGCAGGAAGTCCTTTTAGGAGTATTTTGAATATGGTACTTTTAGGGATATTTAGGAGAGTATTCAGCAGCTTATGAGCCTCAGGCCTTGTTGTTTTATGCTTGGGTCTCGTGTGGTGAGTCTGGGTTGAGGATTGTGGTGTTACAATAAGGAGAAATATCAATTTGAAGGTAATTCAAAAGGAACTCAGAAAGGTAGGACAACATGGTAGTAGGTTGAATCAGCATGGTAATGGGTATGATTAGTTCTTTGGGTATTTATGAGGTAATGAGTTTCTACAAGTGTTTCTAGCAATGCTCTTGGGTTTTTGGTGACCTTCATAGCTTTGTTGAGGTAAAAGGATTCAATCTTGACAGCTTGGTTTTGTGCAAATGGGATTTAGACAGTTTTTGATGGTTTCTACCACGGTTAGAGATGTATATTTTCTATCAGCGTAAGGAGCATGTGATGTATAGTGATTTTCTCCTAGACAAGATCAAATAAAATGTTTTTGGCTAGTTGAGTAGTTAGTTGCTTGTGACTCGGAGTTGATTAGGAAGTTGCCAAATTTATCATAGGATATAACTATACACTTAATATGTTGTGTAGGATTGATATTTGTATCTGTAAGGTCAAGGTTCAGTTCCAAAAGGAAAGTTAGTAATTCTTAGGCATCATAGAGAGTCTCAAATGACTTGGTAAGTGATATAACATGTATGGCTTTATGAGGGTATACATTTTAGAAAGGGGGTGTGTTTGAGTTAGGGATACTTCTTCGGTATTGCGACACATTCTTGATTAATTTACTGTTGGCGTTCAAATCTTTCCTTCTGGGCAGAATAATTTTATAAGTATTCCTCATGGGATAACTGTGTAATTTGAAATGTGTGGACATTCAGGCGGTGGGGCTAATATCAGAGATGGTGATTCGTATGTTGTATGGATTGGGAGACTAAGAGTTCTCGTGAGTAGATTGTTTTTTGGTTTTGGACTTTAAAAATGTAGCTGAGGTTAGTCAAAGGTTAGTATGCGTTATGATTCGCTCATTGTAGACTTTTGGAAGGGTTATATATCTATTGTTGGGGACCAGAGCTAATTTTGGGTTCATTGGTAGGCCCAAAATGGATGTGTGTTCTGTATTGAGTCGGATTGATTGACTCCGAACTATTATTATTGAGGGAGGTTCCAATCAGTGCTTGTTGAGCTTATTCGTGTTCTGAAATGATCTATGAGTTACTCTTCTATGTTTTGAGGAGTTGTGATTCACTGGTTATATTCACAGTTCAATTTGAGCTTTATAGAGAGATTTGAGCGAGATGAGTATTTTGGTATTACATGATTAAATGTGTGCTAGCTATCTTCTTTCTGGATTTTGGTATTGTATTATTTTCTCTTTGTAGTTATGGTAATACATTTTGGGTACTATATGTCAAATTTTGCGTGATTATTGACTTTGAGCAATGGTACTCGAGGTATAAAATTCGAACCAGCATTTGGATAGGATCACGCATTGTAGCGGAGTTATGTATATGTATGACCCTTTATGTTAGATTCATGAGTTTTTGTTCTATGCTGTATGATAGGCGCTTAGCAAGGTTGTGATGGTACTTGTTAAGCTGGTGGGACAGTTTCTCGTTTGAGACATTTTCATGATTGAGTACATTTAGGAATCACTATTCGGTGCACGAATTGCACATGTTTTGGATTTGGATCATATTGATGTTTCATGTCATCAGAGTGGTCGTGTTGGATGAGATGAGGTCATTAGACCTAGAATGAATATTATTAGAATTGGAAACAACATGGTTGGAAGGATAATATTGGAAATTTAGTTAGAAATCATCTATAGTTCCTGTCGGAGGAGATGGAGCTCTATGACTTGTGGATCCGACGAATGGTTATGAGTTTCTGTGTGTTCTTTCTTCATTAGCAGTATATGAATATGTTATAACAAGACTTTATTTGTTAAGAGGTGTATTATCCACATTGGGTTGTTTGAGTAGTTTATGTGATTAGAAATTATCGCTATGAGTGTTTGACTGATATGGTATATCATGTGATTTCAACTTGTGTTATGACCATGGCTTGATACAACTTATTCTGACTTATGCATAGATACGAGGTTCTAATATGATAGAATGTTCCGGATATTGGAAATTGAGTTCTAAGACTTATGGACAAGTTTGGGTTGAGAAATTTTAGACATGTTGTGTCATCAAACCTATATGTGATAGGGTGACATGGGATCACCCCTGAGTATGTCCATAGTAAGATTACACCATGATTTAATGGTTTTGGAAAAACTCTAGGTACGTTCTATGACGAATATATGTTTTAGTGGAGGAGGATGTAACGACCCGATCGGTTATTTTGAGAAATTTCACATCGCTCGGTTGTTTGAGATCATGAGTAGCTCCATATTATGTATTATGACTTATGTGAATCGTCAGTTCTGGTTTTCAGTTATCAGGAAATATTTTGGGATAATGGTCTTTGCTAGAAGCTTTAAATTTGAAAGGTTAACAAAGTTTTGACTTTTTAGTATTTGACCTAGGAGTTGAATTTTTATGATTCTGTTAGCTCCATTAGGTAATTTTAGATTTAGGAGCGCGCCCGAAATATGATTTGGAGGTCTATGGTAGAATTTGGCATCAACCGGTGATAGTTAGAAATTTGGCAATTTTGGTCGGTAGTGAAAAATTTGATATCGGGGACAGAATGGTATACCGGAAGTTGGAGTAGGTCCGTAGTGTCATTTGTGATGTGTGCGCAATATTTGAGGTCATTCTAACATGATTTGATAGGTTTCGGCATAGTTTAAAATATTAGAAGTCCTTGGGCTTGAATCCGATGGTAATTTGGTGCTTTTATGTTGTTTAGAGTGATTTGAAGGCTCGACTAAGTTTGAGTGGGGTCATGGGATGTGTTTTCATGTACGGTTGAGGTCCCAAGGGACTCAGGATGATTTTTGATGGTTAACTGAGAGTTTGAAATTTTGAAAATGGATCTGAAGCTGCTGGTTCTGTCTTAACCGCACCTGCGGAGTTGGAAATGCGGGTGCGAGGTTCGAAAAAAGTGGATTTGATACATAGGTGCACTGATGGATCGCTAGTATGGCTTGGTCCCTACGTCTGTGATGAACGAAGATATGGTCAGACAGTATGAGAAGCGGAAGAACACTTTCAATGAAATTTCACAGAAGTAGAGCCCACTTTGCAAATGCGGAAATGGGACTGGAAGTGTGGTTTGCTTGGCAGACAACCCTAACTCAAGGTTTTGTTCTCCATTTTGATTTTGATTTTGAAGAACTCGTGAGAGAGGCAATTCTTTTATGAATTTATACGAGCAACGTTGGGGTAAATGATTCTAACCTATAATGGTATAAATTTCATGAATCTATGGCTTTATTCATCATCTAATTGGAGACGTGGGCCCAGGGCCGGGTTTGAGCCAATTTCCTGTTTTAAGTCTAATTTTGTAGTTTTCTTATAAAATTGATTCTTGTAGCATATATTAATGGTATCATACCGTTTATGTCTTCGTTTAGAGGATGATTAGAGAGGCAAGGGCAATGCAGAGTATGATTCTGGCTGGGTTGAGGTAAGCAACAATTGTAAATATGGTCATAAGTTCCAGAAACCCCAGATTTGATGTTAAGTGAATATTCTGAAGGTGATAGACATGCTTGATGACGAGCGTGTGGGCGTAAATCGAGGAGATTGTGACTTGGTACGTTTCATAGAAACTGTAAAGTTGAACAACATATTGTTGGCTATATCCTCTCTATGTGTTATCAAAGTGACTGTAAATCATGTTAGAAATCATGTCTAGGTTATATGTTGGCACTCTTAAGTCGCGTAGGGGCCGCGTTACATGTTGAATTGGCTGTTAAATGCTATTTGTACTCAGTCACAATTTTTACTCGCATGTCATATCTCAATATTTTTTATTATTTTCGATGCATCATGTTTATTACTGTTTGGGCTAATTTTCCTGATATCTGAGATCCCGAGAGACTGGAGAAATTGATGATTTAGTGAGGCCAAGGGTCTAATTGTGAGGATATTTATTGGATCAGGCTGCATACCACAACGATTTTTATCAATTTATGTCATGATTGGCTTGTTATAGTGCTTGGGCTAAAGAAGCCCCTCCGGAGTCTGCATACACCAAAATAGCGCAGGTACCGAGTGCTGAGTGATTGTGAGGAATAAGTGACCGGGAGAATGAGGGATTGTGAGGTTGGAGTGATTGATTGGACTGAGAGATGATTGCTTGAGAGGCAGTACATGATTTCATTACTGATGCACACAATTGCTTTATATCCATGTTTTGAAAGCTGTTGAAAGCTACTCGTATCTAATTTTACTTTAACTTTACTTAATAAACTGATTTGACTTTATTTATCATATTCTGGAAGCATAACTATTTTTCTTACTGAAATTATTGAAATAAACTAAAAATGTCTAACTCGTCACTATCTCCAGTTCCTTATTTATTATTGTTACTTACTGCGTTGGTGTACTCACGTTACTCTATGCGCCTCTTGTGCAGATCTGGGAGTTGTTGGATGCAGAGGTTGTTGATAGTACTCGTAGCTGGTCATTGGAGATCGTGAGGAAGATACCGAGGTTCGTAGCTCTACTTAATTCTTACATATCATTCCTTATTTTCAATATTTTTAGATTCAAGACAATATTAGTATAGTTACTTTCGGATCGGTTATGTTAGATGCTTGTGGAAAGTGAACCCTCGATGTCGGGTTTTATGTCCGCACTTATGTTTTTGGGGTTCACCCTATTATGTGGTAAAGATTTCAGTTATTTTAAAAGTCTTGATTTGTTTCTGGTTATTGTTGAAAGCATTTTAGTGATGTAGGCTGGCCTAATATCATTGATAGGTGCCATCACAACAGGTCGTGGTTTGGATTGTGACAAGTTGATATCAGAAACTAGGTTACTACATCTCGCGAATCATGAATAAGTTTAGTGGAGTCTTGCGAATTGGTAATGAGACGTCTGTACTTATCTTTGAGAGGTAGCAGAAGCCTTAGAAAACTTCATATTCTTGAATTCTTCTCGTGCGAGTCTGCAGACTGTTGTAACTAAAATTAAGTTATCTATTCTCTCACATATGGTGAGTATACGTGCGACCAGTCAAGAAGCACAACCACCACTACCATCAGTTGGGGCCGCGAGAGGTCGAGGTCGTGGTAGACGCTGTGGTAGGGGTAGGGGTGCAACTCACACATTAGGTAAGACGGCACTTACAGATCTACCAGCTCCCCCAGTCTAAGATCAGATCATAATTGTGGATGCACTAGCGAGACCAACCCAGGCACCAACTATGCCTATTGTTATCCCAAGCCTTTAGGAGGCCTTAGCTCAAATTTTGACCATGTGCACCAGTCTTGCTTAGGCGGTCTCTGTTCCAGCCATAACAACCACTTCTCAGGTCGGGGAAGGTTCTTAGATTCCTGCCGCCAGCACTCTTGAGTAGATGGTACAGCGAGTTAAAACACCAGGGGAACCACCAGCCCAACCGGTTGAATGTGCTCAAGACTATGTGATTCCTGTGATGCTTGATGATGAGCAGCGTAGATTGGAGAGATTTGGTAGACTTCAGCCTCCAACTATCAGCGGTGTAGAGGGAGATGATGACCATGGTTTCTTATATAAGTGTCAGAGAATTCTCCATCCAACAGGTATTCTGGAGATCAATAGGATCTTGTTTACTACCTTTCAGTTCTCTAGAGCTATCTTCACTTGAAGGGAGGCTTATGAGAGGCGTAGGCCTATTGGTGCAGCGCCTCTTACCTAGCAGTAGTTCTCTGTTCTCTTCCTGGAGAAGTATGTGACGCAGTCCCATAGAGAGGAGTTACGCTAACAGTTTGATGAGTTACATTAGGATGATATGACGGTGATACAGTACAAGATGAGATTTTCTAAGTTGGCCCGTCATGCTTTTTGTTTGGTTTCTTTAGGCATGGAGAGGATCTGGAGGTTCGTTGATGGCCTCACGTATATGCTGCGGATTTCTATGACTAGGGAGATGGTGTCTAGTGCTTCTTTTGAGGAGGTGGTTGACATTTCTTAGGATATAGAGTCGATCTGCCACTAAGAGCAAGTTGAGAGGGAGGCCAAGTGGCCTCGAGGATTAGATATTTTTGCTGATGTTCCTTCTAGAGGTCAGCTTCACAACAGAAGGGGTCGTCCCTTTAGGCATGCTTAAACGGCTCGTCCAGGCCAACGTGGTGCATCATCTGGCCATGGTTTTCACAGTTCTTAGCATGGTCACTCATCTCTCAATGCCCTTCTAGATTAGAGTTAGTCCTGTGCTCCATCAGTTTAGGGCTTGTTTATGGCAGGTTCTTCTACCAATTATCCCGGTACTCGGGGCTCCCTTCAGCCCTCACCACCAGCACCGGGAAGATGCTTCGAGTTAAGAAGTCTGAGCATATATGGAGGACGTGTACTTATCGTTAGGGAGGCTCTATGCAATAGAGGGATTTGGCTGTATCTTTAGAATAATTTACGTCAACGCCTACCCAGTTAGCTCAAGATGGAGCTTAGTTAGCTAAAGGTCGCCCTAGAAGGGGAGGCTAATCAAGTAGCGGTTAGGCCCGTTTCAATGCACTGGCTGCCAGACCCTATGCTATTGCTTCAGATGATATGATCATATGTATTATCTCAATTTGCCACAAGGAGGCCTCTGTATTATTTGATCCTGGTTCCACTTTTTCATATGTATCATCATATTTTGCTCATTATTAGGATACGCTCCACGAGTCTCTCATTTTATCTCCTTATCTATCTAGGTTGGTGGGCAATACTATTATTGTAGACCGTGTATATCGCTCGTGTGTAGTGACTATTGGGGGACTAGAGACTAGAGTGGATCAATTGCTCCTTAGTTTGGTTGAATTGGATGTAATATTGGCATGGATTGGTTGTCTTCGTGCATGCTATTCTGGACTGTCACACTCATACAAAGATGTTGGCAATGCTGGAGTTGCCTCAGATTGAGTAGTGAGGTTCTTTAGATTATGTACCTATTGTGATTTCATACTTGAAGGCACAGCGGATGGTTGGGAAGAGTTGTTTATCCTATTTCACTTTTGTGAGAGATGTTAGTGTAAAGAGCCCTACTATTGATTCTATTCTAGTGATGCGCGATTTTTCGAATGTGTTTCCTGCACACTTGCCGACATACCGTCCGATAGGGATGTTGATTTTGGTGTTAGGCACTCAGCTTATTTCTATTCCACCATACCGTATGGCACCGGCTTAGTTGAAGAAGTCGAAGGAGAATCATTAGAATCTTATTGAGAAGGGGTTTATTTGGCCTAGTGTGTCAGCTTGGGTGTGCCTGTTCTATTTGTGAAGTAGAAGGATGGCACTATGAGAATATTTATTAAGTATAGGTAGTTGAAAAATGTCACATCAAGAACAAGTATCCTTTGCCCCGCATTGATGATATATTACACCAGCTTCAGGGAGCGAGGGTGTTCTCTAAGATTGATATCAAATTAGGGTATCACCAATTGAAGAGTAGGAACTCACATATTCATATGACAACTTTCAGGACCCGATAAGGTCATTATGAGTTCTTTGTGATGCTTTTAGGCTTACAATGCCCCAAAAGCGCTTAGGCATTTGATGAATAGTGTGTTACAACCTTATCTTGACTTGTTTGTTATTGTATTCATTGATTATATCGTGGTGTACTCTCGTAGATAGTGAAGCATGCTCTGCGTTTGGGGATTGTGTTGCAGCATTGAGAGAGAACAAAACTTTATGCTAAGTTCTCCAAGTATGAGTTTTGGCTTATATTTGTGGAGTTATTGGGGAATGTGGGGTCAACTTAAGTATCAGGTAGATCGAAAGAAGATAGAGGCGGTCCAGCGTTGGCCCAGACCGTCCTCAACCATAGAGATTTGAATGTTTCTTGTTTTGGCAGGTTATTACTATCGACCCGTGTAGGGTTTATGTTCTATTGCATTAACCTCAACAAAATTGACTAGAAAAGATGCTCTTTTCAGGTGATCAGACGAGTGTGAGGCGAGCTTCTAGAAGCTAAAGACTGCTACCACCACATTAGTGTTAGTTCTGCCATCAACTTTTGGTTCATATTCAGTATATTGTGAAGCTTCTCGGATTGGTATTGGATGTGTTTTGATGCAGGAGGGTAGAGTTATTGCTTATGCTTCTCGTCAGTTAAAACACCATGAGACGAAATACCCTTTTCATGATTTGGAGTTGGCTGCCATTGTTCACGGGTTGAAGATTTGGAGGAAATACTCTATGATATGTCTAGTAAGGTGTTCACTGATCATAGTAGCCTCAAGAACTTGTTCAAATAGAAAGATTACAATTTGAGGCTGCGGAGGTGGTTGGTGCTGCTATAAGACTATGATATTACTATTCCGTATCACCCAAGAAAGCACAATGTTACGGTAGATTCCTTGAGTAGGAAGGCAGTGGGTATGGACAATCTTGCGTATATTCCTATTGGGGAGAGACCTTTTGCAGTTGATGTTCTGGATTTGGCTAACCAGCTAGTGAGATTGAATATTTCGGAGCCAAGTCGGATTCTAGCTTGTGTGGTTTCTCAGTCTTACCCGTTTGATTGCATCAGAGAGCGCCAGTATGATGATCCATATTTGCTTGTCCTTAAGGACAATGTTAAATATGATGATGCTAGGGATGTGACAATTGAAGATGATAGCGTGTGGAGGATACAGGGACGGATATGTGTGTCTAATGTTGTTGAGCCTCGGGAGTTGATTCTAGAGGAGGCTACAATTTGATGTATTCTATCCACTCGGGTGCCGCAAAGATGTGCTAGGATTTGAGAAAACACTGCTGGTGGATGAGAATGAAGAAAGTTATAGTTAGATTTGTAGCTCGGTGTCTCAACTGTCAATATGTGAAATATAAGCATCAGAGGTCGGGTGGCTTGCTTCAGCAGATAGAGATTCAAGAGTGGAAGTGGCAGTGGATCACCATGGATTTCGTAGTTGGGCTCCCATGGACATCGAGGATGTTTGATGTTATTTTTGTGATTATGGATTTTGATGACCAAGTCCGCGCATGTCGTTCAAATGTTTACTACCTACTCCTCGGACCCATTGGCAGAGATTAATATCAAAGAGATTGTTCGCCTTCACGATGTGCCAGTTTCCACATAAACACACAATTTACATCGCAGTTTTGAAGAGCCATGTAGTGAGAGTTGCGCACTCCTGTTGAGTTTAGCACATTATTTTATCCTCAACAGACGGGTAGTCTGAGCGCACTATTCAGATTTTGGAGGACATATTACGTGCGTATATCATCAATTTTGGTGGTTCAAGGGACTAGTTTCTACCGCTCGCGGAGTTCGCTTACAACAAAAGTTATTAGTCGAGTATTTAGATGGCTCTGTATGAGACTTTGTATGGGAGGAAGCGTAGATCTCCAATGGATTGGTTTGAGCTGGGTAAGGCTAGGCTTTTGGGTACAGACTTGGTTCAGGATGCTTTGGATAAGGTGAAAGTGATTTAGGAGCGGTTTTGATAGCACAGTCAAGGAAAAAGATTTATGTTGATAGGAAGGTCTGTTATGTGTCTTATATGGCTGGTATCATAACCCAAATCGATGGGTTGAGACGAGTTCCCGAGTTCTACCTGTCGAACAGTCCTATGCATACGTCTAAGATATAAACATGAAATAAGTGTTGGTCATGGATCACTTCTACAATAAAATACTGATTTATGTGACTAACATACACGAAAAAACATGCCTAAAAGACACACACACACACACACACATACACACATATACACACACACACACACACACACACACACACACACATATATATATATATATATATATATATATATATATATATATATATATATAAAAGGTTATGACGTGGCTCCGTCCCGTCTTTGTACAGTTATAATTTTATTAGAGGTCTTAAGACAACATGTCTTGTTAGATAATATGTGTCCTTGCCAGCTTCTAGTTTTGAGATGTATAGTTGTCTATAGCAGCCCTGTCGACTCGCCCTACGTATGTTGGACGTATATGTATGTATGCCTTTTGGGAAAGATTTCCTTCATGGACATTATTTTTGTAATTTAGCGGATATTTTATATCTTAGATGCATGCTTAGGGGCATTTGACAGGTAGGAATCGGGCACCCATCACAACCTTGGTTTGGGTCGTGACACTACTATATGAGAGATACAAGTAGAATACAGTCAAAAACTCAAAACAAACCTAATTACATTTCGGAACATTCAATACATCAAAAACCCCAAATATACCATAACACACCCAATCAACAACTTCTCAATGAGCCTGAAAATGCAACGACGAGCGGCCAACCTACTACTCTACCACGTATGGAATTTCTTCATATACCTTATCCTTTCAAAATCCATAAATCAGTAGCAAAATATGGCAGCACAAATGTACTACAAAATAGTCCACTAAAAGGTAAAATATATCGAACTCACAACTTCCTTTGGAGAGCCTAAGTGTATGGTTTTATGGTGTTATCTGGTCGGCTCTATGTAAAAGTGAAGAGGGAGAGAGAGACGAGCTAAAACCCTATATATATACTTTCAAAAAGTCAAAGAGGTGTTGTTTTGGCAGTCTCTCATTGGCCCATCTTCCGACGCTTATATCTTTCTATCAAGATCTTGTATGAATGAATGGTTATGTGTGTTGGAAACTACACTCCAAGATCTTCAATTTTTCATATAATATGTCCCAAAAAGCTCCACACAAGGCAAGTTCTTGGTCGGTTTTTCCGCAACATAAATCCGAGTTTTCCTAAAACTTATATTTTTATCCAAACATCATATATAGTCATATTATCACTTTAAACTCATTTAAATCATTATTAACAATTTGGGGAAAAGTTTCTATTGAAGGTTTCACCTAGAAAGGGTGGTGAGATGAAAGGAATTTCTTTATGAGATCGCGTGGATTTGAGTAAATTTGATATGGTTAGACTCGTGACAGAATGAGCTGTTGGGTTTTGTGACTTTTGTTGGATTTCGAGACATGGGCCTAGGGGCCGGGTTTGAGCCAATTTCTAGTTTTTAGTCTAATTTTATGATTTTTCATGTGGAGTTGATTCCTTTAGCATATATTAATGGTATCGTACTATTTGTGGCTAGGTTCGAAGGCTGGTTCGAGAGGCAAGCACATTGCTGAGTAGAATTCTACTCTAGTTGAGGTAAGTAATAGTTGTACATCTACTCTTGAGGGTATGAAACTCGAATTTGATGTTATGTGACTATTTTGGATGTGACGCACCTCCTATGTGACGGGCGTGTGGGCGAGATCGAGGGGATTGTGACCTGGTCTGTCCGATAGAACCTATCAAGTTGAACAACATGATGTTAGTTATATTCTCTCCATGTGTTATGAAAGATTAACTATAAATCAACTTAGAAACCATGTTTAGGCTATATGTTAGCACTATTGCGTCTCGTAGGGCCTGCGTTACATGTTGAATTGCTTGTTAAATGTTTTGTACTCAATTACATTTTTACTTGTATATCATATCTCTGTCTGTGTTATTCGGTTCGATACATCATGTTATTATATTTTGTGTTGATTTTACTAATTTCTGAGAGCCCGAGAGATTGGACAGATTGATGATTGAGTGAGGTCGATGGCCTGACTGTAAGGATATTAATGGGACCGGGTTGCACAGCGCAATATGTTTTATTGATTTTTGCCATAATTTGCTTGTTATAGCATTTGGGCTGAAGGAGCCCTTCCGGAGTCTGCACAGCCCAATGAGTGCATGTACCTACAAAGTAAAAGTGTCGAGTGTTGAGTGCCAAGTGATTGTGAGGAATGAGTGACTAGGAGGAATGAGTGATTGTGAGGTTGGAGTGGTTGCGAGGACTGAGAGATGATTACCTGAGAGGCAGTATATGATTTCGTTACTGATAAACACAGTTTCCTTGTATCCTTATTTTTAAAAGTGTTAGATAGATATTCTTATCTAGTTTTACTTTAACATGAGTAAAATAAGCTGATTTGACTTGCTTTACCAAATTTGGGAAGCATAACTATTTTTCTTACTGAAATTATTGAAATGAACTAAAAATGTGTAGCTCGTCACTACATTATGTTTCTGATTTACTATTGTTACTTACTGAGTTAGTGTACACACGTTATTCCCTGCGCCTCGTGCACAAATTCGAGAGTTATTGGACGCGAATGTTGTTGATAGTACTCGTAGCTGGTCATTGGAGATCATGAGGTAGATGCCGGCGTTCGAAGCCGTGATTTCTTCTTCCCTATCTTTGTTTATTTTTTGTATTTTGGATCCCACACTATATTAATATTGTTAATTTTGGATCGGTTATATTAGATGCTCATGACAAGTTACATCACGATGTCGGGTTTTATGTCCGCACTTATGTTTTTGGAGTTCACCCCATTTTATGGGAAGGTTTCAGTTATTTTAACCGTCTTGATTTATTTCTCACTGTTATTGAAATCATTTTTGTAATACAGGCTGGCCTTATATCATCGATAGACACCAACACAACAGATCATATTTTGGGTTGTAATAATTTCCTCACGAATTTCCTCTGAATGTGATATATGCAGAGCAACCATTCCTCTTATATCTACTTTTCTCCTTTTTTATTTTCATGTCCAGCTTGCAAAGCATTTCTTATTTAATTTTACTTGTTTATTAATCATAAGAACAATTTATCAAAACAGAAAATAAATAAAAAAGGATAATTTATCAAACATAAGATGAAACAAAACGCACATCCTACAGTAATACTTCTATTAGAATATAATTGTGTGTATCTTTTTATTATTGGTAGAATATTCTCCCATTATTGTACAGTCCTATTGTTGGTATGATTTGATTTCCTTCATTATTGTACAGTCCAATAGTCGGTAGGATTTGATACCCCTGTACTCTATATATACTTTTGTGAGCATTACGAGAAAATTAATTCTCCCAAAACTCTCTACATGGTATCATACGCCAGTGGCTTATCGCCAAAGAAACCCTAAAACTACCCTACCCGCGCTGCCGTCGCTGCTCTTATCGGCAGCCCGCCGCCGCCGCCGCCAACGCTGCACTAATCGGCAGCCCTCTCTCTCTCGACGTCGACCAACGCCTCCTCTCCTTTCCCTCGCGCTTCATGGCCGCTACGACATCAAACGAGCTTCTCCAGGTGATTGCCATCAATGCATCGGCTCAGATCCCACTTAAATTGGATTCCACTAATTACCTGACGTGGAAATTCCAATTTCGAACCCTTCTTACGAGTTACGACCTCCTCGGCGTCTTGGACGGATCGAAGCCGTGCCTACCAGGCACTATCGTCGACAAGGAGGTGACTTCTCCCAATCCAGCATATCCCTACTGGATTCTCCAGGACAATCTTATTCTCAGTGCCATCATCTCGTCGATCACACCGACGATCATCCCCTTTATTGTCGCTGCGGAAACCTATAAAGAGGCATGGGACATACTTGCGCGCACATACGGCACTACTTCTCGCGGTCGTATCATGGCTCTCAAACAGCAGCTCCATAATCTGGTAAAAGGTTCTAAATCTGCTACTGATTGTATGCAGGGTATTCGTGTGACGGTGGATGAATTATCTCTCCTTGGTGATTCTGTTGATTCTGAGGATCTTGTCATTAAGGTTCTAAATGGTCTTGATGATCTGTATATGGAACTCTCTCATGCCATCCAAGCCCGCGAATCTCCCATCTCTTTTGCTGAATTACATGACAAGCTGCTAAGCATGGAGGCTCAGATTACTGCTCGTCTGCCGGCCACCTCCGCCGCATCTGATTTGGCTCCGTCGGCTGCCTTCGTCGCCGAATAACAGTTAGGCCGTAACCACTTCGGTAGCCGCGGGCGCGGCTGTAGCAGCCACGGCTCAGTCTCTGGTCGCGGTTGTTACTCCAGCAATGGAAATTCTCACGGGTACAATGGGAAGTGCCAGCTCTGCAGTTAATTTGGCCACTCCGCGCGTTGTTGTCCGTCCTATCCCATCTCCGGCGCCAATCATCCCCCTTACTGTGGACCACTGCCGCGGCCAGCTTATGCTTCGCCGCCTTATCCGGCTGCTCACACAGTACATCACTCTCAGGCGATCCCCTATTCATCCGATTGGATCCTGGACTCTGGTGCCTCCCATCACATAACCTCTGATCTTGCCAACATGTCTCTTCACAGTCCTTAGACTGGTTTCGACAATGTGGTTATTGGTAACGGCGAAGGTTTGGCAATTACACATACTGGACAACTTAATAGTTATTCCTCTCTTTTATTACCTGGACCTCTCTGTGTTCCACATATGCGTAAAAATTTGATCTCTATTGCCCAATTATGTCGTCACAATAATGTTAATGTTGTTCTTTCTGATACTGATTTTCAGGTGAAGGATCGTCGCACGTGGGCAACACTCGTTCGCAGCCTACTTAGGGCCAACACCTACTAATGGCCGGCGGCTTCCAGTCCCCCGTCCGCCCTCACGGTTCAAAAGCTCTCTCCGTCATTGTGGCATTCTCGGTTTGGTCACCCGTCAGCTAAAATCCTGCGTCATTTAGTGTCTTCTAGCAGTATAGCGTCCAACAATGTGTCTGATCTTGCTTGTGTCTCTTGCAAACTTCATAAGTGTCATAAGTTACCTTTTTCTGAGTCAAGTTTATCTTCTACAACTCTGCTAGAACTTATTTTCTCTGATGTATGGACCTCTCCAATTATTTCTAATGAAGGATTTAAATATTATGTCATCTTTGTTGATCATTTTTCTAAGTATGTTTGGTTTTTTTCTTTTACGCCTTAAATATGATGTCTTACAAACCTTCCCCATCTTTAAATCCATTGTCGAAAAATATTTCTCTGCTAAATTCATTACTCTGTATACTCACAATGGGGGCAAATTCATCGCTTTACGCTCTTTTCTTGCCTCCAATGGCATCTCACATCTCATTTCACCTCCTTATACACCTCAGCACAATGGCTATGTTGAACGCCGTCAACGTCATATTGTCGATACTGGTCTCACTCTCCTTCATCATGCCTCTATACCTCTCATTTACTGGCCCAATACCTTTGCTACAACAGTCTATCTCATTAATCGTCTTCCCAAGACAAATCTCTCAATGCTCTCCTCCTTTGAGTCTCTCTTCCATAAGCTCCCCAACCTTGCCAAACTACGTGTCTTATGCTGTCAATGCTTCCCTTGGATTAGGCCCTACACCTTACACAAAATGGAACCTAGATCTCGTGCTTATGTCCTCTTCGGCTACTCAACTACTCAAAGCGCCTATCTATGCTTTGATCCCTCAACGTCTAAAATCTTCATCTCGCGTCATGTCACCTTCTATGAAGTTGTCTTCCCGTTCTCCAAATTGTCTAACTCTGCATCTCCTCCTGTACCCATTTCGATCTCCCTAGAAGTCCTTCCGCTGCCGCCACCAGTACCTGCCGTCGCTCCCACTAAAGATCCTTCACCGGACGCACTTCCGGCGCCACCGCCCGCGCCACTAGCGCCCCTTCCGACACCGCCAGCGGCTCCTGCGGCCGCTAGACCCATCATGCCACCACCTACATCCTCTCAGGGTGGTCATCATAAGCAAACTCGCAGTAAAAATAACATCTTTACGCCCAACAAGAAGTTTGGTATGTCTGCTGTCACCTCTCCAGCTGTTACTGAACCTCAGACTTTGTCTAGCACTATGTCTGATGAGCGCTGGCGCGCTGCTATGTCATTGGAGTTTGATTCTCTGCTACGGAATGGCACCTGGGATTTTGTTCCACCTGATTCTTCACAGAATGTTGTGGGCTGTAAGTGAGTTTATCGTATCAAATGAAAGCCTGATGGTACTGTGGACAAGTTCAAAGCTCGACTTGTTGCGAAAGGCTTTCATCAGCGACCATGTGTTGACTTCCAAGAGACTTTTAGTCCGGTTATTAAGACGGCAACTGTGCGTTTGGTTCTCAGTTTAGCTGTATCCAAGGGCTGGCCACTTCGTCAAATGGTTGTGAACAATGCCTTTCTTCACGGGAGGCTTACAGAGGATGTCTAGATGGCAGAACCACCGGGTTTTGTTGATAAAGCCTATCCATCTTATGTCTGTATGTTACAGAAAGCTATTTATGGTCTCAAACAGGAACCCCGGGAATGGTACAGTGAGCTCCGCCAATGCCTTTTAGCCATGGGTTTCGTCAACACTACCTCTGACACTTTGCTCTTCGTCTTTCAGCATTCTGGTATTACAGCCTATTTTTTGGTATATGTTGATGATCTCATATTGACTGGTAATGACTCTGCCTTCTTAAACCGTGTGATTGACTCTCTTGGGACTAAATTTTCTCTTAAAGACATGGGTGATCTAAGTTACTTTCTTGGTGTTGAGATTCTGCGCAGCTCCAAGGGGTGTGTTCTGTCTCAGCGTAAGTATCTTATTGATATTTTGACTCGTCATAATATGCTGGAATCCAATCCTGTTCAAACGCCAACAACGGCGTCCACAAAGCACTTATCTCGTCCTCGACTTCTTCTGCTGATGTCCAAGATTGGCGTGTCCTCCGGCCCTCCATCTTGAGGGGGCGTATTAGAATATAATTGTGTGTATCTTTTTATTATTGGTAGAATATTCTCTTATTATTGTACAGTCCTATAGTTGGTAGGATTTGATTTCCTTCATTATTTTACAGTCCTATAGTTGGTAGGATTTGATACCCCTCTACTCTATATATACTTTTGTGAGCAATACGAGAAAATTAATTCTTCCAAAACTCTCTACAACTTCTCCATTATTTTAAAATGTATCTACTACCCAGAAGAATGCACAAATTTTATGAGATTCAATGTCATATTATTAATCATAAGAATATCGATATCTTTTCGGGTAGGAGTATAGAATAGCAGTAAGAAGATATATTTAATATTGATTAAAATACTCTCTAATTAAATTATTATTTATGGGTTATTATGCTAAAAGATATTTTCTAATATTATTAGTAGGAGACATCCATGATGATCATATGGAATACATTATTAACAAAGCAGGAAAGCCCAGAAAACAGAGAAAAGAAGGTAATAGGCCATTGGTAATTTTTTTTGTTTTCTATTAAAAAACAAAACAAAAAAACTACTCATAAAAAATGAAAAAGGAAAATTTTGCTTTGCTGGGCGAGGGTGCGCGCGTTTATGCGGATTGGTGGGGGACAGCATGAAAATAGAAAATTTTGCTATGCAGACGTGCCTGTTGAGACTAAACCCATCCCGCAACCACCCCTCCTCATCCCATTGCTATCTCTACCTTGTATAGCTATTTTTTTTGGCAATCCAGTAGGCAAGCGCATAAGGCTATATTTTATTAATAAAATTAAAAAGAAATTTGCAACAAATAGGAAAAATAAAATAAGGGGTAGCAGTAGCAGCGATATAGCTAGTTAAATCCTATCAAGTTGGAGAATTTTTGTGTCTCCTTCTAGGTTTTGCGAGGCGGGGCATTGTGTCCCCTTATCTTTTGTAATTTGGACTGTTTTAATGATAGGGACACGCCACCTTACACACGTAATTAAAGCAAAAAAAACAAACAAAAAAAAGTAGAAAATCTTAGTACAGTAAAGTTTCGCGACTAATGTAATAAAGTTAAACGCGAGAACATCGATATTGCAGACCTTGTAACTTCACTTGTATGATTATAGTTAACAGAGATCTTCCATTCTCAACTATACTTCTGCCTTCGCATTTTATCAACAAACTCACTATTTTGAGTAAATCAATACCTAGAACGAACAGTCACAATATCAATATTCATGCATTTTAAGTGTCACAATCGAATTTTCACCTTCGGTGATGGTGCCTAACATTTCATTTGCTAGGCAAGCCAACGTTATAACAATTTATCTATTTTTTAAGTAGTTTAAATTGAATAATAAGAAAGAACTGAAATAACTGAATAATCCAAAGTAATGTGGTAAAGCTACAACAACAAAAAATATCTTGTACGACCCTGGATCCGGTACAAGTGCACGAGCTACTAGAATTATACAAATAAGGGTCTGAATAAAACATAAAGCTTATCTGAAGGAAAGTACACAACTAATTAAAAGAAAAAGGGGATTCTATGAGTTGCGGACGCTGAGCAGCTGTATCTCAAGTCTCCGGAAAGCGGGCCACTGCAAGCACGCTAATAACCACCGCTGGGACCGACTCAAAAATCTGCACAAAAAGTGAAGAGTATAATATGAGCACAAGCAACCTCGTGTATTCTGTAAGTGCCAAGCTTAACCTCTACGAAGTAGTGACGAAGCTAAGGCATGTCACTCACACTACAACCTGTATGCAATATATAGTAAAGACATGAGAAAAATATACAAAACAAAATATAACTATTAATTTAAGATAATAGCTAAAGCCCCAAGAAATAAATCAGTGACGATCTGAATTACCAATCCTTATAGTTTCAAATGAAAATATGATAAACCAATACAACTCAAGGAAATAGAAATACATAGGCGCGTAACCACCATATAACATAATCCTTCGTTATTCCACCATAACAATATCAAAAATCATAAATAAATATATGTTGCATGGCACAATCCGATCCCATCATAGATAACAAAATTTTTATCACAATTCACCATTATTTCACTGTACGAATCCATTCTTATTTCACTTGTTGCGACGTGCAACCGATCCACCATATTAGTATAAATTCACCCTTATTCTTCTATATCAATCCACCCTTATTTCACATATTGTGGCATGCAACCCTATCCTACAATATTAATATCAGCTATTCAATAAGTGTAATCAAATCAATAATTCAACTCACAAAAATCTCTCATGTAATGAATACGAAGCGGAACCCGAAAGGAAGCATTGTACCAACTTGAGAATTTTTATATCTAGTAAACGACAATTAAACAAGTGAAATTAAGTTAATTAAGACAAATAGCAGTGAGCCATGTAAATATGAAAAGGTCTAACATTTTTAACACGAGAAACATTGATTAACAAGTTGCAAGTAAAGCATGGGAGGCATTTAAAGCACGTAACAGTTAAGGCATGAAAAGAAATAACTAAGAAAAAATAGAAAATTTAAGAAAACAATTAATTTGATAGTGTATAAACTCTTGTCATTTCGCATATACGATACATCACATGGAATTCAAAAGCACATAGTCCATGGGTTCCTATTCCCCCTCCCCCCTCCCCCACCAGATTAAAGTTAAATTCAACACTTACCTCACTTTGTAGTCGTCAGCTTAGAGCTCCACCGAGCCTTTCCCTTAGAATCCGCCTCTAAATCACGCGTATCTAATCACAATTGACTCAACAATATCAAATATTGCTCAAGGAATCAATTACAATACATTAATTTAGGACTTCCACACATTTTCTCAAAAAGTCAAAAATCTACATTGGGCTTGCTTGCTCAAATCTCGAGGTTCTAACAAAAATATATTTATCATTCACCCTCGAATCTGATTAAGTAACTAATTTAGAAATTCCACCTCAAATTAAGGTTTAAATTCCTAATTTGCAACCCCCACAAAGATTACGGTTAGAAATTAATGGGCTATGTTAAAAATGAAAGAACATGACTTAAAGTTTACAAACTAATGAATTGATGTCCCACAGACCGAGATCTAATCAAAGGGTTATGAAAAATTGGAGAAATCCCGTTTTTGAACATTTAAATCACCGGGCATTACGCTTTCTTCGTGTTCGCGAAGGGCCTAACGCGATCGAGAAGAGGCAACTCAATTAGCCTATACATTCTCGAATGGTTGCACGCGTTCGTGATGGTATACGTCCCTCCGGACCCCCTGACCCCCCGACCATAGCACTCGCGAGCCTTGGCTCGCGTTTAAGTAAAACAAGCCATAGATCCCAGCGCAACCTAACTAAGCAGACTCCCCGGTGCTCCACGTTCGCGACCATGGCCTCATGTGCGCGCAGAACAAACCCTCCCCCAGGCCAGTTTAACTGTCACGATCGTGGGAGTACCTTTGTGATCGCGAAGAAGAAGACACCAGAAACAAGATGAAGTTAAGAAAAACCAGATTTTTGAAAGAACTAAGGTCCATAGGCTATTCGAAAATCACCCGAGCCAGCGATATTCCAAACTAAGAATGCACATAAGTCCAAAATCCTCATACGAACTTGCTCGCGCAAACTCATACGAATCGCTCGAGCGACTAAAACACTAAAACAACGCCTAGAACTATGAATCAGACACTAGACCAAATGCAATTTTCAATAAAATTGTTTAATTTCTAGTTTAATAATCAGACGTCTGAATCACGTCAACTTAACTCTGTTGCTGCAAACTTTGCAGACAAGTCATAAATACAGCAATAGATATCTACCGAGTTCCGGAAATAAAAATACGTACCCGATAACATCAACGGCAAACATTTGTCAATTCTTTAAAGTCATTAAGCCTTTAAACTTTTAATTTTCGACAAAAAGTGATGGCTCAAGCTAGGGACCTCCGAATTCGATTCCGTGCATATGACCAGATCCGAAATCACGATACGTATCTATCAGGACTATCAAAATACAGATCCGGATTGCTCAAAACATTGATCAAAGTCAAGTCAGATAGATATTTAACGCAAAATTTCATATTTTATTAATTTTTAACATAAAAACCTTATGGAAAGAGGTTTGGACTGTGCACGCAACTCGATGTAGGCAAAAATGAGATATTTGATGTTTTGAAAAACAGATTTATAATTTAAAACTCTAGATGATGTATTGAGTTGTCACATCAAGGCTATATTAACTGTACGATTTTTTGAAGAGATAAGTAAAAAAATAATCCTAACAACCTGATCCATGCACACAATATTGTCCGTTTTCGTCCATACCTTGATGTTTTCGTTCTGTCACGTTATTGAACATAAAAGCGTGAAGTACAACGTATCTCAAAGCTTTACTCTTATATTCTAGGTTCTTTCATTTCCTTTTCGATGTACGTAGGACTTAAGTCATCTGCTAGTCAGCCTTTTTCGATGGAGAAATTATAATTATTATGCACTCTTAGCGCACAAAAACTAATCTCTTTCCCAGATTTCCCGTGCCAAATTAGATTACCACTTGCCATATGTTCTGGTGGTCTTATTATTTTCTTACAGTTTTTATGAATATGTAATCTGCATGAAACGCCATGAAAGTTGAATGTAATGTTAGCATCATGAAAGTATTCTTAGCATTATCTGTACTCTTGGTCAAGCTAAAATACATTTGATTATGTATGAAGTGTATACTGTTAAGATAGTAGTCAGACCACTTCTCTCACTGGACAAGAGAAGAAAGTACGAGATGTAAGTAAATGAAACATAAACATGCTTATATTGTTATTATCCAAGTTCAGCTCAAAAATACATCAGATAGAAATTGAGAAAAATAGCTAGCAACAACTATGCCTGTTTGATTAAATAATCAATTGCTGGCCTGCTATCTATTTGTCTAAACTCACATATAGTATTTGCTATTATACCCAAATTGCATTAGCTCTTATGAGCAGTTGCTTGAGCTTATTGCGCCTCACATGAAGGCTCATGGTCTCATTAGAACCACCAACCAATTCTTTCCCCATGAACACTGGTGGCACAATAGGCTTACACCCTAATTCAACCAATGCTTTCTTCATTCCCTCCCATTTCGAAGTTCGTCAAGCTCGTAAACTGTAGGGTTTGCACTAAAACTACGAATTAGGGTTTCGATGGTGTGAGAGATGCAACAACGACTCTTGCTGAAAATCAACGCTGGACTTTCTGCTCCCAATTTCATCACTCTTTCCATATTCAAAGTTCAAAAAGATGATTTAATTAATGGGCTGCTAGTGTTTTCTTGATGATTCGGCGTGAAAGGAAGATATGTTTTCTTTTGTATCTCGAAATGTAACTATGCAAGTTGTAAAACGAAGAGTGATGAAAAGTTTTATTGAAGGGTCAGTTGATTTGAGAAATCTGAGTTTAAATGATGCTATATAAGAGGGACAAAAGGTGGTTAGTGACAATATATGTTTTCTATTGTATAACAAAAGAACAAGTTGGTAAATATCCAAAGGCATTTTGGATCATTACACTATAAAGGCATGATTTGGTTTATCCACCTGGCATCTTTAGCAGCACAATCCAGATATGGTTCTCAATCTGGAAAAGTTATTCCACATAAATTCTTTGGATTGACAAAATGGATTTCATTTTTCAGTTCCGTACTCGTAATATATATTCCTACCATATTCAATTGTAGTTTTGTTCCAATAATGGTCAACACGTATATGGAAAAACTTAGAAAGAAGAAAACTATACGTTATTTACTCTCCGTTCCACTTCATGTAATCTTATTTGCTTTTTGTCTGTCAAAAAATAAAAAGATTAATTTCTAAATTTAAAAATAATTTAACTTTAAGCTCTTTAAAATATAAATAAGTTGTCATAGCAACACAAATATTATGAGATGTTCAAAACACAAGTTTCATAAGTCATCTTTTTTTTAACTTCGTGCTCAATCACATGCGAATCCAAGATTGAAATTCAAGGGGTTCAACTTTTATTATTCTAATTAACTCATTGTACTTTTAAAATTATGTGTTCAAATCTAATTTATCGAGATTATCTATACTTCATGCCAAAAGTTATAGATACAAATGAAATCATAGTTAAAAGCTACGTTGCCCTGCGTAGTCAAATAGGATTAAATTAAAGTTTAAACTTTGGTTATTCTGATGTTATATTGACTTGTGTGACTATCTCATCTAGAAGCTTAAATTAATAAAGAGACAACTTTCATTATTTAATTATATGTTCAACAAGCATATATAATTTTTTGCATAATCTTAACGATCTTTTCTTTATAAATAGATGATTGGAGGATTTTTGACAAAAAGGAAAAATCCAATCTTTTCCCATGTAGTAAACCTATTCCCTTGTACTAGATATTCGTAAATCAGCGTATCTAGCAAAGTAAAACATATTCGCATCAAAACTTTTTGATATAATAAAATGAAAGACTCAGAAGATATGTCATGGACATGCTGTACAAATGGTGTCCACATTCGATTTTGAACTGTATCCGTACTGGACATAGAAAAGGAGATAATTAAAGGAACTTGCTGATTATATTCTCCTATTCTTCTTCACATAATGACTAACTCAATTCGAATTCCCATTAGATATTCCAAATAGCTAACGTATGATAAGGAAAAAAAGGGTACAGCTTTTTTCACTTATCATCATATCAACTGATTCTCACAAAGGAAAAATGGCTCAAGCCACACAAAAGAGTCGTTGCTATCTTGAAAGGCCTCAATATGAGAGGGTGACCAAACAAAAAATTACAGGCTGTGAAACATCTGCCATGGATGCTTCTAGATTTGAGCTAAAAGAGATCCGAGCTTAAAAAGGAAAAGAGAAGATGAGAAAATATTTTTACTGTTGTATTGAATAACCACATGTTACTAAAGAACCACTGCCTTGCGAGTAGCACTTAGTAAGAGAATGTCCAACCTTTCACTACAAGAACCACCATCTACTACCATTAATATCCCATCAAAGCCACCGGATAAATCTAGCCACCAACCACAATACTCTACTTCATATAAGGAAACCCTCCTAAGAGACGAATTCACTATCAAAGTAGTAAATCCTCCACCTCAAGAGTTAGAAAATCATATGGATATGGACATTGCCCAAATCCAAGCGGATGACCCAAGCCAAAATTATTTAACTAGCTCATTAAGAAAAATAAACCTCTGCCAAGATGACCTTCATCGAATGTATATGCCTTGGAAAATTCGATCATCATCAAACTAATAGGGAAGAGACTTATGCACCAACCTCAAATAGAAATTACAACATATGGAAACTCAAACGAGAATTTCCCTCTAATTAATCTTGGAGAAGACTATACAGTCAAACTAACTAGTGAGGAAAACATGACAAAAATCCTATATAATGGACCTTGGTTCGTTAATGGTTTTTTTCTATCCACTCAAAAACGGGTTCCAAACTTTATTGCAAACAAAGCACAACACAACTTCACTGCCATTTGGATCCAACTACCACAATTACCCACTGAGTTCTATGATGGAATAGTCCTTGCAAGAATAGGTAATTCAATTGGCAAACTTCTCAAAGTGGATGCATGCACCTCAGCTACACTTAGGGGACGTTATGCCAGATTATGTGTTGAACTTCCACTTGACCAGCCTGTCCAACACCACATACTCATTGGACAACATAAACAATCAATCGTGTATGAGGGCAATGATATATTGTGCAAATCTTATGGCAGACTAGGACACACTTCTCAATATTGCACACAAGGAAAGCTGCCAATCACAGCAAGAGAAACCAATGCAAAGGAAATCCATGCAGAAAAGCAAGGTAACAGCCAACAAAATTCAGAAGAAGAAGGAGAATGGATGACAGTCAAGTTCCCAAGAAAAGGTAAAGCCTAAATGGCAAATGCCCACACTGCCACAATTGAAGCAAATCCCCTTCCATGCATGAATGCCCGCTTGTTCGATGCAAGATCAGGTAAGTACCTCAAAACTCAACACATATACTATATTAACAAGCAACTATTAACCAAGCCTCCTAAAGCCCTATCAATAAATGCTAATTCATCTGCTAGCATTGATAAAAGTTTATTCAATAATTACATGCCTTTGGACCAAATGGAGGAAGACAAAAGCAGCTTCAAAAACCTACAAAACCAACCCATGGTTTTGAATGATCTACAACAAAAAAATGTTTAAAAATAATTCTAATATTTTGCATGCAAGTCAAGTGACAAATGGAACAAGAATACCCACCCATGCGTCTAACAAAGTGAATAACAAAGAAATGCATAATAACATGGAAATAAACTCCACCCCCAACCCATCCAATAAGATTGATAACAATACTATCATTACCCCTAATAATACTAACCTATCTCCTAATGATCATTTTACCCCCATGCATGCATGTCCGTTAACCACTACCCAATCAAATTAGAAACATTTGGATGATCTCCACGGCCAAGTGGAAAATGACATCTCCATGGAAAATTTTGCTATAAGAAACACGCAAGTATGTGCCTCCCAATCACAAATAGAGCCAATCGTTAGAACTAGTACTACTTCGTCCACTACTCCACCCCCTATTAACACTATCCCAACTTCAAAAAATGCCCAGAACCTCCCTACCCCTCAGGAATATACCGACTCCTCCAAATATTCTGCCTATCATGCAACTAAAATATGAACAACCTCCCAACTTCCCTCCCCATCCTCAACAAAATCTGGCAATCTATGCCCAACCACCAACACCACCAAATCACCTTGCCTAGTCGTGGATAGAATTGGGACTTCAAGGCCATGCAGTAACTTTCAATATGGAAATCAATGGCCAGGAATCGATCCTGGTGATACGAAACACTCACTTCCTTGCCAACTCATCTCGGAGTGTATGAACTTAGCAATGAACAATTATGTGAACCACATGTGGTTAAACAATATACTTCAACCATTAGCTCCCAATATGAACCAAAACTTGGTGAACAACATGCAGCATATGTGGAACATTCCACATCACCCAAACCAACAAGTCTTACAGAACCCTCCCCTAAATCTACCCTTCTTTGCACCGGAGGACATGATGCTCCTCAACCCAGTCTTCATCCAATGGAATACTCCAGTCTTCCCCAACCATCCAGACCCACAACTAGATCCCATGGAAGAGCAAGTTCAACAAATGAACGTACTAAATCAAGTAGGGAACCAAGAAGCAGACGAGGCAATGGAAGACTTAGCACACTTAGTGGAACCAGCTGTGACTCTTTCAAGTCTAAACGAGGTAGAAATATTGATATTCAGGGAGATGCTCAACATGAAGTATATGTTCAGTTGCCCGATGACATTTTACAAGTGCTCATTGGACATCGGTCCACATCACGATACAACAGTGGGAAAAAATATAGTGATCATGATTCCCTCCCAAAGAGTGATGCAAAACACCAATCCACCAAATAATATGCCCATGCACCAGCCCAATAACGTAGTTATTTGGAATGTTAGAGGTGCAAATAATGAAAATTTCACCAAAAACTTTAGGGAACTAATGGACTCACATAGGCCGTGTGTAGTCGCTCTTCTAGAAATAAGAATGGAAAGCCACATCTCAATATTGGAAGCATGTAGTTTTACAGAGATGCTAGAGGTGCCTTCCAATGGACAAAGTGGAGGTTAACAACGAGGTGCTCACTATCAAAAACTTCAATATAAATGGATAGACCTATAAACTTAACTTGGCTAATTAGTGTTATATATGCTAGTAATAATGTTAATTATAGATATATGCTTTGGGATAACATAAGAAAAATGTATGATATTTACAAAGGACCTTGGCTAATAGGCGGGGATTTAAATGAAATAACTAATGTATCGGATAGGTTTGGTGGTAGGGCTATTAATCAAAGGAGAGCAAAACCCCTCCGAAATTGCCTAGACTATTGTAACCTATTATATTTAGGCTTTAAAGGGTGCAAATACACTTGAACAAATTTTAGGAAAAATAATAATGGGTTGATCATAGAAAGACATGATAGGGTCTATTCAAATAAAGGTTGGCTAGAAGCCTACCCCAATGCCACTGTCAACCACCTCCCTAAAGTCCATGGATAGAAAACCCTTTGCTAATAAGAAATCATGTCACAAATTACTTTAAAAGGTTATTCACCACCTCCCATAAATGCTCTATCAAATGCAATGACACTGCTTATTACTCGCACAATTGTGACCTATCAATTCTTGATAGACCCCTCACAAACCACGAAATTAGAAAAGCTATCTTTTCATCTAAACCATTCAAAGCACCAGGACCGGATGGCCTTCATCCTTTCTTCTTCTAGAAATTTTGGCATCTATTAGGTGGGAAAATAAGCAAGCTTTGTCACAATATATTTGCTATCAACAAAATTCCTCCAGAGATGAACCACACGTACATCTGTTTAATCCCCAAAAAAAAACAATGCTAACCTATTAAAAAACTTTCGTCCTATAAGTTTATGCAATGTTATTTACAAAACCATTACCAAGATAATTGCAAATAGAATAAAGCCCTTCATAGACCACCTTATAAACATTGAGCAATCCAGTTTTGTAATGGGAAGAAGAGGAAGTGACAATGCTATTATAATTCATGGAATCCTAAGATACTTCAACAAATGTAAGGGAAAAGGGAAAATGATTCTAAATCTTGATCTAGAGAAAGCCTTTGATAAGCTCGAATGGTCCTATATCTATCGAACACTTAGGTGCTATAATTTCCCTAAAAACATGTCAAATCTCATAATGAATGCTGTCACAACTAGCTCATTCTTAATCCTCGTCAATGGAAATAAAACTGAAGAATTTACCCATTCTTGAGGAATCAGGCATGGTGACCCCCTATCCCCTTACCTTTTTATTCTATTTATGAATATGTTATTTAACAATATTAAGCATGAGGTGGATATCAAGAACTGGACTCCACTTAGACTTAATTCCTTGGCACCTAGTATATCCCACCTTTTTTTCGCGGATGATATAACTCTTATGGGAGAAACAAACTATAAGACCATCACCAGCATTAATCGATGCCTAGAAAGTTTTAGTAAGTTTTCAGGCCTAAGAGTTAACAAAGCTAAACCTAAATTAATAGTGTCCAATAATTTTTGTAATGACACAAAGACTCTTTTAACAAATACACTGGGAATATCAAGTACTAGCTTTGGGAACTACTTAGGCTTTCCCATGCTAAATGCCATCCCAAGGCATACAGACTACCTTCCTCTCCTTGATAAAATGAGAGCTAAACGCAACAACTGGAATGCTAAATGGATCAATATGGCTGGTATATGTACTCTCATAAAGTCTACCCTAAAGGTGTCAACCGGGCCGGGTTCAACCGGGACCGGCCCGGCCCGACCCGATCAAACCCGGGACCGGATCGGCCCGGCTACTACCGGTCCGGGTGGGCTGGGTTGGAGGGGGGTAGTGGGTTTGTCCGGTTGATTTTTTTGGGGTTGGAACCCGGCCCGGTCCGGCCCGGTTTGTGTGTACAGTACCCTAAACCGGTTGGCCCAGCCCGGTCAGGCCCGGTTCAACGTTAAAATTGCCAAAATATACCATGAATATGCCATACATATACCATAAATATACCATAAATATATTATAAATATACCGTAAATATACCGTTAATATACCAATTAATGGTATGCTTATAGCATTAACGAGTAATGCTTGCACTTGATCGACAAATTTATGTTATGTCTTGAGACATGGCATGGTTTGAAGGTCCTCGCTTCCTGTCCCTTAGATGTTTTTTAAGATTTTAAGACAATTTATGTTATTGTTCGTGGTTACACCTGAATTGCGTAATCAAGTGCGCATTTTTCCCATCTTACTTGTATTCATTCAATTATTACAAAGTATTAATATAACTTAATAGTTATACTATACATAACTCCAAAAAAAGTGAAAATATACAAATCCCGGCCCGGCCCGGCCCGCTTCAACCCGAAACCTGTACGGTTCAATTTTAACCCGAACTAACCCTGCCCGTTACCAACCCGGTACTGTTCGAACCGGCCCGGCCCGGCCCGGAACCCGGACGGGTCAAATTTTTTTTTATCCGGCCCGGCCCAGTTGACCTGTTAGACACGTTTAGTCTACCCTTAACACTTTTCCCAATCACCCTTTGCAAACATCCATTCTTCCTATAAAGAACTTTAAAGGAAATCGACAAAATCCAAAGGAATTTCTTATGGGGTACTACCCAGGACCAAAAGAAACTACACCTAATTAACTGGGACATTGTCACTAAGGAAGTTTCCAAATGGGGGTTAGGTATAAGAAAAGCCTACCAAAAAACCAAGTCCTAATCACAGTCCTAGCTTGGAGAATCCTCAACAATACTCACTCCCTATGGGCAAAGGTTCTAATTAGTATTTATGGGAGGAAAAAGAAAACAATTGGCTCATCAATCACTTGGAAAAGTCTTTTGGAAGGATGGAATATCTGTAAAAAAGGCATTACATGGCCAGTTCATAACAACTCATGTCACAACATTTGGGACATAAATTGGAGCCCTATTTATAAGAATCTTAGGAGCAGTATACAAGGGCCTCTCCAAAAAGGAGAGGATAAACTACAAACTAAAAATATTAGGGATAATAACACTTGGTGCTTAGAAAAAATGTCCTTTGAATTACCAACCCCTTTAAAGAATTGTATCAATTCCATTCCCTGTAATAATGAAAACTAAGTTGTCCTAAGTAATATATGTTGGAGTCTCACCTCAAAGGAACTGTTTACAACCTCTTCATCCTACCAATTAATTGATAATAACAACAACAATTCCTTAAATAGCATCTGGCTCTGGAAGCTCCAATGTTCTAACAAAATAAAATTCCTCCTATGGAAAATATACAATGGCCCTTCCCACAAGAAGCTTATTATCAAAAATTTGTATAAACATTGATCCTTTATGCCCAATTTGTCAAAATAACAAAGAATCTATTCGCCACATATTTTGGGAATGTCGTATAGCCAAACACCTTTAGCACAACTTTGGTATCAAAACTGTTGACAACCATAGCAATAAACTTTGGATGGACTACTTGAACACACAACCAAAAATAAGCCCTAAATATGTACATTGGCATCAATTACGTCCTTTTATAATATGGAAAATTTGGAACAACAGGAATCAAGTAAAGTGAATGAAACCACCCTTAGGGTGGTACAAAGCAAATAGTGATGGTGCCTTTGACATAAAAATCATGGAAGGTGGCATTGGAACTGCAATACTTGACTCGAAAGGACGCTGGTGTCTAGGATCATCGATGAAATTTCTTGCAACATCACCATTACAAACAAAACTTATTTCTCTACGCTAGAGTCTTCAATTAATAATCAAGGAAGACCTCTTCCCTGTGGAAGTAGAAACTGATGCAACGGATATATTAAACATAATACACAATAACACCCTTACTAATGACAAACTCTCTTTTGAATGCAGATCATTAGTGTAGGAGGCAACCAAGCAGGGGAGGATTTCATTCATGCATAGCTTCAGACAAGGAAATGGCGTGGCCCACACTTTGGCAAATGAAGCTCTAAGAAACAAGACCTTTGATAAACTATGTATTTTTGCTAAGCCTCCCAATTTTGTAATCGATCTCTATGAAAGAGATATGGAGGACTATGTTTATGTAAGATCATGTATTACCAAACAATGCGAAACTCTAGCTTCTCTAGGGAATACTAGTGCCATAGATGGCCTAATATTTGGAAAAAGTAATGCATGTATAAACAATATCTAAAGGGAGGAGACAACCCTCCTTTCTTAGCCTTATATATATAATATTTACTTTCCCTTTCAAAAAAAAAAAAGAATAACCACATGTGCATGCTTGACTCTAACGAATAGATACTCGTCACCATGCCTATATGTTGTACTCAATAAATAACACGTAGCAAATAGAACACAATTCCTAATCCCTCAAGCTAAGGTTATATCGGCACTTACCTCGATGCCACAAACACAATTCAAATCTCAACAATCGCTTTACCTCTTATTTCCACCATCAATTTGTTCGTATCTAGCCACAAGTTACTTAATTATATCAAAAATACCAAATGAATCAATTCCAATACATGAACATAGATTTTCTAAAGTTTTGTCAAAAAGTCAAAAATTTCCCCGGGGCGACATGGTCAAAACCCGAGGTTTGAACCAAAATCCGATTACCCATTCCCCCCCACAAACTCAAATATATAATTTATTTTAAAATCAGACCTCAAATCGAGGTCCAAATCCCAAAAATATGAAAAACCTAAGTTCTACTCAAAACACTCAATTTCCCCATAAAAACCTTTAATTTTAAGTTGAAATCACGAGAAAAGATGTTAATGATTGATGAAAACAAGTTAGAAATGACTTACAATCAATTTGGAAGAGTACTTGTCTTTGAAAAACTGCCCAAGATGTTTTGGTTTTGAAAAATAGTTGAAATGTGTCTAAGTTATGATTTTGCAAGTTGCAGGGTTCACAATTGTGAATCCCTTAGACTGCTAACTCCGCATTGGCAATTAAGTGTTCGCAATTGCGAACTCGCTTTTGTAGTGGAGTTGTCACATTTGTGATGACTGGGGAATTCAGGGAATTTTGCATTTGCAAAGGGGTATTCGCATTTGTGATATTGCTTTTGCGATGAATGCATCGCATTTGTGAATCCAAGGCAGACAATGTCTTCTTTGCAATTACGATAGAAGCTTTGCATTTGAGGGTTCGCAAGTACGAGTCAGACTTTGCATTTGCCAAGCCTGTAGAGCTGCAACATACCAAAAATTCCTAAGTCCAAATTTGACTCTGTGGCTTATCCAAAACTAACCCGAGCCCTCGGGGCTCCAAACCATACATTCACACTAACACAAAAACATCATACGGACTTGCACGTGCGATCAAATTGCCAAAGTATAATATCACCACCTTTAAATTTAGCATCAAAATCAAAGAAAAATCTCAAAACTTTCAAAGTATCTAATTTCACAACTACGGGTCCGAATAACATCAAAGGACTTTCGATTCTTACTAAATTTTATAGGATCAACCTAAATCACATATAAGACATGTAGCGGGCTCCAGAACCAATATATGGGCCCGATAACATCAAAATTCGAACACATTTTATTTCCAAAAACTTATATGTTTTTTAGATAATAATTTTCTTTAAAAATTTATTTATCGGGCTTGGAACCTAAGACTTTGATTCCTGGCGTATGGTCAAGTCCTATGTTTTCTAGCGGACCCTCTAGGACCGTCTAATCACGATCTGGGCCTGTTTACCCAAAATGTTAACCGAAGTCATCTTAAATTAAATTTTAAAGGCCAAATCAACAATTTCATCACATTTCCACATAAAAGCGTTGCGGATACGCGCCCGTACTGTGCATGCAAATCGAGGTGAGATAGAAAATGTTTTTATAAGGCCTCAAAATATATAATGTATTTCTAAAGCAAGTAATGACCTTTTAGGTCATCCCAGAACCTAGCGCTTAGGATCTCCAATCTGCTAGGTAGAGTTACCGCCATAATGACTTGTCCTAGGCCTTTAACCCCATTCCTTTTCATGATCTTTAACCTGCCTCTCCAGATAGGAATTTTGTAGGTGTATTCGGCATATTATCTCTTGACTTTATATAGTCAATAGTGATAACACCACTAGAGAGTAGTTGTTTAATGGTATTTGTGTCTCAGCCGAATATGACGATATTTTTCGTCATCATAACACTCCATACCCTACGTTTTACCGCTTGACTATCACAATGTATACAAATCAGTGCCAAAGATTTAGGCAAAAATGGAATATCTTCCAAGAAATTTCGGGGCCATTCAGCTTTTTCATTGGCCTTATCTAAATCTATTAATTCAGATTCCATTGTAGAATGGGCGATGCACGTTCATTTTGATGATTTCCAAGACACTGCTGCACTCCCAATTGTGAAAAAATATCCACTCATGAATTTAACTCTAGATGATCTGGTGATCCAATTTGCATCACTAAATCCTTTGATCATGGAACAATATTTGTTATAGTGCAAGGCATAATTTTGGGTATGTTACAGATACCCCAAAACTCATTCATTGCCACCTAATGTATTTGATTGGGATTACTTGCAAATACACTCAGTTTGATAATAGCACATTCTATATATGGTCGCGTAAAATTCATGATATATATCAGATTTCCAAATACTCTTGCATAGTCTAGTTATGAGTCAATTTACCTTCATTCTTTTGAAGTGCATAAATCACGCCAATTGGAGTCTTGGCAAATTTGAATTCAAAATACTTGAACTTATCAAGTAACTTTTCAATGTTGTGGAGTCTTGTGAATTCTTATTCCTAAGATCACAACAGCAACTCTTAAGCCTTTCATGTCAAATTTACAAGCCAACATGCACTTTGTAGCATTTATAGCTGCCATACTTTTTTTCATTATCAACATGTCATCAACATATAAACAAACAATAACTTCATGACATGGAGTGTTTTCAATATAGACACATTTGTCACACTAGTTGATTATAAATTCATTTGCCAACATTGTTTGGTCAAATTTTGCATGCCATTGATTGGGTATTTGTTTAAATGCATAAAGCGACATAACAAGTTTGCACACTTTGTTTTCTTTACCAGGAACCACAAAACCCTCAGATTGTTTCATGAAAATCTCTTCCTCATATTCTCCATTTAAGAAAGCTGTTTTAACATCCATTTGATGGATTTCAAGACCATACACGACCGCTAGTGCCACTTAAACCCTAATAAATGTTATCCTTGTTACTGGCGAGTAAGTGCCAAAGTAATCAAGGCCTTTCTTTTGTCTATAACCTTTGACAACAGTCTTTCCTTATATTTGTTAATAGTGCCACCATCTTTTGTTTTTCATTTAAAGATCAATTCCGAACCTAAAGGCTTATTTCCTGGAGGAAGATCAACCAATTCTCATGTATGGTTATCCAAATTTGATTATATCTCTATATGTTGACTGCCTTTTTCCAAAATGCTGAATCAGAAGATGACACAGCTGCTTTAAAAGTTTAAGGCTTATTTTCAAGCAAAAATGTCACAAAATTTGGTCCAAAAGAAGTAGATGTTCTTTGACATGTACTACGCCTTAGATCTTCCATACTTGGAGTATTTTTCTTTGGTTCTTTCCAAGGTCATTTAGGTCTTCCGCTTAATGACTAGCATTCAGTTTTATATGGATAAATGATTTCAAAGAATTCAGCATTATCTATTCTATTACCGTATTAACATGAATCTCGTGATTATCGGATTTATGAACCAAAAACTGACATGCTTTACTATTTGTAGCATATCCAGTGAAAATCAAATATACTATTTTTGGTCAAATTTTAACTCTTCTAGGTAAAGGAACTTGTACCTCTGGTAGACACCTCCACACTTTGAAATATTTCAAGTTGTGGTTTCTTCCTTTCCATTTTTCATATGGAATAGATTGTGTTTGTTGTGGGGTAATCTGTTGAGTATTCTGTTAGCTATAAGGATAGCTCCTCCCTACAAACTTTGTGGTACTCCGAAACTTATTAATAAAGAGTTTGTCATTTCCTTTAATGTTTGACTTTTCCTTTCTGCAATTCTGTTGGATTGGGGTGTGTAAGGTGCAGTAGTTTGATGGGTACTTCCACATTCTGAACATATCTTGCAAACAGTGATTCATATTCTCCACCTCTATCACTTTTAATCATTTTTAGAATTTTATTCAATTGATTGTCTACTTCATTCTTATATTGCTTAAATGCTTCAATTGCTTCATCCTTACTATTATGCAAATAAACAAAATAATATCGAGTGCGATCATCAATAAAAGTAATAAAATACTTTTTCCCACCTCGAGATGGTGTCGACTTTATATTGCAAATGTCAGTATGAATTTAGTCTAATGGATTTGAGTTCCTTTCAACAGACTTATAAGGATATTTTACAAACTTAGATTCAACATATATTTAACATTTCGATTTATTGCACTCGAATTTAGGCAATACTTCAAAATTAATTAACTTACGCAAGGTTTTATAATAGATATGTCCTAAACTAATATGCCATAAATAATTTGACTCTAATAAATAAGAAGAAGATGAAATTTTATTCATATTTTTAACGATCATTACATTGAGTTTGAAAAGGCCCTCTATGAGGCAGTATTTCCCAACATACATTTTATTTCTTGCTTACAACAACTTTATCAGAAACAAATACACATTTGAATCCATTATTTACAAGTAAAGAATTTACAAGTAAAGAAGTAGAAACTAAATTCTTCCTAATAGTAGGAACATGAAAAATGTTGTTGAGCGTTAAAACCTTGCTGGAACTCATCTTCAAGAATATCTTCCCATAATCTACAATCATGGCTGTTGCATTATTTCGCATGGAAATCTTTTCTTCGGGACCAGCAGTATAGTACATCGCAAATGCTTCTTTGACATCACAAACATGTCGAGTGGATCAAAGTCAACCCACCACTCCTTCGAATTTCCAACTAGGTTGCATTTCGAAAGCATTTCACCAAGATTATCAATTTAATAATTATTCTCCACTATGTTGGCATGTCCGTTTTTCTTATCTTTTATCGGGAGACGACAACTAGGGCTTTTGTGTTCAAATCTTCCAGAATAGTAGCAGTTGCCCCTGAATTTCTTTTTGTTTTGCTCCTTAGTCCCGAAGACCTCTTCCTCTTCTTACTTTTTGGAGTAGTCTCCTCAACTATATTAGCTCCCATGATATTGAATTTCCACGAGACTTCTTCTCGGCAGTTTTGTAGTCTTCCTCAATATTTAGACGTATCATAAGATCTTCCAACTTCATTTCTTTGCGCTTGTGCTTAAGATAGTTCTTGAAATCTCTACACGAAGGAGGCATGTTTTAAAAAATTGCAACCACTTTAAATGCTTCATTCACGACCATACTTCAGCAATAAGCTTGTGAAAAATAAGTTGAAGCTCCTAAATATGGGTTCCCATATTTTTGTTGTCTATCATTTTATAGTCTAGAAACATGGCAAACATGAACTTCTTCCAGCATGCATCTTCCGTCTTGTACTTTTTCTTAAGTGCGCTCCATAATTCTTTTGAAGTATTAATCGCACTGTACACTTTGTAAAAGTCATCCTCTATATCATTTGCAAATAAAATCTGCCTGCTTCCACGCCTCAGTAATCATGAACTTCTCATTGTCCGGCATGTCCTCAACAGGCATTGGAGGCTCTTCACTAGTGAATTTCTGCATACCAAGTGCGGTAAGCAAAAAGATCATCCTTTGCTGCCATCTTTTGAAGTTGGCTTCACAAATTTTCCTCAATTTCTCATATGGAGGAACAAAGTGCGGCTTGACGAGGCTATCGTCGTTGCAGCAACACTCACAGAAGGATTTTTGTTATCAATTGCCTCTTCTCATTATAAACAACTTAAGAGTTCAAATAATGAAAAAATCAGAATAGTACACAATACTATAATCAGTATACAGTATGTAAAAACTGAAGTTGTTATATTCTATTACACTGAAAATGACGAAGCTTTCATGTTCTTCAAATCATATTCTAAATTTTAATATTCTAATGATGTTTTTATTTCTTCAAATAAGAATAGTAAAATTTAGACGGAGTATAAAATTAGATAGGTTTTATTTTACAGTGCCGTAATACAGATTATAACAAAATAATTTCCTTATGATTGTTATCAAAATTGTATTGCTATAAAATTAACAAAACAATAAATTTTCTGAAAAACAGAAACAAAAAGTTAGCAAAAGTAGAACATCAAAATAAATACTGGAATATATGTAGTAACTTCAAAATAAATTTTGAAAATAGTATAAGAATAAATCGGGCCCATTGAATACACAGTATGTCCTTAAGAAAACTATTCCCCTCAAGTACGCAAGGTTCAGGAGTATATCCTCCCAGGATAGATTCATTTAACTCACTGTAGTGTTGGTACAAAAAATGCCGACGAACAACGAACCACTCGAAGGCTGTAAAACATACTGGAATTTTTATGTGTAGAAAAAGAAGGTGAAGATCAGAAAATCCCGTAAGTAAATATTTTAGGATTTGAAGGAATATTTATAGCCAATTTGGCACAGTTTCTTGAAAAGGTTTTGCAACCTTTCAGAGCATACGTACTGTTGGAAAAGATTTGAAACCGATTATGAACAACCGCAACCGTTGAAAATAGGTGGGGAAATATTGACGAAAAATAATCGAATTTAAGATAATCTGGGAAAGAAAACGTACCTGACTGGACCGAGTCACGGGTCATGGGCTATTCCACTTCCAATTCCAAATCCAAAACCGAACCCAAACCCAAAACCGAACCCAAAGCCGAAGGCCAACCGAGCGAGGAACGACGACGACGGCGTAAGTATTCCCTTCTTCTTAACTCTTTAATAGCTAAAATATGAGCTTCTCTATATATACGCAAATATTTTCTTTCCTTCTACCAATGAGGGACAAAGTGCATTAGTAAAGTGAACTCATTCAATATTTCACTTCCCTACATTTATTTTCCCACCATTTAACATTCACACCTCTTTTGTTATTAATAACAAAATCCAACCGCACCTGCACACACACACACACACAGACACACAGACACACACACACATACACACACACACACACACACACACACACATATATATATATATATATATAGTGTACTAATTTTAACTAACATCTAATTGTATATTTAGCAACTAATATAACGGATTTTTTGCCAGCTAAGTGTCAGCTGGATTCCTACTCACGTGACACCTTTTACATTCTTCCTCAAATTTTTAATGTGAACAAATTGAAATTCCCAGCTTGTATAATAGGAATTCATGTTGTGCCTTTCCTTAACGTTTAGTTAGAATATGTGCCAGCTACAAGCTTGTGGGCACATGTTCTATGTGTCTAAGGCTTTGCTGTATCTTCTCACTCAAAAAGTGAAAGTCGATTTTTATTTTCTCCGTTCTTCAATAACAATATAGTTTAACAAGAAACTCCAACTTGACCTTCAGTTCCTTACGTAGTCCAATAAGACAAACTATTTCTACAATTGCGTTGGTCATATTTCTGTATTCTGCCTCGACTGAACTGCTTGACACTATACTTTGCCTCTTTGATTTTCTAACAATCAAGGAGTCTCCCTACTTGAATATAAAGCCACAAACTTACCTTGGTTTTATAGGACAAGTGGCCCAGTCTGTATCACAATATACGGTAAGTTGTGAGGAAGGCATAGAAGGTAATAAGGTGCCCAAACCAGGTGCATTCTTCAAGTACTTCACCATCCTTACAACCCCTTCCCTGTGTGATCTCTTTGGTGTGTATATATTTACTTAGGTTCTGCATCGTGTAACTTTTATCTAGTCGAGTCATTGTAAGGTAGAGAACGATTCCCTACCAGTTTCTGGTAGTCAGTGAGATTGGACAACAACACATCAGCACTGCCTTCAATCGTATAGCTGTGATCAAATTCTTCACTGGTAAACCTTTGATATACCTCCATAGGTGTGCCAACAGGCTTAGAACCACCCAATCCTAGGTATGCAATAAGTTCCAGTGCAAATTTTCTTTGACATACTAGTATTCTAACTGTGCTTCTTGTAATTTCAAGACCAAGAAAGTATCTCATCTCCCCCAGATCGTTGATCTTCAAAAGGTGATAGAGCATGAGCTTAGCTACATGGATGATAGAATTTGATGAGTAGGTTATCCACACAAACCAGGATAAAGACCATCACATTTCCTAATCTTTGAGTGAAGATGAAATAGCCATAATGACTTTGAACAAAGTTTGAGGAAAGGAGTGCCTCACAAAGCTTATCTTGTTTCAAGCCATATAGAGACTTCTATAACTTGCATATTCCCTTATACTCCCCCTATCCTAGAAGAACATAATGTGGAACCATATAAACATCCTCCACAAGATCACCCTGTAGGAATGCATTGGATACATCTATTTGATGTGATCTCCAACCATGCAATGCAGCCAAGGATAAGATATTCGTCACAGTGACCATCTTAACCATGGGAGAAAAAGTCTCTGTGTAATCCAACCTTTTCTACTGAGTATACCTCTTGAAGAACAAAAGAGCTTTGTATCTATCCACATCTCATTTATCAATGTACTTGACTTTGAAAATACATTTACAACCAATGGCTCTCTTGTTAGGAGGTAGATCAACAAACTGCCAAGTGTGATTATCGTGAAGGGCCTACGTTCTTGCTGCATAGTTGTTACTCACTGTGGATCATAAAGAGCTTCTTCATATGTATCAGGTTCCCTCACATATGAGATGTTGAAAATAACCTTGCAATAGGGGTCAGAAAGTGAAGCATACAACATGTATATTAATAAAGGATAAGTTGCGCCCACCACAACACGTGATAGTCACTAAGACAACTGCGAAGCTTGGAGGTTTTACATAGCTTTCTTGTGCCTTTATGCTCACAAGAACCTTGAGCAACACTAACTTCTAGTACATTATCATAATTAGCCCAACAAAGAGTGGGAAATTTAGTACCAGTAGGGACTGATACAACAGTATCATTCTCACAGACACCTGATGTAGAGTCTCCAAAATTCAAAGGAGGAGGAATAGAATGACTGGAGGGGACATAAACTGGCTCAACTATAGATGGAGGCTCCAATGGATCTGCATCAATATAAATGTCAAGCATATAGGGATCATGGAAACCATCCAAACACTGCACAAGATCAGGAGGTCTAATTTTATAATAAGAGGTACTTAAGGGAAATGTATCTTCTCTAAATGAAACATACTTGCTAACAAATAATTGGTTGCTGGCTAGGTTATACAACCTATAGACTTTCTCAGAGGTATAGTATCCCATACGCACTATTGAGATTGCTTGCTCAAAATTTGTCACTTTTGATACCCACACTTGTGGCATAACATGAGCACCCCGGTACCCTTAGGTGTTGTAGATTATGATTCGTCCCATAGAAAGCCTCAAGTGGTAACTTTCCTGCCAAAGCAGTGGATGGGATCCTGTTAGTTAGATATGCAACATTCTGAACACATAATCCTCAGAAAATTAAAGGAATGCAACCCTGAAACCCAATAGATCTTGGTACCTCGAGTAGTTTTGTACGCTTTTGTTCAACTCCTTCATTGTACTGTGGAGTATGAACACATTAACTTTGATGGACAATTCCTGCACTACTGAAAAATCTATGTAATGTTTGATAAAAAAATGTAGCGTTATCACTTTCGAAAAATTTGATTGAGCTATAAAACCGTGTCTTTATTAATGACATAAAATATTGGAATACAACTAAGACATCACTCTATAACCTTAACAAGAAAACTCATACTATTCTACTATAATCATTTACAAGTGTAAGAAAGAATCTATGACCACCGTGTGTAGGTACTTTGTAGGGACCGCATACATTACCATGAACTAGGTCAAACAATTTAGTAGTTCGACTAGTACTTTGTGAAAAATGAAGCCTAGTTTTCTTAGCTAGTGGACATATGGAACAAGTTCTATCAGTATCTGTCTGGGAATCCTTATAAATGTTCATTTGTTGTAATATTATGTGAGGAATATGCCCCAACCTCCTATGCAACAATGATGTAGATTGAGTCACAATAGAATCCAATGATTGAGGTTTCTTATTCTCTATGTTGTTTCTCCAATAGTATGAGTCATTGTGCATGCTTCCCGTCCCCTTCTCCTTCTCGGTGTGAAGGTCCTACATAAGGAAAAAATCAGGATAGAAGGACATGAAACAATGGAATTCTCTAGTTAGCATAGAGACTAACAATATGTTAAACTTGAAGTTCTACATTGCTGATATCCCCTTGTGCCAATATACATTTATCAATATGACTAATAGGAACTATTCTCCATTAGGTAAATAAACTAGTGAGCCTTGATAGTCATTCAAATCAAATAACATTTCAGGAGTAGATACCATATGATCTATTGCACCTATGTCCACTATCTATCTGTGCCCAGTTTTACTTGTCAGAAAAGAACAAATAGTGACACCCATATTGGCTGATATTTCTGGAACATTATCTTTGTTGAGAATTTGTAAGATTTGACTATATTGTTATGGAGTAAATATAATAGTGACACCACATGTAGATCCTTGAGATTGTCCCAATGGTTGTGCATCATGCATCTGTACAGGATTATAAGTCCATTACCTTTGCACCTGCAATGGTTGTTGTTCCCATGTTTTGTGTCAGCATAAAGGTTCTCAAAAGCTCCACTCGTACCTGTTTCCCCCGCATTACAACTTCCTATAGCATGAGCTATGAATCCTGTAAGTTGTGTGGAATATTCTCTTTAAGAGACCAACCAGCTTCCATGTTGACCAATAGATTCTCCTTGGTAACCAATAGGCGCTCCTTGGTTTCTTCTGCCTTTGAAGTTTTCCGGATAAGCAATGAGTTGGTAACAATTTTCTTTACTATGTCCTTTCATCTTGCAATATTTACAAAATATACTGTAATCCCTTTTGTTCTTCTGGACTGAACCTCCTTTTAGTGTTGAGCTCGACAATGTTTCAATGTCATTTCCCTTAGCTATTGAGTTTAGCCCATCATGTGATAAGGTTCTTGATGTACTCCTTCGACTTTCATCCCAAACAATTAGAGCATAAGCCTGATTCAACATGGTTCTACTAATTTTATTGTAATCTTCCGTCTAGCTTGAGCATAGGATTTTTTAGTCCACTTAGAATTTCTTATAGCCTCGGCCGCTAAAAATGATCTGCATACTTCTTTAAATTTTCTAAAGGTTCCATCGTATCATACTCAACCCTGAGCTATTTCCATTTTGTAGAATGTATGCACTCTGAATCTATTCCCTAAAATTGTAGTAATTTCTTTATAAAATTTAAAGATCCTTGTTCTATTCACTTTATCAAACCTCTCTTTTAGATCTTACCATACCAAGTGAGAATTAGAAGCATATTCCACAAAGTAAATCTGGAGATATTGTGTTCATAATCCTCGTGAGCATAGTTGCATTACAAGTCTCCTAGTCTTCATGTAGCTCTAACCTAAACTCATCCTTAATGCATGTTCCATTGACGAATCCAAGCTTTAATTTGGAATGTAGTGCAATTCTCATCGATATCCTCCATTATCCGTAATTCTCAAATCGTGTGAGTTGGACTGGAATCAATACGGAACTTGGAGTATCTAAGGGATGTACGAACAGAGGATGAGTGTGGTGAATTTTCTCTGTCATCATTGTCGATTCGATGTTCTTGAAAGAAAGATATGAATATGAAGAAGATGAAGTTTCATTCATATGAATTCAGAGGAGAACTAGATGAGAGCAATGATAGTACATAGCTCTAATAACATGTCAAACATCTGCCATGGATGCTTCTAGATTTGAGCTAAGAGAGATCCGAGCTTTGTGAGAAAATGAGAAGATAAGGAAATATTTTCACCATCATATTGAATAACCGCCTACACACACACACACACACACACACACACACACACACACATATATATATATATATATATATATATATATATATATAAATAGTGTAATACCAACCAATTCTAAATAGCTTTTAATTGTCTAATTAACAACTAATCTAGCAGTCCGATTTTGAGGTCATCATGAGAGTCAAAGCTCGTTGCTAGAAAACTCGAGTCACAGCCCGAGTTTTGATGAACCAGAAGACTCGAGGCACATCTTGACCTTATGGAAGTACAAATCAGTGTCTATGATAAACGATTGGGAGATTGCCAAGGCGAGGGGTTAGAGTTGACCAAGTCTATAAGAATAGTAAAAGTCCATACCGTGTCATTAAATGGTTGTAAGAACCGCATATCTTTGTAATAAATATATATGTACTATGTTGGGATTCCCCTTCCTATATAGATGGGACCCTTGTTATTTTTTTCTATGCAATATTCAACTAAAGAACATAACATTCTCTGCTCTCTAACTAAAACATATTCTCCCTTTATTTTATTACTTACGTATATTATGTTGCTTACATTTATTGCATTTTACTAATTCTTCTTCATTTATTACTTGTTATTGATAATAAAGAGCCATCATTGAAGCTCTTAGAACTATTAGTCCTCCTCCACCGATAATCACCAGTCGAGTTCACTAGCTAAACCTCGAGGCCCAGCTTAGGCCAGCTCGAGATCTCGACCCCCCCGATCTACAATCGTTTTGTTTGAAGAACAACAGTCACCCTTACTCTTACTTTGCTTTCCTAGCTCACACTTAGAATTTATTTCCTAACAACTAGCATAAAAATCGATCACGTATATTTAGAACCATATAATTAGATCTAACTGTAATTACAACTTTCAAGGTACACAGTTTGGCACCCATCGGGGGGATCAAAATTATAATGATTGTTTTCGTGCTGGTTTAATAAATAACGCAAGTTATCCTTCACACTTTTTCTTGTCAAAGAATCTTTGATTTTAGGTCAAAATTGCTAACTCAGAGAATACACATGAAAACAATGGTCCTGAGGACTATGTGGAGAATGGTGTAGTCGTTTCAGGTATCAGTGCACCAGTACGAAACCTTGATGATGCACCAGAACCAATTCCCATGGATGTGGTCTCACGCAAATCATAACATGTCGATATAAGCTTCCATACTAACACGAGTATACACCAAGAAAACCAACAAGAAGCTCAAAAAACCCCAGTTCGGGAGGAACAAGAGGTTAGCCTTCACGTCTTCTTTGAAATGTTACAGGTGATTGCTCAACTGTTAAGCCACAGAAAAACTCCAACCATAGCAGCACCTAAAACACTCCTCGAACGACTAGGTACCAGATAGATCAAGCTATAATGGGTCAGCAGCCAACTCCGCTATCATATAGATGCTTGAAGACCTCACAAAGAGGATTGATTCGGGTAAAAATAAGATAGAAGCCAGTGAAAAAAAGGTGGAGACCTACAATTAAAGGGTCGATGATATTTCGGGCGGACCCCCGATCTTGAAGGGTATTGATTATAAGAAATTCGTACAAAAGCCGTTCCCACAAAATGCTGATCCAATGCCCATCCTAAAGAAATTCAGAATGGCTAATCTTTTGAAATACAACGAAACTTCAGAAATCAACGAACACGTCACTACTTATACTTGTGCGGTGAAGGGCAATTACTTGAAGTACAACGAGATTGAATCCATTAAGCTAAAAAGGTTCGGAGAAAAACTTTCAAAAGGGGCCATGATGTGGTATCACAACCTAGCGCCAAATTCAATAGATTTATTTGCCATGCTGGCATATTCTTTTATAAAGGTACACGCCGGTGCCATGAAGGTTGGTACAAGGAAGTCCAACTTCTTCAAAAATAAAAAGCTATTGCAGGAGTTTGTATCTCGCTTTCAAACAGAACGAATGGATTTATCACCAGTCTCCAATGATTGGGCAGTGCAGGCTTTCACCCAAGGTTTAAACGAACGCAGCTCTATAGCCTCAAAATGACAAAAGGAGAACATGGTTAAATATTCCGTTGTGTCTTGGGTGTATGTCCACTACAGGTATCAATCAAAGATTAGGGTTGAGGACGACCAACTGGGATCCCTCTTGGGCTCAGTATATACTAGAAGGCTAATGGAAAAGGAGCTAAAGCCAAAGAAGGAAAGGTACCAATCATACACAGAAGATCAAAGTGTTGAGATTTTGAAGAACCACCAAAGTGGTGTCAACCTGCATGTTTGTTAAGAAAGACGAAAGAATAATATGTAAAGTGGAATTTGAACCCAAGAATTCATACTTGAGGTGTGGAGGAAGGGGCTTTAACTCCAACACCGGTGGCTCCTCAATCGATGACTTTGTTGGTGGAGTTTTGCAGTTTTTAGGATCCAAAGATAACTTTCTAGGCTCATATGAATATGAATCCATGCCATGCAATGCATTCACACACTCCACTCTACCGGCATCCTCATTGACATCCATGTTAAGAAGCACAACCTCAATAGGATCTTCAACATTTATCATGGAACTTGTGTCATCCACGATCACAGCTGTGACAATGTCCACAAATGAACACACCTCCATGCTATTGGGTTGTCTCATTGATTTGCAAATATGGAATACCACCTTCTCCTCACCCACACTGAATGTCAACTCTCCCGCTTAAACATCAACCAATGCCTTCCTGTAGCTAGGAAAAGTCTTCCCAGAATAATCGACACTTCAAAGTCCGCCTCACAATCCAATATGATAAATTAGGCCGGCAATATGAATTTATCAACACGAACAAGAACATCATCAATTATGCTCAAAGGTCGCTTTATCGATCAATCCTCCATTTGAAGTCTCATGGAGGTTGGTCTAGGTTGCTCGATTCCCAAGGTCTTGAAAACTGAATAAGGTATCAAATTAATACTAGCCCCCAAGTCACAAAGGACTTTTGCAAAGTTGGAACTTCTAATGGTACATGGGATAGTAAATGCACCGGGGTCCTCAAATTTTGGAGCCATGGAATGTACAATTGCGCTCACTTGATGAGTCATCTTGATTGTCTCACACTCCATTGACCTCTTTTTCGTAACTAAATCCTTCATGAACTTTGCATACCCCAGCATTTGCTCGAGTGCGTCCACCAAAGGCACGTTGATAGCTAGACTCTTCATCATCTCAATGAATTTCTCAAATTGGTTGTCACCCTTTTGCTTTGCCTGCCGTTAAGGATAGGGCGGAGGAGGCCTAAGCAAGGGTGCCTTGGCTTTGGGCACCACCGACTCGAGCATATCAATCACGTATTCCCTAGACGGGTTGACGGCCTCTTGTGTCTCCTCCTCAACCTCATTAATATCAATCCGCACATCATTGTTCATATTGGGTTCCACTACATCCTCAACCACGAAAGGCATATCATAATCTCGCAACTCATCCTCATCAACCATGACTTGATTTCCTCTTGAGGCATGCATATCACCGCCTATTCCACTTTGCATTGTCACTGCCATCACGTGATTGTTGTGCCCACCATTAGGGTTTGCTACCGTATCACTTGGTAGAGCACCCTTCGGGCGAGTATTTACCGATTGAGAGATTTGGCCTAGTTGCATCTCCAAATTCCGAATAGATGTATTGTGGGAGGCCAATTGAGCATCAGACTCTTGGTTCTTCTTCATCATTTGTTCGAACATCATTTCTATTCTTGCCATATCACTACCCGACGAACTAGACCTTTGAGATTGAAAAGGGGTGGATTGTTCAATTGTTTGTACATGGGGGACCTTTGCCAACCTTGACCCCGGTGGCTTTGGTTTCTGCTATTATTCCACCCACCTTGATTGTTGTTATTGCTCCAATTATTGTTGTTCCAATTCCAATTGCCTTGATTGTTACCTTGATTACCCCAATTGTTGCATTGAATGTTGTTGTTCCAATTGCCACCACCTTGTTGTTGATTGTTACTATTCCAAATTTCGCCGCCTTGTTGGTTACCCCAATTGTTGCTTTGATTGTTGTTGTTCCACTTGCCATCACCTTGTTGTTGGTTGTTACTATTCCAATTTTCATTTCTTGTTGATTGCCCCAATTTCTTATGGACGCCATTGTTGATTCCGTTGATTTCCTCTGTTTCCTTGGTATTTTGTTAACATATTGACATTCTTTGCTTTGATCATCATAGCACTCATTTGATTAATCACCACCATCATTGTTGTTGTCGAATTGTTCATAATTACCTTGAGGTTGTTGCTGCCCTCATTGCCTCCTTTTCAACATAGAAACACCTTCCATTGCATTGACTTAGCGGGGCTTTTGGACTTGTTGCAATTGCGCCTTTGCCAATTGATTCATAGTTGTTGTAAGCTTGGCAATGATCATGCAATTCCTTGTGCAAATGTATGACATTAGTGTCACCTTGAGGAGCGTTTGCTTGGCTTTGCCATGCCGAAGAAGTATCGACCATTTCATCTAAAACATCACAAGCTTCATTGTAGGGAAGCTTCATAAACTTTCCTCCAGCCAATTGGTTCACAAGACATTGGTTAGTTGTGTTGATGCCCCTATAGAACGTTTGTTGAATCATCGCCTCAGTCATGTCATTATTAGGGCATTCCTTCACAATTTTTCTATATCTCTCCTAGATTTCATGCAAAGGTTCCGTTTGTTCTTGCTTGAAGGCTAAAATTTCATCCTGAAGTGCCGCCATATGACTTGGTGAGAAAATCGTGCCAATGAATTTATCCGCCAACTCATCCAAAGTTGTGATGGAATGATATTGAATCCTTTCTAACCAATCCAATGCTTTACCCCGACGACAGAATGGGAAGAGCCTCAATCTCAAAGCATCATCGGATACGCTTGTTTGCTTGCATTCCCCAACATGTATCAACGAACCCCTTCAAGTGCTTGTATGCATTTTGATTGGAGGCGCCCGTAAAATACCCTCTTTGCTCGAGCAAGTTTAACACGACATTTGAATTTCAAAGTTCCCCGCCCGGATTCGGGGAGGAACGATGGCACTCGCATATCCTTGATTCGGGAGTACTCTTGGAGTCACTATTGCCGGTGGCAAAGGAGGGTCTGCAATATTCTCATTCAGATTCGTGTTTGCATTGGCATTTCTACCTGTATGTGGAGCTTGAGGTATAAGTTCATCTTGATCAATATCTTCAACCCCCTCCCCCCCCCCCCCCCCCCCACCCCATGGCATTGCCAAGAGGGTCATTTGAATTAAGAGCCATTTGTACCTGATTGATTGACACAAACAAAATCAGTAACAAGAAGGAAAGAGAAGCAAAACACAAAACTAGCTAAACAGATAGTCAACACTGTAAGCTCCCCAACAACGGTGCCAAAAAGTGATTGCTGCCAACTCAACACTATAAGAATGTAGGGAGAACGGGTCACTACAGCTTTAACACGAATAGTGGGTTGGCATCAAATTTCCACAGGGAGCCTGGAATGGAGTTGTATTGTCTATTTAGCCTAGACTTGCATTTGTACTTCTAATTGCACTCCTAACATTTTTGTATTTTTTTGTATTCACGACTACTATTATGAACTAAATATTAAGACTAAATTGTGCTGAGGAAATATTGCTTGGTTGAACTAATAGGGACAAAAGCACTAGGGTCATCGCATCACCTAGATGGTTAAATAACTGGTAGAAACTACTAAGAATAGATTGACATATTCGGTATTTATGCTATAACGATTGCACAATTGTACCCACTCTCACACCTCTCGGTAGAGAGAGTGATTTTTCCTGATTGACTCTTTCGAGACCAATTGGGTAGGCCAATTAGACCAAGCAACTAGGGTTCAAGTAGGGTAATCATTCTCTCGAGATTTAACCTGTTAATTGGGACTACCATTTCTCATATGTCCATCCCAATTATTTGTTGGGTCAATTTTGGGTTCATAGACTCTCTTTTTTAAGAAGAGTCAAAACCCACTAAGCTAGAATCAATATGTGCAACCACAAATCCTAAATTAAAGCAAAAAAATTAACTCAAATAACAAATACCCAATAGCAATCTATCATTCGAAAGTATCACCCATCAATTATCTACACTAGGGTTGAGCACAACCCTAGCTAATGGGTTTAGCTAGACATAATTGAAGAAGAATTAGAAGAAGAAATAGACATATTAGTTACTTACTAAGATTAAACTACAAGAATCTATGGAGAAATTAATGCTAAAATATCAAAATAGGCTAGCACTTTCGTCCTCACGAGCACACCTCTATTCAATAAAAAAAACTCTCTCTTAAAATGGTAAAATATTCTATTTATTGTAGGCTGGAAAAACTGGACAAAATTACCCTGCAGGGACAATGCGGGCTGCACAATTACAACCGTGGCCGCACTGGCTCTTTGGTTTCATTCTATCTTTTCTGAAGTGGCTGGCACGGACCGCTTAAAGGTTTGGCCCGGCCGCGTGAACGCCAGGAGCGGACCGCGTAACAGTGATCGCGGCCGCATGGCATGCCTTATCTCAAATCTCCATCTTCTCTGAACCTTGGGATGTGGGCCACATGCCATAATAGAACAGCCGCATGGGATGAATGCAGGCCGCGCATTTTCAACTGCGACCGCGTTTTGTAAGACCTGATTATACTTTTCTCTGAAACTCCTAGTGCGGCCGCATGCATAATTGTGTGGTCCGCACTGGGCTCCTCTTTCCACCATTTCACTTGGCCTTTGATACTTGGGCGGGTTTCACTCCGTTTTGAGCCAATCTTTGACATCTCATCACTTATTCGCTCAAACCTGCGATCAAGCACAACCTATAAGTGGTAATATTTTATAGCAAATTATACTCAAAGCATAGGCAAGTAGGGGCATAAAACACATTAAAATCCTTCTTATCAGCCAACCAACACCATACTCGAGTTTTAATATCTTTTGAAGCACACTATCATAATCAACATCACTATCACCTTTCACACACACGCCACTATTATTGGTTTTTATGCTATTAGACCAATCTTTTGTATGAAAGTTGTAACATCTCACAAATTTGGCTTAGGTACGGACGTGTTAAATATGTAGTAATAGACATGTGAAGTTCTATTGAGATGAGTATGGGTGGAAATAGTTGTTTTAGAATCTAGATGGAGAGTGAGGTGCATAAGATTCGACAAAATCGACTAAGTTTAAAAAATATCCGTCTTCTAGAAGGATTCAATGGAAATTTCTAAGTAATTTAAAAAAATCAAAATAAAAAAGTTGTAGGCCTTTGAAATAGCTTTCTAAAGATGTATTATAGATCCTGAAAAGATCTTTCTGCAAAATGTTATGTGCGATTTACAGAGCAGTGCGCAATATGCGCGCCCAAATTCACGCTGTGAGGGTCACGTGCACGGCAGCAAACTTGTTTCAATGCTACTTCCATTTTACATGGTCAGGTACGCGGTCATGATTTCAGGTGCATGGGGGGTGCACTTGGGGTGTAATATTAAACCCCTGCTTCATCCTTACTAATCCAAACACAAAAACTTGCTCTAGGAAGGGGAGCTCTCAAAAACATAACTCCTTAAAGGTAGCTCCATCATTCATGATAAGTTATAATTGTGATCCTAAGTTAATTTTAATTTTTTAATATCTAATTAACATGTGTAAACCTCCCATATCATTAGATATTCGATTGAGACGTCATTGTTGAACGAAGGAACCTTAGAACTCAAATTCAGGGGGATTGAACTTCAAAAATATAATTTCTTCACCCTCTAATTGACTCTAACATTGGTTTAATTATAATAGACTCTAGTTCATGAGATATGAGTTGATGAGTTTGATAGAAATGCATCAACCGATTATCTGTTTGGGTTAAGAGTGTTGTTGATTTTTGATTATTCATTAAGAGTGTTGTTTACCTTTTGAGCGATAAAGAATGATACTGATTATAATTATTTGAGACATTAGAATTTATTTAGGCGCAAGAGAATGAGTTATTGGGTTTTGAAACACCATTAATAAGGACTATGAAGCTTTGTTCTCACCAAGTATTTGATAAAATACTTAAGTGATCAAAACATGAGTATCATAGCTAATATGGGAATACCTTTAACTTGTATTGCTAAAGATTAAAGTTGAAAAGGTTGAAAACTATTTTATTAAGCTCGAGAGGAGGAAGTTAAGGTATGTGAAGCTAACTCTATACATTGGGAATTTTTATGATTCTCGCTACGTCTCATTCTTATGACTGTTACAAATTTTCTCAGAAAGTAATTATGACTCAGTCCCATGAATAGTTGCCGAACTTCTATTATCTTGATGACATGGTTTCATAATTCATTCAATATCCTATGAGTTTCATTTATGACAAATCATTTTATTATGAATACATATTCTAGTTGACTCTTATTAAGCATTTCAAGATCACATAATCCAGTATGGTTCAATATTTTAGTATCATGTATTATAGTATGATTCTCAGTTTTCGATTCTAAATTCCTGAATATTGACCACATGTATTTGGGCATGAGACTGCAGTTAATGCTTTATGCATATTTGGGCCTGAGGCCGCAGTTTATATTTTATGCATCTTTGGGCCTAAGGCTACAATTTATGCTTTATGCATCTTTGGGCTTTAGGCCGTAGATATGTATACATATACTTGAGCTCGAGGCCGTAGTTGTTCTCAAATATATATATATATATATATATATATATATATATATATATATATATATATATATATATATATATATATATATATATATATATATATATATATGACCTGAAGCGAAAGTTTAATATTCAGGTAAACAGGTTGTTCTTTATTCAGAATAGGGAGTATTCATATCCCAACTTCCTTTTATTCAGTTCAGTAATAAGTTATCACTTTAGTTATCATTTCAGTTTCAATTTCAACAATTATTATTTCAGTTATCAATTATCAATTCTCAGTAATCAGCTCAGTATTAGTTTCAGCATTTATAGTTCTTTCTTTTTGTTGCTTTACATACTAGTGCATTTCAAATGTACTAACGTCCCTCTTGCCAAGGCCAACATATGTTACATCATGTGTTTTCGCACGTTAAAGTTTTTTCGTAAGTTAATCGACGTAAGCTTAGGAATGAGATTATTTTTTATTTTAAGTATTATGTTATTTCAAACAGGGGATAAGTAAATTCATGAAGGTGATAGGGTAAGTAAATCAAAGAAAATCTTTCGTCAAAGTTTTTCATGTTGGAATGAAATACTACCCAATCTAAACTATTTGGTAATCATGGAGTAGTGCCATACCACATGACCAAGATTGTAAGATGTATAATGTGTGTTAAAAGTAAGTAGTATTTTATATAATTTAAGATATTTTTAATTATGTGAGAATTGGTTAATTGTTGGATTAGTGAGATATAACCAAATTAATAGGTAATTAATTAAGAAATTTTGGACTATCTTTTGGACAGAGTCTTGAAATATAACGTGGCAACAACACAAGAGAGAATAAGTAATTCTTAAGTCATTAGGTTAGGTGGCACATTAAGGGGTCTTCGGGAAAGACTACTCCCAAAAGTGGGGCCCACCTAAAAAAATTAAATATATCATTCATAGTCCAAAATTCACTTTCTAATCTTTTAGAAATATTACATCCAAATCAAAAGAGAGTTTTAGCCAAAAACATTGCAACGTTACCATCCAAACCACTTTCTAATCCAAGAAACATAGCAACATTAATTCACTTTCCAAATAGCAACACGTGACTGCTTCGAGCTTTTCATATGACTTGTTCCGTATTTTGTTGTAATTAATGTAGTGTTAGAGGACAATCAAGAGAACGACTCAAATATCCTAAAATTATCTTTTTATTCTTTTGGCATGATTTATACGATATAAATAAAATGAACAAATGCACAACTTTTATAGATGATTCTATTCGTAGGAGTATTAGAGCTGCCTATGTTCTTGAATTCACATGTATCTTATTATTACATCTTTTGTTCATAGGTCCCAAAAAAATACATAGTTGATAAAGATTATCCGTAAGGCATATTGATCTGAGTAACATATTTTTATGCATTTCATTCATTTATTCATGTATATTGATCCATGACCAAATTGTACTATATACATGTGTATATATGTATTTATATGTAAAAGGAATATGCTAAAAGATTACGATGTTATATACGCACCACCACCTGATCAACTAGTATACGTTGATGATTTGTGCACAGTGGACAAGATGATATAATAAGATGCTCTCAAAGGTTTGTTAATGTTATGAACACATGTACTATGCATGACATGACATTCATATACATATGCATGGAACTATAAGTATTTCATGATTTAAATAGTTATCCATACTTACAAGTTAAGTAATTTACTCCATGTTTCTTCCATTGTTTTAATATACTTATTTATCTACGTTTCATACTCAGTACATTATTCGTACTAACATTCTTTCATTTGGGACACTGTATTTTATGCTCACAAGTCTCGATAGACATATTATGCTTCAATACCACATAATAGGGGATGTCATTTGTGTGGTAACTAATTTTTTGCTTAAATTGATTATGGAAGAACCTTGTTCTTCTATGTGTTATTTCTGCTACTATTGCAGAATAATAAATGTAGAAAGAAAAAAAACAAGTATTTTTATATGGAAAACACCCAGCTCAAAAGGTGAAAAAATCACGACAGACTACACAGTAGGATTTTCCCCAACACTTTACTAAATTACTGAGCCAAACCAACATTAATAGAACTCTTTATAAACCTAAGGATTACCTCTAATCCCGTTGTGGCACACAGCCTCTAACTGTTGCGATAATTCAAGTTAACTATAACTTAAATACTCTAAGTACCTATTACAATTTCATATAGATAAATCTAAAAGGTAAAATATAAAAGACTTACTACAGTTTGGAGTAGAAATAAAGAAAGACATATAAGACTCTTTATGGAGCTGGTTCTTCAATATAGTTCATGTAATTTACGATTTACACACCTGAATTACACACGAACTTCTTGCAAAAAGTCTTGCAATTTTGATCTCAATTCACATTTAACTTCTGCATTTTTGTGCAACACCCTTAATTTGAGAATATCGTGCAATTTATAAAGTTATCAGATTAAGAAATAACTAGAGTTCTGATACAATTCTTCCTTGGTGAAAGTGTTCTAGTTGATCTTGAATTCTAACTCCTTCTGTATCTTGAATAATGTTCACTTTGAGTAAGTCCTTTTCCTTATCAATTATAAAACCTTTTTGATCAAGAGATATTAAATACACTAATTTAAGTTTAATCTCTTTCATGTGCATCCCACCTGTTCGAATATGCCCGCTGTTATGAACCTGAAGGATGGACCTTGGGAATGGACCTGGTTCATGCCTGAGTTCCTTTGTCAGTCTTCAGGACTAACCTTTACTTGGGAAAAATAATTTCCTCTTTTTGATGATGAAAAACTCTATTATTTTCATACACTTAGTCCTTGCCATAACTCAGCTCAACATCACTGCAAAGTTAGAAAATTTTCACTTATCATCAAGGACCAGGTACATTAGTGTATGGACCTGAAAAATTTGGCTAAGTAAATTAGGATTTTGTAGTACCATGTAGGCTAATTGTAATGTTTTAAGTAATATTAAAATGAGGATCATCAATTGTATCTGGAAATAAGTGCATAAGTCTTATAGTAACTAATTTGGAGTCTAATGGGAAGCCTACGTCTAAGTCAAGTTAGAAAATTCACAATTGACTAAAATTCTAAATAAGTTTGCATAAGTAAACACTTTGAACAAGCATATATAAATATTTAGAGTTTTTATGTGATGAACAACCTTTCATATGAAAGATCTCTGAGTCTAGCTTTTAACGCTTTAAACCGTTCGTCATTTGAATATTTCGACACAAAGTTATGATCAAATTACCAAAGGCTAGAAAAGGGCGATCCCATATTAGTTCTGGGATCGCAAAACCATTGTGTGGTCCACATAATTGATCTATGATCACAAATATGGTTGCAAAATGGACCAATGTAGCCCAGTTTTGGGCACAAGTTCCACGATGCATTTTGCGACCCACATTCTTATTTTATTTTTCATTATGAGACCACATGCCTGATTTCGGAGGCTTATTTTTTCTATTTTTATAGACCAACCACATTTTAATATACAGGCTTTGGGGCTTCATTTGGGGTAATTTTGTACTAATTTTTGAGAGAGTTGAGAGCATATAGAGAGGGAAAGAAAGAGAAGGAGCCTAGCTTCATAACCACCCAAATCTTGCTAATGTTTTCTTGAATCAACGAAGTTAACCACTTGATTGTCCTCTATCTGGATGAGCCATTTTTCCAAGATTTCTTGTAAGAGGATAAGGTTTCAAATATGTTGTGGAAATCAGAAATAGGCCATGCATATGGGACTATGTTCTAGTATGAGTTATTAAAGAACTAATTTGGGTAGTTACTGTTAATATAGGTTTAAGGAGGAAGGAATTTCCATTTTCAGACCTTATAGACTACTTCACATGTTATGTGTTTTTGATGAAATTCCTAATAGAGATACACTATGGGTAATCTTCCTAATTATTAATCTATTTCCGCTATCTCCTTATAGATTGTTATTGCTAGAGGTGTCATTGGATTGTAGAACTTAAGAAAAAGCTCTTTGAGATATGAATGGCTAAAACCCCTTCTTCTTAGAAATTGAGCTCCCATGATGTCCATGTAAAACTCTAAGTCCGGAATTTGATTGATCTAATATTTTTTATTTCAAAGGAATTCGTGTCGCAAGAATATATGTGCAAATTATGTCTCAATATATTCCATATACTATTTTTGGTAAATTTGTGATTTGTGAAGAATGTGGACTATATGCTAAATTGCGTAGATTTCGAGTCAAGTTTAAATTGTGATTATTATGCCAAATCATGTGAATCTCTCTCTATGGTTACGACTTGAATTGCTCTTGCATGTTGATAACAAGGGATTATGATGAATTATTTACTCCTTCTTGCTTAAGTTTTAATTAGAAATGTGTACAAAATAGTCCCAAAAGCTCACAAGTTGCGCTTGATTACAGGTTTGATCAACAAGTGACAAGTTGTCAAAAACCATCTCAAAAAGAGAGTGAAACTTGCACAAGTACCAAGACAAGATCAAGTTCAATCAAACAGGGCCAGTGCGGCCAGACACCATTCTGTGTGGTCCCCAAAGCCAAGGTTTAGAGAGGTTTCTTTTTACGCCACACGGCAATACGGCCACAAAGGGTTTTGTGCGGTCCACATTGGGTTCATTGCGGCCGCACTCGATTCAATACGGTCCGCATAGCCCAACTCAGAGAGATGCTATATTATAGGATGAATCCCAATACGGTTCGCGGTCCTTTTTGTGTGGACAGCAATAGAAGCCACCGCAGCCTCACTCGACTTTGTGCGGTCCGCAAAGACCAACTTCAGAGAGAAGAAAAATGAAGTGAAGAGTCTTAGTACGACCGCACTCGATCTTATGCGGTCCGCACTAGCCCCGTAGAGGTTGTCCAAAATTTTCAGCCTAGTGTAAATAGATTTTTTTCCCATTTTTAGGTTATCAGATAGTTTTGGACGTAGAGCTGCGCTCATGAACTCATTTGTTTTACATTTTGAGTCATTTTAGCTTAATTTCAACATTAAATCTTCAAGGTTTATTTGGTAATTAATTATTATGAGGTTTTTTCCATCTATGATTTTCAAATAGCTAGACCATTAGCTAGGGTTCGGCTCAAACCTAGTGTGGGTAATTGATGGGTCTTGTATTTTGATGCTTGATTGTCTATGAGTGTTTGGTTTTTGGGTTAATTTAGGGTTTTAATATTGAATTAGAGGTTGCAAATACTAGTTTATGCCTAGTCGACTTTGGCTCTTCTTGAGAAAGAGAGTCTAAATACATGAAATTGGTCGAACAAAGAATTGAGGCGTGCTCAATAGATTGATAGCCCCAATTAAAAGGTTAATCCTAGAGATAATAATAGTCGACTTGAACCTTGATTTATTGCACAAATTTACATACCCAATTGGTCTGTAGAAAGTCAACTCGAGCAAAATTAGTCGACCTACCGAGAGGTATAGAGTGAGTAGGATCATGCAATGGTTATATCATACTCCCAAAATGTGACAATTTTGAGTTAGACTCAAGAATCCATCAATTAGCCACCTAGGAGAAAGGCACTACCCTAGTGCCCTTTTATCTATTTGAACAACTCTCAATAGTTTAATCTTAGCTAACTTAGCCTAATTTAGCATTGTATTATTATAAAAGTAGAAGTAAAATCAAAAATCAAAATGTGTAGAAGTGCAATGACGAACAAATATGCAACTCTACATTAGATAGAAACCCAACTCCAATATCTAGGTCCTTATGGAATTCGTTCTCGACCTCATTGGGTAAAAGCTGCTTCGATCTCTCTGGTTACTCAATAGTAGTGCAGGGTTGGTATCGATCATATGTGCCCACGATCTTTAATGGCATGGTTGATATTGAAAATGAGAATAATGTGAATTGTGAGCTATGGAATGTGGCCTAGTGCCAAGTATGATGTGGTAATTATGTCCGCAAGTGATGATGCACTAATATATGTGGAACCAAAGATTGAAGTGAGATCATTAATGTAAAAAGGTAACATTTTGGTAAGATGGCCTAGCTGATCGGACCATGATCGGACGGCATGCTACACACATAGTGGTATTGTGTTGAAATTAAAATCGGAAAGTGGAAGTGAAATACTGATTGAGGTATACATCTCAAATGAAACAGCTTAGGCAATCGTGTTGTGATCGTACTCCGTTCAAGAAAACAATGGTATTGTGAATGATGATGAATGGTATTGAATGCCCCAAAATAAAGCTATGTAAATTATGTGAAAGCTATGTGATTGTTTTTATTTGATAACGTTGTGATTTCTTGATGCTTGTTTTAGTCCTTATGATTTCTTTACTCTTGTATGGTTGTTCTTTCTAATGAGATAGTGTTTATTTATACATACTTGTGTTAATCAATGGTACTAACGTCCCTTTTTCCCGGGGTGCTACATGTTTAAATGGGTGTAGGTGGTTCTATAGCAGGCAGTGTTGGTCGCAGCTAGTAACGCATCTCCCTTTCAGCTGACTTGGTGAGCCTCACTTCCTTTCGGGATCCTGTATCATTGTTTATCATGTACTTTGTATTTTGAGGTATAACCGGAGTCTTATTACCGGCATTTTCATATTACTCTTCAGTTGTACTTAGAGGCTCCGTATACAGATTGTGGGTGGTGTCGGGTATTAAAAATTTGAACTAGATATGTTGTTATTTGGAAGAATGTTTCTTTCCGATCAATTAATTGTGATAATTTGGTTAGTATGCTTGAAATGTTAATGAAAGACAAAGAAAAAAATTTTAAATGTAATGCTCATAAAGTAGGATTTATGGAGTTCATCTCCTTGTTATTTATAAATTAATTTGGATAGAATGAAACCTAAGAGGCTTGCCCAGCCGGGCTTGCTCAACTAGGCTTGCTCGGTTGAGCGCTTGTCACACCCTTGCGTTTTTGGGGCATGACAATTAGTTTATAAACATCACTGTTCAAAGAATAAACATCACTTGTTTAAAGCACAACCTTTTTCTCCCTTTTGACATAATCGAAAAGTTATACAAAAATGTGAGATAACCAGATTTTAAAGCTTACTCAGGGCCACTGGGGCTACTTCAAATGCAACCATGGATTAATCATCAAAGATCAAGCTAGAAGTTTTAAAAATCAAAGAAATATAAAGAAACAGTTAGAGAAAAAAATAATAAATTTCATTGATGATTGATAAGATTCTACCACAAAGCACAAGAAGAAATAAAATACTGAAAACATGAGAAAAAGAAACAAAACTTCACGAACTGAGTCACTAGTTAATCTACACTAGGCTAGAAGGCTTAAGGATAGGAAGAAGTAGGTGCTTTGTTTTTTGACTTGGAGGAGTTTTAGCATACCTTTATGAATTCCATCATTCTTCTCTTTTTCTCTTGTGAGCTCAGTTCTGAGAGCATCTCTCTTAGTCTCCACCTCATCCAACCTCTTCTTCAGCCTTTCAATCTTAGCATCCTTAGCCCCACTTTCTTGCACAAATGCTCTGAACTTGCTATTCACTGGTACCTTTTTGGATGAACTAGGTTCTTTAAGAGTGATATTGACTTCATAATCACAAGCAAGCAGTATATTAACCCAATAATGATCCATGTGTTTACTAATCCCCCACATTTTCATAGGTATATTGAAATATGCAAGCACAATTGTGAAAATGAAACCATAGGGAATGGTATGAGTTTTGGGGTCTTTGATAACTCTATCAAGAAGCTTGGTTGTAGCTTTTAGTCACTTTCTTCAGCAGGTCTACAAGGGTTTATCTACAGATGAACTAGGTTCATATCTCCAAAAAACCATTGCACCCGCGCCTTTAATTAAACTCATAGGAGCGGGTGATGAATCAATCACTCTTGTCTCATTTCCTAGCACCATTGCTCTCCTTTTTTTTTTCTCATTTTTACCACCAACTTCTCTAGATTCCATTGTCTCAACACCTACTATAGATCCTACAAATCTATTTTCCAAATTTGCAGTAACTTTAGAAATCGTCTCTAGAGAAACTTTAGAATCAAAAGGTACCTGTTCAACTTTGGAAGAACCAATTTATTACCCTGAGTAGCAGACATAAAAGAATCTAGGTAGTTTTGATATAGTCAGGAGTCTTGAAACTAACTGGTTCACTTGTAACTGATAAGTTCATAAAAACAATGGTATTTGGTAGGACTCTGCACATGCTCCAAATATAGTTATTTCAAATTATGTAGAGTAACAAATATACTGTGTTATTTTAATGAACCAGGTTCTTCACTAATATATCTCTTTTATAAGTCTAAATTTTACTAAATAAAGAAAATGTCATTAGAGATTAATGAGTCATTTTAATATATGGTACAAGACTATACTATGGAAAGTATGAGACAGAGCAAGATTTAATGTTATACACAATTTACAGACTTTCTAATTATATTTGTCTTTATTTTTTTTTATTTTTTTGTTTAACCTTGAACGGGTCCTTTTAGGTGATCTTAATCATCCCTAATTCCAACTTGTTCCTCCTAAAATGATCTCTACTTAAGGCTTTTGTGAAGATGTCAATAATTTGTTTATTAGTAGCACAAAACTCCATAGTGATCAAGGCTTTGTCATAGTTGTCCCTCAAACAAAATGGTGTCGAACATCTATGTGCTTAATTCTTGTATGATGAATCGGATTTTTAGTCCTACTGATAGCACTAGTGTTATCACATAAAATAGGGATGCAACCAACTTCAATATCAAAGTCCATAAACTACTGTTTGATCCACCACAACAACTACCTAGTATAGTCCCACAAAATGGGGTCTGGGGAGGGTAATATGTAGACGAGCCTTATCCCTACCCGAAAGAGCGGAGAGGCTGTTTCCAATCGACTATCGGCTCAGTGAAGGAAAGGGAAAAACAAAAACAAAAGCAAAAGAGCATTAGTAAGTCCAGCAGAAATAGCGTAAATAATTATCTAACAATTGAGAAAAAAAGAACTCTATTAGTGTGGCTGATTAAAATAAAAACCTTGATGTGTGATATCAATTCAATTTTGGTCTTGATCCAAGGTGTACTCATAATTTACTGCAATAGATGGAGTTATGAGAATGAATTATATTTAAACAATCAGCAATCTACTATGAAGAGAGTTGCACAAAAATGTTTCTGAGTAGAGCGATACGGGTTACTCCATTATTTGCCTTTTTTAGCATAATGAAGAATTTTGTTTTCTTTTAATCCGTAGAAAATGATTTGCGTGCAAAGCTGTTGTAACCTCTGCTATAATAACCTCTAGTTTTTACTTTATACATTTGGAGATTGGACTATGTTTGGTCTTTGTGAAGGTCTTGACTTTAATTATTAAATTGAATACGTTTGATTTTCAATTATCATTCTCTTGTATGTCGCACTAGATATTTTGTTGTTGTATTTTCAACTGCGAATACCTTTTGTCCACCTTAAGTTGTTTTTTTGTTTGTGATATGATAAATCTTATTCTACAGAGTGTGTCTATCCAAATTCTTCTATTTGGTTTGGATTATGAGAACTATTACTGTATATAAGTGATTGTAACATAACCAATTATAACAATGCTTTTCTCGAATAGCTCCAAAAATTTGGTGTCTATGATTAATGAAATTGATTGAACCTGTAAAACCTGATTCCTTAAGATAAATCAAATCAGTAGGTCCTAATTTTAAATGTCATTGTTGTTTGTTCTTATGTAGGAGTTTTTTTTTCCTTCTTACTCGTTTTGAGTGAACACATTGAAACACTGTTTTTATTTTTGCTTTTTTTGTTGAGTGATGGTGTTAATATTAATGTAAATGGGGACATGATGGGTAGGAATGGAGGACACATTAACTCTTTCCTTGTTCCTCGAAACTTTCCTTGTTCCTCGAAACTTTCCTTGTTCCTTCTTGATACTTGATCCTTGTCCTTTTTCTGAACTTTACTATTTTGGGAAGTTATTTTTGCTTTAATCTCCGAAGGTCTATTGAAAATAACCTCTTTATCTTGCTAGGTGGGGGTAAGGTCTGTGTACACTTTATTTTAGTAACATTACACCAGCTCTTAAAGTATTTCTTCTATGGTTCCAACCTAGAAAATGTTAGATAAAATATGTCAACAATTCCTACACAACAAAGGTATTCATGTTCCATAGGCCAGTGAAGATTATTAATGGAAAAGTCCAGGTGCAAGCAGAGATATCATTCTGGTGGAAATTTCCCATGTCAATTTTATCAATGGAAGAAGAATATAGCGAGGCAAAAAGAATACTTTTTCAGCAAAATATGTGCATCCCGAAAGAGATATGGCCAAAAGATTGGGCAAGATGGAATTATACCTGCAATCATCCTCACAGGAAAAGAGTCCGGGAAGCAGCAAAAGAATACCAAACCTTATATCAATTCAAGAAAAGATTACTCATGACATTTCACGAGTAGGGTTGCGGATTACATCTCTGTTGAAGGGAAAAAGAGCACAGCGAAGAACTACCATCAAGTTCCAAGCGTTAGTACACAAGGTCTTTGAAAAGATGCATAGAAGACAACCCTAGAATCAATTATCTATATCCATGTTAATTCCACCATAATCCTATATTACCTACCAAAAATACCTCAAAAATCATCTACTCATGACAAGACACATTTCTACATCTTTCCATACTATCTGTGCCCCACTTCCACTTGCTTTCACATGCTTCCACATGTTTTCATACACTTTGTCACATGCAACACCCTACTTTAACATGCCATCACATGCCCCTGCATACTTTTACATGCTATACCATGTATATTCTACCCCTTTCACATATTTTTAGGAGTTTTTTAGTTGTTTTGCTAAAGTTCTTTACATGCAAAGGAGGACCCACTTGTAGATAAGTTTGTCATATAAGATAGGTTTATTTTTTATGTAAGTATGACTTATAGTAACCTACTAGTCCTATATATAGGAGGCTTAGTAGTAACTCCCTAGTCCCTCTTGTTCGTTCTTTCAAGTGGATGCAAATGCCGATCTATATATGAAAATAGAGTAAGAATACTCCGAGAAAGTTAGCTTATTGTAGTATGAAAGTTTTTTGAGTTATAAATAGCTAACCTTGGTTATAGTACAAAAGTTTTCTAATTGTGTAGCTTGTTAAGCCGTCCCTTATGGGTTTTTGAAGACAACACCTTTGTAGGAAAAATTTTGCGACTATAAACAAATTAATTATTTATGTAGCTTGGAAAGACATCCCTTATGAGTTGTTGAAGCCAGTCCCTTTATAAGAAAACTTTCGTATCTATGATTTAGTTTGCTTTCTTAGAGTCACTTGCTTTATTCCTTATACTTTGGTATCAGAACTTGAACAAAGAGATGAAAGTGATAAAGATCTGACTTAGGAGTATTAGGTTGATTCATGATGAAACTTTACATATGATGTAGGAATGTTTTGTTTTCGAACACTTTGGAAACTTATGTGTTCCGATTCATTGGCAAATATTGTTAAATATTTTGCTCTTTTAGATATTACACCTATCCTGGATTCTTATTTTATTTATAATTAGATTTTTCTCGTAAATTATATATATTTCAAGGTATGTTACATTATTGGTTTGTTAAACTATTGCAATAGAGCTACAATAACCACTGCACTAGCCTAGAAAATAACCATCGTAATATATCAACATAACCGTTGCAAATAGCACGAGTCCCAAATTGCATAAGCCAAAAGTGACCGTTGCAATAGCATAAAGTGCCGTTGTAATACTATAAAATAACTGTAGCAATAGCCTCAACAAAAAATTGCAGATGAACTCCATTACAACAATTTTTAACCGTTCTTGTAGAATCGCAAAACTATTGTAATATAATTCAAGAATAACCATTGCAATAGGCTATCTATTGCATCGGTTATTCAACCATTACTAATGGTTGTCGCAATATATCTATTGTAAGAGAATCTCTTGTAGCTGGCACAAAAGCCGTTGCAATAGCATTGTGGCAACGGTTATCCCACCTACCGCAACGTTTTGGAATAGGTACCATAAGCCTAATTTCTAGTAGTGTGTATTGATTAGTATGGTCGGGCCTATCCTGACCTTTATGGTATTGATCTATTCTTAGAGGCTCGTAGACATATATCATGTATATGAAGGATTGTATGGTCTTATCAGCCTATGTTTGGTGTGCAAGTGATCATTTTGGCCTTATAGGCCCGTATGTCATATCTATAAGTTTTTATTACACGTTGGGACATTCTATATTGAGTGTTCCCTAATGTTTCACTATACTTATCTCACAATAGCCTTTCTATTTTATTTAACTACGATAGAATGATACGAAAGATACGTTATGTTGGTACTTGATTGAGTAAGATAACGGGTGCCCATCGCGGCTCATCGGGTTGGGTCGTGACATTATGTGTGATTTGAACTTACCTGCACGACTTAAAGGTAATTTAAACAGAGTGGTGGTTAGACCGACTATATTATATGGAATGGAGTATTGGCCTATCTAAAACAATCATGTTTAGAAGATGAAAGTAACAGAAATGATGATGCTGAGATAAATGAGTGGGCATAGTAGGAGAAATAAGATTACGAATGATATTTTGGTCAAGGTGGGAGTGGCCCTGAGGACAAGATGCGGGAAGTTAGATTCAAATGGTGTGACACATCAAAAGAATATGTGTCACGACCCCAAACAGGACCCGGTCTAGATGGAGCCTCTCGTGAAGACAACGCCAGCCGAAACAATTCCCAAATCAATTAAATAATTTAAATGAGTCAATTCAATGTCTTTTCAATTAATTAGATATTGCATAACATGCGTTTAAATGAAAACTGCAAAAATAAATACGGCCCACCATCGGGGTGTCACAAGTCACGAGCGTCTACTAGGGTCTAACTACAACCAAAAAGTCTGAAATGTACTGAGTACATATAAAAGAAATAAAGAGGGAGAAAAGTAGTGTTGTGAATGCCGGCATCTACCTTGCTAAACTCCGATGACTCTTCCTTTGATCAACCATTACCTGCTACCAGGTTCAAAAATACATGAATCTGCACACAGAGTATAGGGAGTAAATTGAGTACTCTGACTCGGTGAGTAATAAAGGTATATAACAACTGAGCAGTAAGAGATCACGTAAAGCATATCAACATGCTATATATAAGCAGTATAAAACCATTTAAGAAAAGCAATGAAGCTGTGAAATATCTTAAAAACATCATAGCTAAGTTACTTTTGAAAATAACTTTTCAACAGTTAGCAAATAAATGCAAAGTAGTCAGTGCAGATAAGCATAGAAAATCCACCCCTCAGGCACAAACACCATAGTTTATCAGGTAAAATAACAAGTAAATACAAAGGATAAACACATAAAGGTTCATCCCTCATGCACAATGCCAATGAGTCCGCCACTCGAGCAATATCTCTGAACAATTCCATCCCCTAGAGCAATCACATAGGATGGTACCAGCCCCTTGGGCAATCACATAGAACAATATCATCCCCTCGGTTTATCACAAAGTATAATATAGGCCCCTCAGGCTATATCTCACAACACAATGGGTACTCGTCTCACGGAGGGTGTACAGACTCCGGGAGGGGCCCTTTACGACCCAAGTGCAATATCAAACCATCTCGTGGCATCAAATCTAGGCCCTCGGCCTCATACTAGTCAAGCGACCTCGTGGCGTATATATCTCAGGCCCTCGGCCTCATAAACAATATCAACAATCCACTTCATGGCATACATATCTCAGACCCTCGACCTCAAATCAATATCAGTGTTTCCTCAAAATGAGGCCCTCAACCTTGCTTAGTCAAATATACTGACAAGCCCCTCGGGCATTAGTAAAACAGTATTTCTCAGCCCAAAGCATCATTTACAATATCATTTATGTCTCAAAACTGAGTAAAAATTTTTGAGTAGTAAAATAATAGAAAATAACATGACTGAGTTCAATTAATAAATCAAAACAATGCGGAAATAGCAATAAAAATCCCCGAAGGGTTCAAATAGTTGGCACGAAGCCCAAATATGGCGATCAGCCTAAATTATGATGATAACAAATAAGTTTTAGTCAAATACGTAGTAAAATCATCAAACGAGACTGGCCAAGTCACAATCCCCAATAGTACATGACCCCATGCTCGTCATCAAGCGTGTGTCTCACGTCAATATAGCACTACGATGTGCAAATATGGGGTTTCAAACCCTCAGAGCATCATTTACAATCATTACTCACCTCGAACCGGCTAAATCTCTAGCTCGCGACACCTTTGCCCCTAGAATCAGTCCCCATCCACGTCGAATCTATCCAAAATCAAAAAAAATACATCAAATATGCTAAGAGAACAAAGCCCAAGCAAAAATAATTAATAAAGGGCAAAAATCCAAAAATTAACAAAACTTGAGCCCCGTGCCTTCTTCTCGAAACTCAAAAATATTTACATCAACGGCTTCTTTATCTCCACACAAGTTCATACATATCAAAATTTCTCACATCCGACCACAAATGGTCCTTCAAATCCAAATCAGAAGTCCAATTTCTCAAGCCGTAGTTCTTAAATTTTTGTCTTAATTTCTTAGGTGGAATTTTTTTAAGTTCAAAAATCTTACATTAGAAATATTCCTAAATTCCCTCTTCAATTAGCTCTTCCAAGCTCTAAAATTGATCAACAATGGATGTTCTTAGCCTCAAAATCGCGGAACAACCCTTCTAAAACATTCTGCCCAGCACTCATTTTTGCATTATCGCGATCGCGGAAAATCCATCACGATCACTAAGAAAAGCCCATAATTTACTCTACGTGATCGCATATATCTTTAGCAAACGTGATGCCCAAAGCCTTAAAACTATGCGACCGCAAATGAGGCCACGTGACCACGATTCATAAAAAAAACATAAACTTACACATTCATATCCCCAACTACACGAACACAAAGAGCAACCTGGATGCCCCCCGAAATAACTCTACACAACCGCGAGCCTCCTCCCGCGATCACGAAGAGGAAAGACATGCAATAGAACTGAAGCCAAAACCTGCAATTTTCTGCAATTTTTTCAACTTCAAATGATCTGATTGACCACCCAAAACTCACCTGAGGCCCTCGGGACCTCAACCAAACACGCCAATATATCCCATAACATCGTTCAAACTTGTTCAAACTTTTGGAACACTCAAAAGAACATCAGAACATCAAATTTGCATCGGATTCAAGCATAAGAATCCCAAAATCTTCCGAAATACATTTTTGATCAAAAACCCAACCAAACCACATCCAAATGAACTGAAATATTACACAAACATCCCATACAACGAAGCTGCTGCAACTCTCGGAATTTTATTCTAACCCTATATCAAAATCTCATATATCAACCGAAATCTCAATTTTGCCAATTCAAGCACGAACCTTCCACGAAGTTCCAAAATACATTCCGATCACGCTTCTGAGTCCCAAATCACCTACGGAGCTAACCAAATCATAAAAATTCCGGTCTGAGATCATATATTGTCAAGTCAGACCTTTTGAATTTAAAGCTACAGTTGAGAATTGTTCTTCCAAATTCATTCTGATTACCCTGGAAACCAAAACCAATAATTTACATAAATCATAATACATCATAGGGGGCAAGTCATGCAGGAGAACTGGCGATCAAAGTGCAAAATCTCAAAATGACCGGTCGGGTCACTACATCCTCCCCCATTTAAACATATGTTCGTCCTCGAACGTTCCTAGAGTTGTTCCAAAAGCCAACCAATTGTTGTATGACCTTACCATGCATACAGCCGGGGGTGGGTTACCATGCATACAGCCGGGGGTGATCCCACATCACCCTATCTCATATTTGTCCAGTAATACATTGTAACTGGAATTACACAATCCAATCTAGCCCATAAACCATAGAACTGCATTCTCACTTCTGAAAGCATCAATACGGTCAAAACCTCACACATATACTCTGAATAGGCCCGAACCAGCTGTAGTATCCCATTCCTACAACCTCAGGTGCAATTATATAAAATACCACATTACTTAAACACATCTAGTGATAACTCTCATTCACAACAGTTGCACACAACACCCGAATACCGGTAGAAAACCTCTTATAGAATAAAGTTACATTTCAACACTTTTATATGTATACTGTCAATGATTACTGAAACACGCAATAAGCCAAAACCATTTCTCAAGTCAACAATTCGTGAAGCCATTTCTCCTTGGCAATCACCATAGCAATTCTTTCGAGTCGAACCTCGATATTTTCCTTCCATCCCGTTGAAATCGAATCCATTCATATTCATTAATGATCCCAATGATCTCTTCTGATCCAACACACTACTCTATTGATATGACACATCAATACAGGCCTTAGCCACAACTACACGCACCAATAAGCAACGGTCCGAACATACTTAAATCAGGAAAATGAATCTAATGAAAGAGCTGTCCCTCAAGCTCAACATAACCATTACAACGCAAGGTTGAGAACCCGTCTCACATCATAGAAATAGAACACATGAATCTAACCCTAAAGTTCATATCTCCATATAGCTTTGCTGTAATGCGCGATCCTATCCAAACTATCGCACCCTAACCTCGGGAGGCGCAATCGGCGCATAATCGAGTGAACCCAACTGAGCAAGACTTATCAAGAACTTCCTACCCGACTCAGTATGAACAAGGAAACCATGCCTTAATTTATTTAAACAAGTGAAGATAGTACATTTAACAGTGACAGTTCATTCTAAATTACAAACTTAAACCGTAGTTAAAGTTAGTTTTCAAAATTCCCATAAAGTTACAATTATAGATAACATGATTTTATAATCACAACATAGTTCATGGAACCCTCGACACCCGTATATAACCCACATATGTGTCTACAGAGGCTTTATGGATACAAAAGATAAGTGAGATGATGCCGGCAACAAGGACCCGTCTATACCTCAAAAATGAAAGTCCACAACAACAAACAATATACAATACAACCCCTTGAAGGAGAAAGGGGCTCGCCAAGACTTGAGAAGGAGGTAATCCGCTACGCGCGATCAGCACTATCTGCAATGGAGCCACCTACATTCATTTTAAAATGTAACGCCTTCGGAAAAAGAGACGTTAGTACCATGGAATAGTACTAGCATGTATAACTAAACATTTTTTTACTAGAAAAAACTATCAAGCATGAACAAGGAAATCACAAGAGTAAATCCAAGGGTTTAACTGTACACATCACAACCAAATAAACGAAATATATATTTTTTCACATAATTTCCATGACTTAGTTTTGGGGCATTTCTTTCATATGTTCATCACTGACCTCAATACCACCGCTATCTTGAGCGGAGTCCGATTACGACTCGATTGTCTAGGTTGCCTCATTTGAGGCATATATCTCAATTAACTAGTTCATTTCCCTTTTTTCAAAATTTAATGTCAGTACATTACCACCATGTGTGCGGCATGGTGTACAATCATGTCTCGATCGGCTATAACACCTTACCTAGGCATTGTTCCTTTCTCATTGATCATCTCATTTGAATCATTATTTCACATAGCTCATATCAATTCATTGGCACTTAGGGCCACAGTTACCACATCACTCCATTTTCAATATCCATCTTGCTATTTCATGGTCATATGCACACACAAAGAATTCAAGTTACAAGCACAAGTAAGATTCCACATATTTAGCACGTCAATCTCAGTTTAATCTTGGCTTATAGCCTAAGCATTTCAACACATGATTCATATTCTTCACACTTCTCTAAATATCAAAAATAGTATATTACTCACATTGAGGAACATCCTTCATACATATATGTATATAATTGCTAATCAATTAATGTGAAATAACAATCAAAACATCCACCAATCCTAGTCTTACCACACATGCGAAAACGCCAACGAAGCTCAATTTCTAATAAAAGGGGGTTTTAGCTATACATACCTCAATATAGCTTCCCTTAATCCTTACAAGATTTTTGAAACTCTTATCACTTCTATCTATTATGTAAGAATTACAAATTGAACCGAGAATTAGAGATGGGATTGAGATTCTAGCTTATTTAAGCATTTTATCAAACACTAAAGGTGCATTGTGATCTTAGGTCCTACTTGAGAGAAATTTCTATCATTTTATACCCCAATTTCTTTCTATTTAGTCCATCCTCCCCATGTCCCATTACCTCCTATGCATGCAAGATTACTAGCCTTATACCCATGCACCTATTTGCTATTACTTATTTCAGCAGAAATTTGAAATTATTGAGGGTATTGATCTTACCTCTTAGGTTGAAGACCTAGCAACTTCAGTTGACAGTATTCAATGATTTAGGGCAAGGATTTAGAGAGACTTGATGGAGATTACTCCCTCTCACTCTAGAACTCCTTCTCTATCTCTCTCGCATCAGGTCATGAAAAAATAAGAGAAAATGGTCTGTTGGTTTGTTTTTAATGGGATGTGGTCAGGTTTAAAATTAGATGATAGGAGCCCCGAGTCAGATCTACGATCACATTTGTGATTGCATAGCCGACATATCTGCAGAATGGATCGCAAAATGCTCCCCAAAAATGCACACCATGACTGGATTTGTAGCAGAAATACGGTATACATTCACGTTTTGCGGTTGCAAAATGCACCACAGAACTACCCTTCACTAAATCCCATGAAATTATGCGGCGACTATGTAGTCCGCATTTTGGTTATATGATCGCACAATAGACCTCATAGTTGACTTCAAATTTGGCCAACACATTGACTCACTCTACGGTGGAAATGCGGTCCACAAACCTGATATGTGACCGCGTTATCGACCGTAAAATTGCATTTTTTCTGAAAAGCATAATCTCTTGATTTTTTAATGTAGTGATCAACTTAAATTTTCATACGGCCTCACACAAACATTGTTCCACATGGAATACCTCAAGTCATTATATTCAAAATCGACGACCACGCACAATTAGATGTCTAGAACCAAGGGAAATCATTACACCCCCGGTGAAACAAATGATATATACCACATAAACCCGATAGGACATAACCGATATGCCATTCACTGAGCAACACCCAATTACTCTTCCCGCTCGACTTCCAGTATGAGATCCCAAATGAACCGTAGCATATGTGCCCACAACCAACAAATTATAATGTCTCGCAACACAGAAAGGTAACTCTAGATCTCCCCAGATCACTAATAAGATCAATAATGTTCGAGTCAACACATCCCTTAACAATACAATTTTGGGCCAACCAAGCTGACTCAAGCTAAAACACACATCCATATTGGCCAGCCAACGAACTCCTTATCAAGAAAACTTGAAGCTGCTCTTTCCTCTCGTATAACACCACATGTGCCATACGATTTGGTGCCCAACATTGAATTAACACAAAAATAAAAACCTTGCCCAGCGACATGCCCGGCCACAAGAAACACATCCGAAAAATCCCTCACCACCAGAACTAAATCGATGGTAGAAACCTCCGCACTAACATCCACCACGAAGGCCAAAATAAGAAAGACAACCCTCCCAGCTGTCTATTGGGTCCTCGAAATATAAACAACTCTACTAGGACATAACTTGTTGCACCTTGCCACTCAATACGTGGCATCTTCAACCTGGCCAACAACACCGCCTTAATGAAATATTCCAAAATAACACAACACAGAGACAACTAATCTGAAGGTAATATCACTTCTAAATCCAACATACCAAACACAAAAGATCCGCTCGGGACTCCAGACCCTGATAGTACTAGAGAGTACTGATACATGCGACCCACAACCACAATACAGACTTAACATGAGAACTCCCAATCTCCAACTCCATATAGCACACAAATCACCATACCTGATCCCAATTCTGCCACCCGAATACATGCCACACCTCCAATGCCCAATCATTCCACTAAAGATATTCTAATATTCCCCTGTGGCATCAAGCAAACTTAAATATTAGCAATTGATCTAACAAGAAAGCGTCACAGTACTACTGAAGTACCATCAACTTAATCATATTGCCTTTTCTGAAACACATACCCTGGTCAAATCACTCCGATTAGCAATACTATTTCCTTAATCATCTTATGATCATTCCCCCTAATCATCTGAAGCTCATTCCTCTAATCACCTAATACTGCCCGTGCTGCCTAAGAATTTTTTTATGACTTTCCGTTAAGAACTAAACTGCAACCTTACACATGTAAATCTCAGTCCTCTACAACATACCGCATGTACAATATCATCCTATGATAACTATGATAACTTCATATCCCTTCTGAACCACAAGCAGCTGTGTAGTCCAGTGGCCAAGAACTTCCCATAGATTCCATCTAGAAAAGAACCACTATACATCCCATGCTCCTTACGCCAATTGGAAAAATATAACTCTCTAACTATTGTGGAAACTATCTAGAACTCCTTGAATTCTATTTGCACAACACTAGCTCATCAAAACTGAATCTTTCTAACTCAACCGAGCTATGCATGTCACTAATAACCAAAAGAATTGCCACGAAACACCGGCAGAGGCTCATTACCCAGTAAGCATCCAAAGAGCTAATCATATACTTATCATACCAATCCAACCCACTACCAAGCTACCCCATATATCCGAGTTTCCTTCTGATTTACCTTCAACTTGATATTCATCATTGCTATGTCATCACAATTCCTCAACCCAGACTTACCACCTGGAACCCAAGCATAAAGCCACCGCTTAAGGATCATAAGTCGCTTAATACTTACTCCGATTTTCCCACGAGCACCAAGCTAAAAAATGTTTTACTCTAAAGAGATTTCTTGCGAATCTGAATCTTTTACCTTTATCTTCCTGATACAAATACATAGAAATCCATAATTAACATAGAAAACACCACCAGACTTGACGTCTTCCAATGAAAGTTCCTAACCACATATACAACTTTAAAATACCCAATTGTTCCATGTAGAATCTTGAACACATTAGAACCATTCTTGAGAGTCATTCACTCTTATTAAAACTATAATTAGCCTGACCAAACGAACATAACCACCAATGCATCATTTGCACTCTGACACTGCAAAATGTAACCTCATCCCAATACAACCAAGCAACTTCCTGCTCTTTGCAGCGAGCATTCTTTACCAACAATAACTTAAGACATCCCGTGATTCTCACACACCTAAAAAGCACAATATAACCTTTGTCAAAATTTTCCGTTACTCGAGCCATCCTCGATCTCTATCTTCGTAAGCCATAACTGATTCACCAACATGCCTCAAACTGGAACTAACATAGCACCTAAACGTGCAATTGCCTAACCAATGGCAGACTCCCACACTTGGCTCGAAGCCATAGATCAAGATACACCCAATAACTCATAACTCTTATACTCTATTCATGACATAACAACATAGTGAGATTAAACTCAAATCCTTCACAAGCTTGTGAATACATAGATCATCTAGATTTTAACTCTTCTGCAAATCTCGCATTCACTCTCGCAAGAGTTACACCCAATCTCTAAGCGACCGAATATAGATTTTGACACATATTCTTCACTTGTAAATGAGATGTCCTAATGGACAGCATAAAGATCACACAACCTTAGAACATTTTGTAGGAGATGACCCACTTGCTTTGCCTCCAACTAACATTTTTGTATACCTTTCATCGTCACAAATATTATGCAGTCACTTAGTCTTCCTGAGTCCGAACTCATGTCATAACATGCAATTTATTTCACTCACATCTGGGAAATATGAAAAAATTCTTTACACGCCCATAACTTGGGGATATACCTCAAATCAAGGTGGAATTCAAGCATCTAATAGTTCTTCTAGCCTCCAACAAACCCGTCTCATTGCTTCTAAGTCATATGGATACATCTCACAGTACCAACATACTCATCGCATAGTTATCCAGCCGTCACTTCCACTAATAGGGACAATACCAAACATATAAGTTCAAAAACACTTTCTCACACAATCAGAACATTGGTGCTCAAGCTATAGGCAAAGATCCGGCCTCAAGTCCACCATACTGGCCCAACATCAGCTCACAAAAATCACATCTCGCCCCCTAGATTAGGGAATCACAAGACATCAACGCACATCTGCTAGTGAGCGTTAATGCGGGCATACAAATGACTGGAAGGAATTTCAAAAGTTACATTTCAAGCAGAATCAAAGAACGTACGATAAGAATTCAAGAATGTGATGTTTTTCCTAAAGGTTCTTCCACCTCTCGAGGATAAATACATACGTCTCCACACCAATCCGCAAGACTCTACTAAATTCACTCATGACTTGTAAGACCTATGTAACATAGGCTCTGATACCAACTTATCACGCCCAAACCGTACCTGGTCCTGATGGCACCTCTCATGAAGATAAGGCTAGCCGACACTATTCCCAATTCAATATGATAATTCAAATAATTCAACTTAATGTCTTTTCAATTAATTATATATTGCATAACATGAGTTTGAATGAACACTATAGAAATAAATAAAACCCAACATCGAGGTGCCACAAGTCAAGAGTGTGTACTATGGTCTAACTACAACCAAAAAGTTTGAAATATAGTGAGTACAGATATATGAAATATAGAGGGAGAAAAGTAGTGCTACAAATTCTGGCAGCTACCTTGCTAAACTCTGATGAATCTTCCTCTGATCAACAAATACCCACTATTGGGTTGAGAAATACCTGAATCTGCACACAGGGTGCAGGGAGAAAAGTGAGCACTCAAACTCAGTGAGTAATAAAGGTAAATAACAACTGAGCAGTAATAAATCAAGTAAAGCGTATCAACATATTGTATAGAAGTAGTATAAAACCATTTAAGAAAAGTAATGAAGCTGTGAAATCTCTTACAAACATCATAGCTCAGTTCAAACTTCATTTGAAAATGACTTTTCAATATTTATGCAAATAAATGCAAAGTAGTTAATGCAGAAAATCCGCCCATCGGGCACAAATACCACAGTTTAATAGGTAAAATGACAAGTAAATATGAAGGATAAACAATTAAGGTTCACCCCTCATGCACAATACCAACAACTATGCCCCTCAAGCAATATTTCATAACAATACCATCCCCTCATGTAATTACATCGGACTGTACCAGTCGCTCAGGCAATCACATAGAACAATATCAACCCCTCGGGCTATCACATAGTACCATATCAGCCCCTCGGGTTATATCTCACATCACGATGGGTACCTGCACTTACTAGGGGTGTACAGACTCCGAGAGGGTCCCTTACGGCCCAAATGCAATATCAAGCTACCTCATGGTATCAGATTTAGGCCCTCGACCTCATATTAGTCAAGTCACCTCATAGCGTATATATCTCAGGGCCTCGGCTTCATAATTAATATCAAAAAGCCACCTCGTGGCGTACATATCTCAGGCCCTCAGCCTCAAATCAGTATCATTTTTTCCTCATAACTAGGCCTTTGGCCTTATTCAGTCAAAAATACTCACAATGCCCCCGGGAATTAGTAAAAAAGTATTTCTCAGCTCATAACATCATTTGAAATATCATTTAAGTCTCAAAATTGTAGTAAAAATGGTAGAGTATTAAAATGGTTGAAAATAACATGACTGAGTTTAATTAATAATTTACAACAGCGAGGAAATAGCAATAAAAATCCCCCAAGGGTTTAAATAGGTTGCACAAAGACCACATATGGAAATCAACAAATATTATGATAACAACAAATAAGTTTTAGTAAAATACGCAGTAAAAGCATCAATGGGACGGACTTGGCCACAATCTCCAATAGTACACGACCCTGCGTTCGTCATCAAGCATGTGCCTCACCTCAATATAGCATTATGATGTGCAAATTCGGGGTTTCAAACCCTTAGAGCCTCACTTACAATCATTGCACACCTTGAACCAGCTAAATCTCTAGCTCGTGACGCTTTTTCCCCTTTAATCAGCCTCCACATGCCTCGTATCGATCCAAAATCAGAACGTGGACATCAAAATATGCTAAGGGAACAAATCCCAAGCGAAAGCAATCAATAAAGGGCACAAATCCTAAATTAACAAAACCTGAGCCCCAAGCTCGCTTCTCGAAACTCAAATATTTTCACATCAACGGGTTCCTTATCTCCCCAACAAGTTCATATATATCAAAAGTTCTCACATCTGACCCCAAATGGTCCTTCAAATCCCAAATCAAGTGTCCAATTTCTCAAACACTAGTTCTTAAATTTCCTTCTTAATTTCATGATTAAATTATGTGAAATTCACAAAAGAATCGAGTTTTGAGCTCAAAAATCTTACCTCCATGAAATCTTCCTGAATTCCCTCTTCAATTAGCTCTTCCAAGATCCAAAATCGCTCAATAATGGAGGTTCTTAGCCTTAAAATCGTGGTAGCCCTTTTAGAACATTCTGCCCCGCACTCATTTTTACTTAATCGCAATTATAAAAAATCCATCGCAATCGGGAAGCACAACCCATAATTCAATCTACACGATCGTGTATATCCTCACGCGAATGCGATGCCCAAAGCCTTAAAACTATGCGATTGCAAACAAGGCCTGCAATCATGATTCCCAGAAACATAAATTTACGGGATTGCAGTCCCAACTATGCGAACGCAAAGAGCAACTAGGATGCACCCTAATGTATCTCTACACAATTGCGAGCCTCCTTACACGATCGCGAAGAGGAAAGACCTGCAATAGAACTGAAGGCAAAACCTGTATTTTTCTGCAATTTTTCAAACTTCAAATGATCTGATTTGACCATATGAAACTCACTAAACATGCCAACACATCTCATGACATCGTTCAAACTTGTTCCAACCTTCGCAACACTCAAAAAAACATCAAAACACCAAATTTGCATTGGATTCAAGCCTATAAATCCCAAAATCTTCCGAAATACGCTTTTGATAAAAAACCCAACCACCATGTTCAAATAACCTAAAATTTTACACACACGTCCCAAATGAAACAACGAAGCTACTGCACTCTCAAAATTTCATTCCGACCTCTATATCAAAATTTCACATATCAACTAGATAACGCCGAAATCTCAATTTCACCAATTCAAGCCTAAACCTTCCACTGACTTCCAAAATACATTGTGATCATGCTCCTAAGTCCCAAATCACCTAACACGGCTATTCAAATCATAAAAATTTCGATATGATATCATATACAACCAAGTCAAATCTTGGTCAAACCTTTCAAATTTGAAGCTTCAACTGAGAATTGTTCTTTCAAATTCATTTTGACTACCCTGAAAGCCAAAACCAATGATTTATGTAAGTCATAATACGTCACAAAGGGCAAGTTATGGAGGAAAATGAATTACTAATGCACTTTGTTTCTCACTGGTAGAAGGAAATAAAATCTTTGTGTATATATATAGAGAAGCTCATATTTTAGCTCTTATAGAGTTAAGAAGAAGGCAAAACTCGTGTCTTCGTCGTCATCGCTCGGATCGACTTCGACTTTGGCTTCGGATTCAGATTTGATCAAAGATAGATTGATTAATCTTTTTGGATAAAATTCTTTTCAAATAATTAATTAATTAATCAACAAAAATTATATCCGGAATAACCCATGGCCCGCGACCTGATCCAGTCCGGTCCATTTTCTTTCCCAGATTATTTTAAGTCAGTTCATTTTTCTCGTAATATTTCCCCAACTATTTCCAAAGTTGTGGGTGCTCTGAAAGGTTGCAAAATTTTTTAGAAACAGTGTCAAATATGTTTCAACAGCTATGGTTGTTCTGAAAGGTTAAAAACCTTTTAAGAAACGATGCCAAATTTGCTATAAATATTTCTTCAAATCTTAGAATATTTACTTATGAAATTTTCTTATCTTCTTCTTCTTCTGCACATAAAAATTCCAGTGTGTTTTACATGCTTCGAGTGGTTCGCTATTCATCGGCTTTTTTGGTACCAACACTCTGGTGAATTAAATCATTCAATCCTAGGAGGACATATTCCAAACTTCGGGTACTTGAGGAAAATAATTTCATTAAGGACACACTGGGTATTCAGTGGGCTTGATATATTCCTATACTATTTTCAGAATTTATTTTGAAGTTCCTATATTGTTTTAAGAATTGACGTTCTAGTTCTACTAACTTTCTATTTCTGTTTTTCGGAAATTTTATTATTTTATTAATTTTACAGCAATACAGTTTTGATAACAGTATTAAGGAAATTATTTTATAATATTATGTATTGTGTTTGTGGAGATTAAAACCTGTGTGGTTTTCTTCTCCGTCTAAATTTTACCTTTTCTATTTGAAGATATAAAAACTTCATCAAAATATTGAAATTTAGAAAACGATTTGAAGAACATAAAAGCTTCATAGTTTTTTGTGTACAGTATATAAAACATAAGTTTTTACGTACTGTTTACTGATTATAATATTGTTTACTATTCTGGTTTTGCCATTAATTGAACTCTCTATTTTAGACAGTGAGAAATGGCAATTCATAATGGAAATCCTTCTGCGATTGTTGCTGCAACAACGATAGCCTCGTCAACCCGCACTGTTGTTCCTCCGGCCGAGAAACCAGGTAAATTTTCTGAAGCCAACTTTAAAGGATGGCATCAAAGGGTATTTTTCTGGTTTACCACACATTGTATGCAGCAATTCGCTAGTGAAAAGCCTCCAGTTCATGATATAGACATGCCGGACAATGAGAAGTTCATGATTGTTGAGGCGTGGAAGCAGGAAAATCTTCTTTGCAAAAGCTATGTCTTATTCTCTTTAGAGGATGACTTGTACAATGTGTATAGCGCGATGAATACTTCAAAAGAATTGTGGGACGCACTTGAGAAGAAGCATAAGACGGAAGATGCGTGCTTTAAAAAGTTCGTGGTTTCCAAGTTTCTAGACTATAAAGTGATAGACGGAAAAATTGTGGGAACCCAAGTTTAGGAGTTGCAACTTATTTTTCATGACCTTATTGCTGAAGGTATGGTCGTGAATAAAGCATTTCAAGGGGCTACAATGATTGAAAAATTGCCTCATTCGTGGAGAAATTTTAAGAACTATCTTAAGCAAAAGCGCAAAGAAATGAAGTTGGAAGATCATGTGATACATCTAAAGATTGAGGAAGGCAAGAAAATAGACAAGAAAAGGTCTCGTGGAAATTCAACGATCATGGGATATAATACCATTGAGGAGACTGCTCCAAAAAGTAAGAAGAGGAAGAGCTCTTCTGGACAGACTAAGGAGCAGAAAAAAAAGAAATTCAAGGGCTACTTCTATAATGGTGGAAGAGTTAGTCATATAAGCCATGATTATCGTCTCCCTAAAAAGGATTTGAATAACGGACAAGCTAACATAGTGGACAAGAATGATAACACTGATGATCTTTGTGCAATGCTTTTGGAATGCAACCTAATTAGAAATCCGAAGGAGTGGTGGATTGACACTGGAGCCACTCGACATATTTGTGATGTTGAAGAAGCATTTGCGACTTACTCTACTGCTGGTCCTGTAGAAGATATTTCCATGGAAAATCATGCAACAGCCAATATTGAAGGTTATGGGAAGATATTCCTGAAAATGACTTCCGGCAAGGTGTTAATGCTCAACAACATTCTTTATGTTCCTACTATTATAAAGAATTTAGTTTCTACTTCTTTTCTTATAAAGAATGGATTCAAATTTGAATTTATTTCTAATAAAGATGTTGTAAGCAAGAATGCAATGTATGTTTGAAAAGGCTACCTCATAGATGGCCTTTTCAAACACAATGTAATGGTTGTTGACAGTATGAATTAAATTTTAGCTTTTTCTTATTTATTGGATTCAAATGATATTGCATATTCGTTTAGGATCAATTATAAAACCTTGCGGAAGTTAATTAATTTAGAAGTGTTGCCTAAACTCGATTGTAATAAATTGAAATGTCAAATATGTGTTGAATCTAAGTTTGTAAAACAACCTTATAAGTCTATTGAAAGGAATTCAAATCTTTTAGACTCTATTCATACTGACATTTGCGATATGAAATCGACACTATCTTGAGGTAGGAAAAAGTATTTTATTACTTTTATTGACGACTGCACTTGATATTGTTATGTTTATTGCTAAATAGTAAGGATGAAGCAATTTAAGCATTTATGCAATATAAGAATGAAGTAAAGAATCAATAGAATAAAAAATTAAAATAATTACAAGTGACCGCAGATGGTAGTCGTGGTTGATTCGAGGATCTTACGCGGCGGAGCGAACTCTTCTATCGTCTTGCATTTTCTCTGGCGGACCCATAGAGTTGGAGAATATGAATCTCCATCTGCAAAAATATGTTCGGAATATAGAATTATCCATCAAACTACTACACATTACACACCTCAATCCGGGGGAATTGCAGAAAGGGAAAATCAGACATTAAAGGAAACGATGAATTCTTTATTAATAAGTGCAGGATTACCATAGAGTTTGTGCGGGGAAGCTATCCTTATAGCTAACTGAATACTTCACAGAGTACCCCATAGGAAAATGCAATCTATTCCAATATGAAAAACGGAAAGGAAGAAAACTCAACTTGAAATATTTCAAAGTATGGGGGTGTCTAGCAAAGGTAAAAATTCCTTCACATAAAAGGGTTAAAATAGGACAAAAAATAGTAGATTGCATTTTCAGTGGATATGCTACACATAGTAAAGCATTTCGGTTTTTGGTTCATAAATTTGATATTCCCGAGATTCATGTTAATACGGTAATGGAATCAGATAATGTTGAATTCTTTGAAAGCATCTACTACTATAAAACTGAATGCGAGTCGTTAAGTTAATGACATAAACGACCTCGGGAAGAACCAAAGGATAATACTCCAAGTATAGAAGATTCAAGGTGTAACAAACGCCAAAGAACATTTGTTTTCCTTTGACCAGATTTTTTGACATTCTTGCTTGGATGAGCCTCAAACTTTTAAAGCAGCTATGTTGTCTTTTGATTTAGAATTTTGGAAAGAGGCAGTCAATAGTGAGATTAAATGAATTTTGGATAAACATACATAGGAATTGGTAGATCTTCCTCCAGGAAATAAGCCTTTAGGTTCGAAATGGATCTTTAAAAGGAAAATTAAAAGTGATGGAACTTTTGACAAATATAAGGCAAGACTTGGTGTTAAAGATTATAGAGAAAATGAAGGCCTTGGTTATTTAGACACTTACTCTCCAGTAACAAGGATACCATCTATTAGGATCTTAGTGGAACTAGCAGCCGGATATGGTCTTGAAATTCATCAAATGGATTTTAAAGTAGCTTTCTTAAATAGAGAATTGGAGGAAGAGATTTACATGGAACAACCTGAGGGTTTTGTAGTTCCTGGTAAAGAAACGGAAGTGTGCAAACTTGTTAAGTTGCTTTATGGACTTAAACAAGCACCAAAACAATGGCATGCGGAATTTAACCAAAAAATATTGACAAGTGGATTTAAAATCAACGAGCGTGACAAATGTATTAATATTAAAAAGACTCCAGGTCATGAAGTCATTGTTTGTTTATATGTTGACGACATGTTGATAATAAGCAAAAATACGATAGATATAAATGCTACAAAGTGCATGTTGGATAGTAAATTCGCCATGAAAGACGTAGGAGTTGCTGATTGGATCTTAGGAATTAGAATTCACAAAACTCCACAAGGTATAACATTATCAAAGTCTCACTACAATGAAAAGGCACTTGAAAAGTTCAAATATTTTGATTTCAAAATATACAAGACTCCAATTGACGTGAGCTATGCACTTCAAAAGAATGAAAGTGAAAATGACTCACAACTGGACTATGCCATAGTATTAGAAAGTTTGATGTATATCATGAATTGTACCCGACAAGATATAGCATTTGATATTAGCAACTATATTGGTTTTCAAGTAATCCTAATCAAATACATTGGATGAAAATGAAACGAGTTTTGGGGTATCTGATACATACCCAAAATTGTTCTTTGCAATATAACAAATATCCCTCACTTATCGAGGGACATAGTGATGCAAATTGGATCACCGGATCAACTGAAATTAAATCCATAAGTTGATATACTTTCACAATTGGTGGGGACCAGTGTCTTGAAAATCATCCAAACAAACGATAGAGATCTTTCACAATGTGGCGCCTATTTGTAAACATCGTGACAGTCAAACAGAAATATGTAGGGTAGAGCGTTATGTATAACGAAAAATCTCGTCATATACGATAAAGATACAATACCATTAAACAACTACTCTCTAGTAGTTTTATCACAATTGACTACATAAATTCAAGAGATAAAGGTCTATCTAGAGATGTAGTTGAAAGATCATCAAAGGGAACGTGTTTAAGGCCTATGACAAGTCATAATGGCGGTAATTATACGTACTAGACTGGAGATCCCAAGAGATAGCTTCAAAGAGATCAAACAACGTTATCAATGACGGTTAAACATTATCAAATAACTCAACTCATTCTCGTGATGAAGATTATGTTTAAAAACGAGGTAAAACATTAAGTCTTTTTGATGAGTCAATAAAGTTTAAAGGTTTTTAATGATTTGCTAAGTCTGGCAGGATGTGACCAGATAGTTTGTGTTTAGGATTACCCTTTTAGGAATCACCTATTTGAGTGTGAAGTGTAAGCTGCTTCAAGAAGAATGAAAGTAAAGGCACATTCTCTAAGCACTCATAAAACCAGGAAGTGTTTATGCCTTAAACAAACACAACTATGAGAACCATAGATGGTTAAGGATTGATTGTGTGACTTATGTTGTCTAGGTATACAACAAAGCTTGACGGTTCACAGATATCAAATCTACCAATTGACCGACTATATCCGCTCTAAGTTCACTACGCTAAGTTCAAATGAAGATCTACTTATCCAGATGCAATTAATTCTTGCATGTAAAACACTCATACGTCCGCGCATTCCTTTATGTTTATAGTCATTCCACATTCATGTGGGGGACTGTTGTATTTTGTTATTAATAAAAAAAAGGAGTGTGAATGAAAAATGGTGGAAAAAGAAATTCAAGGAATTGAAATTTTGAATGAGATCATTTTACAAATGCACTTTGTCCCTTATTGGTAAGGAAAGTAAATATTTGTGTATATATAGAGAAGCTCATCGTTTAGCTCTTCAAGAGTTAAGAAGAAGGTACGCCTTGCGTTGTCGTCGTCGTCGCTCGCTCGGCTTCAGCTTCGGCTTTGAATTCGGATTTGAATTTGGTCAAAGATCAATTGATTAATTAATCTGGAAGGAAAAAATTCTTTTCAAATAATTAATTAAACTAATTAATGAAAATTCAATCTGGAATAATCCATGACCCACGATCCGGTCCGTTTTTTTCTTTATTATCTAAATTTGTTTATTTTTTCCCACAGTATTTCCCACTTGTTTCCACAGTTGTGGCTGTTCTGAATAGTTGCAAACCTTTTCAGAAATAATGTTAAACCTGTTCCAACAGCTATAACTGTTCTAAAAGGTTGCATACTTTTTCAGAAACAGTGCCAAATTGGCTATAAATATTTCTTCAAATCCCAAAATTAATTTTCTGATCTTCTTCTTCTTCTTCTTCTTCTTCTTCTTCTTCTGCACATAAAAATACCAATGTGTTTTACAGCCTTCTAGTGGTTCATTGTTCATCGGCGTTTTTGGTACCAACACTTTGTTGAGTTAAATCGTTCTATCATGGGAGGATATACTCCAGAAAATCGGGTATTTAAGGAGAATAATTTTCTTAAGGACACACAATATATTTAGTAGGCTCTATTTATTCCTATACTATTTTCAGAATTTATTTTGAAGTTCCTATACTGTTTTCAAAATTTATTTTGACGTTTTAAATCTACTAACTTTTTGTTTCTGTTTTTTCAGAAAGTTTATTATTTTATTAATTTTACAGCAATATATATTTTATTACAGTGTGTCTCCCTTGTTGGTTTGTTTGCTTCAGTTATTCTATCCCTGTATCACCTTATCACCCATCTCGTTGTTGTTACCAATTGTTATTTTTACTTTTTTTTTCTTCTTTTTTTTATTGAACTGTGAATTTATTGGTAACAGCCCCTCTATTTTTATAAGATCGGAAAAAAAATTTGAATATATTCAATCATTCTCAGATCCTATTATATGGGATTTCACTTATTGTTGTTATTATTTTTCATGATTTACAATTTATCATATTTTTACACTGCTAGTGCCTCCTCCATTGAATATCTTATCGAACTTTTATATTCCAAAAGGTACATCAAACTTAAATTAATATAAAAGACATAGATGATTGAACGAATAAGAACGTTTATCTAACTTGAGCGAATGAAAATAAAAGTATTACCATTTTAAACAAGTAATCTTTAGGATAATAAGAAAAAAAATCGATTTCCTTAATTCTTCTTTTCATTCCCTTCCGAACTCCAAAGAAAACGTAAAAATCTGAGAAATATTAATCTGTTTGAAATTTGACGTAACAGATGATGGAATATTGGAGGACCCAAAAAGCATGCAAAAGGAATTGGATGCTAGTGATCCATCATTTACTACTCCCTCTTGCTTGTTCTTGCTCGTAACCCAAGATTCATTTTGATCAAAGAACGCGACTGCTGCGCTCACCCATAATTAGCTTTGTTTCTTTTTAGTCAGACGCAATTTCAACTATTATCGGGGAGCTCAAACACTTTAGAAGTCTAAAACCAAATTTTATTTGAAGGCTTTAAATTTTAAAGAAAAAAATCTCAAAAAAAATCTTTGCTGTTATGAAATATTAGATTATGGTGGATGTCTATAACACCCACTACTTTTATCCATTATCTCCATAACTCCCATTATTCCAATGCTTATGGTTGTAACTCCCACAACTCCATGATCTCCCACATGATCTTCCTCCATGATCTCAAAAGCTTAATGACATATTTATGGAATTCTTTTAGTATACCTCTATGTAGTACTATAAATAGAGGATGAGAAATCATTTTGTAATACACTTGGATACATAGAAGAAATATATTCTCTTCTCTATTTCTCTTGTGTACAAAGACCCATCTATAGCCAACAGGCTTAACACCATTAGGTATTTCAATTATAGGCCCAAAAACTTCACGTTTTGCAAGTGAATTCAATTCTGATTGGATTGCTTCTTGCCATTTTGGCCAATCAAGTCTTAGTCGACATTCTCCAACAGATTGAGGTTCAAGATCCTCACTTTCTTGCATAATGCTAGATGCAACATTATATGCAAAGACATAATCCACCACTATACCACTCGATTAAAATTTGTGTCAATATCGATTGGATTTATTGATAGTTCCTTATTTCCCTGAGTCTCGGGCTCAATGGATTCTTCATGAATCTCAGAATTTATTAAATCGTGAATTTCCTCATGAGATTCTTTCGTAGTGTCATTTTGATCATTTGCTTTCCTTTTTCTAGGATTTCGATCTTTGGAACCTACTGGCCTGCCACGTTTTAGGCGTGCTTTCGACTCATTAGATATGACACTAGAAGATTGTCCAATAGGGACATCAATACGGATTGGAACATTCTCTGCGGGGATGTGAGATTTTGTTATCCTTTTCAAGTCCGTGAATGCGTCAGGCATTTGATTTGCTATTCTTTGAAAATGGATAATATTTTGCACCTCTTTTTCACAAATAGAGGTATGTGGATCAAGATGAGATAATGATGGATTTTTTCACAAAATTTTCCGTTTTGGTTTCACCAACTTCTCCCCCTAATTTTGGGAAAAGTGTCTCATCGAATCGACAGTCTGCAAATCGTGCAGTGAACAAATCCCCTATTAATGTTTCGAGGTAGCGAATAATGGAGGGCGATTCAAACCCAACATATATTCCTAACCTTCTTTGCGGACCCATTTTGGTGCGGTATGGCAGTGCTACAGGCACATATACTGCGCATCCAAAAATTCTTAAATGGGATATATTAGGTTCATGACCCAAAACTAATTGCAACGGAGAATATTTGTGATAATTCGTCGGTTTGAGACGAACTAGCATTGCTGCATGCAAAATGGCGTGACCCCAAACCGAAGTGGGCAGCCTCGTTTTCATGAGTAATGGTCTTGCAATCAACTGCAGACATTTAATTAATGATTCTGCAAGACCATTTTGAGTGTGAACATGAGCTACAGGATGTTCCACTTTTATCCCAATTGATAAGCAATAATCATTAAATGCTTGGGATGAAAACTCAGCAGCATTATCTAGTCTAATAGACTTAATTGGATTATCAGGAAATTGTGCTCGTAATCGAATTATTTGTGCCATTAATTTTGCAAACGCAAGGTTGCGTGATGACAATAGGCACACATGAGACCATCTAGAGGATGCGTCTATTAGACCATAAAATATCTAAAGGACCCACTAGGTGGGTGAATAGGTCCACAATATCCCCTTGTATTCGTTCCAAAAACGTAGGTGACTCAGTTCCAACCTTTTTTGGTGATGGTCTAATAATTAACTTGCCTTGATAACAAGAAGTGCAAGAAAATTCATTATTTAAAAGAATCTTTAAATTCTTTAATGGATGCCCATATAAGTTTTCTATAATCCGTCTCATCATAATTGATCCAGGATGTCCCAATCGATCATGCCAAAGTACAAAAGTATTGGAATCAGTAACCTTTTGGTTTACTGTGGAATGTGCCTCAATTGCACTAATTTTTGTCCAATATAGGCCACAAGATAAAGATGGGAACTTCTCAATAACCCTCTTTTGGGCAGAGACATTCTTTGTAGTGATGAGGTATTCAAGATTATTCTCATCTATTGTCTCAATATGATATCCATTTTGACGGATATCTTTAAAACTCAACAAGTTCCTCTTGGACTTGGAAGAGAACATTGCATTCTCTATGATAAATATAGTTCCTTTAGGCAGAGTTATAGTTGCTCTTCCGGAGCCTTTAATCAATTTACTACTACCAGAAATTGTAGTAACATCTGCCTTACACATACTTAAATGAGAGAAATATTTCTTCTCTTTGAATATCGTATGTGTGGTACATGAATCAATTAAACAAATATTTTTACAATTGGACGTTGATCTAAGTTTGCTTTGTGAGATATCCATATTTGCTTCCCATGGTTTGACATACAAAAGAAATATACGAAAAATATTAGTATTTTTTTTTATAGATATGAGAATAAACAAATTCTATGATTCAACATAATAGTTTCAGTGCGGTCATTATGAAAAAAAAAATCTTTTATCATAGTTATTCTCCTTTTAATATTCTTGTATCCGTTGCTTAATAATTAAATAATATTTTCAAAATCTGCTGAGGTTAGTCGATTAACTAAATCGGATAGTCGACTAACATGCCTTGCGGAAAAGGTCCGGTTTAATAGAATATATTGGTTAATCGATTATCTGTTATGTTAATCGATTAACATACTGAAAAATCATTACAAATAAAGCATAAGATGAATGTGTAATCTAATGTTATATATTTTAAAACCATAACTTATGTAAACTATGATAATTGTTTATTCATTAACTACTACGAATAAGTAAAAAAATAAAAATATCAAACTGCTCAATCTTCTTTAACCATGGATCCATCACCAATCAAGTGATCTATTTTCCCATCAGGGTGCTCAAAGAAGTCTGCCACATCCAAGTGGGTGATGTCAAAATTATTGTCAGAGACAAAATTGGTTTCAGGGCCTTTACTCTTTAGAGATGCTTGATAAAGCTCAACCAAATGTCTTGGTACACGGCAAATTTTTGCCCAGTGCCCTTTTCATCCACAACGATAACATATAGTTTCTGAACTATTTTCTTTTGGATTCTCATAATTCCATTTCCGCTTTTGGTGGTTATATCTCTTTGGGGGGTGACTAACACCAGGAAAATTTCTTCCTTGTCCACGTCCACGGCCATGACCCCGACCATAACCATGACCATGATTAAAGCCATAGCCTTTTCCACGCTTAGCATAGTGGGAATACACCTTATCTACTTCAGGCAATGGTGTAGACCCAGTGGGTCGATTTTCGTGATTTGTCATGAGCAGGTCATTGTTTCGCTCAGCCACAAGGAGAAGAGAAATCAGCTCAGAGTACTTTTTGAAACCTTTCTCTCTGTACTGTTGTTGCAGAACCATATTGGAGGCATGAAACGTTGTAAACGTTTTTTCAAGCATATCATAATCAGTTATAGTATCTCCATAGAGTTTCAATTTAGAAGTATTTCTAAACATTGCAGAATTATATTCAGAAACAGACTTAAAGTCTTGGAGCCTCAGATGAGCCCAATCATTTCGTGCTTGTGGCAGAGTGACCAACTTTAAGTTGTCATATCTCTCCTTTAAGCCATTCCACAAGATAAGTGGATCTGTGACTGTGAGATATTCAATTTTCAAACCTTCATCAAGGTGATGGGCAAGAAAATCAAGGCCTTAGTACAGTCTTGGGTGGATGCATTATTTCTATCTTTAATGGCGTCTCCAAGACCCATTGCATCCAAATGGATTTCAGCATCCAACACCCATGTCATGTAGTTCTTGCCCGAAATTTCAAGGGCAACAAACTTTCTTTTCATAATGTCAGACATAATTAAAACAAAATTAGGAGGAGAAAAAATACCTTAATTTTCTCAAAGAGATTCTTGAGATAGTAGAGCTTCGTGCTGATAACGTGTTACAAAACTTAGCTCAAAGTAATAAACAAAAAGATAGCCAACAAAGTAGAGAGAAATGAGAAAAACAAGGTACAAAGATATAAGGCACGCCTTATTGCACAAGGATTTTCTCAAAGGCCTGGTGTCGATTATGAAGAGACATTTCACCCGTAATGGATGCTATAACTTTCCGTTATCTCATTAGTTTTGCTGTCCTTGAAAAGCTCGACATGCATTTAATGGATGTGGTTACTGCCTATCTTTATGGCTCACCTGATAATGAGATATACATGAAAATTCCCGATGGATTCAAAATGCCAAACAATCATAATTCAAAGTCCCGGGAAATATTTTCAATCAAATTGCAAAGATCTTTGTATGGTCTAAAGCAATCAGGACGAATGTGGTATAATCGTCTTAGTGAGTATTTATTAAAGGAAGGCTATATAAATGATGCCATTTGCCCATGTGTTTTTATAAAGAAAACAACATCGGAATTTGTTGTACTTGCCGTATATGTCGATGACATAAACCTTATTGGAACTCCCATAGAACTCCAAAAGGCAATTGATTATTTAAAGAAGGAATTCGAGATGAAAGATCTCGGAAAGACAAAATTATGTCTTGGTTTGCTAATTGAATATTTGGCAAACGGAATTTTTGTCCATCAATCTGCCTATATAGAAAAGGTATTGAAACGGTTTTACATGGATGGAGCATATCCTTTAAGTACTCCGATGGTTGTTCGATCACTTGATGTGAATAAGGATCCATTCCGACCGCAAGAAAAGAATGAAGAGCTACTTGGTCCTGAAGTATCATATCTTAGTGCAAATGGCGCACTAATGTATCTTGCAAATACTACAAGGCCTGACATAACTTTTTCAGTTAATGTCTTAGCAAGATATAGCTCTGCTCCCACAAGGAGACATTGGAATGGAATCAAACATATATTGCGGTATCTAAAAGGGACTACCGATATGGGCTTATTTTATAGCAATAATTGCAGTCCTGATCTTGTTGGTTATGGTGATGCTGGATATTTATCTGACCCACACAAGGCTCGATCTCAAACAGGTTATGTGTTTATCTGTGGAGGCACTGCCATATCTTGGCGATCGACTAAGCAATCAATTGTGGCAACTTTATCTAATCATGCTGAGATAATCGCTATTCATGAAGCAAGTCGAGAGTGTGTGTGGTTGAGGTCTATAATACATCATATTCGAGACAAATGTGGTTTGAAATGTGACAAACTACCCACGATTTTGTATGAAGACAATGCAGCATGCATAGCCCAATTGAAGGGAGGATTCATAAAAGGAGATAGAACAAAGCATATTTCACCAAAGTTATTTTTCACACATGATCTTCAAAAGAATGGTGATATCAATGTGCAACAGATTCGTTCAAGTGATAATATGGCTGATTTGTTCACAATATCTCTACCAACGTCAACCTTCAAGAAGCTGGTACACAAGATTGGAATGCGAAGGCTCAAGGATGTGAATTGATGCTCTTTTCAGGGGGAGTTAATGCGCGTTGCACTCTTTTTCCCTTACAAGGTTTTGTCCCACTGGGTTTTCCTTGCAAGGTTTTTAACGAGGAAACAAAAATGCATTTTGTTAGATATGTGTACTCTTTTTCCTTTACTAGAATTTTTTTTTCCCATTCGGTTTTATTTTAGTTAAGGTTTTAACGAGGCACATTATCTTTGGACATCCAAGGGGGAGTGTTATGAAATATTAGATTATGGTGGATTTCCATAACTCCTATAACACCCACTACTTTTATCCATTATCTCCATAACTCCCACTACTCCAATACTTATGGTTGTAACTCCCACACCTCCATGATCTCCCCCATGATCTTCCTCCATGATCTCAAAAGCTTAATGACATATTTATGAAATTCATTCAGGGGCACTATGAATGATGAACCAAATGCCAAAGTTTTCCTTGAAAACCTTGAAAAGCGTTTTATTCAAAACGAAAAGGCAGAAACAAGTACACTATTGAGTAAACTTGTTTCCATGAGGTATAAGGGCAAGGGAAACATTCGGGAGTACATTTTGGAAATGTCTCATCTTGCTTCGAAACTTAAGTCACTCAAGCTGGATTTACCTGAGGAACTGCTTGTGTACTTTGTTTTGATATCTCTTCCTGCACACTTTAATCAGTTTAAGGTCAGTTACAACTGCCTGAAGGAGAAATGGACTCTTAATGAGTTCATTTCACATTGTGTGCAAGAAGAGGAAAGGATAAAGCTAGATAAGACTGAAAGTGCTCATTTGGCATCCTCTTCTAAGGAAACTAAGAAGAGGAAGGATAAGGAAGTTGCAGTTGCAAAGCCCAAGATTAAGCAACATAAGGAACCTAAGGTTGAAATCACTGAATTAGGTTGCTTTTTCTGTAAGGGGACTAATCATGTGAAGAAAGATTGTACCAAGTACCATGCCTGGCGTGCGAAAAAAGGTACATTTCTTTCTCTTGTTTGTTCTGAAGTTAATTTAATTTCGGTACCTAAGGATACTTGGTGGGTAGATTCTGCTGCTACTACTCACATAAGTAATCAATGCAGGGTTGCCTGAACTGCCGAAAACCAAATGATGGTGAAAGATACATCTATGTGGGTGACGGCAAGAAGGTGCCAGTTGAAGCTATTGGCAAATTTAGGCTGTTGTTTAAAACCGGTTTTCATTTAGATTTGGATGAGACTTTTATTGTACCGTCTTTTAGACGGAATTTAATTTCTATTCCCCAATTGGACATATCCGGTTATAAATGTACATTTGGGGACAATAAAGTTAGTCTCTTTCAGAATTCAAATCTTATTGGTACTGGTGTTTTATCAACATTTGATAGCTTATATTTGGTTGATACAATAACTTCAAATAAAGAAACTTTGCATACAAGTTTAAGTGGTACTAAAAGAAAATTAACTAATGAGAATTCTATTTCACTCTGGCATAAACGTTTGGGTCACATATCCATTCAAAGAATTCAGAAACTCGTGTCAGATGGAATTCTTGATTCTCTTGATTCCTCAAATTCGGAAATTTGTATTGAGTGTATCAAGGGAAAACAAAGAAACAAGACTAGATTAGGTGCTAAGAGAGCTTCGGACGTCTTAGAATTGATACATACGGATATTTGTGGGCCATTTCCTACTCCTTGTCGGAATGGTCAACAATACTTTGTCACATTCATAGACGATTACTCTCCTATTGGGTACCTATATCTTATTCACGAAAAGTCCCAATCCATAGACGTGTTCAAATCATTTAAGGCTGAAGTTGAAAATCAACTAAGCAAAAGAATTAAATCCGTTAGATCTGACCGTGGTGGTGAATACTATGGTCGATATGATGGTTCCGGTGAACAACGTCCAGGGCCTTTTGCTAAATTCCTAGATGAGTGTGGGATCGTCCCTCAGTATACTATGCCAGGCAGTCCTACGATGAATGGTGTAGCTGAGAGACGAAATCGGACCCTTAAGGATATGGTAAGAAGTATGATTTGTCGTACTACTTTGCCAGACTCACTCTGGGGTGAAGCATTAAAAACCGCAGCTTATATTCTTAATAGAGTTCCAACTAAAGCTACAATCAAAACCCCTTATGAACTTTTGGACTGGGCATAAACCCAGTATTCGGCATTTACACATTTGGGGTTGTCCAGCTGAGGCAAGGCCTTATAGGCCGAATGAAAAGAAACTGGATGCTAAGACGGTTAGTACCTATTTTGTTGGATACTCTGAAAAATCCAGGGGTTTTAAGTTTTATGATCCCACTTCTAGAACTATTTTTGAGACGGGTAATGCTAGGTTCTTTGAGGATATTGAGTTTGGGGGGTGGGGAGATAAAGTTGTTAGAGATTTTGTCTTTGAGGAAGAACATGTGTCTTTCCCTCAAGTTGTTGATCTTGGTCTTCCTAACTCGGATCACACAACTCCGGTTCAAGACAATCTCGAAAATCTCCCCCATCAGGATCCTGATGTAACTAATGAAAATCAAACTCAACAACCTCAAGAAACTGAAATGCCATTAAGGAGATCCACTAGATAGAGGAGAAATGCAATTTCGGATGATTATGTTGTATTTCTCCAAGAACAAGAAAGTGATATTGGACTTGAGGAAGATGATCCAATCAACTTCCCTCAACATTAAGTGTTCTAACTCTCAAAAGTGGATTGATGCCATGAATGATGAGATGAAGTCAATGAGCGATAATGACGTTTGGGAGCTTGTTACATTGCCCGAAGGTACGAAACCTATTGGTTGTAAATGGATTTTTAAAACCAAAAGGGATTTAGGGGGCAATGTTATTAAGTACAAAGCTCGTCTTGTCGCAAAGGCTACACTCAGAAAGAAGGCATTGATTATAAAGAGACTTTCTCTCCAGTTTCATCGAAAGACTCTTTCAGGACTATAATGGCACTAGTAGCACATTTTGATCTTGAGCTTCATCAAATGGATGTTAAGACAGCTTTTCTCAATGGTGACATTGAGGAAACAATTTATATGGTGAAACCTGAAAACTTTGTTTCGGATGAATCAGAGAAGAAGGTTTGCAAATTAAAGAAATCCATCTATGGGCTCAAGCAAGCTTCTCGTCAATGGTATTATAAGTTTCATGCAGTCGTTACATCTTTTGGTTTTGAACCGAATATTGCTGATGACTGTATATACCATAAGTTCAGTGGGAGTAAGTATATTTTTCTGGTTTTATATGTCGATGACATACTGCTTGCCTATAACGATATAGCATTATTACTTGAAACGAAGAAATTTCTTTCAAAGAAATTTGAAATGAAAGATCTTGGTGAAGCTTCTTTTGTATTAGGAATTCAGATACAACGAGATCGCTCTAAAGGTGTTCTCGGTCTGTCACAAAAGGGCTATATCGATAAGGTTCTGAAAAGATTTGGCATGCAGGATTGTAAACCAGGCAACACCCCTGTTGCAAAGGGAGACAAGTTTAGTCTCAAACAGTGCCCAAATAATACTTATGAAATTTCGGAAATGCAGAAGACACCTTATGCTTCGGCGGTAGGTAGTCTGATGTATGCTCAGGTATGTACACTACCTGATATAGCATACATTGTTGGGATGTTAGGCAGATATCTAAGCAATTCGGGAATGGACCATTGGAAGGCAGCCAAACGGGTCATGAGGTACTTACAAAGAACAAAGGATTACATGCTTACATACTGGAAATCGGACCAGCTTGAGATCATTGGGTATACCGATTCCGATTTTGCTGGATGTCAGGATAGTTTGAAGTCCACTTCAGGCTATATTTACATGCTTGCGGGCGGTGCTATCTCTTGGAGAAGCATCAAGCAAACTCTTACAGCCACTTCCACAATGGAAGTTGAGTTTATGGCATGTTATGAAGCATCTAATGAGGCATTATGGCTGCGGAATTTTGTTGGTGGACTGCGAATTGTTGATAGCATCAAAAAGCCGCTTAGGCTTATTGCGATAACAGATCGGCAGTCCTTTATGCTAATAACAACAGTAGTTTGACGAAAGCAAAATATATGGACGTCAAATTTCGGGTTGTTAAAGAAAGAGTACAAAATGGACAATTGTGCATTGAGTACATTAGTACAAACTCCATGCTTGCAGATCCGCTCACTAAGGGATTGACACCAAAAGTATTTCATGGGCATATTGCTTGTATGGTTGTCAAATCAGATAAGGATTATGTATTTTAGTGGGAGTTTGTATTGCACATTTATGTATTGTTCATTATATTCAGAAATTCAGTAATTCAGTTATATCTGCAGATATTCAGTTTCAAAGTTTTTTGTACTCTTACAGTTTATGATTGATCTCAATAAAGAGAACCAGTTGGAAATAAACATTCTATTGACCACACTTTATGTTATTTCCATGCTACATACCTACACTTGATCCATGTCGTTGGTTATATTGATATACGTGATCTATGATTGGTTCTAGTTACGAATGAGTAACGACGAGCACTTAGTTCCTATGTTGGTATGATTGATGGACCGGATTGTTCATGACAATTTTATTGTGATAGCAATTTTGAGCTCCTAAGGTTATTTTGTAACATATAATACTAAGGTTTGTACATATGTATGTGTATCTCGTCCAAGTGGGAGATTGTAAGATATATGAATTTATATCTAGATATATGGACTTATATTTACATACATATGAACAATATAAAGACAAATTATATGTTATGTGCTATCTTTTGGTTTGGCCTAAATAAGTGGTCTTATGGACATAAGGTTAAGGGGGCCAATATATTGTCATATAAAGTGTAGGACTAATGTGTAGATACCCAAAAGGGTAACCTTAGTTGATGATGGGCTAACTAAGGTTACATATATGTAACCATGGTTACATGCTTGTGACTCTTGAGTTATGTAACTCTTGTGACTCTTGGGTTATGTAACTCATGAAGTTATAAAGTGGGGGTTATGGTTCCCACATTAGTGCAAGACAAGACTCTTCTTCCTCCCATTGAATCAAGGCCAAAAACTCCATTGTTGTCTTGCAAATATTGTGGAAAACCATATACCATTTGATTATTGTCATAACATTATTATTGTGAACCATTCACATATTGTTCAAAGTCTTGTGAAGCATACTTGTGGTGATATACAACTTCAAGAAATCTTGAAGAAAGGATCAAGGAGTTCACAAGGACATAAGGACAATCATCAAAGGAGGTTCAACAATTTCCACATATGGATTCAGGTTAGCTTCCGCTCATGTAGTTTAATTCCGAATTATTCAATATGAAGGTTGTTGTATTTAGTTGGAATCATAATCCTAACACTGAAAACTACTGAAATACTAAAGATAAATTTGGGAGAATTTTCAAGTTTAGCTAAATATATCTACGATTTATGTCACATCACCTTTTTTAAAATTAGAATTATACGATACATAAATGGTTTTACGAAAACGTAGGAGTGTTAAGTTAGTCCATAGATTATTCATGTAGAGTCAAAAGAAATTTCTCGCAACTTAGTTTCCACCTTGGTGGCTTTTCGTATTATTTTGCAGTCAATGTTTAAATAATAATATGTGAATAAAATTCAAAGTTAAGGAAAGCCTTGCATGTACCTACTTCTTTTATTTGCAACTTTAACGATATTTTTTGATGATTTTTTCTTTTGATATGTGTTCACTCAATGATTAAACAATAAAGAAAATGTTTTAAGCATTAAATAAGAGTATATGTCAATATTTATGAACTGACACGAGGAAGCACAGGTGATTTGAAGCGTCTACAAAAGTGAAATAGAAAAACATGTTCTTCTCTTGATTTGTTAAAATGGAGAAGTAAATGTGAAATATAATTTTAATATAATGAACAAGTGAACGAAGTAATTAGAATATTTGGAGAGGAATAAACAAAGAAAAAAGAAACTTTTAAAGATTTCAGATCAACTTAGAGTCTGTTTGGTCATGATTCTTTTTTTTACTTTTTTTTTATCAAAATTAGTGTTTGACCATAAAATTTCTAATTTTCACTTGAAGATGAATTTTAGAATTTTTTCGAAAATTTTAACAACTCCAAAAAAATATTTTTTTAAAATTTGTACTCAAACCACTCACAAAAATTTAAAAACAGTCTAAAATTATATTTATGTCCAAACACAATTTCAATTTTCAAATACGACATTCACCTAAATTTTTTTTTGAAATTTTACAATTCTTACCTCCAAACGCCTACTTAGAAAGTACTACTACTCTTAACAATCAAGCCAATGACGCTTTCTGTACCTAAAAAAGAAAAGAAGCCAATGACGTTTTTACGGCAAACTACATCAATAGTGCAGTTGTGCATAAACTTTACTAATTTAAGCATATATAATAAAAAATTTAGCATGAATAATTTAATTAGTGTAAATCTAAAAAAAGTATACAGGAATATATCTTATCAAAGACACGTAACTTTATCATATAAAAATTACAAGATTCTCACCCTACTTACAAAAATGTAATAATGGCCGGGAACTCAACCCTTTCGATGTACTGAAATATTTCTTTGATTGCTTTAACTACCACAGCAGCATATCCCACATTTTAACTTTTTTGGTATACTTATCTAGCCTTAACAAGGTCTCAGAAGATATAGCGGGCCCATCACCGGCTTGTGCCGTAACAATCAGCTGAATTATCCCAACTCGCTGGACGGCTGGAGTCTGATATAGGGGAATTACCTGCTCCCGGGTATGAGTTGTGGGAGTCTGTGCTCCTCCCCCAGTCCGAGAGACGGCTGGTGTTACTGAAAATGTGTTAGTTCGGTACACACTCTCCATAAGGCCCATCAAGTGGACAACAGCGTCCTGAAGCACTAGAATGACTATAATCTACTTTGAGACTTGAGCTTGTTCGACGAGTACTGTCTAGGATGGGACCTCCTCCTCATGATTAATCTGAGGCTCCATTACATGTGATGCTTCCCTAGATCTAGGTTGACCTCCGCATCGTCCTCGGCTTCTGCCCCTGATAGTAGCTTCAACAAGGGGCTCCGACTCATGTCCGACTGCAGATGCTGTGTGTGTTCTATCCATCTACGAGAGGAAAAGAATAGAATAGTTTAATCGCCAATGCTAGAATATAATCGCACGATAGGGAAGGAAATGAGTGAAACTTTTTCTAAAACTCCATAGCCCTTGGAAGATAAGTACAGACGTCTCTCTACCGATCTTCCAGACTCTACTAAGCTTGCTCATGACTCGTGAGATCTAGCTAACCTAGAGTTTTGATACAAACTTGTCGCAATCCTAAATCCCCACGTTGGGGACCGTGATAGAGCCTAACATTTCACTTGCTAGGGAAGATAATGTTAGTTATATCTATTAACCATTTTTAACAATTTCTAAATTAAATGACTATAATAAAATTGAATAGTCTGAACTAATAAGTGACGAAACCTAAATACAAACTCTGGAACTGATGTCACAAATATATGAACGTCTAGAATACTACAAATAATTGTCTGAAATAAATATAACTGTCTGAATCAAAATAAATAGCTAAAATGGAGTAGAAGGGGACATCAGCATTACGAACACCATGCAGATATGCCTCTAGTCTCTACTAATAACTAGATCTGAGTAAGATTACAGCACATCGCTGGGACTAACTTCAAATATGCACAAGAAGTGCATAGTGTAGTTTGAGTATAAGTGACTCTACGTACTTTGTAAGTGCCGAGCCTAAGTTCGACTAACTAATGACGAGGCTAAGGCGGACAACTTACGTAACTTGTAAATAGTAACAATAACAATAATAGGGAAGAAAAAGTAGGAAATGAAAGTAAAGCAGTAAATTTATGAAAATGAACTTAATCCTTACAATTAGAACTCCCAGAATAACAGACCTCGTAAGATCATATAAAATGCTTAAAACCAACACAATAACAATAATGAGTTCAACATGCACCATTCGTTGTGACACGCAATCTAATCCCACTGTACATACAAAATCCTCCATTATTTTACCTTAGCATCATTTATCAATATCAAGAATCACGTATCCAATCTGGTGTGGCATGGATCTTGACCCAAACATATCATCAGAATCAATGTCATAAAATTACACCATATTATCATCTATCAATATCAAGCATTACTAGAAAAGCGATGCGGCACGCAATCCGATCTCGCCATATCATTATAACCAATATCAATATCCTTCCTTATTTCAACATATCCCAAACTGTTATGGCATGCAACCCGATCCAGAAATAATTTCAATAAACGTAATCAATCCATTAACTCAATTTACAAGAATATCTACAATTAAAGGATGTGAAAGCAAAGTAATAAAAGAACCACATATTAATCAAAGAAATGCTACAAGTAGAACTAAAAGAAACAAGACAAGTCAAGTACGTGACAATTAAGATGTGCAAATAAGGCAATTAAGGCATGTAGCAATTATTCATAGAGTCATGGAAAAGACGAACAGTCCAATACAAGAATAAATAATAATAAGTAACAAATTACGGCATAGAAAGCAACTATATCATGTAACGATTAAGGCATGGAATGAGGAAATTCATGAAATACGAGGAAAGACATGGGAATAATTATTTTGACGGCGTGTATGAACTTGTTACCTCTCATATACGATGTTTCACATGTATTTCACATAACATATAGTTCAAGGGTTTATAATTCCCTTAAATCAAGGTTATACCCAATGCTTACCTCGCTCTGCAATCAAATCAAAGCTCAACCGGGGTCTTTCCCTAAAATTATCCTCCAAGCCAATCAAATCTATCAAATATAGTTCAAACAATTCAAAATAAGCTTGAGAAACTACCAATGAGTGGAAAAGATTCAATCTTTAATGATTTTGGAAAAAATCAACAAAACTCAATCTCATGCTCGTTTGGTGAAAACCCGATATTTAGACGAAAATCCAATTACCTATTCATTCTCGAGGCCGATTATGTGATTAGTTTAAAAATACGATCTCATTTTGAGGTCTAAACCTCAATTTCTCAAAATCCTAGATTTCTATGTAAATTCCGAATTTCTACCATGAACAAGCATAGATTAAAAGCTAGAAATCAATGAGTGTTGATAGAAATGGAAGAAATTGAGTTAAAATATAGTAACCTATGAATTGGATGAAATTCCTCTTCAAAATTGCCTCTAGGTCGAGCTCTAATAATGGAGATGGTAAAAATTGACGAAAATCCCGTTGCTTTGGATATTTGATTGGCTGGGCGTGTTATGCCCCAACCTCGGGAGGCGCGACCAGTGCTTAATCGAGTGAATCCAACCGAGAAAGCCTTATCAAATGATTCCTACCCAACTCAATGCGATTAAGGGATCTGATTCCGTTTAATTTAGACAATAAAAAGGGGGTTGTACATTCAACATGAATAGCTAATTTTATAACACGAACTCAACCGTACTTAGGCTTACAAGATTCCATACAGTCATAGTTTAGAAGAATGCAAGAGTACAAGGTTACAACGTGGTTAATTCATCTATCCAATACCCGTACATAACCCATACAAACGTCTACAGAGCCTCTAAGGATACAAAAGACAATGTTAACAACGCCGGCAACAAGGCCCCGACTGTACCTCAAAATGGATGTTTTTAAAAAAAGGTGTATAACATGACCCCTTGAAGAATGAAGGGGCTCACCAAGATTTTGAGAAGAGGATTCTCCGCTACACGCGATCGGTAGTATATGTGATTAAGCCACCTACATTCATTTAAAAATGTAGCACCCCATACAAAAGGGGTGTTAGTACCATGGAATAATACTAGTACGTATAACTAAAAACCATCCTGATAGAAAGAACAACCATACAAGAGTAAAGAGGAAATCGTATAAGCAACAAAGTTTCAAATAAGCACCATGCCGACAATATAAGGAGTTTCACATGATATTCACATAGTTCTTGAAATTTTAGATTGGAGCATTCCACACTATTGCAACATTATCTATATTACCACCGCTTCCATGAGCCGAGTTCGATCACAGCCCGATCGGCTAAGCCGTCTCCCCGAGACGTTACCAATATTTTATTCACACTTTTTGATTTCAATCATCAATACATTACCACTATGTCATATCATGGTGTCCGATCAAGGCCTGATCGGCTAAGCCATCTTGCTGAGACGTTACCAAATTCCATTATTCAACCCACACCAATATTTGGTTAAATTTATTAATTACCGGTACTTGGAGCCACAATTTCCTCATTCCATAACTCACGTTTCACTTTTTTCACATTTTCCACATTTACCTTGCCATTTAAAGTCATAGGCATATACAAACACAATTTAAGTCATACGCATAGAGGGGAGTTTGTCAAATTTGGAATATTAGTCCCAAAGTAACCTTGGCATGACAGTTAGACATTTAGCACATAAATCATGTTCTCCGCACATCGTCCATTTACAAGGACAACACATTAAACACATAAGAAGTACTTACCATATACATTTTCACAAGATCAGTCCACTTAACATAACAACCACTGCATCAATTACATTTCGAACTTATAATTCTTATACGGGCACCATGGAAGCTCAATTTCTAAGAGGAGGGAGTTTTAGCCATAAATACCTCAATAAAGCTTTCCCCTAATTCTTATAAAATTCTAGGACTCTTTGTACTTTAATCTATTGTATAAGAATTACAATTGAACCAAGTATTAGAGACGGGATTAAGATTCTAGCTCGTTTGAGCATATTATCAAACAAAAAAGGTGAATTATAATCATAGGCCCCGTTTTGAAAGAAATTTCTTCAATATTATACCCTAGTTTTTGTCTCTTTAGTTCTCATACTCCCCATACCCTATTATCTCTTGTGCATGCAAGATTACTACACCTTATACCCATGTACCCACTTGCTAATTACTTATTTTAATAGAGATTTAAAATTATTGATGTGGGTACAATTCTTACCTCTTATGATGAAGACCTAGTAGCTTTAATTGACAATCCTCAAGGATGTGGGGCTAGGATTGAGGGAGGACTTGATGAAGATTACTTCTTCTCACTCTAGAACTCCCCCTCTCACTCTATATGTCGTGAAATAATATGAAAATGGTCTAATGGGGTATTTTTAATTGAATGGGGTTGGGTTTTAAATGTTATAAAATCGTAGCCCCGACGAAATCTACGATCAAATACCTGATATACGGCCCACAAAATGGACTGCAAAAATAGTCCCAAAACCTGAACACACCGCCTGGGTACGCAACCGAAATGCGGTCCGCATACCCGTTCTGTGGTCGCATAATGCACCGCTTACAAATTCCCAAGGGGATTATGCGATGAATATGCAATCCGCATAAAGGTTATGCGATCGCATAATTAGCCGCATGGTCGACCTCAAATTATCCATCACACTGACTGGCTCTGCGGCAACTATGCGGTCTGCATAGTTATTCTGCGATTGCATTGCGGACCGCAGAAATGCACTTTTCTGCAAAACACTATTCCTTGACTTGTTAATGCAGAGATCAGTCCAAATGGTCCGAACCGTGGCGAGCAAGAATTTTACAAACTTCTAATACGTATTTCTAATTTGGCACTACGAGCTCTCGGGCTTTGAGTAGAAATTTTTACAGGGTCTTACACCATCCCCCACTTAAGATCATTTATCCTCGAATGAGGGTAAAGGTCCACTCTTTGACGCAATCTCGATTTCTCACAATCATGGAACACCTCAATAGCTCCAAATTTGGCTAACAGCCAAAATTTCTAAAAATTTCGCCAGATTTATCTTTGTATCTATGCCTATCTACCTGTCAAAGAGCCCCAAAAAAATATTATAACATCATATACATATTCTCTAGGAATAACATAACCTGTACAATACTAACTATGGCCACATAGGCAATCATATAATCAAAATGAAACAGAGCTGTTTTACATATATCAAATCAAGGATACAAAGTCGATAGGGATCAAATGGATGAAAGCTATTACATGGCTATACGAACAAATGTGGGTACTTCCCTCTCATTTCTTCCTCGGCTTCCTATGTTGCTTCCTCAACCTGCTGATTTCGCCATAACACCTTTACAGAGGCAATTTCTTTATTCCTCAATTTCTAGACCTGCTTGTCTAGAATGGCAACTTGAAATTCTTCATAGGAAAGTTCTTCATTGACCTCAATAGTTTCAACTGGAACGATAGTGAACGGATCTCCCACTACTTTCTTCAACATAGATACATGAAAGACTAGGTGTACCAATGACATCTCGGGTGGAAACTCAAGCATGTAGGCTACCTGACCAATCCGCTGGATGATCAAATATGGTCCGACAAACCTTGGGCTCAATTTTTGTCTCTTCCCAAACCGCATGATCCGTTCATGGGGGAAACCTTTAAGAATACCTAATCATCTTCTTTCAACTCCAAATCCCTATGACGGACGTCCGAAAAAGACTTTTGGCAAGTCTTTTCCTTGATAATTTTGACCTTCTGCATGGCTTGGTGCACAAGATTTGGCCCTATCAATTTAGCTTTTCCAACCTCTAACAACCCAATGGTAGACCTACATCTCCCAACATACAATGCCTCAAATGGTGCCATCTGAATACTAGCGTGGAAGCTGTTGTTATAAGCAAACTCTATGAGTGGAAAATGATCATCCCAGCTACCTTTGAAATCAAGAGCATAAGCACGCAATATGTCCTCAAGCGTCTGAATAGTCTGCTCTGCTTGCCCGTCAGTCTGGGGGGGGGGGGTGAAAAGTTGTGCTAAGATTTACCTGCATGCCCAAACCTTGCTGAAATTTCCTCCAAATATTGTTTGTGAACTGAGTCTCTCAATCTGAAATGATTGAGACTGGAGTACCATGCAACCTGAATAGTTTCTTGACACACAACTGAGCATACTGTTCCACTATATTGGTAGATTTGACTAGCAAGAAGTGCGCTGATTTTGTGAGTTGTTCAACAATCACCCAAATTGAGTCGAACTTGCACGGAGTGCGCGACAAACCTACCACAAAATCCATGTTGATCATCTCCCATTTCCATATTGGAATTTCTATGCTTTGAGCTAGTCCTCCAGGCCTTTGATGTTCGGCATTCACTTGCTGACAGTTCGAACATCTAGCCACAAAGTCAGCCACATTTCTTTTCATGTTATTCCACCAATAAACTTCCTTGAGATCATGATACATTTTCGTAGAGCCTGGGTACACGGAGTACCTAGAAGTGTGAACTTCTGCCATGATTCTTTCCCGAAGACCGTCGATAACTAGAACACATAGGCGGCCTTGGTACCATAAGGTACCATCATCCATTAAAAGGGAAAAAGTTGTGAACTTGTATTTATAATGCCCCCCCCCCCCCTTCAGTTGTGCTAACAATGGGTCATTGAATTGCTTCTCTTTCACCTCCGCCACAAGCGATGTTTCATCCCTATTCTGCACAATTACCCCTCCATCATTAGAGTCCAAAAGGCGAACTCCCAAACTAGCCAATTGATGATCGTGTCGGGCCAACGACCTTTGACTTGCCATCAAACGAGCCAAGCTTCCCATAGATTTTCAACTAAGAGCATCTTCCATAACATTAGCCTTTCCCAGATGATATAGAATATCAATGTCATAATCCTTCAGCAACTCTAGCCATCTACTCTGCCTCAGATTCAACTCTTTCTGTTGAAAATATATCGAAGGCTCTTGTGGTCTGTTAATACATCCACATGGACTCCATATAGACAATGTCGCCAAATCTTTAGCATAAACACCACTGCAGCGAGATATTAGTCATGAGTTAGATAGTTCTTTTCATGATTCTTGAGTTGTCTGGAAGCGTAAGCTATAACCTTGCCATGTTGCATTAGCACGCACCCGAGCCTGATCTTGGAAGCATTGCAATAGACCAGAAATCCCTTTGTACCCTCTGTCAGGGTTAACACCGGCGTGGTAGTCGGTCTTGACTTCAATTCCTAGAAGCTCCTTCTCAAGCATCAGACCACTGGAACTTAGCTGCTTTCTAGGTCAATTTAGTCATAGTAGAGGCAAGAGTAGAGAACCCCTCCACAAACCTTCTGTAGTACCCAGTCAAACCCAAGAAAATTGCGAATCTCTATTGGAGTGGTAGGTCTAGGCCAGTTCTTGACTGCTGCAATCTATTGAGAATTAACTATAATTCCTTTCCTAGAAACGACATGACCCAACAATATGATGAATTCAAGCCAAAATTCACATTTCGAAAACTTTTCATACAGTTTATGTTGCTGAGGAGTCTATAGAACTGCCTTGAGATGGTTAACATGATTTTCATGACTTTGGGAATATACGAGAATATCATCAACGAATACTATCACAAACTAGTCTAGAAAATTCTAAATGACTCAATTCATAGGGTCCATGAAAGATGTCGGGGCTACGAGCTTATAACACGTATTTCTAACTTGGCACCATGATCTCTCGGGTTTTGAGTAAAAAATTTTCACGGGGTCTTACAGGGCATCTGGCCTTCTTCGTGTTTGCAAAGTGCTTGTCATGATCGCAAAATTTAGTGGCCAAAATGGCCTTCGTGTTCACGAGTGACCTCACGCGTACGCGATGGTCTGTCCCCCTTGACCACCGAGTTCGCGATGCTAGGCTCGCATTTGCATAGTACAAGTCCTAGCCTCCCCACCAGAGCCCCTTACTCATCGCATTCGCGAGTGAAGAGCCACGTTCGCGAAGGGTGATCCCCCATGCTCCATGTTTGCGAGCCCTTATATATGTTAGCTTAGAATAAAACCACCCAGTCCCCATTTACCTTTCGCACTCATGAAGAAGGATACGCCAGATATTAGAAAGTGAAAAACCAGCACTTCTTTAAGTCAAAAATGGTCTGTGGCCTCTCCAAAACGCACACGAGCCCCACGGGATCAAAACCAAACATGCATAGAAGTGTAATAACATCATACGAACATGCTCACATGATCAAAACACCCAAATAACACCTAGAACTATGAATCATACATCAAAATGTATGAAGTTTCAAATGAAACTTAAGAATATTTAAATTTACAATCGACGCCTGAGTCACGACAAATAAATCCGGTTTTACACCAAATATTTCATAAATAGTGAAATGAACCTATTCAGATCCAGTACAAAAATCCGAACTCGGTAGCAACAAAGTCAAGCGACGGTCAACTTAGGAGTCTTTAAGCCTTCAAATTACTAATTTTCAATAAATAACGTTAAATCAAGTTAGGGACTTCTAAATTCAATTTTTGGCATATGCCTAAGTCCCAAATCACGATATGGATCCACTAGCACCGCCTGAATACTGATCCGAGTCCGTTTACATAAAATGTTGACCGTAGTGAATTCAAGTCATTTTTAAGGTTAAAATTCACATTTTTCAAATTTTTACATAAAAATTTTCTAATAAAAGAGGCAGGAACTATGCATTCAAATGGAGGAAGGCTACACTGAGCTATTTCTCAAAACTCATAAATGAAGGCAAAAACTAAAAATGACCTATTGGGTCATCACATTCTCCACCTCTAAAATAAATACTCGTCCTCGAATAGACATAGAAAGATATCTGGACTGGTGAAAAGGAGTGGATATCTACTCTGTATATCATACTAGAACACCTACGTGGCTGCCTCAATCGGATGACCTATCCACTAACTCTAATTGAATAATAACTCTTACACCTCAACTTCCGGACTGTCTCCTCCTCATAAGTTAAATCCTTATCTAATTAGATTGACTAAAATCTAACACATGGGATGGATTTATGTCGCCCAAACTCACACAACAAATATAGGTTATGAGGTGGTCAAAGCAATAATAAAAACTCAACACAAGTCGGGGTTGAATCCATAGGGAGTTAGATATGGGATTGCGTATATACCTAGACTAGGTGTATGACATGCCCAAAATTACACTTCCACATATTTGGTTGTTTCTTTATACTTTTATTGATAATACTAATGTTTGCAAATGAAAAGCTAAGTGTGATGACGCGATTGGCCATCTTATGATTTAAAACCAAATTCTTGTCTCGAGGTCTTTTAAACCTCATTTTATCCCTCCTCGATTTGCATGTGCAGTCTGGGCGTGTTTTCGGAAAGCTTCTGTGTTGAATGTTGATAAAATATGATTTTTGATTAAAAACTTCGTTTGAGTTAACTTCAGTCAACTTTTTGGTAAATGGACCCGGACTCGTATTTTGATAGTCCTGATGGGTCCGTATCAAAATTGGGGACCTGGGCGTATGTCTGAAATCGAAATTGGAGGTCCCTAGCTCAAGTTATGAATTTTTGATAAACATTGTAAGTCTAAAAATTTAATGGTTTTTAAGAAATTGTTAATGTTTGATCTTGTTGGTATCGGTCTGTATTTTGGTTTTGGAGATCGGTAGATGTTTATTATAATATTTAAGACATTTTTGTGAAATTTAGTAAGAAACAGACTTAGTTTGACGAGATTCAGATGTCCGGTTGAGAAAATAGAAATTTCAAAGTGTTGTTGAGAATTTTATTTGATTTGGTGCTAAATTTGTAGTTCTAGGTATTATTTTGGCAATTTAGTCACACAAGCAAGTTCGTATAATGTTTTAAGACTAGTGTGCATATTTGGATTGAAGCACCGATAGCTCGGGTGAGTTTTAGATAGGCTCCGGAGTGATTTGAACTTAGAAAATATTGTTGTTGTTCCAGTTCTGGTGTTGGCCCCTGATCTTGCAATTTTGAGATAAGAGTTCGCATTTGCAAATCCTAACAATGTTGAAATTTTGAGCTACTCATAGGTCATAGCAAATGTCAATAGTAGGTAGGCCAAACAGTCTTCGCAATTGCGAATATTATTAGCCTTTGCGAAGTAAAGTTGGAGGGGCATTGATCGCAAATGCGATCATTTAGTTTCATTTTAAGATATACCAGTTTGCAATTTCGAACTTATCTTTGCAATTGCGAAGGCAGTAGAGATGTGAAGGACCGATGTTGTAATAGTCCCTTCATATTTGGGAGCTTTGCAATTGAGAAGATCAGGTCGCAAATGCGACATCTGTACCTGTGTAAAACCTAATTTAGAGGAGATCTTGACCATTTCTCCAAATTTTCGAAACTATAAACCCTCTAGGCGATTTTCCAAAGACCATAACTTGGCAAATCATATGGAAGTCATTCTTAACTACTCCATCTCTTTCATATTAAAAGGGGTACTTTCCTTTTCAGTCTGTTCCAAAATAAATGACACAATTCTAAATTTAGAAATAATTCAACTTTGAACTCTTTATTTTACCATGTTTGCCCTTAATGAGAAGCTTTTATAGCCACACAAATGGCATGGCCCCACAAACCTTTAACCCCTTAATCTTTTAAGACCACAAGTTCGAAAAGTCTTTTTTTTTAAAACTCTGTGCCGAGTCAAACTAGCTCAAACAATATGAAACGAAGGGAGTAGTTTGTTTTAATCTTTCACTTAATTTTACAAGATTTCAACCTAGGATCTAAAATTTTTATGGTGGAATTGGGATTTTTGGGTAGAAACTAGGGATTTGATAAATTGGGGAGTTAGGACTCAAATTGAGATCGGATTCCAAAATCAATTACATATCTGGGCTCGGGGGTATATGGGTAATTAGGTTTTGGTTTGAATTTCAGGTTTGGACCAAGCGAGCCTGGGTGTTGGCTTTTCCAATAATGGCCTAAATTGAATTCATATTGATTGTGGGTGATTCCTAGGGTTTATTTTGAAATGTTTGGTTGGTAATTTGCTAGATATTGTTGGTTCCGAGGCGTTTTGAGAATTTAGCCTATGATTGAGCTATAAGTGGACTTGGGCAAGGTAAGTGTTGTGTATAACCTTGTTTTGAGGGAATTAGGAACCCTTAGACTTTGTGTCATATGAATTCTGCTTGAGCTACGTATATTCTAGGTGACAAGTGCTTATGCACCGCGAAATTTATCTGTTTTCCCTGATTCACTACTTTACCTTAACGATTTCCTTCCCTGTCTTAATTTCTATATGCTCTAGTTGCTTTCCTTATCGTAAAGGCCTTGTGATTTAGCCTATTGATTTGACTGTGTCAATTGAATGTTTGGTACAGAGATGGTAGGATCGGGCTGCAAGCCATAGTAGGTGAAGTAAGGGAGGATTGATATTGAGGAATATGGGTGAATATGTACATACGGTGGGATCGTGTTGCACGCTGCAACAAGTGAAATGTGGGTGGATTGATATGATGAAATAATGGTGCATTACAATATTGATATTGATATATAGTGGGATCAGGTTGTGCACCAATATATATATATATATATATATATATATATATATATATATATATATATATATATATATATATATATATATATGTTATTTATTGTTATAGTTATTGTGCTGGTGGAATAAGGGAGGATTATGTGCTGTCTAGTTGGATCTGGTTGTCTGGTTGTCTTTTCGATATATTTATTTGAGCTGATAGAGATTGGTTGTCACACCCCAAGATCTGAGGAGCCGCGACAAGCGCTCAACCGAGTGAACGCTACCCAATTTCATCTTTGAATAAAGAGGAAGTATATATCATTAATCAAATTCTATAAACAAGTCTTTAACGATTTCCATTTCATTTCCATTAGCAACATCGTTCATAATTTTTTGAAGATATACAAGTTTCATACATCTTTTACAAACATCATTATTTCTTTTTTAATTCCAATACTTGACACTACCCATAACATGTCTACGGAGCTTTTAAGTACAACAGCAGAGGAATAAGGAAATGCCTACAACAAGGCTGTGGCTATACCTCAAAGTACAAAGTACATGATAAGCAACGATACAAGACCCCGAAAAGAAGTGGGCTTCACCAAGTCAGATGAAAGAAAGATGCGTCACTAGCTACGACCAATGTTGCCTGCTATGGAATCACCTACATTCATTTAAAGATATAGCTTCCCCCGCAAAAGGGATATTAGTGCAGTCGAATAGCACTAGTATGTATAACTAAACACCATTTGGATAGGAAGAGCTTTTGTGCAAGAATAAGATAATCACAAGTATCACTCAAAGAAAGCTTTAAATTACCATCGCACTATCAAATAAGAGAATCATACAAGTTTTCACATCGTATTTCCATAGCTTCTATCTTTTCGGGCATTTTATACTGTTCATCATTATTCACATTACCATCGCTATCTTGAGCGGAGTCCGATCTTGAACCGATCGGCTAGGTTGCCTCATTTGAGAAATTCAGTTCAATCACCAACACATTACCACCATGTGCGTAGCATAGCGTCTGATCTCGGCCCGATCAGCTAGGCCGCCTTACCAAGGCATTTCCCTTTTTCCATCAATCATCTCATTTCAATCTCTGTTTCCCATAAATTATTTCATAGGCACTTGGGGCCACATATATCACGTCATATATTTTGCACCAGGCCACGTCTCTCATCATCCCCAATTTGAAGTTCAGATTTGTAATTTATGAAGAATAGGTGCACATAAGATTGATTCAAATTGCAAACATAGATGAGACTTCACATAGATGGCACAACATACGCAACTTTAATATAAATTATGGTTTAAGTATTTCAATACATTATTCTTTGCCCCTTTCAAGTTATCAAGATAGCACATTCATCATGTTGAGATACTCTTTCACGCATATAAGGTTACAACACCAATTTATGTAAAATATCAATAAATACAAGAACCCAAACTATATTCTTCCCGCATTTACACAAGTACCAATGGATCTCAATTTCTAAAAGATGGGGTATTAGCCATACCTACCTCAAAGAGATTTCCCTTAAGTTTTTAGAATACAACAACACCTACAGTAATAACAATCTATAAAGAAATAGCGCAAATCGATTAATAATTAGGAAGATTACACATGGTGTAACTCTCTTAGGAATTTCATGAAATACCTAATCATGTGAAATATATTACAAGGTTCTACAATGGAAATTCCTTCTTCCCTCATCCAATTTAATCAAGAACTACCCGAAATAGTTCATTAATCCCATATACTATAGCTTACTGACATATGCATGGCCTATTTCTAACCCCACAATATACTTTTGATCTCATAATCTCATATTATGAAATATTTGAAGTAGGACTTACCCAGAAGATAGTGAGGTAGAGATTAACTAGCTTGATTCTTGAGGGTTTGCGCTAGATTGATGATTAGGAGGTTAGGTTCCCTCTTTCTCTCTCTAAAATTCTCTCATCTCTCTCTAGATTTAGTGAAAAGTAATCCCAAATGAAGCACCAAAGCTTATTTATCAAAATGGGTTCGAATATGAAAATTTACAAAATGAACCCCGAAGTCAATTATGTAGTGCAATTATGCTATTGCATAATTGAAATGTGTGCAGTATTCTTGAAGCATAATCATTATGCGATAGCATAATCGACAACATAATTGATTATGCTACAACATAATCAACATACTACAACATAATGTTTTTCCCGACACTACTTTATTATGCAATGCATATGCGGTCCTCATAGTGGCTTTGCAATCACAAAATTGTTCGCAAATCAAGTCTTTGGTAATTTGATCATAACTTTGTGTAGGAATGTCGAAATGACTAACAGTTTGAAGCGTTAGAAACTAGACTCAAAGGAATTTCATTTGATAGGTTGTTCATCATATACAAACTTATATATATATATATATATACACACACACACACACACACATACACACACTCGTTCAAAGTGTGAACTTAATGCAAGCTTATTTTGAATTTTAGCCTATTATGAAAATTTCCAATTTGACTTAGACTTAGGCCTCCCATTAGACTCCACATTGCTTATTATATGACTTATACACTTATTTACCAAATTAAATTGATGGCCATCATGTTAATAGCACATAAAACATTATAGTTAGCCTACATGGCACCATGAAATCCTAATTTACTTAGTGAAATTTTTCGAGGCCTTACATTATTTCCCCCCTACCTAGGATCATTCATCCACGAAATGAGGAGTAGAGTCCGCCCCAAACACTTAACATAGTATATCTTTTTTTCAACCTACCACAAGTCCCTAAATTTTGACTAACTCCTAATTTTATTAGAAATTTCGGTAGAGTCTTCTTTGTATCTAGGACTATCCACCTGCCATTGAACCACCAAAATTATCCTAAAAATACATCCACAACTCGATAAAGCACCACAATGTAGATATATCAATAACACGAACCTCAGCATTACAAGTACTACATTATCATGATGATACCTAGGCATTAACTGTACATTTTTAAATCATAACACCTAGAAGGAACCTTTCAAATCAAAACCAACTGCTATTCAATCAAGAGAAAATATTTTATTTCCACAATACTCTCGGTCTTCAATGTGGCCTCTTATGCTTACAGGCCTTGCCATAACACATTCACGGAAATAAACCCAACCTCTAAACTTATCTAACAAGGATGACGACTAGATACCTCACATAATCTAACTATCCATTAACTTCACCTTCAATAATTTCCACCGAAATGATGCACAAGGGATTTCCGTCTACCTTCTTAGACAGAGACATATGGAAACACTGAATACATGGAGAACAACGATGGGGAAACATCATATTCATAGCGCGGCATAATGTGAACTACACTTATTTCACCTTCAATATCAATTCATGTAACATCTTCAAGGGAAAATATTGGGAACAACCTGTTCTCCCTCCTAAACTCTGAATCTCTAAGCGAACAGCCACACTAAACCTTTGATGACATTCAAAGATTACCCTAAGATGTGCTATCCTGAACTGACCATAAATATTACATATCGAATATATGTGATCACACTATGAAGTTTCCTTTTTGACTTGTTTGAACCTTCAATACCCCATGGATTTAATACAATGAGGAATAACAGAGTTCAAGATCACGCTGGAATTATTTAGGAATCCATTAATGCATTGAGCAGAGGACTTTATGAGGTTATATTCTAAGAGGCACAAAGATTACAAATAACAATACTGAAATGGTTAATCATTGTGATGGCATCAATTATTAGACAAATAAGGCATCGGGGCAACTCGTACATTCGCAATAGGAACCATTAAGGACGAATATTTAAGCACGTAACCCAATCGTCTTCTGGAGTGTAGGGAAAATTTGTCTATCAAGAATAAGAATAATTTTGCACCTTGAATGTGATATGGGTTTCAAAATACATGAAGTTGAATTACACTCGTAATATTAAGTGACATAAGGAATCTATTCCACAAACCCTTAAGGATGTAAAGAAGCTGAACATTTATGAGATTATCATATTTCAAATAGCTTAATCCTTCCTATTAATTGATCATATATGAGAGAACAAAGATACAACCACTTATCTTCCAAATCAATATTCGCATGTTATGTGCAAAAATCTGAAGGCATCTAATCTTAACCTTTCATGAGTGAAACTACATAGCTAGCAAATCCTACCATAGTGGTGAAATCATATATTGGTTAGAGGAGTTCCAATAGTTGACATAATGCTCCGGGAAGAAAGACAATTAATATCCTTCTTAAGGAGGTGGAATGCCACAGGTAGAAAAATTTTCCGCACATGACATAGACGTTGTCAATATTCCTAGAAGCTAAGTGAGTAGAAGGCCACATAACCTATCCAATCTGACCCATTTAAGACTTTTTGAAAAGGGGACGCACTTTGGTTTGAAATTACAGCAATATAATCTTGAACTTAGGGGAAATCATTACTTTTGGAAAATAGGAGACAAGCCCACGTAGCTCTAGAGAATCATTAAAAATTGCAAAAAAGGTACTTAAAACCATTACGAGTTGGTATAGAATTGGTCCTCAAAGTTCCCACATGGATAAGTTTGAAAGAATGAGACATCTTAATGAATTTATCAGGGAACTGTAACCTAGGTTATCTACTCGCAGGGAGAATCAGAGCAGGTAAATGAAAAGAAAATGAGAGATCCTATGGAAGTAATCATTACATTGTAACTACTAGGAAGGGTGGTAATATAAAGGGATTACGAGAGGCTAAATTTCTAATAGAAGATCTCTGTATGTAGTCACGTGATGTATAACACCAGAATTCAAAAATCCAGTTATGATTAACAACTCTACTTCATAATGAATCACTACAACACACTTCTTCACAACCAACTATTACAAGCCACATTGGGAGATGCTATAAGATTTGGCTGAGAGAAAGGCTTTGACATATGAATGTGTTACTAGGTGTATTGCTCCCTTTTCAACCAAAAACAAAAAGGTGGGAGTTTGATTGATAACCAGATCATTGGACTAGCACATGTGTAGATAATCCATTACAGAAAGAAGATCCTTCAATCTCAGCAATTGTGGCATGTTATCAACCCTTAATGATCTTGAAGTGAGGTGGGAACCTAATGAGATAGTATAAAATAATCATGGAAGGTTTGCAAATGTTTATAACGACTTCTCGATGGATTTTGGTTTGAGAAATACCTAGATTCTAATGAAAGACAGAAAATAGGAGAAACATGTGTTGTGTTATGATAACCCCCAAAGGTGCGCTTGGTCTTGACGGAGAGCCTAGTAAGGGTCCTTATGAGAACGAAAGTGTTAACATGACACATAGAAGGATATATTCTCTCATGGTTATCAAACAAGTGTGGGAAAACTAGCACAATGAATTCACTAACTAAGAAACACAATTATCACATGTTGTAGAGGTGAAAAGAGATAATAAACATTTGTTATGAGCTGGACATAAATCTGCTATATAAGCTCCCCACTGCAATACCCAACCATACCACGGGCAACCACGATACTAGGAACAAAGTTAGCTACTTACTGCGTGATGTCCTAATTGGACACAAAAGTTATACTAATATGGCGACACAAGATTTTCCTATAAAGGGGATGTGAGGATCTCAATTTTCAGTGAGAATTTATGCACACAATGACCATTTTGATTGACATGCACTCATGTGATAGGTGTTAAGGTATTCTCTTATGTTACTAGACATTTAGAAGCTTTCATTATGATACACTCAAGTGAGTAGAGTGATTGTTCATATCATATAATCCATATACACAAGTGAGTAGAAGAGTGGATCAAGAAGGATCGCAACACTAGGATGTTTTACATGGAACTTGACACCACATAGGTAAACTTTACGATGGTGCATGCATAGGCACAAATGAGCAGACATTTTCCATAAAAATGATTTTGTAACAAATACATCGGATATAGTTCCCTATTGAGAATATAGGAGAAAAAGTGGGAATTATCAATCCTAGAGTCATAAGTCTATGGCGTATTTATAGAACTTAACAAGAGGATGTATATAAGATAATTTGTAATAGAGTGGATTCATGAACAAAATGTCTCATTCAAGGTGTAATTACACACAAGTTTTTATGACTCATATCTTATTAAGACCATCTTTATGAGGACTCTTAAATATGGATGTAGACATACAATGAGTAAAAGTTTTATGTTGTTCATAATGATGTACTAGGGTGTGACATACTTGGTGACTGTAGGTTGATAGGGAAATAACTTAATTGATGCCTCTCGACTCCACATCCCTAACACACGTTGGTAACATACGATTATACTACACGATCTGGTGGTGAAGAGACAGTATTATGAACAAGGGTAATTCCTTTATGGCTCAATTCATTCTACTAACATTTTCTTGGGCAATCTCCCTCAGATTCAATGGTGGGGTTATTCCCTCCCTACTACTTCTAATATCGTGAATTACTCATCTTGAGATTAAGGCATAGAATGGAAATTAGCTCCATATATTGAGCTCTACTACACGATCTAGAGTATCAAAGAAGGGTGAAATTCCTAAATGTCCGAATAGCCTCCAACGTATAGATCTGGTCGACTACATACCGATAGAAGGACTCTACTAGACACAACTCAAAGATATCAGAGGACAATTTAAAACCTTAGACTTTGACACTAAGTTTGTCACGCTCCAAGATTCAAGGAGTGCGACCGGCGCTCAACCGAGTAAAACCGACTCAGCAAGCCTGATAGGTTTCATACATACTACCTAATTTCGTCTTTGAATAAAGAGAAAATATACATCATTAATCAAATTCTGCGAAACAAGTCTTTTACGATTTCCATTTCATTTCCATTGGCAACATCGTTCATAATTTTGAAGATATACAAGTTTCATACATCTTTTCCAAACATTATTATTTTTATTTTAATTCTAATAACCTGACATTACCTGTAATCTGTCTAGGGAGCCTCCAAATACAATAAATTAATATGGAAATGCCATCAACAAGGCTTCAGCTATACCTCAAAGTACAAAGTACATGATAAGCAACGACATAGGACCCCGAAATGAAGTAGGGCTCACCAAGTCAGCTGAAAGGAAGATGCATCACTAGCTGCGACCAACGCTACCTGCAATGGAACCACCTAAATTCATTTAAAAATGTAAAGCCCCCGTCAAAAGGGACGTTAGTGCCATCGAATAGCACTAGTATGTATAACTAAACTCCATCTAATTAGAAAGAACATTCATACAAGAATAAGACAATCACAAGTATAACTCAACGAAAGCTTTAAATTACTACAACATTATCAAAAAGGAGAATCATACAAATTTTCATATCGTGTTTCTATAGCTTCCATTTTTGGGCGTTTCATAATGTTCATCATTGTTCCCATTATCACCGCTATCCTGAGCAGAGTCCGATCTCAACCCGATTTTCTAGGTTGCCTAATTTGATACATTCACTTCAATCACAAATACATTACCACCATGTGTGTAGCATGGCGTTTGACCTCGGCCCGATCGACTAGGCCGCCTTACTAAGCGTTTCCCTTTTTCCACCAATCATCTCATTTCAATCTCTGTTTCATATAAATCATTTCATAGGAACTTAGGCCCATATATATCACGTCTTATATTGGGCACTAGGCCACATCTCTCATCATTCCCAATTTCAGTGTTAGATTTGTAATTTAGGAAGAATAAGTTCACACAAGAGTGATTCAAATTGCAAGCTTAAATGAAATTTGACATAAATGGCACGACATATGCAAATTTAATCTAAATTTAAGATTTAAGAATTTCAATACATGATTTGTATTCTTTGCGCTTTTCAAGTTATCAAGATAGCACGTTCATTATGTTGAGACATCTCTTTCACGAATATAAGGTTACAACACCAATTCATGTAAAATATCAATCAATACAGGAACCAAACTTCAGTCTTACCGCATTTACACAAGCATCAATGGAGTTCAATTTCTAACAGACGGGGTTTTAGCTATACATACCTCAAAGAGCGTTCCCTTAAATTTTCAGAATACACCAACACCTCTAGCAATAACAATTTATAAGGAAATAGCGGAAATCAATAAATAATTAGGAAGATTACCCATGGTGTAACTCTCTTAGGAATTTCATCAAACACCTAATCATGTGAAATAGACTACAAGGTTTTACAACGAAAATTCCTTCTTCGCTCATCCATTTTCATCAAAAACTACCAAAATAGTTCATTAATATAACATATTATAGCTTAGTGACACATGAATGTCCTATTTATAATCCCACAAATATATTTTTGAACTCATAATCTCATACATGAAATATTAGAAGTAGGACTTACTCGGAAGATAGTAAGCTAGAGATTAGCATGCTTGATTCTTGAGGGTTGGTGCAACATTGATGATTAGGAGGCTAGGTTCCCTCTTTATCTCTCTAAAATGTTCTCACCTCTCTCTATATTTGTTAAAAAATAATCCCAAAGCTTATTTTTCAAAGCGGGTTCGTGTATGAAAATTTCCAAAAATGACCCCTGAAGTAAATTATTTGGTGCTATTATGCTATAACATAATCGAAATATGGGCAGCATTCTTATAGCATAATCTTTATGTGATAGCATAATCAACAGCATAATCAATATGTTACAGCATATTTATTTGTCCGACAGTAATTCGATATATGGACCGCATGGTCATTTTGCGATCGCAAAATTGGTCGCAAATCTAGCCTTTAGTAATGTGATCATAACTTTGTGTAGGAATGTCCAAATAAAGAACGGTTTGAAGCGTTAGAAACTAGACTAGAAGGCCTTTGATTTGATAGGTCATCATAAAACGTTATATGTATATATATATATATATATATACACACACACACTCGTTCAAAGTGTAGACTTGTGCAAACTCATTTGAAATTTTATCCTATTATGAAATTTTCCGATTTGAGTTAAACTTAGGCCTCCCATTAGACTCCACATTTTTTATTATATAACTAATACACTTATTTACCAAATTCAATTGATTTCGATCATGTTAATAGCACATAAAATATTATAATTAGCCTATATGGCACCACGAAATCCTAATTTACTTGGTGAAACTTTTCGGGGCCTTACATTTGTAATCTTTGACGAAACCGATTTATTTTTGTGGCTGTGGTTACCATTTCACATTAGTTGCTTCATTCTATAATGTATTTCAATCATTACGTCATTATTATAGACTGCGTACAAGTATTAGCATTTGTGACCCGCCTTAGCCTCTCACTACTTCGTCGGGGTTGTAATATAGAAATTACACACAATTACCCACTCTATACTCTCGGTTGTTTGAGTGATTTTTCCTAATTTGGATTTCTCATGTCTAAATGGGTATTGCATGAAATAAGTGTTAAATATTCAAGTCGAGTCTTACTATCTTCAAATTCAACTTGGATAAGAAGATATTGGGGTGAATTCAAAAATTGCCCCTATGGAGGTTGTGCGGACGCACAACTATGTGTCTGGTCTGAATAAGACTAGGCCTAACAGTTCCAATTCTACAGCTGCAAAATTCTGGATTGCGTCCGCACTTTATCAACTTCTGTGTACTACAAATTTATGAGTGTGGTCGCATTCTTGCTTATGTTGCCGCACAATTATATTGTGGTCCGCACTCCTTGGTCTTGGGCTTTAGCTGTGTGAGACTTCTGCGGACAGTATAAAAATGAGTGCGGCCGCACAAAATGGTATAGTCCAAATTCCTTCTTGAACTTAAAATCTCATCTCTCTGATCTCTATCTTCTACGAGCGCACCAGAATTATGCGGTCTGCACTTTGCATGTCATTCCTTGTTAGAGGTCTTCTTCATGATTGCAACTGCACTCAATATTATGCGATTTGCATTGTGCCCTATTAGCCTTGTTTTGTCCTAATCCAAAGTTACTCCATCTTTAGTTGATTTTTATATCTTTAACTCATTTTATAACACTCCGGCAAGCAAGCACTTTTCATTAGTTTTTGGGAATACATTTGAGCAATTTTGAGCTAAAATGAAGGTAAAAGATTTCAAATAATTAGTTAAAATCCCTACTTATCGACTCCCCCAAACTTATGCTCTTGCTTGTACTCAAGCAAATTTGGTAATTCCCATATCCACAAGACAGGAACTATGTCAGACGACCTAACGCAAATCAGTCATACATCAATTGGGACCAACAATTATCTACAATAGATATGAATTATGAAAAATGCATTGATTTTACTTTTTGAGTGCAATAGTTCTAATGTTACATTAGATCATCAAGAGTTGACTTCATTCATCAAGGACGCTCGCTCTATCATGTAGGTTATTGTGGATCTCAAACTACTCTGCCTATACATTTCATTGGCATATCTCACTTTAGAATGTAACACTTAATTCAAAGATAATGAAAAGTTTGCTCATCTCTCTCCAAAGAATGTCACAAGTACGAATTTAAGTACCATATGCTTGCCTCTCATGTAAATCACTACTAATGTAAGATCAATTACTTAAAATAACGTAGGGCTTTTTCAGGATGTAATGAAGGCGTTTTGGATCAAGGTATCACTTGAAGGAATAGATTGGGTTCGTCTTTCCTTATACTTTCTATTTTCTCTTTTTGGCTCATGCTTTATCGACTCTTTGAGTCAATTTCTTTTTCATCAGGGGAACTAGAGAGACATAACGTCACTCTTTCCTAGTCATGTCATTCTTTTTTCTCCTTTATGTTAGGATTAATGCCCGTCACTAGAGGGGGGGTGAATAGTGAGGCACGAGAATGTCGGTAAATTTTGCGGAATTAAAATTGCAGGAGTAAAGTAAGTGCAGTAATTAAAAGAGTAAGGAGAGGACACACCGAATTTATACTGGTTCACCACAACGTGTGGTTAGTCCAGTCTCCCGAGAGACTCTCTCAAGTTTACACTAACTCCGTTAAGCTTGCGGGTGCCTAACAAACCGTTACACTTGCTCGTAGATGTACGCTCTACAAGACTTCAACTTGCTCGAGGATACCTCACCTCAAGACTTTACCTTGCTCGTGGATACCGCACCACAAGACTTCACACACTAAGATTGAAGGTACTTAGCAAACCCAACGCTCAATGAGAAGGTATGGTCTTCTCAAGAACCTTTCTCTTTTACAACAAGAACTCTCTAAGAAGAGTAGATAAAGAGATACAATATAAGATTTATGAACAACACAAAGTTGTCTCTCAAATGGCTCAACAAAAGCTCTAAATATGATGTAGAAATGTTATCAATATGGTCAAGAATAATGAGAGATATTGTTCTACTAAAATCAGCTCCAAAGACCTCTATTTATAGGGTGTGGAGGTGATATAGCCATTGCCCAACGTTCAAACACTAAATCTGATTTTCCAACAGAATAATCGATTATTGACTTTGCATAATCGATTATGTGACTTTAACGTTCAGAAAACTAGTCGTTGGAAGGCAACAGATACAAGATAATCGATTATGCACAAGGTGATAATCGATTATTTTACTTCTCGGGAATTTTCAGCAAAGCTGGAATTTTTCCAGAATAATCGATTATTGCCTATTGCATAATCGATTATTGAGGCTCTCTGGAATTTCCAGCTTTGCTGGAAATTTCAGATAATCGATTATGTATATGGCATAATCGATTATGCCCCCATTCTTTGCAGAAATGAAAACTTACTTCAAAAACCATTTTTGTTAAAATGAAAACGTTAAAATCATTTTGTTTGAAGTATATTTAAAATGTTTATGATATATATGATTTAATAAAATGATTTTATGCATATTAATGATGACCTATGTTGAGCCAAAAGACGAGATAACTTAAATGTTGCTCTTACATTGGTTCTACCTAACGACCTACGCCTTGGGTCTTCGGTCTTGAACTTTTGAGCTCGTCTTGGCTTGTCTAAGAAATCCCTCATCAATATGCTTCTTGGCATCCAATCTTGATTGTTTGATTCATCATTATTGATTCGTCAACCATCTCGATTGTTTGCTAATGCATCTTCATCGTTTGTCATACAATAACATTGTTTGACAGTTGACTTCATTGTTTGTCATTCATCAAAACCTATACCTGGAAATCATGCTAATACAACCAAAGCACACATATCATGGATAGAATAATTTCCTACAATTTTTCCCTTTTTGATAATGACAAACAATAAGAGATATGCATATCGGATTCCCCCTAAGTTCATGCTATATCTCAACATACAAGCTATGCAAAACATTCCCCCTTAATTGAGTATTCCCCCTCAATTACATACTAGAAGGTGGAGACATTCCCCCTTATTAGATGCATATCGCCTAATTTCTTCCCCCTTTTGGCATTAGCAAAAAGAGAGTATACACAGGCTACTTTCCCCTTTTGGGAATACCAACTGTTAGTGTCAAACATAAGATAGGAAATACAATGAGGAATATACATGATGACGATTTTCAAAAAAAATCATACCAACATAAAATGATACCAAATGTTAGTAAAAACATAACAACCATAATAACGGTTATTTTTATCAAATCATATTACTTAACAACATATCAACTGCTAATTTTTGACAAACCAATAGTTGTATTAAAAACATGAATCATTTATTTTTCAAGAATATACCAACAGTTATTCAAACCAAAAATAATATTCATCAAAACATGAATCAATCATTATTTTTAACAAAATTAAGTGATACCAATTGTTATTCAAAATAAAAGTTATCAAAACATGAATCAACAAGAATAATTGATACCAATTGTTAACAAAGACATATCAATCGTTAACACATATCAACTATTACGTTTTTATCAAAAATATGATAACTAACCGAAATTCCCCCTCGATGCAATAAGGTTTCGTGCTTGGTGCATCTACTACGATATTGTAGTCTTCAAGCACACCTGCAAACGTACCTAAAAATAGGTTTTATGTACCCAAACACTTTTGGGTCCTTGGGGGTTAGGCAAATAATAATCATAGCTAAAAGATAAATCCCTATGTTTTGCAAAACATACGGGTGCTATGTGTCCTACCCGGCAATAATGACATATAACATTCGGGTTGTGCATATGTCTTGGTTGAGCCAAAAACGTTTTAGGTGATCCAAAGTCGTTATTCCTAGAAGCGTTGAAATTTCTAGAGTCATTTCTAGGCGGTCTAAAATGATTAATTCTAGACTCATTAATAAAATTCATAGAATCATTTCTAGGTGGTCTAAAATGATTAATTCTAGACTTATTTACAAAATTCCTAGAATTATTTCTAGGTTGTGCATCGCAATTTCTAACATGATTCTTATTCTTTTTACGCCTTTTATTTTTCAAGGGCCTTTTCTTTTTAATTTCTTCAACTATTTTAAGATTGTCTACACTACGTTTTTCTAATGTGTTCCTAAGTTCTATGTTTTCTAATTTCAAAGAATCACAAGATGAACAATTAGAATTTTGATCAATTGAAGAAGTTTCATTCATCTCCTTAATTTTATTTCTAAGATCAATATTGTCATTTTCCAAAAATTTATTTTTCTCTTCTAAAACTTTAATTTTAGCCTTGGCCTCTTTGGAGATTTTTGAAGACTTTTTCAATTCATCATATAATTCTTGAAAAGCTTCTTGTAATTCTTCATAAGAGTAAGAGTTAGGAGTACTTACCTCTTCTTCCTCGTTGGCCATGAGGCATAGGGCGGTAGTTTCATCACCCGAGCTGTCCGAATCCCATGTCACGCGCCTTTGGTGTTTCTTCTTCTTCTTGTCCTTGGGTTTTGGACAATGTGACTTGGCGTGGCCAAGTTTTTCACAATTATGGCATGAAGGACTTGGTTCTTCCTTCTTCATTTCCTTCTTCATAAACTTATAAAACTTTTCAATTAAATCGTTGGAAATAGTATCATCATCGCTTTCCGAATCACTTACTTCTACTCTTTTAGAAGATGAGGCTTTGAAGGCAATACCTGGACTTTTCTCATCTCCAAATAAAGGTTTAAGAATTGTGCTTTCATAAGTTTTGAGGTTACCTCTTAGTCCATCAATTGTGACGTCCGTGATTCCTATCGACTCTTGGATGGCATTGGCTTTGGAACGCCATTCGGGAGTGAGACTCCGCAGGATTTTTCGAACAAGATCTTTGTTCGAATATACTTTCCCAAGAGCATGGAGATTGTTGATGATCATTGAGAATCGATCAAACATATCATCGATGCTTTCAGGCTCCTTCATTCTAAAGAGTTCATATTCATGTGTTAGAAAATCAACTCTAGCTTCTCGGACTTGAGGCGTACCTTCATAATTGATTTCAAGCTTATCCCACATCTCTTTGGCGGTTGTGCAGCAAGAGATTTTCCGATAGTCATCCGGATTCACGGCACAATACAACATATTGATGGCCTTTGCGTTATTTTCAATCTTCTTGATATCTTCGGCATTATATTCATCTTCTTCCTTTGGAACCATGATTTCCCCAACTTTCTTTGTCGGCATTTGTTCACCGTTCTTGATGATGTGCCATAATCGAAAGTTATTTGATTGGATGAATATTCTCATCCTCTCTTTCCAATATGTAAAATTGGTTCCATCAAATAGTGGAGGTCTAATGGTAGAGTGTCCTTCGCTCATCATACCTACGTTCAACATTCTCAAGAAAAAATATATATCGTTCTCTCAACCGGTTAAGGCTTTCAGAGAGTTAGGCTCTGATACCAACTGTTAGGATTTATGCCCGTCACTAGAGGGGGGGTGAATAGTGAGGCACGAGAATGTCGGTAAATTTTGCGGAATTAAAATTGCAGGAGTAAAGTAAGTGCAGTAATTAAAAGAGTAAGGAGAGGACACACCGAATTTATACTGGTTCACCACAATGTGTGGTTAGTCCAGTCTCCCGAGAGACTCTCTCGAGTTTACACTAACTCCGTTAAGCTTGCGGGTGCCTAACAAACCGTTACACTTGCTCGTAGATGTACGCTCTACAAGACTTCAACTTGCTCGAGGATACCTCACCTCAAGACTTCACCTTGCTCGTGGATACCGCACCACAAGACTTGACACACTAAGATTGAAGGTACTTAGCAAACCCAACGCTCAATGAGAAGGTATGGTCATCTCAAGAACCTTTCTCTTTTACAACAAGAACTCTCTAAGAAGAGTAGATAAAGATATACAATATAAGCTCTATGAACAACACAAAGTTGTCTCTCAAATGGCTCAACAAAAGCTCTAAATATGATGTATAAATGTTATCAATATGTTCAAGAATAATGAGAGATATTGTTCTACTAAAATCAGCTCCAAAGACCTCTATTTATAGGGTGTGGAGGTGATATAGTCGTTGCCCAACGTTCAAACACTAAATCTGATTTTCCAACAGAATAATCGATTATTGACTTTGCATAATCGATTATGTGACTTTAACGTTCAGAAAACTAGTCGTTGGAAGGCAACGGATACAAAAAAATCGATTATGCACAAGGTGACAATCGATTATTTTACTTCTCGGGAATTTTCAGCAAAGCTGGAATTTTCCCAGAATAATCGATTATTGCCTATTGCATAATTGATTATTGAGGCTCTCTGGAATATCCAGCTTTGCTGGAAATTTCAGATAATCGATTATGTATATGGCATAATCGATTATGCCCCCATTCTGTCCAGAAATGAAAACTTACTTCAAAAACCATTTTGGTTAAAATGAAAACGTTAAAATCATTTTGTTTGAAGTATATTAAAATTTTTTATGATATATATCATTTAATAAAATGCTTTTATGCATATAAATGATGACCTATGTTGAGCCAAAAGACGAGATAACTTAAATGTTGCTCTTACATTGGTTCTACCTAACGACCTACGCCTTGGGTCTTCGGTCATGAACTTTTGAGCTCGTCTTGGCTTGTCTATGCAATCCTTCATTAGTATGCTTCTTGGCATCCAATCTTGATTGTTTGATTCATCATCATTGATTCGTCAACCATCTCGATTGTTTGCTAATGCATCTTCATCGTTTGACATACAATAACATTGTTTGACAGTTGACTTCATTGTTTGTCATTCATCAAAACCTATACCTGGAAATCATGCTAATGCAACCAAAGCACACATATCATGGATAGAAGGATTTCCCACACTTTTCAGTTTACTCCATGCCTTTAATCATTGTTTTCTTTGAATCCCTTCAACTTTCTACTTTATTCACCTTCTTTTTGGAATTTTTTTTCTTTCTTTTCTTTACCTTCCCTTTTCTTCATTTTGTCCTCTTCTTTGTACCTTTATGTCACACTCAAACTCCTGTTCTCTCCGCCAAACCTATGTTTTTCCAATAGTTTCCCAAGAATGCTAAGGAAAGATCGGGTACCAAGAGAGGGTCATTACAAAATAGATAAAGGCTTATAACATGGTTATTGAAATAAAAACGGCTTAGGCTCAAATGGATTGAGTATGTATATCACATTGGTAGGCTATGGAAGATTTTATACTTCAAATAGGATAAAGGAAAATCTACAATCATTTCTCAAGCTAAGCTACACTTAGTGTTTCGCCTTTAGAAAAACATTAAGGGCAAGTTCTAGACTATTAGCATAGGTACTTGGACTTGGAATTGAATACCTCATGTATCACACTGTTGGATTGCTAAAAAGAACATAATCAAGGGTCCATAATAAACTTAGTTAAGATTGAGAATCACAAATCTTGACTGAACCACTCGATGACTGTTCAAGTCAACACAACAGTCAAAAGGTCACAACAAGATATATATATTCTGCCAACAATTTTTTTTAATCATAAGGTTGTAGTTAAATATTTTGGTACAAAGTGAAACATGCTTGAGACCTTTTCATTCATTTCTACTTTATTTTCCTAAACATAAAAGAAAATGGACTCAATCCATTAAGAAGTTTGTCACGCCATCCTTCGTTGGGAAAATCCACCGGTTCACACAATATTAACCTTCGGAAAGAATCATGTCATTAAGAAAACCAAAAGCGTATTATTCACTCAAACGAAAAACGAAGCTACTAAATAAGAAGTTATACTACTAAGGAAAACAAACTAAAGAAGCTATGAAGTAAACTATGGGAAAAAGAAGCTTCTAAGTAAATAAGAAGTTATACTACTAAGGAAAACAACTAACGAAGCTATGAAGTAAACTACGGGAAAAATAAGCTACTAAGTAAATAAAAAGTTATAATACTACGGAAAACAAACTAAAGAAGCTATGAAGTAAACTACATGAAGTAAAACAAATGAATATACAAATCAAGGGGAAAATGAATATATACATCAAGGGAATAGGAGGAATATAAACATAACCAAAGAGAAACTAAAGATAAAAGAAAAAAAGTATAAGAGTTATTACAGGCCAAGTGTCAAAACAATCAAAATAACCCGAATAAAAATGAGCATTGCCCCCAATGCTTATCAAAAATAAGATAAAGGAAGGGTAGAGCGTTGAGAACTCCCTATGTGGTCTCAATCTGCAGGGCATCCCTAGCACCCTAGGTCTCCTCTAACTGTTTCTCATCATCACCTAGATAAGGGACAACAGGGTTGGTGAGCATCTGGATCATCTCCTCAGCGGTGTGGATAGGAGGGTCTAGCATCTCAGACTGGCCGACTGTTGTATGTGATGCCTCGGATACAACTGGTATTGCATGTGCTGCTGGGGCTGAAGGTGCTCCCTGTATAAGAAGGTAAAGTGGTAGATCACCTGCAAGTGCTGTCTTAGTAGCTTCCTATCTCAACATATCCACCTACTTCTTCGATGTCGAAGACTTTTGCATTTTCTTTACCTGTTTGCCCAACCTTTTCAATGACTACCCCATATGCCATTAGGATCTCCATAATGGTCTTTTGGTCATCAAAATTTTCTTCAATGTTTCCTCCACTGATGGAGGTACCTGTAGTGGTGTTGGGGCAAAAGACTGTACTGCAACATCACTAGATATATACGACAACTTGGAAGTAGCTGCCTGCATCTAGTATTTGAGACTCGCTAACGTCTGGGACACTCGAGGTGTAGTCTATCCATAAGTGGATGAGACTGGCACTGATAATGGATCTGATGGTCAAGAAAAGGAAGGTGGTGGCATGTCTGCTATCCAAGTGGAAGACCGGCTGCTATAGAAGGCAGGACATATGTGGGACGCTTAGTAGCTTAATCAGTAAATACTAGTGTTGGCTCCTCAGACTAGCCAACAAAGGTAGTTTCCTTACCCCTGAACTTCAATTTGTCAGCACCCTATAAGTGGTACAATGAAAAAGTCTTCTTGGCCTTCACTTTAGTATCATACTACCTCGGATCCACCTTTAGATCATTGAAGTAGTCTATGAGGATGTTCTAGCAAGGGTAGGATCTCTGATACTTTTGGAAATCCAATGTGATGTTGGTCGACCTTATGGCACCACATTGATCGACTACCTAGCCATATCAAAGCCACCAGGACTGCTCGAGGAAGAGGGAGGTTGTTCTCATTTTAGCACAGATTAATCCAGCCGCACATGATATCTGCCACCCTTTGGCTTCAATATTTTTGGTGGTCTGGACTATAGGAACTCCTGTTGTGAGCCACATGGGTGGTGGTCCCCGAGCAATAATAATTTCAGCAAGCCACAAGTGAGCTACATCACCCATATCAAGCTTCTCCAAATACTAAACAACTTCCAATTCTCCAAACCCCACATACTTTGTTCAAGGAGCACTCATCGAATTTTATTTAAGATTCCTCACTTTGGTTATCTTGGTAACCTTATTTATATGATCCACGTTTGCATAAGATTCCCTCACCAAGTTCTCATTTGCATCTAAGACATTATGGTTGAACCACCCTTTCCGCTCCTAGACCTGTCTAAGGGAATTTGGGTTGTGAATGTCCAAATCCTTCATTAAGAACTGTCGCCAAAGAGTGAGCGATCTATGGGGACGCCACTCTCTAATTTGTTAAAAATAGTTAAACTGACAAATCGATATTCCCATAACTCTCTCCTCATTGATCTCTCAAGGCTGCCCACTCGAGTGTCACGTCCTCTACCATTATTAGGGACATCATCTACATTGATTAGTGCATCTTTGGCATGGGAGATAGAGGGTTTAGAATCTTGGGTACCCTTTTCTGAATCCTCATAAGAACTAGCAGCGGAAGAGGATTCATCTACCAAGTGGAATCTACCAGAGACTTGTGAAGATTGGGTATCGAGCAGTGCTTGCACAGAGTTACTCTCAGAAGCTTCCATAGATAGGACGTACTTACTGGTCTCAAAGGATTCTGGAACTCTGTTGATGGTTACTTTCTTGCTTATGGCTCTTTATATTGCCAGTGGTAGGCTACTTTTCCCACGACCTCGGCTTCGGGAGGGTTCTTCCATCCCTTTTAATGTATCACCTCTACCATATGATCTAACCATTGTCTACAATTCATAGAAATAAGAATTAGTTAGGGTTCAGGTTCATAGCACAGAGATGCATGCATGACAGTTACAGGCCAATTGTGGAAAAACAATTTAAGAAGAGGAAGTACAGACTGCACAAAAGTGTGTGCGGCCGCGGACTGCAAAGTGCGGACAGCAAAATTTTAGAGTGCAACCACAAAGTTTGTCTCCTCATATCTAGCAAAGACCCTATCCAAAATTTTCTAGCAATCATCAAAAAAATTCCCAACCACGGAAAAATCATCCATAAAGACCTCAAGAATATCCTCTACCATATCGATTAATATAGCCATCATACATCATTGAAAAGTTTCTGGAGCATTATATAAACCAAATGGCATACGTGAGAATGCAAAAGTACCATACGGATAAGTGAAGATAGTCTTTTCTTCATCTTCTAGAGCAATGTAAATTTGATTGTAACTGGAATACCTATCAAGAAAACAGTAGAATACATGTACAGATAACCTATCAATCATTTGATCAAGGAAAAAAAGTGGTAAATGATATTTTCTTTTAACTTTGTTGAGCTTGTGATAGTCCATACACTCTTTCCAATTGTTTACCATTACTGTAGGAATCAACTCATTCTTGTCACTAGTAATCATAGTCATGACCCCTTTCATTGGGGAACATTGCACAAGAGAAGTCTATGAACTATAAAAATGAGGTAAATAACCCCAACATCAGATCATATTATGATCTCCTTCTTGACCACCTCTTTCACTGCTTCATTTAGCCTTCTTTGATGTTCAGTGAATAGTTTGGCACCCTCTTAACAACTAATATTGTGTATGCAAAAGGTAGGGCTTATGCCTTATTATATCTGCCAAGGTCTATCCGATTGCTCTTTTCCTCCATTGTAGCAACTCCAATGTGGACTCTACTAGCATGTTAGTCAAACAAGAAGGAAGAATAACCAGTAAAGTAGAAGAAAGGACTGAAATTCATATCTGAGATGTGGAGGAAATGACTTTAACTCCAAAGTGGGAGGCTCCTCGATTGAGGGCTTTGTTGGAGGAGTCATTCGATTTCTCAAGATCCAAAGATTGATGCATGACACATAAGTATACGACCCCATTCTTTACAATACAATAACACACCCCACATAGCCTTCTTTCTCGCCAACATCATCAAAAGTAAGCAACTGGCTCCCAAATTATCATCAACATTCATCGTGGTACTAGCATCATCAATAATCACACCGGTGACCAAATATATGAACAAAAAAACTTCATTACTATTCGGTTGCCTCATAGATTTGCACACATAGAAGATCACCTTTTCGTCACTTACCCGAAAAGTGAGCATACCGACTTTTACATCAACAAAAGCCTTCTCGTAGCAAGGAAAGGTCTACCCAACATAGTAGGCCCCTTATACTCCATTTCAAAATCAAGTATCGTAATGTTTGCTTCGAGGATTAACTTATCAACATGAACCAACACATCATCAATAATATCTAAAGTCCTTTTCATTGTACGATCCACCATTTGCAATCTCATGGATGTGGGTCTTGGTTGCCCAATCCCAAAAGTTTTAAACACCGAGTAGGGCATCAAGTTGATACTTGCCTCTAGATCACACAGAGCTTTGGCAAAATCGACGACCCCAATAGTACAAGGGATTGTTAAAGCGCATAGATCCTAAAATTTCAGAGTCATTGAGTGCACAATAGCACTCAGTTTATGTGTCATCCTGATAGTTTCACAATTCATCGATCTCTTTTTGGTGACCAAATCTTTCATGAATGTATCATTACCCGACATTTGTTCTAAAGCCTCAACCAATGGTACATTGATAGACAAACTCTTCATCATGTTAATAAACTTTTTGAATTAGTTCTCAATATATTTCTTTTCAGGACTTTGAGGGTATAGAGGAGGAGGCCTTGGAAATTATGCCATAGCCTTAGAACTACCGGTTCTGGCATGTCAATCAGGTTTTCCATAGATGGGTTCACTTCTTCTTACGTCTACTCCACATTTTCATCAATATCAATTCTAACATTTTAATTATCTTGAACCACATTGTTTGGAATTTTATCTTCTTGAATCATAACATCACCATCTATAATTCTTCTTTTGTTTGAGGTGTTTGAATCACCACCTATTCCACTTCTCATAGTCATGACCATAACATCTCCCGTATTATTGCCACCCTATGGGTTCACTACCGTATCACTTGGTTGTCATGATCAAAACCAATATGTTGCAACGGGTTTCCAAGTCCTACCCGTTGAACATCATTAAGCATGTATCTCAATATATAAACATGAATAACATACATGAGGGAAACCTATCCAAAAGACGTATGTAATTTACATGCGGAATACAGTGGGCGAGTCGACAAGGCTTCTATAGAAAACTATATGTCCAAAACTAGAAGCTGACAAGGTCACATACTATCCAACTATACATAGCTGTCTTCAGACCTCTAATAGAAAATACAACTGTGACCGGGCCACACCATACCCATATATGTATACAAGCATATCGCACCTAAATTTAAAACAGCTCTAGTTCAAGTGATGCACGCCAATTCTCAGTGCTCAAGAATCCTAAGAAGGGGACCGCAGCTTGCCTACCTGCACCTACGCGCATAAAACGCAGGCCTCAGTAAATAGGGCATTCGTACGAATAATGTACTTAGTATGTAAGGCATGAAAAATTAGTACATAAGAGACATAGATGAAACATAGAACAAGGAATTCAACCTGTAAGTCTAAATAACTTTGTGAATCATGAAATAGTTATAATAACATGCTTGTGTGTGTAAATGTTGTGTCATACATAGTTTTAGGTGTACATAACATCATCAAGCCTCTAAAGTCATCCCACTGTATCATCTCGGCCACTGTGGGCAAAATCATCAAAATATACCAACTGATCATGTGATGGTGCCTATATAACACTGTAACTTTTTTTCCCATAACCCATATACATATATTATACATATATATGCGTATATAACAACATTTGGTCGTGGATCAATCTACATTTATAAATAAATGAAATGCATGAAATATGTTAATAATGTCAATATTCCTTTCGGATGTAATTTATCAACTGCGTAGTATTCTGAGACCTATGAATAGAAGATATAATAATTTGTCACACGGGGAATTAAGAACATAGAGACCCCTAGTTCTATGAATAGAATCATTTATGAAAGTTGTGTGTTTGCTCATTTCTTTTTGTATTATTTGGATCATGCTAGTAAAAAAAAAGGTATAATCTTAAATACCTGAAATAGCGAAAAATCTATATGATATCTTGATTACACCATACTCCCTTCAAATTGTGAAATCTCTATTTCATTTATTGAAGATTCGTACCTTTCTACATTAACTGTCGGTTGTCTTCTCCATTAGCTTCTTATTCCCACATTTAGAGTTCTTTGTTATTCTCTTAGTCGTTCAGATGTGTGTCTTTGAAATGTTCATATTCAAAGATATGTAACCTTCTAGGATTTAATAATTCCTGATGTTGGAAGATTAGTATCTTTTGATTATTTAAAAGATTTGTAGATTTTTCTAATTATATGGCTTATCTTGGAATCAGTATCCACCTAATCTAATTATATGGCTTATCTTGGTTAATGGCTTGCTTCCACGTGGATTTGGGGTGGGCTTTTAGTCTTATCCCAAACTCACTAGTAATTTAGGTAATATTTTGTTACCCGGTCCTTAATCACTTACCCATATCATTAAGAATTGTCTCAAATTTTTTAAAGTACTATTCATTTTTAATATACTTTATATATTATACTGTTATGATGATATGGTACCTTGTATGATACTATTCCATTAAATATCGGGTAATATAACTCAGACCGTATTTTATCCCAAATCGACAACCTTTAAAGAATTTTTTCTTCTTTAATTCATGTACACTTTATCCTTCATGGAATTTACTTATCACTTGCTATAAATAACATAAATACGTTAACCTCAAGATAATCCCATCTCCGAATCTATATCAATTAACTGAAAACGAATCTTTAACGTACGAAAACGCGTGATGTAATATTGGTAGTGCCTCCTTAGGAGGAGTATTCAAAGCTTGTGAAATTTATCCCAATTAATCTTCCCATTTTTGAAAAGAAGTGTTGTGAGAGGCTATTTGTGCATCAAAGTTAGAATTCTTATCCATCATCTATTTAAACATGTAGTATATTTGTCCCATTTCATTGTTAGAAGAACTCAGACTTTGAGAGGGATATAAAGGTGGACTGCACAGTTGTGGGAACATCGGTTGCCTTTGAAAAGAGACCCTTGGTTTTTGTTGTTGTTCCATCCTCCTTGGTTATTGCCTCCCCAATATCTTTGATTATTTCCACCCAATTACCTTGATAATTGTCTCCCTAATTGCCTTGATTATTGCCTCCCCAATTCCTTGGTTACCTTGATTATTCCAATTGCCTTGATTAGGATTGCCACCACTCCAATTTCCTTGGATATTTTGGGTGTCCCAATTTCTTTCGTTTCCTTGTGACCTCTGTTGACATATTGCACTTCTTTTTCTTTCTCATTGAATGAATCATCTTGGGCATACACACTATCATCGTGCATAAATTTTTCCGGATGACTTCGCATTTGTTAACCTTTTTGTTGTCTCTTGTTTATAATCATTTTCACACCTTCCAACATATTTACTTGTTTTGGACCTTGAACTTGTTGAAGTTGAGCTTTGGCGAATTGGTTCATTGTAGTTTTCAACTCGCTTATAGCTTGTGCATGATCATATAGTTGCTAGTGTAGGTGAATGATATTTGGCTCACCTTGATGAACATTGGCTCTACATTGCCATACCAATGATGTATCTGCCATCTCATCCAATATGTCACAAGCTTCAGCATAAGGTGTGATCATGAAGTTCCTATCAACAAGTTAATTTACCACATTGATTTGTTGTATTGGTCCCCTTATAGAAGGTTTGTGGGATCATGGCCTCAATCACATCATTATTGGGGCACTCATTAACCGTGGTATGATATCTTTCCCTAATTTCTTGTGATAGCTCATTTGAGCTTAAATGGAAGAATCTGATCCCATAGTGTCGTCATATGCCCCAAAGAGATAAATCTGGTAATGAATTTTTCTGTCAACTCATCCCATGTATGAATGGAATGATTGGAAGTATCTCTAACCAGTCCAATGCCTTTTCCCGTAGAGAAAAGGGAAATATCCTCTAGCCTCAACAAGTCCTAGGAGACATTGGTTTGTTTGATTTCCCCAAACAAGTATTGACGAACACTTTGAGATTCTTGTAAGCATTTTGACTCGGAGCCCCACTGAAAAATCGCGTTGCTCAAGTAGTGTAACAATCACATTGGTGATTTGGATGTTTCCCGCCCTAATGCGGGTGGGGACTATAACACTTAAATAACCCTCATTCGGCAACACCCGATGAGCTGCTGCTCTTGGTAGAGGTGGGGCAAATAAATGAATATTATTATGAGGAGGTCGGCCTCGCCTATTTGCTTGAAGTTCGGGAAGAACCTCATCTCCTTGGTCATCGTCCACTCCCATACTCCCCCCTAAATGGCACATTCCCTATGGGCTCTTTGTTGAGAGAAATTATCGTGCCTATAATTAATTAGAAAGCAAAGTTAGTGACTAGGAGGTAAAAGAAGACAAATCACACAAAAACCTAGCTACATAGCTAATTTCCTTTAACTCCCCAGCAACAACGCAAAAATTGATATCGCCCACGCTCACACCACAAATATAGGTTATGAGCCAATCGATACAATAATAAAAAACAATGAAAGTCAGAGTAGTATCCACAGGGATCTGGATATGGAATTAGGTATATATCTAGATTAGGTGTATGATATGCCCAAAATTGCACTTCCACATATTTGGTTGTTTCTTTCTACTTCTATTGATTATGCTAATGTTTGAAAATGAAAATCTAAGAGATAATATTTTCAGGGTTTTTCTTTTTTTTTTCCAAATTGATATAAAGTTCTAGGGTCGTGACTTCCATTTTTGTGGTTACCTAATGTCCACATCCTTTTTACGAACCTGAAGGTGATATAAGGGAGTTTTTCCACTTTAAGTGACAGTAGTCGAAATGAGATTTTTTTTATTTAGAGCCGCCACTTGGGTTGGTTTGTTATCTTGTTTCCCAAGTCACCGGTTTATTTTAACATTCCAAATCGAGGAAAATTCAACTTTTCTTTTGAAGTCTATGAACAAAAAATTCTAAATAAGGAATTCTGTTAACCCGAGGGATGGTGTTAGACACCCCTGGATTCTGTGGTTCTAGCACAGTCTCTTAAGCTATTATAATTTGCCCATTATTTGATTTTAACACATGTTCTAGCCTATGGTATAATTTTATATTATTAACCGCTTTTAATTAATCATAGGAAGATTCAATATTATCTAAAATACGTCTTTGAACCACGCCAAATGAAATGCACTCGCGGTCCAGCGGCACATTTTTTTAATATTGTTGAGACTTGAATTTGGATCACATGAAATACACACTAAAGTTTGAGGAAGTTAATTCAAATAATGCGCCTTAAGCAACTACCCGCTCTAAGATTTGCAAGAACAATGAGAAATTCAACTAAATAGCACGCTTGAATTCTAAAGGATTAAAAATTAATTAAATGAGGGCCATGCATTTTGAGATTTTATTTGGTACGGTGTACCTCAAATTATTCTATGAAAAGTATTTCTAAACTTAGTTTTTGAGGGCCATAAATTATAACTTGTCTAATATGGCTCACCGCAAATCCATTTTAAGAATCTATTTAATTTATTAAAAGACTAGTGGAAACTCCGATTTACTTTCAAACCAAGCTAATCTAAATTTTAATAGACACGAAGCTAGTAGTAACATAATCCCCGTTTGATTACTAAAGGAGTCTAGGTTGGCTGTGGGCCAATCGACCCATTGCCAATTGCATGAATAGACATGGGAACACAACTAGGCCCATCATGAGGCGTAGATTGAGAGCATGCCCTCTGCGAATGGAAGCTCAGCATGACTGGGTCACACACATATAACCTAGTAGCTTCAAACTAAAGAACAAAAGCAAGTATTGATGGTCTACTTGATAACTATGTGTTGATTTCATTAAGAGCGAAGAATAAGAGGTGTCAAATAAGCCAAATCTACGTGATAATCCAAGATAATTCCCACTCCAGAACACACAATTAAATAAGCGAAATCTACATTAAATAGGCCAAGATATTTTCCCTTTCTTTTAACATCACTTTATACTAACAACTACTTAAGAAACTTTAAACTCGATTAAACTCTTTCCCCACACTAATAGTAACAACATTTAGAAAAATTAACATATGATTTGCTTAGATTCCAAAAATCATACTAAAATTTTCAACAACATGGATTCATTTTCTCAATAAGTTAGTAAAGTTGAAAAGTTGATGCAACATGTATCTACTGCACCGATTTCCCTACTATCCATGCTTATGAACAGAAATGCAATCCATATAAACTATACCTCAGTTAAAAATATTTCCTTACTCGCAGAGTTTAGTAAAGAAAACAGCATCTACTCAAATCCAATATCATACTAAACTCTCAAAAGCGAGACTCACTTTCACAGTATATGAATAGCAAGAGAAAAACTTCAGTAACAAATTATAGTACAAAATGCACTACAGAATGTTGAAGGAGTAGAAGAAACATAAGAAATAGCGTCACATACAGCTTGGATTCAGTCAGTTTTCCACTGAAAATACATGCTCGCAATCAAATTGTTGTTCATGGTTGGGAAAATGACCTGGATATAGCAAAAACAAATCAAAAATTGTGACTAGAGTCAGCTAATAGCAACAACAAACAAAATCAGCTTTGAAAAACTAGTATTACCAAATAAAATCCACTTCTTCCAACAAGTAAAAGCCCAGATGAACTACTAATTATAGAGTCTCAAAAAATATGATTAGCTAAGAGATTATAAGACATAATTAGATCAGTATTGACCAAAGAAATGCAGGGGGTTTTCGATATTCTTTCAATGTTTCTAAAAGCTCAATCGTTTGCAAGTTTTTAAAGAATTTTAGCTTCTCTCCAAGTTGCCTTGTGAATGAAGAAAGAGTGCCTTTATAGGCATCCTTTTAGGGCAGCAAGAGTGAATTGATTTTTGCACTTTAAACCTTATGGAATTTTCATTTTTGCTGTTCAATCCTTAGTTTAAAATCAATATTTTCAATTTAGTCCCAATACCAGCTTCTAGGAAGCTTCCCTATTAAGTTATTAGATATTCCTCCACCTACAATTCCTAAATTACCCCTTAAAACTTCTGTTTTACCCCTAAAACCTCATGGGTCAATTTGATCTAATGGTTCATACTGGCCCGAGTCTAAAAAACCTGGCTAATCCTTTTTTTTGGGCCTTAGTTCGACTTTGAATTTCACAGAAGATTCGAGGAAGAATGAAAAGAAGGGGCAATTCGGAGTCATTGGACTCCTTGAATCAAATATTCTCAATAGCCCAAAACTAAAGGGAAAATCAAACAAAACTAAACTAAGTAATGAAGATAATAATTAATATACAACCTAAATTAAAAGGAACACATGCAGAGATAATTTGAATGAAATGAAAGAACGGAAAAACAAAAATTAGAAAAATAAAAAAAGAAACAGAGCAAGATGAGAAGAGAAATGCACATGAAAATTTAACATCATAAGATTAAAAAAACTAAAAAATGGCCCAGACGGTGAAAAATCGAAAAGAACATTCAAACATTCAAATTTTTGCCGAGTTTGACATTGATCGTTTGTTCTTATTAAGAACACATGAATAATATCCAACTAGACCCCATTCTTCACTGAAATCTCGATCATGAAGGTTTTTGAGATTTTAGGGTTCTACTTTGATCTAAGATTCGAAGAAACCTAGGAGGATTCGAGGGAAACCAATGCTGCATTTGGTGTAAAGGGGTCATAACACCGGAGGAAGTTAGGGCGGCACTAGGGTTGAGGAGGCGCCTCTGAAGATAGGGTGAGGTGAAAGAGACGAGTTAGAGAGGGAGGGGTAGGCTTTAGGACATTCATATATTAAAATGGGGCTCAGTTTCGGACCGTACTATAAGATGAGATCGACGGTCCAGATCAAAACCATTGAAACGGTATCATTTGGGCTCCTGAGTGGGGTTTGGACCAGGTAACAAACGGGTGTGGGCTGATTTTGTCTGTTTATGGAGTATTTGATCAATTGAGCTTCGGGAATTCCAAGGATCTGGCCCAAAAATCCGAACCTTTTACTCTTTTGGTTTTTTTAATTTCAAAATTTTTTTTTCAAAATTAAAAGTAAAACCTAAATTAACCCCTAAATCAAACGATCCTATCAAATTAAGTTAATTAATTCTAAATTATAATTACCACAATTAAATAAATACTAAATTAAAATAAAACTACTCAAAATTCGAAGCTAAAAATTAATGATGCAAAATTAAGTTATTTTTTTATTTTTCAATTTTTTAAAATACTAATTAATCTAAAACAATAAAATTAAATCCTAAATTCAACATACAATGAATTTTTTTGTATGAATTAAAAAAAAGCTAAATATGCACACAAAGATGCAAACAATCAGAAAAATTATATAATAATTCCTAAAATAATAAATAATTAAAAGAAAAAAATTTAGGTTTTTGGAATGCTGTGGGAGGGTTTCATGTGAGGAAAAAATCACGTACTCATGCCTAATAGGTTGTACACTCTACAGCAAGTTTGATTGGTTGAGGTTGTAATATAGCAATCGCACGCAATTACCTACTCTATACCTCTCAGTAGTTTGAGATATTTTGCCCAATTTGGATTTTTCAATTCCAAATGAGTATTGCACAAAATAAGTGATAAATATTCAGGACGAGTCTTACTATCTCTAAATTCAACTCTCTAATTAGGGCTATCAATTTCTTGAGTTCACCCCTATTTCTTGTTAACCAACTTTTCCTAGACTTAGCCTCTCTTTCTCAAGTACAGACTATGTCAATTAGGCATGAATCAATATTTTCAACCATTAGTTCTTGAATTCAACCAAGAATGTGGTTAATTATAACTAATTGAATCACAAACAAGTCCTGAATCAAACACCCATTAAGTTACCATACTGGTGTTGGCCTACAACCCTAGCTAGAAAGAAGGAACTAAGATATAATTCATAATAGATGATTACGGGAAGAAAATCAAATGTTAAATGTTAAACTAATACAATATTGCCCAATACAGTAAACGGCTCAGGTGCTCTACCCAAAATAAAATTTAACCTAAAAATGACAAAAAGTTTTATTTATACTAAGTTGAAAATGTCGGACAAAATTGCCCTTGTAGAGTTTGTGAAGATGCACATGCACAATTACATGTGCGATCCACACAATGAGACTTGGCTTCACAGGTTCCAATTCTGCTACCGCACAATTATGGATTACGACCGCAATCTTTCAACTTCTGTGGACTGCATATTTATGAGTGCGGTCGTACTCTTGTTTTTGCGACCATACACTTATAGTGTGGTTTCCACTCCTTTTTCTTGGTCTTTGGCCGTGTGAGACTTCTGCGAACCACATAAAATTAGAGTGACCGCACAAAAATGGTGTGTTCCGCATTTATTCTTGAACTTAAAATCCTATCTCTCTGATCTTTATCTTTTGTGGGTGCACCAGAATTATGCGGTCCATACTTTTCATGTCATTTCTTGTTAGAGGTCTTCATGATCTGAGGATGCACTCAATGTTGTGTGGTATGCATTTTGCCCTTTTAGCCTATTTTGTCTTAATCCAAAATTATTCCATCTTAAGTTTATTGCCATCTTTTTAGCTTATATTCTAATACTCCTGCCATCAAGCACATTTTATTAGTCTTCGGGAATAGCTTTATGAAATCATGAGCTAAAATGAAAGTAAAGGAGTGCAAATAAGTAGTCAAAATCCCTACTTATCATAGATCAATATGATAATTATGGCTCATAGAGAGATGGAACACCAGGTGAACTGCTAATGGACTAGCTGGCAAGGCAAGCTTGTAGGTTACCTCATCCACTCACTCAAGAATCTTAATGGGTCTGATATACCTATGGTTCAACTTACCCTTCTTTCCTAACCTTATAACACCCTTCAAGGATGACACCCAAAGAAAAACCCTCTATTTAACCATGAATGCAATATCATGAACTCTACAATTGGTATAAATCTTTTGCATAAACTGAGCAGTGTAAAGTCGATCCTAATTCATCTTGACCATTTACAAGGCATCCTAAACCCAAGAAGTGATAAAAAATCGAGCCTCTTCTGGCTTGAACCAATCAACTGGAAAACGGCACCCCCTCCCGTATTATGCCTCAAAGGGTGTCATTTGAATACTCGACTAGTATAATAACCCGGCCGATCATTTTGAGAGTGCTAGACATGTCCCCCTATTTACTGCTCATTTTTTACTTTAAATCTGCTATGTTCTTGCCAGAGTTAGTCGGTTCGGGTCCGGAAGGATTTTGAAATGAATTAAAAACTTAGACTCTAAATTGAAAATGTTGACCAGAGGTTGACTTATGTACAAACGACTTTGAAGTAAATTTATGATGGTTCCATTAGCTCCATCGGGTAATTTTAGACTTAGGAACATGCCCGGATTGTGATTTGGAGGTCTGTAGTTGAATTAGGCTTGAAATGGCGAAGGTTGGAAAATTGGGAAGTTTGATCAGGAGTGGAACTTTTTGATATCAAGGCAGATTTGAGTTTTGGAAGTTGTTTTAGGTCCATGGTGTCATTCGTGACTTGCGTGAGAAAATTTGAGGTAATTCGAACACGGTTTGATAGGTTTCGGCGTCGTTTGGAAAAGTGGAAATTTCTTAGCTTCACTGGGGTCATATTTTTATGTTTTTTGAGGTTGTTTGAGGGCTCGACAAAATTCTCATGATGTTTAAAAACTTATTGGTATGATTGATTGAGGTCCCAGGGGCCTCGGGTTAATTCCAGATGGTTGACGGTCAAAAATTAAAGTTGTGGGATTACTGAAGTTGTAGCCCTTCTGGTATGTTCACACATATGAGGCTTGTGGTCGCAAGTGCAATGCCGCAGTTGTGGCAGTGGTGCACATGTGCAGATTTTAGAGTATATGAGCAGAGGTCACAAGTGCGAGGTTAGTTCCGCACCTTTGTGGTCGCAGATGCGGCGTTATGGCGCAGGAGTGGATGGATCCCAAGTGCGATGAGGAATTTCAAATCTGCGATTTTCATAGATGCGGGGTGAGTTATAAGAGGTGGGCACTTGGTTAAGTGGTTTTCCCAAAAGCTTCATTTGGTCTATAAAATCATATGTGCAGGTGCGATCCCAGGCTCTGCAGGTGCGGGAATGTTTGGGTAGTTTTTTAAAATGAAGACTTTTGGGATTTTCCTCATTTTCGGACATTTTTAGCTTGAGTTTTGGTGACTTTGAAGAGGATTTTCGAGGGGATTCTTGCGATAAAGTCCTTGTTCTCACTTTTATTCAATAATCTTCTTCCCTTATTGATTTTTCCCCCCCTAGACTGTGTGGTTTTGAGGTGAATTTTGGGGGTTTGAGGCTGGGGAATCAGAGAGTGCAATATGGGGATTGGAGTGGCGTTTTAGTGTCAGATTTTGATAAAACTGGTATGGTTGGACCTGTGGTTGAATGAGATTTCGTGTTTTGTGAATTTTGTTGGATTTTGAGATATGGGATCGGGGGGTGGGGGGGGGGGGCTTTGAGCCAATTTTGGATTTTCATTAATAACTTCGTATTTTCTGATGGAATTGATACCTTTCACTCTTATTGATTGTATCACAATGTTTGTGGATAGATTCTGGGAATTTGGAAGCCGATTTGCGAGCAAAGGTGTGTTGGAGTAGAGTTGTGCTCGAAATGAGGTAAGTAAAACTTTTAAAGGTTGCTTAGAGGGTTCGAAACCCTGAATTACCTGTTGTGACCTGGTCAATTCCATAGCCCTATGCAGCAGATTTATCTTATTAATATCTGTGTTTTCATCATGTGATAAAGTAACTGAGCTATATATCATGCTAGAGATCTTGTTTAGGTTATACGTTGGTACTATTAGGACCCATAGTGGTAGTTTCTTGTTGTTGACTTATTGATTTCAACGAAATTTCATACTTAGTCATATTCATTCATTACATATCATACCTCACTCTCTGTTGCTATTTATTGAAACATCATACCATCATTATCAGGATAGTTTTATGCCATTATGTGACTATGAGAGAGGGATTGGAGTGATTCATGATTCAGTGAGGTCGATGGCCTGATTATGAGTGACATTTATGGGATCGGGCTACATGTTGCATCGATTTATTGATTTATGGTAGCGGTTGGATTGATGGAGCTGCTCTAGAGTTTGCACACACCCCTACTGAATGTGGTTGATTTATACTAAGGGATGGATCTTCCCCGGACACAGATCTTCTTCGAAGCATTTATACTTAGGGAAGGATCATCCGCATGGACTGAACATATACAGTAGTGAGTGATTGAGAATTTTGAGAGGTTGAGCACATGAGGCTTTTAGCATGGTGCATCATATACATCATGTTAATTGGCATGTAGAAGTAGAGAAGTTACATTCTTTGTATCATTCAATTTTGATCTATCTTAGTGTATTGAGTTTAATTGTTGAACTTGACAGCATGACTATGTTTTTGCACTGTTATTTCTATATTGAACTGTACTAGTTGAGTTCGTCACTTCTTTCAATCCAAGGTTGGTTTTGTTACATTTTGAGTTGGTTGTACCCACGCTACACCGTGCACCGCGTGTGCAGATCCAGGTACTATGGTCACGGCAGCTGCTGAGTTGTGTTGTCTAGATCTCCGGAGGCTATTGAGGGAGCTACATGGCATTCACATACCTAGACTCTCCCTTCTTATCTTTATTTATGTTTGAGTTCTTATTCTGTAGGCATTGAAGTAGACTATATCCCTATACAGATGCTTATGTACTTTATGACACCCTGGTTTTAGGAGAGATTTTGTATTAAGTTGCAAATTTTATTCTACTTTTAAATGGTTTTCCTTAAATATTAACTGCTTTCGGAGCATTTGGTTATTATGATTTAGATGTGTATTGTTTGGTATGGCTGGAATCTGTCCTGACTTTTGTAAAAATTATTTATTGTTAGAAGCTTGTAGACATATGTCATGTACGTAAAAGTTTGTATGGCCTTGTCGGCCAAGGTTCAGTATACAAGTGGCTATTTTGGTCTTATAGGCTCATATATCTTTTGTATAAGTTGGTATTACATGGTGTATTCTACTTATATCACGACAACATTCCGTCTCAGTTATCTATGATAGTATGACATGAAAAGATACATCATGTTTGTACTCGGTAGAGTAAGGTACTGAGTGAAAATTGTGGCCCATCGGTTTGGGTCGTTACAAAAGTGGTATTAGAGCAGTTATGTCCTAGGTAGTCTACAAGTCATGTCTAGTAGAGTCTTTTTTATGGGTGTGGTGCAACTAATAAGCGGAAGGATACAGGGCACTTAGGACTGTCAGTCTTTCTTCTTACTCAAGATCACGTGGTAGAGCTCACTTATAAGAATTCAAACTCCTAACTTCTATTCGTAACAAGATGATATCTACAACTGAAAAGACTATTGGTAAGAGAAATAGTAGTGAGAGAGTTCAGTCGGAGGAGCTCGATTGTTTATGATGCTTACGATATGTAAATGTAAAACCTTTGGTAGGGTATGTGCACTAAGACATGAAAGCTTCTTGATAAGGATCCCTAGGGAAAGAATGTCTATCCACTCATATGGTAAGGAATAAGGGAATCGAAAGGTAAATACAAGTTTTAATAAATAGAAGAAGCAAGGTCAAGAAGGGTACAAGGTACCTAATTAGCAGAGATAAACATTACCTACTATGCATGAAGAGAAATATAAGCATTTTAAGTTACCTTCATTAAAAACAGAGGAATGTACAATTGGCCACATCGATCTCAATTATGCCCTAAGGGGGTTAACATGCATAGTTTAAGAAAAGGATGGAGCATCAGAATCTGGTTGGGGTTAGAGTAACCCAAAATAGTGAATGGATTGTTTGTATTAGTTGACATTTCCAGAGGTTATTACAGATGTGGTAATAGATCTCCTGGTAAGACACAAAGGTGATGCAATCAAGAATATTACAATTAGATGTAAATAATAGCATGATAAAACAAGAAAAATTTCAAAGATAGACACTAAAATTCCTGCAAATGATAAATATTACCTTAGTTTAATTCTCGTCCCTAGTAGAGCAAGGACGTTGAACGACCCGAAGAGCTGATGAATGAAGCAAGGAACAAAAGCAAAATAATGTCTTGTTAAAGTCTTCACAAGAAACGGAGAGGCAGATATATTAGCAGAGTAATGAGAAGAGAGATAAGGAAGAACTATGAGTGAAATGTGATTCATGGGTGAAAACGGTAGAGTTTTAAATAATCTATAGTTATATGAAGAAAAAAAGACAAGAGGTGACAGCCTATGAGACAACAAAAGAATATAGGCCATAATGTCATATGCTCATTTCGAGAGATAAGCTCGTAACTCCAATGCGACTACCAAACGAAAAAGTTAGACCCAGAGTAATAGAAATCAGTATGGACTGGTGAACAAGGTAAAATAAACATGAATTAAGGAATGAGTGATTTGCCGGCATCGTGAGGATTTCACATTGTGTTTCGGCCATAATTAAAGGGACAACAGAAGAAAATTCATACGAAATTCAAAGAAAGGTCATTCAGGAAGACGCTTCCCTAAAGTAAGCAATGTGAGCAAAGTTAATCTTAAGTGACTATATGTGCCAGTTGTGCTAAGTATCAACAACGCGAGTAAAGGAATTTGTTATCCTTGGTAAAGAAGGATTGTCATAAGGCGAGTAAGGATCATTAATGTTGTGAAACGACACCAAAGACGAAGAGGTAAAACATCTATAGGTAGATCTTCATGCCTTCATCTCTTAGTACTCCCGTAAGGGGGGAATACAGAGTGATATGGCATTAAATCGCAATTAAGTGGTTCTAGTCACTATGGAATGGTAATGGAAGAATGAGATAAAAATCAAAAAGAAAAGAGATGGTACTTATCTAAAATCCTACAGATACGCTATGATTCTGAAAAATTGTGCAAGAACGACATCAAGTGAGGCATGGAACATGCAAGAACATGCAAGGGTTTTGAGGAATGACAAACTAACTCAGTCATGGACCAGGTCCTTCATGTGAGGCACAATGTTATCAACCTACACATGTGAGATACCCGTGAATGAGATAAGTCTCAGTGATAAAGCAGCAATATCTCCTAAACTAATCAAAAAGGTTGCATATCGGATGAGGAGAGAAAGTCTCCTTATGAGAAGAGAACACAATCCGGATAAAGGATAGGGCTGGAGTTTGAGTTGTTCAAGGACCCAACTTCGATGGAAGATCATAAATTAAGTCTTATTCAAACTCTAATTAATAATTCATTAAATAACAATTTTTGTTCTCTTTTACAGGCATTGCACAAACGCAGAAGTGAAACAAAATTGAGAGCAAAAAGCGAGGGAATTTTGCAAGAAACTTATGTGAGATTTGAGTGTGCATTTCTGAAGCTACTTGGACAAGATAGAAGAAACAATTTCATTGTGTCTTTCTTTTATTCTAGTTCAATCGTAGTAGGTGATTTAAGTTTCTACCTTTCAGCTTTTCATAGAAGCATTTGTACTAGGTACTTTGAGTATTCAAGTTATAGTTAACTTGAAGGGTCGCAACAGTTGAGGTTGTGTGCTACACATGGATTAGAGTTTAATCATTAGGTTTACAAGAGTTTTGTAAATGCTATTTTGGCTAAGTGATTTTACTGGAAGTTTTGAAAAATCCTACTGAGTAGTAGGTCATGATTTTCTCATTTTTTGAGCTAGGTGTTTTCCACGTAAAACTCAGTGTGTTCTTTATTTTATGTACTTTTAATTCCACAATCAGTAGTAGTAAGTAGACCTAGAAGAACCATGTTCTTCTAGAGCAAAAATTGGGTAACACACAAATCACCCCCCCCCCCCCCTCCATGTGTTATTGATGATTAGATCATCACTTGGTATAAGAGTAGGTTATCCTTGAAGAGGCTAACACCTTGGTAAAAGATCAAGATGAGTGCACCACCTGGGAACTGGGAAAGGCAATCCACTACTAGGACTCCACTATTCAAAGGACAATACTATTCTTGGTGAAAAAATAGGATGAGATATCAAATAATTGGAGAGGACTATGAACTGGGACATAGTCACTGATGGCCCCTTAGCAACTACAAAGAAGAATGAGGAAGGAGTGGAAGTACCAAAGACAAGAGCTGACTGCACTGCTGAAGACCTAAAAAAGTGGGAGAAAAATGCTAAGGCCAAGAAATGGCTTGTGTGTGGACTAGGTCCAGATGAGTACAACAGGACCCAAAGTTGTACCACTAAAAGGAAATCTAGGACACTTTGCAAGTGGCTCATGAAGGAACACCTCAAGTGAAGAGGTCTAGAGGAACACTACTTTATTATCAATATGAGAATTTTACTATGAAGGAAGGAGAAACTATGCAGGAGATGTATACCAGGTTCACTACATTGAAAAACAAACTTAAGTCTCTTGGAAGTACTATTCATGAAGAAGACAAGGTTGAGAAAATCTCGACAAGGGTTCTACCAGTCTCATGGGAAAGAAAAATTGGTGCTATTCAAGAAACTAAGAATATTGCTACCCTCAATCTACATGAACTATTTAGAAATCTTACTGCCTATGAACTAAGAGGAAAACCATGAAGATGGACACACCCAAAGGAAAGAAGTCTGGCTCTCAGAATCGCTGAAGGTTCAAATATGGAGGATGATGAAATGGCTGTGATAACAAGGGATTTCAAAAGGTACCTGATGAGAGGAAAGAGTTCTTCAAGAGATAAAACCTTCACTAAACAAAGGGCTCCCAAGAAACAGACCCATGAGGGTTGTTACAAGAGTGGTAAGACTGATCACATGATCAAGAACTGCCCTCGATGGGAAATTGAGTGGAAGAAAGAATGGGCTAAATGGAGCAACAGGAAGAGGGAACAGGTTCACCCTAAAAGGAATAAAGGATTAACAAAGGCTACGGTTGCTGTCTGGGAGAAACATCAGATGAGGACACAGAGGATGAAACTGAAGATGAACAGGCCTTTATTGCCATCAGAGAATTAGATAATGAATTAGAGGTAAGTATTCTTTATCTCAAAGACAAGATTAATTTTTTTTCTGAGGAAACGTTGTTGAGCTATTACTAGACTTCATTGATGAGTTTGAGATAATTAACAATGAGAAGGAAGATCTGTCGAGGGAATGTGTGATACTAAAAGCAAAATGCAAAAGTCTTGAGTCTAGGGCTAGGGAGAGTGATAGCAAAAATGCTGAGTTGAAGAACCAGGTTCTTGAACTTGACACCAATGTCCTAGAACTTATATCTGAAAACATAAAACTGAAACTAAGAACAATAAAGAAGAAAGCTGATCACTAATGAAGGATGAGTTGTATAAGAAGGATGAATTGATTAAAGTCCTAAAATAATATTAGGAAAAGTGAAACATGAAAAGAACTTGCAAATAGAACGAGGCTTCAGATGCCCTTTCTTGGTTTCAAGAGCATCACTGAAGCAACAAAAGAGGAATTGGCTATGGGACTCAAGCACCAAAGTGGGACCCTAAAAGCAAGTACCTCACACTTCCTTAAAATAAAATCTGCACACATTGTGGCAAGACTGTCCATTACAAAAGTTAGTGTAATGCTAAAGAAAACGCCAGTTGAAAGAAAAAAGCCTATGTCCAAGAGAAATGTAAGTTTACTGGGTGGGCAAGAAGGAATTTGATTCATCCTTTTTCCTGTAAAAATGGACCCAAACTTGTTTGGTTCCTAAGACTATCCCCAGATTTGTATTTGCAGTTCCAAGTGAAAGGAAGTAGCCAAATATTGTAGTGGCTTCTCATTACGTATGACTAGGAGCAAGGACCAAGTCTTTTCACTTGAGGACTTAAAAGGAGGCAATGTCTCCTTTGGAAATGGGAAGAAAGGTGAGATTGTAGTGGCTGCTCATTACATATGACTAGGAGCAAGGACCAAGTCTTTTCACTTGAGGACTTAAAAAGAGGCAATGTCTCCTTTGGAAATGGGAAGAAAAATGAGATTCTTGGGGTTAGAAAGGAAGGTAAGACTGACTCTCACCCTATTGAGAATGTCTACTCAATACATGGCTTGAAATATAGCATGATCAGTGTTTCACAACTGTGTGATAGAGGTAACCTTGTAGCATTCTCCTCTACTAAATGCTTTATCATTAATTTTACGCACTGACAAGATTTTTTTGCAGGGAAAGGGAGTTAACAATATTTACATTGTAAATTTTTCCACTCACTCAGAAAATGAACATACTTGTCTAAGTGTGCTGGATAATGATCCCCTCATACGGCACAAAAGACTGGGTCATGCAAGTCTAAATAAGCTAAACAAATTATTCTCTAAGGACTTGGTGATAAGATTACCTAATATCAAGTTCAAGGAAGACAAAGTTTGTGAGGTATGTGCAAAGGGGGAGCAGGTAAGATCATCCTTCAAAAGCAAGAAAATTGTAAGTACAACCAAGTCGTTTGAACTGATCCATTTATATCTATGTGGTCCAATGAGAACCATGAGCAGAGGTGGAAAGAAATATGTAGTGGTGCTTGTTGATGATTACTCTAGATTTACCTGGGTTCTATTTATAACTTCCAAAGACGAAACATTTAATATATTTACTGCATTTGTTAGAAAAACATAGAAACAATTAGGAAATCAACTTGCTTCCATTAGGGCTGACCATGGAACCGAATTTAAAAATTTCAAGTTTGTTGAATTTTGTGATGAAAATTGTATAGATCCTAATTTCTCCGCCCCTAGGACTCCTGAACAAAATGGAGTAGTTAAAAGGAAGAATAGGACTCTTGAGGACATGGCTAGAACCATTCTGCTTTCTAGTAAATTGCCTCATAACTTTTAGGCATTGACGGTAAACACTTCATGTTACATAATCAATAGATGCATGACTAGACCTCTAGTAGAGAAAACTCCCTATGAGTTACTTAAAGGGAGAAAACTAAACATTTCCTATCTTAGGGCATTTGGTTGATAATGGAAAGGACTCTCTAGGTAAGTTTGATTCCAGAACTGATGAGGAAGTATTCTTGTGATATGGATCAAACAGCAACAGGTAGAAATTGTTAATAAAGTTGGTTGTATTCCAATATTTTGTGATAACACTAGTGCTATAAGTATGACAAAGAACCATGTACATTGTAAGAGGACTAAGCACATAGATGTTAGACACCACTTCCTAAGAGATAACTATGAGAAAGGACTAATCTCCATAGGATTCTGTGCTACTAATAAGCAAATTGTTGACATTTTCACTAAAGCACTAACTAGAGAAAACTTTGAGAGGAACAAGTTAGAATTAGGGATGATTAATATCATCTAATAGGTCCAGTTCAGAATGCACAATGAAAAAAAAATGAAATTTTGTTTTTGGTTAGGAGTTCTATTCTTTGTGTATATAACTAGATTAATTCTTACTCAGCTTCATACTTGAATTAGTATACTCATGTAACTTGTGTATATATGATTCACTGATCTTTTACAAAAATTTTCTATTATGATCTGAGGCATGTTCAAGAGAGTTCTATATGAAGAACCTAGTTCATCAGTATTAGTTCATGTGAAAATACATGTATGTTTTCAATACTTTGCATAATTAGAAACATTAACAATTCAAACATGAGCAAAAGTCCGGTCATTGCCAAATTCCTAAAAAAATTTATCCGTTGAGGCATTGAACTAGTGTATTCCATTTAGAACTCTAAAACTATGATTTTTGCCTAAAATCTAGTGAAGCCAAATAAATCATTAAAGGACTGTAATTAAAGGTTGATTAGACTTTTCTTTTACCTCTGAAAAGCTGCCATTACTGAGTAAATGTCTAATTTATTTTAAATACACACCAAACCTCTAATCTTCTTCATTATGCAATAACCATCAAAAATTTCCTCCAGTTCTAAAATCACTTCTCCTCTCAAGAATTCCCAAAATTCTCTTGTTCAAAAATTCCCAAAGCTTCTTAAAAAACGAAGAACCATGTCTAACCCCCAAGATAATCCTGGTACTCTCCCACCACCAACTCTATCAAATAAATCCTTATCTACTCCTCTGAGTGAGTCCAAAACCTAGGTTTTGTTGTCTAGAAAAACTGTAGAATCTGGGGATAAGAGAAAGGTTTTAAATGAGGGATTGAAAGCTAGCGAAAGGAAAAAAAGCCCAGCACAAGAATCTGACTCCAGTTCTGAGTTTGAATCCTTTATATCTGCCAGTGAATATGAAGAAAATGGGTCTGCTGACATTGAGAAAATTAAAGAAACCCTTGTTGAGGTTAGTTCTTCTGTGGTTGAAAACTTAGAAAATAGGTTTGTTCTAGTTAGACCTATTAGAGATGTTAAGGTGGATGAATCAACTAGGAGTAGGAAACAAAGAGAAAAGGAGAAGTTCTTGCTATATGTGGAATAGAAGAAAATAGTGGCACAAAGTCAGGGGGAAGTGGATCCGGGGAAGCAAATGAAGGTTGGTTTCAACTAAGAAAACAAAGAGATGAACCCTGTTCATCTGCTGAGGAAACTCTAATTCTGAAAGAGGTTGGGGCGAGTTATTACCCAAAGAAATGCAAATCTACCTCATAAGTGGACCCAACAGTTCCCAAGCCATCCAAGAAAAGAAAGACTTCATCCTCAAAATCTACTGCCCCTTCAGTACCTAGGGGAAGGGCTACAAGAAGCAGGGTAAGACAAAGTGAAGCTAAACTACAAAAAGCTCTGAAAGAAAGCAAGAAAAAGAAAATAGAGAAAGGAAAGAAAAAGATTGCAGAGTCCTCTAAGGTTGAAGAAGAAGAGGAGATGGAACTCGTCCTTCAAGAAAGGGGAACAACAGTGGAGGTTTCTATGCCAAAACCTAAAAAGTCAAAGACTTCTACCATGAAGTCTCCTTCTGTACTTGTGTCTGATGAACCCCTACTAGCCAAAAGGACAAGATTTGCAATGAAAGGCAAACAAAAGAAAATTGTTGAAGAAGATGAAGAGTGGAGTGGAGAAGAAGAAGAGGAATCTTAGAAGGAGCAGGATAAGTTTGCCATATTTGGTAGAAGAAAAATTCTAAAAGGAAGATGAGATTGTTGGATGTTCTAACTGCACAAGGTAGGAAGGACATAGTCCTTGAAATGGATGGGAGGCTAGCCAGGAATGAGCTGATTGAATTTATGGACAGTGTTGTTATGAAGGATGGAGTAGTCACCATCCTAGTGAAAGGAGTGAAGGCGGAGTTTGGTGCACTCAAACTGGGTGAGATTCTGGACATACCCACTGAGGGGTATGATGATTATACAAGGCAAAGGTGGCCATTCTTGATTCTCTTCCCACTGTTGTTGAAATCAATCGAAGGTTTTGTGATTCTGAAGATGTTTCTAAAGCCAACTTCAAAAAGTCAATTTTTTTTCTTTTTCACGGGCCGACTTCATACATTCTATTACCTCAAAGCCATGCCAGCCTGGAGTTAATTCTATCTATGGACAGCCTTTTTTTTAAGACCTAATCTTGGTGTGCAGTAGAGTGAAATGATACCTGAGCACAAGGTCTTGTGTGAATTTTTCAACAAGTGCTTCTTGTCTAGACATGAGAGAAGACACACTGCAAATTACATAGACGTGGTTCTTATGGAGTGCCTGGAGAGAGAAATGCAAATCAACTGGCCTACTTTCATTGTCAAATTACTAGAGAGGGTCAGTAATGGCTCTAAGGCACACGCTACTCCATATAGGTTCATACGGACTACTGATTTGGACTGGTTGAATGTACCTTCGAAGAAATGGTAATGGCATCAAGGAAAGAACATTTTAGTGTTAAGACTCTCCTGGCTTGTGAGTATCCAGTCAATGTTATCCCAGTTGAACCTGGTCCATCTTTAAGGACACCCATAAACAGTAAGGTTAGGGCTTTGGTTCAAGAGTGTGGAACTAAGGATGATGAAATTGCTAGGCTGAAGGCATGTGTGGCTGAATTGGAAACTGAAAGAGATGGCCTTAGAACTGAGCTAGCAAAAAAGGAGAAAAGTGATGGAATATTATATGCTAAACTTTCTAAAATCTAAACCCTCTAGTTCCTCCAAGCCCTAGGTCTCACAATACTTGTCTTTTGAACCAGTCTAGTAACCCCTGAGTGACCTAGATTAGGGATGTTTCTGTTTTCTTTGGGCTCATATTTTGGAAGTTTTTTTTCTTTTTATGGTCTGTTTATGAAGGAATATCTCTATTAATGACAAAATGTTGTTTTCTCTTGTTTAATCATGATTCTGTTCTTAATGGATTAATTATATTTGTTGATTATTGATAATTGTACAATGCTTTCACTTGCAGTTGCCCCAGTGGTCATAAATACTTATTAAATTCTGGGATTCACAATGTATGCAACTTTTCGATGATGCCAAAAGGAGAAAAGATATTGTGTTTACACATTATTTTGAAATAAGTAATATTTATAACCTAATTAACCTGGTCCTTGATGATAAATAAAATTTTCTAAGTTAAGTGTTTATGGTTAAGCTGAGTTCCTGCAGGTTCTCTGATCAATGAAAGCACAGAGTTTGTCATCATTAAAAAGGGGGAATTTGTTGGCCCGAGAACAGATAATGGTTTTGAAGAATGAAAAATGAAGTCAGTCATGGACCAGGTCCATTATATGAGGCAAATTGTTATCAACCTATACATGTTAGATACGCGTGAAGAGGTAAGTCTCAGTGATAAAGCAGCAATATCTCCTGAACTAATCGAAAATGTTGCATATTTGACGAGGAGAGAAAGTCTTCTTATGAGAAGATAAAACAATCCTGATAAAGGATAGGGTTGTAGTTTGTGTTGTTCAAGGGCTCAACTTCGATGGAAGATCAGAAATTGACTCTCATTCAAATGCTAATTACTAATTCATTAAATAACGTTGATTGTTCTCTTTTACATGCATTGCACAAATATAGAAATGAAACTAAATTGATAGCAAAAAGTGAGGAAATTTTGCAAGATATTTATGTATGATTTAAGTGTGCATTCCTGAAGCTACTTGGACAAGATAGAAAAACCAATTTGATTACGTCTTTCTTTTATTCTAGTTCAATTGTAGTTGGTGGTTTAAAGTTATACCTTTCAGGTTTCATAGAAGCATTTGTACTAGGAACTTGAGTATTCAAGTTAGGGTTAACTTGAAAGGTCGCAATAGTTGAGGTTGTGTGCTACACAGGGACTAGAGTTTAATCCTTAGGTTTACAAGAGTTTTGTAAATGTTGTTTTTGCTCAGCGATCTTAGTGAAAGTTTGGGAAAATCCTACTAAGTAGCAGGTCATGGTTTTTTTACCTTTTGAGCCAGCTGTTTTCCACGTAAAAATTATTGTGTTCTTTATTTTATGTACTTTTAATTCCCCAAACAGTAGTAGTATGTACACCTAGAAGAATCAGGTTCTTCTAGAGAGAAAATTTGTCAACATAAATCACCACCCCCTCTTGTGTGTTGTTGATGATTAGATCATCAATTGGCATCAGAGAAGGTTATCCTTGAAGAGGCTAACACCTTAGGAAAAGATAAACAAGAGTGCACCACTTGGGAACTGGGAAGGGCAATCCACTGCAAGGCCTTCACTCTTCAATGGACGGTACTATTCTTTAATGGAAAAATAGGATGAGAGATCATATCATTAGAGATTACATAGTCACTGATGGCCCCTTGGCAACTATGAAGAAGAATGAGGAAGGAGTTGAAGTACCAAAGACAAGAGCTGGCTGCACTGCTGAAGACCTCAAAAAGTGGGAGAAAAATGCTAAGGCCAAGAAATGGCTTATGTGTGGACTAGGTCAAAATGAGTACAACAAGATCCAAAGTTGTACCACTGCTAAGTAAATCTGGGACACTTTGCAAGTGGTTTATGAAGGAACACCTCAATTAAAGAGGTCCATAGGAACACTACTGTATTCTCCATATGAGAATTTTACTCTAAAGGAAGGAGAAACTATCCAGGAGATGTATACTAGGTTCACTTCATTGACAAATGAACTTAAGACTCTTGGAAGGACTATTCTTGAAGGACAAAAGGTTGAGAAAATCTTGACAAGGGTTCTACCCGTCTCATGGGAAAGCAAAATTATTGTTATTCAGGAATCTAAGAATATTGCTAACCTCAAGCTGGATAAACTAATTGAATATCTTACTGCCTATGAAATGAGAAGGAAAACCATGAAGATGGACACACCTAAGAAGGAAAGAAGACTGGATCTCAGAATTGCTGAAGGTTTATATCTGGAGGATGATGAAATGGCTATGATAACAAGGGATTTCAATAGGTACCCGATGACAGGAAAGAGTTCTTCAAGAGATACAACCTTCAATAAACCATGGCCACTTGAGAAAAAGACCAATAAGGGTTGTACAAGTGTGGTAGGACTAAGCAAATGATCAAGACTGCCCTCAATAGGAAATTGAGTTGAAGAAAGAACGGGCTGAATGGAGAAACAGGAAGAAGGAACATGTTCAACAAAAGAGGAACAAAGGATCAAAAAAGGCTATGGTTGCTGCCTGGGGAGAAACATCAGATGACGACTCAGAGGATGAATCAAAAGATGAACATGCCCTTATGGCCATCGGAGAATCAAATGATGAACGAGAGGTAAGTATTCTTCATCTCAAAGACAAGATTAAATTTCTGTCTAAGGAAAGGATGGCTGAGCTATTACTAGGCTTAAAAGAAAGTGCCACGAAGAAGGCAGTAAAAATATCAGTTCAGATGCAAACCTATAAGCATTAGGGAACAGAGGAAAGCAACTACGGATGATTATAGGCAAGGAAAAACATAAAAAGGTTGTAATAAGCTCACAACTTTATAAGAATCAAGGTTTCTCATGAGGAGATAAGGAATAAGGCTTCAACCTAAGCATAAGCACCTAAAAAAGAAATGCTCATGCAACAACAGTCTCGCAACAATATTGTAAGCACTCCAAATGAAAGTGGCACCTATCGTGGCTAATGAACGAGAAGTAAAGTCAAAAGTAATATTCAAAATCATATGAGTTGTATGAAAACAATAGCAAATATGAGCACTAATATAAGCTAAATATGGATGCAACAAGGGGGAGGAAAGATCAGGAAAAAACTAATAGCTTATATTTAAAGCTGAGAAGGAACGGAAAGAATCATTCGATTAATAATTCAGAGTTAGTAACGTTATGAAGCACTTAAAAGTTTGGTGCTTTACATGTTGACAATCATAGAGACATAGAAAACTCTGGCATAAGTTAAAAAGAAAGAATTGATCCTAGGGCATAGACAAATTATTGAGTTGTTAGAAGATTATATCATGGATATTCCATAATGACCATGAAAGGCAAAAGTAATAACTAATACAAGGAGCCACATATCGGAAGGTAGCTGAAGCCTACATAAAGGTAAACTACAGGATAGAGGAAACTAAGGAGACACATCAACTAAGTAAATCAAAAGATTGATCTTTGGACCCAGGAAATTATTAACATCATGATTGAGAAAATTGCAAGATAATTCTTAATATGAGAGATACAAAAGAGAAAGTACAACAACCATATTCTATAATGGACCTAAAATAGAGACAGCTGGAAAACTACTTGTCTCATAAGGAGTCAGTACGGAGCTCCCACCTGGTAATGTATGCTCCGGAGGTGCAAGTATTATAATAGAGCTTCAAGTTATGGACGTGAATTATAATTATGTGGAAAGGTGTTCATGAAAGAGATAGAAGGTATTATATAAGATTTTAAGGTTGTAAAGTAAATGTGAAAAACGTATGAAATACTCAAATGTAGAAGGTTGTCAATAGTCCATACTTCGGATAATAAGCTAAAAGTGCAGGGATTCAATATCCAGAAATGATAGCTGCATTGTCAGTAGCATATCTTCTAGCCTATGGTTTCTAGGTATCGAAAGGTCTAGTTAAGAAAGTAAAAGAAGAGTTTGAGATAATGTGATGTCTTGCATGATGTTCCATAATAACATAAGGAAATATATGGTGCAAGCAAGTTGAAGAAAGGTTGCGAGTAGTATAAATGAATGTGTAGGTCATAAGATAAAGTATGGTAAAGGGACAAGGTTTTAATAAGACATGAGTAAGGATAAGAAAGGGCAAGTGAGAAGGCGAAGTCCTCAAGACTAAACACATGAATACAAGAGAGCTGATGGTTTCTCCAAGTTATAAAAAGCTCAGTGTTACCTAATTGAGTATAAGACTAGTAGCGTTTGGAGCAGATGGAATGCTACCCTGGTAATAAAATGAAGGTGTAATTGTGATAGATGAAGGATGACGTTTGGCCCTTCGATTGAGTAATAATTCCATGAATTGCATAGGATTAAAATACCCACGTAAGGTAAATCATATTGGGATTCTATGAAATATGATTATGGAAGTATAATATTGTATTCCCCTGGTGGATCAAGACAATCACTTCAAATGACATGATGTGATGTGAGCCCTAGCGGCAATATTACATAAGACATCAAGTTATCAGTGATAGCTGATACATCAACATTAAGGTGAATCGACAATGGATGGACAAAAAGTCACCAAAGATGAGGTAAGATTAGGACGTCATTCTTAAGATGAACAGTAATATAGAAGTAATAAAACTCATAGATTTATACATATATGATAAAGAGCAATAATAGTATCTTTGAGTTGGCAGCAGACCTCAGTGACGATAAATGAAGTAAAATTTATAGTATAATATGGCCTTCCTTGATGCGCTAATGTCATACAGATGGATAACCAGGTATATAAAATAAGATATAACAATATTTGTATTGTTAACAAAGTACCGAGCGAAGAACTTCAGTATACCTATAGATTCCCAGAAAGAAATCTTATTAAGCTCTATATATATTTATAAAGTATGCCTAGAGATTGACTAAAAGCTAGAGGAAACAAAGGATAGAAGAGTTTCATAAGCGCACTTATAGGCAAAAAATAGTACATACTACATGATAGAAGGTAGCAACAATTACGAGATTGAAACGAATTCAATCACAAGTCATGACGTGGGAAAGAGGCCTAAAGGGGAGAATGCCCTGGCCTTTGGATTTATTCACAGAACAACTTCCTAAATGGCAAGGAGAGTGTTGAGTTATACATAAGACCGTTAAGTTATGAAAATGAAAAGTGCGTCAATCAACATTCGAGAACGAATATTAAAAAAGGGGGAATGATGTTAGGCCCCACAATATGATATTAAGCTTTGCAATATTACATTACAATGATGTTACAGTATTAAATTATGATGATGTTGCACCTTTTAGTATTGTACGTTGAATTTATCGTAAGGTAATTGACATCAGTGCATGGAAAAGATTATTTGGATATTATAAGGATTATGCTATTCTAAACAAGTGCTCAGTAAAGTGGTAAAGGTGAGAGAGCAAGCAAATTGAAGGAAATGAACTTTGTTGAGATTTTACATTTTGGAATAAAATACGGTCCAAGCTAAAATACCTTGTATTTATGAATAAAAACCATACAAGATAATATATGACAATAATTGTGATGTGTATAAGGTATGCCAAAAACTAAAATATTCTGTATAATTTAAAATAATTCTTAATTAAGGAGATAATTGATTAATAGTATAGATATTTATTGTATTAAAAATGATTATGTGGATAAGGACATCCTTTTGGAGTTGCCACGTGACATTAAGCCAAGCCACAGTGGAAAAATGTCCATGATGAGTCAAAAAGACAAAAGGATGCCTTGGTTACACGTATCATTTGGATAATTAAGAGAATTGGACATAAGTTGCCTAATCTGGTTTCTTACTTGAATACAATTTCAAAAATATGACCATAAACATTATTATTTTTGTTTCTTATTGATAACATTACTTGCAAAGATCCAACAACATTGAAAACTCTTTCGTACGGAACTTTCTTTCTCAGGGGGAGTGTTATGAACCCTTATAACACTAAGATAATGCGATTTTGCGATCCTAGAGTATAGTATAATATTTTTCAGGAATATCATATAAATTTTTTTCTACTTCGATTTACCATTATGTGTTGTCTTAGTTAATAGTGTTAGAGAAATTTTTAAGAGAATCAGTTCAAATATGTTAAGATTATTCTTTTCTTTCATTCTACATGATTTATACGACACAAACAAAATGATCAAATGCACAAATTTTATAAATAAATTTATTTATAGAAGTATTAGAGATGTCTATGTTCTTGAATTCCCTTATGTGTTATTATTGTATCTTCTATTCATGAGTCTCGAAAATACGTAAATTAATAAAGTTTGTTTCATGATATTTATCAGACATATAATGGTCTTAAGACGTTCCAAAAGATTTTATTGACGTACTTCTCATACATTTCATTCATTTACATTAACTCATTTCCCGACTACGATATATACGTGGATGTGTGTGTGTGTGTATATATATATATATATATGTGTGTGTGTGTGTGTGTGTGTGTGTGTGTGTGTGTGTATGTGTACGTATATGGGACATGGGTAAAGGTTATAGCGTTACATATGCACCACCACCTGATCAGCTGGTATATATAGATGCGTTTTCCCACGGTGTCCGAGATGATATGATGGGATACCCTCCGAGGGCTGATGATGTTATGAAACAAGTACCTATGCAAGACATGGTACATAGGTATTCTGTCATGTTGACTTTGGTTATCTCATGGTGCCCCTTTTGGCCCACTCACCTATGTTGATGTAATATGAAAGATACGTTACATTGGTACTCGGATGAGCAAGGTACCGGATCCCGTTGCAGCCCATCCATTTGGGTCATGACAATGATTTTCAACATATATGCTGCATGTCTAAAACTTCGAACTCTTAAGTGCGTTTATATCGTACTATGGGTAATTAATTGAATAAATCCTTTTATTCCTTCTCATCTTTCTTTAAATATAAGCAATTACTTTTCCTAGGCCGTCTTCCCCCTTGTTGAGCGCATATGTAGCTTACGTTAGTGCAATATATAATGTCATTCCATACAACTCATATGATCTTGAATATAACTTCCGATTTTACCTCGCGTTCATTAGCCACGGTAGGTGTCGTATTCTATGGAGTGCACACAATATTGTTTTGAGACTGTTATTATAGAACTCGTTCACTCCTTAGGTCACTGAGCTTAAGTCGAAGCCTTCTTTCTTACTTTATGAGATAGTCTTTCATTGGTAAATTTAGGGAGGATACTCTGGCTCTTGCAAAGCGGTAAGCTTATTACATTGTATATCCAATAGAATCTTGATGTCCTTTCCTCGCCTATAATTATCTGTAGTTACTTACCTTCACGAACTTGGGCTTGTAGGATTGCTTTCGAACTGATATTTTTACTATCTTCTTAGTGGCACTCTCTTTTATTCTCGTAATACTTATACGGTACCTTTAACTACCCTAACTCCTATCTGAATATTTCTCAAGTATTATAATGATATTACTGCGAGGGTGAATTCGCTATATTGGGTTTTACTAGGTTTATCTTGCACAATCTGCTGACTCATCTGTAACCTCCTGTTTAGCAATAACTAGGATCTTGCATAATTAATTAATAACTACTCATTGGCCCATTCTCATATCAATATTCCGCCTAATCTTTCTTGGGCTATTTTCTATGTCTTGCTTACGTCTCGCACTGGCTCCTTATCTATCAATAATATCTCGGGCAGGGACCCGTACTTTCTTTTGTTGACGTCATATTTGTATAATGTTTTCAAATTGTAGCATATCTTTAGGATTTGAATGAGTGCAATCTCGTCCCTTGTCTCATTTTTTATCCCATTCTTCCTTCACCATTCCATAGTTACTTGAACCACTAAATTATGACTTAATACCATGTCATTCCATATTCCCCCTTTTAGGGGAGTACTAAGGTTTAGAGCTACGATGATCTATGTATAGATATTTTACCTCTTCATCTTCGGCATCTTTTCACATCATCGATGACCCTTACTTTCCTAGCGGGTAATCCTTCCAATACTTTCATTGCTTTTTACCATATGGATGGATAGATATTCATGCCTTAGGACTCCCTTTTCAATAGCTCACACGTCTTGATCTGCTGTAGATCTCATATTTACTCATCATAAGCATGGTAAAAAGTCAAGTTTCCTATGACTCAACTCTTCCACAACTGCATTCAATCCTTTACCAGTCGTCTTTCTATACGTAGCTATGTTTGCACTATAAGTAATATAAGATTTAGGAATTTGAGTTCTTACAACTAAGCTCTACAACACGATCTAGAGTAGGAAGAAAGAGTGATAATTCTAAATGCCCCGTAGCCTCCTGCTTATAAGTGTGGTGCACGACATACCCATAAACAAGACTCTACTAGACAAGAATTGCAGACTCCCGAGGAGAAAACTGCTCTAATAGCACTTTTGTCACGATCCAAATCGATTGGCCGCAATGGGCACCCAGTACCTTACTCAATCGAGTACCGACATAACATATCTTTCCATGTCATACTATCATAGATAACTGAGTCGAAAGGCTACCGTGATATAAGTGGAATACAACATGTAATACCAACTTATACATAAGACATACGAGCCTATAATACCAAATTAACCACTCATACACTGAACATAGACCGAAAACACCATACAATCTTTTATATACATGACATATATCTACAAGCCTCCAAACATACATAATTTTCTTAAAGGTTATGACATATTCCCGCCATACCAAATAATACATGTCTAAATCATACTAACCAAACAAGTAGCTCCGAAACGCACCAACATTTTTCACTGATAGCCTACTTGAAGGGCGCTCGAACTATCCATCGGGACATGTGCGCATGAAATAAAGCATCCCCAAGCAAAATGGATGTTAGTACAAATAATGTACCTACTATTTAAGGAGTGAAAATTAGTAAATAAATAGACATGAGAGATACATGGAGTAAAAGACTTGACATGTAAGTCTGGATAACTCTGTAAATCATTAAATACTTATCGTGTCTTGCATACGCATGTGAATGTCATGTAGTGCATAGGTATATGTGTTCATAACATCATCAAGCCTCTTAGGGCATCCCACCATATCATCTCGGCTATTATGGACAAAATCATCAACGTATACCAGTTGCTCAAGTTGTGGTGCATATATAATACCGTAACCTCTTCCCATATTCCCCATATATAAGGTTACAGTGTTATATATGCACCACAATTTGAGCAACTGGTATACGTTGATGATTTTATCCACAATAGCCGAGATGATATGGTGGGATGCCCTCAGAGGCTTGATAATGTTATGAACACATACGCACACACGCGCACACACACAAACACACACACACACACACAAAAACATATATATATATATATATAACACTATCTGGCCATGGGTCAATGTACATGTATAAATGAATGCAATGCATAAGAAGTGCGTCAATAAAATCTCTCGGAGTGCCATATGACCATTATGCCTTTGATTAATATCAAATAAACTTTATCAACTTATGTTTTTTTTGAGACCCATAAACAGATGATAAAATAATATGTTACATGGGGAATCAAGAATATAAGCATCGCTAGTATTTCTATAAATAGAGTCATGTATCGAAATTGTCCATTTTTTCGTTTCGTTTGAGTCGTATAGATTATACCATAAAGAAAGAAGGGATAGCCTTATCATACCTAAGCCGATTCTCTTGAAAATTCCTCTAATGCACATTAATTGCGACAACACATTACGACAGATCAAAGTATGGCAAAATTCGTATGATATTCTTGAGAAAGAATGCACCGTAGTCCCATTAAAATCGCAAAATCTCATTACTGTTATGCAAAATAATTACGGATAAAACAACATGCTGAATAAAAATGACGTAGATCTCTCTCACTTTGTAAAATATTTTTATGAAAGCATGTAAAACAGTCTGCTGAAGCAACATAAATGCTCAATTACAAAATATAAGGAAATCTCTTACTTAAAAGACTTGTGGGCCAACTTTTAAGGTTTATTTAATCTAAAATTTTCCCTACACATGCCACCTATTTGTCAATACCAATGAGTCACAATGACTTAACTCCTTGCTGCCACGTTCTTGGATTAATAATCTTATCCAATAGCTTAATTCCTTAATTAAATTGTTAATCTCCCATTAACTTATTAATCTCCCACTACCAATAATTAATCAATTATCCACATATTTAAGAACAATCTCAAATTTTTTAAAATACCAATTACTTTTAAGACACTTTATACTTTTTTACTATCATGGTCATGTGGTACCTTATATGGCACTAGTCCATAGCTTGGAACGTATTTTATCTCAAAATGAAAAACTTCGACGAAACACATTTTCTTTGATTTGTTTACTCTATCACCTTTAACGAACATGTTTGAACTATCATAATACTTATATATTAAAAATAATCTTATTCCTGAGCTTACGTAGATTATTTTACAATGTAACTTTAACGTACAAAAATGCGAGATGTAACTTCTCATTTCTGAGTTTATTTCAATTTACTTATGGCGTACTTTTATGTACGAAAATTTGGGGTGTAATACTGGCTATGGATCGTATAGTGCACATCACAGTCACTCATCTCGCATTGTCCTTCCATCTTAGAGTTTGTCTCGTGCATTATCACCTCAAGGTTATTCTGTATCGGGTCCTTCTTATAGTTATTCTAGTTCCCAAGGCCCAGCTCAGTACTTATCGCCATTCATAGGGATGAGTTGTTTTGAGTGTGGAGATTAGGTCACGTGAAGATTATTGTCCCCATCTTTCAGGAGGTCCAGCTTTATAGAGGACTTAGCATATGACTTTAGCAACATTTACTTCACCACTCACCCAGCATGCTGGGGGTGGAGTTCAAGAAGCTAGTGGTCACCCTAAAGGGGGAGGCTGATCAGGTGGCGCCTGTCATGACCCGAATTTTCTATCCTCGGGAGTCATGATGACTCCTACTAGTGGAAGCTAGGCAAGCCAACTATTCCAATTTAATTACCCTTTTCAAGTTTTATGTCCTTAAATATTTCAAAACAACATAACAAAAGCAACGGAAATAGTAGTAACAAAAATAATGCGGAAGATGAAATCTGATAGTTTAGATTAATACAAACTGCGGGGTCTAAGTATACCTCTACCTAGACATTAGTGTCACGATGTCACGGACCATCTACGAATACAACAAATAAGGTCTGAATAGAAATACATGGATCTGTCTCTAAATAAGTAAAAACAGGAAGGAAATGATAGAAGAGGACGCTTAGGCCTATAGACGTCTACAAGACTACCTTGGATCTCCGTTGGTAGACTCAAAGCATCAACCTCACTCTGGTCCAAACGCTCCGGTACAAGTATCTAAACACAATGTAGAGTTTAGTATCAATATAACTGACCTCATATGCTGGTAAGTGTCGAGCCTAACCTCGGTGAAATAGTGACGAGGCTAGGATAGGACTACCAAACGAACCTATGCAGTTATATCTAATACAACGAGTAATAATGACAGAAGTAACAGTTAAATTACGAACGGTAAACATGCTGCGGGGGATAATAAATACAATAGAATTTTAGTAAAAAAGCATAAAGTGCATCAAAATTCAACTATAAGCAAGAGTAAGGAGAACAATACAAGTGCACGACATCACGATTCGTCCTTTTACTCTCGTTCTCACCATAAGAATCAATATAATCAACATTGAATCACCATTCGTGCATTAACACTCATCTCATGGAATGACATTGTACATCGTACGGCACGGCATCACCCTTCGTGCTTTTACCTCACGATATCAACACAGCATCACCCTTTGTGCATTACCACTCTCAAACTCATGCACGACATAACCTTTCATGCTTTACACTCTTCCTCACCAAAGCGACAGTCACAAAGCAATATGGGCAACGAAATCAATAATATCACAATAGAATCCCCACAAAGGAATGAAAACCTATCAATAATATCCCCGCAAGGGAAACAATATCATGAGTAATAACATCTCGGCAAAGGAGATAATATAAAAAGCAATAACATCCTGACAAGGGAGACAATGTCATAAACCTCTTGCCTTTTCCACAATTACTTCACAACTCAATACTCAACTTGAGCCAACGCTCTACAATATTCAATTACCAGTAATGCTTTTACAAGCCTTTTTCAACAAAAGAATCATCATATAAAACATGAACAATACGAAATAGAGTCATGTTTAGCATAACATAAGACTCACAGGCATGCTTGACACCTACGTATAGATACTCATCACCATGCCTCAACAATTATCACGTAACAAATAAGACACAACTCCTAATCCCTCAAGCTAAGCTTAGACCAAACGCTTACCTCAAACTTTCACGGCTAACTCAAGCCTCAAAAACTACTTTTCCTTTAGAATTCAACTCCAAATTACGTGTATCTAGTCCATATTAATTTAACAACATCATTAAATGCTAAAGAATCCATACACAATGCTTAATTGTAGGTTTTCTATCCTTTTTCCCAAAAAGTCAAAAATCAACCTCGGGCCCGCTTGGTCAAAACTCGATGTTTGGACCAAAACCTGATCTCTCATTTACTAAAGAGCCTGAATATGCAATTTGTTTCGAAATCCGACCACAAAACAAGGTCTAAATTCCAATTGTTCAAAAAGCCCTAACTCTACCCAAATATCCAATTTCTACCAAAAAACTTTAGATTCTTAGTTGTAAATTAGTGAAAAACAACGGAGAGTTGAAAGAAAGTAGTTATTGGACACTTACCTATGATTTTGGGAAGAAAAGCTCTTGAGAAAACCGCCCTAGGCCTTCTATTTTTGTGAAAATTTGAAAGACAAAATGTTGGAGTTCTATTTTAATTATCCTTACTTCCCGACCCTCGCACATGCAGTGCTTAGGTCGTATCTGTGCAAGTGCATGTGCGAAAACTCCTATGCTTATGCGGAAATGAATAGGCCACTGGAGGCTGCACCTGCAGGAAGGATACTACTTAGCGAAATCACTCTTGTGGAAATTTGTCTGCATTTGTGGAAAGAGGGAAGGTTGAGCTAGGCCGCATATGTGGCTCAAAACAAGAAACTGCGAGATATCACCTGTCGCCCTAGGCTTGCACGTTCGAGCACACCAGAACTGGTTGACCAGCAAAATTTTTCCAAGTCTAAACACACCTTACCTACCCAAAACTCACTCAAGCCTTCAGGGCTCCGGACCAAACATGCGCGTAAGTCTAAAAACATAAATGGACTTGATCGTGTGATCAAATTGCCAAAATAACACCTAGAATTACGAGTTTAGCATAAAAAAAAGAAAATCTCAAGAACTTTCAATGCTTTAAGTTATACAATTTAGGGTTCGAATCACGTCATATGACCTCCGTTTCTTATCAAATTTTATAGGTAAAACTTAAATACCATATACGACCTATACTAGGGTCCGAAGCCAAAATACAGGCTTGATACCATCTGATTCAAACATATTTTCATTTTTAAAAACTCTAATTTTAGTCAAATAATTTTCTTCAAAAATTCATGAGACCTGAAATTCAATTCCGGGCATACGCCCATGTCCCATATTTCCTACGGACCCTCTAGGACCGTCAAATCATGGGTCAAGGTCTGTTTATCTAAATATTAACTGAAGTCATCCTAAATTTAGTTTATAGGCAAAAATTATAATTTTTTACGGATTTTCATATAATGGTTTTCCAGGTACATGCTCGGTCTGCACACACAAAATGTGGTGAGACAATAGGGGATATTAAGGCCTTTGAATATAGAATTTACTTTCAATACAAGTGATGTCTTTTTGGGTCATCACAGCTACCAGAACCGAATCTATGCTTTTCCTGCCAGACCATATCCCTTGGCTTCAGACACAATGATCACGAGTATTATCGCAGTATGAAAAAGGGATGCATCTCTATTATTTGACCATAGTACCACATATTAATATGTATCATCATAATTTTCTCATTATTTGGATATGCCCGCGAGTCCTTAGTTTTATTTGTTCATGTATATATGCCGGTGGGTGATCTATTACGTAAACCATACATACCAATCGTGTGTAGTGACTATTAGGGGATTAGAGACTACAATCAATATCTTATTGTTTAGTATGGTAAACTTTGATGTGATATTGGGTATGGATTGGTTATCTCCATGTCATGCTATTTTGGATTCTCACTGGCTGATTATAAATCTTTACCGGGATGGGATCAATAAAATTCTTATCTAGATGTTGGATCATGGATGATAGCATAGCCAATGCATCACCGAATTCATTCTGTACTCTGGGGACATGTTGAAATTCTGTCTTTGTGAATCTCTTCCTCAACTCCAATATGTGATGCAGGTAGGGAAGTATCTTAGAATTCTTGGTTGCCCATTCTTGTGGAACTTTATTTATAAGCAAGTCTGAATCCCCGATCACTAGCAACTCCTGAATGTTCATGTCAATGGCCATTTTGAGCCCCGAGATGTAGGCTTCGTATTCGGTCATATTGTTGGTGCATGGGAGCCTGAGTTTGGAACATACTCGGTGATGTTGGTCAGTTTCAGATACTAGGACTGCTTCTATGCCAACTCCCTTGAAATTTACGGCTCTGTCAAAAAATATTTTCCAACCATCATAGGATTCTTCAATATCCTCTCTTATGAAAGATACCTCTTCATCGGGAAAATACATCTTTAAAGGCTCGTATTCTCCGCCCACGGGATTCTCGGTGAGATGATCTGCCAAGGCTTGTCCTTGATTGCCTTCTAAATCACTTAAACAATGTCAAATTCACTTAGCAGGATTTTTCACTTGGCGAGCTTGCCAGCGGGCATGCGCTTCTGGAAGACATACTTTACTGGATCCATTCTTGATATGAGATAAGTAGTGTAGGCACAGAAATAATAACTCAAATTCTGAGCTACCTAAGTTAGAGCACAACATGTGCGCTCTAATAGAGAATACCGGGCCTCGTACGGGGTAAACTTCTTACGGAGATAGTAGATGGCTTGCTCTATTCTCCCCGTTTCATCGTGTTTCCCAAACGACAACCGAATGCTCCATCCAATACTACAAGGTAGAGCAATAGAGGTCTACCCGGTTTGGTCAGAACCAAAATTGGCTGCGTCAACACGTATTTCTTGATTCTGTCAAATACTTTCTGGCAATCATCAGTCGATTTAGTCGCGGCATCCTTCTTTAACATTTTAAATATGGGTTCACAAATGATAGTGGACTAAGAAATGAACCGGCTGATATAGTTCAGTCTCCCCAGGAAACTCATCACGTCCTTCTTGTTCTTTGGCGGTGGTAATTCTTGAATGGCCTTAACCTTTGATAAATCCAATTCTATTCCTCGATGACTGACAATGAACCACAGCAATATTGCGGTAAGAACCCCGAATACACACTTAGTGGGATTCAATTTCAGATTGTACCTTCGCAATCCGTTGAAGAACTTCCTTAGATCTTCCATGTGGTCAGCGGCTCTCTTGGATTTGATTATGACATTGTCTACATATTCCTCGATCTCCTTATGTATCATGTCACGAAAAATAGTAGTCATGGCCCTCATGTAGGTGGCCCCAGCATTCTTTTATCTAAATGGCATCATCTTGTAACAATACATCCCCCACGGCGCGATGAAAGCTATTTTCTCCGCATCTTCTTCATCCATCCATATATGATGATACCCAGCAAAACAATCAATAAATGATTGTAGCTCATGGTTGGCGCACTTTTCAATAAGAATGTGTATGCTTGGCAAGGGGAAGTCATCTTTGGGACAGACCTAGTTAAGATCCCGGCAGTCGATGCAGACTCTAACCTTCCCATCTTTCATCGGTACGGGTACAATGTTGGCAAACCATGTTGGATACTCTACCACCCTGAGAACCTTGGCTCTGACTTGCTTAGTGACTTCTTCCTTGATTTTCAAACTCATGTCAGGCTTGAACTTTCCGAGTTTCTGCTTTACCGGCGGAAATGTTGGATCTGTTGGCAGTTTGTGAGCTACAAGGATGTACAGAGACTCGTCATAGAATCGTATGACCAGGCGAATATGTATTCATATTCCTTTAGAAACTTCATGTACTCTTTCTTTTCTAATGGCGATAGGTGTACACTGATGCGCGTTTCTTTGACATTCTCTGTATCTCCCAAGTAAACAACCTTAATGTTTTCCAAGTTATACTTGGGCCTATTTTCAAAATCCTCAACGTATTTAATAACCTCTTCTGGTATATCATCCTCTTCTGAATCTATGTCCATTTGTTGCGTTGTCTTGATACAAGTCACAAACAGTTCATTAGCAAGATATGTAATAGTAATGATGTGTAAATAAAGTAAATGGTAAAGAAAATAATAAGAGCGAGACATATATAAGAAACTGAAATGCTTTGATTAAAATTTCATAACTGTTCGGGAACAACTGAGCTCTTTTTTGAAACTAAAGAAAATACGGAAAGGAAATTGACTGGTAAAAAAAAGTAAAATGTGATGTATGGTGCTTTGCTTAGCCTTGCCACCCCGAGGCTTTCGGGGCCCTGGTGGTTCTGATGGACCAATTACTGAGGTATTCTCCTCGGTTCACAGCTTGTTAGAAGGGCCTTCCTCTCCCACCTCCTCAAAAATGACACAGCAGCCCATATTGTCATCTTCCAGAAACAGATTCCTCATTGCCGCCAATGCTTCATCTTCTTCTAACCCATATATGGTATCTTCTGGTTGGAAAGTCTGCTCCAGACGAGGTATAGGATGCTCTAGCAGGTAGTAGGGACCGCACCATGGTGGCGACCTATGGTTGAACTCCTCCCAAGTATATTCATACCTCAAACCAAAAGTGTTACCATGTTTCTTCAGCTTGATGGGTTTGGAAATTCCTTGGAGGTTTTTTCCATGTCCTTTCCAGGATCATATCCGCACCAATTCAGGATACTCTCAATCTTGTTGTCCCACCATTTATCTTTGTCCAATGCGTTTACCTGCTCGATATGATGGTAGGTTTCTCTGCCTATTCTCCTCTTTTCTCTAATTATCGGGATGGTCTGGCGACTGTATATGGGGTTGCTACCATTGCCATGAATAATCACCTTATGGTGATTCCATTCGAACGTCACTATCTGGTGCATGGTTGATGCTACAACTCCGGCGGCATGAATCCATGGTCTTCCCAATAGCAAGTTGTGGGATGCTGGGATGTCTATTACTTGAAAGTCAACATCGAACCAAGTTGTTCCCATATACACGCATAAACTGATTTCCCCAATAGTGGACCTTTAGGACTTCGTCGATCAAGACTCTAGTAATGAAATAATCCTTGCATTACACGGTGATGTGCAGTGCCTTGTTGTGACTCAGCCCTTCCGGTGGTAGCTCATCTTTGTGAAAGATGATTTTATGGCTCTCTAGTACTTGCCCTACCATGTTTGTCATTTCTCCTCCAATTATGTTATTGGTCATATATGCCTTCTTGTGCACATCAAAGCTTTGCAGAAGAGCTAGGATGGAGATCTGGGTTGGTGTTTTATTCAGTCGTTCAACGACTAAGTATTCTTTAGACAGTATCTTCCTCCAAATATCATCGGGCCCAATTTCAACAGGCCGTCCATAGGTTTACTTACTAGACTCAGCTAGGTGTTCTAGAGTGTAGACTCTGCCAGTTCTGGTCATACCTTGCGCAGCAATTGCTTCTCCAAATTTGGATTTCCCTTTCCTTCTTGTTTCGGCTGTGTAATCCCATGGTATGGCAAATCCCATGGTATGGCATTTGAGTGGAACGGTGTTATGTCCGACATTGCTACCAGAATAGGCACCCTTTGGGGTAACACATCAACTTCAAATGGTACAAGTGCTTTCAGAACTCCAAACTCAACCTCAATTGGTCGGGGCGCCTTTGCAAAGGAAGGTGCTTCAAACTCAAGTGGTATTAACATGTTTATTTCATCACCCTGGGAGGGCGTGTTCTAGACAACAATTGGGTTAAGTTTGACAATTGGCTTCTTTGGCTCATCACCCTCAGCAATCAATCCTATCAACCCTTTGGGGTCCCAGCCATCTTCGATCTCGATCATGTAAATGTGTCCACCCTTGTGGTCAGGTAGAGGGTTGTTGTAAACATTAGGAGTAGGCTCATTTGCTACGATGATCTTATTGTCAATCAGGGGTTGGATCTTTTCTTTCAGTGAGCGGCACTCGCCAATGGTATTGCCCCTTCATGCCGGAATGGTACGCACAGGTTTTGTTCGGGTTGACCCATTGAGAAGGATTTTCTGGAGTTATGGAAGGGAAAGGGGTGACGTAACTAATAGCTTTATGTCTTTCATACAGCTAGTCAATTGGTTTGGCAATGGTTGTGTATGTCTGGGATGTCTGCGATCAAAATTTCGTCTAGGTCTAGGGAAATTATAGCGAGTGGGAGACGGCTAGTAGTGAGAGGGTTGAGCATTATAAGCTTGGTATACCGGAGCGGGTTACGAGTATCTGGGCGAAGTGGGCTGATATGTGGGAGGTGGAGACGATTGATAAACCGGTGGTGGATTTTGGTAGGAGAGTGTGGGTGCTTGGGAATTTAGGGTAGGTTGATATGCAAGTGGAGGTGATTGATAAGTTTGGTATTTTATCGGGGATTTTGTTCTCTATGTGACCATCACGTCACTAACATCCCTCTTCATTGACATGTCAATAGAATGGAGAGCCTTGTTGGTCGCATGTAAAGCTTCAAGCTTAGTAACCATATCGCTCATGATGTCTTCCTCAATTCTTTCCCCTTGCTTGATGATATCGGAGAATTTCTGGCCCTCGATCAACATCAACCTCTCATAGTATTGTGGATCCTGAGCCCGAACGAAGAATCTATCACATTTTCCTATTCTAAGGCTGGCTTGACCTTAGCAGCCTCTGACCTCCAACGAGTATCATTCTCACGGAATGTCTCTATAGGTTTCTTCTTCAAATTCTGGATGTAGAATACATCTGGTGCATTCTCTGTATTGAATCTGAACCTACCCATCAAATCGGACGCTACACCTACCCATCTCGTCCACTTTTTGGGATCTTGGCTGATGTACCAAGACAGAGCATCCCCTTTTAGACTTCTCATAAAAAACTTCAAAAGGATCTTCTCATCCTTTCCAACTCCGACCAATTTATCACAGTATGTCCTAAAATGGACTCTAGGATCTCCCATGCCATCGAACATTTTGAACTTGGGAGGTTTGGACCCCTCAGGAAGTTTCACATCTGGCTGAATGGAAAGGTCATCGTAATTCAGCCCCTCAATACCTTTGTTCCCTTCAACACCCTGGACTCGGCTAGTCAACTTCTTGAATTTTACGGCCAGGTTCCTGATAAAAGAATCTTTGTCTTCAGACTCAGGAGGGCTTGAGATTGGTTGGGTATAGTGTGGTATGGTGTTGACATATATGGGGGTGTTGTAGGGAGGATCATTTGTGGTGTTTAGGGGTGCAGGGATGAGCAATGGAAGGTTATTGGAAGTGTGGCATGTGTTGCAATGTAAAGTATGAGTAGGTTGTTTTTGTGGTTGCACGATATATTGTGGAGGTGAGGGATTTCGGGTATTGGGGAAGTTGATAATGGAAGTTGTAAGGGAAAATGACAAGTTGGCCAAATTCCAAACTTGATCCAGTTCTTCTCAGAACTTCAATAACTTTTGCTCAAGTTGGGCAGCACTTTCCTTGGAGATCAGGATACCCTGAGTAACCTATGTTTGTTCACCTGAGTTCTCTTTTCGGATGTTGTTCAGGTCTTCCATTTTAGCCTTGTTCCTCTTTCTGATAGGACTTGGAGGAGGAGGAGGTGAAGGGCCCTTGGATCTCGTAGAGTATGATAATGATGCTAGAGTGCACAAACTATACTTTTTGGGAGGGGAATAAAACAAAAGTAAAAACAAAAAGGTAACAAGTCAGTGAGGGTTATGAAAAGAAAATGTTGCAATATTTAAACACATTGTGCAGGAATATATATCGTGTCCTAATTTGGGTGCCTCGTTGTGCCCGAGGTAGGCCTAGCGACAAATTAATTTGAAGAACTTAATGCTAAATCCCTCATTTTATGTGTAAAAATAAGACGAATCCCAAAATGACAATAAATAACGAAAGTAAAATATCACTAATGGCCATTGACCCTATTACATCATTAAAGCAAAAGAAAGAGACTCCTAACTACTTGGTACCAGAGGGACCTTCTTCAGGTTGAATGTTCTCATTGATCAAGTCCTCCAGCTCGCACAGATTTTCTAGTGAATATATCGCCAGACGTTCTCTTTTGCATCCCTCAGTATTTTGACAGTCGATGACTCTTTTCCTCACTTTCCCTTCCAATTCCAACAAGTTGTACTCCATGTATTCTAGCTTCTCATTAGCCTTGGTGACTCTCTCTTTCCATTTGTTTACTTGGTTGCTCGATGGGAGGTTTCTCCACCAAGTCTGCAAGAGTGAAGGTATGTTGACCATACTGAAGTCAGGAACTTTGTCATTCATTTCTGCAAAGCAAAAGGGTGAGGCCCTTACCCCCGCCGGACTCGACTATTTAAACCAATAATTAGCATAAAAAGCATTTAGTTGTCCAAATAAATGCACAGAATATGGTGGTGTCCGTTTGGGTTTCAAGGAAACCTGGTGGACTTTGGACGAGGCTATCTTAATGAGTCATTATCTGGACAACATAACTGACTCGGCTAGGTTTGACCATGATGCATGCACAATTAAACAGAGTAAGGTTTCTATGGGGTATTAGACTGGTACCCTTGAGCGGACAACTCAAGAGGGAAAGGCACGGAACCGTCGACTGCACCGCTGATCGATTGGTTTTACCGCAAATACGCCTTTGCCAAATTTAAAGGTGATAATATTGGAAGATTTTGACCACTCATTATAAGGTTGCTATGGTATTTTGTTTGGCACAAGTGGAATATGATGTTGAAGATGCAATTACAAGAATGAAACAGATAGTCATGTATTTCCACGTTCATAAGATAATAATTACATTAATTGCTCGTAATTACAACATTAGTGAAGGAAAGCAGAAAAGAAAGCATTAAAGAAAAGAAACAAGGAAACAAGTCAGTTTTATAGGAGAAGAGATAAAGACATTTAAGTAAAAGCAATAAAGTCACAAATAACATGCAACGGTAAAAGCCTAAAAGAAAATCCCTAGCAGAGTCGACATGCTGTCGACGCTCCCTTTTTCTAAGAGTTAAAATCAGGTTCACGACATTTAGGAGGGAAACTCTATTCCCTTTCAAGAATTGGGTTTTGGAATTGAAGAGTCGCCACCTAATGATTATAGTGCATTAGGAGACTTTACGAAGGATTTGAGTTGAAGAAACCAGAGTGTAGGTAAGGGCTAGAAATTATCTCGATGGAAAGGTGTTAGGCACCCCTCAAGATCCACTAGTGTGGTCCCGGCCATGTTACAATTTTTACTCTACAAATAAACAATCAACGCTCAAATAACGACTTGTAATTAAATTGAAACTTGAGAGAGAGTAGAAATTTGAAAGGTCTATACAATTCTAAAGAAAGCAAACAAAGACAAACAAAGGAAAAGGGGTACTAGGTTTATGATTAATATGGATCACTTCAACGAAATACCCATCAATCACTCCTCAAAGAGGGGTCGCATGTGATATTAGCGCATCGGTCATCTATCTTCATATTCTACCCTTCCCACCCCGTAAGTGTTATTTAAATGTGTGGATTGGTCACGAAAGCTTATTGCATGCTATACCTGTCCCATTCTATAAGTCCTGGAGGGTATTTAGGACAATTATTCCTACAAGGTAAGGACTAGGTTAAATCCTTAGGTTTAAAGGTCAAAATTCTATGAGCCATACATAACAAGTAAGAGTACACATAAAGGGAACATACAAAGGCAAATAAGAGGCTCACAAATCCCTCCATATGTAAACATGTAATTATCACGTCTCAAACACATTTAAGGTCTTAAAAAAGAGTTTAAAAGTAGGAATGCCGAAAAAGATAGGTTGCAGCAGAAGCAGAAGGTTTAAAACTGAGTACCTTAAAGAATGTCTGATTTTAAGAAAATAAAAGATGGCAGTAAGTTACAGCAGTTCAGGAATTAGTAAAAGTATAGACAAACTTGTTTAAAACGCACTTTGAAAATATAGTAGGGGTATTGCAATGACCTGCCAAGGCGTAGGATAAATAGAAAATAGCACAATTCTGGATAAACAAAACAACCCAGTAGAAAACATGATAAAACAGAGGTATGATTCCAAGATTATCTCAAAAATGGTACTGGCTTTTTAAAGAGAAGTAGAGTAAAACTTTATATAGACAAACATAGAACGGAGTTCAGGAATTTAAAAGGAGGTTGAGTAGCCTGAAACATGATTAATCGATTTGCATTAGGCCTAAAGCTTGCCTAGGCGTCGTATACATTGCCTAATTACCTTAAAAGTGAACATGCATACTAAACCAGTTTTAAAAGAGAAGACGTAGTTAACCAAACTGGTGTCATTAAATTAAGTAATTGGTGAGGCGTTCAATAATTGCAACTCAGATGAAATAAAAATCCAAAGTGACATGATATCTGATGCACATAAAACATGGTATCTAAGTGCAGCAGTTGTTTGTTGATTACTAGATGATTACAAAGTGAGTATAATAATCTAAAAGTAAAGATCCTAAACAGAGAATCTACATGTAAGATGCATGTCCTACACATGGTTTCTATTGCACAAATAGGTAAGTAAAAGCCCTATAGACATGTTCTCTACCCATTAATTAAACCAAGCATGCATAATCCCACCCCATTTCACTATAGACCCTATCAGTTGATTACAAGTTATTACTAACCATGAGAGATAAATTACATAATAAAAAATAAAATAAGAAGTTACTCTATAGAGAGCCTTCAACCAGGCCCAATTCTTCCAACCTCACTTCTTTCGAGTTTCACAAATTTTGCCATGGTTTGGGTGCGGCGAAGCTCCCTAAGGGCCCATTGGGGTCCTTGGCCAATACCAGCACCCAAACACTACCAAATTGTTAAACAAGTACAGTGTGGAATTACCATTCGTGTGCATCAAAGTTCAATGGGTACTCAAAGGCACCCAATGCAATGCTTACACAAGGGGTAGAACCTAAACTTTCGGAGTAGTGAGAGTGTGACAGAGATTTAAAGAAATTGAGTTGAAAAACAGGTTAGGAGAATGATCCACACAGAAACAGTTTTTGAAAGAAAACTATGTGACAATCCTGATAGTCTCGTAACCAAAATACAACATATTAGTTTAGGGAAGTAAACAAAAACAGGGAAAAAGGGAATGGGCACAAGTAGTTCACATGTAAGGACACAGATAGCATGTCAAGACATAGACGGTCACACCAGGCTTCAAACAAAAGGGGCTCAGAATTACTTGCTGATAATGTACTAAGGCTAGGGGCAGGGGAGCAAATCAGTAGGCTTGCTAGATTAAGAGAAGGATGAACTAACACAGGGGCATATTAGTTATAATAAGAACAGCAGAACCATAAGCATGAAAAAAAAAAATAAAGTGCAGTATGTATAAAAACATGTTGTTTTGGAAGCTGTACGTCAAATAGAAGGCATACCAGTCGAGGATGAGATAATATAGAGCAGTAGTGTGCAGGGAAGTAGTATGCAGAGAAGTGAGCAGTAGTATGCAGACCAAACCAAGTAGAAATGCATAGAGCAGTAGAAAAGTAGAGCAGCCCAAAATCACTCAGTCTTGGCTTTCAGCCGACTGAGTAATCAGTAGTCAACAGGGAAAGTGAGAGAGGTTGTGTAAAAATAAGAGAGAACACTGAGTATGTTTTGTGCGTAAGAGAGAGTTCAAAACAATGGTTTTTTTTTATTCTGTTTCTTGTTCCTTTTCTTCTTCCTTGTTCCTCCTTATGCTAAAGAGAGGGCAGGGTATTTAAAGTTCAGAAATAAGTGAAAATAAGGTAATACGTATAATATGAGTATAATTATAGAATAGTACCTATTAGAATCAATCTAAGACTCGGACTCCTTTAATTAGGGAGCCATAGCTCAGATGGTACATATTGCATCAAAATAAGGAAAATAATGGTATGCAAGGCTGATATTCCATAATATGAGTAATAAAAGGTATGATTCATGTGGTAGGGACCAAGTACAAAAATAATTACAAATAAGAAAAGCAAAAGAAGAATAAATATATATTGTATATAAACAGATGGTTGATAGGCTGATTTTGAAAATAATTGGTTCAGGAAATCACGGGCGAGATGGAAAATCACAAGGAATCAGCATTAAGTAAGGAAAATATCTCACAAACAAATAAGCGATTCAAATCAGTGGAGAACCTCCAAAGAAATCATATACAAAGAATGAGGGATTCAAAGAGATACACAGAGTCAGCAGAACATTAGTAAATAGAAACATTAGACCTATTTAAACACAATAGGCACAAAACCAAAGAAACTTAAGTAAGAAATCACAGAATCAATGGAACATCATAACAAAATAAAAGCATAGAATTGGGGAATAACCCAGAAAATCACATAAAACAAACAAAAGTACAAACACAAACATATAGTACTAGAAAAAATCATAAGATATACTGATTTCGAAAGAGGTTCAGAAATCCTAGTTTTAAAAAGAAGAACAAAACGTTGAAAACTTGAGCAATCGAAGAAATCGAGTAGAGAATAGTGCAAAACATAAAAGAATAAGTTAAATAATTTTTAAAAGATATAGATTAAGAGGTCTAGACAGAAGTTAGGGTTTCGTATTAAATTATTGAGAGGTAAGGAACCTGGCTGTGAAACTCGTTTATAATGATGCTTGTGGTACTATCGGACCATAAACCATCGTAGAAAGGGCCAGAGACGAGAGTGAGAACCACAATGTTCTAGAGAGAAGGGAGAGCAAACTTTAGCATAGAGAGAGAGAGAGAGAGAGAGAGAGAGAGAGAGAGATCGTCTCTAAAGTGAAGGGTTTGGGGAGGGTTCGTTTAGGTATTAATTTAGGAAATTAAATCTGGGCTGTTGATCTTATTTGATCAACGGCTCAAATCAGATCAGGGCTGGATCGGGTGCTCGAATTTGGTGTGGATCGGGTGATTTAGGATAAGGGTTGGGGGAATTTGGGGTTGAAATTGGGGTTCTATTTGGGCTATGATTGTAATAAAATCTGGTTAGCATTTAAATAGTCATTTTTCCACTTTTTACTTTATAAAAATAGTGAAAAAGATTTTTAAACAAAACTTAAAATAGTTGAACTAACTAATAAAGCATAAATAGTAATCTAAAAATATTAAAAATGATTTTATAATTACAAAAATGCTATTAATTGTAACATAGGCTATAATTGTAATTATATACAATTTGGCTTTAAAAATACGGAATAAATGTGTAAAAATATGCAAAATTTATTTAAACTATATTTTAGTATAAATATAAGGGTAAAATGAATTATTGACCGAAATGATAATATTAGAAATAATTAATAAATTTTATAGTATTAAAATAGACAATAAATTATTTTTAAGAATTTGAAAAGATACCAAAACACTTGGGTATGCTCATATATGCATATCTATGATATTTTGAAAGTATATTGAGTATAAAAATATCTAGGGAAAAATTGGGTATCAACAATGTCTTCACCCCCACTTATAAAATTGACGCCCCTTTCGGGAGAAGGTGGTTTAGGGGGTTCCTGCCTATTCTTCATGTATGCTTACTTACCTTTCTTACTGAATAACTTGGTGAGATACCCCTGTTTTAATAAATGATCAACTTCACTTTGTAAAACTCTATAGTCATCCGTTTTATGCTCATGATCATTATGAAATTCACACCAATGATCAACCAATGATCAAGGTTCCGCCTGTTTGGATTCAATCTCATCTCTTTTGGCCATCGTACGTTGTCACCCATGCTTCTAAAAACAGCTATGAGTTTTGAAGTGATCACATTGAAATTATAACCGCCAAAACTCGCAATTAAGTTTCTATTATCATCTCGAGACTTACGTGTGTTTTGATCATTCCCTAATCCTGATGACGAGCCCGACTCTTTATTCCTCGATTTGTGGTCCTATCTCTGATTATCTTGTTTTGACCGTGAGTCTTTTCCCGCAGGTCCCATATGTGGTTCGTACTTATTTCTACCGGACCACTTTTCACTTTCCACCTGTCTCGAACTTATTTTTTCTTCTTTTTGATACCATGAAATAATGTCTTCTTCAATCCTTAGCTTCGTGTTATACCTGCTATAAACATCATTCAATGTTGCGGCTGGGAAGTCGCAAAGACTTTCCTAGAGTCGCCTCATTGCTTCGGAGCTATTTTCATTCAAATTACTGGTGAAAGCTATAGCCTCCCCATTGTCAGGTACACGCGATAATGTTATCCTTTCACATTAGAATCTGTCCCTGAATTCTCTAGGCAATCTGAGTCCCCTTGTTTGATTTTGAAAATATCTTCCATTCTTCTTTCGACTTTTGGAGATCCTGAATGTGCTTTGATGAAAGAATATGCAAGCTTAGTAAAAAAATTTATAGAATTTTTTCACCGAATTTCTTGACCAATACTGATTCAATCTCCTGTTTGGTCAAGTTGTTGCCTTTGACGTCTGTTATGAATGCAGTCACGTGGTTTTGTGGATTATTTGTTCCATCATATTTGTGAATATCAGGAATTTTAAATTCTTTTGGAATAGGGAGGGGAACAACACTTGGCTTCCAAGGTTGTTGTGAATATTTATCCACATCTATTCCTTTGATTATAGGCGGTACCCCAGGTATTTGCTATATGCGGTCACTTTGCTCTTTGAGCTGTTCTGCAATGTTAATACTAAATTTTGTAAATCTGAATTGACTAAATTACCTGGTACTCCTTCTTGTGACTAACTGGCGGTTCCATCACTTCTAGAATTAACAAGACTAGAACGAGGATTCTCCAGAGTGTTGTTATTTTGAGTGGGTGTGAGTAGTGCAGCAGGTAACTGACTAGCAAAAGCTCAAGGGCTTTCTTGATCTGTGCAGCAATTAGTTTTCTAAAAGATTTGTAGCAATTAGTTTTCTCAATGATTCATCAATAGCTTCAACATTTTCAAATTAAGCATTTCCATGTGCATGAGATCCATCAGGAGTGCCTTCTCGAGACCGTCGATGAGAGCTTTGTGGAGAAGGGACCGGGGTGTGATTATTGTGTAGGTTTCCCTGAAGTTGTTGGTTTCCTTCATTTCTTTGAACATTGTCATTATTGTTCGACATGGTTGATGCAAAAAGGAAAATTAAGCTAAATAGATTATTAGATTCCCGGTAGCGGAACCAATGTTTAACAAAAAATGGGACTTTGGTCAAAGATTGAACTTTAAAGAACTCGGGTTACTGATAATGAAACAATATATAAAAGAAAGTAATTTGACTAGAAATAAGGCAATCCAAACAGTAAAGTAGACCAGTATATTCAGAGCTTTTTTGGAGATATGTGTTTTTCCTTGGTCATTATAGACAATTAATCAAATTAAATACTACTTTACATAATTATTGTATTTAATACAGATTCTCTAACATTTTTAGTACTTAAGGCTAATTAAATATTGTATGTATACTCCCTTATACTGTCAGATTCATTCTCCTTGATTCTTAGGCTTAAATAGGTACGAGCACTGGGACTTTTAAATAACAGCTCATGCCTCTTTATTTGCCTCTGCTTGTATCTGTTGCAACTCGTGCCTCTTTTTTAATCATTACTCTTTGACCAGTCTACATGTTATGAGACATCATCTTTATACCACTTTAATATATAAACTCAATTTTTCTCAATACACTCTTAAGTTGAGGAAGTCCAGCGAGGACGTTCGATGTGCCGAGGGTTGGGCAAAATTTCTGATCAAAAGTCGATTAATCTTCGAGTTGGCTGTAATTTTTACTCAAATTCGTCTATAAAAAGGTTCATTCCTCTCTTCTCCAAACCTACTAACTTTAATACTTTACATCTTTCCTTAATCTTCTTTTTCAATTTTTTTTCTTCTTAAATGTTTTACTACAATTCTTTACGTCCTATTACTCTTGTTTGGTAAATGAACTGCTCTATTTGATTTACAAAAATTATCTTATGTTTAGTTATGTAATCGATATGTTTCTTGGTGTCACTTAGTTCATTTCTTTTTTTAGTTGTTAAACCAGTTCATTGGAAGTTCTCTCTTCATTCATTATACATTTTGGTATCTGATTGTGGTTTGGCACTTTGAGATGTCGAAAGGATTTAGATAGAAATAAATAAGTCATGGGATCTTACTATTCCAATTGAGAAGAATTGGGCCATTAAAATTTTGGTTTTTTTGGAGATTATTTGCATCAAATGAATCCGATCTGGGAAACTTAACATTGTTGGCATAGTTTTAACAATTTGAGGTACGTTTTTTTTTTCCCTGAATAAGCTAGCCCATCTTTCTATAATTAATCTACTTTATCACTTTTACAATAACTTCCATAACTCATTTTCTCCGCATTATTAGTTGAATATCGTAGAAATATTTTTAGGTGCGCGTTTATTTTATATCGTGATTGTGTATATATGTTCGCGTAATATAAATATGATTCCCAAAAATAAATCAATATGTGCTTTCGCGCAACTTCAGCCAAACTTTCTTTATGATAATAAAGTGTTATTAATTGTGTACACGTGCGCGTGACATGTTTTTGAACGTGCTAAACGAAATGATTACACATGTGCACGACTCGTTTTAAGATAATCATGTAACTATGAATCATCAAACAAATAAGTATACCTACGCGTGCTTAGTTTTAGATTAAAAAGCGGTAAAAGGTAAAAACGTACATAGGTTCTAAAATATGTAATTAAACAAATTTATTAAGCCAAGTATAATTATTAAAGTTACTATGCTAAAACAACGAAATCCGAGAATGCCTAACACCTTCTCCCGGGTTAACAGAATTTCGTACTCGGTTTTCTGTTTTCGCAGACCATAAATAGAGTCAAATTTTCGTGGAGGTGTGGTTGCATGCATACTTCACATGGAACCAGTCATCTCTCAAGCTAGAGGAGAAGCACATACTACTACTACTCGCACTCTGTATTAGATGGCTCCCCAGTTTCAAAATCCAGCAGCTAAGCTAATAGGGGAATTCCGCAGGGTATTGTAGCACTGACCGGTGATGGATCAGCTATGTATTCTGCTGCATTTTGGAGACCGGATAGGTTCACCAAGCTTTTCACTACTACCTATAGGGGTACATCTTTAAGAGTATCCCTGAGATTATTTGGATAGTTGTCACGAGGTTCTATAGAACATGGTAGTAGTGGAGTCAAATGGGGTTGACATTGGTTCTTTTCGTTTGTTAGTTTCCCCCAAAAAATGGTGAAGCGATTATTGTTAGGCCAGACCAGAGGGGTACCATGTCTGACTTGGGACTAGTTCTCTCAGCTAATTCTCGAGAAGTTCCTTTCTATCACTCAGAGAGAGACTACCGCAGGCGGTTCGAGTATCTTCAGTAGCGCTCTACGACTGTCACTCAGTACCAGAGTAGGTTTGTTGATTTGGATTGTCATACTCTTCTTATACTACCCACTGAGAGAGAAAGAGTGAACAGGTTCATTGAGGGACTCGCTCAGCCCATCCGATTGTAGATAGCTAAGGGGACAAGGAGCAAGATTTCTTTTAAGGATGTGGCCAATATGTCCAGGTGAGTTAAGATGGGTCTAGATCAAGGGAGCGGTCAGGGGTCTGAGAGAGGCCTCGTCATTCTGGTAGGTTCAGTGGTGCCTTATGGTAATAAAGGGATTCTTTTAGTAGTGGTCATCCTCCTTCATTAGCACTCCAAGCTTCTCACGGTGCTTCAGGTGGTTGTGGTTCTTATATGTAGTACTCTTATCAGCTACCCTATAGTGCATTACCAGCTCCTATCAGTGAACCTCCTCTCCAGAGTTCTGAGAGAGGTTACTCAAGCCGTCAAGGTCAATTTCAGGGTCAGCAGTCCCAACAGCCATTGACCTATTATACTTGTGGCGATCCGAGGCACATTTCAAGATTTTTCCCTCGAGCGTCAAGCCGTTCTTCGCATCATATTTCTCGTGTAACGGTTTAAGCATCGAGTGTTCCACCGCTCGCTTAGCTAGCTAGAGGCAGAGGTCAAGCAGCTAGAGGTGGATGTAGATGTATTAGAGGTGGACGTCATGCCATTAATGGTGAAAACCCACCAGCAGGAGGCCGTCCAAGTGATGTAGTTCAGAGTTGTGGGGCCCAGTCCCCATGTTGTGTTATTCCAGCCAGGCTGGAGCCTAAGTCCTCTGATACAGTTATCACAAGTACGATTTAAGTTTGCAGTAGATATGCTTCAGTTCTATGGAGTCAAGGTCAACATACTCCTATGTATCATCTTATTCTGCCTAATATATGGTTGTGCCTTGTGATTATTTGAGTGCTCTCATGCTTGTGTCCATTCCAGTGGCGGATCCTATTGTTTTAGACCGTGCCTATCATTTATGCGTGGTTGTTTTGGGGGATCTTGAGCCTAGTGTAAATCTTCTACTTCTCGATATGGTTAACTTTGATGTTGTTTTGGTGATGGATTTGTTGCCACCTTATTACACTATATTGGACTGTCATGACAAGATCGTGACCTTAGCTTTTCCAAGGTTACCTTGATTGGAGTGGAGAGGTACTCCTAGTCATTTTGTTAGTAGGGTTTTTTCTTATATAAAGGCTCGGGGTATAATGGAGAAGGAGTGTCTGGCATACTTGGCATATGTTTGTGATTATAGTGCTGACGTTCCTTCTATGGATTCCATGCCAGTTGTTCAGGAGCTTCCAGAGGTATTTTCTGCAGACCTGCCAGGGATGCAACTCGATATAGATATCAATTTTTCCATTGATTTGTCTTAAGGCACTCAACCCATTTCTATTCTGCCATATCGCCATACCATATGACCCGCCAGTCTTTAAAGAATTGAAGGAGTAGTTGCAAGATTTGCTTGATAAGGGCTATATTAGATCAAGTGTTTCTCCCTGGGGTGCACCAGTGTTGTTTGCTAAGAAGAACGATGGATCGATGAGGATAAGTATAGACAATCGACAATTGAAAAAAGTCACCATCAAGAACAAGTATCCATTGCCGATCATTGAAGATCAGTTTGATAAGCTTCAGGGTGCCAAGGTATTTTCAAAGATTGATTTGAGATCTGGCAACCATTAGTTAAGGATTAGGGCATCCGATGTCCCTAAGATAGCTTTTTGCATTCCTTACAGGCATTGCAAGTTCCCAATAATGTCATTCGAGCTGACGAATGCCCAACAGTATTTATGGATTTACAAATTGATATTCAAGCCATGTTTAGGTTCCATCGTGATTAATTCATTGATTATATTTTGATCTACTCGTATAGTCAAGATAAGCATGAGTAGCATCTTCGAGTCATTCTTTAGACTTTAGGAGACAGTCAGTTGTATGCTAAGTTTTCAAAATGTGAGTTTTGGTTGAGTTCAGCTGCTTTCTTGGGTCACGTTGAATCAGAATAGGGTATTTAGGTGATTCCCAAGAAAATTGAGGCAGTTAAGGACTAGCCTAGACCACATCAGCTATAAAGATTTGGAGTTTCTTGGAAATGGAAGGTTATCACCGTCGAATTGTGGAGGTGTTTTCATCTATAGCTGACATGATGATCAGGTTGACCCAGAAGGGTGCCTCGTTCAGGTTGCCGGACGAGTGTAGGGCAAGCTTTTAGAATCTTAAGACAGCTATGACTATGGCACCGGCGTTGGTTTTGCCTATAGGTTCAGGCCCATATACAGTATATTATGACGTATCTTTTATTAGACTTACTGCAGTGTTGATGCAAAATGGAAAGGTTAATGCATATGCTTCGCGACAGTTAAAGATTCATGAGAAGAATTATCCAGATCATGATCTGGAGCTAGTAGCCATTATTAAGTGCTGAAGATTTGGAGTATTTTTATGCCGTGACATCTGAGACGTTCACAGATGACAAGAGTTTGAAGTACCTGTTTAAGCAGAAGGAGCTAAATTTGAGGCATAGAAGGTGGTTGGAGCTATTGAAAGATTATGATATCACCTTCTTGTATCATTCTGGGAAGGCCAATGTGGTGGCCAATGCCTTGAGTAGGAAGTCGTCCAGTGTGGGCAGCCTTGCATATACTCCAGTCGGTAAGAGAGCGCTTGCTTTGGATGTTCGGGCTTTTGCCAATTAATTCATGAGGTTCGATGACTATGAGCCCAGCCGTGTTCTAGATTGTACAATTGCGTGGTCTTTATTATTTAGGCGTATTAGGGATCTGTAGTATGATGATTCTTATTTGCTTGTCCTTAGGGACATAGTGCAACATGGTGGTGCCAAGCAAGTTACAGTTGGAGATGACAGAGTTCTGAGGATACAGGGTCGAGTTTGTGTGCCTATTTTGGATGGGCTTTGCAAGTCGATTCTAGAGGAGGCTCGTAGTTCCTGATATTCTATTCATTCAAGTGCCGCCAATATATATCAGGACTTGCTGCACCATTACTAGTGGATAATGATGAAGATGGATATTATTATGTATTTATGTCAGTGTTTGAATTGTCAGCATGTAAAGTACGGGCATCGGAGACCTGGTGGTTTTTTTCAACAGATTGAGATTCCCTGAGTGGAAGTGGAGCATATCATTACGGACTTCGTTGTTGGACTCCCATGGACTTAGATGAAGTTCGATGTAGTATGGTTTATTTTTGATAGGTTGACTAGGTCGGTGAATTTCATTCCTATGGTAGTTTCCTATTCTTCAAAGTGGTTAGCTGAGATATATATATCCAAGAGATCATTCATCTCCATGGTGTGCCCATATCTATTATTTCAGATCGGGGTACACCGTTACCTCCCATTTTTGGAGGGTAGTTCAGCATGAGTTTGGTACGTGGGTCGAGTTGAGCACAACATTTCATCCTCAGACGGATGGACAGTCTGAGCATGATTTTGGAGGATATGCTTTGCGTTGTGTCATTGACTGTGGAGGTTCTTGGAATCACTTCTTGCCGATACAGGAATTTGCCTACAATAATAGCTACTAGTTGAGCATCTACGTGGCCCCTTGTAAGGCATTATATGGTAGGCGGTGCCGAACAACTGTTGGGTGGTTTGAGCCGGGGAAGGCTCAGTTTTTGGGTACAGATTTGGCACAGGACACCCTATATAAGGATAAGATTATTCGGGATAGGCTTCGCACAGCTCAGTCCAGGCAAAACGATCATACCGACCTTAAGGTTCAAGATGTGGCATTCATGGTCGGAGATCGAGTGTTGCTTCGAGTGTCGCCCATCAAGGGCGTGATGAGATTTAGAAAGAAGGGAAAGCTAAGCCCTAGGTTCATTGGTCCTTTTAAGATCCTTGTTCGAGTGGGAGAAGTGGCTTATAGAATTGCATGTCAACCAGGTTTATTAGTTGTGCATCCGGTGTTTCATGTGTTTATGCTACGAAAGTATCAGGGTGATCCATCCCATCTGTTAAACTTCAAAACTGTCCAGTTGGATAGCGGTTTGACCAATGAGTAGGAGCCAATAGCTATTCGACACCAGCAGTTTTGTCAGTTGAGATAGAAAGTTATTCTTTGGTTCGTGTTCAGTGGAAATTCAGCCTATCGAAATAGCTACCTAGGAGTCAGAGTCTGATATGTGGAGCAGATATACTCATCTTTTCACCGACTCACGTACCTTTCTATGCTCGTTCGAGGATCAACAGTTTTTGTAAATGTGAAGAATATGATGACCCAAATGGTCATCTTTTGTCTTAGAATCTGAATTTGGATTTTGAAGCCTTGAGAACCTTATTTTCTTTCTCCTTGGGTTGCGTGCACAGACCGAGCGTATTCTTGAAAAGCCTTTATGTGAAATTTAAGAAAAACATATAGAATTTTGCCTTTTAAATTGATTAAATTTGACTTTGGTCAACGTTTATGATAAACGGACCCGGACACGTGATTTGACAGTCACGTAGGGTCCGTAGTAAAATATGGGACTTGGTGATATGCTCGGAATTGAATTTCGAGGTCGCTAGCCCAAAAAACAAATTGAATAAAATTATTTGTTGGAAGATACAAGGATTTTTAGAAATGGAATATGTGTTATCTCTTTGGTATCTGGTTCGTATTTTGGTTCTGGAGCCCGGTACAAGCTTGATATTGTATTTAAGTTGTGTATGTGAAATTTTGTAACAAACAGAACTAATTCGACGTCTGGTTGTGAAAATAAAAATTTTATGTGTTTTAAAGAAAATCATGAGTTTCGGTGTAAAATTCGTTATTTAAGATGTTATTATGGCAATTTAATCGCACACTCTAGTCCGTATGATGTTTTTAGACTTGTATGCATGTTTGGTTTGGAGCCTCGAGAGCTTGGGTGAGTATTAGATAGGCCACAGAGTTTTTTGGACATAGTAAAATGTTGATGGTATGCTTCATCAATTGCAGGCCTCTAATCTCGCAATCGCGAGATCAAGCTTCGCATTTGCGAGCTTCACAGGCATGGTAGTTGTGAGGGTTTTATTGCAATAGCGATGATGACTTGGGCCAGCATAGTTTGGATTTGCGAACATATGTTCCCATTTGCCAAGTCACTAGGGAAGGGAAACCATCGTAACTGCAACCAAAGGTTCGCGATTGTGAAAACAGCAGACATGCAACAAGTTCGCAATTTTGATGTCTATCTCGCATTTGTGAGCTTCTCAATTGCAAAGCACCAGTCGCAAATGCGACATGTGCAACTGCTGAAAACACAATTTACACGTGATTTCAACTCACAGGCGATTTTCCAAAGAAGAGTCCTTCCCCAAATCATAGGTATACAATTTCTAACTCATTTCCTTAAATCTATTTCATCTTTTTACAAGATTTTTTCAAAAAAATCTAGGGTTATTCATAGGAAATTTGGTGTTTTACGTAGAATTTAAGATTTTCAAAATTTTAGGATTTAGACGTCAAATTGATGTCGGATTTCAAAACAACTTGCATATTTGGGCTCGTGGGTGAATAGGTAATCGGGTTTTGGTTTGAACATTGAGTTTTTGACCAAGCGGTCCTGCAGTCACTTTTGACTTTTTGAAAAACATGTTGAAAATCTATACTCATGCATTAGAATTGGTTTATTTGGCATTAATTGATGTTAGTTAGTTAATTATGCATATATTTGAGCTGTTTGGAAGTGGAAAGTAAAGTAAAAGTAGTATACGAGGCTTGCGTTTTGCTGTGAAATCAATGTATGTTTTTGGTCTAACCTTAGCTTGAGGGATTAGGTGTTGTTGTCTTATTTGCTACATGTTAATGTTGAGTATGATGTATAGGTGTGGTGACGAGTATCTATTCATTGATGTCGAGCATGCAAATGTGTTTTATATTGTGACCATTGTATCTCTTATTACGTACTATTCATGCTTCAATAGTGATCCTCCATGTTGAACAAGTCTTATAATATTTTCTTGGTATTAGATAATTGTTGAGTATTGACTTGAGTTGAAAATTATATTGTGAAGTTAACCATTGATATGAGATTGGTTACTGTTAATTCCCTTGCCGAAATGTTATTATTTCTACTGTTATGGTGAGGAAGAGTGTAAATGAAGAAGGGTGATGCCGTGCAAGAAATTATGAGTGAGTGATAATGCACGAAGGGTGATGTCGTGCCATATGTTGTGAGTGTAAATGTACGAAGGGTGACGTCGTGCCATGATTTGAGAGTTCATGTACGAAGAGTGAGGTCGTGTCATTTGTGTTGTTTCTTATGGTGAGAACGAGAGTTAAAGCACGAATGGTGATGGGGCATGCACATGTTACTATATATTTATTTCTGTTCGTTCAAATATGGTGTTTAGTTTGCTTCTATTAAATTACTATCAGAACCTGATATTCCCTATAGCATGTTCCCCATTCCTGTCATTATCTTCTAAATATTTGTTATTATTTTTTTCTAGAATATGATATAACTACACAGATTTATGTTGTTGTCGTGTCCTAGCCTCGTCACTACTTCGCCGAGGTTAGGCTTGACATTTACCAATATATGGGGTCGGTTGACTAATACTGCACTCTGCACTTTCTGTGCAGATTTTGGTGCTGGGCCTCGTAAATATAGTTAGGGTTGTTGCCTTCAGTCCACGGGAGACCCAAGGTAGATCTACCGGCATTCGCAAATCTTGGAGTCCCCTTTCCTCTATTTTTCTCTTTTCTATGTCTTTTTACTTAGAGAATAAATGTACTTCTTTTAAACCAATATTTGTAGAATTTCTTAGACGTTCATGGATAGTGACACCAGATCATTGGGATAGTCATGCATTAGAATTGTTGAACTGTTATATCACTTCCGCACTTTATCTCTATTTAGGTTTAGCTATTATTTGTTTCTTTTTTGGTTAATAATTAACGTGGTAAAACTGTATATGTCGGCTTGCCTAGCTTTCAAGAGTAGGCGCTATCATGATTTCGACGGTGGAAAATCCTAGTCGTGACATATCTCTTGAGACGTGAATAAATCTCATGTATCATGTGAGCCTCCAATTCCATAGCAAATCAATGAAATCTCCACCACCCGCTCGATCACGATCTCCAAACTTTCCACGATCTTCTACTGTGTTACCCAAATAATATCCAGAAATAGCAATTTCGTATGGGTTAAATTTCTAATGAAATAGGCTTAAAACTTCGGCCACCATCTCTATTTTTTTCTAGGTAGAAAATCATATGTATTTATAACACAATTAAGGGTTAAAACCCTTTTCGAAACCTTTTAGGTTTTTCTTTCCACCATAAAAAGGATTCTCTTATTGCCTACTATTCAGGCATAGTAGGGACCACAAAATTTAATATTAAGGCTTCCAATTATGGAATTAATTTAGAATTTTCGAAATTTATATCTGCCATAATTAATTACGAGTTATTCCACTACAAATTCATAATTTTATTCCTTATTCAATTTCGAAATTAATCCATTAATTCTTATTTAACTCCCCATATTAATATTTAGATACAAATCAATTAAATTAAATTACTGATGATTTAATTTATTGATTATTTCCTTTAAACATTTGCTTAACTTATTTCATGTGTCGGATACAAAATCTACCGGCATGGTTTACACACAAAAACTTATAAGCTTTCATAAATGTGTATCATCAATCTCTAAACCGAGACATGGATTCCATCAACTAACTATTACTTCGCCAATGTATACTATTATTATCCAATCTACCAGGCATATTGACCCATGAAAGAATCTCGCCTTTTAATAAATAAAAATAATAATAATGTACACAACTAATAATAGTTATATCAAGATTAAGAGTATAAGTAAATTTAAATTACTTGAGAGTTTATTTTACTAAGTCATAATAAAATTCACAACTCTATCCGATTTGTTCAATACATACAAATGTACTAGCACAAGAAGTTGGTATTAAACAATTTCCATAATCAAGATAAATTATATTTAATCTTGTGCTACAATTTTCCATGATAGTTTATCCAATTCCATCACTATATTGTGAATTGAAACTTTATACTGATAAGAATCAATGATTTAATCTTCCGTGTATAAGCTAAACTTTGTACGCTAAATCATATACTATATAAGCAAATGACACAGACTAATATATGATCTATTTAAAATTTTATTAAACTTGAATAAACAATTGCTCCTTAGTAAATACTATATTAAAACCAAACCCTTGTGTAACGACCCGGTCGGTGGTATTGATAATTAACGCCTCGATCCCCTATTAAGTGTTTTCCCCGTGTTTGTTTTTGCTATTGTGAGTTTGTCGGAAAAATTCGTTTTGAGTCTTGGAGTATTTTGGAAAACTTAGTCCCTAAATGAGAACTTATGCTTTAGAATTTGGACCGTAGTCGGAACAGTTTGAAGACAACTTTGGAATGGAACTTCGCCGATTTCATTATATGTGTTGGATGATTTTGGGCTTAGAGGCGGTTCTGATTGTGTTGTGAATGTCCGTAGCTTATTTAGGATTGAAATGCCAAAATTTAAATTTTTTAAGTTTTCATAATGATAGTGAAATTTTGATATCGAGGTCTGAATCTGATTCCAAACGTACGAATAGTTCTATAGCGTTGAATGTGACTTGTGTGAAAAATTTAGGATCAATTGGACTTGGTTTGGTTAGCTTTGGCATCGGTTGTATGATTATTGAAATTTCAAGTTCTATAGGCTTGGACTAGAGGGTGAATCGTGGTTTTAGAATTGTTTGATTTTATTTGAGGATTGGATTAAGTTTGTATGATATTTTAAGATTGGTTGGAGTGCTTGGTAGAGGTCCCCGCAGGCCTCGGGTGAGTTCGGATGCTTAATGAGAGTTGAATTGGACTTAAATAAATTTCTATTCTTTGCTGAAATTGTTGTTTTCCCACTAGCGCATATTGGACCACAAGTGTGGCACCACATAACCGGATTTGCAACAGTATATGCAGTCAGAGGCTTGAAGGCTATTGGTCGCAAATGCGGCTAAAGGATCGCAGAAGTGGGAGCGCATCTGCGAAGAGTGGAGCGCAAGTGCGACACTTGGGGGTTTAATGAAATCTCGCTGGTACAGGTCCCCACCTGCAGAAGCAGGAACGCAGATGCGGCCCCATGACTGCAGAAGCGGAAATCGCTGGGCAAAAATATGAAAATTGAGGGTTTAAGATCATAATTGAGAAAATCAAATTGTAGCTCGGGGGAAGGAAATTTTGCGTGGATTTTTAAGAGAACATCATTGGGTAATGATTCCTAATCCCTCTTATATTGTATCCTATTAATCTAAGCGTAAATTTATCATTAAATTTCATATTTTAGGTGAAAAATTGGGAAAATGGAGAAAAGTTCTTAGGCCGAGTTTTAGGATTTTGATCGAGGTTTATGTACTGGATTTGAGTGATCTTTTTATAGTTGGACTCTTGAGCTAATGGGTGTTCATAATCAATAATTTTTACCCAATTCTGAGACGTGTGCTGGGGGATGATTTTTTGTCGTTTTCCTAATTTCTCGTCGTAGATCTATATCCATTAGTTAAATAAATTGCTTGTGATTTTATTTAAGTTATGTAATTGATTTGATTAATTTGGTTCACTCGGAGTTGGATACTCGTGGCAAGGCGTAATATTTGATAGATTTAAGCTGCTTTGAGGTAAGTGGCTTGCCTAACCTTGTGTGGGGGAACTCCCATTAGGATTTGGTATTCTTGTTATATGAATGTCGTGTAGATGAGGTTACGAGTGCATACACATAGTAATTGTTGGAAAACCCCCATTTTCATAAAGTAAATATCTGTGTTTCCTTTTTATTGAACACTGCTTGTATTTAGAGCCTACTGTTTAGCTTAGGAAAGCATGCTTAAGTGGCTTAACTGCTACTTAAACTATTTACTTTAATTCTGTGCAACATGTTTAGAGTAGAAACTTCTGTTTTCTTGGTACTAACACAGATATAACTGTAGATTTCTTTCTTGAGACTATTATGTGTTTACTTTGGGACTTCAGGATGATATCCAGGAGATCCTCTATGCATTTACATTTGGGACTATGGGACGATATTATGGGAGATCCCCTATTGCTATCTATATGTACTAAAATATATTCTTTGTGCGATTTTATGCTTGTCAACTGTTAGTGTTTTAATTATACTGTCGCATTTTGTACTTGTTTACCTTGTTCTATATATATAACCAGAAGGGTGCTGACCTTCATTATCACTACTCGGTCGAGGTTAGGCTTGGAACTTACTAGGTACTGCTGTGGTGTACTCATGCACTTTCCTACACATGTTTTTCATGTACAAATCCAGGTTCTTCTGCTCAGCCATTTTATTAGTGGTGGGCGATATAAGAGGCCTCGAGGTATTTTGTTACGTCAGCAGACCTAGGAGTCCCTCTCTATTCTGCCCTTTAGCTTCAGACTTCATGTATTTACTTTTGTTTAGACATTCACGAGTTAGAACGCTATGTAATTTTCTATAGCTTGTGATTTCATGAGATTTTGGGTTTTGGGAGTGTTTGATTCAGTTTGAAAGTTTGTTAATGTATATTTCGAGCGGCATTTTAAACTCTTTTATTATGTTTACCCGTAACATGCTAGCTTCGTATTCTATTTCTTTTTTTTTCTGCAAATTGTTAGGCTTACCTAGGCATAGACACTAGCTGTCGTCATGATAGTTCACGGAGTGAGAACTTGGGTCATGACAAATTGGTATCAGAAATCTAGGTTCGTAGGAGTCATGAATTGCAAGAAAGTTAATTAGAGTCTCGCGGATTGGTACGGAGACATTTATACTTATCTACGAGAGGCTACATAACTATTAGGAACGTTCCACTTCATTTCATTTCCCTATCGTGCGAGATATTGATATCAAAATTCTAAACCTTTTTCTTCTTTTCTCTCATAGATGATGAGGACACGCGCTACCGGAGATGACTAGGAACCCATGCCCCTTGCTAGAGCCGTTATAGTTTAGGGTCGGGGTAGGAGCCGAGGACGCGTACGTGGTATAGCCAAGCACCTGTGCGAGGTACCACAAAGGAGCCACCGGCAGCACCAACCGGAGCCAGGCACGTGTTATGCCCACTGCTACTACTACTCCAGCTCTTTAGGAGAACCTTGCACAGTTCGTGAGCATGTATACCACTCTAGCTAAGGAATGGTTGATTTCCCTTGCTACAACCACATCCTAGGCCAAGGGAGGAACACAAACACCGGCCACCCGCACCCATAGCAGTGGGTTCAGGTTGATCAGATCCCAGATATTATATCAGCACCGTCTGTAGCGTTAATTGAGCCCGAGGATCATGCGGTAGCTTCAGAGGAGGAGCAGAAGAGGATTGAGATGTTCAAGAAATACCAGCCTCATACATTCAATGGTCTGGCATTAGATGATGCTCTGGGATGTCGAAAGGAGTGCTACCGTATCCTCCGCACAACGTGGGATTTTGTTCACTGCCTTCCAGCTTCGAGAAGCGCCCGATCACTAGTGGTGTACTTATGAGTTGGACAGTCCAGCTGAGGCAGCTTCCTTACATGGACCTAGTTTTTAGATATGTTTTTGAATGAGTATGTTCCTCAGAGCCACAGGGACGTATTGTGCGCAGAGTTTGAGCATTTTCTCCATGGGTAATATGACAATTTCAGAGTATGCATCCGCTTCAATGACTTGGCTAATCATGCACCGGCATTGGTTTCTATAGTTCGTGAGAGAGTTCGCTAGTTTATTGAAGGGCTCATTCCCAACATCAGATCCAGCATGGATCCGGAGTTGGAGATGGATATTTCTATTAGCATGTGGTGAGAATTTCTAGGAGAGTAGATGGTGTGCTTTCTTAGGATAGAGAGGAGATAGAGGCCAATAGGTCTCGAGAGAAAGGCCATTACTCTGTTGCATGTGCCCCGGCTGTAGTTCATCATGGTAGGGGTTATATGAGTCTCCCCGTTCATTCAGCTCTTCCACTAGCCAGTGGTATTCCGGCTCCTGCAAGACCTCAAGAGCCTTATTATGCAGCTCCGTTAACCGGTGCGCCTTCGACGTAGGGTGCTTTCAGTGGTTAGTACAACATACTTGGCCCGAGTGAGTCACAGCCGCCGCACCCTCTTTCAGCTTATTTTGAATGTGGTGACACATGCCATATGGTGAGAGACTGCCCCGGACTTAGAACGGGTGCACCTCCATAGACTTCTCAGCCATAGCGTGCTTCCAAAGTTCCCAAGCTATGATTACAGCACCAGTTTCTACTGCACATACCCAGCCATCTAGAGGTGGAGGTCCGAGAGGTAGTGGTTGCCCTAGAGGGGGAGGCCATACAAGATATTATTCTCTTCCTTCTTGTACGGTGGTTGTTTCCGCTGATTCTATCATCGCAGGTAGTGTCCTGGTTTGTCATAGAGATGCATCGATTCTATTCTATCCAGGATTCACTTATTGTTATGTGTCCTCTCATTTTTCCCCATATTTGAGTGTATCTCGAGATTCTTTGAGTTCCCCTGTTTATGTTTCTACTCTAGTGGGAAATTCTCTTATTGTGGACCACGTTTATTAGTCGTATTTGTTTGCTCTTAGTGGTTTTGAGACTAAAGCCGATTTGTGAAGAAGAATGATGGTTCTATAGTATGTGCGTTGCTTATCGCTAGATGAACAAAGTTATATTGAAGAACCACTATCCCTTGCCTTATATTTCTTATTTGTTTGATCATTTACATGGTGCTCATGTAGTTTCTAAGATTGACTTGCGTTCGGGTTATCATCAATTGATGATTCGGGATCCGAATATCCCTAAGACTACTTTTAGGACTTGGTATGTTCATTATAAGTTTCTTGTTATGTCATTTTGGTTGACCAACGCCCCAACAACCTTCATGGATTTGATGCATAGTGTATTCCAGGCATATCTTGGTTCGTTCGTCGTTGTCTTTATTTTATGACATTCTAGTATACTCACGGAGTCAGGAAGATCATGAGCAACACATGAGGACAGTGCTTTAGACTTTGAGGAAATAAAGTTATATGCAAAGTTCTTGAAATATGAGTTCTAGTTAGATTCTGTGGCATTCTTGGGTCACGTAGTATCGAGTAAAGGATCAAGGTGGATATGATGAAATTAGAAGTAGTGCAGCATTGGCCTAGACAATCCTCAGCTACAGAGATCCATAGTTTTCTTTGTCTAGGCAGGTTACTACTGTCGATTTGTTAAGGGATTTTAATCTATGGCACCATCTATAACCAGGCTCATCCATAAGGGTGCTTAATTTAAGTGGACGGAAGAGTGTGAGGCGAGCTTCCAGAAGATCAAGACAGCTTTGAGTACAGCCCAGTATTGATATTGATACAGGTTCGGGGTCTTATACTATCTACAATGATTACTCGAGGATTGGCCTTGAAGCGGTATTAATGCAGGGCGATAGGGTGATTTCCTATGCATCTAGAAGTTGAAGGTGCATGAGAAGAATTACCTTGTGCAAGAACTCGAGTTAGTTGTTATTGTTCACACCAAGAAGATCTGGTGTCATTGTTTGTACGGTGTTCCTTATGAGTTCTATGCTGATCGCCAGAGTTTGCAACATCTGTTCAAGCAGCATGACCTTAATTTGCGCCAGAAGATGTGGTTAGAGCTGCTCAAGGACTATAATATCACTATCATGTATAATTCAGGCAAGGTCAATATGGTGGACGATGCTTTGAGTCGCCAGGAGAAGAGTTTGGGGGTTTGGCTTGTCTACTACCAGCGGAGAGGCCCATGGCGATGGATGTTCAAGCCTTAGCCAGCTAGTTTGTGACATTGAATCTTTCGGAGCCTACTCAGGTCCTTGCTTGTGTAGTTTCTCTATCTTCTTTGTTTGACTGTATCCGGGAGTGTTAGTATGATGAACCTCATTTGTTTTTTTTCAAGGAAAAGGTTTTGCATGGCGACGCTAGAGATGTGACCGTTGGTGCAGACGGGGTATTGAGGATGCATGGTCGAGCATTTGTACCCAATGTTGATGGGCTTTGGGTGTTGATTCTAGAGGAGGCCCACGTATTGCGGTAATCCATCCACTCGGGTGCCGCAAAGATGTACCAGGATTTGAGGCAGCACTATTAGTGGAGACGGATGAAGAAAGATATAGTTGGGTTTATAGTTTGGTGCCTCAATTGTTAGTAGGTAAAGTATGAGCACCAAAGACCAGGTGGCTTGCTTCAGCAAATAGTGATTTCAGAGTGGATATGGGAGTGTACGACTTCGTAATTGGGCTCCCACGGACTTTGAGGAAGTTCAGTGCCATTTGGGTGATTGCGGGTCGGCTGAACAAGTCTGCACACTTTGTTCCTATGAGTACTACCTGTTCCTTGAAGTGATTGGTTGAGTTTTATATCCAGGAGATTGTTTGTATACATGGTATTCCAGTTTCCATCATTTCATATAGATTTATGCAGTTCACATCACGGTTCTGGAGGGAAATACAACAAGAGTTAGGTACTTTGGTGGAATTGAGCACAACATTTAACCCCCAGACGGAAAGACAACCTAAGCACACTATTTAGATTCTTTAGGATATGCTCTGTACATGTGTGATGGAGTTTGGAGTTTCTTGGGATCAGTTCTAACCACTAGCAAAATTTGCCTCCAACAATAGTTATCAACATATGAGGCTTTGTATGGTAGGCGGTGTAGATCTTTGTTGGGTTGGTTTGAGCCTGATGAGGCTAGATTATTGGGCACAGACGTTGTTCAGGATGCCTTGAAGAAGTTTAAGGTTAACTAGGATAGACTCCATACAGCCCAGTTCAGACATAAGAGTAATGCAGACCGAAAAGTTTGTGATGTTTCCTGTATGGTTGGAGAGCGGGTCTTACTTCGGGTTTCGTCTATGAAGGTCGTTATGGGATTTGGGAAGAAGGGGAAATTGAGTCCGATGTTTATTGGTCATTTTTAGGTATTGTGGTGTGTTGGGGAAATTGAGTCCGATGTGTTAGATTCGTTCCCTATTTCATGTTTGAATGCTCTGGAGGTATCACGATGATCGTCGCGCGTGTTGCCTTTCAGTTCAATACAGTTGGACAAGGATCTATCTTACGTTGAAGAGCTAGTGGTTGTATTGGACAAATAAGTTCGACAACTAAGGTCAAAGAGAATTGCATGAGTGAAGGTTCAGTGCGGGGTCAGTTGATCGAGAAGGCAACTTGGGAAACTGAGCAAACTATGCACAGTCATTAACCTCATCTTTTCACCACTTCTGGTATGTCTCTATGCTCGTTCGAGGATGAATGAACTTTTTAAGAGGGGAAGGATGTAACGACTTGGTCGGTCGATTTTCTAAATAACTCCCCAATCCCCTATTAGCCATTTTCTCGTAGTTGTTTCTGCTATTATGAGTTGTTGGGAAGCTCGTTTTGGGTTTTAGATTGTTTTGGGACACTTAGTCTCCAAATAAGAGCTCAATCTTTACAATTTGGACCATAGTCAGAACAGTATGAAGACGGCTTTGGGATGGAATTCTTTCAATTCCATTAGCTTTGTTGGGTGATTTCGGGCTTAGGAGCTTTTTTGGGTTGTGTTTTGGAGGTTCTTAGCTTATTTAGGCTTGAAATTCCAAAAGTTGGACTGTTAAAGTTTTAGGATCGATAGTGAAATTTGATATCGGGGTCAGAATCTGATTCCAAAAGTTGGAATAGTTTTGTACCAGTGAATGTGACGTATGCAAAAAATTTGGTGTCAATTGAACTTGGTTAGGTTGTTTCGGCACCGGTTATATGATTCTTGAAATATCAAGTTCTTTAGGCTTGGATTGGAGGGTGAAATGTGGTTTTTTGTTGTTTGATGTGATTTGAGAATTGGATTAAGTTTGTAAGATGTTTTAAGATTGGTTGGAATGCTTGGTTGATGTCTCGAGAGGCTTCGGGTGAGTTTCAGATGCTTAACAGATTTTGAATTAGTATTATGAAAAACATCTGATCATTGTTGTAACTGTTGCTTAAGCACCTATGGATATTCGACCGCAGGTGCATTGCCACAGATGTGGATGGGCAACTACAGATGCAATATGAGGCTTGAAGGTTATTACTCGCAGATGCGGCTCGAAGATCGCAGAAGCCGGAGCGCATCTGTGATGAGTGGAGTACAGGTGCAGCGCCTGGGAGTTTAATTAAATCTCGTAGGTGCAGGTCCCTAGTCGCAGAAACGTGACCGTAGATGCGGCCTCATAACCGCAGAAGCGTAAATCACTATGCAGCAATATGAATATCAAGAGTTTGAGTTCATTACTTGGAAAATAAACTAGAGCTCGGGGGCAAGCGTTCTAGTGGGAGTTTTGAAAAAAAATTCATTGGGTAATGATTCCTAATCCCTTTTTGATTGTATCCCATTAATATAAGCTTAAATTCATTGCTAAATTTCATATTTGGGATGAAAATTTGGGAAAAATGGAGAAACATTCTTACCACGCGTTTTGGGATTTTGATCGAGGTTTTGATATCAGATTTGAGTGATTAGGTATGGTTAGACATGTGAGTGAATGTGTGTTCATAATCCGTATGATTCAAAGAAGTGGGCCCGAGGAGGATTTTTGGGCATTTTTCTAATTTCTGGTTGTAGCTTTTAATTCATTAGTTAAATTAGTTTCTTATATTTGTATTTACGTTATGTAATTGATTTGTTTAGATTTTAGCCACTCAGAGTTGAATATTCATGGAAAGAGCGTGATATCGAATTGATTTGAGCTTGTTCAAGGTAAGTGGCTAGCCTAACCTTGTGTGGGGGAACTCCCCTTAGGTTTTGGTATTGTTGCTATATGAATGTCATGGATATAAGGTGACGAGTGCTTACAGTGCTAATTGTTGGAAAACCCCATTTTCATTAAGTAAATATATGTCTTTCCTTTTTGTTGAACACTACTTGTTTAGCTCAGGAAAACATGCTTAAGTGACTTCACTATTCTATCTGCTTAAATTGTTTACTTGAATTATGTGCAACATGTTTGGAATAGAAACTTTTGTTTTCTTGGGTACGAACTTGGACAGATCTTTAAATTTCTTTCTTGAGACTGTTGTGTGTTTACTTTGGGACTATAGCATGATATCCCAGGAGATCCTCTGCATGTTTACTTTGGGACTACGGATAGGTATTCTGGGAGATTGCTTGCACATTTTATATTTGGGACTACGGGACGACATCCCGGCGATTCCCCTTGTACTGGATAATTTCTTTGGGACTACGGATCGGTATTCCGTAAGATTTCCCAGTATATTTGAGATTCGGACTACAGAACAATATCACGAGAGATCCTCCCCACATTTACGTTTGGGAATATGGTACGATATCCTGGGAGATCCCATGTTGCTATCGTTATGTATTGAAATATGTTCTTTCTGTGATTTAATGCTCGTCGACTTTCAGTGTTTTAATTGTACTGCCACATTTCATCCTGTTTTACCTTGTTTTATATATAAAACCAGTAGGGGCCTGACCTTCCTCATCGCTAATCGACTGAGGTTAGGATTGACACTTACCTTGTTTTACTGAAACTATCCAAAGAGTGTACACAAAACTAAGATTTTCTTTAGCATTCTCCCATTACGACGAATACTACTAATATTACCTTCATTACCTTACAACACTGAAATACTAGTGACTTCTTACTGTAATGTTCATTGTTCAAACATCACTCCCATTCGATAAAGGCATATTATGTCTATTAGCGTTCTTCAGCTACTTATATTCAATGGAACATAAATTTCAACGTGTGGGTTTTGATGTTCTTGAACATCTACCTATTTCATTGCCTAGTTTCTGTAAAACTAGTTTACTACTAGGAACATGGTTTATTAATTGGTCATCATTTAGAAAACTGCATTTCTTTTAACAATTGTCTTATTTTCGTTAGGAAAATAAAACAAAACTCCATTCGTGTTCATTGATATTGAATAAACATGCACCTATCCACTCTTAGTTTCAACTTACATATATGCTTTCTTTTTCAGCACATTTGCGAGATAACCCTATATCTGAACATGCCATAGACTAAGCTTACATTCAGTCCACAGTTTTATAGATATAATAGGTACTAACTTACAAGGAACTAAATTCAAAATGTAATTTGCAGTTTTGATGAAATATTCCAAAAACAAAAAAACGCAAATTTGAATAACATGTTATTAATCTATCCATGTCCAAAAGAAACTTATTTTGTTCTTTCTACCATACCACTCCATTATGGAGTTTACAGTGTAGACAATTGAAAACAACAACAACAACAACTACCCAGTATACTCCCACCAGGTGGGGTCTGGGGAGGGTAATATGTAGGCAGTCTTACCCCTACCCAAAAGGGCAGAGAGGCTGCTTCCATGCGACCCTCGGCGCATAGGACAGAATGAAAAGCTGCATTGGAAAACAAAGACAAAATTAGTAACCAAGGCAAGACAAAACAAAATAACAAAACAAAGCATAAGTAATCCTGCAGAAATAACGTAAATGGTTATGTAAACATAAGGAACATAAATACCGTCGCAACCAAGAGGGGACCTAGGCTAAAACACTAGACATCGATGGGTAACCCTACTATCCCACACCCAACCCCGGGTGAGGCGAACGAAGGACTCTAAGAGCCCCTATCCTGCAACCCTGATCTAGACCTCCAGACTCCCCTATCGAGGGTCATGTCCTCGGTAACCTGCATTTTAGTCATGTCCTGCCTAATCACCTCTCCCCAATGCTTCTTAGGCCTCCCTCTACCCCGCCGACCACTAGCAATCTCCAGCCGCTCGCAGCTCCTCACCGGGGCATCGGGACCCCTCCTCCGTACATGCCCGAACCACCTCAGCCTCGCTTCCCGCATCTTCTCGTCCACTGGGGCCACCTCTACCTTCTGTCGAATAACTTCATTCCTAATCTTATCCAGCCTGGTGTGCCCACACATCCACCTAAGCATCCTCATCTCAGCAACCTTCATTCTCTGGACATGGGAGTTCTTCACGGGCCAGCACTCTGCCCCGTACAACATCGCAGGTTTAACCACGGCTCTGTAGAATTTCCCTTTGAGTTTGTGTGGGATTTTCTTGTCACACAGGACCCCAGAAGCAAGCCTCCACTTCGACCACCCTGCTCCTATCCGATGGGTGACGTCCCCGTCAATCTCTCCGTCCCCCTGAATCACAGACCCAAGATATCGGACACTGTCCCTCTTGGCGATGGCCTGAGAACCAAGCATCACATCCCTGCCCACCCCACTCGGCTCGTCACTGAACTTGCACTCCAGATATTCTGTCTTAGATCTGCTTATCTTGAAACCTTTAGACTCGAGGGTCTGTCTCCATACCTCTAACTTCTCACTAACACCGGCCCTCGTCTCGTCTATCAATATTATATCATCAGCAAAGAGCATACACCAGGGCACATCCCCCTGGATATGACGGGTTAGAGCATCTATCACTAAGGCGAACAACATGGGACTCAGCGCCGATCCTTGATGGAGCCCCATTACCACAGGAAAATGGTCTGAATCGCCACCCACCGTCCTCACCCTAGTCTTAGCCCCATCGTACATGTCCTTGATAACTCTGATATAGGCTTCTGGCACACTCTTCGCCTCCAAGCACCTCCATAGCACCTCCCTCGGAACCTTGTCATACGCCTTCTCCAAGTCGATAAGCACCATATGCAGGTCCTTCTTCTTATCCCTGAATTGTTCCGCCAGCCGCCTGACTAGGTGAATAGCCTCAGTGGTGGAGCGGCCCGGCATGAAACCGAACTGGTTCCCCGATATATTCGTCGCCCCCCTCATTCGCGCCTCAATCACCCTCTCCCAAACCTTCATCGTGTGGCTCATTAGTTTAATACCCCTATAGTTGTTGCAGCACTGGATGTCCCCCTTGTTCTTGTACAAGGGCACCACTGTACTCCACCGCCACTCATCCGGCATCCTCTTAGTCTTGAATATCACGTTGAATAGCCTAGAGAGCCACTCCCCTCCAGGTTTACCCATGCACTTCCAAAACTCCACCGGGATCTCGTCAGGCCCGGTTGCTCGACCCCTACTCATCCTGCGCAACGCCCCTAAGACCTCCTCCACCCTAATGCGCCTGCAGTACCCAAGGTCTCTATGACGCTCTGAACGCCCCAGCTCCCCTAGCTCTATGCTCCGATCCCCCTCCTCGTTAAGAAGGTCCCGAAAGTACGCCTGCCACCTCTGTTTGACTTGCGATTCCCCCATCAGAACTCTACCATCCTCGTCCTTGATACACCTGACCTGGTCTAGGTCACGGGCTTTCCTTTCCCTTGCTTTAGCCAGCCGAAATAGCTTCTTTTCCCCACCTTTCTCCCCTAGTTCCTCATACATGCGACCGAATGCCGCGTTTTTAGCTTCTGTGACTGCCATCTTAGCTTCTCTTCTCGCCTCCCTGTAGGACAACCTGTTCACTCTCCGCTCCTCCTCGCTTATGCTCCCTGCCAACCTTGCGAACGCCGCCTTCTTCGCCTCCACTTTTCCTTTGACTACATCGTTCCACCACCAATCACCCTGATGCCTACCTGAATATCCCTTAGAAACCCCGAGCACGTCCCGTGCTACCCCCCTAACCAAGTTAGCTGTCGCTGACCACATAGCGTCCGCTTCCCCATAACTTCTCCAAGCTCCGCCCTCCTCTAACCTCCTTTCCATCTCCTGAGCTTTCTCCTTGGACAAAGCTCCCCATCTAATCCTCGGTTGACCCCGGGCGCCCCTCCTCTTCTTCTTCACCCAGAGATCAACATCCATCACTAGGAGCCTATGAAGAGTTGAAAGAGACTCTCCCGGGATAACTTTGCAATCCTTGCACAGACCCCTGTCGCTCCTTCTGATGAGGATGTAATCAATTTGAGTCCTCGCCGCCGCACTCTTGAAGGTGACCAAATGCTCCTCCCTCTTCCGGAATGATGAGTTCGCAATCAGGAGCTCGGAAGCCCTGGCGAAATCAAGCAGCGAAGTGCCTCCTCCGTTCCTGGCCCCAAAGCCAAAGCCCCCGTGCACCTCATCGTAGCCACCAGCCTCGGCCCCAATATGACCATTAAAGTCCCCTCCAATAACTAACTTCTCCGACTGGGGAATACTCCTCACCAGATCGTCCAAGTCCTCCCAGAAGCGCCTTTTAACCTCCTCGTCTAAGCCTGCGTGCAGCGCGTAAGCGCTGACCACATTGAGGACCCCACCCCCAATAACCAGCTTAATAGCCATTAACCTATCGTTCACTCGCCTCACCTCGACCACGGACTCCCTTAGGTCCCTATCAACCAAGATGCCTACTCCATTCTTACCCCTCTCGAGCCCAGAGTACCACAGCTTAAACCCATCAGCGTCCCGCGCCCTAGTCCCTTTCCACCTAGTCTCCTGGACGCACGCTATGTTAACCCTTCTTTGTTGGAGAACCTTCGCTAACTCGATGGACTTACCCGTCAGAGTACCTATGTTCCAGGACCCAATCCTTAATCTACGGGCGACCGCCGCCCTCTTCCCACCCTTACCTCCTGCCCTGCCCGAAATGCCACCCCCTGCACCCCTACACACCCCCGCAACCACCACCCCCTCCTGAGGACATGACCTTACGCTATCATTACTCGTTGCAGCCACTATCCAGTGACACAGACGCACTAAGGCTAAAAACGCAAATGTAGCAAACTAGATAACAACAGAATAGACCACACTCGGAATGCTAGTAAAAATACGTAAAGAATGTGCACAAAATAAGCAAGAGAGCGGGAGGTACCAACTCCCGGTGGAAAAACCTGGAAGTGTGCTTTGCTGCGCCCGAGTTCTCCTGAATCTTAGCAAAGTGCGCGGCTCTATTGCGTCCTGCCGTGAGTCTGAATGAGAGCTTGGACGACAGTTGTCGGAGATCCTCGCCGTTGAAATAGGTACCTGTCCAAGAAAACAGAACACACCCACAAAAAGCAGGGGTAGAATAGAAGGAAAAGAGCAGTAGTTGCCGGTAAAATTTCCGGCGAAAAGAAAGGTGGCTAAATGAACAATGAAGAATGAAAGTGACCAATAAAAAATTCCGAGAGTACCAAGTGGGTCGGAAAAATGGGGTGAGAAAGCTGTCCAAAAGAAGCCGGCGAAAAAAGTGCCCGGAAGTGGGCTCACGCGCGCGGCGCGTGTGGGGAAGCGGCGGCGCGTGGCGGCGCGTGGGCGTGCGTGCTGTGATTTCCGGCGACGAAATTTTCAGAAAATGTGCGCCAGACACTGTGTGTCACACTGGTGTGGGAGGTGAGTCCAAGAAACTCCCGAGGGATGTCGAAGCACTGTCGGAACAGTGTTCCGGGCAGTGGGGGTAAGGGGGGAGAAGGTGGGGTAGTGGCACTTACCTGGTGGTTACCTGGGGGTGCCGGCGACCCGCCCGGTGGTGGTGGTGGAGCTGGTGGTGTGAGCTTAGAGAGAGAGAAGAGAAGAGAGAGAGAGGGGGAAAGAGCCGTTAGAGAGAAGATATCCAAATAAAAGGATAAGTAAAAGAAGAACTCTTTAAAGAGGTGCTCTCCACTACAATCAAATTGCAGTAACTTAATATATTTCCTTGGAGCTTCTCCATTTCAAGTCTCAAAAATTATGAATTTCTTAATCAATAAGACTTGCGATGCATCAAATAAATAAATCAATTTTTTGAGTAATCATTTATGAATGTCACAAAATTACTCAAAAGTATCTTTTACCATTGTGTTCATTTAATAATACAAATCAGAAGGGACTTATCCTATATTATCACTAGCTTTAATTTCTTTTTAAGGGAAACAACTTTTAGTCAAACTTCCTTCCAAACAGGATCTACAAGTTGGTAGTGCCCCTATACTTGCAATGAATCTTAAGGTCCATCCTTGACAAACTTGAAATCCTATTCTGATTAATATGACTGAGACAGAAGTGCACTAATAAGTTTTACTCAATTTTGAAGAACATATTATCTTATGCGGTAGACTAATAATGTTTTGTTCAGGAGAGACATTAATATATAATAACAAGGTCATGCATTCATGTACCACAAAATATAAATATTTTTAAGCTCAACAACTCAGGAGTTATTAGAAAAATAAAATAAATATCCATCTCTTATTTTGCCAAGAAATCGGAATTAAATTCTTTCTAACAAAAGTACATATATTGCATTATTTAAATTGTACGACAAAGTGCATAAAGTCATTTTGGAGTTGATATAAAAATATTAAATAGATTATAATAAGTCAAAATACTTAATAGTAAAATTCGGACTGCATTCAATATTTATATAGATATACACATCTCGAATAATAAATTTCGATGGGAAAAGAATCATTCATGCAATGTATATTACATACTGAAAGAATTATACAATCCAAAAATAAATAGAACTAACTCAAATGGAGAGTATTCTATTATTTTCAGTCAATTATATATAACATTTTAACACGAAATTTTTAACACACTATACATATATGTCATGCATCTTGAATATCAATTTCAATGGGAAAAGAATTACTCATGCAATATAATTATGTAATGGGAGATTATTCACTCCAATAATTAAAACAGACCCAACTCAGATGCAGAGTATACTATTATTTAATATTATCTTTAATAGCTCTAGTTTCATTGATCAATCATGTATACTAAGATGGAGAGTAATTACACGATATCAATTACTAGTATTTCACCTAGTGATCTTAAAATAAATTTATCTGATATGGAGGAAGATCTAAAGTGAACACGTAAATTTATTACACACTTGAAATAAATAGTGAAAGTCCATTGAAATGTATTTCTATCACTACTTAACCATGATTGTATTTTAGTTAGTAAATTGATTCACCTTTAAACTCAGATAGAAAATAAATACAGGTTATCAGTAACTAATAACTATATCAAGTGAATTCATAATAAATTTATTCGACATAGAAGAAGACCTAATGTCAACGCATAAATTTATTATTTCACTGTAAAATAGAAAATGGAGAGCATAAGGGTTAATTCCTATTACCACTTTATCACAACCAAGAACTTTTCTCTAAGGATTAACTTCCAATAATTTTAGAAAAATATCTCAATACCCCATTTAAACAGTGTTAAAATGCTAAAATTAACGTTTTAACTGCATAGAATAAGTATATTCGCAGGCTTATTTCTGATAAACCTACCAAATTTCATATCAATCGAAGATAGCTAAAATCACAATCTCCAAAAATTGCTACCAAATTTGTAAAATTACAATTTTAAGCATTTTTAGGAATTTAAAGTATGACCTACATTCTTATCATATACCAATTCATATCAAATCGACATGTGTTATCATGTTCCATATGAAATATAAATAAAATGATAGAAAGAATGACTTTTCATATGTAAATGAATTTTGATCCGCCAAACTTCCAAGAAACTCATTTAAACGATCCCCAAATCGTCAAAATACAATTTGATTCACTACATAGCAGTGAGTTTTTCTTAACTGATCGTTTCCTATTATCCTACCGATTGCCAAAAACTAGATCAAATTCGAATAAATTATTTTTGACGTATTTAGGATTAAATCCATGTGATTTGAATTATTTTTATATGTTATATCAAGTTAAATCATCATGTTTCAGATTTAACACAAAAATAGCCGATATATAAAGAGTAAAATTTCATATTTATAACAAATTCAATTTATTAAACTGCTTGAAAACTCATCTAAACGATCTCAAAATGCTAAAAATAGCATGATTCACTGCAAAGAGAGAGTTTTTCTCATTAGATAATTTTTGATGAATCTACCATGTTTGATCAATTGGAGTTCGTCAAATTCATAACCACTAGCCTGTAACCAAACTTAGAGAATACCTATATTAAGCAGTTTTATAAATTAAAATAAATATGATATTGATTTTCATTCTCCTTATCATTGTACTACAAGCTCAAGGCATATATTATGTTCGTCCTATTTCTAGGATACATAATATATCCCTTTGCAATCATCACGATCCAATTTCACTTCAAGTCATGATGGCACCCAACACCATTGTCAGGCAAGCCAGCGCCGGAAGTATTAATAATTTCTCATTTTACTTTACCGAACAAGTATAGCAATTTCCTAATTTGAAGTTAAAACAAGTGGTAAATAGCAATGTACATAAATAATTATACAATTCACAAAAGAATAGTCTACTAATGTGCATGCCAAGACCTGGTGTCATAAGTATGTTGGCATCTAGTAGAATATACAAAAGAGTAAATCTATCCTACTTCTTGAAATAGAGTAGACAACCAAAAGTAAAGAGAGTCTCCATCAACCTAATGAACGGCAGAGGAAGGGATCAGCTCGCCATGGAAGTCTCGAAGTATGATCAGGAAAACACACCAAATTGATAGACAGATGTGTTTGCCTCAGATCCTGTACAATTAAGTACAAAAGAGTAGTATGAATACATAAATAATATTTGCCCAATAAGTATCCCATCTAATCTCTGAAAAGTAGAGACGAGAGGTTGATTTGATACTTATTATGGTCAAACATTATTATAGAGTTTTATGCTAAACATGGATGTCATCGAAAACATTAGTTTATAGCAAGAAGTGATAGGTCATACGTAGATAGTATCACACTTAGCCATTTACATTTCAGAGCATTTAACAAAGGAAGTCATGAATAAGTTTTCATATAAATATCGTGCGCACGTTCTATCGAGGTCGTACGGGCCAGTCCAACAGAAAAGAAACTATGCGCTGCCAAAGGTCGAATTGTGCGAATCATAGATACATCTATTTCTACCAAGGCGATCAGCCCGATGAATAAATATCTATTATCATGAAGAAGGTGCATAAAGGCGCATTTACATTCAAATAACTCATATACTTTTGCAATCAAGTGCGTACATTCACATAGGCTCATCTCTAATTCTCTAGCATATCTTAAGTTATCTCACTAGCATGAATAGATATGAACATTTGCAAATATGGGATGATACAAGTCCTATACTACCTAGACAATTAACATAGTAATAGCTACGTATGGAGACAATTCCCTCTTACAAGGTTAGAAAGGAGACTTACCCCGCGCCAAAGCATGCATCCAATACCAAGAGCATGCTCAAACCCTCAATTCAGAGTCGTACGATCCAAAACTAATTAAATAAGGTAGGAACTAGTTAATAAAAGCTCAAGAGTTCAAATTTTACTTATTAAAGTAATTTTCCAACCTTAAACACAAGTTTCCTAAAATCTGACCTCGGGCCCACGTGCTCGGATTCTAAAACATTTCGAAGAAATTTATTCTCTATAACTTAAGGATCAATAATATATGATTTCAACTCCATTCCTTAACAAATTTCGTAGTAAAATCTGAGTTTTATCAAAACCATATGTTTGCTCTAATCCCATGATTTTCCTTAATCTTCATGTGTTTATCTACCTAAGACTGAGTATTGAACATAGAAATAAGTAGGATTAACATACCCCAAGATGCTAGGTGAAAGTATTCTCCAAAGAGCTCCACAATCGCCCAATGAGTGAGTGAAAATGAGCAAAAATGACCTAGAGCTTGTAATAAATGAAGCTCACGGCTTCAGTGATTTCTGCATCTATGGTTCTAAGTGGCACCTGCACCAATCGTATTTGCGGAAATGTGTCCGCTTCGGCGGTATTTCAACTGGCGCGTTGGGCCGCTTCTACTAGGGGCAAGCCGCTTTTGCAGAAAGTTAGCCGCTTCTGCGGCTTTGGGTTTGACCTAGCTTTGCCACATCTGCGAGAGGACGGCCGGTTCTGCAATCTCGTACTTGCAGCTGAACAACCTCAGGTGCTGTTATGACATAAAACTGGAGCTTCAGCTCCTTCCCAAAATTTTTAACTTCACTCCAGCCTTGCCAGATTGGCGCTCGGGCCTCCGAGCCCCGTTCGAACATACCAACAAGTTTGAAAGCATAAAACCAACTCGCTCAAACCCTCAGAACACCTGAAACAACATTAAACCTAAGAATCATCCCCCAAAACTAATTGAATCAAATTTATGACCTAGAAGTTCTTAAATTCATTCCTAACGCATTGAAACATACTTATGCTACTCGGATTGATACGAAATTTTATGCACAAGTCTTAAATGTTATATTGGTCCTGTAATGAGCTCCGGAACTAACATTCGGGCCACCATTAAATAGCATATCATCTTATTAGCTTTGCTATGTACATGATTTTGTTCTCATTTCTTTCTTTCAACACTTTGTTCTAATTTGTATTCTAGCTACATTAGTTAGAATATACTAAGTCATTTAGTATGACTTATATTAATTGAATGTTCCAATCTAATTTTGCTCACGAGGCGACGTTTTTTTTTTTTTTTTTACATTTAAGATGAAAAAGGAACTACTGAATTTGGTTGGTGCATTGGGTATAATGAATTGCTCAACAAGTATCAAATTAAATTTTCATGGTCTGGATATGGATGAATTCATTGGTCGAGCAACTCCTTTACCTAATCGGCATAGTAGCTTATATACAGTTATAACTCTTTGAATTTCCAAGATTCTGGCCTAAAAACTAAGGACTCTATTGCTTTTTGGGAGTCTGGTTATATCTTTTAGTTACTTTGGGAGCTTTGTTTATATTGGAGTTTGGTTATATATAATAAAATTACTTTTATTTTGAGATACTTTGAAGTGCTGCTGCTAGAATTAGAAGAGCAGTCAGTAGAGAGTGCTCCACTAAATTGATTGGTTAAATATGTAGGTGTTGCAGATTTGAGTTTTGAGGCTTTATTAAGAAGATCAATGAAGAAAATAGCGGTTGAAATAGAAGCTCAGAATGACGAGAAATTAAACCGACGCCATGAATGATGTTCCTCCTAAAACAACAACAACAATAACTACTGCCCAGTATAGTCCCACCAGGTAGGATCTAGGGAGGGTAATATGTAGACAAGCCTTATCCCTATCCGAAAGGACAGAGAGACTGTTTCCAATCGACCCATGTTACTTCTAAAACACAAGTTAAAATAGTAAAGCCATATTAATCAAAGTGGAACAACACCAACAATAAAAATAGAAGCACCAAATATTTAATATGACAGTTAAGTCTAATATAACAACCAATTTTTGGCTGTGCAACTTTTCATTGTTCATATATAAACTTTTAAACTTTCAAACCGTTATTTCCTTTTTATTCCTTAGAGCTTTTTCATCAAATATACTACTTTTTAAAAATCTACTTTCAAATATTGTATTTCAAGTTTAATAGAGGTGTTACATCTAAATTTTTGCTTTCACTTTTGAGTTAGTAAAAAAATTAATGCATACATGCTTTAAACTTTTTTGCTTCACCACTTGTGATCATTGTAATAGTTTATGGTAAAAGTATAAAAAAAGAGCATTTAATTAGTAGGGATTGATCGAGTTCTTTTATGTCCTTAATTATTTAATTATTTTCTATTTAACTTTACAAATTTACTAGTCATAAAAATCCTTACATATTATTTTATTGCATTTGAGATTGACCTCCATCAAAGTAACCTAGATCCACCACCTCACGTTCAAGGTTCAACACGTCCCCCCCCCCCCCCCCCCCCCGGGGGCCATTCTCAGCTCTCTACATAATATTTCTTCTCTTTAGAGTCGTTGGGGATAAAATGGCGGATCTTGGCACCGCAGAACCACGATCTCAGGTTATACCAAACCTCCCAGACGACGTAGCATTACAGTGCTTAGCCAGAGTCCCGTGTTCCCATCACCCTATTCTCTCTCTCGTCTCCAAATCTTGGCGCTACACCCTAAGCTCCACTGCACTCTACACCACCCGGTCCATTCTCCGTACTACCGAAACTTTCCTGTACCTCAACCTCCGCATAAACTCCACTTTCCACTGGTACACTCTCTTCCAAAACCCTAACCCACAAAAACCCAGAAAGCTTTTTCCCCTTTCTTCTATACCCTGTAAACCCATTGGATCAGCTTATGCAGTTTTGGGCCCAAAGATTTATGTGCTTGGTGGGTCTATTGGTGAAATCCCTTCGAATAATGTGTGGGTTTTCGATTGTAGGTTTAATTGTTGGGAAATGGGGCCAAGAATGAGGATTGCTAGGGAGTTTGCTGCGGCTGGGGTTGTGAATGGGAAGATTTATGTAATGGGTGGATGTGTTATAGATAATTGGGCTAGGTCGATGAATTGGGCTGAAGTTTTTGATCCGTTAACTGGGTTATGGGCTGCGTTGCCGAGTCCAATTGAGGTCAGAGACAAGTGGATGCATGCTAGTGCAGTGGTGGGTGATAGGGTGTACGCGATGGCGGATAGGGGAGGGGTGGTGTACAATGCTGGGGGTGGAGAATGGGGGAGTGTAACAAAAAGACTTGATTTGGGGTGGAGGGGACGGGCTGCGGTGGTGGAAGGAGTGTTGTATTGTTATGATTATTTGGGTAAGATTAGAGGGTATGATGTGAAGGAAGATGTGTGGAAGGAATTGAAAGGGGTGGAGAAGGGGTTGCCTAGGTTCTTGTGTGGCGCGACAATGGTGAATTTCGATGAGAGGTTGTGTGTTGCGTGGGAAGGCAAGAGGAACGGCAAGGAGGTTGACATTATGTGTGCAGAGATTGAAGTTTGGAAGGACAAGGACGGAGGGTTGAGTGGGAACATCTTGTGGTCGGATGTGATTCTTGTTGTTCCTAATGGTGCTTCAATTGTGCATTGCTTTGCAGTTGACTTGTGATGGTTACTTCAGACTAGGTGCGGCTATTCTCTAGCTTTTGTTAACCATTTCAGTGAATTGGTATTTTGTCCATGATAATCCGACTGTTTGCTGTTGTCATTTCATTTATTTTCTTTAGCCTTTTCAGTATTTGGTGCTTTTAATAGTTAACTCAGAAGTTAATGTTCTGATATAAAAGCTTTAGAGGCTTCGGCCAGTTGGTGAGTAACACTAATTAACTCATACACTTGGTCCCGTTAATTCACAATGTTGTGAATAATTAGGGTTTATTGGCTATGATATAGCATTTTTTATATGTGTACTCTGTATGAAAATAAGATATATTAGACTGAATGCACAATTCACTCACTAATATGTAGTTTATGAATTGTTGCTACTCTTTGTGGTAGATGTGCTTATGGTGTTTGGCGCAGAAACAGGGGGGGGGGATGCCTGGAATGGATAGTGAATTAGCATTAACTTAATATAAAAGAGTGGACAGGACCTTTAAAGTCAATACTAGTTGAAGTTGGATTTGTAGACTTCTTATTTTGTCTATGACATATCCATGCATGTTCTTTCCATCATTGTTACCTCTTTAATATGCTATGTCCATTTGGTTTGTTAGTTTTCCTGGAAAATGTTAAAATCTTTAGGGGTCCAGGAGGTCAATTTGGGTCATAAAGTTGAATTTTGCTGAATATGAAGGAGTTGGAACTATCTCATAAAGATTCATGTTAATTGTCAACGCATCACAAGTAGCACGAGTGCCTTTGTGTGCTTTAGATGGAATTTGCTTTAAATCATCAAAACTTCGAACTTGCTTTTATAAAGTTACTCTACTAACCTATACCAATCTAAAATGGAAGAAAGATTGTGCAGTAACATTTATGACTCTACAGCAAAATCCTGCACAATTATTTGCAGTAATGCTAGACAATCATCTCCACATAAAGAGCCAAAAACTTAACTGACAAGAAGGTTTGAGAGCCAAAAACCCTAAAACACTAAACACTTGAAAGAAAACCAAAAACTGAGAAGCAATATTTTTGATTACTCGTCTAAATCAACCTATCATTCACGAGAGCTAATGTACCGTCTTGTTACCCTGTCTAAATCACCAAATTTCAACCTTCAATTTTCTGTTATTTTGTTTATGTTGCTACCTTTTGGAGTGCCATCTTTTTGTTCAGTTGTGGTTAAAAAGTGGACTCCTAGTGATTGCTTTTGTAGGGGGTCTCAAAGATATAAAATTTACGTTGTCTCAAGACATTAAAGCGGAGATATTTTTCTTTGTAATCATTATTTAGTGGCACTGCCATATCTTTTGATTTGGTGGTGAATTGATAGAGCCGGACACAAACATGTCTATTGCTTTTTCAAATTTATTACCAATAGCAATGTATCTTGTTTGTAAGTTAAGCATTCATCTTTTAATAATGAGACCTAAAGTATAGGTACAAGAACTTTCTGTCAGGAAAAGGATAAATTGAATTTTTTCTTCTCAAAGCATAACCAAGATAAAATTTACATCGTTTTCTTTGTTGTTTGCTTTTTCTCTTATGTTTAGAAAAGAGTTTCTTTTTAGCTTTTTGTGATGCACAATAGCCACATGATTTTGTTTGTTTATTTGCTTCTTCTTTTATTCATTATTTTGTTTAAAGAGTCTTTTGAATCAATTAACAAAAGCCTTGTACAACAACAGAAAGTATAGTTGTTAGTACTTGAACTATGTCTTTGATTTTCTTATACTTTTAAAGATTTTGTCTCATGTCCATCAGAGAAAAAATAATTCACTTTCAAACTCATTGAAAGAGGTAGTTATGTAATGTGTGCAATGATTTCTGAGAGATCCTTTGATATTATAAACTTTGTTACTACATGCCATTTTTTTTTTTTTGGAAATCCACTAGGCAAGCACCTAGGGTTAGTTTTCATTAATAATAAGAAATTGAAAATTACAACAAATAGGAATAATAAAATAAGGGGGAGCTAGCATCGGTATTGTTACCCATATAACAACAACCGGCGTAAACCTTACCTTATTAATCCTATTGATGCCAATAAAAGCCTCATGAAATAACAAGCATGTAAAAGAAAGAAGTAGCAAGAACTAAGAAAAGTATGATCATCACAGAGTTTATAAAATGCTCTGTGATGATATTACATAGAATAATACTAATGAGATGGAAAAATAAAAAGTTGAAGCAGCCATCTTGGTGCTCTCTTTTCTCCAATTTTGTGAAAATTTCAATTTGTAGATTAATGTCTTCGTCCACAATTTTTCTCAATATGACTTCAAAATTCAGGCTTTGTTCCTCGATCGATTGGACTTTGTAAGAATTGTTTGAGTGACCTGTTTTTGTTTTGCATTTCTCATTGGGGGTCTCCTTATGTTTGCGTCTTCAAACACCCTACCGTTCCAATTTCTATCCCTTTCACGAGACTTTTTACTTGTTTTACTATGCATTGGTGACAAATCACCTTTTCTTGACGCGTCTGCCTTGCATTGCGTTAAGATATCCTCTTCCTCCTCTCGCATCCAGTAGTTGTCTGTCCTGTAGAGTGATTTCTGGAGCTGTTGATACGAGTTGGTGTTGCCCCGTCTGTGAAAATGGTATTGTTTTGTTATTGACAGAAGGAAAATTAGTTGGTGTTGTTGCAATCCTTTGTTGGCGCTGTGTTGTATGGAAAGGTTGCCTCATTGCATCCGACATTTTCCTCTCCTCCAAAGTAGTGATTGATTTTATTGGTACAATTTGATTTTGGGCAGATGTTGGCAGTGCTGTTGTGTTTCTATCAGCAGCTGATGTTTCGCCTGATTTTGTAGTATTTCCTTGAACAAATACTGGAGCGTTATGGTTCAGGTTGCTGTTTGTGTTTGCTGCAGGTTGCAGATTTGCAGGACAATTGATTGTCGTTGATTTCCTTTGAAATTTTGGCTTGAATTGAGCATCAATGTCCTCTCCTTCACTGTCGTCATCAAACTCTTGGTCGTCTTCCGAAGAAGAATAACCAGCAAGTCCTTCTCCTCAGCCCTCCTCATCGTCAAAATCTCGTTGGTCTTTCCACAGTTTCGATTTAATGACCATGTCCCTCATCTTAGCTTGAATTACTTGTTTGTTATTTTCAGTGGAGGTTGAAGGTTCTCCATACTGGGTTATTGTTGTTGTTGTTGTTGAAGGTTCTCCATAATCTTTGGTAATTGTCTCCACATGTGAACTGGAGGAAGGTATGGTTGGAGAAATATGATCATTGGCCATCTGCGAATTCTCTCCCGTCAAGATTCCATCCTCATTATTGACATTGGTAAGTGCAGCAAATGAGTTTGCATTTGCATGTATAGCTGGACTTTTATCTGCGATGTGCATTTTTTTTTTTTGGTTTTTGGAGTTGCTTTTCTGTTGGACATTTATGAGCAGTGATTTGCAGTATGTTCAGCAGCTTCATTTGTTTGTTGTGTAGCTATCAGTAGGCTCTAAATCAAACCCACGTTGAAATAAGCCTTCATTAGAAATTGCAGCTGCTGAATCTATGAAAGAGGTCACACTGCCTTGTTGAACCATATCCGGCTGAGTAGAGGTATCATGTCGAAATGCTAGCCATTTTTGAGTTGAATAAACTAGTTTTTTTTTTTGCTGTGGTTTATCTTTCTTTTAGAAAAACTTATGACTCATTCTATTGAGTTGCCTCGCTCAAACTTTTATATAAACACTTATAGTTCGATAACATTGCTTATTGAGGTTTACTCAATTCTAAAAGTTAGCTACTTTCAACAACTACCATTAATATTTGTTTTTAATGGTAGTTAATATTATTTGTATTTATGAAGAAATATTTTAATATCTTGAAAATACTTTTCTGTAACAAGATATTGGGTAGGAATAATGTCCGGTAAAGAACTAATCACTTGATTGATAATCATGACATGAGACCTTTAAGAGTTTCAAAAAGGCATTTGCTAAAGAAAATTTGTCCACAAAAAATGTAGAAAAAGTTTTTTTTTATCTGGGTAATTGCACTAGAACTTTTAGTAATATTGAATTCATTATGAAAACAAGCATTAGCGTTAATTTCATATGTTTCTTTGTTCTGGTGGATGATTTGAAAAAGCATTGTATTCTTGAGGGAGATAATTTTTTTGGGCTGGTGGAGCTCTATGAAGATTCAAATGTTAAGAATATTTATATTAGTTATGAGGGGCATAAAGTGAAGGGTATTGAGATTTATACACTCCCCAAAAAAATTATATCTTTATGAGTAATTTTCTCAAAGAAAATAATTTTAGGGATAATTCGTCTGAAGTGATGAGCGAAACGTTTGTGGAAGAACATGAATCAAAAATTCAACAAGTATTCTCTTTTTTATTGTTCATAGTAAGTGGACATTTGATGGAAACAAGCATTGACATAGATTTCATATGTTTCTTCGCTGGAAGATTTGAAAAAGCACTAAAACTTCAATATTCTCAAGGGAGATTTGGGAGGTGATATAGTTATCAATGATTAAAATGGGCTAGTGGTGTCGTGGAGATTTAGATATTAAAAGCATTCTTATTAGTTACGAGAGGTATAACGAGAAATCTATCGACATTTATACACTCCCGTAAAAATGTGATACTTTTATGAGTACTTTTTCTGTGAAAATTGTTCTTGGGATAATTTGTTTGAAAAGTTAAGCGACGTAGCTGAGGAAGAACACGAATAAGCAAATTCACTTGGTATTCTTTTTATTGATTTTAGTCACTTCTATCTACATTTCTACGTGACATATATTTGTTTAATCTTTAAATGTAAGCCGTGAGAAGAAGAATCAGAGGGCTTACGTGGTGCATGGAAATAATTAACTTTACAACAACAACAACAACTTAGTATAATCCCACTTAGTGGGGTCTGGGGAGGGTAGTATGTACGCAGACCTTACTCCTACCCTGGGGTAGAGAGGCTGTTTCCAAATAGACCCCCGGCATCCTTTCCTCCAAGAACTTCCCACCTTGCTCTTGGGGAGACTCGAACTTACTATCTCTCGGTTGGAAGTGGAGGTTGCTTACCATCAGAGCAACCCCTCTTGTCAAATAATCAACTTTACAAGAGGGACCAAAATTGTCGGTGGAATTTATTGAGGATATCTAGCTATTGCTGATAATACAACCCAATTTTATTCGGTTTTTGGGCCAAATTTTAGAAATATAACTTGAACTTGTTGCCCATTTAAAAGTAAATGGTTAAAAAGAGACTGAGCATGAAAAATTGAAAGCATCCTCAACAATAGCTTGATGTTCCTCATCGATTTCTTGTAAGTTCCCAATAAAAGTTATTATCTATAAGGTTTAGAAACATTGAAAAATATTCTTAAAAAAGCAATGAAAACATTGACTCTAAAAGGGCAACAAATTTGACTTCTAACTGTTTGGCCCAAAAGTCAAATGAATTAGGTTGTATCTACAATTAGCTTGATGATCCTCAAACAAATTCGATCCGCGATCTTGTACCTCTTGTAGGTTGATTATTTTCATGCATCTCGTACACCCTCTGATTTTTCTTTTCTCAACTTTGGAATCTATAATTTAAGTTTAATTAAATATATTTCAAGTAGAAATGTCAATCAAAGTGACTAAGATCGATAAAAAAAATACCTGTTGAATTTGCTGATACATGTTCTTCCTTTACTGCTTCACTTAACTCTTCAAACGAATTATCCCTACAATTATTTTCTCTGAAAAAATACTCATAAAAAATAACAATTTCTCCTTATGTCTCTCTTAGCTAACAAGCATGTTCTTAACATCTGAATCGTCACAACACTAGTAGCCTATAATAATCACTGATAACTCTATCACCTCTGAAATAAAAGAGGTTATCTTCCTTAAGAATATTGAAGGTACAATACTTTTTAAAATTAACTAGTTAAGAAACATATGAAATTATGCTCGTTTTCATCAAATGTCCCCTAACATATTTTCTAGAAGGAGAAAATACAAAATAGCCATCATACAACAACAACTCAGTATAATCCAACTTAGTGGGGACTGTGAAGGGCAGTGTGTACGCAGACCTTACCCTACCCTGGGGTAGAGAGGTTGTTTCCAAATAGACCCCCAACATCCTTCCCTCCAAGAACTTCCCACCTTACTCTTGGGGAAACTTGAACTCATAACCTCTCGATTGGAAGTGGTGGTTGCTTACCATCAGAGCAATCATAATGGTATATAATTGCCAACTTTCTTGCCATGTCCACACTTCATGAGTTAGTTAGATATGATTAAATAAACATGTAAATTTTGTCTAATTGAATAGGAATGACAATATTGCACAAAAGTTTTATTGTAAATAAAGAGCTTCTTCCATATGTGGAACTCTTTTTCTAGACTTTCGTGGAATTTTAACTGGTTACATGTCATGATTATCGGTCAAGCGCATAAGTCTTTCGAAGATCATTTATACATATGTCTTGCTACAAACAACATTGAAGTACTTCTCCATAAATAGTATTTGCTGGAAGTAGCCAAATATTATAATTGAGTAATATCTTAAGATGCAGGTTTGTCAAACTACAATGGTTTATAATGAAAAATAAATCTAACTGATTCAACTCAATTAGTAGAATGATTTATAAGGGCTTTTTCATAAACCATATCAATAAAAATTAGTTCACTTGACAAAATTTATAATATCAGAGGAACTTGAAGATTATTGTACACATTACATAACCACATTTCTTTCGATGAGTTTGAAAGTTGACTATTTTTCTTTTATGGCTACGAGACATTATGTAAAAAAGATAAAAATCAAGCATATTGTTCAAGAGCAAAAAGCTATATTTTATGTTACTCTACATACTTTTGTTAATTGATAAAAATGTAAAGAGTTTTGGGAGAATTGATTTTCTTGTATTGCTCACAAAAGTATATATAGAGTACAAGAGGTATCAAATCCTACCAGCTATAGGACTGTACAATAATGGAAGAAATCAAATCCTACCAACTATAAGACTGTACAATAATGAAAGAATATTCTACCAATAATAAAAAGATACACACAATATATTCTAAGACGCCCCCTCAAGATGGAGGGCCGGAGGACACGCCAATCTTGGACATCAGCAGAAGAAGCCGTGGACGAGATAAGTTCTTGGTGAGAGCATCAGCAAGGTGATCAGCAGAGGATACATGAGCAAAACGAAGAGACCCATTCTGAACCAATTGACGAACAAAGTGATAATCAATGTAGATGTGTTTCATGCGCGAATGGAACACAAGGTTGGAACAGAGGTAAGTGGCGCCAATGTTGTCGCTGTAAATGACAGGAGCAGCCGGAAGAGGGACTTGAAGCTCACGCAGCAGTGAATGAAGCCAACGGACTTCAGCGGCAGCAGAAGCAATGGCACGATATTCAGCCTCAGTAGAAGATCGTGCAACGGAACGCTGCTTTTTGGAGCTCCAAGAAAGAGGATTAGGCCCTAGAAAGACAACATAGGCACCAGTTGAGGAGCGATCATCACAGTTTCCACCCTAATCATCATCAGAGAAACAATGCAGAGGTATAGCAGATGAAGGACGCGGCCAGACTCCGAAGTCACGCGTCCCATTTAGATACCGGAAGAGGCACTTAATTGCACCCCAATGAGTGACAGTAGGAGCGTGCATGAACTGTTAGAGTTTATTCACAGCAAAGGAGATATCAGGACGAGTGAAGGAGAGATACTGGAGGCCCCCAAGGGCCTGTCGATAGGCGGATGCGTCGGCAAGAGCCGAGCCGTCGGCCAGATGAAGGCGGGTGGACGCCATTGTTGGCGTCTGAACAGGGTTGGATTCCAGCATATTATGACGAGTCAAAAGATCAATAACATACATACGCTGAGAAAGAAAACACCCCTTGGAGCTGCGCAGAACCTCAACACCAAGAAAGTAGCTTAGATCACCCATGTCTTTAAGAGAAAATTTAGTCCCAAGAGAGTCAATCACATGGTTCAAGAAGGCAGAGTCATTACCAGTCAATATGAGATCATCAACATATACCAAAAAATAGGCTGTAATACCAGAATGCTGAAAGACGAAGAGCGAAGTGTCAGAGGTAGTGTTGACGAAACCCATGGCCAAAAGACATTGGCGGAGCTCACTGTACCATGCCCGGGGTGCCTGTTTGAGACCATAAATAGCTTTCTGTAACTTAGAGACATAAGATGGATAGGCCTTGTCAACAAAACCCGGTGGTTGTGCCATATAGACATCCTCTGTAAGCCTCCTGTGGAGAAAGGCATTGTTCACATCCATTTGACGAAGAGGCCAGCCCTTGGATACAGCTAGACTGAGAACCAAACGCACAGTTGCCGGCTTAATAACCAGACTGAAAGTCTCCTGGAAGTCGACACCTGGTCGCTGATGAAAGCCTTTCGCAACAAGTCGGGCTTTGAACTTATCCACATTACCGTCAGGCTTTCGTTTGATACCATAAACCCACTTGCAGCCCACAACATTCTGTGAAGAATCAGGTGGAACAAGATCCCAGGTGCAATTCCATAGCAGAGCATCAAACTCCAATGACATAGCAGCGCGCCAGCGCTCATCTGACATAGTACTAGACAAATTTTGAGGTTCTGTAACAGCTGGAGAGGATACAGCAGACATACCAAACTTCTTGTTGGGCGTAAAGATGTTATTTTTGCTGCGAGTTTGCATGTGATGACCACCCTGATAGGATGAAGGTGGCGGCATAGTGGGTGTAGCGGCGGCGGGGGCCGCTGGCGGTGCCGGAAGAGGCGCTGGTGGCTCGGGCGATGGCGCAGGCAGTGCGTCTGGTGAAGGATCGCTAGTGGGAGCGGCGGCAGGTACTGGCAGAGGCAGCGGAAGGACTTCTAGGGTGATCGGAATGGGTTCGGGTAAAGACTCGGGGTTAGATAATTTGGAGAACCGGAAGATATCTTCATGGAAGGTGACATGACGCGAGACGAAGATTTTAGACGTTGAGGGATCAAAGCATAGATATGCGCTTTGAGTAGATGAGTAGCCGAAGAGGACACAGGCACGAGATCGGGGTTCCATTTTGTGTGAGGTGTAGGGTCGAAGCCAAGGGAAGCATTGACAGCCGAAGACACGCAGTTTGGCAAGGTTGGGGCGCCTATGGAAGAGAGACTCAAAGGAGGAGATCATCGAGAGATTTGTCTTGAGAAGACGATTAATGAGATAGACTGCTGTGGCAAAGGCATAAGGCCAGTAAATAGAGGGACAGAGGCATAATGAAGGAGAGTGAGACCAGTATCGGCAATATGACGGTGACGGCGTTCAGCATAGCCATTGTGTTGAGGTGTATGAGGAGGTGAAGTGAGATGTGAGATGCCATGGGAGGCAAGAAAAGAGCGTAAGACTAGGAACTCACCCCCATTATCAGTATACAGAGTAATGATTTTAGTAGAGAAGTATTTTTCAACAATGGACTTAAAAGTGGGGAAGGTTTGTAAGACATCAGATTTACGGCGTAAAGGGAAAAACCAAATATACTTAGAAAAATGATCAACAAAAATTACATAATATTTAAATCCTTCATTAGAAATAATTATGGAGGTCCATACATCAGAAAAAATAAGCTCCAGCGGAGCAGTAGAAGATAAACTTGACTCAGAGAAAGGTAACTTATGACACTTATGAAGTTTGCAAGAGACACAAGCAAAATCAAACACACTACTGGACGCTATACTGCTAGAAGACACTAAATGACGTAGGATTTTAGCTGACGGATGACCAAACCGAGAATGCCATAATGACGCAGGGAGCTTTTGTTCCGTGAGGGCAGACGGAAGACGGGAAGCCGCCGGCCAGTAGTAGGCGCTGTTCCTACGTGGGCCGCTGACAAGTGTTGACCACGTGCGACGATCCTTCACCTGAAAAGCAGTATAAAAAAACAACATTAACATTATTGTGACGACATAATTGAGAAACAGAGATCAAATTTTTACGAATATGTGGAACACAGAGAGCGCCAAGCAATAAAAGAGATGAATAACTGAAAAGTTGGCCAGTATGTGTAATTTTTAAACCTTCACCGTTACCAATAACCACATCATTGAAACCAGTGTAAGGACTGTGAAGAGACATGTTGGCAAGATCATTGGCTATGTGATGAGTGGCACCAGAGTCCAGGATCCAATCAGATGAAGAGTGATGGGCTGTGTGAGCAGCCGGATAAGATGACGCAGCGTATGATAGTCGCGGCAGTGGTCCACCGTGAGGGGGTTGATTTGCCCCAGAAATAGGATAGGACGGACAGCGGCACGCGGAGTGGCCAAATTCACTGCAGAGCTGGCACTTCCCATTGTACCCGCGAGATTGGCCATTGTTGGAGTAAGCACAGCGGTCGGAGGATAAACCACGGCTGCCACGGCCGCTCCTGCGGCCACCGAAGCGGTTACGGGCGGACTGCTGTCCGGCGACGAAGGCAGCCGACGGAGCCAAATCATATGCGGCGGAGGTGGCCGGCGCACGGGCAGTAATCTGAGCCTCCATGCTTAACAGCTTGTCATGTAATTCAGCAAAAGAGATTGGAGATTCACGGGCTTGGATAGCATGAGAGAGCTCCATATACGGATCATCAAAACCATTTAGAACCTTAATGACAAGATCCTCAGAATCAACAGTAGCACCCAGGAGAGATAATTCATCCACAATCACGCGAATACCGTGCATAAAATCAGTAACAGATTTAGAACCTTTTACCGGATTATGGAGCTGCTGTTTGAGAGCCATGATACGACCACGAGAAGCAGTGTCGTATGTGCGCGCGAGGATGTCCCAGGCCTCTTTAGAGGTTTCCGCGGCGGCAATAAAGGAGATGATCGTCGGTGTGATCGACGAGATGATGGCAATGAGAATAAGATTGTCCTGGCGAATCCATTAAGGATATGCTGGATTGGGGGAAGTTACCTCCTTGTCGACGATAGTGGCTGGTGGGCACGGCTTTGATCCGTCCAAGAAGCCGAGGAGGTCGTAACTCGTAAGAAGGGTTCGAAATTGGAATTTTCACGCCAGGTAATTAGTGGAATCCAATTTAAGTGGGATCTGAGCCGACGCATTGATGGCAATCGGCTGGAGAAGATCGTTGGATGTCGTAGCGGCCATGAAGCGCGAGGCAGAGGAGGTGTAGATCGACGCCGGGAGAGAGAGGGCTGCCGGTTAGTGCAGCGGTGGTGCGGCAAGACGCCGGAGAGAGGCGGTGGACCGAGAAGGTCGGCGGCGGCGGCGCGGGTAGGGAAGAATTAGGGTTTCTTTGGCGATAAGCTACTGGCATATGATACCATGTAGAGAGTTTTGGGAGAATTGATTTTCTTGTATTGCTCACAAAAGTATATATAGAGTACAAGAGGTATCAAATCCTACAGACTATAGGACTGTACAATAATGGAAGAAATCAAATCCTACCAACTATAGGACTGTACAATAATGAAAGAATATTCTACCAATAATAAAAAGATACAACTGATTAGCAAATTTAGTATCAACAGGCTTGAACGAGAGGCAGCGTACGTTAAAATGCTCTCGGCGCATTTTGGCAATAAAACAGTACATCCTCTGGCGCACGTTAGCAAGGCGCTAATTCTGCCGGAAAATGGCTCGCCGGCGTCGTCCACCACCTTCAACTGCCTCACAAACTGTTACTCCAGCTCCAGTGGAGACTAAAGTACTTGAACCTCTTACTTTTGGTAGCTTTTTACCACCAGTTCTGCAATCGAATGAAGGAAAATTGGGGAAAGTTACTGAAACTTGCATGCAAGCAATGGAGAATCAAAATGAAGAGATCGTGAGGAAATTGCAGTTTTCGAATGTTGTTGATGCTGAAACCCCACCCCCAACGTTTGCTGAAGCTGTTCGAGTGAATCGCCTTACTCAAATGGGTAATTCTCTTAAGTTTGTTCCTCCAGTTAGTAGGGATGGGAAGAAGATAGTTACTATTAGTGAGGAAGAATTAAAGCCACAAGCTGAGTATTGGAAGGATTCATTAATAGGATATATAATTGGGGATAATCCTACTGAAAAAGCTATGGAGAATTTTGTCTTGCATGTATGGAATTTTGTCTCTAAGCCACAGATTTTAATGCATTCAGAAGGTTATTGTATATTTCGGTTTATGAGCAAAATGGATATGGATCTGGTGCTACAATCTGGGCCATATTCATTTAGGAACAAACCGATGGTGTTGAGGCCATGGGAAACTGACTTCTCTTTTCAGAGTGATGTCCTGAGTACAATACCTGTTTGGGTAAAGTTCCCTGGGCTGCCAGTAGAGTATTGGTCAGCAGAGGTATTAAGCAAACTTGCTAGTGCAGTTGGAACACCATTGTACACTGATAAGATTACAGCCCATTATGAGAGAATTTCATTTGCTCGTGTACTAGTGGAAGTTGATGCCTCACAGCCCTTGCCTGATCAAATTGACATTGAAACTCCTTATGGCCATAAATACAATTGATTGATTATGATTGGAAGCCCACTTTTTGTAATCATTGTCTAAAATTTGGTCATGATACTAGTGATTGCTGGTACAATGAAAAGGAAGATGATGTTACAAACAATGAAGTTCAGGAAGCACCTAGGAGGCCTAGTAAACCAGTCAAAGTTACTAGGCAGAGATGGACTGTGAAAAAGGCTCCTGCTGTTAATGTATCTCAAGCTGTTGATCCTTCTCTTGAGGTAATTCAGACGGTAGCAGGAGGAGATTAGACCAGATTACTCAACAGTTAAATGATGATCAAACTGGTGTTGTCAATTCAGAGGTAGTATTGGTAAATAATGGGGGGAGCCTGTGTCAAACTCCTATGCAGTTAACAGATGATCATGCTGTTGATGTCAACTCAGAGGTAGCAATGGTTAATGATGATTTACCTAGGAGTACAGAAGCAGATTTGGTGGACAACTGCAACAGGGGAAAAGCTAAAATGGAGGTAATTGATGCTGGTAGGAAAGGCCAGCATGATCCTGGTCCCTCATATATATGATAATTGTTACATGGAATATAAGAGGGCTGAATTTAGCCCATAAGCAGAAGGAATTGAAAAGCTTTTTGAATGTAAATAAAGTAGATGTATTGGGGTGCCTTGAAACTAGAGTAAAAGAACATAAAGCTCAGAAGATCCAAGGAAAGATTGCTAAAGGCTGGAAGGTGTTTTGCAACTATTCTAAGGCTGTGAATGGCAGGATTTGGGTGATCTGGAAGCCTCATATTCAGGTCACTATTTCCTGTGTAACTGATCAAATGGTACAATGTCATATAGAGGATCCTTATAGCCATGTGAAGACTCATCTCAGTGTAGTGTATGCTCACAATACTGGTGTTCTAAGAGAAAGACTGTGGACTGATCTTAAAGGTGTTTCTATTCCAAGTCAAGATACATGGTTACTTAGTAGTGATTTTAATAATGTTCTATCATCTGAGGATAGAATTGGATCTATAGTGACTGATGCTGAAGTTAGGGGGTTTAAACAGCTCATTTATGATCTGCAATTAACTCCACTCAAAAGGATAGGCTGGAACTTCACTTGGACAAATAAACAAGTGAATAGCAAGATTGATTGGGCATTGGGAAACTTTCAGTGGGTGCAGCAATATGGACACATTGAAGCAGAATTCTTAAACCCTTCTGTGTCTGATCATACACCAATTTGTATAAAGTTTGGTAGCCAAACACTCTTACATCCTAAGCCTTTTAGGTTCTACACTGGTATCATGGAGTTCCCACAGTTCCATGATATAGTAAAGGATGTTTGGCAGCAGGTTTATACAGGTAGTGCTATGCAGCAGACATGGTCTAAATTGAAGTTGTTGAAGATGAAATTAAAGGAGACAAACAGTTATATGGCTTCCTATAAACAGAGAATCATTCAGGCTAGAGAGCAACTTGATATTGTTCAGTCCCAAATGAAGTTTAATCCTCATTCACAGGATTTATTCATTGAGGAAAGGCAAGCTTTGGCAGAAATTGAAAAATGGAGCAATATTGAGGAACAAGTCATGAGGCAGAAATCAAAGGCTACATGGATTGAATGTGGAGATGCAAATACTAAATATTTTTATGCCCAATGGAACATTAGGAATTGTCAGAATACCATTACTTCAGTTTATACTGAGACTGGAATTCATATTTCTGATCCTGCTGCTGTGGAGCATGAGTTTATCACAGTATTCCAAGATTTGCTGGGAGGATGTGCTGAAGAACTGACTAGTGTAGATGTAGCTACTGTGAAGGAAGGTAAATGTTTGAACCTAGAGCAACAGAGGATGCTAATCAGAGATATAAGTATGGAAGAGATTACTGATGCTTTGAATGATATGCCAAAAGACAAAGCACCTGGTGTTGATGGCTATCCTGTGGAATTCTTCACCAAAAACTGGGAGGTTATCAAGCATGATATATTAGCAGCCACAAAGGAGTTCTTCAAAACCAGCACTATGCCACATTGCATTAACACTACAGCTATTGCTTTGGTTCCTAAAAACAGTTCACCTACTACTGTTAAGGACTATAGGCCAATAGCTTATTGCACTACTTTGTATAAACTTATATCCAAGATCATCACTAGAAGACTAAAGGGTGTTGTTAGTGATATTGTGGGATTGTCTCAGTCAGCTTTCATAGAAGGGAGGAGTATTGTGGACAATATCTTGCTCAGTCATGAGATATTTAAAGGTTACTCTAGGAAGGGAGTTTCTCCTAGATGTGTATTAAAAGTGGACTTGAGGAAAGCATATGATTCTCTGGAATGGTCTTTTCTTAAACAGATTCTAGTTGCTTATGGATTTCCAGCAAAGTTCATCAATTGGATCATGGCTTGCACTACTACTGTTTCATTCTCTCTTATAATGAATGGGGGATTCACTAAACCATTTAAAGCTAAGAGAGGAATAAGGCAGGGGGATCCAATGTCCCCTTACCTTTTTGTGATGGCTATGGAATACTTGAGCAGAATATTGGGACAGCTTTATAGGAATGGGAATTTTAATTTCCATCCTAAATGTAGGAAGTTAAATTGCTCACATGTGTGTTTTGCTGATGATTTACTTATGCGGGCTGACACTATTTTTATACAGATCCTTCATCAGGCTTTCTTAAAATTCTCAAAAGCTAATCCTAACAAAAGTGCAATTTATCTAGCAGGGTTAATCAAGAGTTCAAAGCAGACATGATAGGAAGATTGGGATTCAGTGAAGGTGTCCTTCCTTTCAGGTATCTGGGCATTCCATTGGACTCAAAGAAGCTTTCTGTCAGCGATATTTACCTCTCATTGAGAAGATCACCGCAAGAATAAACTGTTGGTCTGCAAAGCTGTTGTCATATGCAGGGAGATGCCAGCTTATAAAATCTGTTATTTTTGGAATTCAATCTTATTGGTCACAGATATTCATTTTACCAAAGGGTGTTCTCAATAATTGACTCAATCTGTCGTACATTCCTATGGACTGGTTCACTTTATGATAGACTTAAATCAGTTTGTTGTATGGGAAGATTCCAAATACATAAGCTCTATATTGCTATGCTGCCTAGATTTGAAAGAGTCAGCTGGAGGAACTTATTATTGGTTGATAATGTAATTCCTCGTCACAAGTTCACTGCTTGGTTGGCTGCACATCACAGATTGCCTACTGTGGATAGATTGGCTAGGTTTGGAATTCAACTTCCACTTCTGTGTGTATTTTGTAAACAACAAGAGGAGACATTTCATCATCTATATTTTGAATGCTGTATCACAAAGAGGTTATGGGCTCGTATGTGCTGTTGGTCGGGTAGCCCGAGACAAGTACTTAACTGGGATGAGGAGTTGATATGGATATGTAGGAAAGCTCGAAGTTCTGCATGGAGTAATGCGATTACTGCTGCTGCTTTCATTCAGTCATTGCTTTAATTTGGAAGGCAAGGAATAATATGAGGTTTCAAAATATGGTGTATGATGAGGATAGAACAACCAGAGAAGTTGCAATGCTGATTCACATTCGAGGCAGAAACAGTCGAAGATGGCAACAGGGATTACAACAGCTAAATAGTTTTCCTTAGCTGGAGTATTAGAAACTGTAAAGCACATACATAGTCATTGGTTTTTTTGATAGAAGTATAGGAACGACACTGTAACTAGAGTGCATAACTGGCTGTCCAACCAGTTATAAATAGGAAATTATATATCTTTTTTGAGGTTATGAATAAAATACTCTAAATTTAAAAAAAATAATAATAATAATAAAAAGATACACACAATATATTCTAATAAAAAAGACTCTTTAAACGAAACGATGAATGCGAGTCAAGAAGCAAATAAACAAACAAAACCATATGGCTCTTGCAGATCGAATAAAGCCAGAAAGAAACTCTTTTTTAGATGTAAGGAAAAATGTAACTTTACCTTGGTTATGCTTTGAAGACAAAAGTTTAGTTTGTCCCTTTTCGAGTAGAAAGTTCTCGTACCTATGTTTATGTCTCATATGTTACAAGACAAATTCATAATGTACAAACAAGATATATTGTTGCATGTAATAAATCTGAAGAAGCAACAAAATATTTATGTCCTGCTCCCATTAGTTCACTACCAAATAAAAACATTTCTCAATTATAATGCCGTGAGACAATTTAAATGTCATATCTTTGAGACTCCCACAAAATCAATCACCAGGAGTCCACTTTTTGAATAGAGAAATGACACTCAAAAAAGTAACAAAATAACAAATAATTGAAGGTTTATATTTGGGGAAGAAGATAGTACCACCTCGGTTTCAGCGGATAATAGGTTGAATCAAATGAGTAATTACAAATCTTGCTCCTCAGTTTTTGGCTTTCCTGGTGAACCTAGTAATTAATAGCTCCTGATGAAATATTTTGATTCTGGTAACGCTTATTAACGGCTCATAAGATGCATCATTATTTTAAGTTTCTCAAGATATCCTTTAATAAAATAACTCTTCTAAAGGTCTACATAAATTGTAGTTCCTTTAGCATTTTCATAACAGACAAGTGACTGCTTAAGCATGCTAGTGATTGTTCTATTTGGAAAACTGGGGGAGGGGTTGGGATTCAAAGGTTTTGGAGAAAACGGAACTTCTCAGCTCTTTGTTTCTGAAGATGAAGATTTGTATGGATAATAAAACTTGCATAAAGGTTTTTGATTGTAATTTTCTGTGGAATTTATTTGTAAACATATAGAAAATAATTTCTTATCCCAATATTTTTTAAGAACTACTCCCTTCGCCATATTTTATGTGGCAAGCTTTCCTTCTTTAGTTTCTTACAAGAAGAATGAATACACATGATGATTCTAGTTTATTAGAGAAACCAACTAGGAAATAATCATAACTTTGGAGAAACCTAACAATTTTCCATTTTGGACTTTCAAGCATAGACCTCACTAGCTTAGAGAACCCTATGAACAACGTTATCACAAACGGAAAGCGATGCAACAGTTCTTCGTCAAAGTACTTAAAGCGACGTAATAACGCATAATAACCTATTATAGGCACCCATATATAAAATTAATGCATACATCTACCATATGGACAAGAGGAGTCGTGACTTAGAGTTCATGTTGGGTGATTGGGGTTGCTCTGATGGTAAACAACCCCCACTTCTAACCGAGAGGTTGTGAGTTCGAGTCTCCTCAAGAGCAAGATGGGAAGTTCTTGGAGGGAAGGACGTTGGAGGGTCTATTTGGAAACAGCCTCTTTACCCTAGGGTAGGAGTAAGGTCTGCGTACACACTATCCTCCCCAGACCCCACTAAGTGAGATTATACTGTGTTGTTGTTTCTGTTATTGTTCGAGTAGGAAGGCAAATTGAGCCCGGATTATATTAGCCAATGAGATATTACAACAGGTGGGTATGAGGAGATCTCGATAACTATTATAGACAAACAAGCTTGCTCCTTGAGATCAAAGAAGATTTCTTCCGTTAAAGTATTGTGGCAGAACCATCAGGTTGAGAAGGTTACTTGAGAGTCTAAGTAGGATATGCATAGCAAGTATCTGCAACTATTCGATACTCAAAGTATGTTACACTCAGTATGAGGACAAATGTTATTTTAAGTGTGGGATAATATAATACCCCATAAGGAAAAAGAAGCAGTTACATTTAAGAGATTAGAAAAGTAAAATAAAATAACTTTATTATCATTATAATAAAATGGACCCAAGTCCAAACTTTGCAAACAACGTTTGACAAAGGATTAACATGATTAAGGACAATCATTACTTGAATATTTCACAGCTACATGAACATAAATCAAGCCTTCTTTTGGTCATTATCTTCATGAAAGAAACTGCAACAACTATTTACTACTTTACGTTGTTTCACTTGCTGTGTGGAATAGGGATTTAAAAGGAAATCAGATAAAAAAAATAGGTATTTAGAGGGAGAGCGTAAGGCTTATAGCGAGTTTATACAAATCAAGAAGTGCGCATCAATCTCAAAACCCCAAGAGACTAGTAAACTTTATTCAAGGTAATATATGTTTCGTTTTTTTTTTTTGTTTTGCATTTTTTTTACTGCTTGAGATATAGGTATCTGTATTGGAGATTTTAGATGACACTATACCATGTGTTGGATTTGATTTGAAGCTTTTGAGCTTATAAATCTTAGGAATTGAACCCTAACTCTCAGATTAGTAACGAGGTTAAATGACTTTTTGAACTCCGATTGGGAAATTAAGTAAATATTTGGACTCATTGTATTATGGATAATTCAAAAATGCATGAGGTCCGTATCAAATTAGTGAGTTTATAGATCAACTTCACCAACAAAAAATTCAAGTTAAATTGTTTTTAAATTTAGATAGCTATCATTCTTTTTTGAGAGAATTAATAAAAAATTAGTGTTGCTCTTCCTGGAATGTAGGGAGTGACTATTATAGTCACCTCATAAAGATATTTAATGCATATACATCTACTATGCAGACAAGAGGAGTCACGACTTGGAGTTCACTATGAGTGATTTGTTGTTTCTAAAGGTTTCCCTGAAAGGGGCGGTGAGGTTTGAGAAGAGGCGCAAATTGAGTCGGAATATATTGGTTGTATGAGATAGTGCAAGGGTGGGTGTGGTGGCCTATAGACTTGCCAGGTGTTAGGACCCTAACTTTGAAAGTCGGCGAAGGACGGGCGGCAGCATGGTACGGCATGCGCGCCAATGGACGGGAAGTCGATATGCTAGTATGTGCAAGCAAGGCCAAGACCTTGGCGCGCAAAGGTTTGCTTGGAAGGGCTTGACAAGGCAGTATTGGCAAGGACGGGCGGCAGCATGGCACGGCATGCGCGCCAAACGGATGTGCAAGCAAGGCCAAGACCTTGGCATGGGCAAGGTTTGCTTGGAAGGGCTTGACAAGGCAACGGACGGGCGGCAGCATGGCATGGCATGCGCGCCAATATCAGTGGGTCGACGGGCTGGAACGGGCAAGCAAGGCCAAGACCTTGGGGCGGACAAGGTTTGCTTGGAAAGGGCTTGACAAGGCAGCATCGGCAAAATGGGGCGGCATGGCACGGCATGCGCGCCAAAGACAGTCGGCATGACATTGGTCGGGACAGCTAAATGCGGGCTAAGCTAAGGCAAAGCGGGAATGCGGGTTGACGGCAAAGGCTTTCAATAGCCAAGGCAAGGCTATAGGAAAGAAAATACAAGTGATGGCACGAGGGAAATGAGGCAGAAAGGAACATGGCAACGGACAAGGGCCAAAAGCAGTGTGCGCACGGTGTATGGGCGCCGGGCAGTGTGCGGGAAATATGATGGCAGCGGATTGCGCCGGCATTGGTATGGGACAATGTTAAATTAACTAAGGCATGGCTCGAGCATCCTTAGGGCGAAATGCAGCTGGTCCGAATTGCACATGAGAAGCACATGGAAGCGGTTGGCAGGAGTTCCTTGTTTGTAGGCGATGATCTCCCATGTTCCCCCATGATCCCCATTATCTTGTAATGCTTGTATAATGCCCCATTTCGTGAGTAGTGGATCCTAAGTGGCTGGGGGTGTCAGCCACAAAGTTAGGAACATGTTAGCTTAGTGGGGAAGTGGGCTGTTGGACGAAAATGTGCATGTAAAGGGGTTCCTATGTGCTATAAATAGGACCCCTAGGCTAAGGCAGAACGAAGCAAGTGGGGGAAGTAATTCGTGTGTAGTTGCTTGCTGGGAAACACGAGGGAAACGTGAGGAGTTCTAAGTGTTTCAAGGAAAAAGGGGACTTGGGTTGTGGGACAATCCGAGTGTTCGGCCAAGATTGACAAGGTCATCTTAGTCGGAGAGTGGGCTGTGAGCGGCATTGTTCATAGCGAGAGTGAGGGTCCTTTGTATTCTTTTCCATATTAATATAAAGGTTGGGAAATTGTTCCCGTATATGCTTGTCTCATTTAAATTCAGTTTTGCTGCCTAAATTCGTCTAAGGCCAAACTTGTGTGCAATTGGCAAGTTTTGGGGGAAGGCTGAGTCAGGCACGGCTTGACTGCCGCACGGAGGCGAAACCTCGGCCAGGATTTAAGTGGCCAAAATCGGCCCCGTGACACCAGGCCACCAAAGGTCATCCAATGTTTCATGTATTTATGCTTCGTTGCACGTGCATGACCTGACACGTGTAGTTTATGAATATGCTAGTACAACACAGATAGTATAGATGCACTTATTGCATATCATGGCACAGTATCAGTATCAGTATCAGTTGAATGTGGATCCTCCTAGTCCAGTTAAATCAATATCTGATAAATAGGATGGGATGCACAGTTCTCCATCCAGTTCAATTTATTAGTACATTTCAAATGTTGACCTTGATAAGTTATTCTGTAGCAGTTGCTGAGGTTGATCTATGAACTCACTTCTCTGAGGTTGTTCTATGAACTCACTAGGGGTGTGCATTCGATTTATCGATTCGATTTTGACCTTTATCGATAATTATTTATCGATTATAGATTTATACATATGCTTATCGTTATCGTTTCAATTAGGTTTCGATTTATCGATTTTGAGGGCTTATCGATTCGGTTATCGATTAGACCAATAAGAAAATTTGTGGGATGTCAAGGAAAGTACATCGCTATAAAAGGGCCTAACTAATATGGACAAAAAGAAGGTAAAATAAGACGAACATCATTTATAATACAAAAATTGTGTCAACAAGCACATGCAACAAAACTAAAGTAAGGGATCAAATGTATACCACCAACACTCGAACGGTATAAAAAAATAAAACAAAACAAAACACATCATCACGGCTAATTATGTTTTCCATTAATTTGAACTTCATTCCCTTGATATTTAAATATAATCATTCCTTAAATGTAGTAGAGGAAATAATAGGGTAAGGGACTTAGGGTAAAGGAAAGGGTATAGATTAGGGAAAATAATATTGCATAGCAACTTTTAAAATAGTAGCGGAATATATATACATTCTGTATGTTATATTAATCTACACAAATAGGTCTCATTTAACAAGTGTCTACAGTCTAGGGGTGCGCATTCGATTTATCGATTCGATTTTGACCCTTATCGATAATTAGTTATCGATTATCGATTTGTACATATGCTTATCATTATCATTTCAACAAGATTTCAATCTTTTTCAATTTTGATTTCGATAACAAATAATTGATTTGATTTATCGATAAATCGATTCGAATGCACACCCCTAGAACTCACTTATCTTATATGGACTTGATACGTTTTTGGATTACCCATGATCTAGTGAGTCCAAATTTATAAAGTCATCCAATTCCTTAATTTGACTTGGTTGGGGGTTATGGTTCAATTCCATAGATTTTTAAGTTCAATTCAAATCCAACTCATGCTGTAATTTCATTTAAGATGAAATACTTGATTTTAAATCTCAAAAATAGTATAATCTTTTAGACAAGTTTATAAAAATGCTCTCAGCCACGGGTTACGAGGTAAGGTACTAAGGTCATTTTCCAACAGTTTCAGGCAGGATCGCTCATCGGAGGGACTGAGTTCTTCTTCAATCTTGCTGATTGACCAAAAACATGGTTCGAGATTAACATAACATGGACAATACTATTTATTTTAATGCGGGAGGCAAATCTTTCGATATAATGGAATACTTTTCTGGGTCTGAAATGTGGTATGATTGGGTGGAAAGCAAAGGGAATTCAATGAATAGAATGACAGTTAGCAAGAAGGACCTGCTGTGGATTTGCCATTTATTACATTTGGCAACAGGAACCAGGGGAAATAAGTATATCAACTGGAGACCTTAAGACCATTTACACAACTACTTTTGTTCTCAGAAGTACAACAGTTATGGCAGATTCATCAGTATTGTGGCAGTACAAGGGGAGAGGAGATCAGTTATTATTGTTCCTGAACTGGCTCCTAACAGGGGGTGGGGAGATATAGCTAAAAAATCTCAAAGTTTACAGACTAAGGAGTTGTAATGAAGTTGAGAAGCTACCTCCCATTATAAAAATCTCTTATGGTGATGCTCTAGCCAAAAGCAAATGGTCATTGATGGAAGGTGGTCACACGATTGAGCATCACAGTGACTGTATCAGCTTCTCCGAAGTCGAGGACAACACAGAAAATGATCTGTTAAGCAGGTGCGTAATAGGCAGTTTCTCAGGGAAGTCAGAGGTTCCTACTCGAGCAGATTTGCACAGATGGTTGGCTGATAAACGGAAGTCAGTATATGGAGTGCTTATTTATGATTTGAACGAGAGGCAATATCTGTTTGAATTTCCCAACAGGAAGATGGCTATGCAAGTGATGCTAGGTGATGGTGGTCGCCGGAACTTGCATGCACGAAGTCCGATGAAGTAAGCGACTGGATGTGGGTCAGAATTATTGGGCTTCCTCTTCACCTTTGGACAAAGAAGGTGACAGTGGAAATAGGTAATAAGTGTGGCGGGTAGATTGAAACAGAAGAGGAGACAACATTGAAAAATAACCTAAAGTGGGCAAGAATCAAAGTTAGAGGTCCACCAGAAAATATTCCTTGCTTCATTGATCTGGAGAAAAATGGTCTGATTTTTACCTTACCGATTTGGTGTGAATGGCCGCTGACGGTGAGAGTTGGTAGAAAGTACATCGGGGATCCTAGAGACGTGAAATTGCAGGAGTCCAATCGCTTGTCGGAGTCTATAAGATATAGAGTGGTTGGGCACGTGGGTAAGGAGATGATTGTGCAAATTTTAAAAAATAAGGGGTGTGTGAGGCACGTGGGTGAGACTTCCTGTGTTGAGCACGTTAGGGAGGCAGAGGCCCTAGCTGAGGGTTTTAAAGGGAAAAGGGCTTTGGGCCAAGTTATGGGTCTGGACCAGAGTACGAATATAAATGAACAAAAGGAGTTTACAGCTCTTGGGCCTGATTTTCTATTGGAAACTCCGTCTGAAATTAGGCCCAACACACAGGTTAAATACGACCCTTTGTTAGATGAGATCGAAGCAAACATCTATCAAACAAAATTGGTGATGCTGGAAGTAGAGGAAGACATAGAAGAAGTATCACAGAGAAGCTGAGGAGATCTATACCTTGCCTTTTCAAACGTGAGCAACATTGGTACAGTTGAAGGTATGAATCAGAAAGTTGGGGATTTGGCTAACAGTAGCTATTGGGTGAATGGGTTACAAATGGTGACAGCAGAAAAACCTCACCAATGGCCTATGGATGATCCTCTTCCTCTGGAGATGCAGATTCAGTTAGCAGAGCTTGAAGCTTCATTGTGGATTCACGGAAACGTGGTGAAATTAAGCAAACAGTTCGGAGTGGATTTCCAGGGTTGCGAATGGGAGGCTTTATCGCCCTTCATGAAGTTGGACAGGAAATGACAGGAGAAACTTTATGTTCCCAGCAGTTCTACCACAACTACACCAAAACAAAAAGGATCTAAGGAGGTTAAGAATCTGACATCGTTTGGGATCAAATTCAAAGGAGGAGGATCAAGGAACAGGGGGAGAAACACAAGTAATAGTGATCAATGAAGGTACACATTATCTCATGGAATGTGAGGGGGTTAAATGGGGTTGATAAAAAAAGGATTATCAAATCTTTGATTCAAGAATGGAGAGCAGACATATATTTCTTTCAGGAAACAAAATTGGAAGGGGAATGTGGTACAATAGTCAAACATTTGTGTAGTAATATATGGGCTGATTATGTGGGATTAGAGGCTAATGGGAGGAGTGGCGGTATCTTAATTATGTGGGATAAAACAGTATGGAGGGGCGAGTTAGTTAATTCTGGTTTGTACAGCATCACTTGCAGAATTAAATCCCCTGCATAATGATTTTGATTGGTGTCTAACTGGGGTGTATGGTCCACAAACTAGAAGGGAAATGGAGGAATTATGGTGGGAAATAGCAGCTTGTAGAGGGTTATGTGGGGAGCTTGGGTGGTTTGTAGGGATTTCAATACAACTAGATTTGCATATGAGAGAAGACACAATGGTGGGTTTACCAGGGCAATGAGGGATTTTTCAGAGATCATTGGGGAGCTGGAACTTGTAGATCCTCCATTGTTAGGGGGAATGTTTACCTGGCAAAAAGAAAAATCAAGAAAAAAAATGATCTTCTAGAATAGATAGATTTCTATTCTCTATGGAGTGGGATGAGGTGTTTAGTAACATTAAGTAGTCCTTACTTCCTAGAATTAGCTCCGATCACTGCTCAATTTCTCTGAAATGTGGGGATTTGGAATTCTCAAAGTCTTATTTCAAGTTTGAGAACTGGTGGCTGGAGGTTGAAGGCTTTACGGAGAGGGTGGAAGGCTGGTGGAACTATTTTCAGATAGAAGGAAGACCAGATTATGTTCTGGCCTACAAACTTAAAGGTTTGAAAACAAAGTTGAAGCAATGGAATGCCAACAATTATGAGAGTTTGAAGGTAAAGAAGAGTGCTATTCTGGAGCAGATCTAATGAATTGTTGCAAAAGGCAAGTCTTCACATGGAGTTCGAGAAGGTAGCAAAACATGAAGAGATATCATGGAGGCAGAAGTCCAGAACATTGTGGCTTAAAGAGGGAGATAAAAACACTAAGTTTTTTCAGAAAATGGCAAACTCTCGCAGAAGATTCAACTACATAGATAAATTAGAAGTTTTAGGGGAAGTCATTACTAATCCAGATGATATTAAAAGGGAGATTGTAGCCTACTATCAGAATCTGTATCTGAAACAGAACCATGGAGGCTTGATTTCAACATATTGGGTTGGACAAGCATTACAGATGAAGAAAAGGTGTGGATGCAAAGTGACTTTGAAGAACAAGAAGTATTGGAAAGCTTAAATTGTGTGCGTCAGATAAATCCCCTGGGCCAGATGGATTCATTATGGGATTTTTTCATAAGTGTTGGGAGGTAGTCAAAGAGGATCTTATGAAGGCCATTAAGAATTTCCATTGCAATGAATACCTTGAGAAGAGTTCCAATGCCTCTTATATAGCAGTAATCCCTAAAAAGAATGGTGTAAAGGAGCTGAGAGATTTTAGACCTATTAGCCTAACTGAAAGTGTGTATAAGATTATCTCTAAAACATTGACAGAGAGGCTGAAAGAGTGGTGGACAAGTTGGTTAATAGTCACCAAATGGCTTTCATTAAAGGTAGACAAATTATGGATGTCGCATTAATAGCAAATGAATGTGTGGACTCTAGAATTAGAAGGCAGACTCCAGGAATCGTATGCAAGCTAGATATTGAGAAAGCATATGATCATGTAAACTGGAGTTTTCTCCTGAAAGTTCTAAAGGATATGGGTTTTGGTGCACGGTGGATTAATTGGATCTCTTTCTTTATAAGAACTGTTAGGTACTCTATTCTTGTTAATGGTTCTCCAGAAGGTTTTCCCCATCAGAAAGAGGTCTCATACAAGGTGACCCGTTGTCTCTTTCTCTGTTTCTTATTACTATAGAGGGTTTGGGTCTTTGCCAACTACTTATCTGGGCTATCACTAGGCTCCAAGAATAAAGCTCAAGAAATATGGAGCGGAGTGTTGGAAAGATGTGAAAAAAGACTAGCAACTTGGAAGAGTCAGTATCTTTCTTTGGGAGGCAGAGTGGTCTCAGTAAACACTCTGTTGGAAAGCATAAGGGTTAATTCCTATCACCACTTTATCACAACCAAGAACTTTTCTCTAAGGATTAACTTCCATAATTTAAAAAAAATATCTCAATACCCCATTTAAACAATCTTAAAATGCTAAAATTAACGTTTTCACCGCATAGAGTAAGTACATTCGCTGGGTTATTTCTGATAAACCTACCAAATTTCATATCAATCGAACATAGCTAAAATCACAATCTCCAAAAATTGCTACCAAATTTGGAAGATTACAATTTTAAGCATTTTTAGGAATTTAAAATATGACCTACATTCTTATCATATACCAATTCATATCAAATCGACATGGTGTTATCATGTTCCATATGAAATATAAATAAAATGATAGAAAGAATGACTTTTCATATGTAAATCAATTTTAATCCGCCAAACTTCCAAAAACCTCATTTAAACGATCCCCAAATCGTCAAAATACGATGTGATTCACTACATAACAGTGAGTTTTCCTTAGCTGATCGTTTCCTATGATTCTATCGATTGCCAAAAACTAGAGCAAATTCGAATAAATTATTTTTGTCGTATTTAGGATTAAATCCATGTGATTTGAATTATTTCTATATATTATATCAAGTTAAATCATCATGTTTCAGATTTAACACAAACATAGCCGATATATAAAGAGTAAATTTTCATATTTATAACAAATTTAATTTTTAAACTGCTTGAAAACCTATCTAAACAACCTCAAAATGCTAAAAATAGCATGATTCGCTGCAAAGAGAGAGTTTTTCTCATTTGATAATTTTTGATGAATCTACCATGTTTGATCAATTGGAGTTCGTCAAATTCATAACCACTAGCCTGTAACCAAACTTAGAGAATACCTATTTTAAGCAGTTTTATAAATTAAAATAAATATGATATTGATTTTCATTCTCCTTATAATGGTACTACGAGCTAAAGGCATATATTATGTTCGTCCTATTTCTAGGATACATAATATATCCCTTTGCAATCATCACGATCCAATTTCACTTCAAGTCATGATGGCGCCCAACACCATTGTCAGGCAAGCCAGCGCCGGAAGTATTAATAATTTCTCATTTTACTTTACCGAACAAGTATAGCAATTTCCTAATTTGAAGTTAAAACAAGTGGTAAATAGCAACGTACATAAATAATTATACAATTCACAAAAGAATAGTCTACTAATGTGCATGCCAAGACCTGGTGTCATAAGTATGTTGGCATCTAGTGGAATATACAAAAGAGTAAAGCTATCCTACTGCTTGAAATAGAGTAGACAACCAAAAGTAAAGAGAGTCTCCATCAACCTAATGAACGGCAGAGGAAGGGATCAGCTCGCCATGGAAGTCTCGAAGTATGATCAGGAAAGCACACCAAATTGATAGACAGATGTATTTGCCTCAGATCATGTACAATTAAGTACAGAAGAGTAGTATGAATACATAAATAATATTTTCCGAATAAGTATCCCATCTAATCTCTAAAAAGTAGAGACGAGAGGTTGATTTGATACTTATTATGGTCAAACATTATTATAGAGTTTTATGCTAAACATGGATGTCATCAAAAACATTAGTTTATAGCAAAAAGTGATAGGTCATACGTAGATAGTATCACACTTAGCCATTTACATTTAAGAGCATTTAACAAAGGAAGTCAAGAATAAGTTTTCACATAAATATCGTGCGCATGTTCTATCGAGGTCGTACGGCCCAGTCCAACAGAAAAGAAACTATGCGCTGCCAAAGGTCGAATTGTGCGAATCATAGATACATCTATTTCTACCAAGGCGATCAGCCTGATGAAAAAACATATATTATCATGAAGAAGGTGCATAAAGGCGCAATTACATTCAAATAACTCATATACATGTGCAATCAAGTGCGTACATTCACATAGGCTCATTTCTAATTTTCTAGCATATCTTAAGTGATCTCACTAGCATGAATAGATATGAACATTTGCAAATATGGGATGATACAAGCCCTATACTACCTAGACAATTAACATAGTAATAGCTACCTATGGAGACAATTCCCTCTTACAAGGTTAGAAAGGAGACTTTCCTCGCGCCAAAGCGTGCATCCAATAACAAGAACATGCTCAAACCCTCAATTCAGAGCCGAACGATCCAAAACTAATTAAATAAGGTAGGAACTAGTTAATAAAAACTCAAGAGTTCAATTTTACTTACTAAAGTAATTTTCCAACCTTAAACACAAGTTTCCTAAAATCTGACCTCGGGCCCACGTGCTCGGATTCTTAAACATTTCGAAGAAATTTATTCTCTATAACTTAAGGATCAATATTATATGATTTCAACTCCATTCCTTAACAAATTTCGTAGTAAAATCTGAGTTTTATCAAAACCATATGTTTTGATCTAATCCCATGATTTTCCTTAATCTTCATGTATTTATCTACCTAAGTCTAAGTATTGAACATAGAAATAAGTAGGATTAACATACCCCAAGATGCTAGGTGAAAGTATTCTCCAAAGAGCTCCACAATCGCCCAATGAGTGAGTGAAAATGAGCAAAAATGGCTTAGAGCTTGTAATAAATGAAGCTCACTGCTTCAGTGATTTCTGCATCTATGGTTCTAAGTGGCACCTGCGCCAATCGCATTTGCGGAAATGTGTCCGCTTCGGCGGTATTTCAACTGGCGCGCTGGGCCGCTTCTACAAGGGGCAAGCCGCTTTTGCAGAAAGGTAGCCGCTTGGGCTTCCTCTTCACCTTTGGACAAAGGAGGTGATGGTTGAAATAGGCAATAAGTGTGGCGGGTAGATTGAAACAGAAGAGGAGACAACATTCAAAAATCACCTAACGTGGGCAAGAATCAAAGTTAGAGGTCCACCAGAAAATATTCCTTGCTTCATTGATCTGGAGAAAGATGGTCTGATTTTTACCTTACCGATTTGGTGTGAATGGCCGATGACAATGAGAGTTAGTAGAAAGTATGTCGGGGATCCTAGAGACGTGAAATTGCAGGAGTCCAATCGCTTGTCGGAGTCTATAGGATATAGAGTGGCTGGTCACGTGGGTAAGGAGATGACTGTGCAAATTTTAAAAAATAAGGGGTGTGTGGGGCACCTGGGTGAGACTTCCTGTGTGGAGCACGTTAGGGAAGCAGAGGCCCTAGCTGATGGTTTTAAAGGGAAAAGGGCTTTGGGCCAAGTTATGGGCCTGGACCAGAGTCCGAATATAAATGAACAAAAGGAGTTTACAGCTCTTGGGCCTTATTTTCTATTGGAAACTCCGTCTGAAATTAGGCCCAACACACAGGTTAAATACGACCCTTTGTTAGATGAGATCGAAGCAAACATCTATCAAACAAAATTGGTGATGGTGGAAGTAGAGAAAGACATAGAAGAAGTATCACAGAGAAGCTCAGGAGATATATACCTTGCCTTCTCAGACGTGAGCAACATTGGTACAGTTGAAGGTATGAATCAGAAAGTTGGGGATTTGGCTAACAGTAGCTATTGGGTGAATGGGTTACAAATGGTGACAGCAGAACAACCTCACCAATGGCCTATGGAGGATCCTCTTCCTCCGGAGATGCAGATTCAGTTAGCAGAACTTAAAGCTTTATTGTGGGTTCACGGAAACGTGGTGAAATTAAGCGAACAGTTCAGAAGGGATTTCCATGGTTGCGAATGGGAGGCTTTATCGCCCTTCATGAAGTTGGACAGGAAAAGACAGGAAAAACTTTGTGTTCCCAGCAGTTCGTCCACAGCTACACCAAAACAAAAAGGATCTAAGGAGGTTAAAAATCTGAGATCGTTTGGGATCAAATTCAAAGGAGGAGGATCAAGGAACATGGGGAGAAACACAAGTAATAGTGATCAATGAAGGTACACATTATCTCGTGGAATGTGAGGGGGTTAAATGGGGTTGATAAAAAAGGATTATCAAATCTTTGATTCAAGAATGGAGAGCAGACATATATTGCTTTCAGGAAACAAAATTGGAAGGGGAATGTGGTACAATAGTCAAACATTTGTGTAGTAATATATGGGCAGATTATGTGGGATTTGAGGCTAATGGGAGGAGTGGTGGTATCTTAATTATGTGGGATAAAAGAGTATGGAGGGACGAGTTAGTTAATTCTGGTTTGTACAGCATCACTTGCAGAATTAACTCCCTGCATAATGATTTTGATTGTGTCTAACTGGGGTGTATGGTCCACAAACTAGAAGGGAAAGGGAGGAATTATGGTGGGAAATGGCAGCTTGTAGAGGGCTATGTGGGGTGCTTGGGTGGTTTGTGGGGATTTCAATACAACTAGATTTGCAAATGAGAGATGACACAATGGTGGATTTACTAGGGCAATGAGGGATTTTTCAGAGATCATTGGGGAGTTGGAACTTGTAGATCCTCCATTGTTAGGGGGAATGTTTACCTGACAAAAAAGTAAAATCAAGAATGCTCTTCTAGAATAGATAGATTTCTATTCTCTATGGAGTGGGATGAGGTGTTTAGTAACATTAAGTAGTCCTTACTTCCTAGAATTAGCTCCGATCACTGCCCAATTTCTCCGAAATGTGAGTATTGGGAATTCTCAAAGTCTTATTTCAAGTTTGAGAACTGGTGGCTGGAGGTTGAAGGCTTTAGGGAGAGGGTGGAAGGCTGATGGAACTATTTTCACATAGAAGGAAGACCAGATTATGTTCTGGCCTACAAACTTAAAGGTTTGAAAACACAGCTGAAGCAATAGAATGCCAACAATTATGAGAGTTTGAAGGTAAAGAAGAGTGCTATTCTGGAGCAGATCTAATGAATTGTTGCAAAAGGCAAGTCTTCACATGGAGTTCGAGGAGGTAGCAAAACATGAAGAGATATCATGGAGGGAGAAGTCCAAAACATTGTGGCTTAAAGAGGGAGATAAAAACACCAAGTTTTTTCAGAAAATGGCTCGCAGAAGCTTTAACTACATTGATAAGTTAGAAGTTCGAGGGGAAGTCTCCCCCCCGTACATATGGTTTTGCACTGCCTTAGTGCCTTTTTTCTTAATATATTGGTACCAGTCTCAAAAAAAATCTCAAATATTCATACTACATCTCAAAGAATGGTAAAATTCTTAAAAAGAGCACATGGATTACCCTGAGTGGAGCTTGGTGGTTGCTTGAGGTTTTGGGATTTTTGAATACTTCTTGATTTGTACGAACTTGCTTTAAGCCTTCTGGTCTCCCTTATAAATCCTCGTTTCATGCAAAAATGGAAGAGCTTGAAGCAACAAATAGCTGCTTCATTTCTATCTCGAACATAATGACCAAGAGAAGGCTTGGTTTGTATCTGTTGTACAGTTGTGAAGCATTCAAGTGTGGGTTTAGGCCTATGTATTTATACCCTTCATCTTATTTCTTTTCACTTTGGCTAATCTGTTAAATACATCTCCTTTTCTTTTCTTATACAAGCGCCTGCCAGAGCTCCTCCAAAATACTTGAGTATCTGTATTTCATGTGGAAAAATAGATGGGTTGAGTTGAACCCATCATACTATGAGCTGGAGGGTTATCCAATAAGTCTTATTGCGTCTAGTTGGGCCCTAAATCAGTTTCAGAAGCCGTGTTATGTTAATCCAAAATAGCTCAAGCAAAAAAATGCCGTTTCCTACGTCTTTTTGCTATTTACTTTTGGATTTGTACATTTTGATGTATTTTTCACAATCCTCATTTGTAGTTTCTGCTCACTTTATTAATTTATCAACTATTTTACAAAATTCACGGGCTTATGACACTGGATAAGGAATGTGATTTTTGGATTTACTGTTGTTGAATTAGAGGCTGATAAGATTGTATGCAGATTGAAGGTGCTGGTCATGAATGAGATGAGCTTTTCACATGTCACTTGTATGCCGTTTTGTCTCTGAGAATTTAATATATGACTGCAGATTTTCAGATAGCGATAGAGAACCTCGAGTATGAACCGTCAACAACAACTACCCAGCATAGTCCCACAGAGTGGGGTCTGGAGAGGGTAATATGTAGACGGGTTTTACCCATATCCGAAAGGGCAGAAAGGCTGTTTCCAATCGACCCTCGGCTCAGTGAACCGTCAAGAATCAATATTTCCAAGTTGTAGAATGGAACACATTTCTTATTGGAACAAATTAACTAAGTTATGAGCAGAAGTTTGTAATTGTAAGCGATGTAGAAAGTCTGCTTTGTACACAGCTACTTCACCAACCGTGGAGTAGTGACTTTGAAGAAGCAAATTTTACTAATTTATCTTTCAGTCGGTAATATTCAATTTTTATCCTCTAGCTTTAAGTTGGTCATTGAATAACCTTTAAATTAAAAACAGATAATTTTCCATCTATGATTCCAACGATTACTTATGAGACTACCCTCTTGTTTATCCAATTTTAAAGCTTGTTTGGGCAAGTTTGGCCAAACACTTTAATTTTAGAAATAAAATACTTTTTTTGAAGTGTGGCTAAACATGCTATTAGACAATAGGGTTGTTCTGATGGTAAGCAACCTCCACTTCCAACTGAGAAGGTGTGAGTTCGAGTCTCCCCAAGAGCAAGGTGGGAAGTTCTTGGAGGGAAGGATGCCGGGGTTCTATTTGGAAACAACCTCTCTACCCAAGGGTAGGGTTAAGGTCTGCGTACACACTACCCTCCCGAGACCCCACTAAGTGGGATTATACTAGGTTGTTGTTGTTGTTGTTAGTAAGTGCTCTGGAGAGAAACTGACATTACGGCAATATTTTTGTTTCTGAAAACGGAAAAGGGTCAGAACTGCCCCTAACGTATTGACGCCAGGTTAAAAATGCCCTCCGTTAACCTATTTTGAAGAAAATGCCCCTACCATTAAAATTCTGGCATATTTGTGCCCCTAACGTATTGACTCCAGTTTAAAAATGCCCCTACCGTTAACCTATTTTGAAAAAATGTCCCTACTGTTTTAAATAAGTACAGTCAGTTGTTAGATTTAGTGGCACAAATATGCCATATTTTTAACGGTAGGGGCATTTTCTTCAAAATAAATTAACGGAGGACATTTTTAATCTGGAGTCAATACGTTAGGGGCAGTTCTGACCCTTTTCCCTTCTGAAAATTGCCAAACCAAAGCTTATAGTGTTAGTGTAATATAAAGAGTCCCAAGCGTTTCTTGGAATAAATATTTACCCCTTCTAAAGAATTTGACGTTTAACCTTTGTCTTGCAGATATTTGCTAAGTTTTAAGCAATAAATGAACAAATACACATAACTAGAAGGCCACTGTTTTCCTGGATAATTAGAGAACCTTTAACTCTGTTAAACTAATAAAAGGATCAGCTTGCTTGGGTTTTAAGTTTCAACAACTCTGTTCAATTGAGAATGAAGTTATAAAAAAAATTGCTACTTTATAAGCGTTTGGACATAAGCAATTTTTTTTTACAACAAACTAGTTTCTACAGTTAAGTTAAAAAAAATATTTAAAAATTAAAATTGTAATTGAATATATATTTTATTGAAAAATATTATAGTTTCGCGAGGGAAAATTAAACTTTACATGAAAAATAGTAAAACCCACTTTTTCAAATTCGAAAACTCATCTTCAAAAAGTATTTCATGTCATCCCGATATATTACCAAACAAGTTTTGGAAAAATAAAATTCAAAAAAAAAAGAAGAAGAAAATTTTGTATGGACAAATAGGTCCAAATATATTTGCAAAAGTAGTGTCGATGATGCACTCAAAATACATGTTTCTTTCACTCGTACTTTCAGGAAACTCGGTCTCCAAGGCCAACAACCAAGTTAGGCCAAATATTTTTTAGATGTGCTTGTAAGTTGTGGTCCATGTCACCTATGCAAAGCATAATAAAGTTACAATTATAAGCATACTCCTCTTTATAATAATAAAGAAAAACAGCCGCCTGATACTGATTATCTACATTTCGATCTTTCATTTTTAGGGAAAGACGTGTGCATACATGTTTGTTTACCTTGAAAATGACATTAATAATTATATTTGATTAACAATTATATTTGATTAACAATTACATTTGATTTTATGATTTTAAAAATATGTGATTTATTTTAATATTAGTTATTAGGCAATAAATGTTAAATGTAAATAAAGAGAACAACATATCCAAAACAATATTGTCGCAAGACTGGGCCTCGAGCTGGCTGGAACATAGGGCTTCGAGGTCTAGTTAGGGCAGTTAGCAATGAACAATTGATGAAGAAACAATGATAACGATGGCCTCGAAGATTTATAATGGGCCATAAATGAACGATCAATGAACAAGCAATAAGTCTATAGAGTAATTATTGAACACGTTTAGACAAGAAAATCATAGAATGTTATGTTGTATTGAATACTCATGTCTGTTACAAAATGACAAGGGTCCCCTTTATATAGGAGGATGGAAATTCTAACATAGTACATGTCTAATAATGACGAGGAAATGCTATTGGTACAGTTGTATAATAGCTTAGTATAGATTTGTTCTATTCTTGCAGGTCAGCTCTAACCACGTATTTTTGGGAGTTTTCCCACCTTTCCATGACGAATTGCTTCTTGAGGTCAAGCGTGGAGTGCCACAGTAGCCCCAAAGTCGAACTCTCCAATTTTGACGATATATAGATAGTCCCCGTGCTTCTTAGAATGAAATGATAAGAAATGAGCTTGAGTTCTTGCCTCTTCGATACCCTCATTGTGACTCCAGCCGCGTCAGATCATTAAATGTTGTGACGGAAAAATTGTACAGAGATCGTGTCAACACGGTTCTCGAAAAGTCCACGAACGGCTATTGGTCGCCCTTTCACCTCCTCCAGTACACTTAGATGACTCTTATAAATACTCCAATTCCCTATCATTTAAAGCTTTGCAACATCTTCAGATCTTCAAATCTTTGTTAACAGTTTCCTGTCTTCACCCTTCTTCTGTGTTCACTTCTTCGTCAGCTTACCTTGGAACTTTATTGTAACTATGGCCAAAACATCTAAGACGGTACCTCAAAAAGAGGAAGGCCCTTCTTCGTCACTCTCGTCTAAGAGCAAAAAGATAGTGCCTCCTCGCATTGAGGAATGTATTCATCGGCCCTTCGAGACATCTTCTGATTTCAAAATTGATAAACCTTCTTTGGTACCGGGCTCATGCAAGCCTATGTCTCGGTACCTTAGTCTAATAACCGACATACAGAAGGGGAAAATAGGTTGCCGCTGGGTAGAGGTGGTACAAGTAGAGATCCCTTCACCGAAAGAGGATAAAACTACACACAAAGCTGGTTTCCTCAGTGTATATACGTATCCCTTTACCTTAGGTCCTATAGCTTCTTCGTCTCCACCGATAGACCCAGTGGTCCTCGATTTTTGTCAACAATATCGAGTGACCCTTGGTCAAATTTATCCCTCTCTTTTGGAGAATCGTCTATTTGATTAGATATTTCTCGAACATGGTCGATGGGATTCCTTTCACCCTTGATCATCTGATTAGATTGTATAGCCCTCGCCTCTATCGAGGGGGCCTAGAAAAACTGCAACGCCGACCTACCAAAGCATTTTTTGCCAGCATCGATAAAGATAAAGACCGGGATGACTGAGCCGCTTCGTTCAAGTCAGGACTTCAGACCTTATCCCTCCTAAGAAGATGCCATTCCCTAAGGTATGGAATATGAGACGTAAGTGTCGTTACACTGAGCATGTTTTATCATCTGAGTGTCCTTTTTTCCTCTTTCGAACTAATTCCTTACTTTTTTGAATTGATTCTCCTTGTATTGCGTAGCCACCATGCGGTTCACCGGCATGGTCAAGGACCTCCCGGACTGGGTTAAACTCCACCTCCTCATATGACAAGCGCATTTGGCGTGATTTGAGCAAAACTAGATGGGAGGCCAAAAGTCATGGTACGCCCTTACCATTGTCACCTCTAAATTCCTTATAAATAGATTTCTGGGCGGTATATTTGACATTTTATGCTTGTACGGACCTTGGGGAAGCCGTGTCAATGAGACCGCCTCTCCTGGCGAAGAGGTGACCCAAAATCCCACCAAAGATAGAAAGAGAAAGAAGGAGACGCTGGCGGAGTCCCCAAAACCAAATACAGCTAAGGCTCGAAAGCCTAGGGTCGATGCAACGGTCCTAACTCTGGCAACGACTGAGAGTCTTTGTGCTGAAGACAAAGATGATGTCGGTTTCCCACTGGTACACAGGGCAAGATGAAGCGCTGATGCTTCAAAGGTTTTCGGGCAGAAGACTGTCGAGTCAGAGGTGGCCCAAGGCAGTCCCGCCTCGTATTGAGAAGATCCTCAAGGAGGGTTTGGATGCAGTCCTGGAGCCGACCATTGAACATGATACAACTTGTGCTCTTGTGTTGATGAGCACTTGGTTGGTGCATTTGAAGGATACAGCTCTGAGGCCCTTCGAGGGCGATAAGAAGCCCCAATAGAGGTTGATGTCATAGGCGATCTTCAATTAGACCCATCATTTTCCCTAGGGCAAATACAGGACGCCCACAATAGAGAGACTCCCGATGTGGGGGAATCCCAGTGAGAGATGATGCATTTGGAGATTTTTTTGCCGGTGTCGGGGAGGATGTTGATCTCGATGCTCCAGTCGTTCTCAAGGAGGCTGTGAAACTTCAAAAACAGCTGATGTTTGACATAAACTTTGTGCCATGAGTTTTGATCGTTATTTTTTTAACTTGTTTCCTTCGTGCTATAGGTCACGATGCTGTATGACTAGGTCTTTCTCCAAGTTACAAGCTAACCTCACTCATTATGAGGGGGAGTTCAAAAAGCTCGCTTCAGAGTGGAATGAGCTGAAAAATCTAGACGCCCGAAGGGAGGAGGAACTCAACAACCTTCGAGCAAGTTCAGAGAAAGTGCTCTAAGAGCGGGCCAACTTCATCGAGCAGGTAGTTCGGTACTCATGAGCTTGACTTTTGTTTTTATAACTCGGTGTTTATTACCTTGACTTGGCATCTGTATATTGAGCAAAGTGATGCCCTAACAGGGTAGCTTCGTGAAGATATTGCGGCAAAAGATGTCGAGATCCTTGATGAAGTGGTACGAGGATAGCATGTCATTGGAAAGGGATACTCTCTAAGAGGAGCTGGCCTTGACTCAGCGTCTTCTTCAAGGTGTTAAAGAGGAGGCTAAAAAATTCAAGGCGCTTCATGCTGATTCAGCTGCCGTGTTATCCACGGCCATGTCTGAAGCTGATGCACTCATATTCTCATATCGGGAAGATGTTGCTGTAGCGAATACTCGAGCTCGGGAGATATCTGATGAGGCCGAGCTCAAATTGGCTCGTACCCTTGCACATGCTCGATTAGAATCTTGGAGGCAGGCCTTTGAGGAAGTGCACGCCAAGGGTTTCGATCCCTATACTGAGATCAAAGAAGTGAATGCCTTGGAAGAGGAGTCAGCAGCTCCGACTACTTCGGATGAGGGATCTGCAAGTAGCTTGGGGAGTAATGAAGATGAAGACTAGGCCACCTTTGCTCTTATTACTTCTTTTTCTTTTGTATGTGAACTTCGGGTGAGAGTTTTGTAAATGCACCTTTGTGAATATATTTTAGGAATGCAAAGGATTTTCTTTTTTAATGTCTTCAAAGTTTTTCCTTTTAGTGTTCGTGCAAAAGTCAAGCTTCAAACTTGATTTTAACTCCTTCAAGCTCAGTCTTGGAGTAACAGGGACCCTTAAGGTTGGATTGTTCTTGTTTCAATCGCATACCTTCCCTTGGTTGGATTGGTAAGGAATCGATTTGACTCTTCGATCCCTCGAACATTGTGTGGTGACTTCATTCCTATGACATGACCATGAAGTAATCGGAGTGGCCCCGTCATCATATTTTTCCAAAAAGCCATAAATGCTTTGTCAGAGATGATTGGCTATCAAATTTAATGAATAGTCGTTGCTCTTCATATATAAACTTGCTTTCCTTTCATTGAGGGCTTAGCCACTTTGTGCAACTGCCTTTCTCAATAGAGTTCCTTTTTTGCGCTAGTTATAGTGCCATGTCAAATCAAAGCTTTCGCATGAGTTTTCATCTTCACTTTCTTGTTTTGAAGGAATCATGGATACCATGCCCAAATCCGCTCACCAGAAAGAGGGAAGTCCTGCCTCTGCTTCCCGCTCAGCTGGTGGAACATCGTCGGCGTTTGGTGAGCCAACTTCGAACTATTTCGTCTCGATGAAAGATTTTATGATAGAGAAACCTTTCGATATTCCGAGCCATCGAGAATATGCATCGAGGGGCTTATTCTATCAATAGAAGAGAGACACCTTGAGGCTGATAGGAGAGACTGCAGATGAGGAGAAAAGGTGAGGCTTCCACGTAGAGGGGTTTCTGAACGTACCATTTTACGTTGGGTCTTCTCGACCGACTCGTGCTCGAATTCTGTCGAAGATATCTATTTACTTTAGCTCGGATCCATACGTCTTTCTAGCAGATCGTGTTGATGATGAATTTTTTGCTGAAAAGCCGAGCTCGATTTCACTCTTAGCCACCTCATCAGATTGTATCAGCCTTTGCATTATCGAGGTCTAATTACATTACGACGCTGATCCACCAAGCCCTTTATTGCTAGTGATGACGAGGACAAGGATCGAGGGTGGATGAATCGATTTGTTCAAGTGAGGATTATTGATATTATTCTTGCAGAAATCCTACCATTTCTAGAGAAATGGAATTTCAAGCGTAAATGATATACTGAACTCTATTATTGTTTATTTCGATGGAGCTAGACTCTGTAAAGACATTTTCTTTCCTTTTTCATAGCGACCCCGTGGATGCCAAATGAGGTCCCCGATATTGACGATTGGGCCCGCAAACTAGCAACCTCTTCGACTTATGACGAGCGCAAGTGGCGAGATTTTTCGAAAGGAAAATAAGAGGCTAAGAACCACGGAATGTGCTATGTAGTCCTTCTCTGAAAGAGTGTTTTCCTTTACGTACACTAATATCTTTGTTGCAGGCATCGTTAAGTTTTCTGAGATGAGACTGTCCCCCTTCGAGGAGGAGAAAGGACCTTCGACTTTTAACACAAGGAAGGATAATAAAAGAAAGAGATCCTCGAAGGACGAGGATTCCCATAGAAGGGCAGGACCGCCCGGGGGAGCGAGGAGGATGTTGTCGCTGACAAAGATCTCATATTTATCGGTTGTTCTGTGGACATCAATGCACCTGAAGAGGATGATTCTATATTGATGGCTCAAACCAGGAGGTCTCCAGATACTATTGAGCCTGCTGGGCTCGAGGCCCCTAGTCTCGAGGGAGAAATTCCATGAGAGAAGAGGGACGGAGATCTTTCATAACTTGATCTGGCAACTGGTTCTCGGATATCGGGAAGTACTCCGAGGGAAATGGGCTTCGATATATCTCCGCCTAATCAGAGCGCCTTAGGTTTCTCTAGCGGGGCTGATAAGATCAAGCTGGTAGATGCGAAATCGACCTTCGAGGAAGCTCAACGACTCTGCTCTATGGTGAGTTTTGAAGTCATTATTACTTTTCCAACTTCGTACTTTCTTCTTTTTAACTGAACCTTCTTTCTCACAGGCCTTTGATAAGCTCAAGTTTGAGTTGCTTCTCTGTGAGGCTAAGTTGAGTAAAGCCATGAATGGGGAGAAATCTCTTAGGCTTCTTTTTGATAAGAAGACAAGAGAGTTGATATATCTTCGATCAGATTTGAACCAAAGTTATGATTACGAAGACAGCCTAAAGAAATATGTAACCTCTATTTTTAGGGAATAAAGGCTTCTTCTCCCATCTTTGGAAACTAACGTTACGGTATATCAGTTGCAATGAAAGACAGAGATGTTGGAATGCCTTCGGGGCGAAGACAACCAGGTTAATTCTGGATGTAACGAATTGAAGGCACAGGTAGATGCTCATGTTGCGGCCAAAAGGAACACATTAGCTAAGGTCTCCACCCTCGAGATACAACTTCATAATGCTCGGGAAAGCAACTTGGTCTAAGCTTGAAGCATATCTTTTGAAGATGAATGCCGAAGTTGTGGATGCTCGAGTCGAAGCCGAAGAGTTCTGAGCAAAGGCGTATAAGAAGTAGCCATCTATCTGAAAAATGTTGTTGAAGCTCGTACAAAGTTGAGGGGGTCTTTCGATTGAGATAGGAGAAGCAATGAATATGTCTGATGCAGATCCTGGAGGGTAACTCTCGAGGAGATTCATGGTAAGGTCTTTGATCTCTCGGAGGAGATATAGAAGGCCAAGGTAGATGAGTTCGACGCCAAGTTCCTTGTTTCCTGAAGACAATGAGGAGGAGGCCGGTGAGGGAGCTGGTCCCGAGGGAGCCGATTGAGACATAGTCCCCAAGGGGAAAGGCTAAATTCCCAAGGGTAAACTAGGTTTTTCTGTCTTGTTCTTTATATAGGGCTCCCTGTGGTCGTGTTGTAAATGTATCTTTTTACCATTATATATAATAAAAAAAAGGAACCCTTTGGTTTTCTCTTTACATAAATTTCCACTTGTTTGTGTCTTTGTTTATGTTTTGAATTTTGATGTTTGCCGATAATTATTCAGATATGTTGGACTTTAATATAAAAACCCTTAGGTTTTGCTTGATGAGTAATTGATAATAGTTGACCGTTTAAGGCTTGGTTCTCAAATCAAGTTTTGACTCAGGCTCATTGACCCTTAGGTTTTCAACATATTGGCCTTAGGCTCTTTAGCTCGTCGCTGAGGCTCCGTGGATAGTACCTAAGGCTCTTTAGATTGGCCCTGAGGCTCTTTATGTTGGTTCTGAGTCTCTTTGTGTTGTCCTTTGAGGTTCATTTTAGGTTGGGTCAATTCAACCTCTAATTTGGCTATAGTTTTCCCCTATTTCGGCTGAAGATTCTGAAGTTTTGATTATGCCTTGGCATGTTTTGTGTTCGTCCAACTATCCGATGGCTCAAATAATAACCTCGATTATGATTCGATATGTGACGATAATTGAGTACCTCGTGAAGTTCTCTTAAGGGCTGATTTTTCGAAGCCTTTTTGCTTAAGGCTGCTTGTCTCGAGCCTTTTCATAGTTTAGAGCTGATATGATTGATGTTCCTTTGCTTATGTCCGGGGGGTAGCCTTATTAACCAGTCCTTTTCAAAGTATTTGAAGGTCTTTAACTTTATGGCGGCGGTCAGACGTCTACGAGCCGCATTAATTCGTTCGGAGCCTTTTGATATGACCGTAAACTTTATGTTCGGCCATAGACTTTAGTCCCCGGGTAAGATAACCTCGGTGTCTATATAGAGGGTATGCCTTTTTAGGGGTATATAGTCTTGGCCTTACTATCGGGGTTTGCCTTTTTAATGTCTTATAGGTTTGGGCATGCCTCGTTAAGGTCTCACAGATTTGATGTTGCCTCACTGAGGGCTTACGAGCTCGAAGTTTCCTGATCGAGGTCTTACAAATTTGAGTTTTCGATGGATCGATGGCTGACTATCAATGCCAGTCCCTGAGTGTTCGAGAGTTTTTGGCCCTTGAGCCGTCTTTTGAGAAAGTAGTGAATTTTTTTAGGCACAAAGTGTATTGATAAGCAAAGAGGTTTCCTCAATTACTTGATATATGCATACATGTTTTTTTCCTTTGGAGGCTGGATTTTTCTACATGGACACGGTTCATTTGACCGTTTGTCCCAATACAATATTCTTCTATCGAGGTCCTCCTAAGCATAGTTCGATTTCTTCCGAGACGTGAACTCTCAGGGTGATGTCCCCCAGTATTTGAGGTTGATTGAAGAGAAGCCTTGAATAGTTGATGAGTTGTCCTCAGGTAGCATATGGATGTTGCCTCGTTAAAACCTCGCCGGTAAAACCCGTTTGGGATAAAACCCGATCTAAGGAAAAAAGAGCGCAACACATGTTTTGAAGCCCAAGGTCTTCAAGTTCGAGGGTGCTTGGATTCCTCTCAATCGAACACCTATAATAAGTTAGTATAAAACATAAATGAAAGGGAGAGTTGTACCTTAGCAATGATAACATTGAAGCCTCGATACGTTTCAATGCTTGCTCCGAGGACGCAGCATAGTCCTTTATTTACTCATATGAATGTAGTCGAGAACATCGATCATGGTTGTTACTTGGTTGTTTACTTCTCTTTTCGCTTCTTCGATGTAGAGGGCGTAGACGCCAGTGCCATGTCGTGCACCGCGAACATCTCTCTTGTTGGAGGTTGCTCCATGTACACTGCTTTTACTCCATCCTTGGTTGGAAATTTCATCATTTCATGAAAGGGTTGATGACAGTGCCCTCATACTGTCTATCCATGACCTTCCAAGTAAGGCATTGTACTTTACGTCACCTTCGATGACATAAAACTTGGTATCTTGGATTGTACCAGCCATGTTGACCAGGAGGATAATCTCCCCTTTCGTTATCTCGCTCGCCATGTTAAATCCGTTAAGTCGAGAGACGGGTACGATCTGGTCGAGCAGTCCGAGATGCTCCACCACCCTCGACCTCATTATGTTGACTGAGCTACCTGGATTCATCAGCACACGTTCAATTTGAAATTTATTAATAAAAAAATTACTAGTGCGTCATTATGAGGCTGAGATAAGGTCTCGATGTCCTCTTTGCTGAATGTGAGAGCATCCTCTGGTATGTAACTGCGAGTTAGCTTTTCCCTGGTGATGGATATTTCTGTCCGCTTGACAACAGGTCCCTGTGGGGCGTCTACCCTTCCAATGATCATGTGCATGACATACTGTGGTTCTTCTGGTTCGTTCTTCTTGTTTGCCTCACTTTCCTAAAATTGGTTTTTAGCTCGGCTGCTGAGGAACTTTCGAAGGTGCCCTTCGCTGATAAATCGGGCGACCTCTTCTCGAAGATATCTGTAATCCTCGGTCCTAAGAGCGTGAGTGCCGTGATATTTGCATACCAAGTTAGGGTTTCTTTGTGAAGGATCTAATAGTATGGGTTTTGGCCACCTGGTATCATTGATTTTACCTATGGTGGATACGATGTCCGAGAAATCGATGTTGAAGTTATCCTCAGATAACCGTGGTGCCTCTACCAGCCCAGTTTGCCTATCGAACCCGGCTTTACTCATAAGTCCCCAGGAACTTTGACCTCGATTTATCGTTCGATCACCTCGAGATGCATTGCGCCTCGGGGCGTTTTTTCGATCTTCAACATACGGTCTCGACTCCCTTTTTGTAAATCTTTATTCATTTGTTAAGAGCCTGTTAGGATATACTGAGTCCGAGGGGGATCCTAATTGGTCGTCTTCGACCTTGATCTTCGACGGATACCTATTGTGCATATCTACCCAGGTCACGACGAGATACTCGATCAAATTTTGTTTTAGCTGCTTCGAACCTACCAAGCTTCGTTCATTCAAGACCTAAGTGACGACATGTACTGCCCACTCATCGGAGACTGGTTGTAATTCCGTTCGCTCCATCTGAAAGAGAGATACAAATTCCCTTAGCATCTCGTTTTCTCTTTGTTTGATTTTAAAGACATCGGACTTCCTGGTGGTGACCTTGATGGAACCAGCGTGTGCCCTCATAAAAGAGTCTGCCAACATGGAAAATAAATCTATTAATAAGTTATGATACCACATCATAGCCTCATTTTGATAGTGTTTCTCCAAATTTCTTCAACAAGACGGACTCAATTTCGTCATCCTTTAAGTCATTCTCTTTTACAGCACAAGTATAAGCAGTAATATACTCATTAGGGTCTGTGGTCCCGTTATACTTCAGGACATCGAGCATTCTGAATTTCTTCGGGATGGGCTTTGGAGCCGTACTTGATGGGAATGGTTTCTGTATGAACTTCTGTGAATCTACGCTCTTCAGAATCGGGGGTGTGACAGGGATCTGATCGACCCTCAAGTTATAAGTCTCCACCTTTTTATCGTTAACCTCTATCTTTTTTTCTTCTGATTCAATCCTCTTGGTGAGGTCCTCAAGAATCTTCATAATAGCGTTTTTGCTGCTGACCCATTGTTACTCGATCCTTCTGACGCCTGCTCGACTCGAGGAGCCATTTTCGGTGCTGATGTGCTTGGAGTTTTTTGTTGCCTTTGTAGCTAAGAAATAGCCACTTGTTGTGCTAGCAAAATCTCAAAAATGACTTGAAGGCTAACTTCTCTTTCCCCACGAGTTGGAGTCCCATGTGTTTCATGTTGATTTTTCCCACTCACACTTCCATGGGTATGAGAGCTTACATCGATATGTATAGCATTGCGTGAGCCACTTTTGACGGGGATGTGTGGTGGTGCCACCCCTAAAATGCTTAAGTTCAGCAAATACAAAACAAACTTTAGCTCCTAGAATACTGAAGTTCAGCAATTATAAAACAAACTCAGCTCCTAGAATACTTCAGCAATTACAAAACAAACTTTAGCTTCAGAAATTGCAAAACAGGAACTTCAGCCAAAACATGTTGAAGTTTTATTAAACTGAAGTTTGTCATTGCACTTATGTCTCAAGTTAGGCGAAAAGTGGGTACACTTGTAATTTTTTACAAAGCGCGTATAAATTAAAAGGTGGCCTAAAAATTGGATATTGATACAAATGACCCCAATTGTAGTACATACATCATAACGTGATAGTTAATATGACCGGTGGTAACTGAGGGGTAAAAAACAATCAATAATAATCTATATCTATACTATATTAAAAGTACGAAGACCCTTAGCGAAATGTCATTCACCTTTTTTATCCTTACATAGTTAAGTTTATACTGGACAAAATAATAATTAAATATTTTTTCTAATATTTAGGAATAGTTATTTACTCATTCTCTAAAATTTAGGACTTCAAAATCAATTAAAGATTGTACAGCAAATCCTTTCTTATTTGAGCTATGTAATATAACATATCTGTAAAAAAAAAATTGTTTGTGTCATTAACATGTAAAAATCTTTGGATGGAACACCTTCAATTCCTAAAGTCATATTAGGTAACGTATAATCACTTTGAAATCCTTTTAGATATAGGAGTCTTTTCTTTAAACATTAACCGATTATATTTTCATAAATATTTTATGCAAAAGTTTCGTTAAATATTTATATATATTTTAAGTTATAATCCATTACTTTCAATCCTTTTACTTACGGGTTCTTTCTTAATATATGTTTGGCTAAAAGAAAGGGCGGACGAGGGTGTGATTCGGAAAAAGAAAAAAGAGCATATATCAAATTATTTTTCCTCGGTAAAATATACATAATTTATTTCTATTATATTACACGGCCGAAAAATATTAAATGTCGTTCATGTTATGAAATAATATAAAAGACAAGAACAATATAGAGAGAATAGGGAGAGAGAGGAGTATTCTTATTGATACTTGGGATGATTTACAATGGGGTAAGACCCCTCTATTTATAGGAAGATAAATGACTTAGCTTCAAACTAAAACTCTTAGACATTCACTCTAATAGAGTTCTATTTATAACACTCCCCCTTGAATGTCTATTCAACAATGTGCCTCGTTAAAACCTTAAAACCAAAACCCAATGGAAAAAATTAAAGAGAAGGAAAAAGAGTACACATGTTTGAATATGCGCCTATTGGTTGCCTCGTTAAAAACCTCGCAAGGAAAACCCAGTTGGGACAAAACCTTGTAAGGGAAAAAGAGTGCAACGCGCATTAACTCCCCCTGATAAGAACATCAATTTATATCCTTGAGCATTTGCATTCCAATCTTGTGCACCATCTTCAAAACGATCTTTGGTAGATGTTTGATAAATAAATCAACCATATTGAATTGAATAAATATTCCGCACCTTGAAATCATCATTCTTGATAGATATGAACATCTTCATATAATGTCGTGGAATGACTCTTCAATATCTTCATAGATGTATTCTCAATGCCATCATGCTTATAGTTATAGCAAGATACATATGTACACAAATTGTACTTAGGATGTGGTACTTCAGGACCAAGAATTGTGTATGCTTCAAGCAACTTAAATCTTTCAAGTTAAGTCATATAAATCACATAATAGACTTTAGATGCATATCAAGTTTTCATGTCATGCTAAACAAATAAGATATCGAAAACTGATTATACATACCTTTGACTTTATACTTTCAAGTATTTGAACTATATGTCCAAATCTACATGGAATCAAGTATTTGTCTATACGCTTTAAGCGTATCAAAGACTTTGTCCTTCTGGGACTTAATATGAGCATTTGTAGTGAGAATATAGTCACTTTCTTTGGGTCAGCAAATGCGTATAGCATGCTTTGTAATATGTTGCAATTGAATTATCCCTTTTATGAGCTTCAGGTTCATATCATGATATTCGGGGATTTACATATACAAATGATAATTCATCCCATGTAACCTTTTCCTAAGTGTTTATCATGTCTCCCCCTCATGTTAGAAAAGCTAACTTGTTTCCTCAACTTTGAGAAATCATCTTTGTGCATTATCATGTCAATATACACAGCACATTAATAATAAGATGAAATTATTTGGTTCCTGACCCTGAACCACTTGTGAGGGGAGAATATACTCTCATATACAACGCATATCAAACTGATATATATAACTTTGTTTTCATAAGAAACAGTTTAGCTATTAAGTGGAGGCACTCAATAATTATCTTGCTAAACCAACTTTGATATAAACCAACTTATCAAGATGAACTATCTTGAGTAGAAAATCTGGAAATTATGCTCGAAGTTAGATTACTGAGCAATTTACCTCGCAAGCACCGGCCAGGCTGCGGGTTAATAACAATTGCGCATGTAACCATTTCATAGATGCATCATATGTGGTATACATGGCAGGTGAATGAGCTCATATTCACCTTTGATATTTCCAGAATTTATGGGCTTCAACCTGAACTCTTTAGTTGGTCAGTTCATTAATGAGAACAAGTGATACAAGACAATTCGTAAAGAACTTTCAGTTCTTTAATATTCACCTATGTGAATTTGCACATCATACTTAAAATGAGATGGCTAACACGAATGCCAACTGAATAAATTATCAATATTGGTAAACTTCAAATTTACACCATGACATGTGCACTTATCAATAAACTTCAGGTTTATTATGACATGGATTTTTATACCAATAGATATCCACTTTATTGTGGCATTCTTTCGTTTGTGTAGTACAAACTGGAGAACAAAGCGGGTAGCTTTTCATATACAAATTACCCCGCTACAAGTTGTAGTAATAGGAGATATCAAATCCTTCCTTTATTTATAGTCTCAATATAATCAATCGCTTTCGCGTGTACTTTGGAAACTAAATAAGTTTCTTTGAGACTTACTACAGCACAATACTCAATTGTGATTCTCCAACATAGTAATAATTGGCTCTTCTAGAGCTCTCAATTAATTTTGTACTACCACAGATTCATCAACATCCATGTGGTGAATATCTTTCTTAAAGAGAAATACCATTATACTCATGTCAAACTTATATGCAAGATATGTTTCTTGCATTATCGTTGTCCTTTAATAGTCATATTTCAAAATACTTTGGCGTACAATAGGTACGTGACCAACGATCATTCATGCCATATATATAGCCAACAGGCTTAACACCATTAGGTGTTTCAACTATAGGGCCAAAAACTTCACGTTTTGCCAGCGAATTCAATTCTGATTGAATTGCTTCTTGCCACTTTGGCCAATCATGTCTTTTTCGACATTCTTCAACAGATTGAGGTTCGAGATCCTCACATTCTTGCATAATGCTAGATGCGACATTATAAGCAAAGACATTATCCACCACTATATCCACTCGATTAATATTTTCCTCAATATTGATTGGATTTATGGATATTTCCGTATTTTCTAGAGCCTCGGGCTCAATGGATTCTTCATGAATCTCAGAATTTGTTAAATCATGAATTTCCTCATGAGATTCTTTCGTAGTGTCATTTTGTTCATTTGCTTTCCTCTTTCTAGGATTTCGATCTTTGGAACCTAATGGTCTGCCACGCTTCAGGCGTGCATTTGACTCATTGGATATGACACTAGATGATTGTCCAACAGGGACAATCAATACGGATTGGGACATTTTCCGCGGGGATGTGGGATTTCGTTATCCTTTTCAAGTCCGTAAATGCGTCAGGCATTTGATTTGCTATTCTTTGCAAATGGATAATCTTTTGTATCTCTCTTTCACAAGTAGAGGTATGTGGATCAAGATGAGATAGTGATGCATTTTTCCACAAAATTTCCCGTTTGGTTTCACCAACTTCTCCCCCTAATTTTGGGAAAAGTGTCTCATCAAATTGACAGTCTGCAAATCGTGCAAATCTCTTGTCAATGTTTCGAGGTAGCGAATTAATGGAGGGCGATTCAAACTCAACATATATTCCTAACCTTCTTTGCGGACCCATTTTGGTGCGGGATGGCGGTGCTATAGGCACATATACTGCGCATCCAAAGATTCTTAAATGGGATATATTGGGTTCATGACCCAAAACTCATTGCAACGGGGAATATTTGTGTCACTTCGTCAGTCAGAGACGAACTAGCATTGCTGCATGCAAAATGGCGTGACCCCAAGCCGAAGTGGGCAGCCTCGTTTTCATGAGTAAATGAGGTATTCAAGATTATACTCATGTATTGTCTCAATCTGATATCCATTTTGAATGATATCTTTAAAACTCAACAAGTTCCTTTTAGACTTGGAGGAGAACATTTTGACTGATATCATTAAAACTCAACAAGTTCTTCTTAGACTTGGAGGAGAACATTGCATTCTCTAAAATATCGTTCCTTTAGGCAGAGTTATAGTTAATCTTCAGGAGCCTTCAATCAATTTAATTCTCATAGTTTGCCATACAAAAGAAAATATACGAACATGAGAATAAACAAGTTCAATTCGTTTGTTTCACATTTAAACAATATTTTCAAAATCTGCTGAGGTCAGTTGACTAACTAAATCAGATAGTCGATTATATGTTTTCCATAATCGATTACTATGCAGTTTGAAAATTTCAGTTTAAGCATTTTCTTAAAACAATCGATTGTTAAACACACACAATCAATTGTTGAACATTGACAATCGATTGTTAAACACACACAATCGATTATTTGCTATTTTGAAAAACTTCAGATCACACTGTCTTAAGACAATCGATTGTTAAATATAGACAATCGATTGTTGACTATTTTAAAAAATTCCAGAGCACACTGTCTTAAGACAATCGATTGTTAAATATAGACAATCGATTGTTGGCTATTTTGAAAAATTCCAGAGCACACTGTCTTAAGACAATCGATTGTTAGAAAATAGACAATCGATTGTTGGCTATTTTGAAAAATTCTAGAGCACACTGTCTTAAGACAATCGATTGTTAAATATAGACAATCGATTGTTGAACATTGACAATCGATTGTTGGACATTGACAATCGATTGTTTTGCAGTTTTAATGCGAAATATTAGATAATCGACTAACTGTTAGGTTAGTCGATTACCGCTACTGGAAAATAAAAATATTATTGAAATCTGAGCATATTGAAACATTCTAAAGATATCATAAACTAACTAATACGAGCTGATACTAATGACTATTAGTTTATTCACTAACTATTACAAATAAGTGAAATAAAATCAAACAACTCCATCTTCTTTCATCACAGATCCATCACCGATTAGGTGGTCTATTTTCCTATCGGGTTGATCAAAGAAGTCTTCCACATCCAGGTGGGTGATGTCAAAATTGTCGTCAGAGACAAAATTTGTTTCAGGGCCTTTATTCTTTAGAGAAGCTTGATAAAGATCAACCAAATGTCTTGGTACACGGCAAGCTTTTGACCAGTGCCCTTTTCCACCGCAACGATAACATATAGTTTCTGAACTTTTTGCCTTAGGATCCTCATAATCCCGTTTCTGCTTTCGGCGGTTATCTCTCCTCGGGGGGTGACGGACATCATGGATATTTCTTCCTTGTCTACGTCCACGGCTATGACCCCGATTACGACCACGACCATGGTTAGATCCATGGCCCTTTTCATAATTGTCATAATGAGAATACACCTTATCTGCTACAGGCAGTGGTGTAGACCCAGTGGGTCGACTTTCATGATTTCTCATGAGCAGGTCATTATTTCGCTCAGCCACAAGTAGAAGAGAAATCAGTTCAGAGTACTTTGTGAAGCCTTTCTCTCTGTACTGTTGTTGCAGTACCATATTGGAGGCATGAAACGTTATAAACGTTTTCTCAAGCATATCATAATCGGAGATTTATCTCCACATAGCTTCAATTTAGAAGTAATTCTGAACATTGCAGAATTATATTCAGAAACAGACTTAAAGTCTTGGAGCCTCAGATGAGCCCAATCATATCGTGCTTGTGGCAGAGTGACCAACTTCAAGTTGTCATATCTCTCCTTTAAGCCTTTCCACAAGATGAGTGGATCCTTGATGGTGAGATATTCAATCTTCAAACCTTCATCAAGGTGATGGCGTAAGAAAATCAAGGCCTTAGCACAGTCTTGGGTGGATGCTTTATCTCTATCTTTAATGGCGTCTCCAAGACCCATAGCATCTAAGTGGATTTCAGCATCCAACACCCATGTCATATAGTTCTTGCCCGAAATTTCAAGGGCAACGAACTTTCTTTTCGTAATGTCAGACATAATCGAAAATCAAATTAGGAAGAGAGAAATACCTTAGTTTTTCTTGAGAACGATTCTTGAGACGGTAGAGTCTCGTGCTGATAACGTGTTATGAAATAATATAAAAGACAAGACAAAATTTTAGAGAGAATATGGAGAGAGAGGAGTATTCTTATTGATACTTGGGATGATTTACAATGGGGTAAGACCCCTCTATTTATAGGAAGATAAATGACTTAGCTTCAAACTAAAACTCTTAGACATTCACTCTAAATAGAGTTCTATTTATAACAGTTCACCTTTTATCCTTAAAAAGTAACTTTTTTAATGGACAAATTTGTAACTTCGGTTAGTTTCATAATATTTAAGACTTTGAATTCAATTAAAATTTTACATATAAAATTTTTACTTATTAAAATAGGTAGGAAATACCGATATTTAGAAGTTTAAAGTCAATAGTAGTTTACCTTATATAAATTATACTAATTGACAATACATCCTTTCTGCAATACGTAAAGAAGTAAGATGACAACGATGACGCTTCAATTAATTTCTAATTAAAAATAAGAAATGGAGACATAAAATCTCATACATCAAATTAAAATTATTTCATACAATAACGTCTAATTAAAATGATTTCAATGCATAATAATTAAGTATTCTTATTTAATCATAAGAAGTAATTAATTCATGTTCAATTAAGCACCCAAATTAATTTGATATCATATTTAATTATAAAAAATTATACAAACCTAAGTTTATCTATATATATGTATGTATTAAGCCCCTATCAAAATGTTGCTCGCCTTTTTTGCCCTTTAAATATCAATTTTATACTAGAAAAAATATTTATTTAATTTTTTTTAATATTTAGGACTTCAAAATCAATTAAAATTTATTTTAGAAGATCCTAATATTTAGGTCTTCAAATTCAATTAGAATTCTATCGTATTCTATGCTCGGTCCTAATAACCCGTATTCTATGCTCTAGGTTTGCCTTTGGCTGAGCTGGGATCTATCAAAAATAGTTTCTCTATCTGCACAAATCTGAGTATAGTCTGCATATACATTATACTCCTCAGACTACACTTATAAAAATCCGCCGAATTTGTTATTATTTGCTGTTGTTGCATAGTGCTCACGTCATTTTTTTTTCGTTATTATTTTCTTTAATCCGTTCTTTTTCTTTTTAGTTTTTCGTTACTGAATGATGAAATTTAAGGATAAGCTTTTACCAAAACGACTCATTCCTACAAGTGTGGTTATTTATTCTTCGTTATACATATACTTAACTTTGATATATTAATTATTATTACTTTAGATGAATCTTCAAATAGCTATAAAATGTACCTTGACAAGAACCTGTGAAAACTTAATTCACAATACGAAGATGGATGTAGCAGAATTATTGAAACTTGTCTCCAAACTCTTTCAGGCAAGTTTAAGCAATGAATTAGCTACGGACTTCAGTAAGTAGATGGTACTTCCTCCGGTCCAAAATAAGTGATTTTTTGAATGTATTTACACAGATTAAGAAATTCATTTTTTGGCATTAATTAGCAATGAAATTGATCATATTAATCTTTACTATCTCACATAAACACTCCTAACACATATTTCAATACTATTTACTCCAAAGACAATGTAGGAAAAAAATAATTAATTTATTCTTGAAATTTGAAAAAATCACTTATTTTAAATTACAAGAAAATGCTAAAAAAATACTTATTTTGGACCGAAGGGAGTATTATTGTAGCTAGACGCTTTTAAAAATCCCCTAAGCAATGGGTTCCATAGTTAATTTCCTGTCACTACCATTGAAAAGAACTTAGCTGAGCGGCGATATATGTTGTGAGATCTTTTTCACAAAAAAATTCCATTACAAAATTTTACAATACTTTTATTTTCTAAATATTCCATGTGAATTACTGTAAAATAAACCCAAATGGGAAGAGGGTCCACTGAATTACGGTAGGAGAAATTAAATACTCTATTCGGTCAAAAATAAATAATATTGTGGATACTTTTAACACACATTAAGAATTCACATTTTAACATTAATTAGTAATTGAATTGACTACACTAATATTTATTATCTCACATAAACACTCCTAACACATATTTCAACATTATTTACTCCAAGGACAATGTAGGAAAAAAATAACTAATTCATTCTTGAAATCTGGAAAAATCACTTATTTTGAACCACAAAAAAAATGCCAAAAAATCACTTATTTTGGACCGGAGGAAGTAAAAATTGGTTCATTCAGCATTACCTCCTGCAAAACACACTAAAATGTGGTTCACTTATATTGTGAATTATGGATACTTTTCTTTTTTTTGGTAATTAAATTTTATTAATCACCAAAAGGATGCCTTACAAAATCATAGGACAGTTTAATCTCAACTGCCTATCAAAACTGGAACATAAAGTATCAATGCTACTCTAATCATTCAGCATTTATAACATAAAATGCTGAATATATGAACTAAGCCTAGGAGGAGCTCGAACATTACAGATATAGGCTATACTACTTAGGAGTTTATCACAATTACAATAAATGTTTTCAAAGATTCTCGCATTCTTTTCTAACCATAAACTATACACCATTTCTGTAATTGTCATCTTGAATGTGTAGCTCGGAGAGATTTCCCTTTGGACTGTATGATGATCCAGTGGCAGAATTGTATCCAAACTTGTCCAGTCTTCAATTCCCAACCATTGCATTGTTTGATATCTCAACTGGGAAGCATAAGTGCAATGCAGAAATAGATGATCTCTAGTTTCCAATTCTTGTTGGCACATAACACAGATGCCTGATATGTTCAAATTCCATTGCAGCAGTCTGTTCTTGGTAGGAAGTCTATCCTGCAGTAACAACCACAAGCTGAAGATAGCTTTAGGTCTAGCAGCATTTTGCATTACCAGATTCTTCCATGAAACTCTAGGTGATTCTCCAAGCAGTTGCAAGTATACTTTCCTTATGGTGCAGTCAGTGATATCTAGCAATTGATGCTGATGTAGTAGCTTAGCTCCCTCCACAATTTTCCTTACCATCCAGCTAGCATTAGCTGGGATAGTAAGGTTCTCCAACTGGTGATGTTTGATATAAACAGTATGGATCCATTTCACCCACAACAAGTCTTTCTTATGAGCTAAATCCTAACTTAGTTTAGCTATGGCAGCTCTGTTCCACAATGAGATATTTGTTAAGTTCAAACCTCCAACAGACTTAGGCATACACACTTTCTCTCAAGCCACATAGGCTTTCTTTGTGATATTAACAGACCCTGACCAGATATAAGTTCTGCATATAGTCTCCAGCAGTTTAACAACTTTTGATGGCATGATAAACAATTGAGCCCAATAAGCTTGAACTCCAAATATAACTGACTGAATCAACTGGCATCTGCCTGCATAAGACAGGTATCTTGCTGTCCAGGAAGTAATTCTTGCAGAAATCTTATCAACCAGAGGTTGCCATTGAGCAACTGACAGCTTTTTGGTAGTTAAAGGGACTCCCAAATATTTGAAAGGGAGGTCATCTTTAACATAACCAAGATGATCAAGAATTTGCTGTTGAATCTCAATTGACACCCCACCAAAATACACAGCACTTTTGTGTAAATTAGCCCTAAGACCAGTAGCAGCAAGGAATTGAGAAAAGAATAAGAACATAGAACTTACTGATTGAAGCTCCCCTTTGGCAAATAATAGCAAGTCATCAGCAAAGCTCAAATGAGTGATTCCCAACTTCTTACAACCAGGATGATATTTGAAGCTTTTAGTATATTTCAAATCTGCCAAAGATCTACTAAGATATTCCATTATAATAGCAAACAGAAAGGGAGATTTTGGATCTCCTTGTCTCAATCCTTTGGCAGCTTGAAAAGGCTTTGTTGTTTCTCCATTAACCACAACAGTATAGCTAACAGTTTGGACACATTCCATGATCCATCTAATAAATCTGCTAGGAAAATCCAGTTCTTCCATAATCTGTTGCAAACTGCACCATTCCACTGAATCATAAGCTTTTTGAAGATCAGTCTTGATCATACATCTGGGAGAGATATGTGATCTGGAATACTGTTTTATTAGCTCATGAGCTAATATAACATTATCTGCTACTCTTCTTCCTGGTATAAATCCAGCTTGAGAATTACATATATTGCTACTCATAACTTTCTGGAGTCTGTTAGCCAACAATTTGGAAATAATCTTATACAAGACTGAGCAACAAGCTATTGGCCTGAATTCTTTAACTGTCTGAGGATTGGATACCTTAGGCAGCAAAGTGAGTGTGGCACAATTAGTAGGTCTGTACATCTTAGAGGTCTGAAAGAAATTCCTGACAGCTAGTATAACCTGGTTACCAATGATATGCCAAGATTGTTTGAAGAACATGGCATTAAATCCATCAATCCCTGAAGCTTTATCATTTCCAATACCCTTCAAACTGTCAAGTATCTCCGTGTCAGTAATATCAGCAACTAGATCCATCCTTTGGAGTTGAGATAGCTTTGGTCCATTCCTCATGTGCATCTTGTTCACAGCTGGTAGTGAATTGGCTGTAGTTCCCATTAGAGCTTGATAGAAATCCCTAATCTCCTTCTTCAGTTCTGCATGATCAGTTATCTTCAGTCCTCCTTCTGTAGAGAGTTCAATAATCTTCTTATACTGGCTCCTCTCCTTCATGACTGCTGAAAAATATTTATTGTTGGAATCCCCTAGTTTGATCCATTTAGCTCTTGACTTTTGCTGCAAAGCTGACTCTTCAATTAATGACCAGTTCTCTAGCTGTTGTACCAGAGATTTTGCTCTTTGCTGAAGTGTGTCTGAATAAGAGATAGCCATTTGATGCTGCACATCTTCCAGTTCTTTCCTGCTGCTTTCAATTTTTTGAGAAATATTCTTAAAATCTCTAATATTAAGAGATTTTAAGGGAGGTTTGAGAGACTTAAGGTTATTCCATAGTCCTTGAAGAGTATTCTGCTCCTTGCTTTTCCAGTAAGTTGAAAGAATAGCCTGAAATTCCTTATGCTGGATCCAAGCATTAAAGAATATGAATGGTGTTTTCCTTGTAGATGTATCTGTTGTCAGAGTTAGTAACATGGGATTATGATCAGATATGAGGGGATGGCCATATACAGTATGCACATGGTTCCACTTCATCTGCCATTCAAAATTACCAAACACTCTATCCAGTCTACTACATACTCTATCATTACCACTTTGTTGATTAGACCAGGTAAAATAATTTCCCTCACATGGCAGCTCAACTAGTCCTGATTGTTAAATGCAATTATTGAAATCAACAAGGTCCCTTTGCTTCACCTGTTGGCAGGATTGTCTTTCCTTGCAGGACAGAATTGCATTGAAATCCCCTGCAATGATCCAAGGATCAGTAATACCAGCTGATAAATTTAGGATAGAATTCCACAGCATCCTCCTTTGGTCACAGTCATTGAATCCATAAACTACTGAAAGCCAGCAGATAGTATCACCAGTGATATATTGAACTTGACAATGAATGATCTGAGCTTCCTCAAGATATCCAGTAACAACCACTTTTGTAGGATCCCACAGAATCCAAATCCTCCCATTTACAGCACCACTATAGTTAGTTATCATGTTCCAGTGAGGCAACAAAAAACTAGCTATTCTACTAGCATTGTGTTGTTTAACCTTAGTCTCTACAAGTCCTACAAGGTCAAACTTATTATTTCTATAGTAATTTTGAGCTTCTTTTTGTTTAAACCTTTTATTTACACCCCTAATATTCCAAAAGATCCACTTCATTGAGTTTTACTAGTTCCCCCTTCATCCAGGGGATGATCAGCCCACCTAACTGTCCCTACTTCAAATCTGTTAGACATCACAAGAGGAGATAAAGGAGGAAAATTAGCAATGTTGAAGACTGGAGAGTCTTGAACAACCTGCTTCTGTCTGTTCCCAATATCAGCTGTAGCTGTAATGCTTGGCTCCTTAATTACCTCTTGACACTGGATGTGAGGCATCTGGTTGTTTTGGACTGTTGTACCTGGTGCTTTCACTCTCCATTCTTGTGTCACCTTACTTTTCTGTGTAGGTTGAGCAGTTTTAGTTAAAAAGTTGTGTCCAACCTCCAAACATTTCTCACAATACATAGGTTTCCACTCATAAATCACATCCTGTATGAAACTCTTTCCATTTGGATCTAGAATCGCTATTTCACTAGGTAACTTTTTTGACACATTTACCTCAATGAACATACGAGCATAAGAGATTCTGGATTGTTTAGTAGTACACTCATCAGTAAATATAGGTTTACCAAGGACACTGGCAATTCTACTTAAAGACTTGCTGCCCCAACAAGACATAGGTAAGTTAGGAAACTTTATCCATAAAGGAATTTCTGAAGGGAAAGCTGCCTTGAAATCAAAATCCACAGACCATTGCTTCAAAATCATAGGTCTGTTGACAATAGTATAAGGCCCTCCACACAGAATTTCCTTAGCATCTTCAAGGGAACTAAATTTAACTATATAATAACCCTCATCATGATAAAACAGTTCAGGCTCAGGAACATGTGACCAGTGAAGATTAATAAATCTCTTCATTTCATTATGTCCAGGGCTATTACCTAACACAAATACAACAAGAGCACATTTCCATTTCACTTCTTCCTCCTCCACTTCTTCCTTCACCATTTGACCAACTGGTTTGCCATTAACAAGCGTAGGGGGAATATATTCTAAGGACATACCATTTGCAGCAAGTCTGTTATTCTGGAAGAGACTAGTCCACTGTTTAGGTGGATCTAATTTTGGACCTTCCTCTGTAACAGATTTTGGATCATCAGCTGGTGTTGCTTGTTACATGCAGATCTGGACTCCTTTCTCAGGCTCCATCGGACTAGTTACAGGCTTGATTGGAGGCTCTGTACTCCTAACATTTGCTATTGGTATCACTGAAACTCCAGATGGTTGTGGATCTGTTGTTGCTTGAGGCAATGGAACAGTAATCGCAGTAGGTTGTGGATCTGTTGTTGCTTGAGGCAATGGAACAGTAATCGCAACAGGATTTGATGGAACAGTAGTACCTACCAGTTGTGGATCTGTTGATACTTGAGGTAATGGAACAGTAAACGCAGCAAGATTTAATGGAACAGTAGTACCTACCATCGGTACAATGGTAACAGCTTTCGGGTAAACTACATCACTCGCATAAATTGGTACTAATTCTTTTCTTGGGCGACCTCTCCTCCTTGCCATAACCACCTCTGCTAGGTTTACTTACCTAAGCAGATGCAGTGGAGAAAAAGACGAAAAACAGTGAAGAAGATGATGAGAAAGTTAGAGAAAAGGCAGAGCTTCTCTCTCTAAGCTTATTTTCGTATTTCACCCAGTGATTTTTGAATTATGGATACTTAATTCTGTCAAAAGACATTAAAATAACAAATAAATTATTGCATTCTCGTTCTTAGTAGTTAGTAGACAACAATTGGAGGTTTAAGACTTCCAACTTCCAACTTCCAACAAATGGTTTTTGATTATGTACAATTAGACATCCGGTGCATAATAGAAAAACATTACTAATCCCTCAAGTGTTTCAATCACCAAAAACCATGGCCTTGTCTCCTCATGCAATCATCAAAGCAGAGCACCAAACCGCCTAGCTCGCCCTCAATTGGAAAGTAAAAAATCTTATAGCACAACTACGCTCTCTTGTTTCTTTAAGAAGTTCTCAATTTGTATAAGAACCTGCACATGTGCATAATGGATATAGTTTAGCAAGATAAATATCGAGTTTGGTCTGATATTTAGGCCTTTCGGCAGTGTACATGAAGCAACGAGCATAGAATATCACTGGAAGAGCGCCGACAAATGCAAAGATGCACGTGCACATGCAAATTGAGTATAAAAGTGTGAGAAAATCACTTTAACGATGTCAAGAAATACGTATTAAAGCATAAACAGATGTGTGCAAAGAGGTGCAGAGGCAGAGAGCCAAGAGACAACAGGGGAAAATCACTTTAACGATGTCAAGAAATACGTATTAAAGCATAAACAGATGTGTGCAAAGAGGTGCAGAGGCAGAGAGCCAAGAGACAACAGGGACCTCTAGAGTAATTTCAGTAGGTGTAATATGGCAGACATCTTTTCCCCTTTTCACTGCAATATCTGCAAAATTGAAACATCTATACTTCAACATACAGGCCACGAAAATGCATGATCAGTGTGTTTAAATAGGTCTAGCATTCGGAAGAAGCATGTGTGATGCTTGGTCAGAAAAATGAATTCTCAAAATGTACGAGTTATGGACAAGAAGCAGAGCACAAGGAATTCATACTTTCTAGTGAAACCCTGGCACTTGCATTGGCATAATTTTCACCCCTTGTCTCCATTAAAGTAGTTAACCGCTTCAAAGTCTAACCAAAGTAAAATAGTATCAACAGAACGAACACGACATATCTATTCTGGTGCAAAACATACAAATCAAAACAGGAAAATTATAACTGCCTATTGGAAGGAAAACTACCTTATCGTAAATGTCTCCTGATTCTTCATGTAAAAGGGGGCGAGATTTAGTTCCTTCAGCAGTAATTCTTTTGGCCAAAGCGTCTAAAGGAACATCTAACCAAACACTTGTACCCTTGTGCATATGTCTCCTGATAAATGCATTAATAGCAGCCAAATAAGCATATGTCACCAAAAAGCCTCAGCATAAGATCCAGGAGATACAAAAATGTTCATTAACGTAATCTGGTTCTATACCAATTAATGGGACGAACAACTGCACCTCCACCCGTTGAAACAACAAGCCGATGCATCGCAGACAGCTTGTGCAATACTTCCGTCTAAATACAAGATATGGAATGAAAAACCATTTATTATCAGGAATGAGAGAAAAGAAACAATCAACACAATGATAACACCAATTAAAATTGTTCACCACATGGGATAGCACAGTGTCAGATTCAGCTAGACTTGGTAAAGTAGATATAGAACTAAAATGTATTGTATCTCACGTGCCGATGAGAAAGTCTAGAGCTTTTATGTATATATATATACATATATACACACACACACACACACACATATCCACACTTAGGTGCATCAGATCAATAAATCTAAACCATAGAAGTCATAGCTTATCAGTGGATCCATATGACTGGTAATTTGGCATGTAACTTGTCATTCACTGAAGACCTAAAGTGCACTTCAAACTTGTGCAACTAATTGTTAGGGGAACTAGATCAACAGCCTATGAAGTTATTGTCATAAAATTTGCCTCATTTGTAATATCAAAACACAAGATCCCTTTTTCACAAAAATAGAAGTGGAAACATTAAAATAAACACAAAACGTAATCAACAAACAATTTAGGTACAAACCTAAATAGAAAGAATTCTTCATACTGACAAATGGTAGTTCAGAATCCAGACGAAACATCTCCCAATATGCCCTCTGTATTTATAGAAGCTTTAGATTTATTTTGGACAAATCTGATATTCACTAGATACTTTAGAATTCAATGAATTTGCCCACTCCTTCATTTTCCACAAATATGAGCCAGTTCACATCCCCCACTTTCCCCATCTAACCAACACGTTCTATCAACTTCCTTCACCGCTGAAAGCTCATGTAGTTTTCCGTGTCCATTTTCCAAAAGGGAGAAAATTTTGTTCAGTCAGCAATTTGCACTTTCTCACTTCAAAAATAGAAGGTACAGCAACTTGACATCTTACTGGATATGTCACCAATTCTTTTTGCATTTATACAAGCATCACAAAAAAGATAAGAACACACACTTATTTGGAAAGAAAGCTAATATGAGAGTTTACATGCTGAATTTCACCCGACATGTCAAAGATGGAGGTTCACTCATCACTTAGTTCAATCCGGTCAAAGTTTCACTTCCACCCTATCCGCAACATGTCATACTTAAGAGGTTAATCTAGTGATTTTCCGGTATTCCATCTGTACTGAACGAGCATGTTACTGGACGGAAACAACGGCTACAAGAAATACTTCAAAATTTTAACACAATTGTAACACCTCCTGTCATGAATCAAGCACTTCGAGCACCTTCATTTCAATGTGTGGCAGCAAGAACAAGAAAAAACAAAAGAAGGAAGTTGCTTAGCTCCTAACCTCATTGTCCCTAAAGAAGCTCTCTCCACGAAGCTTGAAGATTTCAGCTACAGTAGTTCCACCAACAGCCTGCTCTATCAGCCTATCACTGAAAAATGGACAAAAGAGAATGACTCGCCTTTATTAGACGAGACAACAACAATTGGAGTAGAGGGTTCAAATGATAGTTAATGGTAAGATTGGCAGCTGGTTATCGAGCTTCACTACTCATGCCAGTTGCTTAGCCCTCAGAAACTGTTGGAATAATATTTCTCATGAATCTACAATTTCCAGGGAACAGAAATAAAGAAAAAATATGCTACTTAGGCTCACCAGTCAAAAAAGGAATATCCCAGTGTTTCTGCCAAAATCTGGCCCACAGTTGTTTTGCCAGAGCCCATCATTCCTATATTTAGGAAAAAGTGTCGTATTACCATATCTAACAGGATAACCAGAAATGGTCAAGGATTTAAATAAAAGGCTGGCAAACAAACAAGCTCTAAAAGGATTTGCATAAGCCGTAAGTATCTATTTAAACAGAATAAGTTATAGTCAACTGACCAACAAGGTAAACACATCGTCCATCTAGATATCTTTCAACCTCTTCTGATTTATTCTGCAATCAAAAATGAAAACTGATGCTATTAGAAGCCAGTCTAATAATACACAACGCAACTATTATTCATCCTTAACAGCTTTCTTTGAAACCCGGAATGGAGGAAAAAAGAGGCGACTATACGTTTCCCTTCCTTTCTTTGGTAAAACCAAAGGGGAAAGAGAACGAGAGAGATGAAAAGCAACTAAACGATAAGTTTTCTCCAACTATCACTCAAGGCCTGTTTGAAAGGTCATCTTATAATTGGACTTGAGTGTAATTGCGTGCAATTACGTAGTTTGACATGTTTGTCTGGTAAAGTAATTACTGGGTCGGCCTGGAATAGGGTGTAATTGAGGAGCAAAGAATAGGTGGTAATTACATGGTATGATTCCCAGTGACTCCACAAATTCATCTTTTTTCATTTTTAAGTTCATATATACACACATATTTGTCACATTAAAATTTATTGACAAGTTCATCTGAAAAATATTTATTAATTTTTGTTATACTTAGCTTTATTTAAAATAAACAATATGAAACTATCTAATTACACTTGTGAAATTACTCTGTAATCATGTTATCACAAACAAACAGATCATCGCAATAGCCATACTGTGTAATTACTTGACCATAATTACTACCTTAGCAATTACACAGTGGTTTCCAAACAGGCCCTTAATCTTCTCAGTATTTACATTCCCCATATTTCTTTCATTTCTTTTAGTTTTGCTAGTTTTCAACTGAGGTAGACTTCCTACCGCAAGACCTCCATCTAAAATAAAAGGATTTCCTACCGCAAGAGACATTGACTAGATAGGCAACATAATAATTCTATGAACAGACATGAGTGTCCGTTACAAAGATAATATGAATGAAAAGGTAAGGAGGTGAAAGGACATATTACCATACCTTCAATGTCTCGATTTCATCAGTTGATGCAGTAATACATTCAGACTCCAGAACTGAAGCTATCAAACAAACATCACAATTCAATAAGAAATGGAATAACATATTATGTTTTAGTGTTAAATTTTCCTATCCTGCTCCTTAATTTTTTGTGTGAATGGGGGGTAGCTGTGGAAGAAACAACATCAGTTCTAATCTCGTGTTAACCATGCACATCGCTAGTAACAAAGTATACATGTGGTGGCCTCAATGTCAGTTTCCAGCTATTTAGAACAACAACAACAACAACAACAACAACTACCCACTATAGTCCACAAAGTGGGGTCTGGGGAGGGTAATATGTAGACGGGCCTTACCCCTACCCGAAAGGGCAGAGAGGCTGTTTCCAATCGACCCTCGGCTCAGTGAAGGAACAGAAGTCGCCGTTGCCGGGGATCGAACCCAGGTCAAACGGGTGGCAGGCGGGAATACTCAGCACTATACAACAACTTGTTGTTGTTTCCAGCTATTTAGAGTGGATATAATTTTAGGTGCATCCAGAAAGCACACATGCATGAAAGGTATATAAATGGTCATACAAATAAAAGCATGTAAATATTTCCTTCAACAACTAATATGGAGAGAAATGATGAATTTCTCTCTCGCTGTCTCCTTCCCTCCCTCTCCCTCGGTAGTCAAGATTCTGTAGGGAAGAAAACGAAGAGTAAAAGGTGCTGACGTTTTGGTAGACAGCATAATGCTGCACTTTGCTGACCAACTATATAGGAAAAACAGAACTATCCACATGTTTAACTATGTAATGGCAGGTATCAAAAGTCTACTCAACTCCTCGTGGAGCCATATAATACAATTCAAGTTCAGAACCTCATCAAAAGCATGAGATCAAGATTCATGGCCCTTTTATTAAAAACTACACGCATGATAGTAGAAACATAATCATCCTTGGTAAAAACTAATTCATATATTTGCTACCCACGAGGCGACTGGAACTTCACAAATGTAAACATTATAAAAGAGCATCCCGGTGCACTAAGCTCCCTCTATGTGCAGGGTCCGAGGAAAGGTTGGACCACAAGGATCTATCATACGCGGCCTTATCCTACATTTCTGTAAGATGATGTTTCCACGGCTCGAACCCGTGACCTCCTGGTCACATGGCAACAACTTTACCAATTACGCCAAGGCTCCAGATGTAAAAATTATATAAAAATAAAAAATAAAATAACTTATATTTTACTGACCAGGAAAAATAAAAGGAATAACACCTATGTGAGATTAGATCCTAATGAAGGTGCTAATCAAGTCTAAAAATTTTAGCAGATAAAACTTGAAAAGTAATATAATATGATGCTCCCAAAAGTCAGATTTGATACTGGCAAACGTGTCTGGCTTCCTATTCGAATATGTAAACTTCGTGCACTGTTCTGCTTTCATGTGAACCAAATCTCAGGCAAAATTCCTAATCATCCATTCACGGCTCATCGATTTCAAAAGAGGTATTTACATTTATGTCCTTGTTTCTTTGTGGATTCCAGAAGGAATAAAGAGCACACCTTACATAAACTATTGTAGATAAACAGCGATACTAAGTGATTCAACATTCTCCTAAGAATGTCGGGAGGTTGACTTCTAATTTAACATTTGGTGTTTGTGACAACCTGTGGGCAAACTTTTATTGATGATTCTGTGTCTTAATCTTCTAACAGATTAACATCTCAACTTATGATAGCTGACTTAAGTGGATGTTAATTTATTAGTCTGAGTTAAGTTGGAATTTGTGTTGCATAGCAACACTGCATTCATTAAGATGTCAATTAAACGTCAAGGCGCTTCATAATTTTTGGAGATTTAAAAAACCTGATGTGCATTAGGATAAATGATCCAACAAAAATTGGAAGCCACCACAAATCAGAGTGTCAAGGTGGTGGCAGCACATGAGACCAAGGAAGAAAATGAACTGCATGTAGCAACTTACAGCCAGGAAAAGTTTAGTCTCAACGCCCCTAAATCTGAGAGAATAAACGACATGACATAACCGTGGAGAATAGAAGAAAGTGTGCACCAATCAACCTACCAGAACCTTTTCAAGATGCATGTACTCCAAAAATCCGCTTAAGTCATGCTACATTCAAGAGTTTTCTTCCAATTGTAGGGGGGAAATCAAGTAAAATCACTTGATGCTTATTGTGCGTATACATACTCAACATGATCAGAAATTGGTATCGAACCCAATATCTTTTTATATCAAGGTTCACCAATGCTACCAAGCACGGAACTTTACTTTGTCACTTCTAGGCCTAATGAGTTGTGACAAGTTGAAATTATTGACTAATCCAGGCGGCTCGCCTGAAGCTCCTTAGGAAGCAAAGCTTCGGTTAGGAATACTAAAAGGAACAGAAAATGGGAAGAGAAGAATTTTCATTATTACACCCTCCAAATTCTAATCAGAGGCATTTAAATTTTAAACAGAAAAGGTATGATAGATAAGTTCCACATTTTCTAACATGAAGTCAGTTTTATATTTCCCTGTTGTTCTTTGGACTAACAAATCACCAAAAGAAATAGGTCGTCCTTGCAATCCTCTCTTGTGTCTGCATTTTTCAAGCGTGAAGGAGCGAAAAGGAGAAATAGATATGCAAATGAATTGAACAAGGTCGTGGAAAGGGGAATATCATCACTAACAATGAGCTAGCTGCTCAAGGGGATATCTAATTGCAGTAAAAGGTGATCTTAGAAAATCAACCATTACCCTCCTCCAAAGAACAAAAATATAAATAGAAGACAAAAGAAACAAAGGGGGATGGGAGCTTAGGATTTCACCAGAAAATTTTCAGCCATAATTCAAACCCATAGGTACAACGGGGCATAGGCTCACCAGAAAACATTATCCCCAACACTGCAAACTACTCAAAGTCTGCAACACTCAATTGCATGTTTCAAGCATAGCACACACAACTAAAAAAGTACTACTACTAGTATCACTTAGTCCCAAACTAGTTATGGTCGTTATATGAATCCTCCAAATCCATTTCACTCCATTCAGTCCCACTTCATTCAATTGAATATGTGTGTATGCTTTTGACATAAATACATATGTATTTTCAAAACTCTGCATCAGTCGCATGTTTCAAGCATACAATGCACAACTACTATGTATTCTACTGAAGCGAATATTTACGGAATATGAGACTACAAATACTGGTAAATACCTTGAACATTATGAGAAGAACATGAAACCTTCAATGCTACTCGTGTATTAGCTTTTCTAGGCTGTACATGGCAGGATATGACTGTACGATGCATCAGTTTTTCATTCCATTTCTCAAAGAAACGCAAGCAACCACCGGGTTCCCTAACTACCCTATTCGAATTAATCCATGACGACAACTGAAGGCTCTGCGAAACTCTAGCATCCATTTACAGTTTCTACTCCACTAAACACCACAAGAAAAAATGTGTCCTTTTAAAATCAGAAAGAGCTGAAACAATACAATATCTTGTCACCAAGCTTCTGTTACCTGCTAAATTCAGAAAATCCCAGAACCACACAATCAATTTTCCTCAAAAGTCAAAACTAGCACAAAACTTAGCTAGGTTAAAACTTTTAAAGAGAAAGTCAAGTTTAATTTCACCCAATTTCTAATAGGCAAAGAAAACAAAAAGGGGCCAAAAAAAATAAAGCAAAAAAGATGACTAATTCTTAGCTCTCTCAACTTTTGAACAATCAAAACTTGAATAGCTCCAGAAAAAAAAAACTGAACAGCTCAAAACTCTAAAGAAAACATATAAACACAGGAAAGTCCAATCTTTGGGCGGAAATTCATCAGAAATTGAGAAATTGTTGACTTGTTAAAAATATAATATACGAAATTGACTTCTTAGAAAAATAAAAAAGCTTAATTAAAAGAATAGAACTGGCACTAATTTAGCCTCTTTTAACAACCAATTTACCAAACTATACCCCAAAAAGAAGACTGAAACAAAAAAAAATAGATAAATATTTACTTTATAAAATAAAAGTGGATAGCTGAATTAACAGAAATCACACTATTTTCTTAAAATTAATCTCTTCTAAATCCCAAAACAGAGCACACAAAAAAAGAATTATCAATCAAATCAAAGCGCTAATTGAAGGATTAAAAAGAGACCTTATTGAGAAGAAGAGGAACAAAAATTGGAAGAGTAGATTACCATATACGTTTGAATCAAGAAGATGAAGACGAAAACGGAGAATTAGGTGAAGAGGGAAAATAGGGAAGCTGTTCTGCGATTTGAGAGAGGTAGGTGAGGGGTGTGTGTGTGTGTGTGTGTTTTTTAAAATGAATTTATATATATACGACGTGTGTGGCGGAAAGGTGCCATGCTAGGTGAGGTGGATAATTTGTGGAAGAAAATAAATAGAAATATGAGAGAATATTTTTCAATTTCACTAAAGACAATCTTTAAGAAAGGAAAATTAAAAATTAAGTTTTTGGACATAAAAAATGTAAAATTTGAAAGAAAAAATATATATATATATTGCAGTTTTGTCAGAGGAAATTATATTTACTTGAAAATGGGATAAAATTACGTTTTCAAATGTGAAACTCGTTTGTAATTGTTTATATTATTTTATACATGATAACAATAATATTTTTATACACATAATTATGTTGGCATGACTTAAAAATAATCAATTGCACTTGCTTTTCTTTTCCACCAATTGGCAGGGTCATTTTCCTTACCAACTTCACACAATGGGTAGGTGACATTGGAATGGTTGTTGAGCTTTTCTTCAGCCTCGTTGAAGTTGAATTTTTTACCATTTTACATGTGATATTTGAATACCCAATATTTAAATGAAGCTCAATTTCCTCAACTCTTTTTTTTCTGTAAAAGTATGTTTGGAAAGATACCTCGTAAATTGGTGTAATTACTATGATAATAGTTGCAAAGACTTGTTTATTGGTCATAACCTAACTATAATGTAACTGCATGCCTCATATTTGATTGCAAAAATGCAGTTACATAGTTTTATATTTTTAAATTTTAAATAAATATTAATTTTAAAAGTTAAATAACTTTTTTTTCTAATTTCAATGTATAGTAAATATATGTATTTATAATAAATATTAGATTTTATTTATTAATAGGTACTTACGATACATGCTTTTTCTAAAAGTATGTTATATAATTATGAAACGCAATTAATACAGTAAAAAGTATTCTGTATTTTCCAAGAAATAATATTCTAAGTTTACTTAATTAATGAAATTCTAACAATGACTTTAAATATTTTACCAATTCATGTGAATTAAATCCATGGCAACTAGGTTGAATTTTCGATATAAAATTTAATCTAATTTCTACATGGGATTAACCAATTCATATTTTAATAAAGGAAAAACGATTATATTCACATTTTCTACAAAAATAAATTGGAGTAACCAGAGAACCTACTAAGTTCGATTTTTTAAAAAAAATATCAAATACATAAGCAGCCCCTTAAATTTCCTAAATTAAATTTCAACAAATTTTAATTCCAGCGTAGCAGGAAAATTATTGAGGTTGTTCAAAAAGAAAAAGATATTTGGGAGAAAAAAGAAGAAAGTAAAAGTTTCAAAAGACAATCTTATTATTATACAATATAATCACTATCAATTCCTAACTCTTCTTGAAATTCGGAGAGTGTAATTACTTCTTAAATACTCTATGAGTCTGTTTGGAAAGCCACCTAAAAATTAGATTTGGGTATAATTAGATATAACTATACAGTTTGACATATTTGTCTGGCTAAGTAAATACTTGGTCATCATGTAAAAAGGGCAGCCCGGTGCACTAACCTCCCGCTATGCGTGAGGTCCGGAGAAGGACCGGACCACAATGGTCTATTGTACGTAGCCTTACCTTACATTTCTGCAAGAGACATTGTGTTATTAGGTATAATTGGAGAGGTGTAATTAGACTTTCCAATTCTCAAGGAGAGGTGAAAATTAGTGGTAATTACACCGTGTTATTATAAGATTACTTTTTCATTTCTTTCATATTTATTTTTGTTGAAACTTATTTTCTTTATGACTTTTTGTTTCCATTATTTTAATTTTACTTTTGTTTTTCTAAATATTTTTTTTTGTACATAACATATTGTCACGCCTCAAACTTGATGAGCCCGACCGGTGCTCAACCGAGTGAATTCGGTTGAGCAAGCCTGGTAGATACTTCCTATCCAACTCACTCATTAACAAAGAAAAGATATATTTTCATTAATTAGATAAGAGAGAGACCATGTATACAATACCAAGTCACTTTTATTAGTTATTTCTTTTCAAATTCTTAAAATACGCACACCTTCGTAGTCTAAAGTGGAACAGTGATTCAAAACATAACATGAATTGTTTGGCTTTCTCCAACGCCCACAAACAACACATTATGTCTACGGAGTCTCTAAAAATTACAAAGAGTACAATAGTAGTGCCGATCTCCGGTATATCTCAAAACATGATAAGAAGATGAACAAAAGATACTTGACCCCCAGATGAAATGGGGCTCACCAATTCTGCTGGGAAAAGGATGCACGACTATCACTGATAGACATCGTTTGCTATCGAACTACCTGCATCCATTTAAAGATGCAGCGGCGCTGGCAAAAAGGACGTCAGTACTGTCTAATTGTACTAGTATGTATAACTAAACACCACCTCAATCGAATGAAAAATAATGCAAGTAAGGACAATCATCAAATAAGGGATAAGTTTTCAATTAAATTTCTATATTGTAAGTCGGGGAAGTCTTTAGTACCGATATGCCACAATTTCGATTCTCAGTACAGTCACCACCATATGTACGGCATGACACCGATCACGACTCGATCAGCTAGGCCATCTCATATGAGACATAAACCACAATCATGATTTCAATTTTAGTTTTTCAATAATGTCACCACCATGTGTGTGGCATGGCATCCGATTGTTCATACCCAATTTTTTCAATAATGTTTTCAAATACAATTTTCTGCATTTTAAAAATATTTTAATTAATTTATCCCAGCATTTGTTTTATAAAACAATCACCGATTGCATCATAAATAGCTTTATAATAATTTTTTGGTCTAATTTTATCATTTACATTTGTAATAAGTTTCAATTATTGCACAAATAGCTACATTTATATTTTTAGGACGCAATTGCAATTAATTTGCAATTATAGCCTTTGTGTGTATTATTATATTATCTTACCGTAAAATAGTCTTTTATATTTTTAAAATATTAATTAATTACTTTAAAACATTTTCATAAATATTTTCATGCATGAAAATTATTTTTTATAATTTTAACTATTTTTAATTATTTTAGCAGTTAAATACGTATTTAACAAATAACCCCTTTTTCATTTGGACGGTTGGACCTAACCTATTAAACTAGCCCAATTTCAACCCCCCTCCCCCCCAAACCAATCCCAATTCAATTATATCGAGCCTAAAAACTACTCAAACCTAGAGACACCTACCCGACCCAAAATTTCATTAGATCGTGGCGGTTGGTTCTTTAGATCAATGACCCCTGTTAAAACTTTCTTTTATTATTCCTAAAAACCCTAACCCTTAAATTATTTGCCTACAACCGCCACCCTGAAACCCTCTTTTCTCTCCAATTCTCTTATACCTAAATCTAATCCGAGCCGCCGCCACCTAAAACCAGCCCTAACCCCTGGATTTCCTACTCGATTTATGGCTTTTCATGGCTTTACGGGGCCTCTACTTGTCTCCTACCTCCCTGGTTGTTTGATTTTATGGTTTTTGTGGAAGGAATTTCAAAGAGATCTGATCTAGGTCTTATTTTAAACTCTTCAAGAGTTTGTCCATGTTCTGGGAGTGATTTCTATAGAAGCTTCACGGTTTAAATCCTTGATTCAAAGGCCAAATTCTCTTACTCTTTTCCTTTTCTTCAAGAAACCCCATGTTTGGACTTGAATCGGTTCATATCTCCGTGGATCTGGAATGATCCTGAGTTCATTGTAGATTTTCCTAATAGTTCCTTTACTTCTTTACTAATTGATCAATGTCAGAACATTTTGTTATATTCGGGTTTTTTTCTCGTTGTTGTTGGTTGAAGCTCTGGGTATCTGAAATATTTTCCAAACTTCCATGGCTACTCTTCTAGGTTTCTTTTACTTCTTTACTACTGATCGATTCTTAAACATTATAACACCTCAGGTTTTGACTTCTATGACTTCTGTTTGTTCGAGTCTCTGTATGATGACACGCCTTCAAGTTTTCTTCTTTAAGTGTTTTCAAATAAGGGTTTCATCCCTTTAAATTTTCTGTAAAAATTCTAAAGTGTTTGACTGTGGTTCTCCTAACTTGATTCGACTGATTTTTTCATATCTATGTTTTAATCCCTATGGTATCTACTTATTTCACTGATTATTTTAATATTCCGCCGGTTATTTGTTAGTTCAGTCAATTAAAGGGTATTGACTGATTTTATTTGCCCAATTAGGGTTCAAATTATATTTTTTCCGTGTTTGGTACTTCTATGTGATCTCCTTCCTTATTTGTGAGTCATAACTAGTACTATCTGCCTTAATTGGTTTATTAGCCTAATCTATGGGATCTAATTGCTTTAACCGACTCCTCGAGGGTCTTTGATTGATTTATTTACCTTATGAACCTATAACTTGGTTGTTAATTGATCCTCCCTAATTTAAGGGGTGTTCCGGATCCTGTTAAATTATTTGATTGGGTTTGGCCCCAATCAACTATTTAATTTTACTTGCATATCTTATTGGGAACTCTTAATTATTATTTGCCTTATTTGTTTTACTCCGCTAAGTACTATATAATCTCCCCATTCTGATATCTGAAGAGGACGAACACTTTAGTTCATCAACACTCTCAAAAGATCTTTATTCTCTTCTGTCTTGTAAATCTCATTAACCAGCCGGCTGTAAGCCAAGGCTGGCCATTTGTACTATCTCTGCTCTATATTGTGTGTTCTCTCCTTAACTAGTATGTCGTGATTCAATTAAAATTCCAAAACTATGTGTTTCTTTATTGTTTCAGTTCATTAGTTGTAACTTTCAATCCTGTTTGTTATTTAGTGTCATATTGCTTGCATGCCTAGACCATACTCCCTCACGACTGTCTCACTTAGCATGTTATAGTTTGTTCTGTTATAAGCTATGATTACTTTATTTACCCACAAGGATCTGTTTATTGTATAGCATGCTTAATCTTGTTTTATGACAATTACATGCATCCTGTTTTGCTCATTAGCTTGTCTAATCTACATTGCTTGTTTACTGATTCCCCCAGCATGTCTTAATTCTGCTTGTTCTATTTGTGATTAGTATTTCCAAACTATTAATGTTTTCATGAAGTGCTTGCCTAGTTTGTTCATCTAGATCTTGCTTATTCTACTTCACTAATGAGATCCTACTAAGTCATCTAGCCCTACCAAGTACTCTAGTTTTATATATTGGTCATGTCCAAAATCTATGTGTTATAAACATGTCTTTGATGTGATCTTTGTAACTAACTTGTCAATTTTTCAACCTCTTAGGAAACTCGAGCATCTATTTGCTTATACACTAAGGTGTGATCTATGTGTCCCCAACCTCTCTCTCCATGTGTGGAACCTGTTTGCCCCAAAGTGTTCCTAAAAGTTGTTTGTTTGTGACTTGAATTCTGATTTTAAAAAAAATGTTTTTTCATGTTCTTCACACACTGTTTTACCACTCAAACTAGTACTAATTTCAGAAATCTCTTCACTCCTAAGGCTTTTCTTTATAATGTTTACTAAAAACTCTTTCAAATCATGTCAAGAACTCTCACTTATTCTTAGGTTATTAAGTTCTGCCCCTCTGGTATGTGTACTACTTAGAGGTCCATGAGACCTCTATGAACTCTGGCATATCAGGGCTAGCACTTCCACACTGCACACAATCAGTCTTTATTTGAGAATGTCTGAGTGTGAGCACTGCCCGAGATCCTTGAGATCTTTAGGGAACTCTGACACATATGGACATGAATTGGGCTATGAAATCTTGGGCATTTGAGACGAGTAAAGGCCTAGTACACCAGGATTTGTTTTGGGCCTACTTCAGGTTCCCTATAGCTTAATTTCTATTCTATTTATGTAATTTTTATTCAATCAATGGTTTGTAATAATTGATTGTAAATGAATATTGGGGTGACTTGTGGAAATGGAGGGTAGTTTTATATTGTGGGTAAAGTTGAGTATATAATTTGCCTATAGGTTTTATTTTTGTTTACATGTGTTGTGTTAGACAATCTGCCTATCAGACTTATTGGTTGAAATAAATTCTACCTATTTCACTTCATATAATTAGACACCATGGCTATAGGGAGTAAAGTAACAGAGGTTTAGTTTTCATTACAACATGTATTCAATCTCATCTCCTTAGAAATCATGCATATAAGATTTAAAATCAGCTTTACATAATTAGGAGTCATACCTATAGGATATAAAATCAGCTTTAATTAAATGAAATCATGCATATAGGATCTAAAAATTAGTTTTACTTAGATCTAAAATCAGTTTAATCTAACTCATGCTTGTAGATCCTAAATCGATTTAATTAAATAATCTACTCGTTTCTTCAACACTGTGTTGGTCATCATCACTAGAAAGCATGCTTATAGGATCCCAATTGCCTGTTTACAATTTTATGGCATTCCTGATCATATGATTAGATACCATGTTTATATTCAACAGATCTAAAATCAGTAGGCAAATTGAATAGGCGTTTGACACTTTGGTCCTAACTCAATACTGATATTCTCTACTCACCTAGATATCCTATTTCTAGGGCTTCTTTTAAATATCTGAAAACTTTGTTTAAGACGTGCACTTGCTTGCTTTGCTTTTGGAGGTAAAACTTGAGCCTTTAGTTGTTCCATCTTTGGTCTAGTCCTAATTGTTTTGGTTGTCGCCTATATTTTTCACCTTTAAGCACCTTAGGATAGTCTAGAACTACCCAAAATTAGAGGTCCTAAATACCTCAGGGCCACAAGGAAGAGACGGGTAGTGCACGCATAGGATATCTTCTAAGGTTGCTAGAACGCTTTATGTTATAACCGGGGGGGAGAATTGGGTAGTAAGGATATGATGACTGCGCGTTAATATCACGTGTAGCTCCTCATTGAGGAGTGATTACTAGCCATTTCATGGGTATGATCCTGTAGGCTAACCAGCCTAGGACTCATCTTTCCCAATTCATATGTGTTTAAATGAACTTCTTCTTCTTTATATATATATATATGCAAGTCGTTCAAACCTCTCCCTTGCATCCATTACCTGAATCATATGTGTTTAGAATGTGAAAACATGCCTTTATTTGAAAATATGTGTTGAAAGTATTTACTTGTAAAATGATTAATTCACATAAGTTTAAGTTCGGCCGGGACTCACCATTGTGGATCGCGAGGGGTGCTTAAAACCTTTCCCTCAAGGTTATATTGAGCCTTTACCCTAATCTCTAGTGAGGTAAACTAGTTCATGAGTTAATCGCTCTAGGTGTCCTAACGCACCATAATCCGGCCATTGCATGGTATGATCCTATAGGCTAACCAACCTAGGACCCCTCTTTCCCAATTCATATGTGTTTAAATGAACTTTCTCTTATATATATATATATATATATATATATGTATATATATATATATATATATGCATGTTTATATATATATGCATGTTGTTCAAACCTCTCCCTTACATCCATTATCTGAATCATATATGTGTTTAGAATGTGAAAACTTCCCTTTATTTAAAAATATGTGTTGAAACTATTTACTTGTAAAATGATTAATTCACATAAGTTTACATTCGGCCGGGACCCACCATTGTGGACCGCGAGGGGTGCTTAACACCTTCCCATCAAGGTTATTTCGAGCCCTTACCTGAATCTCTAGTGATGCAAACTAGTTCATGATTTAATCGCTTTAGGTGCCCTAACGTACTATAATCCATTAGGTGGCGACTCTTCAAATACCCAATTCCCAAAAGGAAACGAGTTGTTCCCAATGAATGTCAACACCCGGACTCCGCAAGGAAAAGGGGGCCGACATCGAACATGACTCCATCGGCTAGGCCATCTTATAAGAGACATCAACCACTGTTGCAATTTCAATTACAATTTTCAATAAAGTCAGCACCATGTGTACGACTTGATGGCCAATCACGACCTAGTCGGTTAGACCATCTCATAAGAGATATCAACCACAATTATATTATTTCACTTGGCGCTTTGGCCGTACTTCATATTTCGCATTTCATATTTCACTTTTTATATTTCTCGCTTTGTATCTCATATTTCGTATTTTGTGCACCCTTTTTTTACTTTCAACAATCATCATAGATTTCCAACAATACGACATGCCTACACATGACATTTAAGCACACATATGAACCAATAAGAGTCTTAGGAACATCGAGAATTCTTACACAATTGTCCTTAATTTTTGTTTGAAACACAACCTTATGTCACGACATTTGGACATGCAACCCATAATCTGAACTCGTTCTTCCAATAAAAGAACAACATAACAAGAGCATTTAAATTATATATTGAATATGGATATCTTTAGACACAAGCTTATTCGGAATATTCAATTCACAGTGAGCAACTAGGGACTCACATGGATATTGTGGGATTCAATTCTAAGAGAAGAGTTTTTCCATACATACCTCAATTGAGCTTCATTAAACTCTAAAGTGTCTCGGGATTCTTAGCAATACCAATCTATTTTAGAAATATAAGAAGTTGAACTAAAATTAGGGAAGTAATCATGATTCTCGCTCATTTGAGCATTTTATCAACCATTAGGTGTGCATCAAGGCTTTAAGGTCTTTTCATGAAAGACTTCATCATCCCACAATCTATTCTTTACTATTTTTAGCTCACAATCCACCTACAATCTTTTATAACACATGCATACAAGATAAACAACTCAATTACCCAAGAATTATCTTGCTAGTTACCCATTTTTAGTCAATTTTCGAAATAAGGCTAGGGTATAGATTCTTACTCTAGGATGAAGACTTAGTGAATCTTCCTTGTTAATCTTCAATGAGTTGAGAAAGAATAATAGATAATTTATTGAAGATCACTCCCCCACTCTAAGCACTCTCTCTCACTCTAAAAGTATCAAATTTTTCAAAAAACATGATTCACAATTCTTATATAACGAGATTGAGGCGGGTTATAAAAATAGAAGAATGGATACTCCGAAATCCCGGACTAGGTTACAGACCAAGCTAGGATTCTCTATAGCGAGCTATAGACCATGATTCGTGAGCTCTATAGCGAGCTATAGACCAGCTTATGAGGGATATAGCATAGTCTAGCGCACTACACACCTGGCTTAGCTAGGGATATAGACGGTCTAGCTTGCTACAGACCTGGCTTCACGAGGGATATAGCACAGTCTAGCGCGCTACAAGTTGGGCGACACGGGATTGAAATATTTCAACTCCTCAACGTATTTTTCAACCTAAAAACTCATGAAATATAATATATATTATCCTACTTGGCACCATGAAACCTAAAATTACTTAGCGAAAATTTTTCGGTGCCTTACATTCTCCCCCGTTTAGGATCATTCTTCCTCGAATGAGGAGTAGAGTCCATCCCCAAACGCTTATCATAACTTATCTCTTTTCTAACACACCTCAATCTCCCAAATTTTACTAACTCCAAAACATTTCAGAAATTTCGGCAGAGTCTCCTCTGTACTTGGGCCTATCCACATGTAAAATAACCCCAAAAATCAATCCTAACAACATACATAATTAAACGAAGTAACATAATATGAAACAACATCAACCGTGGCCTCATAAGCAATACGTTACCGGAAAGGAATACCCTTAGCATAAACTGTACAAGTGACACATAATTCATAGGGAAAATTTCATAGAAACAATTAAATAGATATTCAAACAAATGAGGGTACTTATTCTTCATTTCTTCCTCGGCCTCACAAGTGTCCTCTTCAACCTGTTGGTTTTTCCATAACACTTTCACAAAGGCAATATCTTTATTTCTTAGCTTTCGGACTTGCCTACTATGTAGATGCTATTTATGCTCTAAGTTAACCATACTTTATTAATGTTTTAAGTGCTAAATGATAACAAAATGCTCTAATTGATGTTTTCTATGTTTTGCTGGAACTACTCCAAGATAGGAGGATAATATAGAGTATTTTAGAGTCAAATATTTAGATACAAGGCCAATCGAGAAGAGCCCGGATGAAAACGAGCAAGAAAAGGTAAAGAAAAGTTGGACAACGGCCCACCACGACTGCGGTGGGATCATGGCTGGAACGCGGTGATAGAAGGTAAAAAATAGAATGTTTGCAAACCACCGCGGTCGTGCCGCGATCGCGGTGGATCTGGAGGAAGCCAAGAAGTTTAAAGGCCAAAGTGTAAATCATGAGAAACTTATCCTAACCCTATGTAAACTCAAAAAACTCACCCAAGTCAAGGTTAAGCTTGTTTTTAGACTTAATTAGAGGCAAGAACAAGTGTTAGAAGATCAAGACACCATTAGAGTTTTTCAATCTTCTTCCTGTTATCATTATTTGTGAATTATGAATAATTTTATGGTTTTATCTTGCTTTACTATGAGTAACTAAATATTTAGTCTAGGGTTGATGGAGCCAATTATTAAATGAAGTTTTGATTCAATTTTGCTAGAATCAAGCCGGATTTATTATATGATTGTTCAACTATATTTTGTATGGTGATTAATTGTGTCTGATTGCCTTATGTTGCTTGAGAAAGAATACTAGGTTAGATTGTTATTGAACAACACCGCTTTTGGGTAATTGAAGTGATTCGTTACTTGAATTAAAAAGTGGGGTTAGAGATAACGAAACTTTGGTCGGATAATTCAGAGTTGCATAAATTATCAGCTACAGTATTTTAAGAGCATGCTCTAGTAAATTATTGTAGTGGACCGAGAGATAATTGCGGTAACCTATAGTTCATAATCCTCATAGAGTATTACAAAGAGAATATAGCAAAAGAATTAAGAAGTAAACTAGCAATTGGGGAGATCAATACCCTAGATGTTTTTACCATTGAAGTATCTTTGATTTAGAATATCATAGTTTTAATATCATTTGATTTAATTAAACAAAACCAAATACATATTTGCAAAAATCTTGTATCTGGAAATTGTTTGAGCATGGCAGCACCAAGAGTTGTAGTAGATAGGTATTCCTTGAGGATTCGACTTCAGACTTGAAAATCGTATTATATTTTCAATGACCGCTTTGTCTTCTATAAGGCATAGTTCGGCGTGATCAAATTTTGGTGTTGTTACCGGGTAACTAACGAGTTATTTATTACAACTTAGAAGTACTGCTAGAATTAATGGTTTAGATCAATTTTTATGGTGTTAAATAATTTTTAACTCAAATTCTCACATTTGAACTCTTGTGTGATTCAGGTGTATGCCTAGAGATTCTCCGAGGACTGGTGAACTGCTTAAAGGACTCTCAGACCTCGAGAAAATATTCAGGGCATTAAACCGTGCCAACAAGAGGAACAAACATTCACAACAAACACACCAACTTGAAATTGATATGTGTGACATAGATAACGTCAACGGGAATATCATGGATGATCAAGCTAACCCAAACGTCAGAGTGGTGGCACCTCTTGTGTAAGAAGCTACACTTTATGATTGGGTACAACCAACAGCTAACAATCTGGACACCGCCATTATTGTGCCCCAATATAAGCAAAGACATTCCAGATCACCAACAACATGTTGCATCTTCTGCATAATAAAGGATTGTTCTCCGGGTCACACATTGAAGACTCTCAACAACACCTGAAAAGTTTTATGTTGATTTGTGTGACTCAAAGCCAGCTAAATGTGACCCCAGAAGCCATCAAGTTGTTACTGTTCCTGTTCTCTATGACTAGGGAAGCTCAAACTTGGCTAAATTCACTCCCAATAAATTCCATTGTCACTTGGGAGGAATTAGTCAAGCAGTTCCTGAATAAGTTTTACCCGCCCAACAAGACTGCAAGACAGATTGATGAGATATTGCAGTACAAGCAGCATCCTACTGAGACCTTGCAAGAAACTTGGGAAATATTCAAAGGGATGCTAGTGAAGTGTCCCCATCATGGTATTCCAGAAAAGATGCTTGGCCAGAGATTCTACATGGGATTAGCTGACAATTTAAAAGCCAATGTAGATGCTTCAGCTGAGGGTGCATTTTTTAGCTAGACATTCACAGAATGTAAATCCTTCTTGATAAGATGTCCCAGAATTCGGGGTGGATGATGAGAGATACGACCCTGGCACCAATAGTTCATTCAGTTCCTCTTGACCCAAATAATTCATATGCATAGAGCATAGCCACACTCATGACTCAGATACATATATTGACAAAGAAGATTGATGATATGGGTACAAATCAAGTGCATATCATTGACACAATAAATGAAGGACTGTGTACACCTTGCATTAATCAGTCTTATGTGTGTTCACGGAGTGAAGAAGGTGACAACCAAGGGTTAAGAGAGGATATGAATTATGTCTACAGTTTTGGGGGTTAGAGACAAAGAGGACAGCATTGGAGACCAACACCCAATCAGCAGTACAGACGGAACATGTCACAACCTGGAGGCATGCAGCCCCAAGGCTAAATGGTGCCATATTAGATACAACATGGCTATCCATAGCAGAACCATCAACAGTAGGCATATCAGACACCTCCTCAGCAGCAGGATGGCAACATGGTAGAAATAAGGGGTATGCTGCAACAACTCATTGGAACATGGTAAGATGCAGGAAATATTGGCAATGCATGAGTCAACCATAAAGAATATTGAAACTCAATTGGGGCAGCTGTCCATGGCCTTAAATAACTTCCCCCAGGGAACATTGCCAGCTGACACGAACACTAACCCTAAAGAGCAAAACCTGAATCAGCTGATGGCAGTAAGTCTCCGGAATGGGAAAGATTTAGATAGGGAGCAAGATGTTTCTCAATCCAGAAGAGAGACTACACTAGCCACTCTAGTTCTATTAGATATAAATGAATCAGCAAAACCCACTGAAGTGGTGGTTGAACAGGTGGTACCTCTTGTATAACAAAACCCCAACAAAGAGAAGCCAGCAAGTAGTGAACAAAGGGTGTACCTGTACCATTCTCTCAGAGACTAGCAAAACAAAAGAAAAAAATCAATATAGGAAATTCATGGAGATGATTTGTCAAATTCAATTGAATATTCCTCTGATGGATGCTTTGAGGGAAATTCTAGGCTATGAAAGATAATGAAGGACTGATGTCAAGAAAATTTGATTTTTAGGACCTATCCACAGTAACTCTGACATAGACATGCAGTGCAGTAGTGACAAGATCCGTGGCTCAAAAGATGTATGATCAAGGTAGCTTTACTATTCCATGTACTATTAGGAGTTATGCTTTTGAAAAAGCATTATGTGACTTAGGAGCCAATATAAACTTGATGACTTTGGCAATATACACAAAACTGGGCATTGGCATAGCTAGACCGACTTCGATGTTGTTGCAGCTGGCTGAACGCACAGTTAAAAGGCCGACTAGGATTCTTGATAATGTGCTATTGCAAGTGGGAAAGTTTGTATTCCCTACAAACTTTGTTATTCTGGACTGCCAGGTAGATGAGGAGATACCCATCATTCTGAGGAGGCCATTCTTAGCCACTGGGAGACCATTGATTGATTGTGAACTTGTGGAGTCAAAAATGAGGTTGAACAATTAAGAACTTATATTAAATGTTCAAAAATCCATGAGGAGACCTAGTGAATATGAAAATTGCTCACTAGTGGAAGTTGTGGATGTGATCCTGCATGAAGATGATGAGACCCTGAATGCTAAAGATCTATTGAGAGCTTGCTTGACAAATTTAGAGGAGATAGATGGTGAAGGGTTGGCGGAGTGGGTTATGGCACTCTAAGTCCAAGTATTCTGGAAGAGGGAACCTCAGTTCGAGTCCTTTGAGTTAGAAAAGAGAGCTACACCACCTGGAAAACCATCAATAGCGAAACCACCCCAATTGGAGCTGAAACTACTTCCAGCCCACCTCATGTATGCTTTTTGGGTCCTAATTCTGCTTTGCCTGTTATTATATCATCTGGTTTACTAGTTATGCAGGTAGAACAATTATTGCAGGTGTTGCAAGGATGCAAAATTGCCATTGGGTGGACCATGGTAGACATAAAGGGTATTAGCCCAGCCTTTTGTATGCACAAGATTTGTCTGGAAGAAGGGATCAACCTTCTAGGGAACATCAACGAAGGCTGAACCTGAATATGAAAGAGGTTGTGAAGAAAGAGGTAATCAAGTGGCTGGACGCGGGCATCATCTTTCCCATCTTTGATAGTAATTGGGCAAGCCACGTCCAATATGTAACAAAAAATGGGGGAATGACAGTTGTGCAAAATGAGAAGTACGAGTTGATATGAAATTTTACCATCACAGGGTGGCGGATTTGCTTGGATTTTGTAGGAAATTAAATGCAGCCACATGAAAGGACCATTTACCCTTAGCTTTTATTGACCAGATGTTGGACAAGTTAGCTCGGCGATCCTATTTTTTCTTGGACGGATACTCAGGGTATAATAAGATCTCAATATCCCCGGAAGATAGAGATGAAATGTCCTTCACATGTTCGTATGGCATCTTTGCCTTTCGATGGATGCCCTTTGGATTTTGCAACGCACCGGCCACATTCTAGTGGTGTATGCTAGCCATCTTCACTGACATAGTAAAAGACATTATGGAAGTATTTATGGATGATTTCTCTGTGGTAGGGGATTTATTCAAAGATTGACTTTCACAAACTTAAGAGAGTGCTCAAACGATGTGTGGAGACAAATTTGGTGTTGAATTGGGAGAAGTGCCATTTTATGGCACAAGAAGAGACGATGCTGGGGAATAGAGCTCCAAAACTGGGATTAAAGTAGATAATGCAAAAGTTGACATTATTGAGAAGCTCCCAGCACCCACTCCAGTGAAATCAGTAAGAAGTTTCCTTGGGCACGCCGGATTCTAGGCGGTTCATCAAGGATTTTTCAAAAATTGCTAACCCCTTATGTAAGTCGCTTGAAAAAGACCAACACTTTTTGTTTTCTAATGATTAAAGGTTAGCATTTGAGGAGCCGAAGAAGAGATTAGTCATCATTGTTGCACCCAACTGGGATCAACCATTCGAGTTGATGTGCGACGATAGTGATTATGCTATAGGAGCAGCTTTGGGGAAGCACAAAGAGAAAATTATGCACCCAATATACTATGCAAGAAGGATGATTAGTGGTACACAGCTGAACTACACGGTCACAGAAAAGGAAATGCTCGCGATAGTGTTTGCCTTTGAAAAATTTAGATCATAATTGATTGGCTCGAAAGTTATTGTTTATACTGACCATGCAACCATTAGGTACTTGATCGCAAAGAAGGAGTCCAAGCCCCGCTTGATTCACTGGGTTCTATTTCTACAAGAATTTGACCTGGAAATTCGTGATCGAAAGGGGACAGACAACCAAGTAGCAGACCACCTTTCGAGGTTGGAAGGTGTAGAAAAGAGAAAGGAGGTTGAAGATATCCTTGGGACATTCTCTGATGAGCAATTACATGCTTTGACAATGGAGGAGGCACCATGGTATGTTGATATTGCTAACTACTTAGCATGTGGTATTGTACCTCATGAACTCTCCTCAATTCAAAAGACACAAAAATTTCGGGATTGTCGAGCGTATTATTAGGATGAACCTCTATTGTTCAAAATATGTATTGGTAACATGATCCAGAAGTGTATCCCCAAGAAGGATCAACCCTCTATTTTGAATGCTTACTATGCTTCACCATATGATGGACACTTTGGAAGAATTCGGACAACAGCAAAGGTGCTTGAATCAGACCTGTATTAGCCTACATTGTTCAAGGATGCTCATGCTTTGGTCAAAAGCTGTGATGAACAACAAAGTATAAGAAATATATCCCATCGTCATGAGATTCCAACGACCACAATCCAAGAGGTGGAAGTGTTTGACATGTGGGGGATCGACTTCATGGGGCTTTTCGTCAGCTCATACAGTAACAAATATATACTGGTTGTTGTTGAATATGTCTTCAAGTGGGTCAAAGCAGTTGCTCTCCCAAACAATGATGTGAAATGGGTGACCAGTTTCATAAAGAAAAACATCTTCACATGTTATGGCACCCCGAGCCATAATCAGTGATGGTGGCTCTCATTTTTGCAATAGAGAGTTTGCACGCCTGTTGGAGAAGTGTGGAGTTTGCCACAAGGTAGCCTCACCATACCACCCATAAACAAATGGGTGCGCGGAAGTATCCAAAAAAGAAATCAAGAGTGTCCTCTCAAAAACAGTGAATGCAACAAGAATTGATTGGGCGATACCGCACATCTTTCAAAACTCCAATTGGGATGTCACCATACAAGTTGGTATTTGGAAAGGCATGCCACCTTCCGTTTAAGATCGAACACAAATCACTCTGGGAATTGCGGCAGCTAAACTTAAACATGGAGACAACGCGCACCAGCAAAGTTAGTGGGTTGTTTGATCTTGAGAAATTTTGGTTCCAGGCATTCAATAGTGCTAGACTATATAAAGATAGGATGAAACTAATACGTGACAAGCATATCTTGAATCGAAACTTCGAACCTGGAATTAAGATTGAGGTTGTTCCTGGGTAAGTTGAAGTCCCAGTGGTCAGGACCGTTCAAATGGTGCAAATGTTCCCAAGTGGAGCAGTGGAGATCAAATTTGAAGATGGGACGAACAGATTTACAGTGAATGGGCAGCGGTTCGACGTTAAATCAGGTGATTTGTGGGAGGCAACCCATGTTGTCCTTTGTTATTTTTCTTTTGTTTTGATGTTGTACCAGTTGTGTAGGAAACTAACATCTTATCAAAATGAAAAACATAAAAAAAAAATAAAAAGCCCGTGACCACGACCGTGGTGTGACTGCAATAAATGACGAACATTTTGTTTTGGATCGGCCAATCCACTACAACCGTGGTAAATGGAAAACATTCTGTTTTGCCCCCTCCCCTCATTCACTGTGGCCACGGTGGAATCGCGGCGCGACCGTGGTGAAACGCGACGCCAAGGTAAGTGTACTTATAGTTTTTTAAATTTTTATTTTCTTCTATTTTTCTCTTCTACCCCCCCCCCTCCCCAATAAACTTAAAAGCTACCCTCCTTACCCCACTTTCCCCACTCTCCTCTCACTCTTCAGGCCCTAATCCAACGCCTCTCTCTCTTTTTCTTCTACTTCCCTATCTCACAAACCCACTCCTTCCTACACACTCTCACACACAATCCCTCCTCCCCAACTTCTATTACTCTCCACTTCTAAAAGAGCAAGGTATGTCATGCCTTCCATCTCTCTTCTTGTACTTTTCTATTTTTAAATTTTAATGATTGAATTGTTGTAGTAACTACAGCTAGCATTTTGGTTTTCTTTTCTTCTTTTTAGTGGGTAATGTGTAAAATATTTTATAATAGCTTGGAATTATGGTGTAAAGTTAATTTTGGTGGGGTGGAGTTGTGAAGTGAGAATGGTTGGTTTGGGGGGAGAGTTTATGCTTCCATAGGATAGGTGTGTTAAATTATCCCAATGGAGCTGTAATGGATAATGTGACCATGGTAGTGGTGAAATCTGAGTAATCGCCCAAGGTTCACACAACTCAAACCTTCACTAATAGTAGCCTCTGTTTTGTCAGGTACAATGCATCAGTCAAGGAAGAGACATGCCACTGGTTCCTCCGCTGTGGACTAGGAGGGTCATCCAAAGCTCGAGGCCAAGCTCATGTGGACCAGTTTGACCGCATTCGATTTGTTTCCAAAGTATCTCAAGATAAGTTTAATGCAAAGGCATCCAATAAGTTTTTTCCTGAAGTACATATTGACAAGCATGCCTTGCAAATTGAATGCCCAAGTATCTTTGAAGAATTGAGGAGGTGTCATTTGGACATCTTCTTTGATGAACCAGAAGAGGCAAATGTACTGATGGTAAGGGAGTTTTACATAAATTGCTTGAAGCATGTTGATAGGGTGGTCGAGGTACGAAATACCTGGGTGGATGCGTCTCTTGAGGCCATCCGTCGAGTGTACAGGTAGCCAACATTCACTGGAGGGATGGGTTATTACCATGATTATCACCGCCCAACTGTCGGGTGGGAACCAATTCTTGAAACAATCTGTGTGGCGGACAGGGAGCCAATGTGTATAAAGCACAAAATTACCCTAAACTCCCAATATCTCACTTGGGAAGCTAAGTGTTGGCTCACAATCATCAACATCCGTTTGATTCTCTCCAGCAACACCATACATACTTATGGGCCAAGAGCAATGACGATTTATTATTTTATTATCCACCACGATTTGATGTGGCCAAACTCATAAAGGATGAAATTTTCATTCGCTCCCTCGAAATACTCAAAGGGTTCTACTTCCCCTCCCTGGTCACCAAGTTGTGTCGTGCTTCACGAGTTTCGGAAAATCCCATAGTAGATGGGAAGTTGCCGTTGAAAGCCCCATTCACGGCTAGAAAAATGATAGCTGGGAAAGAGTTGGTTGTGGTGCTTGATGCTAATGATTATGATGAGGGAACTATGCATGCTACCACCCTACAAAAGAAGAATGTTGATGAGGCGGGCCCATCACAGGACCTCCGGAGTACCCGCATGATATCCCTGGAGCAAGAAATGCTTGGGCTACACACTTCGGTCACTGGCTTGGGTATTAGAGTTGACAATTTGGCTACTCAACATGCTAGGTCAGAGAAAAAGATCATGGGCTGGGTTCGAGCACTAGGGCGGGCGTGTCATCTCGATCCTGTCTCTGATCAGAACTGAGCACCAGGGAAGTCCCCTTACCTTACTCTGCTTTAAATTCTTTGACATGGGGACATGCCAAATCTTTAAGTGTGGGGTGGGGGATGGTTGTTGTTGTAAAATTGTATAAATTTTTTTGGTGTTGTTATTGTTGTTTAGTGTTTTTGGTTGATGTTAATTAACTGCGACTTGGTCGAAAGATGGACACCTCTCGACTGGTCTCTTGAGGGACTTAATTCAAACAAAAAAAACAAAAGATTTTCGTTTTTAGGTACCCTTGGGTTTTCTTTAAACCACGGTTCTTTTCCAAGGATTTCCATTTGAACCGGGTGTAGCTAGTTTTTTCCTGTTTTTTTTTTTGTTTTGTTTTTTCGTGGTGTAGGAATTTTTGGGCGAGGAATAGAACTAGGATCCCCTAACTCCATGATACCTTGAATAGAAATTTCTTTAGTGTGACACTTAGGCTCATTAGCTGACTCTAGCAATAAAGCCTTAAATTGTGTGTTCTTGAGTGGGCTTAAGCACCTTGACCAAAGCGTCTGATTATCCTAACTGAATTGAGTCATGTGCCATGTGTGAGTGAGGCCTTGTGTATTCTATGCTAACGATCAACACCTAGAACTTTCCCTTTGTGTAAGAAGAGAAATGGTAGTCTTAATAGGTTTCGAAAGTGATATAGGAGTTTCCTTGTTGAACCTATCTATATATGTTTTCACCCACCTGATTGTGTATATCCTAGTTAACCCTTTGAGCTTGTAATCCTGTTTCTTTGGAAACCACATTACCATCCTTATCCAAGTTGTAAATTTTCTATCTTTTTGTACATTATCACCTCTTAGAAGCACTTGAATTGTAATGGATATGGAAACTTTAAAGTGTGGGGTGGGCGGTTGGAGTATTGAGTGGAGCTAATAAAATAAGGAGAAAGGTGTGTGTTAAAAAAAGATTAAGATCCACTTGAATTGAAAAAAATAATAATAATATTTTCCCTTGCTAAGTGGTGACTCTTACTGTAAATGTGCTTGAGGAAGTAAGGGATGCAACTCAATGATGTAAATGTGGAATGAAGGTTTGACAAAGGTATGTGCTTAAAAGAGAAAAATGTATTAAAGTGCATAGGGAGGTGGGGTCATTATACCCATATGTATCCTACTTATCCCGCAGCCAAAATGATAACCAAATAAAGTCCTACTTGATGCTAGAGACCAAATAGGCTCGATTAGTCGAGTATTACACTACGGTAAAGCCTATGGTGCATTGTTTGTGGCATAAGAATTTATTTTTGAGGGTGAGTGAAGTCTTACTTATTTGAATTCCTCAGTGTGTGAATTATATATGACATGACACAAGTCTCTTTTGTTGTGAGTAGGCACATGATTCAGGAAGGAAAGGTAAGTCTGGACCTCTGACTGAGTGTATGAAAGCTGGTTAGGGACATTACGTGGCTAGAGAGAGAGTCCGCTCTTGAGGTTAGGAGGTTATGCTAAGGTAGTCTATCTATGTGAACTATTCTTGGTATAAGGAGTAGGGAAGTAACCCACTGATGATGAGGCCTATAGAGCGTGGTTTTGTTGCTAGAGGACTAGCAATGGTTAAAGTGTTTGGTGTTGATAGTAGCCTATATTATACTTAGATGTTATTAATGCTCTAAGTTAACCATACTTTATTGACGTTTTAAGAGCTAAATGATAACAAAATGCTCTAATTGAGGTTTTTATGCTTCGCAGGAACTACTCCGAGTTAGGAGGAGAATATAGAGTGTTTTGGAGTCAAATATGTAGATACAAGGCCAATCGAAATGAGCCCAGATGAAAACGAGTAAGAAAAGGTGAAGAAAAACTGGGCAACAACCCACTGCGACCGCAGTGGGACCACGGCTGGAACGCGGTGAAAGAAGGCAGAAAACAGAATGTTTGCAACCCCCATGGTCGTGCCGCATCTGCGGTGGATCTGGAGGAAGTCAAGAAGTTTAAGGGCCAAAGTGTAAATCGTGGGATACTTATCCTAACCCAATATAAACTCAACAAACTCTCCCAAGTCAAGGTTAAGCTTGTTTTTAGACTGAATTAGAGGCAAGAAAAAGTGTGAGAAGATCAAGACACTATTAGAGTTTTTCAATCTTCTTCTTGTTATCATTATTTGCAAATTATTAATAATTTAATGGTTTTATCTTGCTTTATTATTAGTATCTAAATATTTAATCTAGGGTTGATAGAACCAATTGCTAGATGAAGTATTGACTCAATTTTGTTATAATCGAGCCGGGTTTATTATATGATTATTCAACTATGTTTTGTATGGTGATTAATTAAACGGGCCCTTGATTAATCATATCTAATTGCCTTGTCTTACTTGAAAAAGAATACTAGGTTAGACTGTTGTTGAACAACACTATTTTTAAGTAATTGAAGAGATTCATTACTTGAACTTAAAAGTGGGGTTAAAGATAACGAAACATTGGTGGATAATTCAGAGCTGCATATTATTAGCTAGAGTAGTTCAAGATAATGCTCTAATAAATTATTGTAGTGGATCGAGAGATAATTGCGGTAACCCATAGCTCATAATCCTCATAGAGTATTACGGTGAGATTATAGCAAAAGAGTTAAGAAGTAAACTAGCAATTGGGGAAATTAATACCCTAGATCTCTTTACCATTGAATTATCTTTGATTTAGAATATTTTAGTTTTAATATCATTTGATTTTGGTAAAAAAACAAATACTTATTTACAAAAACATTGCATCTGAAAATTGTTTGAGCTTGTAATAGCACCACCACGAGTTGTAGTAGATAGGTTAGTTCCGTGAGGATATGACTCCGGACTTGAAAATCGGATTATATTTGCAACAACTTCTTTGTCTTTTATAAGGCATAGTAGGGCGTGATCAACTATCAAGAATAGAAATTGGAATTTCTTCATAAGTTAATTGCTCAATAATTTCAACTAGAACAATGAGTATCGGGTCTCCAACTACTTACTCCAACATAGTCACATGAAATACTGGATGCACTAATGACATCTCAAGTGGTAGCTCAAGTTTGTATGCCACCTGACTAATCCTCTGAATGATTCTGTACAGTCCAAAATACCTCGGACTCAATTTTCTTTTCTTATCAAACAGCATTATACCCTTCATGGGTGAAACCTTCAAGAATACCTAATCATCTTCTTTGAACTCCAAATCCCTACGACAAATATCATATTAGGATTCTAACGACTCTGAGTAGTTTTCAGTCTCTCCTTAATGATCTTAACCTTCTCCATAGCCTGATGCACGAGGTCTGTTCCTATCAACTCAACTTCCCCAATCTCAAACCACCCAATGGGATATCTATATCTCCTGTTGTATAACGCCTCGAATGGTGTCATCCGGATGCTAGCATGATAAATATTGTTGTAGGAAAACTCTATGAGTGGAAAATGATCATCCTGCCTGCCCTTTAAGTCAAGAACATAAGCATGCAACATATCCTCAAGTGTCTGAATGGTCCTCTCTGCCTGCTCGTCGGTCTATGGATGAAAGGTTATACTAAGATTCACTTGAGTACCCAAAACTTGCAGAATTTCTTCCAAACGTTAGCTGTGAATTGTGCCCCTCGATCCAAAATGATAGAAACTTGAGTAACATGCAACCTGACTATTTCCTTGTTATACAACTGAGCATACTATTCCACGGTGTCAGTAGATTTAACTAGCAAGAAGTGCGCTGATTTAGTGAGTCGATCCACAATCACTTATATTGAGCCAAACTTGCGTTGAGTGCACGTCAATCCTACCACAAAGTCCATATTAATTATTTCCCACTTCCATATTGGAATCTGTATGTTCTCTGCCAACCTACCGGGCCTTTGATGCTCGGATTTTACTTACTGACAATTTGGGCATTTTTCCACAAAGTCTGCTACTCTTCATATCAATCCACCGGTAGACTATCTTAACATCATGGTACATTTTTGTAGACCTCGGATGCACAAATATCTAGTAGTGTGAGCCTCAGTCATGATTTTTTCCCGAAAACTATCTACATTTGGAACACATACCTGCCCTTGGTACCTTAATGTACCATCTACCATGCCAAGAGAAAATTCCATAGTTTTATTTTTATGAATTCTCTCCTTCAACTGTACCAACAATGGATCGTCGTATTGTTTCTCCTTGACTTCTACAACAAGCGATGATTCGGCCATATTTTTCACATTCACCCCTCCTTCATTAGAGTTGTCAAGATAACTCCCAAACTAGCCAACCGATGAACCTACTTGGCCAATGACCTTTGATATGCCTCTAAGTGAGCTAAACTACCCATAGATTTCTGGCTAAGAGCATCTGACAAAATATTAGCCTTTCCCGGATGATATACGATATCAATGTCGTAATCCTTGAGTAACTCAAGCCATCTTCGATGCCTCAAATTTAGTTCCTTCTGTTTGAAAATGTATTGTATGCTCGTATGGTCCGTGGATATATCCACATGGACCCCATACAAATAATTATCTTCAATGCAAAAACTACTGCTGCAAATTCTACATCATATATCGGATATTTCTTTTCATGATTCTTAAGTTTCCTAGAAGCATAAGAGATCACCTTGCCATGTTTCTGCACCCAATTTTTCCCTATATATAATTTTAATGTGCAAATTACCTTCAAATTTGTATATATATGCATATATAAGCATGTCCAAGTATTTTATTATTTTTTCCAATATTTTAGAGCTTTAAATTGATTTGCCTTTTCCCTTTTTACACAAAAAATCTCCAATAATTACTTCCAAAATTATTATTTTTTTATAATTCATCTATCGGTTTTTTATAATTATGCCAAAATATGGCTAAGGTAATTTTTACATACTTATATAATTATATTTAGTATTTTTCAGGCTAAATTGCACATAATCGCAATATTAGCCATTTTAAGGTTTCATTATATGTTATACGCATCAAATTGGATCCTATATTTTTAGATTGTAAGCTATGTATCATAAATCACTTTATAACTTTTTTAGAGACTATTTACTATTTTTTATAAATTAAGAGGGAAAAACTGGTTATTTAAATAACATCCCATTTGTATTTCAATTATAGCCAAAATCAAACCTCAATTCCCAATCTAACTAAACCCATCGGACCAAGCACAAAATCAATTTTATAACCTACCCACCTACCCATTCAATCTGGACCATTCACCATTCAGATCAATGGTCCCCATTTCCCCTTCTTAAAATAAACCCAAACGGCCCCCTAACCTAATTCATTTCCTACCAACCTGCCGCCTTTGAATCCCCTTTTTTCTCTATTTCTCTATGCAACCTCACTCAAACCCTTACCGCCGCCACCCAAACTAACCCTAATCCCTTTTGATCCTCACTCAATCCATGGACTACCATGGCTGTTTGAGACGTGTACTTGTCTCCTACGTCTCTTGGTGGACCGTTTTTATAATTTAGTGGAAATATCTCAAAGAGATCTAGTCTAGTCTTTGCTCAACTTCTATCCATGGTCTTTTTCGTCCATCCATGGCCGTTCGAGTCAAATCCATGGCTTTTCCTGCTAAACCCATTATAGATCTTTCGATTTTTTTAGATCCGTGATGGATCCATGGGTTTCTTAAGGTTTTACTTGTTTCCCTCAAATGTTTCTCTGATTTCAAACAGTTTTTTTTATTTTTCAAACTAGGGTTTCAACACCTTTTTTGCAAAAAAAATATTTCTTTCTGATTACTGTGATTTTAGCATGATTAAACATTACCTGAGTCTTTCATTTTTGCTCGATTCACTTTTTGTCAAGAAACCCTAATACTTCTGGGTTGGATTCAAAGTTTGAATTTGTTTGCGATGTGTTTGCATGATTATCATGAATGTCTAGGCATCATGTGTGTTCTATCTGCTATTATGCTTCTTGTTTTGATTTGTTCTTAAGGTTTCTTTGATTTTGCCCAAACCCATGTTATTTATAGGCCCAACGATTTATTTTTGTTCACATAATTTATGTTGATTCTGGGTAATCTCGTTAAACCTGCATCTTTGATTTGTGTATTTTCCTTATACTTTGTATTGGTTTTTTGAAATTGCTTCCTTACTGTTGTGATACTTTCCTTAGTTAGTACTGATTCCCTGTGATTTTCAATCTCATCCATGATTCTTTGAACTAATTTTCAGAATCAATGGTAGTCGACCTTGTTTATGTGTTGTTAACTAATGTACACTTTTCTTGTGATTAAACTATTATGTATCTGGCCCTTATTACGTGCTACATACTTTTACTAATCCTATTATGGTAAAATCAGTCTAACAAGCAATTCTTTTCCTTATTTGATAGTACTTGTACCCGTTTGAACTATGACTCCTTAATTGAAGGGAGTCTGGGTCTTTAATTGATTCTGATTTGTATTATTTCCATAGTTATGCTAAGTCAGTACTTATTACCTTATTTTCCTACATGTTCTCAAAAACTATAAATTCTCTACATTCTCTTCTTTAAAGACATGACCAATTAGTTCATAACACACACATATACACTCAAACTCTCTCTTCTTTCTCTACTATTTGCGTTATTGCTTTGTCTAGCCGGCTGAAAGCCAAGACTAGACTGTTGAACTCTGATTGCTTTACTTTTTCTACACTTTGCTTGTTCAACTAGTATGTCCTTAGTTCAAATTCTGAAATTCAACTCTATGTGTTCCCTTGTTTGTCAATCCATATCTCTTCTTACACTGATTTAATGGCTCATGCTGATGAATTGTATTTCTTGTTTATTGCTTTACTCAGCATGCCTAAAATTCTACCCTCCCTTGTTCAAATGTAATCAGCATGTTTACTTGTTCCTATTTATGTCCCTCAACTAGTATGTCTCCTAATGTATTTGATTAATACTAATTCATGACTGATTACATATAATAGGTCCACCTGCATGACTAATCACATATCCTGTCCTATGTTTTATTACTGCTATAATTTCAAGCATGATTCCCCTGAAGTAGTTGTTTGTGTTTTGAAGTCCAATTAGACCCTACTCACCCCTTGTATTTGCTGGTCTACATGGATATTTTTCTCAGCCATGATTATGTGTTTCTAATTTAGGTCCTCTATGTCCCCATCCCCTACTTCCGTGTTTATAACTGCATAAGTTGTATTACTATCTGAACTTGTTCTCTGTGTGTTGTTGTTGCTCCTATCCCCTTCTCCCTATCAAAAAGCTATTTTCACTAAGCAACGCTTCTACTGTTCTACAAACCTATTTCAAACATGTTTTTTTTAAAACGTTTTCCAACCCAACTCCTTTAAATGTGTGTCAAGTACTCTCACGTGTACTCTTAGAATATTTGGTTTTTCCCTTTTTGTGTGAGCCTTGCCTTGGGACCCTTGAGCTCCATCTAAACTTGGGCACATAAGAGCTGGCCCTTGCACACTAGACTCACTCTGTTTGGTTATGCAATCTGTGTATGAGCACTACCCGGGATCCCTCGAGGTCCTTAGGGAACTCTGACACACCCAGATATGAGAAAGGCTATGGAATAATAATGGCATTTGAGGTAGTTTATTACATACCTCAGAGACGAAGTCCTAATCAGGATTCCTATTGTTGTAACTTCTTATTTTGCATTTCTTATTTAATTCAATCACATGGTCTATAATAACTTGTAAACGAGTATGGGTCAGGCTAGTGAAAAGTGATGGGGAAATATGCATGTTATTGTTGTTAAAGGGTAGAAAACATGTTAGTAGGTTTATATTCTTAATTTTGCAATAGAAACCATGCTTAGGATTCAAATATGCATTATAAATCATGTTCCTAGGACCCATGTCTCTTGATTCAACACTTCATTCATTAATCTTTTATCACTTAGAAATCCTGCTCCTAGGACAATAACAATACTGGCATATAAGTTGTTACTCATGTACTTTCAAAAGTTGTATTTTGCAACTCTTGTGTACATTTATAAATCATGCCTTTAGGTCCCATGTTTATTGTTTTAGCATGTGCACCCTTACAAAAAAATCATGTGTTAAAAATCTGCTAATTAGCACTTTGCTATTATACTCTACCCTGCCATATGCATTTCAAAATCCTGCTCTTAGGAAATTTTGCAATCCTAGAATGTGCATTTAGGAATCCTGCTCTTAGGAATTCTGCATCATGGACTTTTATACAGGCATCTTGGATACCATGTTTTAGGATCTCACTTGTACTTGCAATTACACTTAGTGTAGACTGTTGATTATAAAAGAGGTAAAAATAGCTTAACACTTGATTATCCTGTTTAAAATAACTGGTAATAGTCTCTGCAGTCGTATTAACTAGAAAAACATGCTCATAGAGTAAAATGATTTCCAGACTGTCCTTTAATAACTCTGAATAACTAATGCATATTGTTTTATGCCTAGGCAAGCCTTAGGTAATAAATTGAATAAAATTAGAATTGCCTTTGTTTAATTATCAACTGTTAAAATTAGCAGGCAAACCTGATTTGGACTTCTTTTCTGAATCATATAATGAATCTAGTTATGATGTTATCACTTAGACAACCTGCTTCAGGATTCTGAATGCAGATTTTAGTTGTGCACTAGTCATGCTATCTCTATGCATTGGTTGTGGAGGTATACATAAGCCTTCTACTTGCTTATATGACCTCTCACCCCCCCTCCCCAAGTGCAGTCTTATATGTTTTATATGCTGCTTTAGTATTTTTTTCCTTTAAACCAAAGGTTCTGCCTAGAACCTCTTTCTTATAAGAATAGGAGTCCTAAATTCCTCGGAGACTAATAGGAAGGGACAGGTAACAACAAGAAATAAGGGTTGAGACCAAACTTTACTTTAATTAACTTTATAGGATGGGAAAGGATAGATATGAATATGAGGACCGGTATGCTAATACCGCATATAGTCCCTATCTTTAAGGTATTTCATACCGCCTATTGCATTGATGTGATCTATATTACAAACAAAAAAAGGACACCCCATTTACATTCATACGAATGCTTAGATTGTAACTCTTTTCAAAACCTTGCTTTCATTAATCCTTTTCAAACACTTTGTATTTAAACTTAAATCGCCTATTATTTGAGCCCTACTTGTTTATTTGCTAATTGTACAAATTCACAAAAACTATCTCGCCGGGAACCACACTAGTGGATCCTGAGGGGTGCCTAACACCTTCCCCTTGGGATAATCTCAAGCTCTTACCCTGTCTCTGGTTATCCATGTAGTTATAAATGAACCATATAGGTGTCCTAATGCACCTTAAATCATTAGGTGGCGACTCTTCAAAAATTGCAAATCCCCCTTTCCCAAAAGGAATGAGTTGTCCCATGCCAAAATGTCATAAGCTCGATTTTCGTGAGAGAAAAAAGTCGGCGTGACTGCATGGTGACTCCGCTACGGATTTTTTTAGGCTTTTACCATTTCAGATTTTTCTTGTGAATTTGTACCTCCCTATTTGCAATTATTTGTTTAAATTCTTTAAGCATTTAATTTCTTCTTCAATAGCAAAACTAACATATTTTTCTTGTTTCCCTCCTTTACTGTTGCTTTAAATTATATAACTGTTGTATTTATCGCTTTCTTAAACGTGAAAATACATGTCAACATGCTTTTAATTATTGCATAATCATGCTCAACATCATACTCTACTCGTTCCAAACAAATATAATAGCAACGCTTGATGAGTGGTTGCACCCTTTCTATATCATTACCCCCTAAATTTGGAAAGGCATATTTGCGGTAAAACTAGTCGATCAGCGGTGCAGTCGACATTTCTGTGCCTCCCCCCTTGAGTTTTACGCTCAAGGTACTAGTCTAAAACCCTATAGAAACCTTACTCTGTTTAAAAATTATGCATGAATCATGGTCAAACCTAGTCGGATCAGTTACGTTGTCCACATAATGATCCTTTAAGATAGCCTTGTCCAAAATTACACTGGGTTTCTCTAAACCAAAACAGACATCGTCACCTTCTGTTCATTTATTTGGAGAACTAAAAGCATCATGCTAATTTTTTATGTTAAATAGTCGAGCCTGATAGGGGTAAGGGTCTGACCTTGTTTAACTTGCAGAAATATGAGGCAGGAAGTCCCCAGATTAGGCATAGTCACCAATATCCACCTAAGATTGCTGAGTTGGTGGGAAGCTTTCTGAAGGGACAAAAGGCGGACATCTATCCAGAGCATACCAGTTGCTGGGACTTCACGAGTTAGGGAAGCTGTTCGATGGAGCCGATTATACCAAATCTGGGGAAGGTCCTTCTGGGACCAAATAGATAGGAATTTACTTTTTCACCTTATGAATGTAATCAGGCCAATGGCCATTAGTGACTTTTTTTTTTAAGCTTAACTATCGACTTTGTATTGATATCAAAAAATATACAATGTAATCCTAAGGTAGTAGTATGGACTTCTACTACTCAATTGCTATCATTCTAATTACATTTGAATTCTAACTACTTATATCATATACATATCACTACTTAGCAGCTAAAATTCAACCAAAAACTAAGGATATACATTGAGTTTTTGTAAACCATCCTTCCACTTTTTGCGATTCCTATTTCTTGCATGTAATAGCAGTGCTACTTCTCTGCAACATTGTTCTTCATCAAAAATCTTATTCTCAAACCTGATCAGATTTCTATTCTTCCACAGCAATGCAACAGTAGTCACAAATGCTGTTGCAGTGGTCTCTTTTTTCCAGTTTCTACTCTTGGCATTGCTACAGATCCATTTCAATTCATTCTCCCAGCATTCGGTAGTTCTTGTGTGTCCCAACCATAGACAGATTCTCCTCCAAACTCTACTGGTAATGTCACATTCAAAGAACAAGTGTTTAAACTCTTCATCATACCTTCTGCAGAATGCACACAAAGGTGGAACTTGAATGCCCATAAGCTGCAGTCTCTCAATGGTAGGAAGCTTCTGATGAGCAGCTAACCAGACAGTAAATCTATGTCTAGGTAGTGCAGATGACACAAGCATTACATTCCTCCATACAATCTTAGGAAATATAGGCAACAGTGCAATATAGAGTTTATGAATCTGAAACTTTCCCAACTTACAAACACTCTGAAGTCTGTTGAGTATATTCCCTTGCAACTGATTATTTTCCAACACCAAGGTCCTAATGTCCAATATCTTCTTTACTAACCAAGATGAGTTTGATGGCACAGCCACAGACTCAATGGATCTATTCTTGATATAGTAGGTATGCACCCATTTCACCCAAAGACAGTCCTTCTTCTTTGCCAAATCCCATAGCAATTTAGCTATAGCTGCTTTGTTCCATACTTCCATTCTCACAACATTGAGGCCTCCAGAGGAAATAGGTTGACACACCTTATCCCAAGCCACAAGTGCTCTTCTAGATAAGATTGCTTTACCTGTCCATAGATAAGATCTGCAAACTGCCTCTATGGCCTTCAATACCTTCTTAGGAATTATAAACACCTGTGCTCAATAAGTCTGCATACCAAAGATCACAGCCTTTATCAGTTGAGTTCTGCCAGCATAAGACAAAAGCTTTGCAGACCAACAAGTAACTCTTGCTGTGATCTTTTCAATGAGAGGCAAATAATGTTGAATAGATAACTTCTTAGAATCCAGAGGAACTCCAAGATATCTAAAAGGCAACTGTCCTTCAATGAAACCTAGAGCAGCAATAATCATCTCTCTAGTATCCTGTGGAATACCTGCCAAATAGATTGCACTCTTGCCTATATTTGCCTGAAGACCAGAAGCATAAGAGAATTTGAGAAAAGTGCTGTGAAGAATTTGAATATATACCACATCTGCTCTACAGAACATTAGCAAATCATCAGCAAAACAGACATGAGAAATATTAAGCTTCCTGCATCTAGGATGGAAGTTAAAATTTCCATCCTTATGTAGTTGTTGCAGCAGTCTATTCAAATATTCCATGGCTAGAACAAATATATAAGGAGACATAGGGTCCCCTTGCCTTATACCTCTCTTAGCCTTGAATGGTTTAGTAAGACCTCCATTCATTACTAGAGAGTATGAGGCAGAAGAGATGCAAGCCATAATCCAGTCAGTAAATTTAGCAGGAAAGCCCAAAGCAATAAGAATCTGCTTCAGATATCCCCACTCTAATGTATAATATGCTTTCCTGAGATCCACTTTTAGAACACATCTAGGTGAAACCCCTTTCCTAGAGTATCCTTTAAAGATTTCATGGCTTAGAAGAATGTTATCCATGATACTCCTTCCTTCCATAAAAGCAGATTGAGCAGGACCAATCAAGTCTCCAATTACTCTCTTCATTCTGTTGGTTATAACTTTGGATATGATCTTGTATACTGTAGTACAACAAGCAATTGGCCTGTAGTCCTTCACTGTGGTAGGAGATTTGACTTTAGGAACAAGAGCTATTGTAGTAGTATTGATCATATGAGGAATTTTACAGGTTTCAAAAAACTAATTAGTAGCAGAAAATATATCCTCTTGTACTATCTTCCAGTTCTTTGTAAAGAACTCAATAGGAAAACCATCAACTCCAGGAGCTTTATCCTTAGGCATCTCCTTAATAGCTGCATTGATTTCCTCCATTGTGACTGGGCAAATAAGTATTCTTTGCTGTTCAAGTGTAAGACATCTTCCATCTCTCATAATATTGGTATCCACACAGGGAAGTTCAACAATAGATTCTCCCATTAGAGATTGGAAAACCTTTAAAAACTCCTGTTCTACAGCAGTAGGCTCAATCAATTTGATACATGTGTCAGTATGGATAGAAGTGATGTTATTTTGGCATGTCCTGATCCTCCATTGTGCATGAAAGTACTTGGTATTTGCATCTCCATATTCAATCCATGTAGCTTTGGATTTTTGTCTCATTACCTGCTCTTCAACTTTGTTCCATTTGTCAAGTTCTTCTAGCAAACCTCTTTCTTCAATAATCAGCTTCTGTGAAAGACAGTTAGTCTGCATTTGTAACTGTAAAATATCAAGTTTTTCTCTTGTCTGGATGATCTGCTGTTTGTATTTGGCTAAATGGTCATTTAACCCCTTTATCTGCTGCTTAATTGTCTTCAATTTGCTCCAAATCTGCTGCATATGGGTGCCATGATAAACCTTCTCCCAGACTTGCTTCACAATTTCATGAAACTGCTCATGTTCCATTACATTGCTATATAGTCTGAATGGTTTAGGATGTAATGGCCTATATACACCAAATTTTACTAGGATAGGGGATTGATCTGAAATCAATGGATTCATGTAGTCAGCCTCCAAGTGTCCAAACTGTTGTAGCCATTGAAAGTTGCCAAATGCCCAGTCTATCTTGCTATATACTCTAGAATCAGCATCCTGCTTGTTTGTCCAAGTGAAGTGCCATCCAGTTGCTCTTAAAGCTGTAAGTTGTAACTCATCTACTTTGCCTTCAAAATCCCTTACTTCAGTCTCAGTCACAGGAGAACCAATTCTATCATCAGAGCTTAATACACAATTGAAATCACCACTTATAAGCAATGCATCTTGCTGAGGAATAGAAATTGTTCTGAGATCCCTCCATAACTGTGCTCTAAGCACTGCAGTGTTTTGAGCATATATAACAATGAATTGAAACCTGACTAGACTTCTTGTATCCTCCACTAGGCAATGGATAAACTGGTCAGAAAGAGACACCACTTGAATCTGAATATGAGGTTTCCATAATAGCCATATCCTTCCATTAACAGCCTTTGCATAATTGCACTGCCACATCCATCCTTTTGCAATCCTGTCAAATATTTTCTTGGCTTTATGCTCTTTTACTCTTGTTTCCAGTATACCAATCACATCAACTTTATTATCAGTAAGGAATTGTTTCAATTCCTTCTGCTTTGGGGACTGGTTAAGTCCCCTAATGTTCCATGTGACTACAATCATGGATCAACATCTGGCAGACTATAAGAAGGCCCAGGATCAAAATGTTGCCCTCTTCTTCCCATAACTTCCATGGTTCCTTTCCCTCTAATACCCATACTGGCCATCTGTTCACCATTAGTAGTGATAACAGTGCTTACTTCATTAAGTTGATCTTCAGGATTCAATTGCACAGTCAGCTGCAAATTAACTTGATCATCTACCTTGCTTGAATCCTGATCTGTCTGTACAACTAAGACTGGTGGATTAACAGCTTCCTCAGATTGCTTTTGGCCTTCATCATTTGCTACATTCTTCTTTACAATCCATTCCTTTTTCTTTTGTTTCCCCTGCTGTTTTTGTCTGACTTCCCCTTTCCTTATGTCTTCTTTCTCCTCCTCATGTTTGTTTGAATTCCCAGTAGAATACCAACACTCAATTGTTTCATGACCAAACTTGAGGCAGTGGTTGCAAAAAGTAGGTTTCCAGTCATATTCAACAGACTGAACCTTAGAACCATAAGGTGTATCGATTTCTATCTCATCAGGAAGCTGATAAGCAGCATCAACTTCTACAAGTATTCTGGCAAATGAGATTTTGTCATAATGAGCAGTATACTTATCAGTATACAATGGTTTCCCAATCGCACTTGCCAGCTTACTCAATACCTCTGCAGACCAATACCCTACAGGAAGACCTGGAAATCGAACCCAAATAGGTACAGTGCTTAACACACTAGTCTGGAAATTGAAATCAACTTCCCATGGCCTTAGAACCATAGGCTTACTTCTAAAAGTGTATGGGCCAGATTACATGATTGTATCTCTATCTTCAGCACTGTTGAATCTAAAGATACAATACCCTTCAGCATGCATTAGAACTTGAGGCTTAGTAACAAAGTTCCAAATATGTCTAACAAAGTTTTCCATATTTTGTTCACTAGGCCTATCACCTATTACAAATCCAATCAATGCATTCTTCCAATACTCCAGTTGTGGTTGTAAATCCTCTTCACAGATCTTCACTACCTTTTTACCATCTCGCAAAGTAGGAGGAACAAATGATAAAGGCTTACCCATTTGCACATCTCTGTTGCCTCTGACTACTTCCGCGAGCGTAGGTTTTGGATTCTCTGTCTCAACAGCTTCAACATCAGCTGGTACTGGACTTTTTGGTTCCATAACTGCTGAAATTGTAATCTCCTTGCTGTTGTATCACTCATCCCTTCATTTCTTTGTGATCGATCCTGAACTGCTTCTGCATGCAATTGATCCTTCGATTGGTACTTCAGAGGAAGAAAACTTCCAAATGTTAGGGGTTCTAGAGTAGTTGTGATGCCATGCTCAGGTGTAACGAGCTTAGGAGGGACAGCATTAACGATCGGAGCAACATTTCTTCTCTTTCTCGCCATCTCCGGCGACAAATCCGCCGTGCTAATGTGCGCAGGAAATCGCACTGTTTTATTGAGGCACTAACGTGCGCCGAGAGCGTCCCTCATTGAACTCTTTGAAGAACTTATCATCAAACTTAGTGACTTTTATTCACCTTATGATTACCTTTTGTTTTATTTTGTTATATTATTCCCCTCCCCAAAGGTTAGTTCGTGCACTCTGGCATCATCATCTTTTGTTCACAATATCCAGGGGCCCTCCATCCACTTCTCCTCTTAGACCTACTAAAGGAAAAGGAAAGAATAGAATGGAAGATTTGAACAACACAGTTGAATGGGTAGAGGCCACTAATGGCCATAGCGTTCAGGTTCCTAACGAGAATGTGTCACAGCTTGAACAAAAACTACTGAAATTCCAGGAAGAACTCGATCAAGTTAGGAATCTGGCAAACCTGTCATTTTACCTCAACACCCTAGATGTCAACTTCCCCAAAACTCAAAACCCTACACCTCCTCAAAATATCCCAAAACAACAGAATCAACCCGCTTCTCCACCAAAGAACCAATTTAACACCTGTTATACCCCAAACAAGACTGTACTACTCATCCCAGAACCTCAGAACTCCACAAATTACCATTTCCACGCCCATACACCATGCCACCATGACAATCTTATCTACATGGAGACCATGCCACACCCCACCCAACCTATATCTTGCACACATGATTTTGATGAAAATGATCTACTTATCTGGAACTTGGCTGGGGAACTTAAGAAATTAACCATCCGAATTCAGGGCATTGAGGGAAGCAAAGGAATCGAGGGGCTGAACTATGAGGATCTTTGCATACACCCTGATGTCGAACTACCGGAGGGGTACAAACCTCCTTAGTTCAAAATGTTTGATGGAACAGGTGATCCAAGGGTCCATCCGAGGACATATTGTGTCAAGATGGTCAGAGTAGGAAAGGATAAAAGGATCCGCATGAAGCTGTTCATAAGGAGTTTGAAAGGAGATATGTTATCTTGGTACATCAGCCAAGATCCCAAGAAGTGGTCAAGCTAGGTAGGCATGGCATCAGACTTTATGGATAGGTTCAAGTTTAATATAGAGAATGCACCAGACGTGTTCTATATCCAGAATCTGATGAAGAAGCCCGCAGCTACACTTCGTGAGTATGCTACTCGCTTGAGACGAAGCTGCTAAGGTCAGACCCGCCTTAGAAGAAGAGCAAATGAACAAGTTCTTTGTCCGAGATCAGGACCTGCAGTACAATGAACAAGTGATGATGATTGAGAACAATAAGTTTTCCGACATTAACAAGCTGGATGAAAGAATGAAGAAGATATTAAAAGTGGTATGGTCACAAACTTCGAGGCCTTGAAAGCTATAAATAATGCTTTATAGTCTGGTAGTGTGTCCAAGAAAAAGGACATAGGTGTCGTGATGGTTGCACAAAGGACCAAGTCTCCCATTAAATACCAAGCCTACCCAACACCTCCATTCACATACTAGCCAACCCCAAATTACTAAGCACCCTCATACCAAGCTCCACTACCAACTTATCAGCCTTCTCCACCTCCAACATACCAACCTACCTCACCCAAATACTCCCAACCTGCTCATGTCTACCAAACTTACAATGCTCAACCATCCCATTATCAATCACCCCCTGCACCCCAAAACTTCCCTAGACCCCGGCCTAATTTTGATCACATACCCCAAAACAATATATAGCCATTGATGAACCCGTCGACCAACTGTATAAGAGGATCAAAGCTACTGTTTATGTCACCCCCATCCCTACTACAACTCCTGAGAATCCTTCTCAGTAGGTTAACCCAAACAAGTCCTATGCATACCACTCCAGCATGAAAGGGCACACCATCAATTTATGTAGCTCCTTGAAAGACAAGATATAGTCTTTTATTGATAACAAATTCATTGTGGCAAATAAAGTTGCTCCAAACATCCGCAACAACTCTCTGCCAGACTATAGGGTGGAGGTATCCACATGATTGAGGTAGAAGATGAATGGGATCCCGAGGGATCCATCAGGTAGATCCCAGAAGGTGATGATCCAAAGAAACCAACAATTACTCTTAATCCGACCATAGTCCAGATCCAACCATCTGAGGACGCGGAGGTAAATATGTCTATATCTCTTGAGTTTGAAGCTGCACCACCCGCAAAGACACCAGCACCATTGAGGTTGAATTCACGTATCCAGCAAATACACCAACACCATTTGAGGTTGCAATCTTCCTACCCGAGGCACATATTCTATTCGAAATGAGGATAGCCGAGCCGATCCTAGTGGCGATGTCTACCATGCCGCCCTTCTACACAAATATTGTACCCTAGGACTATATAGCCGAGGCGAGAAGGAAAAGGAAAAGTCAGGATTGAAGAAACTGTCACAGCACAAGGTATGACAAGAACTGGTAGACTCTATACCCCTGAACATCTAGCTGAATCAAGCAAGCAGGCCTCCAATCGGCCACCCCTCATTAAGATAGTTACGTACGACCTCTGAAGGAAAATACAGGCAAGGAATATTCGGTCATCGACCAGTTAAACAAGACACCAACACAAATGTCCATCCTCTCCTTGCTACAGAATTCCAAGACACACAAGAATGCTCTATTGAAGGTACTAAGTGAAGCGTATGTACCAAGTAACATCACTGGCGGTGAAATGGATAATATGGTGGGACAAGTGCTGGAAAGCCATAAAATCACCTTTTATGAGGACGAGTTGCCACTTGAAGGGCTAGGTCACAACAAAGCATTGCACATCACTGTGCAATGCGAAGATTATTTCATCACCAGAATCCTGATTGATAGAGGTTCCAGTCTTAACATATGTTCGTAGGTAACACTCAAGAAGTTGGGTAAAGGGTTGCATGAGATAAAGGATGGAGCAATCAATATGAAAGCCTTTGATGGTTCTCAGAGGTCCACCATTAGTGAGATTACTCTATGCCTGCAGATGGGACTAACCTGGTTCGAGGTAGATTTCCAAGTAATAGATGTATCAGCTTCTTACAACTTACTGGTGGGATGACCATGGATTCATGCTGCAGGGGCCGTAGCATCAATGTTGGTAAAGTTCGAACGGAACCACCAGGAAGTGATAATTCACGGAAATGGTAGCAACCCCATATATAGTCGCCAGACCATTCTAGCGATCGGGGGAAGAAGGAAGCTGGGTGGAGAAACTTACCACCGGATCGAGTGGGTCAATGTTTTCGACAAAGACAAATAGTGGGATAACAAAATTAAAAGTATACTGAATTGGAGAGCGTACGAACCTGGCAAATGGTTCGGCAAGAAACTCTAAGGGATCTCTAAACCTATAAAACTCAAGAAACATGGCAGTACATTTGGTTTGGGATATGAAAACACATGGGAAGAATTCAATAGCTGGTCACCACCATAGCGGCGTCCTTACTACCCATTAAAGCAGCCAATACCGTATCTAGGGCAGACTTTCCAACATGCCGACATTATATTTGGGTTAGATGAAGAAGAAGCACTTGCAGCGGTGAAAAACTTGTTTCTAGAGGACGATGATATGGATTGTTGTGTTATTCTCTAGGGGAAGGGGGAGGAAGACCCTTCCATATAGGCTGTGAGCAGAGAGGCACATCTCAAGAATTGGATCATCAGCATAACCAAAGCCCGACGAGCCTCAGGGTAGCAACGCTAAAATAAGCACTATTCATTATTTTTATTTACTAATTGGTTTCCTTTTTGCATTATTCAATTTCCGCAATACGATCTTCAATGTTCAAAACAATTATTCAATCTATCAAAAGCACATTTGATTTTTCTTATGAATTAATATTTATTATTATCATTTTCCTCCGTACTTTACCACTACATTATTACTATTACTTATCTTGATGAACCAATGGTTGTGACATGCAACAAGACAACGCAACAAGCAGACATTGATTCATAGGAAGATGACATACCTGACGAGATTTTCAAAGAAGTTGAGAACTTTGAAAACAAACCTAAGTCCAACCTAGACGAGACCGAAATTGTCAACCTGGGAGATGTAGAGAACGTCAAAGAAACACGAATCGACATTCACCTTTCGCAATTAGAGAGAAAGAATAGACATAATTTCTAAAGGAATATAAGGAGACATTTGCCTAGTCGTATGATGATATAACTGGTCTGAGTACGTCTATTGTGGCTCACAAACTGCCAACCGATCCAATGTGTCCACCGGTAAAGCAAAAGCTCAGAAAGTTTAAGCCTGATATGAGTTTGAAAACCAAGGAAGAAGCTAACAAGCAGATCAAAGTTAAGGTTCTCAGGGTAGTATAATATCTGACATGGTTAGCCAACATTGTGCCAGTGCCAAAGAAGGATGGGAAGGTCAGAGTCTGTATAGACTACCAGGATCTCAATCGGGCAAGTTCGAAAGACGACTTCCCTTTGCCAAATATACACATCGTGATTGACAATTGCGCCAAGCATGAACATTAATCATTCGTAGATTGCTTCGCTGGTTATCATCAGATCTAGATGGATGATAAAGATGCTGATAAATCGGCTTTTACTACACCGTGGGGAGTGTACTGCGACAAGATGATGCCATTCCACCTGAAAAATACAAGTACCACTTATATGAGTGCCATGACTACTATCTTTCATGATATGATACATAAGGAGATAGAGGTATATGTAGATGACGTTAATCAAATTCAAGAAGGTCACTAATCCCATAAAAGATCTGAGAAAGTTCTTTAATAGACTACGGAGATACAACCTGAAACTAAATCCGACAAAGTATGCATTGAGGTTCCTGCTGGGAATTTACTTGGGTTTATTGTGAGCCGCCGAGAAATAGAACTAGATCCTTCGAAGGTCAAAGCCATTCAAGAACTACCACCGCCAAAGAACAAGAATTATGTGATGAGTATCTTGGGAAGGCTTAACTTTGTCAGCCGATTCATAGCACAGTCTACAGTTATCTGTGAGCCAATCTTTAAGATATTAAACAAGGGCGCTGCTATTAATGGACCGATGATTGTCGAAAGGCCTTCGACAAAATCAAGGAGTACCTGTCAAAACCATCAGTCTTAGTCTCCCCCGAGCCAGTTTGACTTTTATTACTCTACCTTACATGTTATATGGAGCTTTCGGCTGCGTTCTGGGGCACCATGATGAAACAGGGAGAAAGGAACAAGCCATTTATTATCTAAATAAGAAGTTCGCCCCATACGAGGCTCGATATTCACTATTGGAACATACCTATTGTGGCTTTGACTTGGGTAGCTCAAAAGCTGAGACATTACTTCTGTGCCTATACTACATATCTCATATCGAGAATGGATCCCTTGAAGTACATCTTTTAGAAGCCCATGCTCACTGGCAAGCTAGCCAAGTGGCAAATCCCGTTGAGCGAATTCGACATTGTTTATGTGACCCAGAAAGCGGTCAAAGGACAGGCACTAGCAGACCACTTTGCTAAAAACCCCGTGGACGAAGGATACAAACCCCTGAAAATGTATTTTCCTGATGAAGGGGTATCATTCATAGGAGAAGATATTGCAGAACCATATGACGGTTGGAGAATGTTCTTTGATGGAGCAGCCAATACAAAGAGTTGTCATAGGAGTAGCCATAATATCAGAAACCGGTCTGCATTATCCGGTGTCTGTCAAACTCAGGTTGCCCTGCACCAACAATATGGCCGAGTATGAAGCCTTCATCTTAGGGCTTAAAATGGTCATCGACATGAACGTTCAGGAGCTGTTAGTGATTGGAGATTCAGACTTACTTATACATTAGGTACGAGAAGAATGGGCAACCAAGAACTACAAGATACTCCCGTATTTACATCACATACATGAATTGAGAAAGAGGTTCATAAAGATAGAATTCCAGCATGTTTTCAGAATTCAGAATGTGTTCGCCAATGTATTGGCTACCCTATCTTCTATGATACAACATCTCGACAAGAATTTTATTGATCCCATTCCAGTGAATATCCATAATCAGCTAGCTTACTATGCCCATGTTGAAGAGGAAGCAAATAGAAAACCTTGGTTCCATGATATCAAGGAATATTTGCCAAAAGGAGGGTACCCGGAGCTTGCCGATCACACTCAGAAACGCACACTTCAGAGATTGTCCAACAACTTCTTTCACAGCGGAGGAATCCTATATAGGAGGACTCCCGATTTAGGATTATTGAGATATGTCGATGCAAAGGAAGCATCCAGGTTATTAGGGAAAATTCATGATGGGACCTGTGACCCACATATAAATGGTTTTGTCTTAGTAAAGAAGATACTCAGAGTTGGTTACTTTTGGATGACTATGGAAAAGGATTGCAATCCAGTATGTTCGAAAATTCCATCATTGTCACATACACGCAGATATGATAGAGGTACCTCCAAGAAAGCTTAACACAACAAGCTCACCATGGTCGTTTGTTGCTTGGGTAATGGACGTTATTGGACCAATCGAGCTTGCTGCCTCCAAACAACACAGCTTTTTCCTAGTAGCCCTCGACTATTTCACCAAATGGGTCGAAGCGGCATCTTACAAAGAAGTGACTAAGAAAGTCATGGTAGACTTTGTCCGTGACTGCATTGTTTGTCGATTCAGTATTCCAAAGTCATGATAATGGTTCCAATCTCAACAGCGACTTGATGAAAGCTATGTGCAAAACTTTCAAGATCAAACACAAGAATTCCACAACCTACAAACCTCAAATGAATGGAGCTATAGAAGCCGCCAACAAGAATATCAAGAAGATATTGAGGAAAATAATAGAGAAGCATAAATAGTGGCACGAGAAGTTATCATTTTCTCTATTAGGGTATCGTACCATACTCGGCACATCAACTAGGGAAACCCCCTATATGCTAGTTTATGGTGTAGAGGCTGTCATTCCCTCTAAGGTAGAAATTCCTTCCCTAAGGAACATACAAGAAGTCGAGCTCGACGATGCAGAGTGGGTAAAAAGTCGTTATGAGCAACTAGCCCTTATGGACATAAAGAGAATGAACGCAATTTGCTATGGTCAACTCTACCAGAACAGAAATTCCAGAGCCTTCAACAAAAGAGTAAAGCCAAGAAAGTTCACACTGGGGCAGTTGGTGTTAAAAAAAGGTTTTCCCACATAAAATGAAGCCAAAAGAAAGTTATCTCCCAATTGGACGGGTCCATATATGGTTCACCGGGTTTTGATAGGAGGAGCCCTCATACTTGCAGAAATGGACGGATAAGTCTGGCCAAAATCGATCAATTCAGATATACTCAAGCGTTACTGTGTGTAAACTTTATGTTTTCCTTGTATGATGTAAATTGAACTACGCCTGACCTGATTCCCGTTTAAGAGGGGATACGTAGGCTGCCATTCTACCTTTCAATCTGCATATGCCTTCCGAGGTTAAACTCTACCTCCAACTGCATCTGCATTGCATAAGGCTACTATTCTTCCTTCCAATTTGCATAAGGCTACTATTCTGCCTTCCAATATGCATAAGGCTACCATTCTGCCTTCCGGTACTAAACGTTGTCTCCATCTACATTTGCATTGCATAAGTATACTATTCTACAATCCAATTTGTATAAGGCTACTATTCTGCCTTCCAATCTGCATAAAGATGTCATTCTGCCTTCCGAGATTAACCTCTACCTCTATCTGCACTCACATTGCATAAGGTACTATTCTACCTTCCAAGACTACACCCTATCTCCACCTACATCTGCATGGCTAAAAGATCGCCACATACTGCATTGCATGGCTGAAAGATCACTCATACTACATTTGCATGGCTGAAAGATCGCCACATATTGCACTGCATAGCTGAAAGATCACCTCTTACTGCATCTGCATGGCTGAAAGATCGCCTCATACTGTATCTGCACAGCTGAAAGATTGCCTCATACTGCATCTACGTGAATGAAAGATCGCCTCATACTGCATCTATATAGCTGAAAGATCGCCTCATACTGCATCTGTATGGCTGAAAGATCGCCTCATACTGCATCTGCATGGTTGAAAGATCGCCTCATACTACATATGCATTGCTGAAAGATAGCCTCGTACTACATCTGCATGGCTGAAAGATCTCCACATACTACATCTGCATGGCTGAAACATCGCCTCATATTGCACCTGCATAGCTGAAAGATCGCCACATACAGCATTGCACGGCTGAAGGATCGCCACACTACACCTACATGGCTGAAAGATCGCCACATACTGCATCCCTCATGGGCTGAAATATCGCCAACTCACCCAAAGTCGTCATCGTTCGGAGTCACCATCTTCATAGCCCAAGAACACCATGTCATGGCCTGAGGATCACTTTCAAACTTTTTCATATCATTATTCAAAGGCGTCATGGTTCGAAGGCACCATCCTTATAGCCCGAGAAAATTATTTCATGGCCTGCGAATCTTTTATCATACACTTCATGTCCCAGGACATCATGGTCTACGGACGTCATCCTCATCATCCAAAGATAACATCTATAATCCGACAGGAATTTGCATCATGTTTAAATTTATGCACAATATGTGCTTGTATTGCTTATTTGTAGGGTAAGACGACAAGCAATGGCCATCCTGTAGAAAATCATTCTATCTATGATATGTGCGCTTTGGTTGTATTAGCATGATTTTCAGGTATAGGTTTTGATGAATGACAAACAATGAAGTCAAGTGTCAAACAACGATATTATATGACAAACAATCAAGATTGAATGCCAAGAAGCATATTGATGACGGAATTGCATAGACAAGCCAAAGACGAGTTCAAAAGTTCAAGACCAAAGACCCAAGGCGTAGGTCGTTAGGTAGAATAAATGTAAGAGCAACGTTTAAAGTTATCTCGTCTTTTGGCTCAACATAGGTCATCATTAATATGCGTAAAATCATCTTATCAAATCATATATATCCTAAACATTTTTAAAAAATGATTTTAACGTTTTCATTTTAACCAAAATGGTTTTTGAAGTAAGTTTTCGATGCTGGTATACTCTGGTATATTTTGGTATACTCCAGCTTTGATTCTGGTATACTGTGGTATACACAGTGTATATCAATGGTATATAATCGATTATAATTCTTAAATAATCGATTATCTTGTATCCGTTGCCAAAGTTTTGAACACTGGAACAAAATAATCGATTATGCCATCCAAATAATCGATTATTCTTGAGCAGAATCTCTTCCGATTTTGTAACGGTAAAAGGATAATCGATTATGCAAATCAAATAATCGATTATCCTTGCATAAAATCAGCATAATTGATTGCCAATTAAGCAACGGACATCCACCCTTTAACCCCTATAAAAAGAGGTCTTTTGAGATGTTTTAAAACACACAACACCTCCCAATATTGATATACATGTTGACATTATTTGAGCATCATTTTAGAGCTTTTGTTGAGCCATTTGAGAGACAACTTTGAGTTGTTCATAGAGCTAAATTTGTATCTCTTTATCTACTCTTTTGAGAGAGTTCTTGTTGTAAAATAGAAAGGTGTTTGAGAAGAACATATCTTCTCATTGTTGTCGGGTTCGCTAAGTACCCTAAGTCTTAGTGGTTGAAGTCTTGTGGTGCGGTATCCACGATCAAGGTGAAGTCTTGAGGTGCGGTATCCTCGAGCAAGTTGAAGTCTTGTAGAGTGTACATCTACGAGCAAGTGTAACGGTTTGTTAGGCACCCGTAAGCTTAATGGAGTTAGTGGAATCTCGAGAGAGTCTCTCGAGGACTGGACTAACCACAAGTTGTGGTGAACCAGGATAAATTCAGTGTGTTCTTTCCTTGCTATTTTAATTACCGAATTTATTTTATTCCTGCAATTTTTAATTCCGCAATATTTATCAATATTCTTGTGCCGCACTATTCACCCCCCCCCCCCTAGTGACGAGCATAAATCCTAACAATTGGTATCAGAGCCTAACTCTCTGAAAGCCTTAACCGGTTGAGAGCGATACATATTTTTTGTTGAGAATGTTGAATGCAGGTATAATGAGCGAAGGCCACTCTACTATTTTGCCTCCATTATTTGATGGAAGCAATTACACATATTGGAAAGAGCGGATGAGAATCTTCATCCAATCAAATAACTTTCGTTTGTGGCAAATCATTAAGAACGGTATGCCGAGAAAGAAAGTTGGAGAAGCCATGGTTCCAAAGGAGGAGAATGAATATAATGCCAAGGCCATAAATATGTTATATTGTGCGGTGAATTCAAATGACAATCGGAGGATTTCCTATTGCACAACCGCCAAAGAAATGTAGGATAAACTTGAAGCCGTTTATGAAGGTACGCCTCAAGTCCAAAAGCATGTGACATGGGACTCGGACAGCTCGTGTGATAAAACAACTGCCCTATGCTTCATGGCAAACGAAGAAGAAAAGGTAAGTATTTCTAACTCTTATTCGTTTGAAGAAATACAAAATGCCTATGATGAATTATATTGTGAATTTGTTAAAGCTTCCAAAACCATAAAAGAATTGAAGAAAACACTTTCTTTGCAAGAAAAAGATTTTGAGAAAACACTTTCTTTGCAAGAAAAAGATTTTGAGAAAACACTTGCTTTGCAAGAAAAAGATTTTGAGAAAACACTTTCTTTGCAAGAAAAAGATTTTGAAAAACAACCTTCTTTAAAAGAAAAAGATTTTGAAAAATTGACTTGTGATAATGAAAAACTAAAAGAAGAAAATGATCTTTTAGAAAATGACATTACTTTTCTTAAATATAAATCAAAGTTTTAGAAGAAGAAAATAGATTTTTGGAAAATGACAATATCGATCTCAAAAATAAAATCAAGGAGATGAATGAAGAAGTATTCAAAGTTCAAATTGTTCTTCTTGTAGTTCTTTGAAAATAGAGAACATAGAACTTAGAAATACACTAGAAAAATGTAGTGTAAATGATTCTAAAACAAGTGAAGTAATTAAAAAGGATGATAGAAATGAGGTTAAACTACCTAGAAACGACTCTAGGATTTTTGTTAATAAGTCTAAAACTAATCATTTTAGACACAATTCTAGGATTTTTATTAATGAGTCTAGAATAAATAAATTCAGACCACCTAGAAATGACTCTAGGAATTTCAGTGCTTCTAGGAATAAGGACTTTAGATCACCTAGAACGCATTTGGCTCAACCTAGACATATGCACAACCCTAATGTTATATGTCATTATTGTAACCGGGTAGGACACATTGCACCCGTATGTTTTGCTAAACATAGAGATTCATATTTTGATTATAATTATTATTTGCCTAACCCCCAAGGACCCAAAAGAAGTTGGGTACCGAAAACCTATTTTTAGGTACTTTTGCAGGTGTGCTTGAAGACTACAATATTGTAGTAGATGCACCAAGCACGAAACCTTACTGCATCAAGGGGGAACGTTGGTTAGCTATCATATTTTTTATATAAAAAAAACGTAATAGTTGATATGTGCTAACAATTGATACTAATTATTAATTCATGTTTTGATAAGTGTTATTTTGAATAACAAATTGGTATCAATTACTTTTATGATTGATTCATGTTTTGATGAATATTTTTAGTTTAAATAACATTTGGTATATTTGCGAAAAATGACCGTCATTATGATTGGCACGTTTTTACTAACATTTGGTATTATTTGATATTGATATGATTTTTTTTTAACAATTGGTATCGTCAATAGTTTCAATAACAATTGGTATACTCTTTTTGCTAATGCCAAAAGGGGGAAGAATTCGGCGATATGCATCAAATAAGGGGGAATGTCTTCACATTCTAGTATGGTTTAGGGGAATATTCAATTAAGGGGGAATTATATTAAATTGTTTACATGAATTGTATGTTGAGATATAGCATGAATTTAGGGGGAAACCAATATGCATATCTCCTGTTGTTTGTCATTATCAAAAAAGGGGGAAATATTAGAAAATCATTCTATCTATGATATGTGCGCTTTGGTTGTATTAGCATGATTTTCAGGTATAGGTTTTGATGAATGACAAACAATGAAGTCAAGTGTCAAACAACGATATTATATGACAAACAATTAAGATTGAATGCCAAGAAGCATATTGATGACGGAATTGCATAGACAAGCCAAAGACGAGTTCAAAAGTTCAAGACCAAAGACCCAAGGCGTAGGTCGTTAGGTAGAACAAATGTAAGAGCAATGTTTAAAGTTATCTCGTCTTTTGGCTCAACATAGGTCATCATTAATATGCATAAAATCATCTTATCAAATCATATATATCCTAAACATTTTTAATATACTTCAAACAAAATGATTTTAACGTTTTCATTTTAACCAAAATGGTTTTTGAAGTAAGTTTTCGATTCTGGTATACTCTGGTATATTTTGGTATACTCCAGCTTTGATTCTGGTATACTGTGGTATACACAGTGTATATCAATGGTATATAATCGATTATAATTCTTAAATAATCGATTATCTTGTATCCGTTGCCAAAGTTTTGAACACTGCAACAAAATAATCGATTATGCCATCCAAATAATCGATTATTCTTGAGCAGAATCTCTTCCGATTTTGTAACGGTAAAAGGATAATGGATTATGCAAATCAAATAATCGATTATCCTTGCATAAAATTAGCATAATTGATTGCCAATTAAGCAAAGGACATCCACCCTTTAACCCCTATAAAAAGAGGTCTTTTGAGATGTTTTAAACACACAACACCTCCCAATATTGATATACATATTGACATTATTTGAGCATCATTTTAGAGCTTTTGTTGAGCCATTTGAGAGACAACTTTGAGTTGTTCATAGAGATAAATTTGTATCTCTTTATCTACTCTTTTGAGAGAGTTCTTGTTGTAAAAGAGAAAGGTGTTTGAGAAGAACATATCTTCTCATTGATTTTCGGGTTCGCTAAGTACCCTAAGTCTTAGTGGTTGAAGTTTTGTGGTGCGGTATCCACGAGCAAGGTGAAGTCTTGAGGTGCAGTATCCTCGAGCAAGTTGAAGTCTTGTAGAGTGTACATCTACGAGCAAGTGTAACGGTTTGTTAGGCACCCGTAAGCTTAACGGAGTTAGTGGAATCTCGAGAGAGTCTCTCGGGGACTGGACTAACCACAAGTTGTGGTGAACCAGGATAAATTCGGTGTATTCTTTCCTTGCTATTTTAATTACCGAATTTATTTTATTCCTGCAATTTTTAATTCCGCAATATTTATCAATATTCTTGTGCCGCACTATTCACCCCCCCTCTAGTGACGGGCATAAATCCTAACACATCCCAGCAGGAGCGATCCCGCTCCTGTTACCATAACCATATCAGATCTAACCATTCTCGTAAACTGCCCACTCACCAGGCCCCAGGTATTTCATCCGTTCTTGAAATTTATACATCAGTATACTCCACAGATGGATCCTGAACTACATAGCCTGATTCTGTAAAGCCAAGGATATGTAGGCAACTCAAAAGCTAGGGTGCGGCCAAAATCTCTTCAAACCATTTCGCTTGGTCACAGTTGGTCATCATAACTTTACCCGACAACTCTTTCATCTTTCTCGAGTAAAGAGGGGCAGTTGTTGATACCCAATTTTTTCCTATTTATATTTTCAATGTGCGAAAACCTCAAAAATAGCATACATATACATATATAAGCATGTCCAAGTATTTTATTATTTTTTCCAATATTTTAGAGCTTTAAAATGATTTATGTTCTTCCTTTTTACCCATAAAATTTCCAATAATTACTTCCAAAATTATTGTTTTTTTATAATTCATCTATCGAATTTTTATATTTATGCCAAAATATGGCTAAGTTAATTTTTACATTCTTTTACAATTATATTTAGTATTTTTAAGATTAAATTGCACATAATTGCAATATTAGCCATGGTAAGGTTTAATTATGTTTTATATGCATCAAATTAGATCCTATATTTTTATATTGTTATTTATCTATTATAAATAACTTTATTGCTTTTAATTTATTTTTCAAAAACTATTTACTATTTTTTATAAATTAAAATATGAAAATTGGCTATTTAAATAACAGTCCATTTGTATTTCAATAATAGCCTAAATCAAACCCCAATTCCCAATCCTATTTAACCTATAGGACGAATCCCAAACCAAATTTTATAATCTGACCCACATATCCCATTCAATCTGGACCGTTGATCATTTAGATCAACGGTCCCCATTTCCCCTTCCTAAAATAAACCCAGACGACCCCCAACCTAATTCATTTCCTACCAACCCGCCACCCTTGAATCCTTTTTCCTCTCTAATTCTCTCTTCAACCTCACTCAAAACCTAGCCTCCACCACCCAAACTAACCCTAATCCCCTTCGATCGTCATCCAATCCGTGGACTCCCATGGTTGTTTGAGACGTGTACTTGTCTCCTACGTCTCCTGGTGGCCCGCTTATGTGATTTTGTGAAAAGATCTCGAAGAGATCTAGTCCAGTCCTTGTTTAACTTCTATCCATGGTCTTTTTCCAGCCATCCATGGTTGTTCGAGTCAAATCCATAGCTTTTTCGGCTAAAAATGCTATATATTTTTCTATCTTTTTAGATATGTGATGGATCTATGGGTTTCTTAAGGTTTTCACTTGTTTCCCTCAAATGTTTCTCCGATTTCAGAAAGTTTCTTTATTTTTCAAACTAAGGTTTCAAAACCCTTTTTGCAAAACACATTTTCTTTCTGATTACTATGACTTTAGCATGATTAAACATTACCTGAATCTTTCCTTTTTGCTCGATTCATTTTTCGTCAAGAAAACGTAATATTTCTGGCTTCTATTCGAAGTTTAAATTCATTTGCGACATGTTTGCATGACTATCATGAACATTCTAGGCTTCATGTGTGTTTTATATGCTATTGTGCTTCCTGTTTTGATTTGTTCTTAAGGTTTCTTTGATTTTTCCCAAACACGTGTTATTTATAGGTCCAACTATTTGTTTTCGTTCACATAATTTATGTTGATTCTTGATAATCTCTTTAAACCTAAATCTTTGATTTGTGTATTTTCCTTATACCCTGTACTGATTTTTCAAAATTGCTTCCTTACTGTTGTGATACTTTCCTTAGTTAATATTGATTCCTTGTGGTTTTCAATCTCATCTGCGATTCTTTGAACTAATTTTTAGAATCAATGGTACTCTACCTTGTTTGTGTGTTGTTAGTTAACGAACATTTTCCTTGTGATTAAACTATTCTGTATCTGGCCCTTATTACATACTATATACTTTTATTATTCTTATTATCGTAAAATCAGTCTTACAAGCAATTCTTTTCCTTATTTGATACAACTTGTACCTGTTTAAACTATGACTCCTGATTGAAGGGAGTCCAGGTTTTTAAATGATTCTGATTTATATTATTTCTATTGTTATGCTAAGTCAGTACTTATTATCTTTTTTTCCTGCCTCTTCTCAAAAACTATAAATACACTACACTCTCTTCTTTAAGGACATTAATAATTAGTTTTGAACACACACATATACACTCAAACTCAGTCTTCTTTCTCTACTATTTGTGCTACTGCTTTGTCTAGATGGCTGAAAGCCAAGACTATACTATGAAACTATGATTGCTTTACTTTTTCTGTACTTTGATTCTTTAACTGGTATGTCCCTTGTTCAAATCCTAAAACTCAACTCTATGTGTTCCCTTGTTTGTCAATCCCTGTCTCTTTCTACACTTATTTAATGGCTCATGTTGTTGAATTGCATTTCTTGTTTACTGTTTTACATAGCATGCCTAAAATTCTTCCCTTCCTTGTTCAAATATAATCAACATGTTTACTTGTTCCTGTTTATGTACCTCAACTAGTATGTCTCCCAATGTACTTAATTAATATTAATTCATGACTGATTACCTATAATAGGTCCCCCTGCATGACAACTCCTATACCCTGTCCCTATGTTTATTAGTGTTATAATTTCAAGAATGATTCCTTTGAAGTAGTTGTTTGTGTTTTGAAGACTAATTATCCCCAACTCACCCCTTGTATTTGCTGGTGTATGTGAATTTTATTCTCAGCCATCATTATGTATTTCTGATTTGGGTCCTATATGTCCCCAACCCTTACTTCCTTGTTTTTAACTGCTGAAGCTGTACTACTCTCTAAACTTGTTTTGTGTGTGTTGTTGTTGCTCCTATCCCGTTTCCCTTAAAAAAAACTATTTTCACAAAGCAACTCTTCTACTGTTCTGCAAACCTATTTCAAACATGTTGTTTTTCCAAAGCTTTTTTCCAACCCAACTCCTTTAAATTTGTGTCAAGCACTCTCACATGTACTCTTAGAATACTAGGTTCTACCTCTTTCATGTGAGCCTTGCCTTGGGACCCTTGAGCTCTTTCTGAAATTGGACATATAAGAGTCGGCCCTTCCACACTGCACTCACTCTATTTAGTTTTGCAATCTAGTTGAGAGCATTGCCCGGGATCCCTCGAGGTCCTTGGGAAAATCTGACACACTTAGATAGGAGAAAGGGTATGGAACAATAATGGCATTTAAGGTGGTTTATTACATATCTCAGAGAGGAAGTCCTAATCAGGCTTCCTATAGTTGTACCTTCTAATTTTCCATTTCTTATGTAATTCAATCACATGGTCCGTAATAACTTGTAAACGAGTATAAGGCCGGCTAGTGAAAAGGGATGGGAAAATATGCATGTTATAGTAGTTAAAGGCTAGAAAACATGTTTTTAGGTTTATATTCTTAATTTTGAAATAGAAGCTATGCTTAGGATTCCTACATGCATTAGAAATCATATTCTTAGGACCCATGTTTCTTGCTTCAACACTTCATTTATTAATCTTTTATCACTTGGAAATCCTGCTCCTTAGACTAACAATACTAGCATATAAGATGTTACGCTTGTACTTTCAGAAAATGTATTCTACAACTCTTGTGCACATTAAGAATTCATGCCTTTAGGTCCCATATTTATTGTTTCAACATGTGCACCCTTAAAAAAAATCATGTGTTAAAAATCTGCTAATTTGCACTTTGTTATTATGTTCTACCCTGCTATGTGCATTTAGAAATCGTGCTCTTAGGAAATTCTGCAGTCCTACCATGTGTATTTAGGAATCCTGCTCTTAGGATTCTACATCATGAGTTTTTATACACGCATCTTAGATACCATGTTTTAGTATCTCACTTGTACTTGCATTCACTCTTAGTTGACTGTTGATTATAAAAGGGGTAAAAACAGCTTCACACTTGATTATCCTGTTTAAAATAACTGGTAATAGTCTCTGCATTCGTGTCAACTAGAACAACATGCTTATAGGGTAAAATAATTTCCAGACCGTCCTTTAATAATTTTGAATAACTGATGCATATTGCTTTACTCCTAGGCAAGCCTTGGGTAATAACTTGAATAAAATTAGAACTGCCTTTGTTTAATTATCAAATGTTAAAATCAGCAGGCAAACCTGATTTAGACTTTTTTTCTAAGTCATGTAATGAATATGGTTCTGATGTTATCACTTAGACACCCTGCTTCAGGATTCTGAATTCAGACTTTAGTTGTGAATGAGTCATGCTATCTTTATGCATTATTTGTAGAGGTATACATGAGCCTTCTGCTTGCTTATATGACCCCCCCCCCCCCCCAAGTGCAGTCTTATATGTTTTGTATGCTGCTTTACTATTTTGTCCTTTAAACCTAAGGGTCTACCTTGAACCTCCTTCTTATAGGAATATAAGTCCTAAATTCCTCGTGGACTAACAGGAAGGGACAGGTAATAGCGTGCAACAAGGGTCGAGGCCAACCTTCTCTTTAATTACCTTTATAGGGTCGGAAAGGATAGATATGGATATGACCAGTATACTAATACCACGTTTAGACTCTATCTTTGAGGAGTGTCATACCGAATATTGCATTGACGTGATCCATATTAAAAACAAACCAAGGACAACCCATTTACATTCATAAGCATGCTTAGATTGTAACTCTTCTCAAAACCTTGCTTTCATAATCATTTTCAAACACTTGTGTAATTAAACTTAAATCCCCTAATATTTGAGGCTTACTTGTTTATTTGCTAATTGCACAAATTCACAAAAACTGTCTAGCGGGGAACCACATTAGTGGATCTTGAGGGATGCCTAACACCTTCCCCTTGGAATAACTCAAGCCCATGCCCTGTCTCTGGCTATCCGACGTAGTTATAAATGAACCCTATATGTGTCATAATGCACCTCAAATCATTAGGTGGCGACTCTTCAAAAAATTGCAAAACCCCATTTCCCAAAAAGAATGAGTTGTCCCATGCCAAAATTTCATGAGCCTGATTTCCGCGGGAGGAAAAAAGGGGGTGCGATACAATGTTATATCAATACACACCCAAGTTCGATCCTTAAAGCATCGCAATATACCACAAACCCATTTGTACCCTCTGGTAGGGTCAATACCGGCACCATAGTCAATTTTGATTTCAACTCGTGTAAGCTCCTTTCACAACCACCGGACCATTGGAACTTAAACACTTTCTGTGTCAATTTAGTCAACGAAGAGGCAAGAGTAGATAACCCCTCCACAAATTTTCTCTAATACCCGGCCAAACCCAAGAAACTATGAATCTCTGTTGGAGTTATAGGTCTATGACAATTCTTCACCGCTGCAATCTTTTGAGGACCAACCTTAATTCCTTATCTAGAGACGACATGACCCAATAGTGTGATAGATTCAAGACAAAATTCACATTTGAAAAACTTCGAATACAACTAGTGCTGACGAAGAGTCTACAAAACTCCCCTGAGGTGATCGCATGATCCTCTCGACTCCGTGAATGCACAAGGATATAGCTGATGAGCACTATCACAAATGAGTCAAGAAAAGGATTGAAACCCCGATTCAAAATATCCATGAAAGTTGTCGGGGCATTTGTTAGCCCAAAAGGCAGCACTAGATATTCAAAGTGCCCATACAGGGTCCTAAAATCTATTTTCAGAATATCCTGCTCCATAATCTTCAACTGGTGAATACCCTGAGCGTAAATCAATTTTAGAGAAGCACTTAGCACCCTATAATTGATCAAACAAATCATCTATCCTTGGTAGTGGGTACTTGTTTTTAATTGTGACTTTATTGAGCTGCTGGTAGTCAATACACATCCGTAGTGACCTATCCTTCTTTCTTACAAAGAGAATCGATGCGCCCCAAGGCGGCGTACTCGGTTGGAAGAAGCCCTTCTCTAACAAATCCTTCAATTGTTCCCTTAGCTCTTTCAATTCTGTCGGTGCCATTCTGTAAGGCGGAATAGATATAGGTAGGTGGGATCCCAGGGAGCTCATCTGGAAAAACATTAGGAAAGTCATTCACAACTGGCAATAGACTCAAGTATAGGTGCATAAGCATCAGTGTTTGTGACCCGAACCGAATAATAGATACACCCCTTGTTAATCATCTTCATGGCCTTAAGGTAAGAAATAAACCAACCCTTTGGCACCAAATTATCCCCCTTCCATTTAACAACCAGCTTATTAGGAAATTCAAGCCTCATAGTTCTAGTTCGGCAATCAAGTTTGGAAAAACATGATTAAAGACAATATATTCCCGCTATTACATCAAAATCAAACATCTCCAATTCAATGACATCGGTCATGGTATCCGGCCACATACCGTGCAACACAATCTCTATAAAACTGCGCGACCATAATAGATTCACCAACTGGAGTAGATATAGAGAACGGCCCATGAAGTTATTTTGGTTCTATCATAAATGCCATAGAAACATAAGGAATAACATAGTTCAAAGTCGAATGGGGATCAATAAGATCATGCACATCATGTGATTGGACAGCCAATATACTTGCAACAACAATTAGAGAAGTCTCTACACTCTGGCGACCACTTATAGCATACAAACGGCTTGGTCCTCCCGAACTCTGTGCACCACACCTACTACATCATGCCATGTAGGAGTGCCTCAAGCTGGAGAGGATGTTGAGGAGGTAGCAGCTACTGAACTGGATAGCAGTGTTGCGCCCCTCCCCGTGCCCTGGCGAAAGAACGACAATCTCTCTGAATACGACCCCTCAATCTGCACCCATAGCATATAGGTAAGTCCATGTAGAAGACCCCCAAGTGCATCTTCCCACTCCTGGGGAATGGGGGCCTCTACTACTGTTGGAATCTCCCTCCTAACCGACCCTATCAGTGGAGTCCCCTGCTACCCTGACTGGGACTGAAACGACTCCACTATTGCTGACTGGGCCCAGATGGCGATGCACTGGCTGAAGAGTGATCAAAGGACTCGGTGGTCCTGATGACCTTCCCCTGAATGCTGACCTACCTCCACCAAATGAATGTCCAATGTTTCCCGTTGACTGGGCCTTACTACTACGCTCTCGCTCCATTATGTTCTTCAACTTACGGTTCTTTGTAGCTTGAGGAAATGCCACCATCTTTCCCTAGTTCATATCACAATTCAAGGTAGTTGTGGAAGCCTCATTAATAACCAAGGGACTAAGGCCCTGCACAAATCGGCGCACTCTAGCCTCCGTAGTGGGCATTATATGGATAGCATACTTGGACATGCGCACGAACTAGTATGGTACTCCCACACACTCTTACTTCCTTGTTTTAGGTTCTCAAACTCAGTGGCACAGGCTGCCTTAGTCTCAGCAAGCAAGAAATGATCCATGAAAGCATTTTCAAACTCATTCCACCTCGCTTGAGGGCTCCCCTCCTCACGAGAATCATCCCACATCTCAAACCATGAATAGGCCACCCCCTTCAGGCAGTAGGAGGCCAATTCAAATCCCTCTGTCTCAGTAGAACGTGTAACTCAGAGAGTCTTGTGCATCTCATCAATGAAATCTTGGGGGTCCTCCTCGAGATTAGTACGTGTAAACACTCAAGGACCTAACTGAAGAAACATGTCACCCTCAAACCAGTAGAATCCCCTTGTTAACTAAAAGAAGTGTGTGCAACATTATATATCTGGGCCTAGGAAGCCACTATCTGAGCCAACATCTGTATGGCTCCCCTAAGATCCCCATCAGAAATATTGGGACTGGAAATTAGGGCTGAAGGTGGAACCAAAATATCAGTAGGAGGGATAGTTGTGTCCTCAGTAGGTGTAGGAACTAGTCTGCACTAGTTAGGTGTAGTGGAATCATGCAGTGTAGTAGTCGGGAGAATATTCTCGCCCCTCGGGTACTCAATCGCATCATCAAATAAATAATTGGTTGCCACTCCTGGGGCGGGATTGGCTCCGTGGTTAGTTCTTGATTTCTTCTTAGGTGCCATGTACTGAAAATTAGAGCAAAGCACGAGTTAGGGGAGAGCAGTCTCACATTCAGCTCTATCACACGATATAGAACATCAAAGAAGGGTATTATTCCTAAATATTCAAGTAGCCCCCTTAATTATAGATTTGGCCGACAACACACCAATAAGAAGGGCTCTACTAGACACGGCTCCAAGATATCCTAGGACACTTTAAAACCTTAGGCTCTCATACCAAGTTTGTCACATCTCAAACGCGAGCAGCGCGACTGGCGTTCAACCGAGTGAACTCAGTTGAGCAATCCTGTTAGATACTTCCTACCCAATTCACTCATGAACAAAGAGAAGACATATTTTCATTAATTAAGAGCGAGATCATGTATAAAATACCAAGTCACTTTCATTAGTTACTTCTTTTCAAATTCTCAAAATATACACATTTACATAGTCTAATGTGGAACAATGATTCAAAACGTAACACGAATTGTTTGACTCTCCCCAACACCCACAAATAGCACACACTATGTCAATGGAGCCTCTAATAATTACAAGAAGTACAATAGTAGTGCCAGCAACAAGGCTCTAACTATACCTTAAAACATGATAAGAAATGAACAAAAGATACTTGACCTCGGAATGAAATGGGGTTCACCAAGTCTGCTCGGAAAGGATGCATGGCTATCGCTAATCAACATCACCTGCTATGGGACCAACTGCATCCATTTAAAGATGTAGCACCCTCGGCAAAAAGGACGTTAGTATTTTTGAATAGTACTAATATGTATAACTAAATACCACCTCAATAGAATAAACAATAATGCAAGTAAGGACAATCATAATATCAATTAAATCATTGAACATACCAAACATCAAATAAGGGATAAGATAAGTTTTTAATTATATTTTAAGTCGGGGAAGTCTTTAGTACCAATATTCCACAATTTGCCATTTCGATTTCGATTCCCAATACAGTCACCACCATGTGTACGGCATGGAATCTGATCAACACTCGATCTGTTAGGCCATCTCATATTAGACATCAACCGCAATCACGATTTCAATTACAGTTTTCCAATAAAGTCACCACCATGTATACGAAATGGCATCCGATTACGATTCCGATCGGCTACGCCATCTCATAAGAGACATCAACCACAGTTATAATTTCAATTATAATTTCCAATAGAGCCACCACCACATGTATAGCCTGGTGTCTGATGAAGATCCGATCGACTAGGCCATCTTATAAGAGACATCAACCACAACTATATTATTTCACTTGGCACGTTGGCTATACTTCATATTTCACTTTTAGTATTTCTCACTTTATATCTCATATTTCGTATTTTGTACACGCTTTTTTTACTTTCAATAATTATCTTAGATTTCCAATAATACGACATGTCTACTCATGACATTTAAGAACATATATGAACTAATAAGAGTCTTAGGCACATCGAAATTTCTTACACAATTATCATCAGTTTTCATTTGAAACACAACTTGATGTCAAAGCATTTGGACATGAAACCCATACTTTGAACTCATTCTTCCAATAAGAGCACAACATAACAAGAGCATTTAAATTACATATTGAACATGGATATCTTTTGGCACAAGCTTATTCGGAATATTCAATTTACAGTGAGCAACTTGGGACTTACATATATATTATAGGGTTCAATTCTAAGAAAACAGTTTAACCATACATATCTCAATTGAGCTTCCCTAAACTCTAAAATGTCCCAGAAATCTTAGCAACACCAATCTATTTTAGAAATATAATAAGTTGAACTAAAATTATGGAGGATATCATGATTCTAGCTCATTTGAGCACTTTATCAACCATTAGATGTGCATCAAGGCTTTAAGGTTCTTTTATGAAAGACTTCATCATCCCACAACCTATTCTTTACCATTTTTAGCTCACAATCCTCATACAATATTTTATCACACATGCATGCAAGATAAACACCTCCCTTACCCAAGAATTATCTTGCTAATTATCCATTTTTGGTTAACTTTTGAAATTAAGGGCTAGGGTATATATTCTTACCTCTAGGATAAAGACTTAGTGAATCTTCGTTGTTAATCTTCAATGATGGATAATTGATTGAAGATCATCCCCCCTTCCTCCCCCCCCCCCCCCCAACTCTAAGCACTCTCTCTCACTCTAAAGGTATCAGATTTTGCAGGAAAAAAAAGGTCCACAATGCTTATAGAACAAGATTGAGTCGGGTTATAAAAATAGAAGAATGGATACTCCGAAATTCCAGACCGGGCTACAGACCAGGCTAGGCACGCTCTGTAGCGAGCTATGGACCAGGATTTGCAAGCGTTATAGCAAGCTATAGACCAGGCTTCGTGATGGATATAGCACGGTCTAGAGCGCTACAGACTTGGCATTGCGAGGGATATAGCACGGTCTTGCGCGTTACAGACCTTGCTTCGCGAGGGATATAGCACATTCTAGCGCTCTACAAGCTGGGTTCATTTAGCGTAACTGTGTTATTATTCTAATTTTTGAAACTGCACTTCCTAATATTAGAAATAATTAGTCATTAACAAACTTGGCATACGATGAGTGATGTCATTAAAGTAGAATTTCGTTGTTGAATGAGGTTTTAAACTTATTATGTTTCCTAATCTTAAGTTGTATTGGAATTTATTTTTATTGTGTTGGAATTTTACATATGTTTAAGTCTTTTTTTTGGGGGGGGGGGGGGGGGGGGGGGGGGGGGGTTTGAAATTGTGTTATATTTATAGTTCTAATTCACTTGTTTTAGTAGAATTGGCTTATTATTTCACATTGTATGTTGTTCATTTTTTAATAAAAATTGATAGCTTGATTTGTCAAACATTACATAATGTTTATGATATTATCTTTATAAATATTGATTTATTTTATCAAACATACATTCTGTATGCATGCAAAAGTTATTGAATTTAACTTCAATAAAATAATTTGGATTATTTTAAATTTAAGATATACTAGTCCAAATAAATATTGCGGGCTAATATAATTGAATTAATTCCTTAAGTCCAATAAATATTGACTAGGCTGGCCCATTTAGGTGGGCTACAAGTGATGAGCCCACTTTATTAGGCCCAATATGTCATCTTCCTAGAGGCCTAATTTGGTGTCACTTGTCAAATGACGTGGCACGCCAAGTCAAACCAAAGAGCCAATAGGATCATGCCACATGTTAAAATGACAAGCCATGCCCAGTCAAATTAAAACAACAACAACTACTACCCAGAAATGTCCCACAATGTGGGGTCAAATTAAAAAGCCAATAAAATTGCCGCACATGTGCAATTGACATGTTCTAGCCAATCAAATGCACCTTTGTCACGTTTCAATCTAATTGGTCAAAAAGAGTGTTCTCATCACAACTCTTGCATTCCACAACAACAAATAGGGATCTTTATAACTCAGAAAATGGACTAGAAGTTATAAAAAGAAGCAAGAGAGAGCTTGTGGATCAAAACCGCAAATTTATCTACGGGTTTCAAGCTTCAAGCAATCAAGTTCAAGTCCATGAAATCAAGTTCGAGCTCAGACGAAGAACAAATCAAGATTCAAGGAGTACAGGTTCAAATCAAAATTAGTGCTAGTCGAATTTAATATCATCGTTCGTGGCAACAAATTATAGATTTAAGATCAAGTTCAGAGGCTCTTGAATTTATTTACTATTAAAAAGAAGAATCAGAGGAATCATGGAGATTGTAATACTCACATTATTTAAAATTAAATACTATGACTGTTACAATATTTTTCATCTGATTTTATTTTCTCGATGCAATTTATTGTCTACACAGTCCATGATGTTCTTACAAAATATATATTTTTAGTTTTTATAATTAAATTAAATTAAACATTATTAATCTGAAAATATATAAAATTATTTTTACAATATTAGTTATAAATATATGATTATTTAATTATATATTCAGGAAAAAATATGCATCTTAAATACCAAATATAATAATCATTTATAGTTATAAAAAAAAATTATTTATAGGCATATATTTATTATTTTTAACTTTTAAATTTTGATAATTAATTTAACATTTAATCCAACTATGTAATTACACTTGTGCAACCAAACAGTATGCTTGTAATTATATTATAATTATATTGTGACAAAGAAACATGTCATTGTAATTACTAGACTGTGTAATTACAAGGATGCATAATTATTACCTTATCAATTCTAATTATGGGATGGCTTTCCAAACATATCATAGGTTTCATGCTTAGCAAGTAATTACTTGGTAAAACAAACAAGCCAAACTGTACAAGTTACCTCCAAATTCAATTATATAGTGGCTTTCCAAACACGCTCTAAATTTGTTCATAAATATTTTCTTCTAGAGATGCGACCTCATAAATCATTTGGAAGAAAAAAGGATAGTCTACAAGGTTCATAACAACTCTTGTTGGTTACGCTTACCGCATAGCCAACGCTTGGATACTACGTCATCGCATTCACAACATTCTTTCCTTCCCCCACCCGGCTCCCTACCCCAAAGAAAAAGAACCAAAAAGAATGAAAAGTATGATATCATACCACTTGAACAAAATTAAAGCTATGAGAGCAACTTATCCAACCATCTTGGAATATAGAAAGTGTCGAAAAGAAACATATTATTTCTAAATGCATTGTATTTTCTCTGAAACATAATACTACACTCAAATACATAATTGACCCACTACAGGTTGCTCGAAACCATCATTGGAGAATAATGAGGGAGGACCAGATACAAATCCAATATTTTGATTTCTATGTATCAATATTCTGGTTTTCTTCATCTTCTCCGTTGATCCCGGTAGGGTCCTTCATCCTCCTGGTCCTTCAAGAAGCCTAGGAAAGCAAGAAAACCGAAAAAGAAGAACCCACCTTTCCAATTGCCTCCACCACCCCCACCTCCACCTCCGCCGCCATCATCATCACGAGGGGGAAACCCAGACCCACCATCATCCAGTGCAGGAGATTTTTCCTTACCTGAATCCAGTGTCGACGTATTAGTGCCCACATGATAGTCTGCACTGGATCTTTTATAAATACAAGCATGGCTGTTGATTTTGTGTTGATAAACTTTCGGAAACCCATTGGTTAAGTAAAGGCTAAACGGATGCTATGATATTTTTACAGCAGCAGGGCAGAATGCAGACACTACTAACCATAAGTATAACAGTCAAAATAACTAAAATGTAAAACACAAATTGTTTCCATTTGTTCCATCAGTTGCTATAAAGAACATCAACAAATTACCTTGAACTGGTGCAACTGTAATGGTTGATTGTTCCCGTGTGACCGTCTGTGTCTGGCCTTCAGCACATCTGGCATTCTGCGTTGATGCAAGAAACAAGCGTTGAACAGAGATACTACTAGCACGATAGATTCAATGATGCAGCAAAATAAATCAAATACTGAATGCAAGTAATAGTAGGCGCAGCAAGACTAACTAATGACAAACATACTAGCTGCAGTAATATACATACTAACTGAACGGAATACCGAATACTGAACGATATTAAAGTAATTAAATCAACTTTCAGATTTTCTTGCCCGTAATGCGTTATAACCACTTTCAAGTAATAAACAAACATATGTCTTCAAATGTCAACCATCCATATCAATAAACAATAAGTGGCAAATAGATAGGCTAATATATTTGTTGTAGTAAATGCAGTTGATTTTCAATATATACTAACTGCACAATCCTGCTTCGCACACTGAACTGCACATATGGAGACATAAGCCAATGTGATTACTATGTGCCATAAACAGCTACTTGCTGTAGCATTCTGAAGCTCTGAAGCTTCTCGAAGCAAAAATCACACAGAATTAATAAGAAATTACAGAACCACTAGAATCACTATAGGCGTGTAATAAGCAGGCACTCCTAGCAATTACACAAACACAAGCACTCAAGAGACTGTTACCAAAGCAGCAGAACATATTATTGAAGCACGCTTTTGTTGGACACGACTTATCAAGCGTCTTCTGCTGTTAATGACTTGAGACTGCATGCAAAGCGGCTGGAGGCCAGCAGGAACAGATACTATTGGCTTGAATTGCTTATCCCCTGCTCTCACTGTGACAATGATATCCAATTATTAACAATTAAGAGAGAACAAGCAACAGGATGAGCAGCAAATTTTCAAAAGTATTATGCTAGCATTGGATTTTAAACTATCAAATGTTTTGATCACATCTTTGTCAAACCTTAAACACAAATGTTAAATTGGCACTTCAAAAATACCATCACACTGAATTAACTACAAAATCAAAGACGAGATTTGTTTTACTTTTTATTTTTTTTCTTTTGACAATCAAAACAAAGACAAAAGATTTGACTAAAAGGATGCATCTCAGACTTCCATGGTGTTAAGCAGCACAAAATTCGGAAATCATAAACCAAAATTTTCACTTCTACCGATTTTCTGTATATGAAAGTATTATATATTTGACTGTGAGAGGATGAGTGCAAATTGATGTTTTCATAGAGAGAAGAGAAAGCTAAAGCTAAAACAGTGTACTTGTATATGCAAAACAGCAACTGATATATTACAAGAGGAATAGAGGTCACTACTTGATGTGCCTATCTGCCTTAATTCCTACAGCACATACACAATAATGCCAATCAGATATTTTACATCTAATCCGGTTTCGTAACGTATTCAGAGCTTCGAATCAGAGAGAGTTGACAGTCCATCAGATTCGTCGGGAGCATGAGGGGAAAGTTCTATGGTTCTCACGTTTAGAAGAAACCTGCAAGATGGGAGATAGAGGAGTTCTACAGGTTGATGGCGTTACTCTATGGGCAAACCAAGCCTCACCGTAATAGTGACTCATGGAGATGGGTTTACCAGAGTTTGTTGGTGAGAGAGGAGACACATTTTCTGCATTTATTGATTTGTATTCCTAGGGCTCCTAGGAAGGTGTTTTTCTTTTGCATGGTTGGCAGCAAGAGGAACGATTCTGACAGCTGAGGATGTGAGGAAGTGAAGTATTACACATATCAGCTGGTGCTACTACATGTGCAAATGTTTGGGCGAAGAAGTTGATCATCTACTGTTGCATGGTACAGTAGCATCGGGTCTGTGGAGGGTGGTCCTCAATTTCTTTGGTGTTCAATGGGTGATGCCAGGTAGTGTTAACAGTGTTAAAAACAGGGTGAAGCGAGGAAAAGCGACAACCCCCATTTCGCTTAAAACGAGAAGCTAGAAGCGAAGCGCTCGCTTTTTTGAAGTGAAGCGGAATTTAAAAAAATATATATTAAAATAAATACTGCATAGACAACACATGTAACTGTAAGCAAATGTTTAATACTTCAATGTAAAAACTAAAGAGTAACATCAATTAAAGCACAAAATGAGCATCCTATAGTTCTACAAGATTGTCAAGCGAGATGCGACATTTGGATAACCATCGATTAGATGCGCTTTTTGACGATAGATTCCCCCGTTTGAAATCTTGTCACAAAAAAGATATCTAATTGTCATCTTGTTGGTCTCGCTAACTCTTGTCGAGTAAGCCCAAGCAGAGTCTTTCCTATTTTCTTTTGGTGCCATTAAAAGAACAACTACATAACATATAAGAAAAGGCAATAAAAACTAAAAAACTGTGAAAGAAGAACTGAAGGTAAAAAAAATTGTTGCTGGATTCTGGAAAAGAACCGAAGGTAAAAAAAATTCGACAGTATTTCGCTACTATTTGGACGTTGAAACAACGAATCATCACATACCTGTTGCTGGAATCTCTGCTGAAGAACCCTAGTCGCAGAGACTCTCAGATGCTCTGCTGGTTGTGTTTAATAATAGAACACTGAAACCCCTTCTTTTTTAATCAAATAGGCTGGCAGCGATTTAAAACAAAGAAGCGCTCGATTCGATTGCTTCGCTTCGCTTGGTCGCTTCTTTCTTTTTAGTGGGAAGTGGTCGCTTTTTCCTACCTGAGTCGCTTCACATGGCAGAAGCGAGGAAGGGGTCGCTTTGCTTCGCTTCTCGCTTTAAGCGAGGAAGCAACCGCTTTTTCTAACACTGACTGTTAAAGATATGTTGCAAAGCCGGGCAAGTAGACGTAGGAGAAGAAGACAACGGCATGGAAGGTTGCTCCATTCGCTCTTATGTGGATCGTATGGAGAGAGAGCGAAACATGAGAGCTTTTAAGGGGATTCTCAATGAGCTAACCAAGAGAAGTTGATCCATTAATGTTTAACTGGATCAGGGATTGAAAAAGATTTTGCACATTTGAGGAATAGCCTTTTGTCTTTAATTGCTTTTTGGTGCACCCGCGAGATTCTTACTCATATAGATAATTGGGTATCTCTCGTAGAGAATCATGTTTTGTAGTAGATTTTCTACCTTTTGGTATACCTTTTGTATACGGGAGTTTTCCCTTAATAATATCAATAACCTAGTTAAAAAAACAAGGATTCTCAATGAGCTAACCAAGAGAAGTTGATCCATTAATGTTTAACTGGATCAAGCATCACTGTGTGATCCTAATTACATGGATATTAATTATGACATCCCTTATCTAAAAAGACATGCAGAGGCACTTAGTTAAAAGAATCAATAACGGGATATACACAAACATACCTATTGGCAAAGTAACTGCACTCATAGTGGTACTAGCGGTTGACAACATCTTTTTTTGCAATAACTCTGGGTCTCCCTGAGACCGAACTCCTATAATCCTGCATTCCAAAAGGAAAAGTACATATGCAATCCATATGGAATAATAATTGCACTTGCAAGAGGATACCAACAAAAAAAATGCTTGTAATGGAAATGGAAAACCATTATCGCCTCAGGCGCACTACAAGTGTTCTCAGTTGGCAAAATGAAACAACCAACAAAGGGGCGGTGGTGCCCAATATCAGCAGTAAATGACTTCATTCGATCATCTGAGTTTCATGAGTGTTTGATAACACTAAGCAGTGAAGCTTTTGGTGTATCAAGAGCGAAAGGAACCCCTCATATATTTTGATGGAATCTCAACTCCAACACACACTGAAAAGGCTTTTTGCTTAGTTAATCTTTGAAGTTGGAATTATCTTAAGCATGAACTTATAATAGCCCGTTTGGCCAAGTTGCAAAAATTAGCTTATTTTGAGAAGTGCTTTTTCTCAAAAGCTTTTATCAAAAGTACTTTTGGTGAGAAGCAGTTTATGTTTGGTTAATTAGATTGAAAAGCACTTCTGAGCGGCAATTAGTGTTTGGTCAAGCTGTAAAAAACTGCTACTAAGTGTATTTTTCTCAAAAGTGTTTCTCAAAAAAGTGCTTTTGGAGAAAAGCTACTTTTTTCTGCTTCTCCTCAAAAGCACTTTTTTCCTTCCAAAAGCTTGGCCAAACACCTCAATTTCTGGCCAAAACTGCTTTTGGCCAAAAAAAAAGCACTTTTGGCCAAAAAGAAGCTTGGCCAAACAGGCCTCCAGTTAAAGTTTTTGGATTTTGTTGGCTCTGATCAACTGTCGTGAGCTAACATTATCATCTCTTTTGTACTCCCTTTTGCATCTACTTGATGCCATTTAATGATATTTACTTACTTCATCAAAACAAATAAAACACTAACAGTGAAGCTTATACGTATACAGAAAATCAGTAAATATTTTTTTCAGTACACTATTAATCCTGAAAAGGTACAGTTACAGCTCAGTGAGGCAACTAAAGTTCTACATTACAATTTTCCAGATTATATTTCCGAAGGTAACAAAATACCACAAAATTAGGAAATGCATTTAGAAGGTCAATTCTGTTTTAACTGCCTACAGCAAACCACAGTTTCTCGCGCATCCCTTTTTCTATACATCCGGCTCTCTTAATAAGACATTAGAAACTTCATCTTGGGCACTATGAGAAAGTTAACAAGGAGGATAAGATGCATATGGGGGGGGGGGGGGGGGGGGATAAGCAATCAACATGTCCATCTTGACCTTTTATAACTCAGACATCTAGAAACAACCACCATTGAACCTAAACTTCACACTGAAGCAGATCAGTTAATAATTCAAAGCCTGAGAAACAAGAGCTTTATTCATCGAAAAGGCAAAAAATTGGATCCAAACATTATTTGCTTTTTTCGCTGCTAGCCCCATAATCTGGAGGAAACAGTTATGCATCCCAAGGTCATATATCTTCAAAAATAGCAGTAAAGTCAAACTAAAATAACAAACTTAATTGAATGTGTAGGTGGCAATCTTATAAAAATGTAACTACAACAGACTCCAGATCAGATGCAACAAGCATTCTGTTGCACAACCAAATAGAAATCACCAAACTATTACTTCTTAAAAGGAGGCTCATAGTGACTCCAATAGGAGCATAGGGTCTACTAAGTTAATTAATCTGGATATTAGCGGTTTACACTGGATTTTACCAACAGTGTCTATAATTTGTTAAACGTTCTTGAGCCGAGGGTCTTTTGGAAACAGCCTCTCTAGCTTCATAAGGTAGGGGTAAGGTTTGTGTACACACTGCCCTCCCCAGACCCCACTTGTGAAATTTCACTGGGTTGTTGTTGTTGTAGTGTCTATAATTCGCCTTGCAAGTAATTTTGGGTCTAAGATTTTGTTGGTTTTAAGGTTTTACTTCCAGTTTCAAATTGATATTTACTGAAGGATTATTTTCAGGCGCTGACAGCTTAAGATTCTGTTCCTCATCTGCCTTGATGTACTCGTGTAGTACAACAACAATAACAAAAACAAAAAAAACTGTGAATTCCCACAAGCGGGCACATACTCATGTAAACAAAACAAAAAAAGGTCTGACGTGGTGCGTACTTCCAGCAAATTCTTTAAAATAAAATAAAAACTAGTTAATATAGAATATACCAATACCAAATGCCAACTATAAGACATAGCAATATTGAGGTAATTAGGCTTAGCATCCATAAAGCTCTAGTTTGTACTAAAACTTTCCAGGGGTTCACCCACATAGTATGTCAAGAACAAACTCAATTTCTACCATAGAACACTCCATATTATATAGCATAGCAAAAGTAAGTGTCTATAAAACCGATTACGAGTATTCAAATTGCACAATTTTCATTACTTCCAACAAGGCATAGGCACTTCCAAAAACAACAGTCAAAAGGTCCTATACTACACCTTTTTTCAATTTAATTTAATTAAAACATACCTTAACATAATCTTTCCTCTATATAAAATAACAACCTTCCACCCCAAACCGGGAAAAAAAGAAAGAAAAGACACGACCAATACCATAAAACCCCAACAAAACTCCACCGATATTCAATAGCAAGATACAACCTTTTTATAAAGTAAAGTAAACCCAAATAATAATTCACATAAAAAAGAAAGACAAACCCAAAAAACGAAAAAGAAAGAGGTGAAAAAATGGGTTAAACAAACCTTTTTCAGATACACAATAGAAGGAGAGCGAAATTAGACTCTGCCAATATAAAGAGAGGAAAATTATTTGATGTTTTGTTGGGCTGATGGTTTATTGAAGGGGAAGGAATGACGAAGAGGGGAAGGAAGAGATGATTACTTGGATAGGAGTTTTGTTTTGGGATGAAAAAGGTTATGGGTTCGGGTAAACCGTCTGTGTGCTAAGACCCGTTTTAGCTAGTAGAGTTTTTTTTTTCACTTTTCACAATATGCACAAGGTTAAATATGTCCCCTTAAAAGTATAATATTATCCTCTATTATAATATTAATTCTGTTATGAAATAATATAAAAGACAAGAACAATAACTCAAGAACAAGAGCAAATAGAGAGAGAATAGGGAGAGAGAGAAGTATTCTTATTAATACTTGGGGTGATTTACAATGGTAGAGAGCACCTCTATTATAGGAAGAGGAATGACTTAGCTTCAAGCTAAAACTCTTAGACATTCACTCTAAATAGACTTCTATTTTATAACACTCCCCCTTGAATGTCTATTCAATAATGTGCCTCATAAAACCTTAAAACAAAACCCAATGGGAAAAATTAAAGTAAGGAAAAAGAGTACACATGTTTGAATATGCGCTTATTGGTTGCCTCGTTAAAAACCTCGCAAGGAAAACCCGGTGGGACAAAACCTTGTAAGGGAAAAAGAGTGCAACGCGCATTAACTCCTCCTGATAAGAACATCAATTTATATCCTTGAGCATTTGCATTCCAATCTTGTGCATCATCTTCAAAACGATCTTTGATAGAGATTTGATAAATAAATCAACCATATTAACTTGAATAAATATTCCGCACCTTGAAATCATCATTCTTGATAGATATGAACATCTTCATATAATGTCGTGGAATAACTCTTCAATATCTCCATAGATGCATTCTCAATGCCATCATGCTTATAGTTATAGCAAGATACATATGTACACAAATTGTACTAAGGATGTGGTACTTCAGGACCAAGAATTGCATATGCTTCAAGCAACTTAAATCTTTCAAGTTAAGTCATATAAGCCATATAATAGACTTTAGATGCATATCAAGTTTTCCATGTCATGCTAGACAAATAAGATATCGAAAACTGACTATACATACCTTTGACTTTATACTTTCAAGCATTTGAACCATAGGTTCAAAACTACATGTCTTTCATATGGAATCAATTCTTCTTGAATTGTATCTCTTCCATTTAGTAACTTTCTTTGGGTCAGCAAATGCGTATAGCATGCTTTGCAATATGTTGCAATTGAATTATCCCTTTTATGAACTTCAGGTTCATATCATGATATTCGGGGATATACATATACAAATGATAATTCATCCCATGTAACATTTTCTCAAGTGTTTATCATGTCTCCCCCTCATGTTAGTAAAGCTAACTTGTTTCCTCAACTTTGGGAAATCATCTTCGTGCATTATCATGTCAATATACACGGCACATTAATAATAAGATGAAATTATTTGGTTCCTGACCCTGAACCACTTGTGAGGGGAGAATATAATATACTCTCGTATACAACGTATATCAAACTGATATATAACTTTGTTCTCATAAGAAACAGTTTAGCTATTAAGTGGAAGCACTCAATAATTATCTTGCTAAACCAACTTTGATATAAACCAACTTATCAAGATGAACTATCTTGAGTAGAGAATCTGAAAATTATGCTCGAAGTTAGATTACTGAGCAATTTACCTTGCAAGCACCGGCCAGGCTGCGGGTTAATAACAATTGCGCATGTAACCATATCATAGATGCATCATATGTGGTATACATGGCAGGTGAATGGGCCCATATTCACCTTTGATATTTCCAGAATTTATGGGCTTCAACCCGAACTCTTTAGTTGGTCAGTTCATTAATGAGAACAAGTGATACAAGAGAATTCGTAAAGAACTTTCTAGTTCTTTGATATTCACCTATGTGAATTTGCACATCATACATAAAATGAGATGGCTAACACAAATGCCAACTGAATAAATTATCAATATTGGTAAACTTCAAATTTACACCATGACATGTGCACTTAATAAACTTCAGGTTTATTATGACATGGGTTTTTATACCAATAGATATCCACTTTATTGTGGCATTCTTTCTTTTGTGTAGTACAAACTGGAGAACAAAGCGGGTAGCTTTTCATATGCAAATTACCCCGCTACAAGTTGTAGTAATAGGAGATATCAAAGCCTTCCTTTATTTATAGTCTCAATATAATCAATCGCTTTCGCATGTACTTTGGAAACTGAATAAGTTTCTTTGAGACTTACTACAGCACAATACTCAATTGTGTTTCTCCAACATAGTAATAATTGGCTCTTCTAGAGCTCTCAATTAATTTTGTACTACCACAGATTCATCAACATCCATGTGGTGAATATCTTTCTTAAAGAGAAAGTTATACCATTATGGTCATGTCAAACTTATATGCAAGATATGTTTCTTGCATTATCGTTGTCCTTTAATAGTCATATTTCCAAAATACTTTGGCGTACAATAGGTACGTGACCAATGATCATTCATGCCATATATCATCTCAAACCTCCTTCTAGGGGTGAGTTTGGTATATTTAATACCAATTTCATGTTCATATTCTTCCAATAATGAATATGTATTCGTGAATCAGATGTTGTCACATTCACTTCGAGGATATGTGATTTTGTTATCCTTTTCAAATCTATAAATGCGTCATGCATTTGATTTGCTATTCTTTGCAAATGGATAATCTTTTGTGCCTCTTTCTCACAAATAGAGGTATGTGGATCAAGATGAGATAATGATGCATTTTTCCACAAAATTTCCCGTTTGGTTTCACCAACTTCTCCCCCTAATTTTGGGAAAAGTGTCTCATCAAATCGACAGTCTGCAAATCGTGCAGTAAACAAGTCGCCTGTCAATGTTTCGAGGTAGCGAATGATGGAGGGCGATTCAAACCCAACATATATTCCTAACCTTCTTTGCAGACCCATTTTGGTGCGGGATGGCGGCGCTAAAGGCACATATACTGCGCATTCAAAAATTCTTAAATGGGATATATTGGGTCCATGACCCAAAACCAATTGCAACGGGGAATATTTGTGTCAATTCGTCAGTCAGAGACGAACTAGCATTGCTGTATGCAAAATGGCGTGACCCCAAACCGAAGTGGGCAGCCGACGAACTAGTATTGCTGCATGCAAAATGGCGTGAACCCAAACCAAAGTGGGCAGCCGACAAACTAGCATTGCTGCATGCAAAATGGCATGAACCCAAACCAAAATGGGCAGCCTCGTTTTCATGAAGAATTCAAGATTATTCTCATCTATTGTCTCAATATGATATCCATTTTGAATGATATCTTTAAAACTCAACAAGTTCTTCTTAGACTTGGAGGAGAATATTGCATTCTCTAAGATAAACGTCATGCCTTTCGGCAGAGTTACAGTTGCTCTTTCCGGAGCCTTCAATCAATTTACTTCCCATGGTTTGACATATAAAAGAAATATACGAACATGAGAATAAAAAACTTCAAATCGTTTGTGTCACATAATATTTTCAAAATCTGCTGCTAACAGTTGACTAACAAAATCAGATAGTCGATTATATGTTTTCCATAATCGATTACTATGCAGTTTGAAAATTTCAGTTTAAACATTTTCATAAAACAATCGATTGTTAAACACACACAATCGATTGTTGAACATTGACAATCGATTGTTAAACACACACAATCGATTATTTGCTATTTTTAAAAAACTTCAGATCAGTCTTAAGACAATCGATTGTTAGACATAGACAATCGATTGTTGGTTATTTTTGAAAAATTCCAGACCTCACTGTATAAAGACAATCGATTGTTAGACATAGACAATCGATTGTTGGTTATTTTTGAAAAATTCCAGACCTCACTGTATAAAGACAATCGATTGTTAGACATAGAAAATCGATTGTTGGTTATTTTTGAAAAATTCCAGACCTCACTGTATAAAGACAATCGATTGTTAGACATAGACAATCGATTGTTCGTTATTTTTTTGAAAAATTCCAGATTACTGTCTAACGACAATCGATTGTTAGACATAGACAATCGATTGTGGATGATTTTTGAAAAATTTCAGATTACTGTCTAACGACAATCGATTGTTAGACATAGACAATCGATTGTGGATGATTTTTGAAATTCCAGATCACTGTTTTAAAGACAATCGATTGTTGATGATCAACAATCGATTGTTTTGCAGTTTTTATGCGAAATATGAGATAACCGACTAGTTTTTCAGGTTAGTCGATTACCTCTACTGGAAAGTAAAAATATTATTGATATTTGAGCATATTGATACATTCTAAAGAACTAATACTAACATTATGTCATGAACTAACTAATACGAGCTAATACTGATGGCTATTAGTTTATTCATTCACTAATACAAACAAGTAAAATAAAATCAAATAGCTCCATCTTCTTTCATCACGGATCCATTGCCGATTAGGTGGTCTATTTTCCCCTCGGGTTGCTCAAAGAAGTCTGCCACATCCAAGTGGGTGATGTCAAAGTTGTCGTCAGAGACAAAATTCGTTTCAGGGCGTTTACTCTTTCGAGATGCTTGATAAAGGTCAACCAAATGTCATGGTATACGGCAAGCCTTTGACCAGTGCCCGTTTCTACCGCAACGATAATATATAGTTTATAAACTATTTGCTTTTGGGTTCTTATCATATCGTGCTTGTGGCAGAGTGACCAACTTCAGGTTGTCATATCTCTTCTTTAAGCCATTCCACAAGATAGGTGGATCCTTGATGGTGAGATATTCAATCTTCAAACCTTCATCAAGGTGATGGCGCAAGAAAATCAAGGCCTTCGCACATTCTTGGGTGGATGCTTTTTCTCTATCTTTGATGGTTTCTCCGAGACCCATAGCATCTGAGTGGATTTCAGCATCCAACACCCATGTCATATAGTTCTTGCCCGAAATTTCAAGGGCAACGAACTTTCTTTTCATAATGTCAAACATAAAACAAATTTACATCAAGAGCGTGTTCATACTTACGGGCTCTATTACAATTATCACATTCACTTCAGGGAATGGATCATAATCATGTGCTTTACACAATCTCATGTCAAATATTACTTTCATAAAGTGAAAGATTATTTTGAGAATCTTTATTATTCTCATCATCACCATAATGACGATTATAATTTCGTCTATTGCCACGTCCATGGTAATAATTTTGTCTTCTTTCAGACTTACCACATGCTGCTACCACATTCTCTAAAGGGAATGGAGCTAATTCAATTGGACGGAATTCTTTGCCACGTCCATATTCATTGATACCTTCATGGTAATATTTTAGTCTTCTTTCAGACTTATCATATACTGCTTCCACATTCTCTAAAGGGAATGGAGCAAATTCAATGGGACGGATTTTCAATTATTTGCCCACAATCATACATGAATTTAATCATGGCAGGACATAGAGATTTTACCACTTCGTGTGGTTATAATTTCTTACAAACTCCTTTAGAGTTATAATCAAACTTTGTTGTCTATTAAATCAAATCGTAGAATTTCAAGAATTTGAAAGGGAAAAGTAAATTACTTACCTTTAAGGTATACCAATTATATTTTCAATGTTTTCTTCCTTTTCTCCACTGATGCAGACAACGGCGGCTCCGATGCAGAGAAATTGACGGCGGCTTAATCTTCTTAAAGAGCTTCTTGAGACGGTAGAGTCTCGTGCTGATAACGTGTTATGAAATAATATTAAAGACAAGAACAATAACTCAAGAACAAGAGCAAATAGAGAGAGAATAGGGAGAGAGAGAAGTATTCTTATTAATACTTGGGGTGATTTACAATGGTAGAGAGCACCTCTATTTATAGGAAGAGGAATGACTTAGCTTCAAGCTAAAACTCTTAGGCATTCACTCTAAATAGACTTCTATTTTATAACAAATCCAAATATATCTCTAATGTTATACTATCGGTCCAAATATATTCTTAACATCATAAAAGTAGTACAAACTTACCCTATCTCCATTAACTGCTTCCCTATGACAATATTTCATTGTCACCTCACCATTATACTCTCATTTTCATCCCTTCCCCACAACTTTTCGTTATCTTTTATTTAAAATAAAATCATAGATCATAGATATACAAAACTATATCAAAAAAAATGTTAACAACTAAAGATAATATGAAATAATGTGAATCGAGAAAATGATGATTTTGCTATTCAAAATTCATGCTTATACGAACAAAAATACATTTTATTTTATATAAAATACTAAGCAAAGATACATACAAACTAATTTAAGATTTTAAAATTGCTAGACATGAGAGTTAATTTTTTTTTTGTTGCTTTCTCTTCAAGCACATTTTTGGAAGGCTACCATTTTTTCTCTCTTTACGTTTTATGTTAAAATAAAACAACAACAACAACCCAGTATAATCCTACTTAGTGAGGTCTGGGGAGAGTAGTGTGTACGCAGACTTTACCCCTACCCTTGGGTAGAGAGGCTGTTTCCAAATAGACCCCCAGTATCCTTCCCTCCAAGAACTTCCCTTGCTCTTGGGGGAGACTCGAATTCACAACCTCTTGGTTGGAAGTGGGGGTTGCTTACCATCAGAGCAACCCGTTTTATTTTACCCCTGTTAAAATAAAAGTGTTACTAAATTTTTCCTTGTATTGCGGAAACACAAGGAAATGCAAAATAAAACACAAAATTATAAGGTCAAGTGACAAGTTACAGACAATTCCAGGATCGGCCGGAGAAGCAACATGTATTTTCAAAAGCAACAGGAAGTAGAGCAATGAAGTCTTCAAAATAATAGTAGAACTTCAAGGTAATTGACTTGGTAGCTACAAACAGGGTAAAATGGTGAGTTAGCAATAAAATGTGTTCATATGAGAGGCAGTTAACAAAGAGAGGATATGTTTGTACCACTTTCATGATGTCGGAGATATATTTGGGCCGATAATATGTCGTTAGAGATATATTTGGATTGATAGTATAATAGAGGTTAATATTAGACCTTTTTCAATATCATAAGGATATATTTGACCTTTTTCCGTATTTACAATGTACATAACACCATTCTCCAATCCTAACATCAAATTTCATACTAAAATAGTATAACACCAAATTTACTCCAACCATTACACTATTTTTTACCCCAAAAAATAATATTTCTTCTTTCTCTTCTATATTATGTTATGATCTTCTATTTAAATTTTTTTTATTTCCTTCAAACAAATTCTATATTTTTTCTTTTTTATGTATTCATCAAATATAATTTACATTAACTACTTATATTAAAAGATAAATTAACTAAAAGTGAAATCATTGATAAAAGATAATTAAATAAATATTACATCATAGTCAAAAATTAATATATCAAAAAATAGGATATAAAATTAAAATTATAAAGATCTAAGTATAAAAATTAATTATATACACCATATGAAAAATTAAAAGTCCAAAAAAATAAAAAAATGAATAAAATAATAATAAATCAAATCTAATGTCAATGAATACTGTTGCACTAAATTTGGTGCAACATTATTCATGCCTTATAATAGTGCAAGACTTGATATTTCATTAGAACAAAAAATACCAAATTTTATATTAAACTTAAATTTGGTACAAAAAATAATGCACCCTTAGAGATGCCCTAAGGCGTGTTATCTCAAATATTACACGATATAGTAAATGGGAAAAGAGAAGCAAAATTCCTCTTCGGCTTTATTAACTTGAAACTCTTTCCTCTTTCTTTCTTTTTTTTTTCTTCTGATCTTGCTACTTTCTGTTCTTCTATTACTATTTTATATTTTTTCAGCTTTCTTTACCTAGTAGTTTGTAAGTATAAAGTTTAAAGATACCATATTTATAACTACGTTATTCTATAATTAGGTTATGAGGATGCAATATAAATTTATCGCTGTTATAAATAAAATGAATGTATATGAATATTCATTTAATTTATTCATACACTTTATATAATGTATGATTGGGATAGATGCATTTATTAATTCTTAGGATGTATCTAGTGAGTTATGGGTGTATCTTTGTCACGACCTCAATTCGTCCTCCGTGAACATTGTCGTAACGGCACCTAGTCCTTACGACTAGGTAAGCCTAACAATGCGGAAACAAATAACTTGCGAAAATTTTAACTCGAACCAAGATTTAACAAAATGAAAAGCGGAATGTAGAATGCCACTTGGCACATACAGCACAATATCTCAACTACTACAGTACTATCCCAAAATCCAGAAACTTACGAGAACACAAGCTGAAGGAAATGTAGTACAATGCTCTAACTTCAGAATGTCTAAAACAATAGTAAGAAGGAAGGCTAAATGCTAAAAGATAGAATAAGATAGAGACTTCTCGGTCTGCGGACGCGGCAGATGTACCTCGAAGTCTCTGCTAGATCTCTCCGACTCAAGGTTGATATGCACGGGCAGTGGTACCTAGTTCTGCACATGAAAAACATGCGCAGAAGGGGCATGAGTACACCACAACGGTACTCAGTAAGTGCCAAGCCTAACCTTGGTCGAGTAGTAATGAGGAAGGTCAGGGCCTTACTGAGCTTAAACATAATAATAATCTTCAATAATATGAAAGAAACAATATAAATAAGAACGACAATGAAATAAGGTAGGTTATACTAGGCAGCAACAATTATACAAATAACAGCGTAAAACCTGAAAAGCAAAGCAGCTCAATACCAACAGTAACACGAGGATCTACCAGGATACCGTCCTATAGTCCCTTTCATCAACTGTCTACTGGATCTCCCGGCATACCGTCCTGTAGTCCATCATATGTATATATCCGAAGGATCTCTTGGGATATCGTCCCGTAGTTCAACTATCAATGCACGAGGATCTATCGGAACCTCGGTCCGTAGTCCCAAATGTAAATATGCAGGGGGGTCTATTGGAAATTGAACCGCAGTCCCAAAGTAAATATGCAGGAGGATCTACCGGGAATCTAACCCACAGTCCCAAAATAAATATGTAGGTGGATCTATCGAGATTCTAACCCGCTGTCCCAAAGTAAATATGCAGGGTGATTTATCGGGAATCGAACCCCCATCCCCAAAGTAAATATGCAGGGGGATCTATCGAAAATCTAACCCGAAGTCCCAAAGTAAATAGACAAGGGGGGAGCTACCGGATCCCACATCCGTAGTCCCAATGTAAATACACAACAATAGCAAGGAGATGTTCAGAAATAAAATTTCATACCAAGGCAACAAGTAATTCTAGTCTAACATGATTCAAGTAATAAAACCAAGGCAATTTAGCAAATAGGCAATTTTAAATCAACTAGACATACTTCTCTAACTAACAACATGCTAAAATTTGCAAGTATAACAAAGAAGGTAAGAAGGAACTCAATTTTAAATATTTAAAAGAAAATTTGAATTTTTCAATAATTAGTCCAAGTACGCGCTTGTCACCTCACGTACAAGGTATTTAATTAACAATTATCATATCCTAAGGGGAAGGTACCCCACACAAGGTTAGACAAACCACTTACCTCGAATTGGCTCAAAGTCAACTAAAATCACGCCTTTTCCACGATATCAGACTCTAAATGGTCCAAATCTATTCAATTCAATTATATATCATAAATAACATCTCAAACAACTAATTCTACGATTAAATTCAAAACTAAGACGCGAAATTAGGTAAAATAACCAAAACGCCCCTCATGCCAATGTCACGGAATTGGATGAAACTTATATTTTCGGAAACTTCATACTTTCACGAGTTTATACATAAGAAGAACAAAAAATTCATAGTTCAAATGACCCCTCAAATCCCAGATTAAAATTCAAAATCCCAAGCCTTAGTTTTCCATTTTTGTCCACGTTTCCATAAATTATAAATATTTAGGTTAATTTCACAATAGAATCACATTTTAGGTTCAAAAATCTTACCTTCAATCGATTCTCCTTAATTCCCTCTTGAATCTCCCTCAAAAAGCTCTCAAATACTCAGCTATGGTGGAAAATATGGCTCAAATCGCGGATGAAATGTTTTATCACTCACTGCCCAGTTCTGGAAATCCTTCATCGCGATCACGACCTCAGCCTTGCGATCGCAAAGCACATTTTTATTTTTCTTAAAATTATCTCTACGCGAACGCGACACTTCCCCGCGAACGCAATGCTTTAGACCCTTATACCTACGCAAACGCGGTCGCACCTACGTGATCGCGAAGAACAAAAATATTGGATCCCAGATCCTCATACGCGAACAATTCCATGCGATTGTGAAGCACCAGATTAAGACCTTACGAGAATGCGGAATCTCAACCGCGATCACTAAGAGCAAAACACCTGCCTTCCAAAATCCTTCTACCCGATCACAAAGGCCAAAATTTCTCTACAACTACTGCTGCAATTTCTGCAAATTTTCCAAAGCTCAAAATTTCCTATTAGCCATCCGAAATCACCCCTAGGCCCCCGGGACCTCAACCAAAAGTACCAGCACATCACAAAACCTCATTCAAACTTGTTCCAATTATCACAAGACCTCAAACAACACCAAATCCGTCAATTCACATTGAATTCAAGCCTAAGTTTCCTAAAAACTTCCGAAATACTGCTTTCGATCAAATCCCCAACCAAACCATGTCCGAATACCCTGAAATTTTTCACACACATCCCAAAATGACATAACAAAGCAACAATAACTCTCAAAATTCTATTGCGATCCTCGGATCAAAATCTCACTATCGAACCGGAAACTTCCAAAATTCAAACTTCGGCATTTCAAGCCTAAATTAGATACGGATCTACAAAACACAATCTAAACAATCTCCTAACCCCGAAATCACCTAACGAAGCTAACCCAACCATTGGATTTCCATTCTGAGGCCGTCTTTATACTGTTCCGACTATGGACAGCTTTTGAACACTGTCAGGATCCCAGTTCAACCTCCATGAACATGTCGTGATGGAACCTAGTCCCTACAACTAGGTAAGCCTATAATACGGAAAAACAAATAATCTGCAGAAAATTTAACTAAAACCCCAAATTCATCAAAATGAAACGCAGAATGTAAAATGACACTCGGCACATATAACTCAATAATTCGGAAGTCTACAATATCACCCCAAAACTCGAAAAATCATGGGAGCACAAGCTAATAGAATGTAATACACAGCTCTAACTCCAAAATGTCTAAAATAACAGTACGAAAGGAAAGCTAACTGCTAAAGCTACAATAAGATAGGGACTCCTGGTCAGCGGACGCGGCAGATGTACCTCGAAGTCTCATCTAGACCTCTCAGCCTCGAGAATAACACGCCTGGGGTAGAGGTACCTGGATTTGCACATGAAAAACATGCTCAGAAGGGGCATGAATACACCATTATGGTACTTAGTAAGTGCCAAGCTTAACCTCAGTCAGGTAGTGACGAGGGAGGTCAGGGCCCTACTGAGAATAAACATAATAATAAATCTTGCAACTATATGAAATAAACAAGAATAATGAGTAAAACTATGAAGTAAGACAGGTTATACAAGGTAACAAAAAACACACAGAAAATAAGGCAACACGGAGTAGACAACTCATTACTAGTACCAACGACGAGGATCTCCCATGATACCGTCCGGTAGTCCTTTTCATCAACTTTCCAAGGATCTCCTGGGATACCGTCCCGTAGTCCAACTATCAATGCGCGGGGATCTACCGGAATCCGATCTGTAGTCCCAATGTAAACGTGCAGGGGGATCTACAGGGAATCTAACCCATAGTCCCAAAGTAAACAAGCAAGGGGGAGCTCCCGGAATCTCACATCCGTAGTCCCAATGTAAATACGCAATCACAACGAGAAAATATTCAGAATTTGGAGTACTGAAATACAAGGCAACAGATAGTTCTAGTTTAACATGCTTCACGTAGTACAAACAACGAAACTTAACCAAATAGGCAATTTAGATCAACTAAGCATGCTTTCCTAAACTAGCACAGGCTATAATTGCAAATAGATATAGGTAGGTAAGAAAGAAACTCAATTTAAATATTTAAGTGAAATCGGATTTTCAACAATTAGCTCAAGTAACGCTCGTCACCTCACGTACAGAGCATTCAATTACCAAGTATCATATTCTAAGGGGAAGGTCCACTACACAAAGTTAGACAAGCCACTTACCTTGAATCAACTCCAAAATCAACTCAAAATTGCAATTTTCCACGAGTATCCGACTTCAAATGCCCAAATCTATTCAATTTAATTACATATCGTAAGTAACATCTCAAAGAACTGATTCCACTATTTAATTAAAAGCTACGGCGCGAAAGTAGGTAAAATAACCAAAATTCCCCTTAGGGCAGCGTCTCGGAATCAGGTGAAACTTATATTTTCGGAAATCTCGTACTCTCACGAGTCTATACATAATGAGAACACAAAAATCGGAGTTCAAATGGCTTCTCAAATCCCAACTTGAAATTCAAAAATCCCAAGCCCTAATTCTTCCCTTTTCAAATAAATACCATGAATTTATAGGCTAATTTCACAATAAAATCACATTTTTAGTTCATAGAACTTACATCCCGTCAATCCTCCCCGAATCATTCTACAACTCCCAAAGAGCTCTCAAAATACTCAACAAATGGTGGAAAATGACTTAGGCTCGCGGATGAAATATTTATAACCTTCTGCCCATGCATTTTGTTCTATCCGATCGCAAGAGAAGGAATGCGATCGCAAGAGGAGGAATGCTATCGCGAAGGGTAAAATTTAAAGACTAGGAAAATAGCCTATGCGAACGCATCCCAAGAAATGTGATCGTAGAAGAGAAGGAAACAGCTCTATGCGATCACGAACAAATGCCCCGCGATCGCGAAGAAGGATTGGCAATGAAGTACCAGCTCCTAATTTCTACTATGCGAACGCGGGGGAACAACTGCGAACGCGAAGAAGGGAAAAGGCAGCATTATGCGATCACGATCAAGGTTATGCAATCGTATAGAAGGATTTGGCCCTCCCTCTGGAATACACTGCGATCGCGGAGGGGAAGATGCAATCTCATAGAAGGAAAACCTACATCAGAACTGAAGAAAAAATCTGCAACACTTTTCAACACAAAAATGCCCCGTTGAACATCTGAAACACACCCAAGGTCCCCGGGACCCCAACCAAACCTGCAGACATATCCCATAACATCATTCAAACTTGTACTAATCCATAAACCACCTAAAAAACGTCAGAAACTTTGAATTAATCCATGATTTTCAAATTCCCCCAAGACACACTTTCGATCAAAAACCTAACTAACCCACGTTCGAATGACCTAAAATTTTACACACACATCCCAAATGACATGATGGTATTACTGCAACTTTTGAAATTCCATTACGACCCTCGGATCAAAATCTCGCCTTTCAACCGGAAACTTCAAAAACTCAAACTTCGTAATTTCAAGCCTAAATTAGTTATGGACATCCAAAACACATTCTGAACACGCTCCCGACCCCGAAATCACCTAATGAAGCTAATGGAGTCATCAGATTTCCATTCTGAGGTTGTCTTCACACTGTTTTGACTAGGGACAACTTTCCAGCACTTAAGCTCTCAATTAGGGACTAAGTATCCCAAAAACTCTCCGAGTCTCAAATCCGAACATCCCGACAAATCAAATAAGCAGAAATAAACTTGGGGAAAGCAGTTAATAGGGGATAAGGGCGTTAATTCTTAAGATGATCGGATGGGTCATCACATCCTCCTACACTTTAACATTCGTTCGTCCTCGAACGAGCATAAAGACATACCTGAAAAAGTGAAAAGGTAAGGGTAGTTGTTGCGCATATCCTGCTCGGTCTCCTAGGTCGCCTCCTTGACCGGCTGACCCCGCCACTGAACCTTCACTTAAGCAGTGTTCTTTGACCTCAACTGTTAGATCTGCCTATCCAATATAGCAACTGGCTCCTCCACATAAGATAGATCCTTGTCCAGCTGGATTGAACTGAAATCCAAAGCATCGAAACATGAAAATACCGGATAAACCCCTGCCGGGCTGGGAGGTAAGGCAAGCTCATAAGCAACCCCCCAACCCGCCTCAATATCTCAAAAGGGCCACTAAACCTCATACTCAACTTCCCTTTCTTCCCAAATCTCATGACACCCTTCATAGGCAAAACTCGGAGCAGAACCCGCTCTTCAACCATAAAGAAAACATCACGAACCTTCCGGTTCGCATAGATCTTCTGCCTGGACTGGGCTATACGTAGTCTATCCTAAATTACCTTGACCTTCTCCAAGGCATCCTGAACAAAATATGTGCCCAATAGTCTGGCCTCGCCCGGCTCGAACCAACCCACCGGATATCTACACCGCCTACCATAAGGCCACATACGGTTCCATCTGAGTGCTAGACTAGTAGTTGTTTTTATATGCAAACTCCGCCAATGGAAAGAGCTGATCCCAAGACCTTCTAAACTCAATCACGCACGTGCGGAGACTATCCTCAAGAATCTAAATAGTGCGCTCGGACTGTACGTTCATCTAGGGGTGAAATGTTGTGCTCAACTCCACCCGAGTACCCAACTCCTACAAAACGGCCCTTCAAAACCGTGATATGAACGGAGTACCTCTGTCTGAAATAATAGAAACTTGAATGGCATGCAGACGGACAATCTCCCGAATATAAATCTCTGCTAACCGCTTTGAAGCATAAGTGGTACACATAGGAATGAAATGAGCGGACTTGGTCAGCCGATCCACAATAACCCAGATAGCATTAAACTTCTTCAAGGTCCGTGGGAGTCCAACTACAAAATCCATGGTGATCCGCTCCCACTTCCACTCTAGAATCTCTATCTGCTGAAGTAGCCCACTCGGTCTCTAGTGCTCATACTTCACCTGCTGGCAGTTGAGGTATCTGGTTACATATCCCATTATATCCTTCTTCATCCGCCTCCACCAGTAGTGTTGCCTCAAGTCCTGATACATCTTCGCGGCACACAGATGGATGGAATACCGCGGGCCTCCTCTAGAATCAGCTCACGTAGCCCATCGAAAGTGGGTACACAAACCCAACCCTGCATCCTCAATACTTTGTCCTTACCAATGGTCACATCTCTGGCATCACCATGCTGAACCATATCCTTAAGGACAAGCAAATGAGGGTCATATATTACCGCTCCCTGATACGATCGAATAATGAAGACCTAGAAACCACGCAAGCTAGAACCTGATTAGGCTTCGAACGATCCAATCTCACAAACTGGCTGGTTAAGGCCTGAGCGTCCATCGCCATAGGCCTCTCTGATACTGGTAGATATGCCAAACTCCCCAAAATCTCTGCCTGGCGACATAAGGCATCAGCCACTACATTGGCCTTGCCCGAATGATATAAAATAGTGATGTCATAATCCTTGAGCAACTCTAACCACCTCCTCTGGCGCAAATTTAGATCCTTCTGCTTGAACAAATGTTGCAAACTCCTATGATCAGTATAAATCTCACAAGGCACACTGTATAGATAATGGCGCCAGATCTTCAAGGTGTGAACAATGGCAGCTAACTCAAGATCATGGACAAGATAATTCTTTTCGTGTATCTTCAAATGTCTGGTTACGTAGGCAGTCACCCTCCTGCATCAATACTGCTCCAAGGCCAACTTTGGAGGCATCACAATACACGGCATAAGACCCTGAACCTGTAGGCAATACCCAAATTGGGGATATAGTCAAAGCTGTCTTGAGCTTTTGAAAGCTCACCTCACACTCCTCTATCCACTGAAATGGAGCACCCTTCTGGGTCAATCTGGTCATATGGGCTGCAATTGATGAAAACCCCTCCACAAAACGACGATAGTAGCCTGCCAAGCCAAGAAAACTATAAATCTCCATAGCTGAGGATGGCCTGGCCAACTCTGCACGGCCTCTACCTTCTTCGGATCCACCCCAATACCCTCACTCGATACTACGTCGCCTAAGAATACCACTAAATCCATCCAAAACTCACATTTCGAGAACTTTGCATATAACTTCTTCTCTCTTAGAGTTTGGAGCACTGTCCTCAGATGTTGCTCATGATCTTCCCGACTCCAGGAATACACCAAATTGTCATCAATAAAGACAATGACAAAACAATTGATATAAGGCCTGAACACAATATACATCAAATGCATAAAAGTTGTTGGGCATTGGTCAGCCCGAATGACATAACAAGGAACTCGTAATGACCATACCGAGTCCTGAAGACAGTCTTCGGGATATCTGGCTCCCGAATCTTCAACTGCTGGTAACCTAAGCGCAAGTCAACCTTAGAGAACACCTACACGCCCTGAAAATGGTCGAACAGATCATCAATACTAGGCAAAGGATAACGGTTCTTCACTATGACCTTGTTCAACTGACGATAATCGATGCACATATGCATAGAACTATCCTTTTTCTTCACAAACAAGACAGGAGCACCCAAGGCGAAACATTGGGTCAAATAAAACCCTTATCAAGCAATTCCTGCAACTGATCCTTCAACTCAGGATGATCCATACGATATAAAGGGATAGAAATGGGCTGAGTGCCCGACCACAGATCAATGCCAAAATCAATGTCTCTATCAGGTGGCACGCCCCGAATGTCATCTGGAAATACATCGGGATAATCCCGCACCATTGGGACTAAATTAATAGAAGGGGTACCAACACTGACATCTCTCATATACGCTAAACACGCGGCACACCCCTTCTCAACCATACACTAAGCTTTAAAAAAAGAGATAACTCTGCTAGGAGCATGATCTTAAGTACCACTCCACTCAATACGCGGTGCACATAGCATAGCCAAAATCACGATTTTGGCGTGACAATTAAAAATAGCAAAATTGGGCGACAACAAGTCCATGCCCAAAATAATATCAAAATCCACCATGATGAGAAGTAATAAGTCTGCTCTGGTTTCAAAACCACGAATAGTAACCAAACATGATTGATAAATGTGGTCCACAACAAGTGAATCCCATACGAGAGTAGAAGCATAAATAGGGAAACTCAAAGAATCTCGAGATACACCCAAATGCGGAGCAAAATAAGATGAGACATAACAGTAAGTAGAACCTACATCGAATAGAACTGATGCATCTATGTGGCAAACCAATATAATACATGTGATTACAGAATCGGAGGCAACAGCCTCGGCACAAACGGGAAGGGGAAAATATCCGGCATGGCCTCCCCCTCAAAGGCGACCTCTACCTCCCTGCCTACACCTCTAGCTGGTTGAGTGTGTGGGGTGGCAACTGCAACTGTAACCATAGCCTGGGAACTCTGCGGGGCATGCTATGGGTGATAAGTCTATGAAGATGCACCCCTCCCAAGTCTGGGGCAATCCCTAACCATGTGACGTGTGTCACCACACTCAAAACAAGCTCCGGGGGACGTGGTGGCTGTGACTGGCTAGGGCGAGATCTGCTTGACCGACCTCTGAATGCAACCCATGCAGGAGGCGCACTAGAAACCGGAGGTGCAATATAGGGCTCCTAAGGCCTATGAGGAGGTGAAGCTGGAGCACTGGGAGACCTGGACGTGCAAAAAAATAGTGGCTCCACTCGCGAGACCTCTTGGCCTCCCTCTCCTCTCTCACCCTAGAATGCATACCCTCGATCCTCCTAGCAATGCTCACTACCTGTTGATAAGAAACATCCCTCACTAACTCATGAGCAATGCTAGATCTGATGCTAGGAATAAGTCCCTCAATAAACTGGCAAACCTTCTCGGGAACAGTAGCAACCAAGGTCGGTGCATGCCTAGCCAAACTGGTATAACGGATAACAAACTTTGAAACAGTCATAGCACCCTGGCGCAAATGCTCAAACTCTGTGCGCTATACGTCCCTAAGGCTTTAAGGTACATACTCTCGCAGGAACAACTCTAAGAATTGAGCCCAAGTCAGCGAAACAACCTCATCTGGACTGTCTAACTCATAGGTGTGCCACCACTCATAGGCGGTACCTCGAAGCTGGAAAGTGGTGAAAGAAACTCCGCCGGATCCTGATATACCCATGGTACGGAGAATATGATAATACTCATAAAGAAAACCCAAAGCATCCTCCGATGCTAGACCGCTGAATACAGAAGACTTGTATTCTTGAACCTCTCAAGCCTCAACTGCTCATCCTTGGAAGTTGTTGCCCTATCACGGGGCTGATCTAGTACTATAGGCAGCGCATGCATAACCTCTGGGACCTGCTCTACATGAACTCGCTGCTCAGGAGTGCAGGCGGCGGAAGTCTGTGCTCCTCCCCCGGCCTGAGATGTGGCTGCAGCAAGGAGAAGCAACCATTTCTTAGTCAAGGTGGTGTACTTGCTCATGAACTGTGCCCGAGTCTCCTAGAGAGCTGGAGTAGTGGTTGTAGTGGTAGTAGTAGGCGTCTCAGGTGCCTGGACTCCAACTGGACCTGCTGGTGATATCTCGGTGGCAGATCATGCAGGTGCTCTAGCTGCACCACATACGCGTCCTCGGCCTCTACCGGCGCAGCCTCTAACGGCTGCAGTAGGGGGCGCGGGTGCCTGATCACCTCGTATAGCACGCGTCTTCACCATCTGTGAGAGAATAGAAAGACATAATTTTAGTTTTGATATCAAAAACCTCACACGACAAGGAAATCAAATAAAGTGAGATTTTCCTAACAGTTACATAGCCTCTCGTAGATAAGTACATATGTCTCCGTACCGATCAGCGAGACTCTAATAAACCAGCATGTGTTCGGTTACTCCTATGAACCTATAGCTCTGACACAAACTTGTCACGACCCCAGTTCACCATCCATGAACATGTTGTGACGACACCTAGTCCCTACAACTAGGTAAGCCCAACAATGTGGAAAAATAAAATAATTTGCAAAATTTTTATCTCAAAACCCAACCTTATCAAAATGAAATGCGGAATGTAAAATGCCACTCGGCACATACAACTCAATAATGCGGAAGTCTACAATATCACCCCAAAACCTGGAAACTCATGGAAACACAAGCCTAGCTAAATGTAATACACAGCTCTAACTCTTGAATGTCTAAAATAACAGTACGAAAGGAAAGCTAACTGCTAAAGCTAGAATAAGATAGGGACTCTTGGTCTACGGACGCGGCAGATGTACCTCGAAGTATTTGCTAGACCTCTCTGCCTCGAGAATAACACGTCTGGGTGGAGGTACCTGGATCTGCACATGAAAAATATGCGCAGAAGGGGCATGAGTATACCACAGCGGTACTTAGTAAGTGCTAAGCCTAACCTCGGTCTGGTACTGATAAGGGAGGTCATGGCCCTACTGAGAATAAACATAATAATAATTTTTGCAACAATATGAAATAAATAGGAATATTGAGTACAACTAAGAAGTTAGATAGGTTATACAAGGCAACAAATAACATATAGAAAATAAGGCAACACGGAGTAGATAGCTCAATATCAGTACCAACAACGAGGATCTCCCAGGATACCGTCATGTAGTCCCTTTCATCAACTGTCCAAGGATCTCCCGAGATACCGTCCCGTAGTCCATCATATGTGTATATCCGAATGATCTCCCGGGATACCATCTTTTAGTCCAACTATTAATGCCAGGGATCTATCGAAATCCGATCTGTCATCCATAGGTAAATGTGCAGGGGGATCTACTGGGAATCTAACATGTAGTCCCAAAATAAATATGCAGAGCGATCTACCGGGAATCTAACCCATAGTCCCAAAGTAAACAAGCAAGGAGGGGAGCTACCAGAATCCCACATCCGTAGTCCCAATGTAAATACGCAGTCACAACGAGAAAATATTCAGAATTTGGAGTACTAAAATACAAGGCAAAAGATAGTTCTAGTTTAACATGCCTCACGTAGTACAAACAAGGCAACTTAAGTGTTGGCCCAAGTTCAGGTGAAGTTTTGAAGAATGAAAAATGAACTCAGCATAGACGGGGTTCATAATGAGAGACATAGTGTTTATCAATCTATACATATGAGTTGCACGTGAAGAAGATAAGTCTCAAGGATCAAGCAGTGATATCTTCTGAACTGATCGAAAAGGTTGCATATTGAATAAGAAGAGGAAGTCTCCTTATAGGAAGAGAACACAATCCGGATAAAGGATAGGGTTGAAGTTTGTATTGTTCAAGGACGCAACTTCAATGGAAGATTAGCAATTGAGTCTCAATTAAACTCTAATTACTAACTCACTAAATAACTATGATTGTTCTCTTTACATGTAATTGCACAAATGCAGAAGTGAAACTAAATTGAGAGCAAAAGGCGAGGCAATTTTGCAAGCAATTTATGTGAGATTTGAATGTGCATTCTTGAAGCTACTTGAACGAGATAGAAGAACCAGCTCCATTGTGTTTATTCTTATTCTAGTTCAATTGTAGTAGGTGGTTTATAGTTGTACGTTTCCAGCTTTCATAGAAGCAGTTGTATTAGTTACTTTGAGTATTCAAGTTAGAGTTAACTTGAAAGCGTCGCAACAGTTGAGGCTGTGTGCCACACTAGGATTAGAGTTAATCCTTAGGTTTACAAAGAGTTTTTGTAAATGATGTGTTGGTTCGATGATTTTAGTGGATGTTTGGGAAAATCTTACTAAGTAGTAGGTCATGGTTTTTCACCTTTTGAGCCAGATGTTTTCCACGTAAAAATCCATGTGTTCTTTATTTTTTGTACTTTTAATTCTTCAATAGTAGTAGTTAGAACACGTAAATGGACCATGTTCTTCTATATCGAAAAAATTGGGTACCATAAAAATTACCCCTCCCCCCTCGTCTTGGATGGTATTGACGTCAAGAACATCATTAAGCAAATGGGCAATTTAGATCAACTAAGCATGCTTTCCTAAACTAGCGCAGACTATAATTGCAAATAGAAATAGGCAGGTAAGAAAGAAACTCAATTTAAATATTTAAGTGAACCCGAATTTTCAACAATTAGCTCAAGTACGCGCTCGTCACCTCATGTATAGGGCATTCAATTACCAAATATCATATCCTTAGGGGAAGGTCCCTCACACAAGGTTAGATAAGCCATTTACCTTGAACCGACTCCAAGATCAACTTGAAATTGCACTTTTGCCATGAGTATCCAACTCCCCAAATATATTCAATTTAATTACATATTGTAAGTAACATCTCAAAAAACTGATTTCACTATTTAATTCAAAGCTAATACGTGAAAGTAGGTAAAATGACCAAAATGTCTCTCCGGCCAGCCTCTCGGAATCGGGTGAAACTTATATTTTCGAAAACCTCGTACTCTCACGAGTCTATACATAATAAGAACAAAAAAATCGGAGTTCAAATGACTCCTCAAATCCCAACTTGAAAGTCTGAAATCCCAAGCCCTAATTCTTCCCTTTTCAAATAAATACCATGAAATTCTACGCTAATTTCACAACAAAATCACATTTTTAGTTCATAAACCTTACCTCCAATCAATCGTCCTCAAATCCCTCTTCAAGTACTCCCAAAAGGCTCTCAAAATACTCAACAAATGGTGAAAAATGGCTTAGGCTCGCGGATGAAATGTTTATAACCTTTTGCCCAGGCATTTTATTCAATGCGATCGAAAGAGGAGGAATGCGATCACGAAAAGGCTAAAAAAATAGCCTAGGCGAACACATCCCAAGCAATGCGATCGCATAAGAGAAGGAAATAGCTCTATGTGATCGCGCACTAATGCCCCGCGATCGCGAAGAAGGACTGGCAATAAAGTACCAGCTCTTAATTTCTACTATGCGAACGCGGGGGAGCAACTGCGAACGCGAAGAAGGGAAAGGGAAGAATTATGCGATGGCGATCGAGGTTATGCGATCGCATAAAAGGATTTTCCCCTCCCTCTGGAATACACAATGTGATCGTGGAGGGGAAGATGCGATCGCATAGAAGGAAAACCAACAGCAGAATTGAAGAGAAAATATTCAACACTTTTCGAAACAAAAATGCCCCGTTGAGTATCCGAAACACACCCGAGGCCCCTAAAACTCCAACCAAACCTACAGACATATCCCATAATATCATTCAAACCTGTACCAATCCTTATATCACCTAAAACAACGTCGGATAACTTGAATTAATCAATGATTTAAGCCTAAGAACTTCAAATTCCCCCAAAAGACGCTTTAGATCAAAACCCTAACCAACCCACATCTGAATGACATGAAATTTGCACACACATCCCAAATGACATGACGGAACTACTACAACTTCCAAAATTCCATTTTGACCCTCGGATTAAAATCTCGCCTTTCAATCAAAAACTTCAAAAATTCAAACTTCAGCATTTCAAGCCTAAATTAGCTACGGACCTATAAATACATTCCAAACACACTCCTGACCCTAAAATCATCTAACGAAGCTAATGGGGCCATCGAATTTCTATTCCGAGGCCGTATTCACACTGTTCCGACTACAGACAACTTTCTAACACTTAAGCCTCAATTAGGGACTAAGTGTCCCAAAAACTCTCCGAAACTCAAAACCGAACGTCTCGGAGAATCAAACAAGCAGAAATAAACTTGGGAAAAGTAGTTAATAGGCGATAGGGGCCTGAACGTCACAAACACTTAAGCTCTCAATTAGTGACTAAGTGTCCCAAAACTCTTCGAAACTCAAAGCCGAATGTCCCGGCAAATCAAATTAGCAGAAATAAACTTGTAAAATGCAGTTAATAGGGGATCGGGGCATAAATTCTTAAGATGACTGGCCAGGTTATCAAATCATGTTTAGTATAAAATAGGACCACATTTAACTTTATAGGTGCATCACACCCGCAACATGCGATTACCTATGTGTTATTTGTTCCAAACTAACCGTTTTGTTGTTGTTCAAGTCCGGGTATTTATAGAACGGTGGTGGGTTTTTGTGGTAATCTGGCTTCGCACCCATACTTTACCATATCGAAAGGGAGCATCAAAAAGTCTTCAGAAATGACTCTGCCAATGATCCCCATCATGGATGATAGTCCAATCTCAGGCATCCTGACCTCAGATTCGGCAATTGTTGAAGAAAACAAGAATCTTGCGTCTCCGGGTTATAGAAATGTGGGATACTTGGTCAAATGGAATAGAGCCAGGAAGCGCAATCCCAGGATTCCCCGAACTCTTTCCCAAAGCAAGCGGTACCTCCACAATCCCTATCAGTCACCCAAACACACCACTAGGACACCCAACTATCTCAGCTCAGTTCATGGGAACACCTTCTGATGTTCTCCCCCAGGTGTTAATGTCCGGTGCAGCCTTAAATATCTTCACCGCTCCCCCTTGCTCGGCCACGGCACATCCTACACTGCCAGGCCTAGTTTTAACCCATCCGCTTTTACCTTTCAGACACCCATCTTCCCAATGGAACCTCCTTAATTTCCCACTCATACTTACTCTCAACCACCCTGATATGAGTTCACTGCGGAGTAAGAAAAGACCACCAGAACTCCTGAGCAAGAAGAGATTGTGAGCAAGATGAAGAGTATGGAACAGAGTCTTAAGAACACAAGGCTTGGGTGGATAGAAAAGTATATCCTATGCCGACTTATGTATGTTCCCTCATGTGCATCTATCATTGGGATTTAAAACCCCAAAATTTGAGAAGTATGATGGTCACAGTGATCCTATTGCGCATCTCAAAAGATATTGCAATCATCTGCGATGAGCTGGTGGAAAGGAAGAACTCCTCATGGCCTATTTCGGAGAAAGACTGGTTGGCATCGCCTCTGGGTAGTACATGGACCAAGATATATCCCCTGGTAAATCTGGGATGATCTTTCTAGAGATTTCGTTAGGCAGTTCCAGTACAATGTTGATATTGCTCTGGATAGGAACTCATTAACCAACTTGAAGAAGAAATCCTCGAAAAGCTTCCGAGAGTACGCAATTAAATGGCGTGAGCAGGCCTCCAAGGTAAAGCCTTCTATGGATGAGATCGAGATGGTCATTGTTTTCCTCCAAGCCCAAGAAGCCGAATACTTCAAAAATATGATGTCTGCAATGGGTAAACCATTCGCTGAAGCCATCAAGATTAACAAAATGATTGAAAATAGGTTGAAAACGGGTCGAATTCTGAGCCAATTTTCTATTAGAGATACCTCCCAAGCCATCCAGAGTGGGTTTGGAGGAGTATAGAAGGGCAAGAAAAAGGAAGAAACATCAATGGCAGCGTCGAGTGCAAGAAAACACCGTACTCCCAGATCCCTTTTCCCAGAAAGAAACCCGCATCACCATTACCCTCACCAAGATCTGGCCTATACTCCTAAGCAATACCCGGTCATGAATGCTCAACCTTATGTTCGGCCAAAACAACTAGCCAACCGGAATAAAGCTCCACTTCCTAGAAACCAGCCTCCTCAATACAACCCCCGACCTCTACAAAATAAGTTACAGGCTCGTAAACAACCCAAGAGGCCAAATTTCACACATATCGGTGAATCCTACTCCAGTCTGTTCCCAAAGCTTGTTCAAATGGGTCTGCTACAGCTTGTTCCTCAAACCAGACAAAACCCGACATCACCCACTTACAGAGTTGGTGCCCGATGCACCTATCACTCGGAGGCAGAAAGGCATGACACGGATGATTGCTGGACTCTAAAGAGAGCTGCGGAGAACTTGATAGAAAAAAAAAGATAGTGCTAAGGGTTGAAGATATCCCCAATGTGACCAACAACCTATTGCATGCCCACAACAACGGGCTGGTAATCGGAATTATTTGTGAGGATAAGGAATTTACCCAACATTGAAGGCCATCATTGCCATTGCTGACATAGAAAATAAACCAAAAATTTTTCTGAAGTAGGATAAGGGAGAGAAAAAGAACAAAACCACCCCTCTGAAGTCATAGAAGAAAATTGAAGTTGAAATTGGGGCAGCGCCCCCCAAAGATGTTGCTTTGTATGTCCCTCGAGGCCGCAAAGAAAAGCAGATGACATTGAGTCCTCCTATGAGATTTGAGCTGAACAAGACAACCCAAATGTATGTGACCAAGGGAGCTTATGTGATGTGGGGGCCAATCAATCCACCAAGGCTGAGTAAGCCTATGGTTATTGGCCGCGCGCCACAGAGGCCCATGGCAAATCTTGACGATGTGCACTGGAATTACAACAAATCAGTGGTGACCTATAAAGGCAAATAAATCTCATGAGAAGTTTAAGAGAATAATCTGGTTGAAAATTATTTCAACTTGGAAGAGGTAAACAATGCCACAAGAAAGCGCTTTCTATCAAAAAAGCCGGTGAGTGCCAAAGAAGCGGAGGCCTTCTTTCAAAAGATGAAAATGGTGGATTATGAGGTGATCGACCAACTTCAAAATGCTCCCACTCAAGTCTCCCTGTTATCTCTGTTGATGAACTCCACTGAACATCAAAGAGTATGATCAAGGCCCTTAACGAAGCATAGATGCCTGTTGAGACCTCTGTAGAGCAGTTGGAGAGAATGGCAGAAAGATTTTTTGCACTGAACCAGATCTCCTTCAGCAAAAATGACTTGCCCCAAGAATGGGCCTAACATAACAAAGCCATTCACCTGACAGTCAAATGCGAAGGGTACTACGTGAAAAGGGTTATAATGGATGGGGGCTCTAGGTAGATATTTGCCCACTCTAGACTCTACAATGCATGGAATTTGGTACCGAGAGAATCCGACCCAACGATGTCTGTGTACGCGCTTTCGATGGTTTCAAAAGGGATATAATCGGAGATGTTGATATGATTCTGACCATCGGTTCAGTAGACTTCGAAGTAACCTTCCAGGTTTTGGACATGGATACCTCGTACAACTTTCTTTTGGGAAGGCCGTGGATCTATGTAGCGAGAGATATACCTTCTATTCTTCACTAGATAGTGAAGTTCGAGCATGAGGATCAAGAGATTGTGGTCCATGAGGAAGATATGCAATCAATCTATGGGGACCCATCTGTCCCATGTCTCGAAGCAAGAGAGGGGAGTGAGCATATAGTCTATCAGGTCTTCAAAATCGTGGTCACAGATTAGTTCGAAGAAGGAAAAACTTTCTCTCAACCTTTCTTTCAAATGCATCAACGATGGTTTCTAAGGAAATTATCAGGTGCGGCTTCAAACCTGGGAAGGGACTTGGGAAATAATTTCAAGGAATAGCTAAACCTATCACCCTGCCTACCAGTGAAAAGTTCTTTGGGATCGGCTTTAGACCCACACTAGCTGATATAAAATGGGCACATGGTAGGAATAATGATGGATAAGTCTTGCCGCAGCCAGTGCCGTATCTATACAAAACATTTGTCAAGCCCAAATACAAGGAAGAAGAAGAGGATGAGGCCTTTAGGGTTGAAGAGTTTGAAGATATCTGTGGGGAAATGAGGAAGATACAATAAGAAACCCACAAGGTCTAGTCAGGGGAGGGCTCAAGCACCACCGAGGTTCTGTACATGGGACCTGAGGCCAAATTGCAAAATTGGAAGGCTACGCCATTCCCAATCAGGTGGGAGTCCCGATAGACCTATCCTGCCAGCTTTTCTACACCACGAGTTATTCCAGGATGTAACTCAGGTGTTTTTTTTAGTTTCATTTCTTTTAATTTCCAATGTAAACCCCGTTATCTTCCAAATTCAATGAAAGGAAATAAATATTTCATCATCCATATTTCTTTATCTGATTTTTGTTATTTTATTTTTCTTCTTCTTTCAATTCTAATATGCGGCTTTAAATAACATGACATGCTTGCGGACTTCATGCCCATATCCAAACATGTTGTCTAACTGTGAAATAATGAACCAAGAGCCGAAATATGATGAAGAAGAGACTTTTAGGGAAATAAATCGAAAACTAGAACAGTTCGAGGATAAACCTAAGCCGAACTTAGATGACACTGAGTCAGTTAACTTGGGTAGCTCCGAAGAAATCAGGGAAACCAAAATAAGCATTCATACAAATGAAAAAACTCGGGATGCATTAATCCAACTCCTGTTTAAGTTCAAAGAGGTGTTTGTTTGGTCATATGATGACATGCCAGGACTGAGTGTCGATTTGGTGGTTCATAAGTTGCCAACTTACCCTGATTACCCTTATTCATCAAAATTAAAGAAAATTTAAAAGTGATGTTACTGTCAAGATCACAGAAGAAGTCACGAAATAGTTAAAAATAGGGGTAATCCGAGTGGTCCAGTACATCACATGGCTAGCCAATGTAGTCCCAGTGTCGAAGAAGGACTGGAAGACCCGAGTGTGTGTGGATTACAGAGATCTAAACAAGCAAGTCCCAAAGATAACTTTCCTCTACGTAATCCACATCCTTGCTAATAACTGCGCCAAACATGACATACAGTCCTTTGTGTATTATTACGCAGGATATCACCAGGTGTTGATGGATGAAGAAGACACAGAGAAAACAGCCTTTACCACACCTTGGGGTATATACAATTACAGGGTCATGCCATTTGGTTTAAAGAATGCTGGGGCAACCTATATGAGGGCCATGACCGCCATTTTCCATGATATGATGCACCAAGAAATAAAGATGTATGTGGATGACATAACATCAAGTCCAAAACCCAGGATAACCATATCCTAGATCTGAGAAAAATCTTTGAGCAGTTGCACAAATATGATTTGAAGCCGAACCCAGCCACATGTGCATTTAGGTTCCCATCGGGCAAACTTTTGGGCTTTATAGTCAGCCGAAGTGGTATTGAGTTAGATCCAACAAAGATAAAATCTATTCGAGATTTGCCTCGTCCGAAAATCAAGAAAGATGTGATGAGCTTGTTGGGCAGATTGAATGATATCAGTCAATTCATTGCTCAGTTGACGTCCACGTGCGAACCCATATTCGAATTGTTGAAGAAAGATGCAACAATCAAGTGGATGGATGAATGTCAAGAAGCTTTCGATAAAATCAAAGAGTATATGTCCAATCCACCGGTATTGGTCCCACCGAACCAGGGAGGCCTCTATTCTTGTATCTGACAGTCGTGGAGAATTCTTTCGGCTATGTCCTTGGGCAACATGATGTTATTGGAAAGAAAGAGTAGGAAATATACTATTTGAGCAAGAAGTTTACTAGTTATGAAGCTAAGTATACTTTGTTGGAGAGAACCTGTTGTGCTTTAACTTGGTTCACAGAGAAATTGAGACATTATCTGCAAGCCTACACCACTTATCTCATAACAAGGTTGGATTCTTTGAAATACATATTCTAGAAACCAATGCCCACGAGGAGATTATTAAAATGGCAGATCATGTTCAGTGAATTTGACATAGTCTATATCACTCGCACAACAATGAAAGCCCAGGTGTTGGCGGATCATTTGGCTAAAAACCTGGTTGGTGATGAATACCAACCTTTGAACACTTACTTCCCAGATGAAGAGGTAAACTCATTCGAGGCAATATCCGAGGATACTATTGCTTGGAAGATGTTCTTTGATGGAGCAATAAATGCAAAAGGTGTGGGAATCGGGTTAATCTTGATCTCACATACTGGTCAGCATTACCTAGCCACAACCCGACTTCGATTTTTCTACACAAACAACATTCCCGAGTATGAAGCTTGCACTATGGGTTTGAACATGGAAATCGACCAGGATGTCGACGGGTTATTGATCATGGGATACTCAGATCTGACTATCCGGCAAGCTCAGGGAGAATGGGAAACCCGAGATGTCAAATTCATCCCTTACAGATAGCATGTGGAAGACGTTAGCAAGCGATTCAAGTCACTAGAGTTCATGTACATCCCTCGTTTTCACAACGAATTAGCCGATGCACTTGCTACTTTGGCCTCAATTCTTCCATATCCAAGCAATGCCCACATAGATCCCTTGGAAATCCAAATCCGGGAAAGCCGTGGTTATTGTAATACAGTTGATGCAGAACCAAGTACCCAACCATGTTACCATGACATCAAAAGAGTTTTGAAAATGCAAAATTACCGAAAGCAAGCTAGTGGGAACCAAAAGAGAACCATTAGATGACACGTGACTGGTTTCTTTTTGAGTGGTGATGTCCTGTACAAAAGAACTCCAGACCTCAACTAGTTAATATGCGGTTGACGCAGAAGAGGCTGGAAGAATCATGCATGAAGTGCATGCGGGGGTGTGCGGACCCCATATGAACGGGTATGTCTTAGCAAAGAAAATCCTTCGAGCGGGCTACTACTGGATAACTATGGAAAATGACTATTTCAGCTTTGTCCAGGAGAATCATTACTGTCAGGTGCATGGTGATTTGATTCATGCACATCCCACAAAACTGCATCCCATGTCAGTGCCTTGGCCGTTTGTTTCTTGGGGCATGGACGTCATTGGGCCAATTGAGCCGAAAGCCTCAAATGGGCACAGATTCATACTGGTTCCCGTTGATTACTTCATGAAATGGGCGGAGGCCATCACTCTCAAATCTGTCACCAGGAAGGTTGTAATATATTTCTTGCACTCCAATCTTATTTGTCTCGGTATTCCTGCAACGATCATCACAGATAATGCTGCAAAACTGAATAGTCATTCGATGGAGGAGATATGCGAACAATTCGAAATAATGCATATGAACTCTACTCCTTATCAGCCTAAAGCCAATGGTGTCGTCGAAGCAGCAAACAAGGACATCAAGAAGATTTTGGGAAAGATGATTCAAAACTCCAGGCAGTGGCTTGAAAAGTTTCCTTTCGCATTACTAGGATATTGTACTATGGCGCGCACCTCGGTTGGAACAACCCCATACCTCTTGGTCTATGCTACTGAGGCCACGATACCCGCAGAGGTTGAAACTCTTATCTCTGGATCATAGTTGAAGCCGAAATTGAAGATAGTGAGTGGGTCAAGACCCGTCTAGAGTAGTTGACCCTAACTAATGAAAAGTGAATGGCTGTGATCTGCCACGGGCAGTTGTATCAACAAAGAATTGCCCGTTCTTACAACAAGAAAGTGCGGTCAAGGAATGTTAAGGCGTATTTTTACCCATCATCAGGAAGCCAAAGGAAAATTCGCTCCTAATTGGAAAGTTTTGTATATCATCAAAAAAATATTGCAAAGGGGAGCATTGTACTTGAGATATATCGAAGGAAATGATCCTGAAGCAGCTGTGAATGCGGACACAGTAAAAAGCTACTTTGTTTAGGCTTTCTACAGCAATGAGATTATCTTATTGGGATGACGAAGGCTTTCATTCCTGCTACCCAAACACTATCAAACTTTTGCAAACCCTTTGAGCCGGTTACTCTTCTTGACTACCCTTTTTGGAACCCGAAATTGTTAGTAGAAAAGAAAAATAAAGAAGGAAAAACAAAAAAAATAAAAAAATGAAAAAGAATGAATGGAAAAAATGAAAACAAAAGCATCGAAACAAAAGAAAGAAAAACAAATCAAAATAGAAAAACAAAAGAAAACAAAAACAAAATGTTTTTCCTGAACTACGTTCGACTTGATTTCGAAAGGATACGTAGGCAGCTTCTCTCTGGGGTTCAGTCACACCAAAATAATAATTCCAATTCCCCTAAAAAGTGAAACCGGGGCAGATGTTATAATGGTTTGGCGATGATCCTGCCCAAAAGGTTCCAGAATTGAAACTCAATCCAAATCCTTTTACCCAAACCCTGTTCAAGTCCTTCTGATCAATCGATGAGAATATTTAAGGATAAGAGAATACAACTACTTGTATTCTATGCAATCCAAGTTGAGAAAAATAAAATAAGAGAGTCTTATTGATGAAAACTCACACGGGTACAGTAAGGCGATGGTAAGCTGAGAAAAATCAAAATGAGAGAGTCTTGTAAGTGAAAACCCGCACAGATACTATAAGGAGATGGTGAGAAGAGAAATGAGAGAGGCCAACAAGTGAAAACCTACAAAGGTCCCCATTGATCGAAACGAAGATCCTCATAGCTATCAACATCGACAAAGTCCTGGCAAGGTTTCTTGAATTCTGAAGTAGAAATTGTGATGAATTTTTGAGAGTCAGGTGGTTAAAAAAGATTAGGCATCTACTCCAAAAGGCATGTCATGTTCATTGAAGTCCGCATGTACTCTAGATAAGTCCTTCTTTCCTTTCCCCGAAAGGGACACTTCTTGTTATTAACTCATTCTCCATTCCATTGTTTATTTTCTTTGAATTCCTTTCGGTCTAACTATATTCCGGAATTGAGACAAAGAAGGCATGGCAAGACTGATTAATAGGGTTCTCATTTGACACGAGCTAATTCTCAAAAAGGTACCCAGCCTCGTCAGGAGCATAATCAACCTTGACTGGCCATGGCGGCTGATGTTTTGAAATTGAAAAACTCCTAAAAAGAAAGGAAATCAAAGTTGAATACCCATAATGGCAAAATGAAGTTAAAAAGGTTGAGTCCCATATGGCAAACCGTCTCAGCAAAGATTCGAAAAGCCGAGGGATCTCGATGCTCTGAAATCAAAGTTATTGAAAATGAAAACAAAGACAAAGGCCAAAGCCCTTAGAGGCAGAATGAAGTGGAAGGGTCAAAGCCTGATACGGATGAGCCATTGTGAGAAAATTTGAAAAGTTGAGTTCCTCGGTTTTAGGAGGGAGATCGATCCTCAGGAAAGCCAGCAAGCAGTGGAGGTTCTAACAAAATAATTGGGCCGAGATCAAGTGATCGAAACAATAAAGGCCATAAAACTAACCACCGTTTCAAACTAACAATTGTTTTTTGTTTGAAAAATTGAAATAGGTGCATCCAAAGCAACCATGCAAAAGCAGGTGCGACCAAAAGGAAAAGATGCGCAAAATCTAGAAACAACTATGCAGTAATAATCAACCCAAAAGGGAAGTTTTTCTCCAAAATTCTTTCCTGCATTTTATTGAAATAAAAATTAAATGAAAAAGGAAAATGAAAAAAAGAGAGAAATTAAAAGAAAAATCCAAAATTGACATCCTAGGATTCCCAACCTCAATCTTTTACACCTTTTTACCAACATTACGGCTCCAATCCATGAGATAAGTTTTTAAACATAGGGCCTCCATTCCCTAGTCACCATTTACCAACCCTACGACTCCAATCCCTGAGTTGTGTTTTTAGATATAGGGCCTCCATTCCCATAGTCGCCTTTTCTTCAATATTAGGGCTCCAATCCTTGAGTTGAGTTTTTAGACATAAGGCCTTCATTCCCTAGTTTCCTTTTACCAATATTAGGGCTCCAATCCCTGAGTCGAGTTATTTAGACATAGGGCCTCTATTCCCTAGTCGCCTTTTTACCAACATTAGGGCTCCAATCCCTAAGTTGAGTTTTTAGACATAGGGTCTCCATTCCCTAGTCGCCTTTTCACCAACATTAGGGATCCAATCCCTGAGTTGAGTTTTTAGACATAGGACTTCCATTCCCTAGTCGCCTTTTACCAACATTAAGGCTCCAATCCCTGAGTTGAGTTTTTTAGACTTAGGGCCTCCATTCCCTAGTCGCCTTTTACCAACATTAGGGTTCCAATCCCTGAGTTGGAATTTTTATACATATGGCCTCCATTCCTTAGTCGCCTTTTACCAACATTAGGGTGCCAATCCATGAGTTGAGTTTTTAGACACAGGGTCTCCATTCCCTAGTCGCCTTTTTCACTAACATTAGGGCTCCAATCCCTGAGTTGAGATGTTTAGACATAGGGCCTACATTCCCTAGTCGCCTTTTACCGACATTAGGGCTCCAATATCTGAGTTGAGTTCTTAGACATAGGGAATCCATTCCTTAGTCGCCTTTTTACCAACATTAGGGCTCCAATCCGTGAGTTGAGGTTTGTTTTTAGATATCGGGCCTCCATTCCCTAGTTGCCTTTTATCAACATTAGGGCTCCAATCCCTGAGTTTACATTCTAGATATAGAGCTCTATCCCCTGATCTTTTCCCTTCAAGATAGATGCAAGCCTTATTTCATTTTCTTTTGAAAAAGAAAAAGAAAAAAAGGAGACAAGAGAAAAGAGAGGAAGTTCAGTTTTTTGTCACCAAATAACTCACAAAATCTTCCTAGTGAAAACTAGGACAGAAAAATTTCGTTCGTTTCATTTGTTTTGGCATCTGAACAGGTTTGACTTTGAGGCACATGATCCGAAGTGGCCGAAAGGATGAGCCTCCGTCAAGAATAAAGAAAAGAAGAAAAAGACCAAACAAAAGTGAATTCAACGTGCTTAAGTAGAGAAGAATGCAGACTACTCAAAATTTGATTGAAGTCACAAGCTTCCCATGTCCTGCTTTGTTCCAAGAGCTGAAGAAAGAACCAACACATGCAGTTGACGAGCATCAAGATTGAGATCAGAATCAACCGCAAAAACCAGCTGAGACTCAAGATTAAGCCTCAAGAGATTTATAGATAGGAATCTTGTAACTCGTAGTTGATATGCCTAACTAGCTTAGCTTTTGATTTTCCTTTTTGGTGTAATAAATGGGTCAGCAAGCAGTAGCAGCAGCGACAACAGTAAAATCATAGCTCCCGCTAGTCCCAGCTACCAAACTTCAAGAACTATACTGACCTAATTCCTTTATAGCCAAGGATATGCAGGCAGTCTTTGAAGCAAGGTTCGGTCAGACACTTTTTAAAAATATTTCTCATGGAGCGCCAAGCAGGCAAAAATCCCTCATCGTTGCTCATTTTATCTTTGCCCAAAAACCCTTCGTGTCTCTGAGCAAAGAGGGGCAGCTATGAGCACGTGATTTTTGCCTTGCATGAATTACACCAATAAAATTCCCAAAATTAGAATTTTTCTTTTAATTATTTGATTTTTAGTGAGTTAATGCATAATTTTCATGCTTGTTTGCATTTTTGCGTGCATGTTTAATTTATTTAATTCATAAAAATACAAAGAAAAAAATGCATTGAATTTTACATTTAGGATCCAATTTTATATTTTTAGGCTAATTAATTAATGTTACAAAAATGAAAGAAAATAAAAAAATAGTTCATTTTTGCATTTTAACTTTTAAATTTTCGAATTTTTATAGTTTTCTTTTAATTTAGGACTTCATTAATTTTGAGAAGCAATTAGTTATTAACTTAGGTTTAGAATTAAATCAGTTTTTTATTTTTAATTTGGTATTTTTTAATAAAATTTGAAAATGATAATAAAAAGAAAGAAGAAAAAAGGTTTGTTAATAAAAAGGAAACAAATTTGGGCCAAGTCTCTAATTCATCTACCCAAGCCCAACCGTTCCCCTCCATACTCGGTCATACCCACCCCAATCTAACCCAAAACCTATCCATAGTCGGTCCAGTTAATCTTTGCCAAAACGACGTAGTTACAATCCTAAACTACGTCGTTTCATTATTCCCCTATCATTAAATGACCAAACCTACTTTGGTCTATCACTTAACCTAATTGAGACCCTAACCAAAACCTAATTCATCCGTCTCTGAAAGTGTCACCCACCTCCGCCATTCCTCCACCGCCCGAAATTGTCTCACGGTGGCGGAGCACCTCCAAACACCCCAAAATTTTAACCAGTCAATCCTCATCATCCCCTCTTTCATGACCAACCATTGATTTCTTAAAAAGAACGCCCAATCTCTTTGAATTGCAGATCCAAAAGATAAAAATCCTAGCTTTTCCTCCTTTTTCCAAATCTTTTGAATTAAACCTTCAGCCCATAGCCAATACTTTGTGAGTTACACAACCTTTCAACAAAATAACTCAATTTCAACAATTAAGAGGGTTTTATGATAGATTTGGTCAAATTTCGGAGAATTGGTGTTGGAAGCGTTTCAGCCTTCGAGCCTCGGTTCCTTTCTCTTCTTGGCACATGTCGAGGATTGCTATATGAATCATTATCTATAAATGAAAGTTTGACTAATATTCATGTTGCAATTCTCACCATTTGGTCGAGTTTCTGGAATCGTCAGAGTTCGAGTATGAGTCGTCTTTGTTCTGGAAGATTCTGAGCTTCAATTGGTATCCATTGGTATTTCCTTTCTTTCTCTCTTTAAGTTTGTTTTACTAGTCATAAAAATCCTTCTCCTTTTCTGTAGATAAAATTAGATTTGCTAGTCATTAACTTAGTGTTAGTTTGCACTTTCTTTAAAACTGTTTTATTCACACACAAAAAAGAGGGAAGAAATAATTATACTGTTCCAGTCATGTATTGGTTACCCTTTCTTTTCTCTAGTTTTGTTTATCCCATTTGTTTAGATTGGGTTTGGGGGGTTTATCAGTATTAGCCCATTGAATGGAAGTCCAATTTGGAGATTTGTCCGTTGGCCCAAGTTTGAGCGGATTGGGTCTTTGGTCAGTTGACCCATTTGAGTCAAAGAGTAATTTTCAAAAGTTTTAAAGGGTAATTTGGGTAGTCTAGGTGGGGAATCTTTTGTTATCAGCCTTAGGAAGACTCTTGGAAGCTAAACATAGATTTGCTTGGCCAACAAGTCAGTAATTTAAGGATATTTAAGCAAAAAATAAAAATTTAAAAGGGACTAAGGTCCAAATATGATTCACATTACTTTCTTTACTATAAAGGCATCTCTTACTTGCATTTTAGGGGAGGAATTGTTTTAGAGATTCATCACATATTTTTTCAGACTTTGAGAAGTTTTAGACCTAGAGAGAAATTCAAATATAAAAATCCAGAAAAAATACAAAACGGATAAATTTTACTATTTTATTGAACTTCTTCAATAATTTCTGATTCTTTTCAACTTCTGAAAATAATAGTTCTGTATTATGGGATTTGAAATGAGCTGCTATTGGGTTTTGAATAGTTTTTTTTGTTCAAGATTTGTTGAGGTTTACGGTTCCATTGGATTTGTAGCTGATTTTATGGTTTCAGTTACTGAATCTAGGTTGTTCTATTGTTGATGTTCTGTTGATTTCTCCCTCTTTTATTTGCTCTTTCAATATCCAGGTACTACTCTTGAGATCTGCAAAATGTGAACTCAAATTTGGTGAAATAAAATGGAAGAGGAATTTTTGAAACAATGCACTAAATTTTGATTATAGCTTATCCATACTCTTATTTTTTTTTCTTGTTCATGAAATCATATTCATGCTTGCCTTGGAAGTCATCAGATGGTAGATTAGTTTGACCTCTTCTTTATCTTTTTTAAACTTGGTCGTTTAGCTCTAAATTTGTTTTGCAATGTTGAATGAATTATGGACTTTAGCTTTAAGTAAGTTTGGATTTGCGTTAAAGGTTCTTTAATATCATAGTGGCAAAAGTTTCATGCTTGGTTTGTTGTATACTCTGGACCTGGTGTAGTATTGGGTTGAGTTCCATTAATGATATATGGTGAATGTTAGAATGCAAGTTTGCTAAAAATGGCTATCTATTGGTTGTCTTGTTTAAAATTGGCTACATTAGCACCTTGTTGCAAGCCAGTTGAAGGTTTAAAAGATAAAATTGCCTACTACTTTGGTCGCTAGAATTGGATTTGCAAAATTGTATTTTTAAAATCAAGTAGTTAGTGAAAGTTCCATGCAACTATTCATGATATCAGCGTTAAAACTTGTGTATTGTCTTGTTGCCCCTACATGGACTCGATCATGGGTCCCAGTAGCGTGTATGCATTACACTTTTAAATTGGGCTGCCTTGGCCTAGCCCAAGCCATTAAAAAGTCAGTAGGCTTTTGACATAGGATGTTGGGTTTCATTTCGAGCCCAAGGTTTGGAATGGTTGTTTGTTTAATTTTAATCGATATTCCAATGTTCATCAGCTGTTAATATAATTAATGGTTGCTTAATGTCAAGCTGACAAACCTGCTGATGTCTAAGTTCTTTTGTTGGCCCAATTGAAAAACTATCTATTTTCTGCTATTGTAAAGGTTCAGCATGTGAAGCCCTGAATGTCTAGCTTGTGCGTGCTTTGTTTAAATTGGGCTTATATTAGGCCTGAATCTGAAACAGCTTACCTAAAATCAGAATGATCTATTTGGTATCGTTTGGGCCCGTTTGATGCGTGCCTCTAGTTAACCACTCTCGAACAATGGTTAAACGATTAGAGTCCTTTATTTATTTTTCTCTTTAAGTAATTAGTGGAGGTGAGCTATAGGAAATAACACATAGTTTATGGCCCTTCGAAAGTTAGTTTGAATTCCCTTTTGAAAAAAATTAGAATAGTGTGGCATGCAAAAAAAATCTCAAATGTGTGGCCCTCGTTTAATTAATACTTTTATTGTTAGAACTGGAAGCGTGCCATTTAGAAAATTTTGTATGGCCCTCGCAAAGCTAACAACACGTAGTTGCTTTAGGCGCGTTATTTTAATATTACCTACTTAAATTCGGGTGCACATTTCATATGACCCAAATCCAAGTCTCACAATGTTAAATAAAATATGTCTCGGACTATGGGTGCATTTCATGTGGCGAGGTCCAAAAAGTATTTTAGATAACGTTAAAATCTTCTTAAAATTAATTAAAAGCGGCTAAATAGTTTAAAATGAACCGTAGGCTAAAACATATAATAAGACAATTGTAATAGTTTAAGCGACCATGCTAGAACCACGGAATCTGGGGGTGCCTAATACCTTCCCTCACGTTAACAGAATTCCTTATTCAGAATTTCTGTTCGCAGACTTCAAAAGGAAAGACGAATTTTCCTCGATTTGGGATTTAAAATAAACCAGTAACTTTGGACACTATAATACAAACTTATCCCAAGTGACGACTTTAAAAATTGAATAAACAATCACATTTCAAATAATATCACTTTAATTGAAAAACTCCCTCATACACTATCATTTCGGGGTGGTGAAGTGAAAAGAGGAGGTATGACACCATCCCTGAATTGGGATTTTAGAAATAGGGCCTCCATTCCCTAGTCGTCTTTTTGCCAACATTAGGTCTCCAATCCCTGAGTTGAGATATTAGACATAGGGCCTCAATTCCCTAATTGCCTTTTTGCCGATATTAGGACTCCAATCCTTGAGTTGATATTTTTAGACATAGGTCCTCCATTCTCTAGTCGTCTCCTTTGCTAATATTAAGGCTCCAATCTCTGAGTTGAGATTTTTAGACATAGGACCTCCATTCCCTATTCGGCTTTTACCAATATTAGGGCTCTAATCCCTGAGTTGAGTTTTTAGACATATGGCCTCCATTCCCTAGTCGCCTTTTCACCAACATTAGGGCTCTAATCCATGCGTTGAGTTTTACATATGGCCTCAATTCCCTAGTTGCCTTTTACCAATATTAGGGCTCCAATCCCTGAGTTGAGTTATTTAGACATAGGGCCTACATTCCCTTGTCGCCTTTTTACCAATATTACGGCTCCAATCCCTGAGTTGAGTTTTGAGACATAGGGCCTCCATTCCCTTGTCGCCGTTTCACCAACATTAGGACTCCAATCCCTGATTTGAGTTTTTAGATGTAGGGCCTCCATTCCCTAGTCGTCTTTTACCAACATTAGGGCTTCAATCCCTGATTTGAGTTTTTTAGACGTAGGGCCTCCATTCCCTAGTCACCTTTTACCAGCATTAGGGCTCCAATCCCTGAGTTTGGATTTTTATACATAGGGCCTCCATTACTTAGTCGCCTTTTTTTTGCCAACATTAGGGCTTCAATCCCTAAGTTGAGATTTTTAGACATATAGCCTCCATTTCTTAGTTGCCTTTTTGCCAACACTAGTGCTCCAATCCCTAAGTTGAGATTTTTAGACATAGGGCCTCCATTCCCTAGTCGCCTTTTTTATCAACATTAGGGTTCAATCCCTAAGTTGAGATTTTTAGACATATAGCCTCCATTTCTTAGTTGCCTTTTTGCCAACACTAGTGCTCCAATCCCTGAGTTAAGATTTTTAGACATAGGACCTCCATTCCCTAGTCACCTTTTTGCCAACATAAGGTTCTATTCCCTAGTTTAGAGTTTTTAGACATAGGGTATCCATTCCCTAGTCGCCCTTTTTGCTAACGTAGGGCCTCTATTCCCTAGTTGAGAATTTTAGATATAGGGCTCCATTCCCTAATATTTCCTCCTAAAGGCACACAATCATTATTTATCGCTTTCAAAAATAATTTTAGATTTTAGTTACAAATAACTCTTGAAATTTTTCTAGTGAAAACTGTGGCAAAAAAAATTCGTTAGTTTATTTGTTTTGGTGTCTGAGCAGGTTTTACATTGAGGCACGGTGTTCGAGATGACCAAAGAATGAGCCTCAATCCAGAATAAAGAAAAAGAAGAAAAACAAAAAGAAGTGAACTCAAAATGTAGAAGCAGAGAAAGATGTGGACTGCTCAAGATATAGTTGAAGTCACAAGCTTCGCATGTCCCGCCTTGATCCGAAAAGCTGTAGAAGAAGAACCAGTACCTGCAGCTAACAAGCATCAAGATTCAGATCAGAATCCGCATGAAGAACAAACTGAGACTCAAGATCAAATTTCAGAAGACTCATAGATAAGATTCCTGTAACTCTAATTGATAGGCTTAGTTAGTTTTTTCAATTTTGATTTTTGATGTAATAACGGCACGGCGGACCAGAACCTCGATGGAACGGCACCTTGTTTAGCGCTCAACCTCGGTACTCCATCACCTCATTCACCTCTGAACTACATGTGGCCTGACTCCTTTATAGCCAAGGATATGTAGGCAACTCAGATATCAGCGCTCGGTCACATTCTCCTCTCTCACAGCTTTCGGTCTCTCTAATAAGGGTCGGGTCAAAAACATGTCTATTCATTCTTTGTCTAAAAACTCTTCGCGTTTCCAGTCAAAGAGAGACTGCTGTAGACATGTGATTTTTTACCCCTCCCCCCAAGAATTTTCATATTTTAACACGTAAATAATTTAAGCCTAATATAGCTATTTCAAATAATTTTAACTCTTTTACTTTATTTTATTGCAAAAAAAAATTACAAAAATTATTCCATTAATATTTTGTAGTTATTTTTAATCTTGGAAAATACCGAAAATAAAAGTTTATTTTAATAGTTATTTTACTTAAGTAGGACTAATTAATAAATGAGATCGTTTTTAATCTCGTTTGAGGGGAAAGAATAAAGCTTGGGCTCGAGCAACCCATTTTTAGGCCTAATTTTGAACCCAACCCATAATTTCCAGGCTCATACCCCTAACTATCCCTATATAATACTGTGTGATCTCTACATAGACACACCTAAAAACACACATTAGTCCGTCATTCTTCTTTAGACGATCAGTTAAAAGAATACAAAAATAGGGAGCTAAGGCCTAGAGACCTATACAAACAAGAACTCAGCCATTTTCATAAAGGAGATCCCTCCCTTAGGATTTGGATTTTCTCTAGCAAAATAATGACCTAAGGCCTAAGACCTTGGTCTCTTCTTCAACAAAACGGATGACCCCCCTGATCGATCATCTTCTTTATAAAGAAGAAGCAGCCATCTTCAATGGTGGCTGTTGAAACAAAAATAACGACCACTCCCTGAACCATTAGCTGTCAGCCCCATCTCCACCCCGAACTCGACACACCAACTTTCTTCTTCCCCATAAAACTAGCAGTCTTCATCACCAAAACCATCCATAAACAGTGGCTCAAACGCTACTTCTTTCGCCGAGAAACAGTCGCGAAGCAGTCCCAAAAAATAACAGTTCAGCCGAGATTTGAGTTCGAGTCTCTCCAAGAGCAAAGGTGGAGCAAAGGTGGGGCAAAGGTGGGAAGTTCTTGGAGGGAAGGATGCCGGGGGTCTATTTGAAAACAGCCTCTCTACCCTAGGGTAGGGTAAGGTCTGCGTACATACTACCCTCTCCAGACCCCACTAAGTGAGATTATACTGGATTGTACTTTTTTTTAACTTAGTAGTTGCTATGTTGAATAAGTGTTTCTTTAATTTTGAACTGAAAATGAATTGGTTTTGATTGCTGTGTTTAGTTAGAATAATGAGCTTGATATCGAGTAAAACAAGTTATGTTATAGTTTGGTGCAAGCTTGCATGCTAGATGCTTATAACTATACTATAAGTAATACTGTACGTATTATTCAAGCTTTTATTAGATTTTCCTTTAAATCTATTTGAATTTTAATTCCAAATTCTCTTTTTGGTTCATGTCTTAATTTTATGTACAACGTGCTGAAATTTCCTACAAATTACGTTATTGGTCTCTTGTCTAACCTTCAATTGCCACATAGCTCATTTTCTCGGTTAGTCGAATTCTTTCCCTCTTTTCCACGGTGATGTGCATGTTTGATCTCCTTTATTAATTAATTACTATGGAGACTAATTATAGGTTAGTTTAAGTTAATATCCAATATGCCATTTTAATTAAATTTGTTTTTTATATATTGTTTGTGCAAATTTTTAGCCTAAACATCCATTATTATTAAAATTGACAATTAATTTATTATGCTTGGTTAAGTTGTATTGCAATTGTAATGTTCCATAATCACAGGCCTTTCAGGCATAATCTCAAAAGTAGTTTAGTAAAATTTATAAACTGCATAGTTGTTTTAGGCGCGCTATTTAAATTAATTTTCTTAAATTTGGATGTGCATTTTATGTGATCCAACTCTAATTCTCAAAAACGTTAAATAAATTATGTCATGAATTGCGGGTGCATTTCATGTGACGTGCTTCAAGGTGTATTTTAAATAACGTTGAATCTTCCTAAAAATAATTAAAAGTGATTTAATAGTTTTAAAATGCACCATAGGCTAAAACATGTATTAAAATCAGATAATAGACCAATTATAATAGTTTAATCGATCATTCTAGAACCGTAGAATCCGGGGTGCCTAACACCTTTCCTCGGGTTAATAAAATTTCTTATTCAGAATTTTTGGTTCGCAGGCTTCAAAAGCAAAGTCGAAATTTCCTCGATTTGAGATTTAAAATAAATCGATGACTTGGGATACCAAAACAAACTATTCCAAGTGGCGACTCTGAATAAAATTGAATAAGTAGTTCCATTTCGAATAATGTCACTTAAAATGAAAAAACTCCTATATATACCTTCGGGTGTGTAAAAGGAGGTGTGACAATCATTTGATTAAAATACTCTGTAGCAATATTTTGATGAGAAAATATCATTTCTCGTTAATTTTCAGTAACAGGAGTCACAGGCATTATGGAGAGGATGGCATTCTTAATGTGTTGATGAAGCTCAAAGGGAATTTTTGATAAGTCCCAATTATTATTAGACCAAATTTCTTTGATAGTAAGGTTATTCCTAGGAAGAGTGAGAGGACCCTCTATTTGGTTTCTTAGTAAAGAGATTTTTGGGATCCATTTTGTATTCCAGATGTTCATAGAAGAGTTGGTGTGTGGGTTCCATTTTAAATCTTTGTTGCAAACTTCCCATCCGTTTACTACACTTTTTCAAATAAAAGAAGAGGTTTTTAAATATTTGGATGACCATAAATTGAGGTAAGAATTTGAGACCAAGAAAGTTTGGAGTCGTGTATGTGTCTCCACGAGAGGTTAGCTAGGGGTACTAGGTTTTTTCCTTTTCTGAGTGGATGTCAAACCATCCTTTGTCCTTATCCTTTGTTAAAGTATCCCAATAGATTAGGTGAATGTTTTTCGAATTCATAGTGGATTCCCAGATAAATTTTTTTTGGATTTTGTCAATGTATTTGGTAATCCTAGTGGGCAAGTAGTTATACTACATGACGTGGTTAGAAATACTATTTAAGGATACAACTACAAGAGTTGGCCTCCCTGCCTTACTAAGAAAAAATAATTTCCAATAAGCCAATTTTTTTGCCAGTTTATCAAGGATGAACTGGTAATCGGAAGGTCTAGGCTTGGTATTTTTAATTGAAAAACCTAGGTATTTTACAAAACTATTACTAATTTTCATATTAAAAATTTTTGACAAAGCTTTTGAAGTATGAATGGGGCAATTTTTAAAGACAGTGATTTTGGACTTTGACAAATTAATACTTTGGCCTGCCAACTTGCAAAAAGAATTCAGGCAATTGAGAATTGATTTAAGGGATTTTTTTTAATCAATTTTACACATTAGAGTGATGTCATATGCGTAGATTAGGTGAGATAATTGACATTGGTTCCTTTCCATATTGACGGGGTACCAAGTACCAATATCTACCTGATGGTTGATTTGAATGGACAACATTTTCATACAAAAGGATAAATATATAAGGAAATAATGAGTCTCCCTGCCTAATACCTCTACTAGGAGATAAGAAATCACTCTTACTATCATTAACTAAGACAAGTATCTTGCTGGTTGTGATACAACCCATTTAAGGTACAGACTTTTGGAGGGAAATTAAAATGACGAAGGGGTCGTAAATAAAAGGCCATTCTAATCGGGCGAAAGCCTTTTCTAGGTCTATTTTCATAATTAGGTTAGCCTTTGCACCTTTTTGTTTGTGCATTTTAAACATTATTTCCTAAATTATAATAGCATTGTCACTAGTACGTCTACCCTTGATGAAGCTAGCTTGGTAAGGACAAATTAAATTTTCTAAAAGAGGTTTTAGTCTATTGAGTATGGTTTTTGAGTTTATAAATTCTGTTACAAAGCCCAATAGGTTGGAAATTTTTCAAATTATTATTATTAGAAATTTTTGGGATAAGGTAGAGGTAAGTTTCATTTATCCCCTCTAGTAGTTTGCCTGATTCAAATGCTTGATAGCAAAGATTTGTGATAGAGGTTCTTAAAAGCTGTCAATACTTTTGAAAGAAGAATGGATGAAGACCATCTAGCTAAGGTGATTTTAAAATTTTAAAATTAAAAATTACTTTTTGAGCTCTGACTGTGACAAAGGATTATCTAAGATAAGTTACAAAATTTGTAACTAGGGGGTCATTTTTAATAGTTGACCAGTCATAGTAGATGTGGCCAGCGGTGAAAATTCGCTTAAAATAGTTGTGGGTATAATCCATGATTCTCTAAGGATCATCTATTTAGTTACCCTCAATTTGTGAAAAACACAATCTTATTAGTTCTTCTATTATGTGTGGCAGAAACGTGGAAGAATTTTGAGTTCATGTCTCCTTCGTTGAGCCAGCTTATTCTAGAACATAACTTCCAAAAATTTTCTTCGATTTTTAAGATATTGTTATAGTCAGACTTAGGGAAAGCAAAAATTCCGGTAAATCAAGCCTGCGTAGAATACTTGACTTTTCCATGTGCAAGACCACAAAAAGTATTTCCCCCTAGAGCTCAGCTCTGCGAAGGCCTTTCAGAGATTGACCTTTCTTTCTCTTCTTCCCGGTCTGATCTTTTTCTTGATTATTAAGGAAGGTGCTTAGACCATAGGAGCTAGACTTTGCTATCCCCTTTAATCTTGCCATAATTTTTTTCTTTTTCCTAAAAAGGTCTCCAAAAGTTGTATTTTTTCATTCAATAATATGATTCTTAAAATTATTGGAGGATACAACAAAATTGGAGTCAAGCCATCACTCATTTATAATGTTACAAAACTCGGGGTGGCCACACCAATAAAATTCTAGTCTGAATGGTTTTGTAAGGGTTGTTGTTTGTTTGGGAATTAATTGTAGAAGGATAAGATTGTGATGCGAATGGGTTTTTGGCAAAGGAATAATATATGTCTTTGGGAATATCCTTATCCATTCTCCATTAGCTAGAAATCTAATCTTTCTACTATACGGTTATTATTTATCTTATTGTGATTTGACCAGGCATATTTACAACCTGTAAAGCCCAGGTCCATTAGCTTACAGTAGTTAATAAGGGTGTTCAAAGCCGATCCGAAATCGAAAATCGAACAGAACCGAAGCTTAATGGCTTACTGGCAAAGCGTTAATGGCTTAACGGACGGAGACATTGAATTTTTTTTATTGACGGCTTATTGGTTTGGGGGTGAATTATTCAACTTTCTTAACGGATAATCCGTTAACCCGTTAAGAATATAAATATAAATACATATACATATATATATATATATATATATATATATATATATATATATATATATATATATATATTATTTTTATTTATATATATTAAATATAAAAAATTAAAACCCTTGAAAATGAATAAGTATAACAAAAACAAACAACCCTGTTTACTATTAATACTTTGTTCTGGATTGGTTACGAAGTTTGTCTCTATAGTTTTTGAGTTTTATCCAACACACTGTTTACTATTAATACTTTGTATTATTGTGGACTTGTTTATTCATTAATACAACTATTTAAATGAATCAACTATTAATGTTATTGCACACTTAAAAAGATTCGATTCTTCAATATATATCATAACTGCAGAAGCCAGTAGACTCTCAAAGACAATCGAATTAACTAGATATAAGAAATACCTGAACATTGAAGCTTTTAATCAAATGAGCATACAAGAACAGAGAACAAGCACATAAGTGAAACTAAATTGAAAGCAAAAAGCGAGGCAATTTTTCAAGCAATTTATGTGAGATTTGAGTGTGCATTCCTGAAGCTACTTGGACAAGATAGAAGAACCAATTTCATTGTGTCTTTCTTTTATTCTAGTTCAATTGTAGTCGGTGGTTTAATGTTGTACCTTTTCAGCTTTCATAGAAGCAATTTTATTAGGTACTTTGAGTATTCAAGTTAGAGTTAACTTGAAGGTGTTGCAACAATTGAGGCTGTGTGCTACATTGGGATTAGAGTTAATCCTTATGTTTACAAAGAGTTTTGTTAAATATTATTTTGGCTTAGTGATTTTAGTGGAAGTTTGAAAAAATCCTACTAAGTAGTAGGTCGTGGTTTTTTTTCACCTTTTTAGCCAGGTGTTTTCCACGTAAAAATCTATGTGTTCTTTATTTTCTGTACTTTTAATTCCAGAAATAGTAGTAGTTAGAACACCTAGAAGAACCAGGTTCTTCTAGTTGAAAATTGGGTACCACGCAAATCATCCCCCTCCCTCCTTTGTGGTATCGACGTTTGGAACATCAATAACCATCTGGTTTCATTGAAAGTATGTGTATTATTCCCCCGGTAGTGATGGATAGCAGTGCGGGCTTCAAAAATATTTTGCTCGTTGCATCAGCGTAAAAATGAATGCCATTGTGCTCGTTTCTTGTATTTCTCAAATCTTTTCATTTGTGTTGTCATAAATTGAACACTCTTTTCCATCAATGACGATGCACCTCTATCCCGTTTAACAAACCTCTCCGACATCTACTTGGGTGATATCTGCACTTTTGCAGTGACATGCAATCCACGTACAGACTTCAATAACTCGTTGAAAGACTCTGATACATGTGTAGTCATAATTCCTCATCTTGTGCCACCATCCGCATGCAAGTCCACTTGTCAAGCTCCTGCCGCATCAACCAAGTATATGCTCCTTGGTTTTCCTGCCTGATCAACCCATTCGCCTCCGGGATTTACACTCCTTGTGATATGTTACAACCATCCACATTAAATCATGAAAATCCTTGTTTGGATAAGCCCACTGAAAATTGGCCTCCAGGTATCTCTCGTAGTAACGGTAATAGGCATATATTTCTTTCTATGCACACAAATTCTGTACAGAACTTAAAATACTGCCATGTCAATCAGATATTAGACAAATACCTGAATAATATCTAACAATGTGCTCCTTCAAGTGGTTCAAAAATAGTGTCCCCATCTCTTGGCTTTCATTGGCACAACTAGAAAAATCTAGGGGAAATATACTTCCATTAACATCTACTGCAACGCCGATCAATAACTTAATATCATACTTTCTATAGATATGAGTACTGTCTATGGATATTACCGGCCGACAATGCATAAAACCATCAATGGTTGGTTTAATTGCCCAAAACACATATCTGAATGTGTGTTCTGGTATTTTCGGACTCCTCTCAAGCTTTCATTCAACAATAGTCCCGGGGTTAAAGTGTTGCAATGCGGCCATGTACCTGGGTAGAGATGCAAAAGACTTATCTCAGTTACGATAAACAATTTCAAACGCGTGTTTGTGCCCGAGAAATGTGTTTCTTTTGGTAATGGTACACCCATATACCTGCTAGACAGACATTATACACTCTTTTATTTTGTACCCTATGGATGCTTCAATGTATGGAATCAAGACAAGAGAAATCAAGCCAACATTCAAGTTAAAATAATTTCCACTGAATATGTCCAGTTCACAATTGTGGGTGCTGATGTATTTACCCATAAACCACATATTTGTTTTTAGCTTCCTCACATGCAGCATCCAATTACAACTCGTAAACCATTTACGACAAATAACCTAGCATACATTCGGAGATGGCTCATGAACCACGATCTCACGACACTCTTTTATGCTGTACATTTTCACTACCCTGCTTAGGCGCACGTTATCAGCAAAAAGCATGCCTTTTGATAGCACTGTTACTCTAGATTCATCCCACATTGTTGTCCGAATTTTGTCAAGTTCCCTTGTGAGGGCATCCACATCCGGCATACTTGGCAAATGATTAAGGTAGGGAATCTCCCTTAATGAAACGACATGTGGGACTCGTACACTCTTGATCTAACGGGTGGTGAAACATGCTCCCTCGTCAAATCGGGTTCAACATTCTCTTCCTCCTCATCCTCACCCTCATAAGGGAAGGATGTGTCATCTCCAAACTCATCAACATTGTTGTCATAATCACTATTCTCTTCCTGACTCTAGCATTTGCCAGATCCCGATTAAATATGTCGTATTCGGGTAATTGAGTAAGGACAAGACCTTCAGGTTGCTTATTTTCACTGCACAACCAATAAAATAATAAATTACTCAAATTTATTCAACTTTACTTATAGATTTATCACTTCACTTACAAATCATAACGTGTTGATATACCATGATGTACATTATCCTGTTAATGATGGCTCTCGGATCGACCACCATGATCCAACATACCAAAACTAGGCATATTCCAACTGGATATTGATTCATAACTTGTAAAAATCATATCTAGCCGGTACCCCCTGTGAAGTATATAAGTGTTAATACAATTTCAATATATAAAAACAAATATTGTAACACAAAGAAAAGTTGAAGTTTACCGCTCAGTATGTGGATTATGTAAACTATAAGACAAATTATTTCCTCGCTCCTCATTCGTCTGATGAGATAAGTTTAGATCATGTCAAACTCTTTCACCTGGAACCTATTCGGCTAAAATTGCTCCAAAACAACCACCCGATAATTGAGGGATATCCCTACTTTGCGGAACCTCATTATTGCGAACGTCTTCATACTTGACGTACATTTCTAATAGTTTTATCACAAGAAATTTCCGGCATTCATTCGGATACCTCAAGAAATTCTCTTAGAGTTTTATCGTCTTCGATGTTAAACTCAGCATGACAAGCAACCCCTAGCGGAGTGACAGAATATGAATATATTCCAATTACTTTAATATTCACCTAACATTTGCTTACACTTATTTTTTTTTACATAACAACGATACTAATGTATCGTACTCCATCGTAAGTGGCAACTCAACATGACAATGTGGTGAACAATTATAATGTACTGAGTTATTCGCCACCACAACCTCACCCCCAATATAGTGAAACCCTAATTCTTTGCTCTTTAGATATTATGACAAAATGCAAAATAACTTAATGAACAAATATTTCAGAAGACTTGAAGGATCCTGAATGGATTTTTACAAAATCCTGAAACTCTTTAAATAAGGCAAAAACCAGTCAGGTGGTAAAAATATTTGAGGTATATTGCCTTAAATGTATGTAGTATACCCAGTTCAATTATTGGTATGTCAGTTAAGCCTAGAAGAATTATTGATGGGCCTAATACTTAAGTATAGCGTTCTTTTACCGCGCTATACATATTATGGTGCCTAGTCCCCCCTCCTCACACATACATTTTGGTTCTTTGAGTCCAAAAGAACTACATTTTAGTTCCAAACTCCATCTATGGCCCCCTTTCTTGTTTGCTACTGTCATCTACATGTCTTCTATCTTGTTTGTTATTATTATATACATGCCTTCTACTTTGTTTGTATTGTTACATTTATGTCTCCTGCCTTGTTGTTGTTATATCTAGCTATGCCTTCTACCTTATTGTTAGTATTAGTTATACGCCTTCTTCCTTGTTTGGTGTTGTTATACTTATGCTTAATGAGGATGGAATAAAAATATAAAGGGTGTTATGGTGCCATTCAATTTGACATATATACATATGCTTGGTGATGACAAGGTAAAAGAATGAAGGGTGTCGTACTATTGAATTTGATTTCTTGTACACGTATATTGAGAAAGGGTTGGTTGTTATGTTTGATCATATTCTCTATTTCCCTTATTTGACTCTTTCGCTGTTACTTGTCTTTTCTCTTGTTATTTTTTTTGCGTATGAATTACATATGTTATATTAGTGAGTTTCTTTTGACTTAAAAACCTTTTCACTACTTTACCAAGATTAATCAAGATACTTACTAAGTACATGACGTTGATTGTACTCATACTATACTTCTACACCTTACATGCAGATTTTGGAGTTGGCTACAGAAGATGTCGAAGGCTAGCAACGCGGATATACTCGCATTCCAACAAGGAAACTACCACATTGTTCATGATAGTGTAAGATTTGGACATCTGTGTATGTATATTCAAGAAGAAATTAAATTTTCTTCGTATCGATATTTTAAATCTAAATCTCGGTGGCTTATGATTAGTGCTACCAATCTTTGAGATAATTATTGTAGGTTTTTGCTACTTTATTTATTGATTAATGATAATCTTTTTCATTCGAGTTATGTTTTTAATTGTTTGTTTTACCTAGCACGTTGGGATTATATGTCATTATGATTAAGCGAAATTCTAGATCATGGTACTTTTATAGTCCTACAAATATTATTATCCCACAAGTTTTAGCTTTTAAAATCATAAGTTTTTATATCAACTCAAACGTTGTCACATCAAAGGAGTGAAAGTTTTAGAAGACCAAAAGTATACATTTTAACAAACTTAAGGAACCAGAATACTCAAAAGCATATTAAGAGACCATTTTAAATCTACGCCAAATATAAGGATCATTTTTGTCATTTTCTCCGTCACTAAACCTCAAAAGCACACACTCGGGAAAACTCCTAAATTCTCAGCGCTGTCTTTAAACTTTAGAGTCCCTCTTCTCTCTGCCCTTTTCTTCCGTCGAAACTTTCTAGTGTTCGAATCCACCAAACCATGGCGACCGTTATGCAGAAAATCAAAGATATCGAAGACGAGGTATCAAAAAAACACCCGATTTATTGTTTTATTTCGTTTAAATTTGAAAAAATATATTACTCAGATGATTAAATGAAATTAATCATTTCAATTTTAGCTACTACTTTATCAATTTTCTGCTAACTATTTTAATAAATTAACATTTTTAGCTATACGATATTTAAAAAAGACTGATTTTTTGTGCATTTTTTAATTTTCAGAGTAAAGTATTTAAGATTTTTTAAGGCTGCAAAAAGAATGAATGAAATTTAACCGAGAAATGGAAAAGACAGAATGAGAAAAATTAAATGGGAAAGGATAATGCTTATATGTCCTAAGCAAAAGGACAAGTATATACTGGATTTTCTATAATGGAATTTCAGAAATAAATGGCAATGGGATGGGAAAGATATCATTCTGGGTCTCAAGAAGAACTATGAGGTCTTAGGTTCAAATCTCAACAGAATTAGGTGATTTCTCCCATTTGTGGTAGTCAGAGTTACCCGGTATCGGCGGGTATCAGGGGCTTACGTAGGATTTATTCAAGCGGTGTCGATAATTTAAAAATTGAGCCAGTAAACAAATTACTACAATGGGACAAAGCGGCGGAACTAAGTAGAGAAAAGGGGTTCAACTGAATCCCTTTGTTAGAATATTATATTGCATAATTAGGATATAAACAGATATTTTTTTGTTTTATGTAAACAATTGAATTCCATTGACATTAGGAAATTTTTTAGTAAAGTAGGAAAGGAGCTCAAAAGTTGCTATAGATCCTATGTTTAAATCTCAATTGTGATATTCTTATTCTTTATTCCAGGATTCCAAATAATAAATTATTAACACTAGTCCCAAAAGATATTTAGAAAATACACTTAAATTACTTTAGGGGAGAAAAGAATCTAATGGAGAATTGTACGTGATGAGCAGCCCAAGTTTGGAGCTGGTAAAGGAGAGTGTGGAATTGGAATAGGAAGTCAGAACTAAGTAAAAAGTTATATAATATATAAGCCAACTGTATATGTTTTTCTATAATAATATTAAGAGCCCTTTAAAGTTTAAACAAAGAGTTCTTTTAGATTCTGTTTCATATTCTTTCTCCGAATCGTACCTATAGCCTTTTCTCAGGTTGGGCCTGGTGTCATTCTGAGGTTTTTATTTGTAAAAATAAAATAAAGAATAAGCACCTATGCTGGGAATGGAACGTGTGACTCCTTCACTGCAAGGAACCCGCACGACCTCCAGACTGGAACCACTTTGTTTGTAAAGTAGTGTCATCTCAATGGCTATTAATGTTTCTGTTTTTCAATCACCTATAATTTTGTAGAAAATTTTAGTGAAGCGCTGTCGGATGACACCACTTGTAGCAACGTAGATCTGCCCCTGGCTGGTAGGAGGTAGTAAGTACCAGGTGAAATAGTAGAGGTGCACGCAAAGTGGTCTAGACACTGCCGTTATGAAAAGTCTCATTCTAAGTCCCTAATTTGATAAGTATTACTTACTAAATAGCAAGGTTTGGATAAACTTATTTGGCTTAGTGCAAGTTTTTGCTTTGTTTGTCCCTGCCTCGAGATAATTTTTGAAATTGGTAGGTTATTATGTTGCATACAGCATAGTGAATGACATCAAATGATGGACAATCAAGTTTCGCTGTCCTGGTGAAACCCAATAATTTGAAACCCGAGAAATAAGTATTGGACCTTTAAGTCCACTCGAAATAGAGCTATACTAACATGCTTGTAGATTTAAATCCATTTATCTTCACTCTTATATCCTAACTAAATCGAAAATAAAATCAGCTATAATGAGTGGTTTTCTTGATCCATCATTAGTTTTAGTTAGTTGTTATGTATTATCAAAAATTAAGACTTTGAACGTGCTGTGTAGACCTGGAACTTTCATGTTCATGCTCTAAAGTCAAAGAGGAAAAATGCATATTAATAGATCTATTCGATTCTTCTTATGTGTATTTGAATCATACCTATTCGAGAAGCAGAGTAAACTAAGTTGATTACATCTTTTCATTAAATTCTAGATATTTCTTTGTTCAGTTTGTATTTGCTCAATTATGCCTTGGGCCATATGACACCTTTATTTCTTTATGCCGAATAGATATTACTTTTGACTAGAAAGTGAGAAATTGTCTCTTTGCTTGCAGATGGCTAAGACCCAAAAGAACAAAGCTACTGCTCATCATCTCGGTTTGTTAAAGGTAGCACAGTCACAAATATTTGATTGGTTAATTTCTGAGGTTACATGAAATTTATTGTCGGGTCATTGATATGCAGTTGGGTTTGTTGACATGTCATGAACTTACATCACTCTAAAGTCGTATTTGGTTTTTGCCCCCCCCCCCCCCCCTCCCCCTCTCCAATAATCAGGTTTTTAATCAAGACTCTTAACCATATAGGAGACATAACCAACAACTGGAAAATATTTTCTTACCCAAAATTAATTTATTCTCTTGCTTATCATGCTTTCTATTAAAACGTCATATTATAGGTTGATGCTAGTAAATATGGGTCTAGCGTTTTTATGTTGTCAAAATGTAATGATCGGGTTGAAATGTTATGTGCCTAAAAATTGCAACACCCCCCCAACCAAAAAAAAATAAATATTGCCCTAGGTTTGTCAAGATACCGTGCATATATAATCTTCCAATGCTTTTAGTTGTTTTCTCTAGTTTAGATGCTGGTTGATCTGAGAATATCTGTTTTACAAACGGTCTTGAGTTCTTTAAAACATATAAGGTGATATTTAGGTAATGCGTAAAATTAACTCTAGTTTAGATCTTATCTTCTTGAATTACATAATTCATTGATCTGTCATTTACTATGAGAACGTTGTAATATTCATTTCCTCTTTATTAGCAACTTTTCCATTTACTCTTTCTGTGATAAAAAGTCATCGAACTATGTTCTAATCCTGAATTCCCTTTGGCTCCAATTGCTTGACCTACTTCTGTTGCTCACTTATTTCTAGAGGCGGTATTTTCCGTTTACAGCTGCTCGAATTAGCATGGATAATTGTCCTATGTATAACTGTTGGTGTGGTTGACATCATTATAACACATCTCTAACTCCAAAACTTGATGTTTCTTTTCTTTTCCAGAACTCCAACTTATGTAGTATCAGATTTCTGATATTAGTTTTTTGTTAGTCATAGATGCAGTAAGTGGGATGAAACGAATTCTCACACTCATTCATCTCTGAAATAACAACGTGCTAAAAAGTAACTAGGTAAATTTATCATCAATACGAAGAGATCTTACTAAATTCACTTGCTATGGTTTTTTTATAGTACTACGAGCTTTTCATACTACAAACTGGTTGTCTTGTGATGCAATACATGGTTAGGCAAAACCAGCAAACGTTTGACGAAACTTCAAGAGCTTCTCAGATTAGCTTAGGACATCTTGTTGTATATAACTGTTGATGTGCTTTGACAGCATTATAACACATCTCTAACTCCAAAACTCGATATTTTTTCTTTTCCAAAAATCTAATTGGTATAATATTATAATTTCTGCATTAGGTTTTGGTTAGAATATGTGCCGTAAAAATGGGAAAAACAAGCATATATTTTTGCACACTCATTAAATGTTAACATGCATAAAAATTATTATTACTTGCTATGGTTATTTCATTGTATGATAAGTTTTTATACGGCCTAATACTTTTGTAATGCAATGCATGGCTAGGCAAAACTGGCAAAACTTCGAAGGGAGCTTCTTACACCTACATCAAAAGGTGGTGGTGGAGCTGGAGAAGGTTTTGATGTTACAAAAAGCGGTGATGCAAGAGTGGGTTTAGTGGGCTTTCCTTCAGTTGGAAAGTCGACACTCTTGAACAAATTGACTGGAACTTTTTCTGAGGTGTGTAACCATCCAATGATATATATGTTCGTTATCTAGTACTTTGATTCTATTAGTTCATGAATTCTAGTTTGACTAACAGAAGCGTAGATAAGAAAATTGCAAAAGAGTCTCTTGTTTCTAATTTCTTTTTGGTTAACCCAGGAGGTCCATACATGTATTGCTGTGTAGGTTCTTTACTTTTTTTAGTATACGGCTTGTATACAGGTTTTCCCCATCATTAATATAATTATTTACTTTATAAAGGAATAGTGTACAGTAAGAGGTAAATTTTGTCACTTTTGTAATTATGAAAAAGGGTCTTGTATTAGCTTCTTAGAAGTTTGAGTTTTTTTTTTGGTTTGCACCGGGTGTCCGAGTCTCTAAGAGTCCCGACTAATCCTGGGGTGCACAGGCCCTCGACAAGGAGTTTCCCGCAAGTGCATCACGGTTAATTCAGGTTTTACCTAGTCCGATGACCCTCAGAATTTGTTTGCACCAAGTGGGTTTCGAACTTGAGACCTTGAAAGGGAGCAAACCCCAAGGCTCAAGTCAATTGCCACCAGGCCAACCCCCGAGGGTTCTTAGAAGTTTGAATTTAAAGTGTCAAATAGCGTATGGAATCCTTTTCAGTTGAAAGATCAGCTTTTTCTTGGAGTAATTGTGTTCCAGCTCGAACCATGAGGTTGGAGCACAACTTACCAAGGGGAAAATGTAGAAAAGCCATGGTTGGCCTTGTGGAGTGTGTGTTTGTGTTTTTTTTGGGGGGGGGGGGGTTGATCGGTAGGTTTACCATATAAGTACACTTAGTTTTTCTGAACTCAGCCCCCTTTTAGAGGAAATGAGTGTGATACTCTGGCTCATATGCACTTTAAGATGATAAGAATTGGCTGATACAACAACAACAACCCAGTTTAATCCCACAAGTGGGGAAGAATTGGCAGATACAATAGAAAATTTTTGTAGTTCGAAAGTTCATACGGTTTTGGAAGGAAAAATATTTACTGTGAGTAACGAACTTTATATTGATGAGAAAGCAGTACAATGATGCAAAATGAAGTTTATCCTTCAAATAAGGAGTTGTTGTATTCTTCACAACTGATTTTTAGAACTCCAGAATGAATAATAAGAGGAAAAAAAGGAACATATATATAATTCTTCTAGGAAATTTAGTCTTTTCTATGAAGTCTGGAAATGTAGTCTTTGAGCAAGGAGCATAACTGGAAAATTTAATAATGAGTTTATTAGGGAAAAGTGAGAAATCTTCTAGAATAGGAGAAGCATGAGGGCAGCGAATTAAACACTTTAGCTCTATAGATGCATGAAGATGCTTTCTTGAATTCTTCTTTTCTTAGCTTTTGTGGCTGATAACATTCAACAGAAAAGAATCGGCTTGAAGTCTTTGTGGGTAGGTCACACGGTTAAAGTAGGTGGTGCTGATTCTCTTGAGTCATGAAAGATATATAAATTTTCCTACCTGCAAATATAAACTAATTACTAGATGTGGATCTTCTTCACTACATTAGCTGAGTAGCATTGCCACGCACTGTACTGTACTAGCATCGGCATGAACTAGAGTCTGAAAAGATGGACCTATGCACGAAACATAGAGCTTGTTTCAATATAAGTTGGACGAATTTACACATGGAAGTTACTCTTATAATGTCAAATTGTGATTCTATAGCTTGCTTAGTGGTTTGGTGTGAGTCTATTTTTGAGTTTATCACAGAATAGGGAAGGTGAAGTGGCAATATAGTTTTGTAACAGTCTCCTAATCAGGGTACCTAACTTGATCAATTTGAATGCCTAACTTAGTCTATTTGAATACATGTAACAGTCTCCTAATCAGGGTAACTAACTTGATCAATTTGAATGCTTAACTTAGTCAATTTGGATACATGCACTGTGTTAGCTAGAAATCTCTTTAAAATATAGTAGCACAAATTGCTCAGGTTTGTATTCTGGAAATTTAGTCCTTTGTTTTTACATAACGTTTCCCCTTATCTGTTATTTTGTGTTTCTCTTTCATTTTCTCTCTTTTATGGATGGAAGGGGGCAAGAGTTTTTACTTTTTACTGTGTTCTCTATTTTGGAAGTTAAATCAAATCTCTTATCACAAGGTTTAACTTGTGATCATTAATCAGAGACAAATTAACATTTCAAGGGGAGAAAAGGCTTCATCATTTGATTTTGATTCTCGTAAGTGAAGAAATAAGCAAATCAGTTATTTCTCGAGTTGATTGTTTTTCTGCTCTAACTTTTTGGTGACCACCAAATGATTTTTAAGAGTAGTGGCAAGAAAATATATAGGTAGTTATTGATCATTTGTCAGATCCGTCTATTTAAAGCACAATCAACTCTTTTCTAAGTAGTAAGCCTTTGATTATGAGTCATTTGTGCTACTACAATTGGCTGTCCAAGCAAATATAACCTGTTCTGTTGGCTTGACTCTTCTAGGAAAAACACGATGGAACTTCACATTGCAAGGTGGTTTCATTATGCCTTTTCCTAACAAGCCCTCTTCTGTGGTTGACAGGTTGCTTCGTATGAATTTACCACCTTAACGTGCATTCCTGGTGTCATCATGTATCGTGGAGCTAAAATCCAGGTATCATAAACCTTCATGATTTCATAGAACCTGGAACTTAAGAACTCACCTGCGACAGTTTGCTACTTGTGCAAATAAAACTGTCAACTTGAAGGAGTACTGATTTTTGATGAGAATAGGAATTGATTTATTTGGATACTGATACTAATTTTGCTCTCTTGTGTCCAGAAATATTTGAAAGTATATTTTTGTAATCATAAATAAGGAGAATTTAAAAACAGTTTGTACTAGTTGCTGTGCAATGAGATTTTCTCATATAGGATTTTCTTCCTTGAAATGTGCTTCTAGGTTTTATTAGCCACTGGTTGCTTCTGTAAATGTCTTAGTTTCAATTATATAATCCAGATAACCAGAGGAGGAGTGAATCAATTATATAATCCAGATAATCAGAGGAGGAGTGAACTCTGAACTATGGAAGGCAGTTATCTCACTTGTTGATTAACTTATTAATAAGTCATCTAAAAATTGTTGGTCTCTTGAAGTGTTCTTTTTCAGTTTTAAAGGAGAGCATGTTCAAATTATGATTATGTTGCCACTAGGTATAATACGTGGTTTCACTTATCCCAAAAAAATAGTATAAGAATAAAGAGTTGTGATTTCATATGTATATTGTTTTCTCTTATATATTAGAATCACTTGATAAATGTTGTGATTGTGTTTCCTTTTATAAGCTTGAAGCAATTATTGCTGTTCTCTCTAGGGTGAGTATCGACAGTATCAGTATAATTTTGCCTAGTAGAACCTGCACTGCTTGCAATTCTATTCGTGGCTTGCCTTATTACAAGAGCGTTCTTCCCCATTAATATGAAGCAGTGATGAAGCCGAATATCCTTTTTCTGGAAGAGCCTTAATGTACTCATATTGGTCGTTTGTTCACGGGCTAGTTATGGAGAGATTGTGATAAATTGATTTTTTATACGGTGAATAATAATGTAGGGATTGATTACTTTAGTTACTTTTAGGAGAGGTAGAGGAAGCCCGAAAAAGTATTGGGGAGATATGATTAGGCAGGACATGACACATCTTCAGTTTACCGAGCACATGACCGTTGATAGAAGGTTGTAGAGGTCGAGAATTAAGGTTGAAAATTAGTAGGGTATAGAGCTACTTCCTTTCCATACCAGTAGTTTTAGTATTTTTCTCGTTTTGTCTTATTCTTGGATTTCTGTTACTATCTGATGTTGCTTCTGCATTGGTTTTATTGCTATCTGCTTCTTTTCATGACTTTTTTTTCACTACTATATTGTTTTCCTTACTGCTGTGATTATGTGTGCCTTGAGCTAAGGGTCTATCAGAAACCACCTCTCTACCCACTCCAGGTAGGGGTAAGGTTGCGTATAAACTGCCCTTCCTCAACCCCATTTGTGGGAATACACTGGGTATGCAGTTGTTGTTGTTGTTGTTATTGTACTCTTATCCGTGTATGGCTAATACATGTATTCTTATTCCACATTCTATCCTACATAAAATAACATACAGATTTTCACATAAATTATGCATGCATCTTTTTAATAATTGTGGTATCTGAGCCAGGTTGTGCATACCCCATACTTATGCATGTATAAACAATGCAGAGTATAATAAGGCCAACCAACCATTTTGTAGAGTTACATGGCATTTAATTTTTTCTTGTACAACCAACCGGACATGATATTAACTTAGCAGAATTATATGTTGAGATTATTTCTATTAGTGAGGTAAACCAAACATCCCTTAATGTATTGCATTGTTGGAGCCAAGTGAATTAACCTGGCCTTAATGTGGAAGCTCTTTCCCCAAGAAGGAAAATGGTCAAAGATAAGTAGATGTGGAATGAATGAGACAAAAAGGCTTTCAGTGTAAAAACCCAGTTTTTATTGAAAATTTTGGGTATGCTGCCTTGCCCAGACCCTGCATTAACGTGAAATGTTTTGTGCATGGAGCTGCCCTTTATTTTTGGATGTCAAGTGCTGATTAAGTTGTGTGGTGTTATATACCAACTTCTGACACATTTGATTTCTTTTTAATCATTGGGCTCCTCAAGGCTGAATTGGTCCGTTTCCCCAAAATTAACCCAACATTAACTTCCATTCGTTATTCCCCCCTTATCTTTTCTTTTAATTGTACATGTTAAGAGCGAGCTCCTGATCGGTGGCAAAGTTGTGTTATTCACCATGCAGGCAATAAAAATAAGCATTAGTCCGCACAAAAGATACCTGTAATTGGGAGGATGTAAATAAAACTAAAGTTGACAGTGAAGTATTACCGTCTTCCTAATTCATGAAACTCTTTTATCAACTTTATTGCAAACAAGGGCGCATGGTGAACAGTGTGAAAGACTACTTAGCTTTTACTCTTGATATCTTTATTTCTTCTTTTTCTTTAATGTGTGTGGTTCACATCATATAGGATTATCCATCTCACAAGCATCATAATGCTAATTCTACTTATAAAAAAAATAAAATCATAATGTTTGATTCTATAATTTTGCTTAATATAAAACTGTCTTGCTCACCCCCTTTCCTGATTTCTTTTGGTAGTTGTTGGATCTCCCAGGAATTATTGAGGGTGCGAAGGATGGAAAAGGTAGAGGAAGGCAGGTAAAGTGTTGCGTTTGCTTCTTAGCTATCTCATTATTTCTTTAGCACCATGTATTTTTTCATAAGAAAACAGAGATTTAATTTTTAAGGACTCTGTGTCCAAGACAACAAGTAGATACATTTAAAACCTAAGAAAATGGTCCCTGAAATGAATTCTCTCCAGTCATGATGAAGATCAGTCAAGAAGATACAAGAGAATATCTGTGTATTTTCTCCACATTGACTATACCCTCCGTTCTCATTTGCTTAACACACTTTTTTTTTGGCCGCAAAATGAGTAACCTTTGCTATATCTAGTTATTTAGAAACTATTTATATATTCCTAATTTACCATTGACATGAGTTGTTGTAGGCCCCATTCGATATAAAACCAAACATCAAAGGGTGGTTTTGGTACTTCTTACATATTAAGCTTATGCATCAAACTATTTCGTTCTTAAACTTCTTCTCCAATAAAAATTGCCAAAGAATTTGGAGTAGATGGGATGAAATTATAAAAAGTTGGAATGAAGTATATGGAACCACTAAAGCACACCTCTCAAAGCAAATACACCCACTTCTTGATAAAGCCATAGTTACATCCAGCTGTACATTGGTCATTTCCCTTTCCTAACTGTACCTTCAATGAATAGCTATACTAAGGAAGGACCTGAATATTTTGGTTATAATGAAGACATGATAACTATTGCAGAACTACACTAAGAAAGGGGATGATCTGGTGTTGCATGTCAACTAAATGCACCATATCACGGCCAACAATAGTCACATTCCCTCAAATATCTGTCACCCATTCCTCTTTACTTAAATAGGTCTAAACGAATTGCCGTGTGCTCGTGATTATTGATGTATGATATCATTCCTTGAGAGTCTTCAACCTTCATTTCTTGTTTATTTAAGATGTAGTTGGTAGGCTTAATATCACTTATCTTGTGACTGATGTCAAATACAGGTTATCAGTACTGCAAGAACTTGCAATTGTATACTTATTGTTCTTGATGCAATAAAACCAATTACTCACAAACGTCTCATTGAGAAAGAACTTGAGGGATTTGGCATCAGGTAATAGACTGTTGGAAATTTGTGTTCCCCTTATGTAATCTGCTTTTCCTTTTCCCCCTATTGATTCACGATTCGTGGTGCTCTTCCCGTTATTAGGTTGAACAAGGAACCACCTAATCTGACATTCAGGAAGAAAGAGAAGGGTGGAATCAATTTAACATCAACAGTGACCAATACTCATTTGGACCTCGACACCGTAAAGGCCATATGCAGCGAATACAGAATACATAATGCTGATGTTCATCTTAGGTATGATGCAACTGCTGATGACCTTATTGATGTCATTGAAGGCAGTCGAGTATATACACCTTGCATCTATGTTGTGAACAAAATTGATCAAATCACAGTGGAAGAGCTAGAGATTCTGGATAAACTTCCCCATTATTGTCCGATCAGGTAGTTATCCGTTATCTAAGTTTTGTGTTTGTTTCTTTTCATCTATCATTTACAGATTTCAGTAAATAAAAGCTTCACGGATAACAACATATAGGAACCAGTGACACAAATTGAATGAAATTGGTGAAAGCCTAATACAAATATTCACTTCTTAATACTTCGATAAAGTGTATAAGAAATATGCACTTCTTTAATGTAGCTTGAGACTCTTGATGATGAACATACATCAGACTCCGCAATCTTGCTAAAATCTCAATTAGCACTGTGTATGCCACTTTATTCCCTCCATTCATCATTTGAGCGACACATTGTTCTTCTCGTTGTAGTTGACCCTATTCAAGTCCATTTTTTTCTTTTGATATTTCTAGTAAGGTCAGACTTAGATTTCGTTTGGTTGGCGAACATCATATCAATAACAAGTAGCCAATATTGAAAAAGCATTATTTGAAGTAGTGTGTGTAGTTGAACTAGTTGTTCTACTAAACATTGATTCAACTGCCACCGTCCAGTAAAGAGGCAAGTAGGTGTTAGCTGGCTAGATCTTTTTGGACGATTGGACTGGCTCCATCACATGGAGTAGGCTTGGCGTTTTAAGGACCTCTTACAAAAGTTATGGATTGATATGAATGTTCTATGCATTTCCTGCTTGTGGTTCACAACCATCTTTTTTTTTGGGTTATATTTACTTTTGAGTGAGGTTATTCTGACTTCCTGTCGTCACATCTATCGAAATTCAGAAGGATTGGAATATAATTTCATAATATTTCTAGATTCACAGCATATATAGATCTTTGAACTTTAGTAAGATAATAACTGAGCATGCCTTTTGTCTTTTCTAGTAGAGTAGTACTTACTTTTTGTAGTAGAGAATGACTACGCCCATATTGTATGTAACTGAGACACTCATATAAGAAGCTCTTTTCATACTTTTTTACAAGTTACACTCAGTTCAAGCCTGATAAATTTCGTTAATTGCTGTAGTGCATGTCTTTAGTCATCTATGCTTCTGTTTTTGTTCTGTTGTGTTTTTTCATTGCCTTATTCTCTGAGAAATGAAGTTGCTGGAATCATTTTAAGTTCTTGTCTTCTCTTCACTTAAGAATCTATCAATCTTATTGTAAAATGCTTTTTCTATGATTTCCTGCAGTGCTCATTTGGAATGGAATCTCGATGGCTTGCTGGAGAAGATTTGGGAATATCTCAGTCTAACCCGTATATACACCAAGCCAAAGGGAATGAATCCAGACTATGAGGACCCAGTAATTCTATCATCAAAGAGGAGGACAGTGGAGGACTTCTGCGACAGAATCCACAAGGATATGGTTAAACAATTCAAATAGTATGTTATTCCTTTCAACAGTTCTTCTTATACAGTTTTCTTATATTTGATGTTAGAAGTACCCTTCACATGTATTGTCAAGAGGATGAGTTTAAGTATGGCAATTTTTTTCTAAAGTATGGTGTTCTACTACAGAAGCTATCCACCTTGTCAGGAGGCTGGTGGAGCAGTTCAGGGATAAGAAGAAGGACCTGCATATGGTGCTTATCGTCTTGGAGAAAGCGTATAAGGGAAGTGCTATGGAGGTGCTTGGAGGCGAAGAGCGTGCCGGAAGCCTACATCAGAGTAATCAAGGACATGTACGATGGAGCTAAGTCTAGGGTTAGGACGGTGGGTGGCAACTCAGACCATTTTCTAGTGGTTATGGGGCTCCATCAAGGATCAGCGGTTAGCCCTCTCTTGTTTGCCTTGGTGATGGATGCTCTAACCCGACATATTCAAGGGGATGTGTCTTGGTGTATGATATTTGCTGATGACATAGTCTTGATAGACGAGATAAGGGTCGGTGTTATTGAGAGGTTAGAGGTATGGAGACAAACTCTCGAGTCTAAGGGTTCCAAAATAAGCAGATCTAAGACAGAATACCTGGAGTGCAAGTTTAGCGCCGAGCCGAGCGAAGTAGGCAGGGACGTGATGATTCGATCTCAGGTCATCGCCAAGAGGGACAGTGTCAGATATCTTGGGTCAGTGATTCAGGGGGACAGAGAGATTGACGAGGACGTCACTCATCGTATAGGAGCGGGGTGGTCAAAGTGGAGGCTTGCATCAGGAGTCCTGTGTGACAAGAAAGTTTCACAGAAACTCAAGGGGAAATTTTATAGAGCTGTGGTTAGACCTGCCATGTTGTATGGGGCGGAGTGCTGGCCAGTTCTTAACTCTCATGTTCAGAGAATGATGGTTGCGGAGATGAGGATGCTCAGGTGGATGTGCGGGCTCACCAGGTTAGATAAGATTAAAAATGAAGTTATTCGAGAGAAGGTGGGGGTGGCCCTGGTGGATGAGAAGATGCGAGAAACGAGGCTGAGGTGGTTCGGGCATGTGCAGAGGAGAAGTCCTGATGTCCCGGTGAGGAGTTGTGAGCGGCTGGCGATGGTCGGCATACGTCGAAGCAGAGGGAGGCCTAAGAGGTATTGGGAGAGGTGATTAGGCATGACGTGGCTAGAATGCGGGTTTCGAGGACATGGCCCTTGATAGGAAAATCTGGAGGTCTAGTATCAGGGTTGTAGGATAGGGGCTCCTAGAGTTTTTCGTACTCCGGGGTTTGGGTGAGGCTTGGCAGGGCTATCCATAGATGATTTGTGTATTGGATTGTGTCTCCCTTATGGTAGTTATTTATGGTAGTTTCTGTATGATATTATTGCATGCTATTTTATTTATGGTTCTTATGTTTAGATAATTATTTACGCTATTTCTGCTGGAGTTAGTAATGCCCTTTTGTTTTTGTTTTTCCTTTCCTTCACTGAGCCGAGGGTTGATTGGAAACAGCCTCTCTGCCCTTTCGGGTAGGGGTAAGGCCCGTCTACATATTATCCTCTCCAGACCCCACAAACTATACTGGGTAGTTGTTGTTGTTGTTGTTGGTGTTCTACTTTACAAAGTAAGGGAAGAGGGATTTCCAAGGGAGACATGAGGAGGGCATGGGAAGTGCGTCAAGGGACAATTGTGCATACTTCGATAAGAGCCTTCTCTCCTGTGGCCCAAATATGGCAAAGAAAGGGAGAACGGGGTGTGATGGGGGGAGGGGGTGGGTCGGTGGGGGTTTGAGGTTATCCAAAGGACCGGGATACTGCAAACTCTAGACAGCTTCCGTAACACTCTTCAAAAATTCAAATGCTTCTTGAGCTAGTTACTGGAAAAATCATAAATTGTTAGGATTGTACAAACATTCACCATACTGAAAGTCACGCCCACTGCTAGTCAAATGCTTATTGAGCTTGTGGGATCTGTGGCAGTAAAACTCTTATTTCCATTTTTCCTTTCTTTTTTGTGTTTGGTTTTGTTAATGGTGAGAAACAGGAACTCTATCTGTCAAAAGATAGATGAAGCATAATTGTTATTCCTTCAAGTTTATTGTCAAATAAAGAAATAATTTAATGAAGGTCAAATCAGATAGAATTACAGTCTTGAGTCTTAAAATAGCCTTTGCCGACGCCAACTTGCTTCGTATTGAAACATAATTTTTATTGTGATTTAAATAGCTTTTCTGCGCTCTCCTGGTTAATTTGGTCGAAACTTTTATTGTTATTGCCCCTCATTGGTAAATCACCATTTGAACTTTGGCGATTGTGATAACTTGCATGGTCATAATGCTGTCTTTGAGGACCTTTTTCCATTGACTCTCATAATTTGATCTCATATAGTTTGTCATACAATGTTTAACATTTAGGTTTGGTATGATGTGATATTTTCTGTCTTCTTAACAATCATGTGCCTTGGGTGCTGCAGTGCGCTGGTTTGGGGTTCAAGTGCAAAACACAAACCTCAGAGGGTGGGCAGGGTAATTGCTCTGAACTGCTTGCATCACATTTTATTCACTGGTTTCTTTGTCGCTTGTCCCTTCCTAGATTTTATGCAATTAGGATGCTGTTCTTTACACTTGTTCTGTGCCAGGAACACGAACTAGAAGATGAAGACGTCGTCCAAATCATCAAGAAGGTGTGATTGTAGAACTTGTACTTTGAATGCTGCAGTTGATGCAGATCTCTAGCACTAAAGGGGTTCATCGCATGTTGAGGTTTGTCCTAGATTGCATCCCTTGCTTTAGTTGTCCTTTTTGCGGTAGGTAGATCTAGTTTGAACAAAGTAAATCTTGTTGTGCATGTTGTCACGGACAAGTTATATGGTGAATCTGCACGTGTGCTGGCTAATCGTCCTCTGTATCATCTAAAGCCTGCCCCAGGGAGCAGTAAGTGGTAGTTGAAACTGCAAAAATTTAGTTTGTTTGTTCATACACTGTTGCCTCCAACTGGAGCTAAAATTTTGCCATGAGAACTTTAAGTGTTTTGATGATTTTATGTTGAATCTTTCTTCAAATCTCCACTAGATAAACCAGGGCTTTCCATGCGTCGGAGAAAGAATCTAGGTGTTGGAGTTCCCAAATCTAGTTTGGCTCCCATCTAATTTGATGCAACCTGTATTAAACTTTTGTCAGATTTCAGAATATTCTAGTAAGTAAATATTTACAAGATTACTTCAAACCTGCCCCCTACTACTAGTACTTCCATTTAATATACGCAAATTACCAGTTATGTCAGCCTATAAGTAAATACAAAAAATTAGCCAATTCATAAAATATTTAATATTAGCCAGTTAGCTATTTGTAGTAAAAAAATGTCAAGTTCTTGCTTTCGTTTGAGTGAGATGGTGGAATAGAGTGGAGACATCTTAAAGAATTTTAATCTCAGTTTTGGGATGATTTGATATAGTTTTGAGGTGGCTTGAATTGAAAATTCGAAGTAGAAGATGAACATGGAAAAAAATTATGTGTATAACACAGTGTATCATTTGTGTATTATATTTGTATTACATATATACCTGTGCGTGAGATAAATGTGTCGCAGAAATTTTTTTTGAACTTGGTTTTAACTACGAATTTTGATATCAAAATCGTTTAAATCACCTTCAATCTTCCTCAAATTTTATATGCATACTCATCTATATGTTTTCAATGAATTTTAACCTTAGCCGTTGAAGGTTTCTTTTTGCTTAGATTTTTGAATCTTATATATATATATATATTTGCTACCTCATCATGAAATTTTCTTTCCATCTTGCATCTAATGTTGCTGATTCATGGAAGGATATATTTGCGTGTGATTCTTGAAGAGAGAGAATCCTTATTTATTTGGGTTTTCAATTTCTGTATATGCTTGGCTAGTTTTGGTAACTACATAACTAATAGCTAAAGGCTGGTTTGGAACTTTTTCCGTAAGATTCCCTTCAATATAGTTATTTTTACTCATCGATAATTGCATCACGGGTTTAAATCCCTGTGTATTGTTCTGTATATAAGTGAAGAATATTTATCCACCGAATTTTGAACCACGTGTCACTGATTACTCAGTCATAAGAAGAACTACCTAATTGTTTTTCTAATTAAAGGAGTGATACTTGTGGTAGAGGCCTCATATTCAAGAGCAAGTCGCCGTTTCGGAGTCGACAGGAGATCTGAGCTCACTACAATAGGATAAATGTATTGAGTAATGAGTTTTAATTTTTTACCCAAATTTAAATGACAACTCCAGAACTCACCTAGGGAAGAAGGAAAAACATGGAAATGATCACATTCCACTGAGAAATTAATCTTTTGAGACGACAAAATTAGCCAAATTTGTTCTCATACACTACGCATGTATTACTCATGTTGACTTTGTTCTTCCCCTTAAATATTTGGTTCAGCTACCAGAAAGAGAGAACAAAAAGGCGGTCTCTCAATGTGCAAATCCAAAAAAAATCAACAAATACTAGAATTGTGATTTCCACTTGGCCAAATCTTCGATAACCATTGGTCAGGTCCAGTTCTCTCGTCTAATGGTTATTGGAACTGGTAAAAAAACTTATTCCTTATTCAAGCTTTGGTTTCTTTCAATCATTTTCGATTTGCTTACTGTTCTCAGAGAATGTATACAAGTACGAAGTCATACTTCTGAGTGTTTGATTTCAAGTTTTTATTTCTTTAAACAATGTAGAAGTGGACAGGAAAGAGTTACTGACTCATCTCCGATTGTTTAATAATAAAAGAGAATCAATTCCTTTTGGAAAATATTCACTTTTCTGTCTATTTTTTTTGGCAAAAATCTATCATTTGAACAACTCGACGAGGTCAATTTCAAAATAAGTGAAAAGAAAAAAGAAAAAAAAAAGACTTAATGAATTTTCAATTTAATCATTGCGTTTTGATTTGTAATAAGACTAAAAGCATATTTCGAAACTAAGTTTTTGTTCTAAAAGAACACCATGAACATTCACAATTCCGATTCTTGACAAGTTGTTCTTTATAAACAAAAGCCACAATACTTGCTACTTCTTAGAAGCCTTTAATAAAAAACATTAGGGGCGATAAAATTCACGATAGGCACATTATCATTGTCATCACAAAGAAGTTAGGAAAATATGCAGAAATCAATCCCATGAGCTTTCAAGCTTTCACACAGCAGTTGAAGTAGCTGAAGATGCTTCGTCTTGTCTGTCAAATAAAATTCAAAACATAGTAATGAGAATATCATACTAATATATGCGCAAAACTTGTGCAACAATCAATGTTTCAACTCAACAACAACCATAAACTCACAAGTGGACTCTGAGGAGGGCAGTATCCCTACATTGGGAAGGTAGAGAGACTATTGCCAATAAATATTTTAACTCAAGAGACATTAAATCAGCAGTATATCAATCTTTATGTCCAGACACTATTTTTCATCTATTTATTTCACTTGTTTTGATTTTTATTTCAGTTTTCTTCAAGGGTGCCAGGTATTGCACGTGCCTTTGAAAAATAGGGATAGATACTTGCTCCAAGAATTTTTGTGGGCAATAAAAGTTGCTTACCAAATAAGGCAAGCATCACTTTCTTGCAACTTATATTATTCATGTGAGTTTGGCACCGATCCGAGGACCACATGAGAACAGCACTTGTGTCCAATTTAAACCACCATTTTTTAATATATGAACCACATTCAATCAAACAAACAAGCTTTATTCCCTTTTAATTTTGCAAGTCTAGAACCTCAAAAGGGCAGTCGGTATATAAGGCACTCCGCGTTCATGCAGGGTCCGGGAAAGGGCAGCACATCGAGAGGTATGTGAACTTCTAATGCATAAAAAAGAAAACAGCATCAAGTGTCATATCAGAAATTGGTTAAAGCATACACCCTATTAAATATAGCCACAACTTTTCTCAAACTAAGCCTTACAACAATTGTTAGACCTTAGTCCTTCCCACATTAAGTCTAACCAAAAAAGAACAAGGCAAAACAAAAGGCCAATATTTCTATCCTTATTCCAAGTTATAAGTAGCTCATAAGAATTATTAATAAATATTTGGTCGTACAATAATTGTTATTCCATTGTGTGAAAGTTCTCATGAGCTGGTTTATTATTTTAGAAAATGTAATATAGTTATATTAGTAGAATGTAAGGTTGTCAATGCATGCGGCCTACTAGTCAGCTTTGTTCCCCTCAATGGTCCCACCACATGTATCCCACTAAATACTATTTGTGACACCCTTTTATTAATAACAGCCAACTACTTGGCTGATCCGTGTATTCAATACCAAATTAAACAAAAAGGGGAAAGTACAAGGGTAAAGAGGACAGGCATTTAAAAGAACTTACAGTTGGAGAGTGGTTTTGATGGTAATGGAGATCATCACTGTGGGCTGAGTGATGATGGCCTGTATTTGCATTTTTATTAGTTGAGGAAATGAGCTCTTCCTCATTTCCAAGACTTGCTCTTGACAAATCCCTTTTGTTCTGCTTCCTATTCTCTCTTATCTTTGAAAAATCCATAGAGTAATCTGGCATTACACCCTTTTGGTCCCAGTCTCCAAATTGTGGCACTGATAGCCATGGTGCTGTCTTCTGTTAATGGAAAAAATTCTTAATCAATTTCATTCATATCAACAATCATTCTCCTAATTGTTTCTTAAGTTATCAAGTTCCAGAAAATATTTTGTGGCAACCCCACTTAATATTGGCGTAATTGGTAAGTTTCTGTCATGTGACCAGGGTTATGGGTTCGAGGCGAGAAAACAACCTCTTGCAACAGATCCTTGAGGTCCAGCACTTCTCTGGACTCCGCACATAGCGAGAGCTTAGTGCACTAAACTGCCCTTTCACACCACTTTACTATCATATATTGTCAAAAAGAAAAAAAGAATCATTAACATGTAAAATTCAAGAGAACTCCAAGATCATTCCTCATAAATGCAACAAAGTACTAACTTAAACACAACCTTGAGTCTTAACTGAGAACTTCTATATGCTATGTTTATCTAAGGAAGTAACTTCATATTCATAATGTATTGCCATTAAAGGGAAAGCAGAATTTAGATTAAGTAACCACCTTCCTATAACCAGGGATACATTTATATACATTAATTTAAATAGCAATGCATAGACTGGTCCAGCTGGAAGATGTCAACTGTTAGGTACACAATTTTTTTCCTTCCACTGACCTAACATTTTTCAAACTATTTGTGCCAAACAGTGACAGTTCAAAGTCTAAAAGATTAACAAATCTTAAAGTTTAAACAATAGTTACACAGCTGAGGTTGATCATGACACCAGTAACTAATTGAGAATTTTGACTAAGTCCCCATTTTTCCCTAAACCCAATATCTTTACCAAATTATATTTTAGTTCACATGATGAATAAACTTGACCACAATGATTTTCTAGTTGGTCTAATACATTCAAGATACAAAAAAGACAAACACTTTAACCCCAATTCAAAGATGCAGAAGTTTAAACTTCAGATTCATACTCTCCCAAAAAAGTACACAAAAAACCAAGACAGTTAATAAAAATAAGGAGAACAAACTAAACTGATAAAGATAGAAGTTTTTCTCTTTTTTTTTTATTTTAAATTTTCTTTACCTCTTTGCGATCATCCATTGCAGAAACTGAACAAAGATACAAATTGGGGTTTGTAAAGTAAACTGAGAAAAAAAAGGAATTTTGGAGATAAGAAAGCAAGTTATTTGGTAGGAGGAGGAAGCTGGGAAATAGGGAAATTTTGCAAAAATACAGTGGCTTTTAGTTGTGTGCTGTAGATATGTATCGTATCCTTCGTTCTCATCAAAAGTAAGTTACGCATATAAAGAGATAATAAGAAACAAATAAGGCCTATGATTATACTTAACTACGGAAATGCCATTAGGCTTCACACGGTTTTTACACCTTTCGCTAGCCTTTTCCTTTGCCATACTGTATATGAATGACTTTTGCAAGTCTCAGTACTATGTCACGGCCTTAGAACTGAAACTAAGTGTCGTGCTGGCGCGGGACGTATCAACTAGCTGTCTACATTTTACACGTTTTCTCGGGAAAAAGTTTACTATATACCAATTACAACAACATAAGATGAGCCTAATTTTGATAAGAAACGGAGGTTATTTGGACCCGTAATAAAAATTTTCTATTTTGAAAGTTTTAAGATTTTTCTTAGATTTCTATAATAGATTCGTAGGTTATTTTGGCGATTTGATCGCATAGATAAGTTCATATATTGTTTCTACCCAGTATAGTCCCATAAAGTGAAGTTTGGGAAGGGTAATATATAGACGGGCCTTAACCCTCTCCGAAAGGACGGAGAGGCTGTTTCCAATCGATCATCGGCTCAAGTAAAACAATAACAAAAGAGCCATGTGACCAAATTTATCTACTCAATTATTCATTTATTTTATTGAAATAGTTGAGAAAAATCAGAAAGAGCGGCCTCTTCTCTTCTCTTTTCTCTTTATTCTTGATATCATCAATTCCCCAACGCATATTATTTTCTTTTTTCTATGGAACCCCTGTGTATTTTTCAGCCTTATCTCTTTAGTTTCTTTAACATATTCAAACACCATCTTCTCCTTGTTACTAGATCCAACTGTCATCACATCAAAAAATTCAGAAAATCAATGACGAAATACCATTTTTTTGCTAAAAAAGTATTACCCATATGATTTCTTGAAATATTCTCATCAAAAGAATTATTTTCTTGTTTGCTATTTCTTGAGTTATTTGTAATTTGTTCTTACAAAGTTATTCTTCCATTTCTCTTATATCCTTCTTAAAAAAATTTAGATCTGATTATCGGAGAAGTACCCTCTAGCTAGTTTCAACTCTGCTCCACTTTTTCTTGATTGTTCTTTCCCTAGCTCTTGCTCTTGCCTTGGCTTGAAATTTTTATTTTGAAGATTTATTGTTTGATTCAAAGTGGGTGTTATTAACTATTGCTTATAATACCTTTTGGAAGTTCATACTGAAATTTGATAGTATTTGGAGCTGATTTGAGGTGATTGAGATTGAAATTTTCAGCTGAAAATCGAAGAAAAACACCACTACCCAATGGTATGCTGCTATGATATATAATATGTTGTAGGCGCATATAGCTATAATACAACAATATACTATTATAGTTTATAATATACTGCAACGGTATATTGTAATAATCGAAGAACACAGTTACCTAATAGACCGTTGCAGTATATAATATAATATAGGAGTGTATAGTTATACTGCAACAATATACAATTATTGTATACAATATATTATTATAGTATACTGTAATAATATGCGATATATTATAACAGTATGTTGTAATAGTGTACAAATATACTATAATAGTATACTTATTACTCGTAAGTCCACTTACCTTTTCCCTTTTAATTTACTTTAAGCTTTTATCCAGTGTGAGGGGCAAATTGAAAATGCAACAACAACAACAACCCAGTATAATCCACTTAGTGGGGTCTGGGGAGGGTAGTATGTATGCAGACCTTACCCCTACCCATGGGTAGAGATACTGTTTCCAAATAGACCCCCGGCATCCTTCCCTCTAAGAACTTCCCACCTTTCTCTTGGGGAGACTCTAACTCACAACCTCTCGGTTGGAAGTGGGGGTTGCTTACCATCAGAGCAACCCCGCTTGTCGGCAAATTGAAAATGAAAAAATAAAATAAAATATAGTGTGCTATATAATGTTACGGTATACTTTTATAATTAGATCATTTTAGATGTTTTAAAATTTTTATTAACAACTGATAAATTTTAGTTTAATACAATTGTATATCCTGTTGGTATAGCTATATACTATACTGGTATCATATGTTAATTAATACCTTTTGATTTGTATTAGCTATATTTAATTGATACACAATTTAATTTTATCTTTAGTAATAATATAAAAGAAAAATAGTAAAAAATAGTGAAAACAGTAAAGAATTAGATTATGAAGAGAAAAAGAATGTATGTATAAAAAAGAAGTAATGAAATTAGAAAAGGAAAAAATAAAAAATAAAAAGAAAACGAGGAAAAAGAAATGAAGAAAAGAAAAAAAGAAAAGAAGTATAGAAATAAAAGAGTTGGAGAATATATATATATTTTTTTACAGAAGTTACTATGGGTAGGAAATATAATTAGTTTATGGATTGAAAAATAAATGGGTAGACAAGGGTAAATAGTTTTGTTTTTGTGGGTAATTGTGTCAGAATCTCATTTTCTTAACCAAAATAATATAGGTCACGGTTCGAGACATAAAAATAAATTACTATTTGTATAAGATAGATTATCTATATTACACCCTTCGGAATGCAGCCTTCACGATAGAGATGAATCCAAAATTTGAACTGTATGAGTTCTAATTCGTAATTTTACCACATCTCGTTTAATTTAATTGTTCAAAATATATTATTTGTGTTATGAAATAATATAAAAGACAAGAACAATAATGCAAGAACAAGAGCAATAGAGAGAAGAGTAGAGAGAGTTCTTCTTATTGATACTTAGAGAATGTTAGGAGTGATTTACAATGGTAGAAGACCCCTTTATTTATAGGGAGTGGAATGATCTACCTACCAATAATAGGACTCTAGAATCTCTCTAATTAAAGACATTCACCTTAAATAGAAGTCTATTTATAACACTCCCCCTTGAATGTCTATTCAATGATGTGCCTCGTTAAAACCTAAAAACAAAACCCAATGGGAAAAATTAAAGTAAGGAAAAAGAGTACACATGTTTTAATATGCGCCTATTGGTTGCCTCGTTAAAAACCTCGCAAGGAAAACTCGGTGGGACAAAACCTTGTAAGGGAAAAAGAGTGCAACACGCATTAACTCCCCCTGATAAGAACATCAATTTATGTCCTTAAGTCTTCGCATCCCGATCTTGTGAACTAGCTTCTTGAAGGTTGACATTGGTAGAGATTTTGTGAACAAATCAGCCATATTGTCGCTTGAACGAATCTGTTGAACATTGATATCACCATTCTTTTGAAGATCATGTGTGAAGAATAACTTTGGTGAAATATGCTTCGTTCTATCTCCTTTTATGAATCCTCCCTTCAATTGAGATATACATGCTGCATTGTCTTCATACAAAGTTATGGGTAGTTTATCACACTTCAAACCACATTTGTCTTGGATATGATGTATTATAGACCTCAACCACACACACTCTCGACTTGCTTCATGAATAGCAATTATCTCGGCATGATTAGATGAAGTAGCCACAATTGATTGCTTAGTCGATCGCCAAGATATGGCGGTTTCTCCACAGGTAAACACATAACCCGTTTGAGATCGAGCGTTGTGTGGGTCGGACAAATATCCAGCATCAGCATAACCAACAAGATCCGGGCTGCAATTCTTGCCATAAAATAAGCCCATATCGGTAGTTCCCTTTAGGTACCGCAATATGTGTTTGATCCCATTCCAATGTCTCCTCGTAGGAGCCGAGCTAAATCTTGCTAAGACATTAACTGAAAAGGATATGTCAGGTCTTGTAGTATTTGCAAGATACATTAGTGCGCCAATTGCGCTAAGATATGGTACTTCAGGACCAAGTAGCTCTTCATTCCTTTCTTGTGGTCGGAATGGATCTTTGTTCACATCAAGTGATCGAACAACCATCAGTGTACTTAAAGGATGTGCTTCATCCATGTAAAACCGTTTCAGTACCTTTTCTGTATAGGTAGATTGATGAACAAAAATTCCGTTTGCCAAATATTCAATTTGCAAACCAAGACATAGTTTAGTCTTTCCGAGATCTTTCATCTCGAATTCATCCTTTAGATAATCAATTGCCTTTTGGAGTTCTATAGGGGTTCCAATAAGGTTTATGTCATCGACATATATGGCAAGTACAACAAATTCCGATGTTGTTTTCTTTATAAAAACACACGGGCAAATGGCGTCATTTATATAGCCTTCTTTCAACAAGTACTCACTAAGACGATTATACCACATTCGTCCTGATTGCTTTAGACCATACAAGGGTCTTTGCAATTTAATTGAGAACATTTCCCGAGATTTTGAATTATGCGCGTTTGGCATCTTGAGTCCATCGGGAATTTTCATGTATATCTCATTATCAAGTGAGCCATAAAGATAGGCAGTAACTACATCCATTAAGTGCATGTCAAGCTTTTCATGGACAGCAAAACTATGAGATAACGAAAGGTTATCGCATCGATTACAGGCGAATATGTCTCTTCATAATCGACACCAGGCCTTTGAGAAAAACCTTGTGCAACAAGGCGTGCCTTATATCTTTGTACCTCGTTTTTCTCATTTCTTTTGCGTACAAAGACCCATTTATAGCCGACAGGCTTAACACCATTAGGTGTTTCAACTATAGGGCCAAAAACTTCACGTTTTGCCAGCGAATTCAATTCTGATTGAATTGCTTCTTGCCACTTTGGCCAATCCTGTCTTTTTCGACATTTTTCAACAGATTGAGGTTCGAGATCCTCACATTCTTGCATAATGCTAGATGCTACATTGTAAGCAAAGACATTATCCACCACAATATCCACTCGATTAATATTTGCCTCAATATTAATTGGATTTAGGGATAGTTCCGTATTTTCCAGAGTCTCGGGCTCAATGGATTCTTCATGAGTCTCAGAATTTGTTAAATCATGAGATTCTTTCGTGGTGTCATTTTGATCGTTCTTTTTCCTCTTTCTAGGATTTCGATCTTTGGAACCTAATGGTCTGCCACGCTTCAGGCGTGCATTTGACTCATTGGATATGACACTAGATGATTGTCCAACAGGGACATCAATACGGATTGGAAAATTTTCCGCGGGAATGTGGGATTTCGTTATCCTCTTCAAGTCCGTAAATGCGTCAGGCATTTGATTTGCTATGCTTTGCAAATGGATAATCTTTTGTACCTCTCTTTCACAAATAGAGGTATGTGGATCAAGATGAGATAATGATGCATTTTTCCACAAAATTTCCCGTTTGGTTTCAACAACTTCTCCCCCTAATTTTGGGAAAAGTGTCTCATCAAATCGACAGTCTGCAAATCGTGCAGTAAACAAGTCGCCTGTCAATGTTTCGAGGTAGCGAATAATGGAGGGCGATTCAAACCCAACATATATTCCTAACCTTCTTTGCGGACCCATTTTGGTGCGGGATGGCGGTGCTATAGGCACATATACTGCGCATCCAAAAATTCTTAAATGGGATATATTGGGTTCATGACCCAAAACCAATTGCAACGGGGAATACTTGTGGTAATTCGTCGGTCTGAGACGAATTAGCATTGCTGCATGTAAGATGGCGTGACCCCATACCGAAGTGGGCAGCCTCGTTCTCATAAGTAATGGCCTTGCAATCAACTGCAGGCGTTTAATTAACGATTCTGCAAGACCGTTTTGAGTGTGAACATGAGCTACAGAATGTTCAACTTTTATCCCGATTGATAAGCAATAATCATTAAATGCTTGGGATGTAAACTCAGCAGCATTATCCAGTCTAATGGAGTTGATTGGATTATCTGGAAATTGTGCTCGTAGTCGAATTATTTGTGCCATTAATTTCGCAAACGCAAGGTTGCGTGATGACAACAGGCACACATGAGACCATCTACAGGATGCGTCTATCAAGACCATGAAATACCTAAACGACCCACTAGGTGGGTGAATATGTCCACAAATGTCCCCTTGTATACGTTCCAGAAACATGGGTGACTCAGTCCCAACCTTTGTTGTGATGGCCCGATAATCAACTTGCCTTGATAACACGAAGTGCAAGGATATTCATTATTCGAAAGAATTTTGAAATTCTTTAACGGATGCCCATATGAGCTTTCTATAATCAACTAGGCAAATACTTTTACAGTTGGACGTTGATCCAAGTTCGCTTTGTGAGATATCCATATTTGCTATCCCATAGTTTGACATACAAAGGAGATATACGAACATAAGAATAAACAAGTTCAATTCGTTTGTGTCACATAATATTTTCAAAATCTGCTGCTAACAGTTGACTAACAAAATTAGATATGTTATCCATAATTGATTACTTTGCAGTTTGAAAATTTCAGTTTAAATATTTTCTTCAAACAATCAATTGTTAAACACAAACAATCGATTGTTGAACATTGACAATCGATTGTTAAACACACACAATCGATTATTTGCTATTTTGAAAAACTTCAGAACACTGTCTTAAGACAATCGATTGTTATGCATAGACAATCGATTGTTGGCTATTTTGAAAAATTCCAGAGCACTGTTTTAAGACAATCGATTGTTAAGTATAGACAATCGATTGTTGGCTATTTTGAAAAATTTCAGAGCACACTGTTTTAAGACAATCGATTGTTAAGTATAGACAATCGATTGTTGGCTATTTTGAAAAATTCCAGATCACACTGTCTTAAGACAATCGATTGTTATGCATAGACAATCGATTGTTGACTATTTTGAAAAATTCCAGAGCACACTGTCTTAAGACAATCGATTGTTATGCATAGACAATCGATTGTTGACTATTTTGAAAAATTCCAGAGCACACTATCTTAAGACAATCGATTGTTATGCATAGACAATCGATTGTTGACTATTTTGAAAAATTCCAGATTACACTGTCTTAACGACAATCGATTGTTAGACAAAGACAATCGATTGTGGATGATTTTTGAAAAATTCCAGATTACACTGTCTTAACGACAATCGATTGTTAGACAAAGACAATCGATTGTTGATCTATTGTTTTTCAGCTTTAATGCGAAAATAGTAGATAATCGACTAGTTTTTCAGGCTAGTCGATTACCCCTACTGGAAAATAAAAATATTATTGATATTTGAGCATATTGAAGATATTCTAAAGAACTACTGCTAACATTGCATCATGAACTAACTAATACGAGCTAATACTAATGACTATTAGTTTATTCACTAACTAATACAAATAAGTAGAACAAAATCAAATAACTCCATCTTCTTTCATCACGGACCCATCGCCGATTAGGTGGTCTATTTTCCCCTCGGGTTGCTCAAAGAAGTCTGCCACATCCAGGTGGGTGATGTCCTCATTGTCGTCATAGACAAAATTTGTTTCAGGGCCTTTTCTCTTTCGAGATGCTTGATAAAGGTCAACCAAGTGTCTTGGTATACGACAAGTCTTTGACCAGTGCCCTTTCCCACCGCAACGATAACATATAGTTTCTGAACCATTTGCCTTAGGATCTTCATGACCCCGTTTCTGCTTTCGGCGGTTATCTCTCCTTGGGGGTTGACGGACTTCATTGGAATTTCTTCCTTGTCTACGTCCCTGGCTATGACCCCGTTTACGACCATGACCATGGCCCTTTTCATGTTTGGCTTAATGAGAGTGCACCTTATCTGCTTCAGGCAGTGGTGTAGACCCAGTAGGTCGATTTTCGTGATTTCTCATGAGCAGGTCATTATTTCGCTCGGCCACTAGTAGAAGAGAAATCAGTTCAGAGTACTTTGTAAAGCCTTTCTCTCTGTACTGTTGTTGCAGTACTATATTGGAGGCATGAAACGTTGTAAACGTTTTCTCAAGCATATCATAATCGGAGATATTATCCCCGCATAGCTTCAATTTAGAAGTAATTCTGAACATTGCAGAATTATATTCAGAAACGGACTTAAAGTCCTGGAGCCTCAGATGAGCCCAATCATATCGTGCTTGTGGCAGAGTGACCAACTTCAGGTTGTCATATCTCTCCTTTAAGCCGTTCCACAAGATGAGTGAATCCTTGACGGTGAGATATTCAATCTTCAAACCTTCATCAAGGTGATGGCGCAAGAAAATCAAGGCCTTCGCACATTCTTGGGTGGATGCTTTTTCTCTATCTTTGATGGTGTCTCCGAGACCCATAGCATCTAAGTGGATTTCAGCATCCAACACCCATGTCATATAGTTCTTGCCCGAAATTTCAAGGGCAACGAACTTTCTTTTCGTAATGTCAGTCATAATCGAAAATTAAATTAGGAAGAGGGAAATACCTTAGATTTTTCGAGAATGGTTCTTGAGACGGTAGAGTTTCGTGCTGATAACGTGTTATGAAATAATATAAAAGACAAGAACAATAATGCAAGAACAAGAGCAATAGAGAGAAGAGTAGAGAGAGTTCTTCTTATTAATACTTAGAGAATGTTAGGAGTGATTTACAATGGTAGAAGACCCCTTTATTTATAGGGAGTGGAATGATCTACCTACCAATAATAGGACTCTAGAATCTCTCTAATTAAAGACATTCACCTTAAATAGAAGTCTATTTATAACAATTTTTACACATTTAATATTTTTCTGGTAAAAATACAGGGTATATGAAAGTTGAACCCATAACTTCTACACTGAATACGTCTCTGCTTCTCGGAATCTTGCATAAATACGATATACTTTATATATCAAACTGTCTTTTTTTTTATTTTTAATTTTAACTTTTTTTTAGTAGAGTGAATAGTTGAGTAACGGGAGAAAATATTAGAATAATTTATGTACGTAGGGAAAAGTCGAGCGTTGATACTTCGGCATCATTCATGAGTCGCTAGTTCAACTGTCCCTCGGAGACAGGGTTGAGAAGTACCATACATGGTTGCCCCCGTCCTCTCTTTCTATCCGTCTCAGCCAGCAAGTCATCCCAATATTTCTTATCTTGAATAGGAAAAAGAAGGAACTGGCATCGTGCCTTAAGGCTTTATTGGCTAACTCGAACAAAGTAGCCTATAGCATTTAGGGCATCCCGAGGGGGAATCAAGTGAGATATCAGTATTAATTTCTAAGAACATCTGGTTTGGAGATACTTATAAAAATGTAAATTTCCTGGCATTTCATATTTAGGCTTTAATAAAAAACTAGAGGAGCAATCAAGATTTATAGCCTGTTTGGTCAACTTTCTTTCAGGCCAAAAGTGCTTTTTTGGCCAAGTTTCCGAAAGAAGAAAAAGTACTTTTAAAGAGAAGCAAAAAAAGTAGTTTCTTTCCAAAAGTACTTTTCAGAGAAACACTTTTAAGAAAAATACACTTAAAAATAGTTTTCAAAAACTCGACCAAATATTAATTACTGTTCAAAAATACTTTTCAAATTAATTAATTAAATACAAACTAGTTCTCCGCAAAAACACTTTTTTAAGACGGAAATTTGGACCCCTAGAATGTACAGGTTTGGATAATTATACATCAACCATTTAATGAGCAATGAGAAATCAATAATCTTATAGTAATAAAACAATCAGAAAAAACATTCTGAGATGCAAGTAAAAGAATCGCAAAATCCTTTAGACGGAAAGACCAAATGTGTGGTTGAAAATATCCACAAAATTTTGATATCGAGGAAGGCAATAGAAAATAGGCAACTTGTTTTTAAAATTAAAGAGAAATTATCATAAATGGGGAGAGAAATTTGTTTGAGAAATTATCATAAAAACAAGAATACATAGCTCTTCAAAATCAGATTTGTGACTTCTTTATAGTAATATGTTATCCATCTTAACCACCCAAGATAATTCATTGAATTATATGTTATAAGTAAGAGGTGAATTTAAAATTTAAAATAGTACTTCAAGCACACACATATAGTTAAGTACACAAAATTTCTAAAGTCTCCTCTGAATTTTTTATATAAATTTATATAGTTCCAAGTTTGAAATAATCGGCGTTCCATACACCCACAAACTATATGTTAAATGCGGCTCTTGTTACAAGCACTGAGTTCAGGGGCAGAGTTAAGAGTTTTGCTTACTAATCCGATCAAATTCAGTAACTTTGATCTAAATTCTATATTTATCTTAATAAATTTATTTAAAATAAAATTAATAATTTAACATTCAATAACTCAAAAATATTAAATCTTTTGAATCTATACCCATTAAATCCCGGCTCCTCTTTCCATGTGAGGGTTAACTTTTACTAATATTATATGTGTATTATTCTTTCACATAAACTTTTATATATATATATATAGTTTGTCAGATTTAGGAGTAACTAATTAAGAGGCTGAATCTCTTTGGAGTGCATTGCAGCAATTACATGAGCACAAGGATACCCTTAAGCAACCATGATCTGCAGCTGCATGTCTAATTTTGCATATTCACATAATGCTTATATGGACCATCCTCAATTACATAACATTTAACGTCACGGTTGATGTATGCTCTTACCCAAGTTCCCTTATTAGAAGTGAGCTAACTCTCACAAATCCCATTACCAAGCTTGTTTAGGTTATCCATTTAGATATTCAATTCAGTAACATATGATGATCTTACACACCTTCAGAAGCATTTTTATCTTTCCTAACCTTTCTAATTCTTTGACCAATTTGCTAAAATATGTCTAGCACACCACCTATATTTACTTTCAGGCAACAAATTATTTTGCTTCCTTAAGTATGCCCTCCATGTCAAGCAAAAGTTAGAAAATGCAATAGTTACATTAATCATAAAATGCATTATTTGTATAGCAAAAAAATTAAACACGATAAATATTACCATATGCATGTCACACATATCTCTACCTTCCTACAATATCAAGTAATCAATTAAACACCTGATAAACTAACTCCAAATAAAAGTATTCTCAACCTCTACAATGGTCCAAGCCATTGGAAACATCTGATTATTGCCATCTTTAGACACAACTACAAGCAGTTGTCCCTTGCACATTCCTTTAAAGAAACAACTATCTAGACCAATAATTCTTCTACATCCTTCCATCTTCATGGCATAGAAACACACATAGAAGGAATGGAATACATGTTTTTCATCTCTATTATCTACTGCCTTTACAATACAAGTTGTGCCATGATTAGTCTATACAATGACATTCATGTAGTCATACAATCTTTTAAACTCGTTCTGAAAATCTCCAATTAATTCATTCAAAATCTTTTCCCCTAGCTCTATGGATAGTGGACCTACCAGCATATATGTGTTATTCTTGCATGATCAGCCTTTTCAACTCCTAAATCCTTATATTTAACTGGGAAATAATTTTATCCATGTAATAATTTTTTAGATATTTAGAGTTGCAAAGTGTGTTCTTGTTGGTCCTATAACACATATGGACATGACAATACCTCTTCACTTTGAATTGTAGTATCTGCTATCTTTGATAGCAAATAGATTCTATGGACAACCACCCTTGTATCTTACATTCACCGTGTCAGGTTCATTAATGATTTTTTCAATTTGAACTCCTTTCTGGATAGCATATTTGGTATAACCCATCTAAACTCAGTAACACTTAGTGGGATCAAATATCAACGTCCTTTTTCTCTTCTTTGCATCAATTTTTCTCTTGTGTTCTTCATCATATTTTTTTTTTCATCTGAAGCAAAACTTTCAGCATCAGAAGAACTAAAATATGGTTAATCAACCTCAACTAACCCTTCATGCCTATTTTCATTGCTCTCAGCCCTCAACTCATCAAACCCACTGTCTATACCAGCATCTCCTACATTTATGTCACCCTAATCGTTAGGCCTTTTACTCCTTTTTCTCCTGTGCTTCCTCAACACTTTCCTGCACTTTCCAAACTCTTTATGTACATCAAACCGTATTGATTATCATCATAAACATCTACGTCAACTCCGTCACTATTATACTTACATGAATTATCAAAATTTGAGTCATTCTCATCATCAAGCTCACATTCACCATCTTCCTATGTTCCCCCTCTTCAACAGGTTCTTCCTCTTGATCTTCTAAGTTTATTGTGACTTTATCAGCCTCACTATTTGTCCTACCAACTCCTGGCCCAGTAGCATTTATATCAACAACCATTAATGGGGTAGCATATGCGACATAAATATCTAGGGTATCTCCATTCTTTAGTTCATTTTGAAATGTCTAATATATCTTTGGTTCGATTTTGTCCGATTTTCTGAATTTTCGGGTTTTTTTAAATTACTGAATATTATTCCAGTCTTACTTTATTTTAAGATATAGATATAGTTTTGATAAATAAATATATATTTAGTAAATATTAAAAAAATTAACCAACTTATGATCTATTAAAATATTATAATGGAGAATTTTTGTAATAACGCATGATAATTCATTTCTTATTCGTTTAACAATAATTTTTTGTTAATGTACGATTTTAAGGTTAACACATATTAGGATCTCAAATATTTTTATATTTTTTAAAGAAAATTCAATATAAAATTATAAAATATATATAAAAATTAAATATTTATATGTCGGTTTGGTTTGTTTTTTTACTCAATACCAAACCAGGTCAACCAAATCTAGTCGGGTTATTTAACCGGTTTGATTTGATTTTTCGGATTGGTACGGTTCTCCAGTTCGGTTTGATCACCCCAATCCTTAATGATCAAACAGACACCTTAACTGATCCCTCTTTCATTTTAACATTTCAAGTGGCTATTAAATATATCTCGTGAAGCCACTATTGGAGCTTTTTTGACATGTATCTTCCACTTGGCTTTCCTTGTTTTCAATGCCAAAGCAAAGTGAAAGATAGCCTTTATCATAGTCATAATTTTGTATCACTACTACTAGGACATTTCTACAGCTTGTTTATATGTAGAACATGTTCTAAATGGAAGATTATCTTCCAACCTCTTGATTTAGTTGTTTTAAGATTATTTATGCTTTTTTATATAGTTGACCTAGGCTTACTTCATAAGTTTTTTGTACATCCAATTGTCTATCAATGTTGGATAGAAAATTGGATTATCTTTATAGGTCTAACTCACCATAGGGCTCAGGTGCCGTCTGGGTATCATTTGTGGATATCCAAGTGTATTTTCATCTTACTTGTGGAGGTAAGGTTCAGGCCTCCCTCCACTTTTATTGTACTATATCTTTTATTTATGAAAATCAGCCTTAGGCACAATGCCTAGTGAATTTAAAAAAAAAAACTCGTGAATACCCGAGTCTGGTAAACTATATGTGTGAGTAGCACTCGCTAGTGACATTTCAAATGAACTAATTAAAGAATGACATATGTAATTTATAATAACATTTTGATAAATATAAACTAAACACATAAAAAAAAAATCTTTTTTACTATTTTAACCAATTCCCCTTCTCTTCATGTCGTTCCCCCCTCCCCCTCCCAACCCCCTTTCCCCCTAAATAACACCTAACATTGATTTTCGAACACTTTCCAAGATATTGGATGACACAAACCTACATATAATTGAGTGAAATTAAGTGGTGGTAAGTGACTTGCGGCAATTTTCACCCATAAAATTGAGTAGAAATTGAATGCTATCCTTTTTCCTCCAACTATCATTGTGATTGAACTTTCCTTTGCTGGAACTTTGAAAATCAAACGATGAGCTGGTGGTGGTCTAGAGCTACAGGCGCTGCAAAGGTAATTACATTAGCTCCTCCCTCTACTTTTTCATTCAACAATCTAATTACATATTAATTGTTATAAATAGAACTCTATTTAAGGTGAATGTCTATCTTATAAGAAGAGTCTTACTTCAAGGCTAAGTCTTTTATCTTCCTATAAATAGAGGGGTCTTACCCCATTGTAAATCATCCCAAAAAAGTATTAATAAGAATACTCCTCTCTCTACTTTTCTCTCTATTGTTCTTGTTCTTGTATTATTGTTCTTGTTCTTATATTATTTCATAACACGTTATCAGCACGAGACTCTACCGTCTCAAGAAGCACTATGAGAAGATTAAGGAGTAATTTGCCCATACGAATTTCGCTAATTCCGGGCATTATCCGGGTCACGCTTCAAGAGATAAGTATCGATTTTATGTTCGATTAAAATCTATAATTATGTGTTGTCTATATTACATACAAGTGACCCTAGCTATTTACTTCCGCTATTCCTTTCTTTGTTACAATTGAATTGATGACTGGTTTAATTTAGTTGTATAGTGGAACGTTTCTGGTCAATTATGCAAACAATGGGTTTTTGGATTTTTAAAGTTTGCTGATAGTTTGGAGGTCCAATGGAAATCTTGAATTTCTATACGGAAAATATGTCGCGTTCTCCGGCATCAAATTGGCCGCGGGAGTCGACCAAAGTTGCCAGAATTTGTTGCCACGGGATGGAAACTCAAGAGGTATATTTGATATCACAACATTGATTGGTATACCTTAAAGGTAAGTAATTTACTTTTCCCTTTCAAATTCTTGAAATTCTACGATTTGATTTTATATACAAACAAAGACAACAAAGTTTGATTATAACTCTAATGGAGTTTGTAAGAAATTACACTCACATGAAGTGGTAAAATTTTTATGCCTTGCCATGATCAAATTCATGAATGATTGTGGGCAAAGAATTGAAAATCCATCCCATTGAATTTGCTCCATTCCCTTTAGAGAATGTGGTAGCAGTATGTGATAAGTCTGAAAGAAGACAAAATTATTACCATGATGGGTATCAATGAATGTGGACGTGGCAATAGACGGAATTAGAATCGTCATTTTGATCCATTCCCTGAAGTAAATGTGATAATTGTAATAAAGCCTGTAAGTATGAACACGCTCTTGATGTAGTTGTATCTTATGTCTGACATTATGAAAAGAAAGTTCGTTGCCCTTGAAATTTCGGGCAAGAACTATATGATATGGGTGTTGGATGCTGAAATCCATTTGGATGCAATGGGTCTTGGAGACACCATTAAAGACAGAAATAATGCGTCCACCCAAGACTATGCTAAGGCCTTGATTTTCTTGCGCCATCACCTTGATGAAGGTTTGAAACTGTGCTAAGGCCTTGATTTTCTTGCGCCATCACCTTGATGAAGGTTTGAAAATTGAATATATCACAGTCAAAGATCCACCTATCTTGTGGAATGGCTTAAAGGAGAGATATGACAACCTGAAGTTGGTCACTCTGCCACAAGCACGATATGATGAGAATCCAAAAGCAAATAGTTCATAAACTATATGTTATCGTTGCGGTGGAAAAAGGGCACTGGGCGAAAATTGCGGTGTACCAAGATATTTGGTTGAGCCTTGTCAAGCATCTCTAAAGAGTAAATGCCCTGAAATAAATTTTGTCTCTGACGATAATTTTGACATCACCCACTTGGATGTGGCAGACTTCTTTGAGCACCCTGAGGGGAAAATTGATCACCTAATTGGTGATGGATCTGTGATGAAGGAAGATGGGATTGTTTGATTTTATTTCACTTATTTGTAATAGTTAGTGAATAAACTAATAGTCATTAGTATCAGCTCGTATTAGTTAGTTTATGATATAATGTTAGTATTAGTTCTTTAGAATGTTTCAATATGCTTAAATTTCGAAGAATTTTTTATTTTTCAGCAAAGTTAGTCGATTAACTAATAAGTTAATCGACTATCTAATATTTCGTATTAAAAACTGGAATTTCCGCAAGCTAAGATAGTCGACTATCCTGATGACTGTTTACTAAGATAGTCGACTATCAACTTAGTTATTCGACTATCTAATATTTCGCATTAAAACTGAATTTTTCCGCAAGGCAAGATAGTCGACTATCCAATTTAGTTAGTCGACTATCCTAATAACTGCTTCCCAAGATAGTCGACTATCAACTAAGTTAGTCGAATAACCTCAGCAGATTTCGAAAATATTGTTTAAATATGAAACAAACGGATTGAATTTGTTTATTCTCATGTTCGTATATTTTCTTTTGTATGTCAAACCATGGGAATTAAATTGATTGAAGGCTCCTAAAGAGCAACTATAACTCTGCCTAAAGGAACAATATTTTAGAGAAAGCAATGTTCTCCTCCAAGTCTAAAAGGAACTTGTTGAGTTTTAGAGATATCATTCAAAATGGATATCAGATTGAGACAATAAATGAGTATAATCTTGAATACCTCATTTACTCATGAAAACGAGGCTGCCCACTTCGGTTTGGGGTCACGCCATTTTGCATGCAGCAATTAGTTCGTCTCTGACTGACGAATTGTCACAAATATTCCCCGTTGCAATTAGTTTTGGGTCATGAACCTAATATATCCCATTTAAGAATTTTTGGATGCGCAGTATATGTGCCTGTAGCACCGCCATATCGCACCAAAATGGGTCTGCAAAGAAGGTTACGAATATATGTTGAGTTTGAATCGCCCTCCATTATTCGCTACCTCGAAATATTGACAGGGGATTTGTACACTGCACGATTTGCAGACTGTCAATTCGATGAGACACTTTTCCCAAAATTAGGGGGAGAAGTTGGTGAAACCAAACGGGAAATTTTGTGGAAAAATGCATCATTATCTCATCTTGATCCACATACCTCTATTTGTGAAAAAGAGGTGCAAAATATTATCCATTTGCAAAGAATAGCAAATCAAATGCCTGACGCATTTCTCTTGTATTACTTGTTCTCATTAATGAACTGACCAACTAAAGAGTTCGGGTTGAAGCCCATAAATTCTGGAAATATCAAAGGTGAATATGGACCCATTCACCTGCCATGTATACCACATATGATGCATCTATGAAATGGTTACATGCGTGATTGTTATTAACCCGCAGCCTGGTCGGTGCTTGCGAGGTAAATTGCTCAGTAATCTAACTTTGAGCATAATTTCCAGATTTTCTATTCAAGATAGTTCATCTTGATAAGTTGGTTTATATCAAAGTTGGTTTAGCAAGATAATTATTAAGTGCCTCCACTTAATAGCTAATCTGTTTCTTATGAGAACAAAGTTATATATATCAGTTTGATATACGTTGTATACGAGAATATATTATATTCTCCCCTCACATATGGTTCAGGGTCAGGAACCAAATAATCTCATTTTATTATTATTAATGTGATGTGTATATTGACATGATAATGCACAAAGATGATTTCCCAGAGTTGAGGAAACAAGTTAGCTTTTCTAACATGAGGGGAGACATGATAAACACTTGAGAAAAGGTTACATGAGATGAATTATCATTTGTATATATAGATCCTCGAATACCATGATATGAACCTGAAGTTCATAAAAAGGATAATTCAATTGCAACATATTACAAAGCATGCCATGCGCATTTGCTGATCCAAAGAATGTAACTATATTCTCACTGCAAATGCTCATATTAAGTCCTAGAAGGACAAAGTCTTGGATACGCCTGAAGCGTATAGACAAATCGGTTTCAAAAGGAACTTCTTAATAAAGAAGATGAGCAAATGATCAAAGTGATCATAATAAGGAGGCAAGTGATCCAGAAGATCACATGACATAACACTTCATAAAATCTCATGAGAGATTCAGGTACCTGAATATATGAATGAAGAGATCTCCATGTTATGTCTTTATGAAAATTGACTGAAACCGATATAAAATGATTGTCGACGACATCTATGATAGCGCTAAATATCGATGAGGATCTTATGTTTGTCGAATACAAACAAAATATTGACTAAATGGAAAAGATACAATTCAAGAAGAATTGATTCCATATGAAAGACATGTAGTTTTGGACATGTAGTTCAAATACTTGAAAGTATAAGGTCAAAGGTATGTGTAATCAGTTTTCGATATTTTATTTGTTTAGCATGACATGAAAACTTGATGTGCATCTAAAGTTTATTATATGGCTTATATGACTTAACTTGAAAGATTTAAGTTGCTTAAAGCATATACAATTCTTGGTCCTGAAGTACCACATCCTAAGTGCAATTTGTGTACATATGTATCTTGCTATAACTATGATAATGTGATTGCGAAGATATCCCTATGGAAGTATTGAAGAGTCATTCCACGACATTACATAAAGATGTTCATATCTATCAAGAATGATAATTTCAAGGTACGGAATATTCATTCAAGTCAATATGGTTGATTTATTTATCAAATATCTACTAACGATTTCTTGAAGCTAGTGCACAAGATTGGAATGTGAAGGTTCAAGGATGTGAATTGATGTTCTTTTTAGGGGGAGTTAATGTGCGTTGCACTCTTTTTCCCTTACAAGGTTTTGTCCCACTGGGTTTTCCTTGCAAGGTTTTTAACGAGGAAACAAATAGGCGTATTCCTAAACATATGTACTCTTTTCTTTTTCTAGAATTTTTCCCATTGGGTTTTGTTTTAGTTAAGGTTTTAACGAGGCACATTATTGAATAGACATTCAAGGGGGAGTGTTATTAATAGAACTCTATTTAAGGTGAATGTCTATCTTATAAGAAGATTCTTACTTCAAGGCTAAGTCTTTTATCGTCCTATAAATAGAGGGGTCTTACCCCATTGTAAATCATCCCAAAAAAGTATTAATAAGAATACTCCTCTCTTTACTTTTCTCTCTATTGTTCTTGTTCTTGTATTATTGTTGTTGTTCTTATATTATTTCATAACACTAATATAATTTTTAATCCTTCAGAAAAAAAATCAAACAGGATGATGGTGCCCCAGTACAGAAGTATCAAAGCAGCATCGTCGGTAACAGCCTCGCCGAGATCCTCCCTCTTTCCGACACCCTCCATCATCGGCAACAGCTTCGCCGAGTTCCTCTCTCTCTCTGACACCCTTCATCGTCCGCAACAGCTTCACCGTCCAGAATAATGGTTATGTGGTGGTGTAATAGTGGGGTCCACATTAATTTTGGAAAAAGAAAAGTTAAACCTAATTTTAAAGATCTTCACACACTTAGATATAAGTATAACCCATAAAATTTGCCATGTCAGCATAAGAAGTTAAAAAAATATACTTCTATCAAGCAGATGTGTCTATATGGTCATATGATAAATTAAAATATTCAAATGATCATTAAAAATAACTTAAAAGGGCGATTTGTATATTTCGCGTAAACATCCTTTGTAAGATATAATAAATCTTTGGACCGCCAAAAGGCCGTAATTTAATCAGATCGGCAAATTGATTTCGACTGTTGCAATTATTTACTCTTTTCTTAAAATCGTGACAATTAAACTAATAAATTATCGTCCCAACGAACATTCTCCGAAATATTAAAAGTAAGAACTTATCGTTAATCATAGATTTAGTTAATCCAAAGTTACATGGTACAAGTTCATTATACTACAAAAAATAAAGATAAGTGGGAACAATTTTTTGGATCTAACAATACTTTTCTCACATCCATAACTTTGATTGCCTTTGTTATTTCTTTATTCATAATAAACTTCTTTTGGGCTTAAATTTACAACTAGTTGCATCAAGCTTCTAACGCAAGTGACTGTAATCCAAGTTGGAGAGATTTCAATTCATTTGCCTAGTAATTTTTCCGGTTTATTTTAATTGATTTTGACGTTTTTTTGTGTTTCATACTGTTTAGTTTTTTCTAGATGTTAAGAGCGATTTTTTTTTCAATATTACACTTGAAGTAAAGAGCCTATGAGTTTTGTTGTTTTTAATGAATAAGTTAAAGCTAATTATGAGCAATTTCATTGTTATTTAACGCTTAAAAGTAAATTCCTTAATATGTAAGAAAATAACCAAAAAATCAGTTAAAGTAGACCGGAGAAAATAATGTCTTTTTTGTTAGTAAACTGTATTTGTAAACTAATTACAGAAAACAAAGCAGAATAATATATAAACAGAAAGTATAAAGAAACAAAAATCAATTCGAACCCACTGAATTCACTGTGTTTCCTTAAGGAATATAATCCACCCCTAATACCCAAAGATATGAATTATTTTCTCCCAGGATAGAACGAATTACACACTGGTATAGTGGTACTTCAAACCCCAGTGTTTCAGAGAACACAAAGTTCGGTAGCAAATTACACTTACTGCTGCTCTATTTGATGTTAAAAGTATGCAGAAGAAGGAGGAGAAACTCAGAAAATTGTATGAAAATTTTGAGCAGAATAGTCTTGTATTTATAGCCAAAGTTGGGCTGAAATCTGAAGAGGTTCAACTCTTCAGAATGATTATTTATGCAAAACGGACACACCATAAATGCCATAATATAAATGGCTATTTACTTAATAAAAAAAAGAGAAAATTAAAGAGGGTAGTTAATTTTTTGTTACCAAAACAAAAAACTGTGACGACCCAAAGGGTCATCACCTGTTTTTAATCAATTATATGCTTCAGAGGCCTTGAAAATATTATTTAGAGTTACCTGACTTGCGTGCGCAGTCCGGGAGCGTAACCGGAAAGCTTAAATATGAAATTTATGAGAAAAATTCTATATTTTGATGTTAAAAGGAATAAATTTAACTAGGATCAATATTTTGAGAAAACGGACACGGACCCGTGGTTTGACGGCCCCGTAGGGTCCGTAGAAAAATATGAGACTTGCGCGTTTGCCCGGAATCGAATTTCGAGGTCCCAAGCCGGAGAAATGCATTTTTCTATAAAATTATTTTCTGAAAATGTCTAAGGAAAATTGAAACAAAATCTTATTAGAAAGCGATGGTATCGGGCCCGTATTTTGGTTTCGGTGCTTGATACAGGTCTTATATATGCTTTAAGTCCTTCTTGTGAAGTTTGGTTAAAAACGGACGTCGTTTGACGTGTTTTGGACTTAAAGTTCTAAATTTAAAACTTGATGAAGTTTGAGGAAAAATCCTTGATTTTGAGGTTTGATTCGTTGTTTTGAGGTTAGGCGATTTGATCGCACGGATAAGTTCTAATGATATTGTTGAGTTAGTACAAATATTTGGTTAGGAGCTCCGAGGGCTCGGGTATGCGTCGGAGGTATTTCAGGATGGTTTAGACTTAGAAATAGTTGCAGAAAGTAGCAATTCTGGTGTCTGATATTTTGTTCTATGCGATCGCATAATGTAAGCTTCCAAGTGCCCAGTTTTGTTCTATGCGATCGCATAGAGTTATCCGTGATCCCGTAGCTTAGCCACAATTAATTCAATCGATCGCATACATCTTCCGCAATCCCAATTCATTAAACTAAACCTGAAAAATGCGAAGTCTTCCTACGCGTTCGCAATACACTGTCCGCAATCGCGATGGCCAACCTTCCTATCCCTATGCGATCACATGAGCTTCTCCGCGATTGTATAGGGTATTTTTCTGCTCAATTATTTTTTTTAAAAACTTCAGAAATAGTAGCTACGGGATTTCACCAAGTTTTCACAATAGCCTTTCGTCTCCAAGCTCTTAGGCGAGCATTCAAACAATCCTTCACCAAAACCTCGTGGTTAGTAATGTTTAACTCATTTTCTTCATTTTTCATCAACATCTACTGCAACTCTAGGCCTAACGCATGTGATTAAGGGTATACAATAGGGATTTAGGTAGAGTTATGACTTTTTGATTCTTCTCGATTTAGACCTCGTTTTGAGGTCGAATTTGAAAATAAATTGTATATTCGGGCTCGTGGGTGAACTGGTGATTTGATTTTGGTCCAAACCTCGTATTTTGACCAAGCAGACCCGGGGTCGATTTTTGAGTTTTTGGGAAGAATGATGGAAAAGCTATGATTAGGCATTGGGTTCATATTGTTTAGCATTTATTGATGTATTAAAGTCATTATTGTATTTATATAATTGATTTGAAGTCAAACTCGAGAGGAAAAGCAGTAATTGAGGATTGATTTGGCCGTGAAAGTTTGAGGTAAGTGTCCGGTCTACCCTAGCTTGAGGAATTAGGAGTTGAGTCATATGTTCTATTTGCGAATCAGTAGGACGTAGGCACGGTGACACGTATCTATACATCGGTGTTGAGCATGACCGTAAGTCCTAAGTTGATTATTGTTGTGTTCTTATGTGACACTCCGGATGTTTAATTGATGATTCTTGATATTGAGTAAATATTTAGCTTAACCTCATGGACTTTATATATGCTTGAGTACTGGTATTAATCGAGCTGAGTATGACTTGAGCTAGGATTTGGTTATAGCTGATTCTCTCTTGTGGAGATGGTTATTTCGATATTGTTGTTCCCTTGCCGGGAAATTATTATTATGTTGCTTTTGCTTTACTTGTCGAAATTTTATTGGGACCAAGTTATTGATTAATATGGAAACGGGTGGTATGCCTATTGATAAAATGGGAGCGGGTGGTACGCCTACCATAAGATATTGATGAAATGTGAGCGGGTGGTATGCCTACCACAAGATATTGATGAAATGGGAGCAGGTGGTACGTCTCCCACAAGATATTGTTGAAATGTCTAATATATCTTTGGTTCGATTTTGTCCGATTTTATGGATTTTCGGTTTTTTTTAAATTAATGAATATTATTCCAGTCTTACTTTATTTAAAATATAGATATAGTTTTGATAAATAAATATATATTTAGTAAATATTAGAAGAATTAACCAACTTATGATCTATTAAAATATTATAATGGGAGAATTTTTGTAGTAACGCATGATAATTATTTTCTTATTCGTTTAACAATAATTTTTTTGTTAAAGCACGATTTTAAGGTTAACACATAATAGGATCCCAAATATTTTTATATTTTTTAAAAGAAAATTCAATATAAAATTTTAAAATATATATAAAAATTAAATATTTTTATGTTGGTTTGGTTTGTTTTTTTACTCAATACCAAACCAGGTCAACCAAATCTAGTCGGGTTATTTAACCGGTTTGATTTGATTTTTCGGATTGGTACGGTTCTTCAGTTCGGTTTGAACACCCCTATCCTTAATGATCAAACAGACACCTTAACTGATCCCTTTTTCATTTTAACATTTCAAGTGGCTATTAAATATATCTCGCAAAGCCACTATTGGAACTTTTTTGACATGTATCTTTCACTTGGCTTTCCTTGTTTTCAATGCCAAAGCAAAGTGGAAGATAGCCTTTATCATAGTCATAATTTTGTATCACTACTACTAGGACATTTCTACAGCTTGTTTATATGTAGAACATGTTCTAAATGGAAGACTATCTTCCAACCTCTTGATTTAGTAGTTTTAAGATTATTTATGCTTTTTTGTATAGTTGACCTAGGCTTACTTCATAGGTTTTTTCTACATCCAATTGTCTATCAATATTGGATAGAAAATTGGATTATCTTTATAGGTCTAACTCACCATAGGGCTCAGGTGCCGTCTGGGTATCATTTGTGGATTTCCAAGTGTATTTTCATCTTACTTGTGGAGGTAAGGTTCAGGCTTCCCTCCACTTTTGTTGTACTATATCTTTTATTTATGAAAATCAGCCTTAGGCACAATGTCTAGTGGATTTTAAAAAAAAAAACTCGTGAATACCCGAGTTTGGTAGACTATATGTGTAAGTGCGCTAGTGACATTTCAAATGAACTAATTAAAGAATAACATATGTAATTTATAATAACATTTTGATAATTATAAACTAAACACATTAAAAAAGAATCTTTTTTACTATTAACCAATTCCCCTTCTCTTCATGTCCTTCCTTCACTCTTTCTCTCTCGTTCCCCCTCCCCCTTCCAACCCCCTTTCCCCCTAAATAACACCTCACATTGATTTTCGAACACTTTCCAAGATATTGGATGACACAAACCTACATATAATTGAGTGAAATTAAGTGGTGGCAAGTGACTTGCGGCAATTTTCACCCATAAAATTGAGTAAAAATTGAATGCTATCCTTTTTCCTCCAACTATCATTGTGATTGAACTTTCCTTTGCTGGAACTTTGAAAATCAAACGATGAGCTGGTGGTGGTCTAGAGCTACAGGCGCTGCAAAGGTAATTACATTAGCTCCTCCCTCTACTTTTTCATTCAACAATCTAATTACATACTAATATAATTTTTAATCCTTCAGAAAAAAAATCAAACAGGATGATGGTGCCCCAGTACAGAAGTATCAAAGCAGCATCGTCGGTAACAGCCTCGCCGAGATCCTTCCTCTTTCCGACACCCTCCATCATCGGCAACAGCTTCGCCGAGTTCCTCTCTCTCTCTGACACCCTTCATCGTCCGCAACAGCTTCACCGTCCAGAATAATGGTTATGTGGTGGTGTAATAGTGGGGTCTATATTAATTTTGGAAAAAGAAAAGTTAAACCTAATTTTAAAGATCTTCACACACTTAGATATAAGTATAACCCATAAAATTTGCCATGTCAGCATAAGAAGTTAAAAAAATATACTTCTATCAAGCAGATGTGTCTATATGGTCATATGATAAATTAAAATATTCAAATGATCATTAAAAATAACTTAAAAGGGCGATTTGTATATTTCGCCAAAACATCCTTTGTAAGATATAATAAATCTTTGGACCGCCAAAAGGGCGTAACTTAATCAGATCGGCAAATTGATTTCGACTGTTGCAATTATTTACTCTTTTCTTAAAATCGTGACAATTAAACTAATAAATTATCGTCCGAACGAACATTCTCCGAAATATTAAAAGTAAGAACTTATCGTTAATCATAGATTTAGTTAATCCAAAGTTACATGGTACAAGTTCATTATACTACAAAAAATAAAGATAAGTGGGAACAATTTTTTGGATCTAACAATACTTTTCTCACATCCATAACTTTGATTGCCTTTGTTATTTCTTTATTCATAATAAACTTCTTTTGGGCTTAAATTTACAACTAGTTGCATCAAGCTTCTGACGCAAGTGGATGTAATCCAAGTTGGAGAGATTTCAATTCATTTGCCTAGTAATTTTTCCGGTTTATTTTAATTGATTTTGACCTTTTTTTGTGTTTCATACTATTTAGTTTTTTCTAGATGTTAAGAGCGATTTTTTTTCAATATTACACTTGAAGTAAATAGCCTATGAGTATTTGTTGTTTTTAATGAATAAATTAAAGCTAATTATGAGCAATTTCATTGTTAATTAACGCTTAAAAGTAAATTCCTTAATATGTAAGAAAATAACCAAAAAATCAGTTAAAGTAGACTGGAGAAAATAATGTCTTTTTTGTTAGTAAACTGTATTTGTAAACTAATAATAGAAAACAAAGCAGAATAATATATAAACAGAAAGTATAAAGAAACAAAAATCAATTCGAGCCCACTGAATTCACAGTGTTTCCTTAATGAATATAATCCACCCCTAATACCCAAAGATATGAATTATTTTCTCCCAGGATAGAACGAATTAGGTATAGTGGTACTTCAAACCCCAGTGTTTCAGAGAACACAAAGTTCGGTAGCAAATTACACTTACTGCTGCTCTATTTGATGTTAAAAGTATGCAGAAGAAGGAGGAGAAACTCAGAAAATTGTATGAAAATTTTGAGCAGAATAGTCTTGTATTTATAGCCAAAGTTGGGCTGAAATCTGAAGAGGTTCAACTCTTCAGAATGATTATTTATGCAAAATGGACACACCATAAATGCCATAACATAAATGGCTATTTACTCAATAAAAAAAAGAGAAAATTAAAGAGGGTAGTTAATTTTTTGTTACCAAAACAAAAAACTGTGACGACCCAAAGGGTCATCACCTATTTTTAATCAATTATATGCTTCAGAGGCCTTGAAAATATTATTTAGAGTTACCTCGACTTGCGTGCGCAGTCCGGGAGCGGAACTGGAAAGCTTAAATATGAAATTTATGAGAAAAATGCTATGTTTTGATGTTGAAAGGAATAAATTTGACTTGGATCAATATTTTGATAAAACGGACCCGGACCCGCGGTTTGACGGCCCCGGAGGGTTCGTAGAAAAATATGGGACTTGCGCGTATGCCCGGAATCGAATTCCGAGGTCCCAAGGCGGAGAAATGAATTATTCTGTAAAATTATTTTCTAAAAATGTCTAAGGAAAATTGAAACGAAATCTTATTAGAAAGCGATGGTATCGAGCCCGTATTTTGGTTTCGGTGCCCGATACAGGTCTTATATATGCTTTAAGTCCTTCTTGTGAAGTTTGGTTAAAAACGGACGTCGTTTTACGTGTTTCGGACTTAAAGTTCTAAATTTAAAACTTGATGAAGTTTGAGGAAAAATCCTTGATTTTGAGGTTTGATTCGTTGTTTTGAGGTTATTTAGGCGATTTGATCGCACAGATAAGTTCTAATGATATTGTTGAGTTAGTACATATATTTGGTTAGGAGCTCCGAGGGCTCGGGTATGCGTCAGAGGTATTTCGGGATGGTTTAGACTTAGAAATAGTTGCAGAAAGTAGCAGTTCTGGTGTATGATATTTTGTTCTATGCGATCGCATAATGTAAGCTTCCAAGTGCCCAGTTTTGTTCGATGCGATCGCATAGAGTTATCTGCGATCCCGTAGCTTAGCCACAATTAATTCAATCGATCTCATACATCTTCCGCAATCGCAATTCATTAAACTAATCCTGAAAAATGCGAAGTCTTTTCTTCTACGCGTTCGCAATACACTGTCCGCAATCGCGATGGCCAACCTTCCTATCCCTATGCGATCGCATGAGCTTCTCCGCGATTGCATAGGGTATTTTTCTGCTCAATTATTTTTTTTAAAACTTCAGAAATAGTAGCTACGGGATTTCACCAAGTTTTCACAAAAACCTTTCTTCTCCAAGCTCTTAGGCGACCATTGAAACAATCCTTCACCAAAACCTCGTGGTTAGTAATGTTTAACTCGTTTTCTTCATTTTTCATCAACATCTACTGCAATTCTAACCCTAACGCATGTGACTAAGGGTATAAAATAGGGATTTAGGTAGAGTTATGACTTTTTGATTCTTCTTGATTTAGACCTCGTTTTGAGGTCGAATTTGAAAATAAATTGTATATTCGGGCTCGTGGGTGAACTGGTGATTTGATTTTGGTATGAACCTCATGTTTGACCAAGCAGGCCCGGGGTCGATTTTTGAGTTTTTGGGAAGAATGATGGAAAAGCTATGATTAGGCATTGGGTTCATATTGTTTAGCATTTATTGATGTATTAAAGTCATTATTGTATATATACAATTGATTTGGAGTCAAACTCGAGAGGAAAAGCGGTAATTGAGGATTGGTTTGGCCGTGGAAGTTTGAGGTAAGTGTCCGGTCTACCCTAGCTTGAGGAATTAGTAGTTGAGTCATATGTTCTATTTGCGAATCAGTATGACGTAGGCACGGTGACACGTATCTATACATCGGTGTTGAGCATGACCGTGAGTCCTAAGTTGATTATTGTTGTAATCTTATGTGACAAGCGTCTATCAGAGCTCTAGGTTACATGGGTCTCACAGTTCATAGATAAGCTTGGTAGAGTCTGAGGGATTAGTATGGAGACGATTGTATTTATCCCCAGAGGCTACAGAGTTAGGAAAAACTTTACATTTGTTCTTTATTGTCGTGCGGTTTGGTTTCTCAATTCTAATTGAATTTTTACTCTATTCTTTTGCAGATGGTGAGAACACGTTCATCCTTATCTACCGCTTAGTAGCCTGAGCCCCCAGCAGCAGCACCCACTAGGGGCAAAGGGCAAGGACAAGGCCGTGCTAGAGGCCGAGGTAGGGGCAGAGTTCAATTCCGAGAATGCTAGTGGCGGAGCCTTCAAGTTGATTTTGAGGAGGAGGTTCCAATCCCAGCAGTTCGCCTAGCTCAGGTCCCCGAGGGGTTTATTACTACCCTAGTTCTTCAGGACGCTCTGGTCCGATTGGTGGGCCTCATGGAGAGTGTCACCCGAGTAGGTTTGCTTCTTGTAGCACCAACCACTTCTCTGGCTAGAGGGGCTCAGACTCTTGCTACTCGCACTCTAGAGCAGGTAGCTCCTTAGATTAAGACTCTAGAGGTTCATCCAGTTGGGGTAGTACAACCAGGTCTGGTAGCTCAGATCGGCGATGGAGCAGCCATGTCTGCCGATGCATTGTAGAGGCTGAATAGGTTAACCAAGCTCTTCACTACTACTTTCAGCGGGGCTTCTTTTGAGGATCCTCGGGATTTCCAATAAATTATCCATGAGGTTCTCAGTAACATGGGCATTGTTGAGACCAATGAGGTTGATTTTGCTACATTCCGCTTCTCTGAGTCTGCAACAACTTAGTGGAGGGATTATTGCTTAGCTAGACCAGCCGGATCGCCATCTTTGACTTGGGAGCAGTTTACAGTGTTCTTTATGGAAAAGCTTCTCCCCACGACTTAGAGAGAGGCCTATCGGAGGAAGTTTGAGCGCCTCTAGCAGGGTTCCATGACGGTCACCTAGTATGAGATCAGGTTCATTGACTTATCTCACCATGCTCTTGTTATACTTCCCACTGAGAGGGAGATAGTGAGACGGTTTATTGATGGACTCATTCAGCCGTTTCGTCTCCAGATGGCTAGAGAGACTGGGAGTAAGATCAGCTTTTAGGAGGCGACCAATAAGGCCCGCAGAGTTGAGGTGGTTCTGTCGCAGGAAGGTGGTCATAGGTCGGGCAAGAGACCCCATCATTTAGATAGATTCAGTGGTACCACTTCTGGAGGTAGAGATTCACGTGGTAGAGTCCATCCTCCTAGGCCCTTCCAGTCAGCTCTTCAGGTTTCGCACAGTTCTTCAGGTAGCCGTGGTCCTCAGATGCAATATCCCGTTCAGCAGTCCTTCAGTGCACCACTAGCACCTATTAGTGCACCACCTCTTTAGAGTTTCTAGGGCCGTCAGCCGAGGGCTTGTTTTACTTGTGGTGACACGAGGCACATTGCTAGGTATTATCCTCGAGCTTTGATCAGTTCTCAGCACCAGGGTTCTCGTGCTATGGTGCAGAGACCAGATGTTCCACAGCCTGCCCAACCAACTAGAGGTGGGAGTAAATGTGCTAAAGGTGGAGGTAGAGGTCTTAGAGGTGGAGCTCAGACTGCTAGAGGTAGAGGTCAGCTAGCCACAGGCCGTCCCGGAGAGGTAGATAAGAGTGGTGGGGCACATCCTCGATGTTATGCTCTTCAGGACAGGCCCGAGGGTGAGGCTTTTGATGCAGTTATTACATGTACGATTTTGGTTTGTGATAGAGGTTCTTAAGTGTTTTTTGATCTGGGGTCTACGTATTCGTATGTGTCATCTTATTTTTCCCTGTATTTGTTCATGCCTAGTGATACATTGGGTGTTCCTATTTATGTGTCTACATCGGTGGGTGATTTTATTATGGTTGATCGAGTCCATCGTTCTTGTATTGTAGTGATTGGGGTCTTGAGATTCATGTAGATTTGTGGCTTTTAGACATGGTTGATTTCGATATTATATTAGGGATGGACTGGTTATCACCTTACCATGCAATTTTGGATTGCTATGCCAAGACTGTGACCTTAGCTTTACCAGGTATGCCTCATTTAGAGTGGAGAGGGTCTCATGGTTATTCTACCCGAGTGTCATATCATTTGTGAAGGCTCGATGTATGGTTGAGAAGGGGTGTTTAGCCTATCAAGCCTACGTTCGTGATTCTAGCCGAGGTTCTTTCTATTGATTCTGTGCCCGTTGTTTGTGAGTTCCCTGATATTTTCTCTTCAGACCTGCAGGGTATGCCACCCGACAGGGATATTGACTTTTGCATTGATGTGGCTCCGAGAACCCAGCCCATTTCTATCCTGCCATATCGTATTGCCCCGCTTGAGTTGAAAAGGTTAAAGGAACAATTGCAGAACCTGCTTGAGAAGGGTTTCATTAGACCTAGTGTATCTCCTTGGGGTGCGCCGATGTTATTCATTAAGAAAAATATGGCTCGATGAGGATATGTATTGATTACCGAAAATTGAACAAGGTAACAATCAAGAATAAGTATCCACTACCAAGGATTGATGATTTATTCGATCGCTTCAGGGTGCTAAGGTATTTTCCAAGATTAACTTGAGATCTGGCTACCATCAGTTGAGGATTAGGGCATCCGATGTCCTAAGACAACTTTCTTCACTAGGTACGGGCATTATGAGTTGTTGGTTATGTCATTCGGGTTGACAAATGTTCCAACAACTTTTATGGACTTGATGAACCAAGTGTTCAGGCCTTATTTGTACTCGTTCGTGATAGTCTTCATTGTTGACATATTGATATTTTCTTGCAGCTAGGAGGAGCACGAGCAGCACCTTAGAGTGGTTCTTTAGACTCTAAGGGATAGCAGGTTATATGCTAAGTTCTCGAAGTGTGAATTCTGGTGTGGTTCAGTTGCATTTCTGGGTCATGTTGTATCATCAGAGGGTATTCAAGTTGATCCGAAGAAGATTGAGGTAGTCAAGAACTGACCTAGACCAGCATCAGCTACAGAGATTCGGAGTTTCTTGGGGTTGGCAGGCTAATATCGACGGTTTGTGGAGGGGTTTTCATTTATTGCAGCCCTGATGACCAGATTGACCAAGAAGGGTGCCCAGTACTGATGGTCGGATGAGCTGAGGCGAGCTTTCATAAGCTCAAGATAGCTTCGGCTATGACACCTGTGTTGATTTTTCCCACAGGTTAAGTGCCTTATACAGTCTATTGTGAATCTTCCCATGTTGGGCTTGGAGCAGTGTTGATGCAGGATGGCAAAGTTATTGCCTATGCTTCAAGGCAGTTGAAGATTCACGAGAAAAACTATCAGGTTCATGATTTGGAGTTGGCAGCCATAGTTCACGCACTGAAGATTTGGAGGCATTATCTGTATGGCATGGTATGTGAGGTTTTCACTGATCACAAGAGTATCCAGTACTTATTCAAGCAAAAGGAGTTGAATTGAGGAAAAGAAGGTGGTTGGAGTTGCTGAAAGATTATGATATCACCATCTTATATCACCCGGGAAAGGCCAATGTGGTGACCGATGCTTTGAGTAGAAAGTCAGCCAGTATTTGCACTCTTTCTTATATTCCAGTTGGTGAGAGACTGCCTGCTTCGGATGTTCAGGCTTTAGCCAATAATTTTGTGAGGCTGGATGTTCTGAGCCCATTCATGTGTTAGCTTGCATGTTTGCTCACTTTTCATTATTGGAGCGGATCCATGATCGGCAGTTGATGATTCCCATTTGTGTGTCCTTAGAGACACGGTGCAGCGTGGAGGTGCCAAGCAGGTTAACTTAGATGCTGATGGAGTTTTGAGATTTCAGAGTCGAGTTTGTGTGCCTAATGTAGATGGGCTTCGAGAGTTCATTTAGAGGATGCCCATAGTTCCTGGTATTCTATTTATCCTAGCGCCACGAAGACGTATTAGGATTTGCGACAGTATTATTGGTGGCGTAGAATGAAGAATGATATTGTGGCATATATGGCTCGGTATTTGAATTGTCAGCAGGATAAGTGTGAGCATTAGAGATCTGGTGGATAGTTTCAGAGGATTGAGCTTCCCGAGTAAAAGTGGGAGTGGATCACAATGGACTTTGTTACTAGGCTTCCACATACTCGGAAGAAGTTCGATGCAGTATGGGTCATTGTTGATAGGCTGACCAAGTTAGCGCATTTCATTCCCATAGAATTCTCCTATTCTTCTGAGAGGTTAGCTGAGATCTATATTTGGGAGATTGTTTGCCTTCATGGTGTTCCTGTATATATCATTTTGGACCGGGGTACATAGTTTACCTCGCACTTCTTGAGAGCAGTTCACCGAGAGTTAGGCACACGGGTTGAGTTGAGAAATGCATTTCATCCCCAGACGGACGGTCAGTCCGAGAGGACTATTTAGATTTTGGAGGATATGCTCCGAGCTTGTGTTATTGACTTTGAAGGTTCCTGGGATTAGTTTTTACCTCTAGAAGAGTTTGCCTACAACAACAGCTACCAGTCGAGCATCCAGATAGCTCCTTATGAGGCTTTATATGGTAGGCGGTGTCAGTCTCCGGTTGGATGGTTTGAGCCAGGAGAAGCTCCGTTGTTGGGTACGGATATGGTTCAGGAGGCCTAGGACAAGGCTAGGATCATTCAAGATAGACTTCGTACGACTCATTACAGGCGAAAGAGCTATGCAGACCGCAAGGTTTGAGATGTTTCTTTTATGGTTAGTGAGCGGGTATTGCTCCCAGTGTCGCCTAAGAAGGGCGTGATGAGATTTGAGAAGAAGGGTAAGCTTAGCCCTAGGTTCATTGGTCCATTTGAGATTTTTGATCGAGTGGGATAGGTGGCTTATAGACTTTCATTGCCATCGAGCTTGTTAGCCGTGCATCTAGAGTTTCACGTGTCCATGTTTCGGAGGTATCACAACGATCCATCCCACGTGCTAGATTTCAACATTGTCCAGTTGGACAAGGACTTATCTTGTGAGGAGGAGCCGATGGCTATTATAGACTGGCAGGTTCGTCAGTTGAGATCTAAGAGTTTTCCTTCTGTTCGTGTTCAGTGGAGGGGTCAGCCTCCCGAGGCATCGACCTGGTACTTCTTTCTTCCGTTATCCACATCTTTTCCCCGACTCAGGTACTTCTTTCTTCCGTTCATTTGAGGATGAACAGTTATTTTAGAGGTGGATAATGTGACGACCCAAAGGGTCATCACCTATTTTAAATCAATTATGTGCTTCTGAGGCCTTGAAAACCTCATTTAGATTTGCCTCAATTTACATGCAGTCCGAGCGTGTAACCAGAAAGCTTAAATATGAAATTTCTGTGAAAAATGCTAAGTTTTGATATTAAAAGGAATAATTTGACTTCTGTCAACATTTTTAGAAAACGGACCTGGGCCCGTTGTTTGACGGTCCCGGAGGGTCCATAGAAAAATATGGAACTTGAGCCTATGCCCGGAATAAAATTTCAAGGTCCCAAGACCGAGAAATGAATTATTCTGTAAAATTGTTTTCTAAAAATGTCTAAGGAAAATTAAAACAAAATTTGATTAGAGAGTGATGGTAACAGGCTCGTATTGTAGTTCCAGCGCTCGGTACAAGTCTTATATATGTTTTCAGTCCTTCAATGTGAAGTTTCGTTAAAAACAGACGTCGTTTGATGTGTTTAGACTTAAAGTTCTAAATTTGAAACTTGATGAAGTATGAGGATAAATACTTGATTTGAGGTTTGATTCATTGTTTTAAGGTTATTTAGGTGATTTGATCGTACGAATAAGTTTGTATGATGTTGTTGAGTTAGTACATGTGTTTGTTTAGGAGCCCCGAGGCTCGGGTGTGTGTCGGAGGTGTTTCAGGATGGTTTATACTTAGAAATAGTTGCTGAAAGTAGCAGTTCTGGGATATGATATTTTGTTCTATGCGATCGCATAGGCATCATCGCGATCGTATAGTGTAAGTTTCCAGGTGCCCAGTTTTATTCTATGCGATCGCATAGGTCATCTGTGATCGCATATCTTAGCCACAATTCATTCAATGAGATCGCACACATCTTCCGTGATCATAATTCATTAAACCAAACCTGTAAAATGCGAAGTCTTTTCTTCTACACGTTCGCAATACACTGTCCGCGATCGCGATGGCCAACCTTCCTATCCCTATGCGATCGCATGAGCTTCTTCGCGATCACATATGGTATTTTTCTGCTCAGTTTTTTTTAAACTTCAGAAATAGTAGCTATGGGATTTCACCAAGTTTTCATAAAAACCTTTCTTCTCCAAGCTCTTAGGCGAGCATTGAAGCAATCCTTCACTAAAATCTTGTGGGTTAGTAATCTTTAACTTGCTTTCTTCGTTTTTCATCAACGTCTATTAAAATACTAGGCCTAAAGCATGTGATTAAGGGTAGAAAATTAGGGATTTGGGTAGAGTTAGGGCTGTTTGATTCTTCTTGATTTAGACCTCGTTTTGGGGTCGAATTTGAAAATAAATTGTATATTCAGGCTCGTGGGTGAACGAGTGATTTGATTTTGGTCCGAACCTCGTGTTTTGACCAAGCGGGCTCGGGGTCGATTTTTAAGTTTTTGGGAAGAATGATGGAAAAGCTATGATTAGGCATTGGGTTCGTATTGTTTAGTATTTATTGATGTATTGAAGTCATTATTGTATAGATACAATTGATTTGGAGCCAAACTCGAGAGGAAAATGGTAATTGAAGATTGATTTGGCCGTGGAAGTTTGAGGTAAGTGTCCGTTCTACCCTAGCTTGAGGGATTAGGAGTTGAGTCGTATGAGCTATTTGCTTCTTTATTGAGTACGATGTATAGGAATGGTGACGAGTATCTATATGTCAGTGTCGAGCATGACTGTGAGTCCTAATTGTATTATTGTTGTGTTCTTAAATGACACTTCAGATTTTTAATTGACGATTCTTGATATTGAGTAAAGATTTAGCTTAACCTCATGGACTTTTTTTGTGCTTGAGTATGGTATTAATCGAGCTGAGTAAGAGTTGAGCTAGGATTTGGCTATAACCGATTCTCCTTTGCCAGGGTGGTTATTTTGATATTGTTATTCCCTTGTTGTGAAATTATCATTATGTTGCTTTTGTTTTAATTGCCGAAATTTTATTGTGACCAAGTTATTTATTGAAATGAGAGTGAATGGTATGCCTACAGCAAGATATTGATGAAATGGGAGCGGGTGTTACGCCTACCACAAGATATTGATGAAATGGGAGCGGGTGGTACGCCCACCACAAGATATTGATGAAATGGGAGTGGTGGTACGCCTAGTACAAGATATTGATGAAATGGAAGCAGGTGTACGTCTACCACAGAAATATGAGAAATGGGATCGGGTTGCACGCCCGCAACGAGATTTGTACTGACAGTGATAACCTGGTCTTATTTCCCTTATCCATGCTAGAATTAAATTGTTAATTTTTCATTATATTTCCTTTGAAGTTCTGTATTATTATGCTATCCCCGAAGCATGTTCCCCTCCCGTAAAATGTTTATTCTTGTTTATTTTCTGCTGTAAATGAATATAACTGCACAGGTTTACTTGGAGTCTGGTCCTAGCATCGTCAGTACTTCACTGGGGTTAGCCCAAACATTTACCAGCACATGGGGTCGGTTGTGCTGATACTATAGTCTGTGCTCTTTTGCACAGATCCCGATACCAAAGTGGCATGCGGCACGTAGCAGTAGTTGGGAGAAAATCTTCAGTCTACGATATTCCGAGTAGTCCTGCTGTCATTCGCAGGCCCGGCGTCTCCTCTATCTTTTGTATTCCGTTTTCATCCCCACGTTTCTGAGACAGTGTGTCCTTATTTTTAGACCTTGTAATTAGCATTCTTAGATCGTCTATGATACTGTGACACCAAGTTTTTTGTGGTTAAGTTTTAAGTTGATGTAATAGACATGAATTTCAATTATTTATCGTTGTCTTCCGCTTATTTATTAAATTTCCGCTGTTATCATGATTATCGCTCTATAATTGTTAATAAGTAGTAATTGGTTAATAAAGTAACTAAATAAGGTTTTGGCTCCCTAGCTTTCATTATTAAGCACCATCACAACTCCGAGGTGGGAAATCCGGGTCGTGACAAAAATCGGATTGGATTTAATATTAATATTCTGTCATTAAAAAATATTTAATAACATTTCTTTTAATATTTTACTACTAAGAAATAAATTTGGTTCGAAAAATTAATCAACCAATCATTTGATCAAATCCGAATCCGTATACGAAGCCAAAGCCAAGCCGAGTGGGCGACGACGATAGCGGCGCGATGCTTGCCTTCTTCTCAACTCTTTAAGAGCTAAAAGAATATAAATTGCTCATGTACCCATAAAAAATCTCTTCCTCTTTTAATATGGGACAATGTCCCTTTGTAGAGAGGAAAATTTAAAATTTTACTCAAAAGTTTCATTTCCCTCAATATTCCATTCACCCTGTTTTAAGTATTTAATATACTTAAATACATAAAACCCCAAAAATCCCCCATATGAATGGGGAATGGCTATATCACGGAAACATGCATGATAAACTATGTTTTTCGCAAGAAAGGATTAATTGCATCCAGATAAGTAGGTTTCCTTTGAACTTTCTGTAGTGAACTTATGTCGGATATACTCGATCAAATGGTAGATTTGATATCTTTGAACCCTTGAAATTTGGTGTATACCTAGACGATCACAAGTCACACAACCAACCCTTAACCGTCATTGGTTCTCATTGTTTTGTTTGTTTTTAGCCATGAACACCACCTGGTTTCATAAGTGCGTATTCCTTACAAAGTTCTCCTTGAAGCGGCTAACACTTTACACTTACATAGTGATTCTTAAATGTGTCATACCGTAGATACACTATTTGATATACCCTGTATCAAATTTAGAAATCATTAAAAAGCCTTTTTGCTTTGTCCTTGGGAGTTGAACATTGTCTCATCACGAGAATGGACCAAAAGTTTAACAGTCATAAATGACTTTGTTTGATCTCCTTGAACCTAGATCTTGGGATCTCCAGTCTTCTAGGTAGGGTTACCGCCACTATGACTTGTTCTCGGCCATAGTCTCATTTCCCTTCATGATTTTTCAACTACATCTCTAATTAGGCCTTTTGTAAGCGGATTCGATACATTATCACTTGACTTTACATAATCAATTGCGATAATTCCTCTAAAGAGTAATTGCCTAACAGTTTAATGTCTTCATCGTATATGACGAGATTTACCGTTATACATAACATTGCCAGCCCTTCCAATTGTCGTTTGACTATCACAATGTATGCATATTGGTGCCAACAGTTTGGGCCAAAATGTAATATATTCCAAGAAATTTCGGAGCCATTTATCTTCTTCACCAGCATCATCTAAGGCTATGAATTCAGCCTCCATTGTAGAGCATGCAATACAAGTTTGTTTGGATGACTTCCAAGATACCGCTCCTCCACCAATAGCGAATACATATACACTTGTGTACTTGGAATCAGTTGATCTGGTGATCCAATTTGCATCACAATATCCCTCAAAGACCGCAGGATATTTATTGTAGTTCAAAGCAAAGTCTTGGGTATGTACTAAATACCCCAAAACTCGTTTCATGTCCATATAATGAGATTCACCTGGATTGCTCGTATATCAACTCAATTTACTTATAACACAAGCTATTTCTAGCCATGTACAATTCATGATGTACATTAAGCAACCTAGCACACGAGCATAATCCAATTGTGATATGCTTTGGCCTTTATTCTTCGCTAATAAGATTCACGTCAATTTGAGTATTTGCATCTTTAAAGCCCAAGTGCTTGGATTTTTCAAGTACTATCTTAATGTAATGAGATTGTGACAATGCCAGACCTTGAAAAGTCTTATGGATCTTAATTTTCAAAATTAAATCAGCAACTCCTAAGTCTTTCATTTCAAACTTGCCAGTTAGCATGCGCTTAGTCGCATTTATGTTGGCAATGTCATTACTCATTATCAGAATATCATCTACATATAAACAAATAATAACTATGTGATTTGGAACATTTCTAATATACATATATTTATCACACTCATTTATTTTTAAACCATTTGACAATATTATTTGGTCAAATTTTACATGCCATTGTTTGGGTACTTGTTTTAGTCCGTAAAGGGACTTAACCAGTCTACATACCTTCTCTTATTTACTTAGAACCACAAACCCTTCAGGTTGTTCCATGTAAATTTCTTCCTCAAATTCTCCAGTTAACAAGGTTGTCTTAACATCCATTTGATGAATTTCAAGACCATAAACTGCAGCTAACGCTACTAACGTTCGTATGAACGTAATTCTTGTAACTGGAGAGTATGTATCGAAATAGTCAAGACCTTCTTGTTGTCTATACCCTTTGACCACAAATCTTGTCTTAAAATTTTCAATAGTGCCATCATCTTTCATTATCCTTTTAAAGATCCATTTAGAACCCAATGGTTATTTCCAGGAGGAAGATCAACCAATTCCCATGTATGGTTGTTCAGTATTGATTCTATTTCACTATTGACTACCTCTTTTCAATACAATGATTCCGAAGAATACATAACTTCTTTAGATGTTTGAGGCTCATTTTCCAATAAGAATGTTACAAAATTTGGTCCAAATGAAGTAGACGTTCTTTGGCGTTTACTATGTCTTGGATCCTCCTGATTGAGTGTACTTTCTTGTGTTTCTTCCCGAGGTCATTTAGATCCTTCACCAATCAACTCATATTCCTTTTTATATGGATATATATTTTCAAAGAACTCAACATTATCGAATTCTATCACCGTGTTATTGTAAATGTCGGGGTTTTCTGATTTATGAATCAGAAATCGATATGCTTTACAATTAGTCACATATCCTATGAAAATACAATCAACAACCTATTTACCCTTTTAGTTTAGGAACTTGCACTTTTCCCAAATACTCCCACACTTTAAAATAATTCAAGTTAGGCTTCCTTCCTTTCCATTTTTCGTATGGAACGGATTGTGTTTTGCTATGGGGTACTCGATTTAGTATTCGGATAGCTGTAAGAACAACTTCCCCCATATGTTTTGTGGAAAACCAGAACTTATCAATAATGCATTCATCATCTCCTTTAATGAATGATTCTTTCTTTCTGCAATCCTATTGGATTGGGGCGTGTAAGGGCAGTTGTTTGATGAATAATTTCATATTTTAAACATATTTGTTCAAAATGAGATTCATATTCACCACACCTATCACTTCTTATCATTTTGATTTTCTTGTTAAGTTGCGTTTAACTTCATTTTTTATTGTTTGAATGCATCCATTGCTTCATCTTTAATGTTAAGTAAGTAAACATAGCAATATCGAGTACTATCATCAATAAAATTTATGAAATACTACTTTCCACCGTGAGATGGTATTGACTTCATGTCACAAACATCTGTGTGAATTAGGTCTAAAGGATTTGAATTCCTTTCAACAGACTTATGAGGATGCTTAACGTACTTAAATTCCACACATGCTTTACATTTTGATTTGTCATATTCAAACTTAGGTACTTCCAAATTAATCATTTTTCACAATGTTTTATAATTAACATGACCCAAACGTACATGCCATAATTCATTTGACTCAAGTAAGTAAGATGAAGCTGAAAATTTTATTATTATGTTCAACAACCATTACATTCAGCTTGAAAAGGCCCTCGGTAGGGTAAACTTTTCCTACAAACATCTCTTTCTTACTTATTACAACCTTATCAGATACAAATACACATTTAACACCATTCTTAACAAGAAGTCCAGCAGAGAGTAAATTCTTCCTGATCTCGGGAATATGAAGTACGTTGTTCAAAGTCACCACTTTGCCGGAAGTCATTTTGAGAAATATCTTTCTCACACCCTTCAATCTTGGCCTTTCCAGCATTCCCCATAAAAAATGTCTCATCGGGTCCAACATGAGAATACATAGCAAAAGCTTCTCTAACAGCACAAACAAGGCGAGTGGCTCTAGAATCAATCCACCACTCTTTAGGATTATCCACCAAGTTGCATTCGGAAATCATGCCACATAAGTCATCAACATCATCATGCTTTTCAACCATGTTTGCTTGACCCTTCTTCTTGTCTTTCTTCAAAGCAAGACACTCCGTAGCATTGTGTCCGGTTTTTCTACAGTTACAGCAATTTCCACTGAACCGCTTTCTGCTTGGGTTGTATTTCGGTCTAGAAGCCTTCTTCCTCTTTTTGTTCTCTTCAACAATATCCATTATTGTTGAGTTTCCACTGCCTCTCTTTTTAGTAGCTTTGTTTCACTCTTTGATTCTCAACCAAATAATAAGATCTTAAAGGGACATCTCCTTATGTTTGTGTTTCAAGTAGTTTTTGAAGTCCTTCCACAAACGAGGCAATTTCTCAATCATCGCTGCTACTTGGAATGCTTCATTGATGACAAGACCTTCAACGAAATTTTTATTAGTAAAAATACTAAAATTACTACTTCAACATCAGCATTGATTTGATTTATACCTTCAGCAATGAGATCATGAATAACCACTTCCAATTCCTGGACTTGGGTAATAACTGACTTGCTATCTACCATTTTGTAGTCCAAAAACTTTGCAGAAACGAACTTCTGTAACCCAATATTTTCGGTTTTGTATTTCTTTTTAAGCGCAGTCTCTAGTTCTTTTGAGGTTTCTACGCCACTGTAGACGTTATACAAAACATCCTCTAGACTCCTGGAATATAATTCTTGCACAAAAAATCCGAATGCTTCCACGGCTCAATCACGAAAAAACGTCAAGTTTCTGGAGTTTTATCGGACAACACAAGAACATTTTCCTTGATGAACTTTTGGAGAATTAGAATAGTCGAATAGAAGAAGATCTTTTGCTGCCAGCGCTTGAAATCAATCCCGAAATTTTTTTCAAGTTTCTCCGCCGGTGCCAATGCTGCCGGTGTTGTTCGGCTCGTTGAGCTATTGGCAGTCACCATTGGAACAACTTGATTCATATTATCATTAGTCATTTTTGTAAAAGAATGACACAAACATTAAAATCGCGTAGATTTTAATCTCCAATAGAGTACAAAACCACAAAGGTTTTACTCTCTAGAAACAGTGGATACAAATACAGAAAATATATTAAATTCCTTAAGCTTGTTAGTAAACTGTATTTGTAAACTAATTCTAGGAAAAAGCAGAATAATATATAAACAGAAAATATAAAGAAATAAAAATTAATTCGAGCCCACTGAATTTATAGTATTTTCTTAAGGAATTTAATCCCCTCCTAGCACCCAATGTTATGGATTATCTATTCCCAGGATAGAATGAATTACACACTACTGTAGTGGTACTTCAAACACCAGTGTTTCAGCGAACACAAAGTTCGGTAGGAAATCACACTTACTGTTGCTTTGTTTGATATTACAAGTATGCAGAAGAAGGAGGAGAAACTCAGAAAATCGTATGAAAATTCTGAGCAGAATAGTCTTGTATTTATAGCCAAAGTTGGGCTGAAATCTGAAGAGGTGCAACTCTCAGAATGGATGTCTATGCAAAACGGCTACAACATAAATGCCATAACATAAATGACTGTTTACTCAATAATAAAGAAGGAAAATTGAAGATGGTATTTAATTTTCTGTTACCAAAACAGAAAAACAGATTGGATTTAATTTTAATATGCTTTTTAATACTAATATTTTATTATTAAAATAAATATTTAATAACATTTTTGTTAATATTTTACAATTAACAAATAAATTTGATCTAAAAAATTAATCAATCAATCGATCATTTGTCCAAATTCAAATCCGAATCCGAAGCCGAAGCCGAGCCGAGCGAGTGAGCGACGACGACGGTGCGAGGCTTGCCTTCTTCTCAACTCTTTAAGAGCTAGAAGAAGACAATTGCTTATATACCCATAAAAACCTCATCCTCTTCCAATATGAGACAATGTCCATCTGCCAAAGGAAGAAACTTAAAATTTCACTCATAAATTTTATTTTTTCTCCCTTTTCCATTCTCCCTCTTTTAAATATTTAATATATTTAAATACATGAAACCTCAATATTTTTCTTTTCAACCGGTGTTTGGTGTCTCAATTGAACCTCGTTTGATGTAGATTTGCGCCGCGTAAAACTCACTAAAGCGGGAAGCCTCCCTATAGCGATGCCAAATGCATGGGGTAACACAAAATTTACAAAAGTATATCTATCAACGTTGCCACAATATTTTAACGATACGACCAATGTATCAGAAGTGACTTATAATTTTGGGAAAAAGGAAATGTGACTATCATGACCTTGGATGTGGGGAAATATGGGGCAAGCAGATCCATCTTGCAATCGTTTTAGTTCTATCATGAGATCGTAAATTTTCATAGATGGTCCTAGTACTTATCATGTATATTTTATATGGTATTGTTTTTAGTATAGATATTGATTTTTGTTTTACAATAAAAGTCGAAACAAAATTTAGGATTTTTTTTCCCGAGAAATCTATTTTGGAAGAAGTGAGTGACCAGAAATCTATTCTTCTCCTAGTCTATTACTTAACTAGGCCTCTTTAGATTTCTTTGAGGAAGGAATGCAATGCTAACTCTAAAAACTAAATATTACCCCAGCTTAAAAGTTATTTACTCAAATAATTTTTTTATTAAAACGAGATATTCGTCTCAGGTGAAATCAAACCAGTCACATCGAAAGCTAAGTGTCATTGTTATTCAAATTTAAAATTCTTTTTAATGAATCAGTAATATATATATATATATATATATATATATATATATATATTTATTTTGAAAGGTTTAAGATTACTAAAAACGAATAAAATGTCAATTATTAACACATAATAATAATAAGGGATGCAAATGGTGGAAGTTGGAACAGGGCAGGGCCAGGTAAGGCAAGTCTTGACCCGCTAAGATTTATTACCCGTCCTATGCTACCTCGTTTAGCATCTTCCTAAATTTTTGTCCTTGAGACCTAACGGAAAAATCCCAAGATTTCTCGGCCCCGTAATCATTCATAGTACTGATTAAGTGATTATTATTAATAAAATGGGTCCTAACAAGCATTTGATGAATAATAAAAGTATGCATAAAACGACTTTGACTGTTTGACATCAGAGTTATTGAAAAAAATTAGAGGCTAAGTAATCTGATTTGAGATTAACTTATAGAGACTCATGTCTGAATAATTGTGTTGAAAGCTAAAGCTAGCTAGTTGAATGCCTTCATTATAGGCTAGCATAGCAGACAATAACGCAAAATTCAGGAATCCGAATGTCCTAACTAGGAAAAAGAGGCTCTCTCAGATCATGGGAAAGTCATCCTTCGTCTAAGGAAAAGAGGCGCCGATAGATTCAATGACCAAAGGTCTTGTCACGAGCTGGACTCGAACCAGCGTACTCTAGATGCGATGCATGATCTGGATTTCAGCCTTCCTTATTGTGGGAATATCAAATTTGAAGCAAATCGATAATGTTATCATTTCGACTACTTGTAATTAATTAGTGGTAGTTGTTTTTGTTAGAAGCTTACACTTGTTTAAGCTTGATTGTTTAAATAAACTATTCAATTTACAAGTCACATCGAGGGTTACAATTTGAACTCTCAATCTTCTCTCAACTCATCCTCTACAAACAAAAATGTTCCAGTACGTGTTAGACTATGATTATATTTGAAATTACTTAAGTCACAATCTAATTAAATATAATATTTTAATTTCTTTCTCCTTTTCATTTTCTTTATATATTTTCTCATTTCTTATTTTTCTTTTATAGATTCGGTATTTTGTTACCCTTTCTGTTTATGAAATTATTGTTTCATTAAAGACAGAAACTAAACTTGCAGTGTACCCAAAAACATTATCATGTTGGTATTTAATATTTTTTCCCCAAAAAAATTATTGCCGATCAGGGGGTAGTATTTTTTTTAATAACATAATAGGATTTACATATACATAAGATAATATTACATATCATATGTTGCATGATCAGACAAATAGTATCTCTCTAATTGAACATCCTATTTATATATATAACAACCAGTGGAATTGATTATGCACCGTTTGATTCATTATTATGTAATCAATCATTCATTATCTTAATTTTGGCGTATTAATGCGATGCATGGAATACTAGAAAAACAACATGACAGCAATGCATGGTGTTAAAGTATCTGATAATTTTTAAATATGTTTGCAAGTCATTCAAGAAACATTTCGTAGAAAATTATTGTCTTCTAAATGCGGTATAACTTCTGAGATTATTAGGATTCAAGGAACTTAGATTACATAAACAATTCTTTTTTTTTTTTTAAATTATGGAGGGAGGGGGGGGGGGGGGGGAGGGGGTGTCGGAAAAGGTGATAGGCCGTTCAAGTGACTTGTAGTGATATCGGTTCCGGTGTTACTCAACAATGTGCATTTAACCTTTAATTAATTATGTGTGTTGTTTCAGTCAGCAACGAAAATTGCCCTTGTAACGCTTCTAAAATATTTGGTTTGGGGCGGGTTTTCGTGTTATTGAGACCCGAATGAAATTTTGAGACTTGAAATAGTTTCGTATTGTTATTTAAGACTTGCACGCAAATTCTGGAGTCAATTCGAGTAGTATAAGGGCGTTTCGTCGCATTGGATGTAAATTGAAGAACTTGAAGTTCATAAGTTCTATTCAATTGGTTTTACGGGTGATTCTTAGATTTAACGTTGTTTCGGGCGTTCCGAAGGTGCGAGGAAGTGTGTTTTGTGATTTCGAACTTGTCGGTATGTTCGGGCGGGCCCACGGGTCCCGAGCGTCAATCGGAGGAGGCTCGAGTTGAGTTAGAAAGTTTTGGAAGGAGATGAAGCTTCAGGTATCTGTCATAACCGCACCTGCGGTTGACCAGCCTTAGGTGTGAGACCGCATAAGCGGTCAAACCTTCGTAGGTGTAGCCAAGGGGAGGAGCCCAGGAACCGCAATGCGGCTCATCTCCCGAAGAAGCAGAACTGCAGAAGCAGCCCCCAGACCGCAGAAGTAGTCCCAACCAGCCTAGCCTAACTCCGCAGATGTGGAGCTTCCCTCATAGAAGCAAGAATGCAGGTGCGAAAATTGCTGAAGGTAGCCCCTTCATTTAATGCGGGAATGTGTCATTTTTGACACATTTCATTCATTACTTGGGTGATTTGGGAGCTTCTAAAGAGGGGATTTCAACGTAACATTGTGAGGTAAGTTATTTCGACATAATGTAAGTTTGGTACTTGGGATTTGGGTAGATTAATACATATAAATTAGTGGAACTTATGGAATTAGAGTAAAACCTAGGGTTTCGATAAAAATAAGATTTAACCACGAAATTTGTTCAAGAATGGAGTAAATATTATATATTTTTGATCCTTAGGATATGTGTAACAACTTTCTTCAAAAATTTTCGGAATTCGAGCACGTGGGCCCAATGATAAATCTTAGGAATCTTTTAATTTGGATTAGGGAATCACTCTAATGGTTGAGATATGAACTTTTAAGCATATATTGATTAGTTTTATGCTATTTAGATAGTTTGGAGTGTTTGGCGCTAAATTGAGGATTTGGGCATAAGCTTAGACCGGAAAGTAGATCGCGGAGCATGGTAAGTCTGTTTTCTAACCTTGTAAGAGGAAATTATCTCCATAGGAGTAATAATTGAAATTTGCCACTAATTGCGGGGGCTACGTGTTAGATAATACGCTTAACGCTAGAGGGGGGGTGAATAGCGTTATAATAAAATTTAGCGTAAACTTGCGGAAATTAAAATTTGCAGGAAGTAAATAAGTGCGATAAATAATAACTTACATACAGATATATCCTGGTTCACCACAACGTGTGGCTAGTCCAGTCCCCGAGAGACTCTCTCGAGATTTTCCACTAACGTGTCAAGCTTCCGGGTGCTTAACAAACCTTTACAACTTGAGGACGCAAGCCTCAACACCTTTGCTCGGAGTTACAACACTCCAAGACTTCAACCAAGGAAACACAAGTTCCTTACAACAAGAGAATTACAATTCTCTTACAAGTGTATACAACACTAAAACACTCAAACAAAATACTCCTTAATGAGTAGATATGAGTAAAAGAAGTAAGCTCTGGATCACAACAACTTTGGACAAGAATATGGCTCTCAAAAGCTTTATGAAATTGAATATAAAATGATAAACAAAAGTATGCAAGCTTATAGCAATGTAATGATCAGTTGTAGTATGTTGTTATGTTTAAAACACTGAAATGAAGTTGTATTTATAGTTGAAAAACTTGGCATTACCGTTACCTAGTTGCCAATTAAGAGTTGCTGATTTTACTCACTGACAATCGATTGTCAAACCCCAACAATCGATTGTCTGCCAGTCAGATCAAAATTCAATCCCAGATTTTACGCATGATAATCGATTACTTACAATCCATAATCGATTACTGGCAACGTTCAAAAAATCTTTCCAGATTTTACCACAAACAATCGATTGTCCAGAATCAACAATCGATTACTCAGCAACGTTCAAAAAATCTTTGCCGGATTTTAATCAAAACAATCGATTATACCAAATCAATAGTAGATTACCCAATAACGTTCAAAAAGTCTTTTCCGGATTTTAATCACAACAATCGATTATACAGAATCAATAATCGATTACCTGACGGTATTTGAAAACTTTACGACAACGGTCAGCTTCACAATCGATTGCACAAAGTTAACAATCGATTACTTAATCAGTTTTTGAAAAACATTTTAGACACTGCCTCTTGACAATCGATTGTTATACTCACAATCGATTATTTAATAAATTTGAAAATCACTGGAAGTCACTGCCTCAACACAATCGATTGTTATTAGTTCACAATCGATTATTTTGTGACTTTGAAAAATCTGAAGGACACTGTCTCTTCACAATCGATTGTCATTAGCTTCACAATCGATTATTCTGAGTTTTGAAAAACTTTGATGGACACTGCCTCATCACAATCGATTGTCATAAGGTTCACAATCGATTGTCATGCAGGTTTGAAGAAACCTGATGTTCACTGCCTTAACACAATCGATTGTCATTAGTTCACAATCGATTGTCATGCAGTCTTGGCTTAAAACAATCGATTATCATTAGTACATAATCGATTATCTTAGTCCAGTTTTCAGAGGCATTTAAAAATCATTTTGACTAAGGAAAATATGCATGATTTAAAATCATTTAGCATTAAATTAAATATGCATGATTTTGAAAAATAGTTTTATGAGAGAGCCATGTTACGAGTCAAGTTGTAGGATCAAGATCACAATTAAGAATGACTCAATTAAACTATAAAACTTTGTCTTGAGCTTGAATCTCGATGTACATCAATTGTGCGCTTGTTTCTTGAACTTCGTCATATATCAATTTTTGCTTCGTTTGTCATTCATCAAAACCTATACAAAAGAACACACGTTTTAGTATATTGCATTGAGAACGTGTTTCCAACAATTTCCCCCTTTTTGATAATGGCAAACATTAAGCGGGATATGCAATGCAAGCAATTTATATTGACGATTCAAGACAAGTGTATACATGCAACAAGTATGCAATTTGTTCCCCTTCAATATATGAATTCCCCCTTAATTTAAGCTTATAGATATTGAGAGTGCATACCCGTTATCTTCCCCCTTTTGCCATTAGCAAAAGAAACATAATATTAAGATGCTAAAGATGTAAATAAAACTTGTTTATTAAAAAATAGCAACATCAACCCGAATAATAGCAACATAATCGATTATTGATACTAAATAATCTATTTTTAGACGACGGAAACCGATTGTTGTACGTCAAGCTTTATAATTCCCCTTTCCTTTGGGGCGATACCTGCAAAAATCGTTAGACGTCTCCGACGCTCAAGTTAGAACTCATGTAATAAAAAATTGCAATGCATGACTTAGATCAACGTGGAGTCAAGGATCCCGAGTTCACTGCGAATTCGGAAGAAGGACTCTTTCTCTAAAGGCTTTGTAAAGATGTCTGCCAATTGGTTTTTGGTTTCAACAAATTCAATTTCGACATCGCCTTTGAGAACGTGATCTCTAATAAAATGATGTCTAATTTCAATGTGTTTCGTTCGCGAATGAAGAATGGGGTTCTTCATCAAGCATATGGCACTAGTATTATCACATCTAAGAGGGATATGATCAAGACTTAGGCCATAGTCCAAGAGTTGTTGTTTTATCCATAGGATTTGAGCGCAACAACTCCCCGCTTCTACATATTCAGCCTCGGTTGTGGACAACGCAACACTTACTTGTTTCTTGCTAAACCAAGAAACGAGAGAGCTACCAAGCAAATGGCAAGTGCCACTAGTGCTCTTGCGGTCCAATTTGCATCCAGCAAAATCGGAATCGGAGTAGCCAACAAGTTGGCATGAAGAGCCTTTGGGGTACCATAGACCCATATTTGTAGTACCAACAAGATACTTTAAAATCCGTTTTACCGCAGTAAGGTGAGACTCCTTCGGACACGATTGATAACGAGCGCATAAGCACACGCTAAACATGATGTCCAGACGACTAGCAGTAAGATAAAGAAGAGAGCCAACCATACCTCGATACTTTTTGGTGTCGACTTCCTTACCTTTCTCATCTTTGTCTAGATGATCGGATGTGCTCATGGGAGTTGCCATTTCTTTCGCATTGTTCATCTCAAATCGTTTCAGCAATTCTTTGCAATATTTGGCTTGACAAATGAATGTACCTTCTTTCATTTGCTTTACTTGTAATCCCAAAAAGAATGTTAACTCACCCATCATAGACATCTCAAATTCGCTTGTCATTAAATCGGAAAATTCCTTGCATAAAACATTGTTAGTAGCACCAAATATAATATCATCTACATATATTTGAACTAACAAAATATCATTGTTTTTATGCTTAACAAAGAGAGTTGTGTCAACTTTCCCCCTAATGAAATCATTTTCCAAAAGAAACTTACTCAATCTTTCATACCAAGCTCGGGGAGCTTGTTTTAAACCATAAAGAGCCTTTTTGAGTTTGAAAACATGATCGGGAGATTTAAAGTTTTCAAAGCCGGGGGGTTGTTCAACAAAAACTTCTTCTTGAATAAAACCGTTTAGAAAAGCACTTTTCACATCCATTTGATATAAATTGAAATTCATAGAAGAGGCAAATGCAAGCAATAAGCGAATAGCTTCTAATCTAGCTACGGGAGCATATGTTTCCTCATAGTCAATACCTTCTTCTTGATTATTGCCTTTTGCTACAAGCCTAGCTTTGTTTCTAGTGATTATACCATTTTCATCTAGTTTATTGCGAAAAACCCATTTCGTACCAATTATGGTATGACCTTCGGGTCTTGGCACCAAATCCCAAACGTCATTGCGTTCGAATTGGTTAAGCTCCTCTTGCATTGCCAAGGTCCAAAATTCATCCCCAATTGCTTCTGAGATGGTTTTGGGTTCAATTTGAGAAAGAAAAGCAGTATGTTCTAAGGTATTTTTGAGAGAGTTTCGGGTACTTACCTTGTCTCCAACGTTGCCAATTACCTGTTCGAGAGGGTGATCTTTGATTGTCCTCCACTCCTTAGGCATATTCATTTCTTTTTCCAATTGTGGCGCTCTTCCGTTGGTTGTTCCTCAGTTTCATCTTTATTTTCCTTGGGTGGTTCCTCTTGTATTTTGTCTTTCAAGCTATCTAAGATACCTGCAAGATCAAAACCGGAATCCTTTCTCGCCAAGCGAGCATTATTTTCGGAAAATACAACATGAGGGGATTCCTCCACAATTTGGGTTCTTTTATTAAAGACCCTATATGCTTTACTACGTGAGGAATATCCAATGAAAATACCTTCATCCGACTTAGCATCAAATTTACCCAATTGGTCTTTGCCATTGTTATGAACAAAACATTTGCAACCAAAAACTCTAAAATGGGAAATATTTGGTTTTCTTCCCTTATAAAGTTCATAGGGGGTTTTCATGAGTATCGGCCGAATTACTACTCTATTAAGAACGTAGCAAGCGGTACTCACGGCGTCCGCCCAAAAATGTTTGGGTATCTTGGCTTCGTCGAGCATGGTTCTAGCCATCTCTTCGAGACACCTATTTTTCCTTTCCACCACCCCATTTTGTTGTGGTGTACGTGGAGCGGAAAAGGTATGCTCGATTCCGAGTTTGTCACAAAAGTCCGCAAAGAGATTGTGATCAAACTCTCCCCCATGATCACTTCTAATTGAAGTGACGGTTGTTTCTTTCTTATTTTGAACACGCTTAAGAAAATATTTAAAAATTTGAAAAGCATCACTTTTATTGGCAAGAAATAAAGTCCAAGTAAATCTCGAGTAATCATCAACAATCACAAAAGCATATTTATTTCTTCCTAGACTTTCAATGCGAGAGGGACCAAATAAATCCATATGAAGCAATTGCAATGGTCTAGAAGTTGAAACAATGTTTTTAGATTTGAAAGATGCTTTTGTTTGCTTCCCCTTTTGACACGAGTCACAAATAGAGTCATTTTCAAATTTTAAAAAGGGAAGACCAACAACTAAGTTTTGAGAAATCAATTTGTTCAAAAGATGCATATTGATATGTGCTACTCTACGATGCCATAGCCAAGTATCATCCTCTTTACTCATTAGACAATCAACATATTCGGGTGAGGAATTAGCAAGATCAACCATATAAATATTATCAACTCTAAAACCACGAAGTATGATTTTGAAATCACTACGTCTAAATACTAGGCATTCATCCGAATCAAATAGAGCAAGATTTCCCTTGTCACATAATTGGCTTATGCTCAAGAGATTATGCTTCAAACCTTTCACAAGTAATATATGCTTAATAGAGGATTTTTCATCCTTACCGACCGAGCTGATGCCGATGATCTTTCCTTTATTGTTATCACCGAAGATAACACTTCCTCCTTCTTTGTGCTCTAATTGAAGGAATTTGGATTCATCTCCCGTCATATGCTTGGAGCATCCACTATCAAGGTACCATAGTACACTTGATCCCTTCAAGCACACCTACAAAACAAATTAATGTTCTTTAGGTACCCATGCCATCTTGGGTCCTTGAGGGTTAGGCATATTATAATGATGCGATTGAGTAACATGTCTATGATGCGTAAAGCATGCAGGAGCAATATGACCAATACGTCTACAATAATGACAAGTCACATTTGGGTTATGCATCCTTCTAGGTTCATAGTAACTAGAGGGATGAAAGTTTCTTACTCTATTTTGAACATTATGACTATTTCGCATTTAATGAGAGTTATTTCTCCTACTATGAGCTCTAGGATGGGCAGCATTTCTAGAGTGATTGTTTTTCGGTTGAGGGCCATTGCTAGGTCTTCTAAGGGGTTCAAAAATTGGCCTAAAATATGCATCATTTCTAGAGTTGTTGTTTCTAGGATAAGCATTTCTATTGTTAATCCTAGGTTGAGCTTTAGGTTGTTGGGGTTTAGCTGCAACCTTTTCTTCATTCTTAAAGCCTATTCCATGCTTGGTTGATTTCAAGTTAACAAGAACATTATTCAAGTTTTTGTGCGAAGAATTAAACTTATCTAATGTGCCTTTAAGCCTACTTACTTCATTCTTAAGAAGCAAACAAGAAGTGAAATTTCTAGTAGAGCTTTCGGGCTTATCGGAACTTCTTTTTCCAAAAAACTTGTTTTCCTCTTTCAGCTTCTCATTTTCTAAAACCAGTTTTTCTAAATCCTTTTCTTTCGAAGAAAGCTGTTTTTGAAAATCCTTTTCTTTTAATGAAGCATTTTCTTTTATGCCCTTAACAGTTTTTGAAGCCTTAATAAACTCAGCATATAATTCATCAAAAGCAGTTCGCATTTCTTCAAGAGTAAAGAAGTTTTTAGACGAAATTTGACATACCTCATCTTTGTTGTCTTCTTGTGCCATAAGGCAAAGATTTGCTGCTTCGTCTTCTTCTCCTTCGCTTGACTCATCTCCGGAGTCGCCTCCCCAAGAAATGTATGCACGTTGCTTTTTAAAAGGTTTCTTCTCCTTTTTGATGTTTGGGCAATTTGATTTGATGTGCCCGGTTTCCCCACATTCATAGCACTTGATTTGTTCGCCTTGCTTTTTGCCCTTGCATTCATACTCCTTGCGCATGAACTTTTGAAATCTTTTGATAACGAGTCCAAACTCGTTGTCTCCTTCCTCATCAATTTGCGGTTGGCTTGTGCTCGCCTTTAGAGCTATTCTTTGCCTCCTTTGATCATCAACAAAAGGGTTAAGAATAGTAGATTCATAGGTTTTAAGGTTACCTCTTAGTGCGTCGATGGTGACGTTTGAAACGCCAATGGATTCTTGAATTGCATCGGCCTTTGATCTCCATGCCGGCGTGAGACTTCTAAGAATTTTTCGAACGAGCTCTCTATCCGTGAATGTTTTCTTGAGAGCATGTAGGTCATTTACGATTATTGAAAATCGCTCAAACATTTCGTCCACCTTTTCACCTTCCTTCATGTGAAATAATTCATAAGAATGGGTTAGGAAATCAATTTTTGCTTCCCTTACCTAGTCCGTACCTTTGTACGTGACTTCTAGCTTGTCCCACATCTCCTTTGCCGTTGTACAACACGATATTTTTGTGTAATCGCTAGCATTAACAGCACAATATAATAAATTTATTGCTTTAGCATTATTTTGAACCTTTCGGATGTCATCCACGTCATACTCATCCTCGGACTTGGGAACCCATTCGTTTTCCACATTCTTTGTTGGAATTTGGTTTCCCTTGATTATCACCTTCCAAAGTGAAAGCTGTTGGAGTGAACGAAGATCTTCATCCTCTCCTTCCAGTACGTGTAATTTGTACCGTTGAAAAGAGGTGGTCGTGTGGAGCACTGTCCTTCTTCAATTCCTGCAAAAGACTCACGAGTAGAAGCCATGGATGGTTCTCTCAAACTGTTAAGTTTTCAGAGAGTTGGGCTCTGATGCCAATTGTTAGATAATACGCTTAATGCTAGAGGGGGGGGGGGGTGAATAGCGTTATAATAAAATTTAGCGTAAACTTGCGGAAATTAAAATTTGCAGGAAGTAAATAAGTGCGATAAATAATAACTTACACACAGATATATCCTGGTTCACCACAACGTGTGGCTAGTCCAGTCCCCGAGAGACTCTCTCGAGATTTTCCACTAACGTGTCAAGCTTCCGGGTGCTTAACAAACCTTTACAACTTGAGGATGCAAGCCTCAACACCTTTGCTCGGAGTTACAACACTCCAAGACTTCAACCAAGGAAACACAAGTTCCTTACAACAAGAGAATTACAATTCTCTTACAAGTGTATACAACACTAAAACACTCAAACAAAATACTCCTTAATGAGTAGATATGAGTAAAAGAAGTAAGCTCTGGATCACAACAACTTTGGACAAGAATATGGCTCTCAAAAGCTTTATGAAATTGAATATAAAATGGTAAACAAAAGTATGCAAGCTTATAGCAATGTAATGATCAGTTGTAGTATGTTGTTGTGTTTAAAACACTGAAATGAAGCTGTATTTATAGTTGAAAAACTTGGCATTACCGTTGCCTAGTTGCCAATTAAGAGTTGCTGATTTTACTCACTGACAATCGATTGTCAAACCCCAACAATCGATTGTCTGCCAGTCAGATCAAAATTCAATACCAGATTTTACGCATGATAATCGATTACTTACAATCCATAATCGATTACTGGCAACGTTCAAAAAATCTTTCCAGATTTTACCACAAACAATCGATTTTCCAGAATCAACAATCGATTACTCAGCAACGTTCAAAAAATCTTTTCCGGATATTAATCAAAACAATCGATTATACCAAATAATAGTCGATTACCCAATAACGTTCAAAAAATCTTTTCCGGATTTTAATCACAACAATCGATTATACAGAATCAATAATCGATTACCTGACAGTATTTGAAAACTTTACGACAAGGGTCAGCTTCACAATCGATTGCACAAAGTTAACAATCGATTACTTATCAGTTTTTGAAAAATATTTTAGACACTGCCTCTTGAAAATCGATTGTTATATACTCACAATCGATTATTTAATAAATTTGAAAATCACTGGAAGTCACTGCCTCAACACAATCGATTGTCATTAGTTCACAATCGATTATTTTGTGACTTTGAAAAATCTGAAGGACACTGTCTCTTCAGAATCGATTGTCATTAGCTTCACAATCGATTATTCTGAGTTTTGAAATACTTTGATGGACACTGCCTCATCACAATCGATTGTCATAAGGTTCACAATCGATTGTCATGCAGGTTTGAAGAAACCTGATGTTCATTGCCTTAACACAATCGATTGTCATTAGTTCACAATCGATTGTCATGCAGTCTTGGCTTAAAACAATCGATTATCATTAGTACATAATCGATTATCTTAGTCCAGTTTTCAGAGGCATTTAAAAATCATTTTGACTAATGAAAATATGCATGATTTAAAATCATTTAGCATTAAATTAAATATGCATGATTTTGGAAAATAGTTTTATGAGAGAGCCATGTTACGAGTCAAGTTGTAGGATCAAGATCACAATTAAGAATGACTCAATTAAACTATAAAACTTTGTCTTGAGCTTGAATCTCGATGTATATCAATTGTGCGCTTGTTTCTTGAACTTCGTCATATATCAATTTTCGCTTCGTTTGCCATTCATCAAAACCTATACAAAAGAACACACGTTTTAGTATATTGCATTGAGAACGTGTTTCCAACACTACGTACGCACGAGATGACGAGAATCCTACGTAGCCGCTATTATCCTTAAGCCTGGTAGTCTAGGACCCAAAAACATGCTTTACTTTTCATATTTGTAACTTTATCATTAATGTAGATTGCGTGAAACATATCCAATTTGGCTAATGAATTTCTAAAAAGCTAAATAACATTTTCTTGACCGCTAAAGAGAAGCTTGACATTCCTTTGGATAATTGCTTTCTTGATAAAATATTAATTGACTGACTTGATATGTTTATTTGTGCTTGATTGCGTCCCATCTATGATTCGCGAGCGGTGTAATAGATGCATCTATGGTTCGCGCCGTTCAACCCTCAGGCAGTGCACACTTTATTTTTATATTGGATTGGGCCATACGACCCCAACATTATTTGTGCATGCTTCTTGCTTGGTACTTTCTATGATTTGAATTGTTTTAATGCATCGGAATATAAATTGTTAACTGAGACATTATCAAGGAAAGAACCTATCATTTCCTGCTATAAATAGCTATTTAGTTATGACAACCATGCTTAACTTAACACTTGAACCATATTATTATTGACCCTAGTAAGTGTCAAGTTGACCCCTCGTCACTACTTCTTCGAGGTTAGACTAGATACTTACTGGGTACATATTGTTTATGTACTGATACTATACTTTAGTACCGAAATGTACATGATCTGAGGCAGGTACATCTAGCTACCAGTCCGGTACACCTTCCTGATACTCGACCGATATTCCACGATGAGCTGCCCCATTCTAAGCTATTCAGCGGCATACCGGAGGCTCTCCTTTTGTTATTACTATCTATTCTGGTTCGGGCAGTAGGATAGCTATATTCTTTTGTATATTCTACTAGTTGACCTAATGTTTGTGACACTACATTGGTAGATTATTATTCCGAGTTGTATTATTATGAATTGCTAATTATCACCTGCTTCAAATTTAAGTTAAGAAAATGCTGAGAATGTTTTGGTAAAATAAATGATAACTCACTAGTATCTTCGGGTTGGCTTGCCTAGAAATGGTGTCGGGCGCCATCATGAGATGAAATAGAATTTGGGTCGTGACAACATGGTATCAAAGCACTAGGTTCACGTAGGTCTCACAAGTCCTAAGCAAACCTAATAGAGTCTTGCGGATCGGTATAGATGCGTCTGTACTTATCTTTGGGAGGCTATAAGGTGTTAGGAAGCTACTCTTTGTTCATCTTCTATCGTGCAGTTAATGGTATACTAAATTTCCTTATGATAGCATTGGTTTTCTAGGAGATCATGGGCCGTATATTAAGGTTCATGGATACCATGACTCAGGCTGGTTTATTTCCAGTGGACCAGCTACATCTCAGGCATGAGAGGGAGCATAGACCCCTACTGCTTAGGCTCCAGTTCATGCAGATGCAGTGTAACAGACTCCGGGTGTACTACCTATAGATGAGGCTTAGCCAGTTGCCATAGTGGTACCCAAGCCCAGATCAGTTGCGGATGGCGATGCACATCAGTTATTGGATAGATGGACTAGGCTACACCCTCCTATCTTCGGAGGTGTGCGTCATGAGGATGCTCAGGATTTCATTAATAGCTACAAGGATAGACTGCACAACATGAGGATATTGGAGTCTCATGGGGTTGACTTCACTACATTCCAGCTAGAGGCAAGGCCCGTAGATGGTGGCAGTGTTATGTTCTTGGTAGGCCAGCGAGTTCTCCTCCCATTACTTGGAATTAGTTCACACAACTTTTCCTGGATAGGTATATTCGAAACTATGAGAGGGAAGATCTGCGATATCAGTTTGAGAAACTTGAGCAGAGTTAGATATCGGTAAACCGACTATGAGGAGAGTTTTCTAAGTTGTCCCCCCATGCAATGATGATACTTCCTACTGATGCAGATAGGGTGTAGAGGTTTTTTTTGTAGGGTTTCATTATGGTATTAGGGCCAACATAGCTCGAGAGGTGGAGATAGAGACTCATTATCAGCTAGTGGTGGAGATTGCTCGAAGGATTGAGGGCTATCGTCTGAGAGGTAGGGAGAAGATGTAGCAGGACAAGAGGGCTAGATTATGTAAAGAGTTCACAGGTGCCCCAGCTAGGGGCAGAGGTTATTTTGGGATGGGCCAGCCCAGCAAGCCCCAATATTCGGCACTACCACCTCATCAGAATGCTCTAGATCACCCATATTTTAGTGACATACCAGAGAGTTCTTACCACCCGCCAGCCATCTAGGATTCTTCCAGCGGGTATTCAGGTCCCCAGGGTTCTTCCAATTCCCGCTTTAGTGCTATACCAAAGAGTTCATACTGCCCACAAACTATTTAGAGTTCCTCCAGTGGGTATTCAGGCCATCAGGGCCAGACTTTAGGACAACAGCCTATGTAGTGAGAGGTTGTTATGAGTATGGCGATCGGGGTCACATGAAGAGCACCTGCCCCAGTCTTTAGGGCAAGGCAGTGCAACAGGGTCAGCAACCCATGATTACAACACCGGTTTCCCAGCTGCCTAGAGGCGGAGGACAAACTGGTAGGGCCGTCCTAGAGGTGGAGGCCAGGTAGAGAGGGGTCAGCCAGCTACTGCTCAATATGGTGGAGGCCAGTTAGTTGGTGCCTCAGCCAAATTCTATGCTTTTCTGGAAAAACCAGATGCATTGGCCTCAGATGCCGTTATCACATGTATTATTTTGGTTTGCGGTATGGATGCTTTAGTGCCATTTGATCAAGGGTCTACCTATTCATTTGTGTCATCTATATTTGATCCTTTTATAGATATTCCTCATGATTCCTTGAGTACTCATGTTCATGTGTCCACTCCGTGGGCGATTCTGTGGTGTGGATATGATCTACCTGTCCTGTATGGTCACATTATGTGGTTTTGAGACTAGAGAAGATATCGTGTTGCTTGATATCACTGACTTTGAGGCCATCCTGGGTATGGATTGGTGATCATGCCCAACTATGCCTTATAAAAAGGACACGAGGACGTTGCAAATATAATCTGAGTATTTTTTCTAGAGTCGAACCCACAAGGAATTAACCTATCAATTACTTTTGTTGGATTTACTAAATTCTATGGAATCAACTTCCCAACCGTTGTCAATAACACTTGATGGTATTTCTACTAACTACGAAAGACAGTAAATAAACAACTGAAAACTAACTATGATTAAAGTGTAAACAATTAAGAGAAGGTTCTAAGCTTATAATTTCCCCTATTGATGGAATCCCTTCCTGTTATGTTTCATTTAGATTCACCAAATCATCTGTATCAATCATGAGCATTCTTATTACCGTAAATCTCTCTCGAGTAATCATGATAATTTACTAGATGCAGTCTCTTGAGATACGCTAGTTGGCATTGTTTATGACAACTCACTCTAGATTGCACCCAAAGCTTCGTTATCCCTAATCCCGCCTTTAAACCCGCAGTTATTGATCGCTCACATACTTTGGGAGTGGTGTTGTTCAACAATTACCTAAATACGCACTCTTTCCCAAGTTATGCATACTAAATCGGCACAACTAATTGAGGATCCTGTCAATTAACTACAATAAACACATAGTTGAACAAATAGAGATTAAAATGGCAAACTATATTAATATCACAAGAATTTCATCCTTCAATAGGTTCCATCAAAACCCTAGACTAAGGAATTATCTGCTCATGACAAAACAAGATGAAAATACTAAATTATTCATAATGGGTAATTGCAAGAAAATAAAAGAGATAGAAAAACTCTAATGTTTGGTTGATCTTCTCACTCTTATTCTTGCCTCCAAAGTAGCCTAAAAACAATCTTATAACAATCTTGGGCGAGTTCCTATAGCTTATTAGGCTTTGGACAAGTTTTCTTGAATTTACACTTTGGTCCCCAATTTTTCTGACACGTGAACAATGCACCGCGGTCACGGCAGGACTGCGGCTCGACCATGGTGGGAGCTGACCATTTTGCCTCAAATTTTAATCTGCCGCAGTTGCGTTGCGGTTCCACCACAGTTGCGGTGGAATTTTCCCAGGCCATTTTCTCGCTTCTTTATGCTCGGGTACTTCTCGAGTGGGAATTTTCTTCACGTTATTGCCTCCAAAACACTTCGTGGTGCTTCCTCACTTAGAATATTCCTTGCAATACAAAAGAACACTATTTAGAGCATTTTTTTGGTAGTTTACTTATAAATTGACAACAAAACATGGTAATATAAGGTGTAAACATCATCTATATAACCTTATATCAACACCCCACACTTAAATCATCGCTAGTTCTCGAGCAGCCCAGCACACTCCATCGAAGTTCCTTCCCTATGCTTTTCCCTTAATGACTCACACCTTGAACATTTTACCAACGTTGCACCTACTAGTGAACAACCTTTACCTCAAAAGTCAAATATTTCGTACCATGTAACATTCACACTTACTCAACCACTCTATACAAGAGTAAGACATACATTTCCTTTATGAATCACATGCCCTCACAGCACACAAGAGAGTAGTTCCATATATGATAATATTTAGAACAATTAGGAACTTAGATAGACAAAATTCGCTCACCCTCAAAAAGAACATTCACATGCCACAAAGATGCACCATAATCTTGCCCGTAGTGTAACACTCTACTGATCGAGACCACTCAGTTTAAGATCAATCGGACTTCACTTGGTTGTAATGTATGCTAAAGGACGGGTAGGATATATTTGGATATAATGACTAACCTCCTTAAGCACTTTTAATACAATTACATTAACCTTCAAAACCATGCTTATGTCAACCAAAAACTCAACCACTTTTAATTTAAAACACCCCCATCTATTAGGTGCATTTGCATCAAACTACCACTTATCAACCACTATATTTATTCATAACATATTTTTTTTCGTGGTGCTTCTTCTTTTATTCTTCAAAATTTTGCATATTTTCTCTCTTTCAATGGTTCCACTCAAAAACAAAACCACCACCCCACATTTTTGCTTTTGCATAATTTCAATACCATTCAAGTGCATATGGGAGGTAAAAAGATTCAAACAGCAGGCTATTCAAACAATAGGGTAAGATTCGCAATGTGGCTGCCAAAGAAACAGGCTTATAGGCTCAACGAGGTTAGCTAAGATATATCATATTCAGGTGGGTTTACATTATATGTCTGGCTTACAAAGAAATGCCTATATAACTTCTAAAACTATATAAAACCATATAAAACTACTATTTCGCTTTGAAAACACTCAGAGCAAGTTCTAGGCATCAAATGCGAATCATGGAATATAGTAAAACTCACACACACATGGCACATGACGCACTCTGGATTGATTTATCAAGACATTCTCTTTTGAGTGTTTAAGTTAGATGCAAACATACAATTTTAAGGTTATCAAGATTCAACCATTGAGACTAATCGTTGTCATGCCCCCTTTTTTTTCACAAAATCGGGTTTATGACATTTGGAAAGACAACTCGTTTTCTTTTGGGAATTGAGTTTTTGAATAGAAGAGTCGCCACCTAATGATTAAGTGCATTAGGTCACTAATAGGGTTTTGATTTAGAAACCAGAGTTTTGGGTAAGAGCTAGAAATTACCTCGAGGGGAAGGTGTTAGGCACCCCTCAAGATCCACTAGTATGGTTCTCGACCATGCTAAAATTGTGACTTCAAGTACAAGTAATAAACATACAAACAAGGATTTCAAATATAAGAGACTGTCACATAATGGCTGCAAATAAGTTAAGGTTTGAAGCAAAACAAAGAAAGCTGAAATTTTGAGGAAATGGTTTGAAAATTGTGAAAAGTGATAAACAAATAAAAGGAAGGGGGGGGGGGGGGGAGGGGTCCTATGTTTACAAATAATATAGATCACATTAATGAAATACTTAGTAATCACTCTTCAAAAGAGGGGCTACACGTGGTATTAGTGCACCGGTCATCATATCCATATCTATCCTTTCCCACCCATTGAGGTATTAAATGCAGAATGGTTTCATTACTTATGCATGCTAATACCCGCCGCAATCCTATCAGTCCCGGAGACATTTGGGACTACTAGTCCTAAAAAGGAAGGGAAATTGGGATTTTGTATGGTTTAAAAGGATAAAATTCTAAAGCGACAAACAAAAGATATATAAAGCAAATTATAAGAAACACATAATAACTTAAAAGGCTCAGATAGGCCTCCTCACTTAAAGACGGGTTGTTTAGCATGTCTTGCAGATACTAGTTATGGTCTGAATTAAACTTAAACGTTAAGGAGTCAAATTGGTTTATTACACATTTCAGATAAGAAACAGGAATCAGATCTGCCTGCTAGCTAGAATTAATAAAGTCTGATTCAATTAACTAATTTACCTTATAGCTCGCCTAGGTGAAACCTATAGGCATGGTATCTAAACACGAGAGAAATATACTGATTTTAGAAGCAAATTTATTAATAGCAGGAACATGAGTTTTGCAAGCGTTTAAGCACTGTTATTACCAATTTTAAACTTATAAATGAGTTGATGGATTCAGATTGGTTGATTACTCCTCTAGGCACGCTTTCTAAGAGTGGCTGATTTTAACCTTTATGGAAACATAGAAATTCCTAGAAAATTGATTTTTATTATTTAAACCTATATATCATTTGCCTAGTGATGGATATGTATGTAGAATTCAGGAAGCCCTATAGACGTGATTTCTATATGATAGACAAAAATGCAGCATCCTATAGATAGGTTCTCTATATGGGATGCAGAAACGCAGAAGCGACTGATATGATATATTATGTATGAAATGCAGAATTTATAGGCAGGATTTCTAAGATGCAAAAGTCCATGGAGTTCTAAGAAAAATATAGAAGGACATAACCTAAAACAGGATTTTTATATGAAAATGTAGAAGTACAGAACTTAAAATAGGCTTTCTATATGAAAATGCATGACTTAAACAAGGATTTATAGAAGTAAATACCTAATGAACATGATATCTACCCTTATGCATACTATAAGTAATCCTCCTGTTTTCACTATAAACCCCATGAGTTATTACAAATTTTACAGCCCAGAATGAATATAGAAAAGTAAGAAAAATATATCACAAAGCTAAAATCCCAACCAACGAGCACCTGATTAAGATTTCTATCTAAAGCATGTAGTAAATCAACTCCAAATATCCAATTCCAAAGCCTTTCTCTTATTTGGGATGTGTCAGAGTTCCCTAAGAGTCTCTAGTGGACTTCGGGCAGTGCTTACACCAAAATATATTGCAGAATTATATTATAGTGTAGTGTGGCAGGACCAGCCATCAAATGTCCAAGTTCAGAGGGAGCTCAAAGTCCCAAGGCAAGGCTCATAGGAGGGGGAAGAACTTAAAATCTAAGAGAGAGTGCAAATGCATAGAGGGGATTTTAGGAAAAAGCCATGACAGGCTGGTGGTCATACCCATTAATTAAGAGTGTTGGCATACCCCAACCGAACTTTTAGCCATATTTTTTGGGAGTTAGGATCCATTAAAGGATCAAGTACTGACATGAGCAACAATTGGGATGCCGCCAGGCCTGAACTTTAACTCAGACACATATAAGGGAAAAAGGGTATGGGGAATTCATAACAGCAAGAGATTCAAAGAGAACAACATAATCAATACTGAGCATAAACAGCAACGTAGACGAGATTATAGAAACTTTAAAGCAAACACATAGGGATGAGGCTGGAAACGAAATTAGAACATACTAGTTTCAAGGAAACTAAGAGAGAAGAGCAATAGTAAAGCCAAATTGAAAACACATAGCCTGAAGATTTCAGAAGAGAGTAAGGTGCAGGGGTATTGAAATTGAAAGTGATCAATAACTGTTGTGTGTTAGAATATTGAACTCCCTTGTTTATTAAAAGTGCCGAAAGGTCGTGCCCTTTATAGTGCAGAAAGAAAATAAGAAAAGGTAAGAAAATAGTTGTGAATCAATTACATAAAGTCTCCATTTTATTAAGGGATTCTGATTCAAACGGGTAGAATATTAAGGAAAGAATTTGCTCGAAATCTTTTCCAAAGTAGTACAAGAAGTATAAAAGCACAGAAACTATTTAAAGAAAGAGTTTGATAGCCATAGAGTTTGTGCAAATAAGAAAAGGAAATCAATCAACAACCTATAAAAATCAGAAATTGAGTTTTGGTATGAATGAATCCAATCAGAAAAGGTGAAGAAAGGTTTAATTAAAGGAAAATAGTAACAATCAATCAAACCTTATTAAAAGGAATTCTGAATCTATCACAAGTTGGAAAGACGTTTTTTGATGGGAGAATTCATCATATATAAAATGTATAGACACGTGAATCAAGAGAGAACTGTCGTGCTAATTAGAAAAGAGTTTAGCATGGAAAGTTTAGAGTCATAACAAAGAGGTTCAAGTTCAGTTCATAGACTCAGAATAAGTTTGAGAAAATCTGGGGTTCCACATTGGAACCCTAGTCCACACACAAAATCAAAATCGCCAAAAGAAAACCCTAAACTCTAGGGTTTCAACCTCGAGTAGGATACAGAGACGAGAAAGCAAGCTGTTGAAACAGGACCAGAGGTATCTTTCAGAGATACATGAGAAAACAAACAAATAAAATTAGCAGGTTCAAGGCAAATAATGCTGAACTAGTTTGAAACATAGTGAGAGTAGTAGGAACATGTTTTTAGAAAACTTGGGACTTAAAATAGGTGATATAAGCTTAATAAATAGTAGATGAAACATGTTGTAGAAAGAACTCAAACAAAGGTCTAGTAAAGGCAAATAAAGGACTAAAGCTTAGTAAAAAATATAGTAAAGGAACACATAAGATAGACATGTGAAAGCATGATATAGAAACCAGTAGAAGAAAGAACGGAGCAAAATAGAAGAACATACATAATACAGAAAACATAAGAACCTAGAGGAAGAATCATGCGAGATAGAAAAAAAGAACATAAGAACATAGCATAGATAGATTCACACAAAGAAAAGAAGAAACGGAAGAGTCAGAAAACATTTTAACTTTTCCAAAAACTCTAGATCAAGGAGAAACAAATTTTGAAAGAAAAGATAGGGGAAAACGTTCTAAAACTCCAGTAGAACACATATATAGCATAGGTCTAAGAAAACAACCAGAGAAAAACCTCGAATAGCTTAGGGTTTCTGAGAAACCCTAGGAATGAGAAAGGCTTGGAAGAAAGTCCGATCTTGAGTCGGAGAGGTCAGAAATAGGCTCCGGATGCTTGGATATGCCGGAGCAAGGTCGGAGAGGCCATAAAACCTTGAATATATAGAGATCCGAAAAGACATCATTGAGGTTAGACCTCGAAATTTCGAACACCCAGGGTTTAATGGTGGAGGGGGGGGGGTGAGTACATGACATCCATGGCCTGAGAAGCCATAGATTCCGGTGAGGTTATGGTCGGAGAGGATGAGAAAGGCTAGAGTTCCAGGGAACCTTCGAGAGAGTTTGAGAGAGGGAGAGTATCCAAAGGCGGCCAACATAATGAAATGGGGGATTAGGGTAGGGTTAGGTGAATTAAAATAGAAAAGGGCAATCGTGGCCGTTGATCAAAATGATCACTGGCCTATATTTAAAGAAAATCGGGCAGGTTGGACAACATGGTTAAGGGGTTGGTTTAAAACTGAAATTAGGCTGGTCCAATTGGGTGTTAAGTTTGGGTCAATCGGAGGCTAAAATAGAAATGTAATGGGATGACAATTGAAATGAATTGGGGCTATATATTAAATAGTCAGTTTTCACTTTTAATTTATAAAAATAGTAAAAAATGATTTTAAATTTAAATTTAAAATAATGAATTAGTAACTAATATATAAATATTAATTTAAAAATACTGGAACCAATTTCATAATTACAATAGATGGCCTGCTCCTTCCTCCATCATGTAGGTGGCCCCGACATTCTATAATCCAAACGACATGATTTTGTAACAATACATCCCCCACGGTTTAATGAAAGCCATTTTCTTAGCGCCATCCTCATCCATCCATATCTGATGGTACCCAGCAAAATAATTATCGACCAACTGTAGCTCATGCTTGGTGCAATTGTCAATTAGAATGTGTATTTTATGAGGTCCCGATAGTCGACATAGACTCTGACCTTCCCGACCTTCTTCAGCATTGGCACAATATTGGCTAACCAGGTTGGATACTCTACTACTTGTCACGCCTCCTTTTTAAACACTATACTCCGAAAAGGTGAAAAAGGGAGTTTTTCCAATTAAAGGGCACTTGACACGAGATTTATTTATTTAGAGATTTCAGAGTCGCCACTTGGGATAATTAAAGGTGTCCCAAGTCAACGGTTTAAATCCCAAATTGAGGAAAGTTTGACTGTGTTTAACAGTCTGCGAGCCAGAAATTCGGGTAAGGAATTGTTTTAACCCGGGAGAAAGTGTTAGGCATTCCTGAGTTCCATAATTCTAGCACGGTCGCTCAACTATTATATGTGGCTTGATTATCTGATTTTAAACAATTATAAACCTATGTGAAAATTTTGACTTTTAGCCACTTTTTTTATTATTATTATTTATTTTTTTAAAGAAAATTACAACGTCATTAAAACATGTCTCGAACCACGTCGCATAAATGCACTCGTGGTTTTTGACATATTTGACATCGTTGAGATTTTGGATTTGGGTCACATAAATACGCACCCGAATTTAGGAAAGTAAAATTATTAAAGTGCGCGCCTAAAGCAACTACGCGTTTTCACTTTGCGACGGCCATGAAAACTTGCTAAATGACACACCTCGAGTTCTAAATGATTAAATCATACTTAATTAAAATGAGGTCCATGCATTATCTAATTTGACGTGATTCAGTTGATGAATAGCAACGCAACTCCTATTCTGTGACAAACTTGTGTCCAATACCAAGAGCAATGGGTCGTGCACCTAACATCTAGCAAATTGAATCCAATCCCAATGCTGGCCCCATTAACGCTAAGAAAATCTCCAAAAATTAACATCTGATCATAATTTTTCCATAACATTAATTTATACCTTCTAAGATAAATCTAACGTGAAAGCAAAACTATAAAAATGTTAATGGAACAAATAATAGTAATGATGTAAGCCCACTTAAACTAATTACATCCAGATATAATGTTCATATAATAACAAAATAGTTTTCTAACATGGATATAAATATCAACTAGAACAACACATTATAAATCAAATGACAAAACTAAACATTGATATCAGAAGCATCAAGGAGTTCAGTATATGAATTGTAAAAGAAGAATCAGACTGACCTTTTTGGACTAAACTTTTTTCACTCTATCATGATACAAAAATCTCCAAGTTTGCATTATGGAAGGATGGTAGCAGTTACAAATCGAAGGACGACAAAACTTACATGGAATTCAAACAACTTCCATGGATCCGGATCGCGGATGAACGGAACAGGGACCTCAGCCAACTATCTTGAACGTCCCCGGCGCTGAATCCTGCACAACTCAAAATGGGCATCGAAAAGCTCGAGAATGAAACTTTTGTATCAACTACAAATTTGACTGCCAACAGAACTTGCTCGGCCATCTTTGACAGAGACCTGGAAGTTTTAAACTAAAACGGCCTGTATCAATGAAGGTCGCCGGTGATAGCTCAAACGAGAGAAGGTGGAGTGGTTGAAGGTGATGAAGGGGTGGTCGATTTCCCGCAAATCCTGAAAGAGACGAGCGACAACTGCGTAGGGTCTGTGGCTTTGTGTTATCAGCTGCTAGTCATGTGGGATGGTTGAAGGAGATCGCCGCTGAAGAAGAAGATTCGGGGGGGGGGGGGGGGGGGGGTCGCTTGTCTATGCCAAAGCTGAGCTCATCTTTTTGTAGCCTCCTTCAGGCGTTTTTTCCTCTATTTTTATAGATCTAGGTTTTGCTTTTTTAATTAGGATAAGGGTAAGGGCATGGGCTTAGGTTGTGTGGGTTTGGTAGCAAAATTATGGTTTGTGTTAGTTTTGGTTTTTTAAAAAAATGGCCCAATAACTTAAATTAAAACTCATTGCAATTAAATCCTTATTCTCTTTTCTTTTTTTAATAAAATAAATTATAGATATTAAAAATTCTAAATTAATCTATTTTTATAGGAATTAAAACTCTTTATTTATTTTTTTAACATTAAATCAACTAATTAACTTATAACTAAAGAAAAATTCTAATTTAATGATTAAAAGATAAATATATGAAAATGACAATTTTTAGGATTTTTTTATGATTTAAAAATGTTAACAATGCATGAAATGAAAATGAACAAAGAAAAATTCCTAAAATTAATAAAATTATTTTTGGTCTATTTTTTAGGAGTTATTCTCATGTAGGGCAAAAATCACGTGCTCACAACTTCCCCTCTTTGCTCGGAAACACGAGAGTTTTAGTGCCAAGATGAAGTGAGCACATGCGTGCAATTTTTGCCCATTTGAATACTCCGTGGGAAGCATTTTTAAAATATTTGACCGAACCTTGCTTTAGAGGTTGCCTACATATCCTTGGCTATAAAGGAATCAGGTCAGTGTAGTTCAGAAGTGAGTGAGATGATGGAGTATGCTGAGGTGAATATCTGGTTGAGGTTCCATCCCGCTGATGTTCCACTCCGCGGTCCTGTCATTACATCAAAATCAAAAGAATGAAAAAGACTAGCTAAACCTATCAACTACGAGCTACAAGATTCCTATCTATAAGTCTTCTGAAGCTTGATCTTGAATCTTGACTGGTTCTTCATTCAGACTTTAGATTTCAACCTTGATGCTTGTTAGCTACAGGTGCTGGCTCGTTCTTCTTCAACATTTCAAATTAAGACCGGACATGTAGTTCTTGCGGGCTCAACCATGCCTTGAGAAGCTCACATCTTTCACCTGCTTTTTTGGATTAACTTCTTGCTTCTTGCTTCTTTCTTCTTTTTCTTTTTGTTTTTCTTTATTGTGACTAACTGCTGTTGATTACCTCAGACTGTTGACTTGCATTCTTGCCACGAATTTCTTTGTTGCTGACTTGAATTGTATTCTGATTACTAAAACTTAAAATGTATTCCCGTATTCTCCAGGTGGGCGCCAGATTACCAAAAACTTAAAATGTATCCCCTTGTTATCCAGGTGGGCGCTTGATTGCCAAAACATGAAATGTATTCCCTTGTTATCTAGGTAGGCGCCTGATTACTAAGACTTGAAACGTATTTCCTTGTTATCCAGGTGGGTGCCTGATTACTAATACTTGAAACGTATTCCTTAGACTGCTGCCTTTGTACCTGATTACAATAAGACAAACAAAACAAAAGAAATTCTTTCTGCCCCAGTTTGGTGCTGGGTGCATTTGTGAGTGTTAATCAAATCCTGTTACCAACTATCTCTAAAATTTGAAAGCCGAATCCCATTATCCACGAGGGTCCTGACAACATCTTAATTAATGAATACTTCAAGATTAGGATGTGTTCTCCCAAGGTATTACTTCTATTGTGTCTTGTTATCCAAGTTATATCTGCTGGGGGTCTACTGGGGATCGGTGATTAAAGCTACCTCCCATTATCCAGGCGGGTCCTGACAACTCTTAATTAGATGACAAATCATGTCTACTGAAGGTTAGAATTTAGAGCTACGTCCCATTATCCAGGAGGGTCCTAAAAGCTTCTACAATTAAATCCCATTATCCAGGCGGGTCCTGACGACTCTTGTTGGGGAAATATTTGTGCCTAACCGTGTTACCCGTAACTGTTTGAGTTTTAAACTGAGTCCTATTTTCCAGGAGGGTCCTGACAACTCTTAACTGAATCCTATTTCAACATACAAGTCACTTTATGCTCTTTTCTATTCATGATTAACTCCAACCTTTGAGTAAGTCCCATTTTCCAGGAGGGTCTTGAGGATTCCAAATTAAATGCCAATTCTAACTCTCGGTTGTCTCTATTGAGTTTGCTAGTTAAAGTTATGTCCCATTATTCAGGAGAGTCAAAGCTACGAAATGCGTCCCCTAGGGGTGAATTTAAATGACCAAGACTAGGAAGTGCATCTCCTAGGGGTGAAAACTTCAGTGACTAAAACTAGGAAGTGCGCCTCCTATGAGTAAAACCAAGACTTTGACTAGCAAATGCGTCCACGAAAATAAAACCTGAATGAACCAAACTAGGAAGTGCGTCTCCTAGGGGTGAATTTAAATGACTAAGGGTAGGAAGTGCGTCTCCTAAGGGTGAATTTAAATGATTAAGACCAGGAAGTGTGTCTCCTAGGGCCGAACTTAAATGACTCAAACTAGGAAGTCCGTCTCCTAGGGGTGAAATCTCAATTCAGGAAGTGCGTCTCCTAAAAGAATAACTTGAAAGACCTTGATTAGGAAGTGCATCTGCTAGGACCGAACTTAAATGACTCAAACTAGAAAGTGCATCTCCTAGGGGTGAAATCTCAATTTAGGAAGTGCGTCTCCTAATATGAAATATAACTGGAAAAAGATCGACTAGGAAGTGCGTCTCCTGGGGGTGAATTTAAAAGACTAAGACTAGGAAGTGTGTCTCCTAAGGGTGAATTTAAATGACTAAGACTAGGAAGTGCATCTCCTAGGGGTGAATTTAAATGACCAAGACTAGAAAGTGCGTCTTATAGAGGTGAAAACTTGAGTAACTAAAACTAGGAAGTACGTCTCCTATGAATGAATTCTTAATTTAGGACGTGTGTCTCCTAAAAGAATAACTTGAAAGACCTTGATTAGGAAGTGCGTCTCCTACAGGTAAAACTTCAATGAAACAGACTAGGAAGTGTGTCTCCTATGAATGAGCTCTCAAATTAGGAAGTGCGTCTCCTATGGGTGAAACTCAACTTAGGAAATGAATTTCCTACAGGTGTATCTTGAAAGACCCAGACTAAGAAGCGTCTCTTAGGGTGAAACTTCAATGACTAAAACTTGGAAGTGCTCTCCTAAAGATGAATTTAAATGACCCAATCTAGGAAGTGCATCTCCTATGAATTAACTTAAATGAGTCAGACTAGGAAGTGCGTCTCCTAGGGGAATTCTCGATTTAGGAAGTGCTTCTCCTAAAACAAAGATACAACCTAAACTACCCAGACTAGGAAGTGCATCTCCTAGGGGGTGATGTGTGATATTCCCAATAGCCTTTGCGTAAGCAGAATAAGGGCATTACACCTAAAAATTTCAAGCTTCCAAACTCTGATATGAACACAGCTCCTGTCCCTGTTTCAAACAAAGAAAACTTGTGAGTTTAAACATGGTGGTTGGTTTGTGGCCTTGAGTTTGCGGTGATTGCTCCTTCACTTGCCATGGTAACTTTGATGTCACCTTGAAAGACATTGCTTGCTTATTAACTAACCAATTTTTCTGTCACCATTATCACAAAAAATACCTCTTCTCAGTTCAGACCCAATATCCTCTATTTGTTACATTGCTCATGATATGACATCTACCCAACCTTTGTGTCTCACATGAATCCCAAAGCATGTCCATTGCCCCCTCTACATGTGTATGCTGTTATTTATTGACTCAAACCACTGGCCTTGACCTTGAGGTCTGTTGTTCCTTCACTTGTCATGATAACTGATTTCCCTTCTAAGAACCTGCTTGTTCCTTGACTAACCACTTCCTTTGTAAACCTTAACCCAGAAATTACCTCTTCTTGTTCGAACCCAATACCTTCTATCTATTGCATTGCTCTTGAACCGACATCTACCAAACCTTTGTGTTTCACATGATCCCCAAATCATATTAATTGTTACCTTAGTGTGTATGATGTTATGCTTGACTCAAACCATTGGCTCTGGCCTTGAGGTCTATTGCTCCATCGCTAGCCATGATAACTTCGATTTCTTCTTAGAAAATCTTTCTTGTCACTGCTTTACCACCCTTTTTGTCAATCTTATCACAGAAAACACATTTGATCTGTTCACCCAAGACCTCATTCTGTTGCATTGTCCATAAATTGATATATACCAAGCCTTTGTATTTCAAACGAATCCCAAAGCATGTTTATTGTTACCAGCTCAGTGTGCTTGCTGTTCTTTCCTTACTTATGAAGCTTTGATGTGATGACCAGATCCCGTCTTGTGTAATTGGAAAGATGGTGGCAGATTTTGAAGTCATTTCTCACTTGTTATGACCAAAGAGACTCAAGAAGAGGGAGTAAATAAAACAGAAGGAATAGAGTAAGGGACAATGGAAAGAGATAATCCCTAACATGAGAACAACACACTTATCAGATGTGGATGCCAAGTCTAATGACTATGACATGCACCTTTGGATTATCAAGCAAGTCTAATATTCAATTTTTATTGCACCTCTTTGCCATGAAACTGGGCTTAAATGCTCCGATTTTCCAATCTGATTCACGATCCTTATTCGACTTGTGGTGCCTGAAGGGTTTTCACCATCAAGCCTTTCTCATTTTGGTCTTTCTCTCAACTTACAGTCACCTCAAGGTGCTCGTGAAGGTTTTCACTAATAAGACTCTCTCATTTTATTTCTCTCAGCTCACGTCGCCTTACGGTGCATGTTAAGGTTTTCACCAGTAAGACTCTCTCATTTTCATGATTTTTTTCTGCTTGGACTGTAATGTTGCCCTTGATATGAATCATCTCTACTTGCTCGACTTGGCATATCTCAAAGACTAATCGGAAGGTCTTGCTTTGGACTGTAATGTGGGCTTTTGGGTGGGGTTGGAAAGAAAGGGTATCAAAAGGCTCAAAACCACTAAACGGGGTTCCAAATTAAAACTTTTGGAATTAGATTTATTACAACAACCACAACTTCTACCCTAGTTTCTTGCTTGGGGACTTTTAGATTTTTATTTTGATGGGACTTAACTGTGAGGCTGCCTACATATCCTTAAAAGGAATAAGGTCAAACGTAGTTCATGTTATAGAAATTACTTTTTTTTGTTTTGATTTTTCATTTCCTTTTCTTTTTCCCTTCTTTCCTTCTTTTGGTTTTTTTTGTTGTTTTCCTTCTTTTATTTTTTTCTTTCTCTTTTCATTCTTTTCCTTTTCTCTTTTTTACTTATCTTTCACGCTTGTGTTTCTGATATTTGCTACTGATTCCAAACGAGGGGTATGAAATAAAATAAATAAGGTTCAAAGGGGTAACAAAGGATAAAGTGTTTAGATAGTAGAACAAAATGCCTTCGTCATTCCAATTTTCAAAACATGCCAAGTACAAACAACACAATTAAACAAACCACTGAAAACATTCGTAATATTTTGATTGTACCAGACTTGGTAACCATATCCACACATTCGCCCTCTACATATGGGGGAATACAAAGTTGGACAACACTCTCACTCTCCTTACCACGAGCGAACCTTGTGAAATTGGGCAAACTTGCCTTTAGCTTCAACCCGGTGCGGTATAACGCATTTCAATAATATTTCTTTATGTTCTATTGCCCCATTTTCACACAATTCGGGCTTGAAGTGATCTCAAAATGGTCTCACTTATTTCCCTCAAATATCCCTACATCTTCAAAATTGTTTCATTGCTTCATGATCAAACTGACTTTTAAAACCAGGCTGAGAATTACGCATGCATATCATGTCACTAGAAAAAGAATTATAAAAGGAAAAGAGAACTAACAAAAATACTAGAAATAACAGAAAATAGAAAATTGCATTAAACAGATAGTGAAAGGGTTTGAACAACAAAATAAACAAACTAAACTGGGGTTACAACTTTGGGGAAAACCTAGGCAACACTAAACGAGATACTAAGACTAAACAAACTAGGAAAAATAAAAGGATAGAAGGGTTTGAGTCACAAGATAATATCCGGATTACAACACCGAAAATAACCCGCAATAGAAATGATAACAAAATAAACCGCCAAAACTCCTTTCTCGCTAACCAAGAAATGAAGCGTCTTTCCAATTACCAAGCTCTGCATCTTAGCTACTGAGTCTCGCATAAATATGTTGGAACCTTCACAAGTCTTCATCTCATTGTCCTTAGTAAATTTCTTTTGGGTCCCTTTAGTCAGCTCGTTCTTATGATCAACTTCCGAAACCAAGAGTGACATCACTGAAAGCTTTGCGGCAGGTGGCCCTCCAAGGATTTCAGAATAGTTCTTATATTCCTTTTCCGCACAAATAGTGTCCTCTATATGCTTCTCATTGTGAACAAGCAATGGACTTTGGCTAGTATCTACTGCATTTAGATTTTGCACGGTATTGTCACCTGCATCAATAAGCTTCTGGACTGCTTCTTTCAGATGCCAACACTTCTCTATGTCATGCCTCAGGGCATCTGAGCAATATGCACACCATTGAGAAAAATCAAACTTCTTTAGAAGATGGTTTGGAATTTTTATCTGAATCAGCTTCAACATGTCCAATTTCCTTAGCCTCTGGAACAGACTGGCATATGACTCCCCCAATGGAGTGAATGTTTTCTTTCTCTGCAACCTCATGTTCGTAAATGCTTGATTGGGACGGAAAACTGATCCAGAAGGGTTTCAGTAGGCTCGTGGGGGTGGGTAAGACATTTGTGGACGTGGTGTGGGGAAATGCGGGCCTCATGGATGTGGAGCATATGGTGTTGCATTGGGAATGGGGTATCAGGAAAGTGATGTATGATTTTGGGGGTGCTGTGGAGAGAAGTAGCAATGGGATGGATGACAAGGATATTCACGTGGTCGATATTGAGGCTGAAAGAGTTTAGCAAGAATGCCCACTAGATCCTAGCGTTGACGGGGCTTAACAACATCTTTTCTATCAATGGGAGGACTTTCCCGAGCAACTTATTCGTTCCATCTGAGTTAAGAGTCCCTAATACTTTCCTTGGGTTTCTTTTCCATTTGAGATAGGGAGGAGCGTCTTGGGAAAATATCTATACTGTACTGAAAGTGTCGCACAAAATCTTGAGCCATGTCGCCCAATGTAGGCCACTTATGGATATCTTGACGCTTATGCCATTCCAAAGCTGCACCAGTCAAGCTGCTATGGAAATAGGCCATCAACAGGTCATCTTGATCTCCAACGTTTCTCATTTCATTGCAATAAACCTTCAAGTGGGCTACCGGATTTCCACACCAATCATACAAGTGAAATTTTGGCACTTTAAACCCCGCGGGCAGGCGAGTATCAGGGGACACAGACAATTCCTTGTAAGACATGTTACCCCGGTCTCCCGTCCCTTGCATGTTCTTTAATGAATGTTCTGTGCTTTTAGCTTCCCGAATATCTCATCTCGCCCTTCTTTTCCTGTAACCTTTTCATTTCAGCATGAATCTTATCTCAAGGGTTCTTTTTATGGGCAACCTTTGAGAGATAATATTGGGCATCATGAGGTTTGATTGGGTATTTATTGTTGGAGATATGAGCGCAATTTTGGGGAGAGGTAATTGGAGGATGAGCGATGGAACTACCAGGGTGATTGGGAAGTGCCAAAGTTTGGGTAAAGGTAGCATATAAGAAACTAGGTGGTGGCGGGGTGGTGCCTTCCCAGTCATCCAAGCCTGATATATGACTGCCATGTGTTGTCTTAACATGTTTACCTCTTCAGCCGACCCATTGTCCTGTTCAACCAACTGCTTTGGGCACCGGTATCAACCAACTCAGTTCTGTTGTTGTCTGCCATTATCATTTGACTTTATGTTGTAGAGAAGAGCTACCACTTCACGAAACCACAAACCAACCACCCTTCTGCTACGAATATAACAAAATGAAGCCATCATGTTAGCGTTAGAGCATTTAATAGCTAAAATATCGCATTTAATGCAATGCACCTAGCCACATTTATCGGTTCTAAAATGGCTTCGAGAGTACGAAAGTTAGTTGGCATCATCCCAATCATTTCAATCCTCTCTTTTCTTTGCTTTTCTATAACTTGCTTGATCATTTTCTTTCCTCGTTTCTATTTATGACTCTTTTCTTTCCTCTAATTTTCACGTCCCATGATTACACCCCTTTTTTCTTTTTTTCTTTTCTCTTTCTTTTTTCTCTTTTTTTCTCTTTTTTTTATAAAACAAAAATGATTCGATCGAACCCTATGTAGGTTGCCTACATATCATGACCTTGCATGAATCAGATCTTTGCATAGTTCTAGGAGATCGTGAATAAAGTAAACAAACTAACGTTCTTTTTTTTGCCTTTTTTTATCTTAATGACTATTTTGATGCGAAAAGAGAAATAAAAGAAGAAATCCCCCTTTTTTGAATTTTCTTTAATGTACAATAACCTATTCCAAACTCAAGCTTAACGAGCATATATTGTTTTGCTCTTTTTTTTTTGAAACAAACACTCTATGAAAAATTATTAAGGGAAAACCCTAGAAGAGAAAAATATTTTTGATTCTTTTCTTCAGGAAGAAAATCTAAAGAGTAAACTGTTGAAAAATATTTGAATTTTCATTTGATATCCTGACGCGAGATTTCGAAACAAGCAAAAAAATAAAATAAAATATTTTTGGATTTCAATTTTGATTGCCTAAAGAAGAAATTCTAATGATAAACGAAGAAAATGTGTATATTTTTTTCTATGTATAATTCCTAAAGTTCTATTGAAAATAAAAAGAATTTGTTTTTTCATTTTTCACTAATTTCCCAATCTTTTGGATTTTGGTATACTATAGAGAAAACCTTTTAAAGAGATACTAGAAGAAAATTCTCTTCTTTTGTTTTTGAATTTTTAATCCTAATATACTAAAGTAAGTATAAAAATAATTTTTTTTAATTTTTAAATACTAATTTCCTAAAATAAAACCACCTCAAACTTTCTTTTCTTTTTTTTTTTCTCTTGATTTCTAGGAGCGGTATTTCTAAAGAAAATTCTAACGAAAATATAAAAATACAAAACATTTGTTTTGGATTTTTGAGTTACACTACATCTTTTAAATACAAAAATAAAATTTACTAGGAAGACCAGACCTTATGTGGGTTTCCTACCTATCACGCTCCGAAAGACGAGAATAAGGTTTGCATAGTTCGTTCAAATTGTATAAGAGCAAGAATACAAAAACAACTAACTTTTAGAGAAAATATTTTCTTTTGTTTTTTTTGAAAAAAATGATGAAACTCGTAAAATCTATTTGAATTTTCTTTTTCCTTTTTTTTGATTTTCGAAAAATTATGAAAATGCAAAATCTTTTTTTGAATTTTTATATATTTTGTCCCCTTTTTAATAAAAATGTAACAAAAATGTAACTAGACCCTACTTGCTCTTTTTTTATACTTTACCCTCTCTTTTTTTTTCAATTGGTTTTTTTAATTTTTTTCTTTCATTTACCCTCAGCTATCATTGGTTCGCCAAATAACCCTTTCACCCTTGAATAAATGCAACACGTAACACATAAGATGCATCAGGATGGTCTTTTGTTTTTCGGGGTGTATCTGTCCTAGACAGACCCAACTCCTATGTTGAGTCCCCTAAGTCAAGTGCGCATGATGCAAACAAGCGTTCCTACTAGGGATCCGTGAGGTTAAGTTATTCTAGGTTCAAAACCAGGGTAAATGTTATAGACTGTGTACTCAAGCGGACAACTCGAGTTGAGGAGGGGGCTACGTACCGGGAACCAAAAGGCCATACATCTTTGTAACTTGTCCGAGCCTCTTTCTTATTCCAAGGTATGACACTAACATAATAGGGAGTCTCGACCAGCGAGCACATCCCCGAAGAGAGAAGAGATGTGTTTCGTAGCAGTTTATATGTACAGTTCAGATAATATCAAAGTGGTAATAAAAAGTACTATTTAGCACATCAGGTCCAAACATGTAACAAAATCAGATAATAAACTTGAATTCTTTAACCCTGAACCAGAGATTCTGTGTTTAATCTCCAACAGCGTCGCCAGAGCTGTCACACCTCTTTTTTAAATACTACACCCCCGAAAGGGTGTAGAAAGAGAATTTTTCTAATTAAAGGACAATCGACATGCGATTTATTTATTTATAAATTTCAGAGTCGCCACTTGGGATAATTAATGGTATCCCAAGTCACCGGTGTAAATCCCGAATCGAGGAAAGTTTGACTCTGTTTAACAGTCCGCGAGCCAAAAATCCGGGTGAGGAATTCTGTTAACCGGGGATAAGGTATTAGGCATTCCCGAGTTCCATAGTTTTAACACGGTCGCTCAGCTGTTATATTTGGATTGATTATCTGATTTTAAACAATTATGAACCTATGTGCAAATTTTGACTTTTAGCCACTTTTATTACTATTTGTTTTTTAAAGAATATTGCAACATCATTAAAACATGCCTCGAACCACGTCGCATAAATACACCCCATGGTTTCTGACATATTTTAACATCATTGAGATTTGGATTTGGGTCCTATAAATGCGCACCCGAATTTAGAAAGGTAAAATTATTAAAGTGCGCGCCTATAACAACTACGCGTTTCCACTTTGCGAGGACCATGAAAACTTGCTATTTGGCACACATCGAGTTCTAAATAATTAAATCACACTTAATTAAAATAAGGGCCATGCATTTTCTAGTTTGACGGGGTTCAGTTGAAAAATAGCAACCCAACTCCTATACTGTGACAAACTCATGTCCAATACCAATAGCAATGGGTCGTGCACCTAACATCTAGCAAATTGAATCCAATCCCAATGTTGGCCCATTAACGCTAAGAAAATCTCCAAAAATTAACATCTGACCATAATTCTTCCATATCATTAATTTATACCTCCTAAGATAAATCTAACGTGAAAGCAAAACTATAAAAATGTTAATGGAACAAATATTAATGACGTAAGGCCACCTAAACTAATTACATCTAGATATAATGTTCTCATATAATAACAAAATAGTTTTTCTAACGTGGATAAAAATATCAACTAGAACAACACATTATAAATCAAATGAAAAAACTAAACATTGACATCAGAAGCATCGAGGAGTTCAGTATATGAATTGTAAAAGAAGAATCAGACGGACCTTTTTGGACTAAACTTTCTTCACTCCATCATGATACAAAAATCTCCAAGTTTGCATTATAGAAGGATGGTAGCAGTTACAAGTCGAAGGACGACAAAACTTACATGGAATTCAAGCAACTTCGATGGATCCGGATCGCGGATGAACAACGGAACAGGGACCTCGGCCAACTATCTTGAACGTCCCTGGCGCTGAACCCTGCACAACTCAAAACGGGCATCGAAAAGCTTGAGAATGAAACTTTTGTATCAACTACAAATCTGACTGCCAACAGAACTTGCTCGGTCTGCTTTGACAGAGGCCTGGAAGTTTTAAACTAAAACAGACGGTATCAATGAAGGTCGCCAGTGATAGCTCAAACGAGAGAAGGTGGAGTGGTTGAAGGTGATGAAGGGGTGGTCGATTTCCAGAAAATCCTGACGGAGATGAGCGACAACTGCTTAGGGTCTATGGCTTTGTGTTATCAGCTGCTGGTCGTTTGGGATGGTTGAAGGAGATCGCTGCTGAAGAAGAAGATTCAGGAGGGGGGGGGGGGGGGGTCTCTTGTCTGTGCTAAAGCTGCGCTCCTCTTTTTGTAGCCTCCTTCAGGCGTTTTTTCTTCTATTTTGATAGATCTCGGTTTTGCTTTATAATTAGGATAAGCGTAAGGGCATGGACTTAGGTTGCATGGGTTTGGGTAGGAAAATTATGGTTTGTGCTAGTTTTGATTTTTTTAAAAATTGGCCCAATTACTTAAATTAAAACCCCATTGCAATTCAATCCTTGTTCTCTTTTCTTTTATTTTTTTAATAAAAAATTATAGAAATTTTAAATTCTAAATTAATCTATTTTTTATAAGAATTAAAATTCTTTATTTATTTTTTAACAGTAAAACAACTGATTAACTTAAAACTAAAGAAAAATGTTAATTTTGACAATTAAAAAATAAATATGTGAAAATGACAATTTTTAGGATTTTTCTATGATTTAAAAATGTTAAAAATGCATGAAATGCAAATAAACAAAGAAAAATTACTAAAATTAATTAAATTATTTTTGGTATATTCTTTAGGAGTTATTCTCATGTAGGGTAAAAATCACGTGCTCACACTACTCTGAGATCCTTAACTTTGAATTGCTTGGTGACTTCTTCCTTGATTTTCAAACTCATGTCAGGCTTGACCTTTCAGAGCTTCTGCTTTACTGGTGGACATGTCAGATTGGTTGGCAGTTATTGTGCTGTAATAGATGTACTCAAACCAGTCATGTCGTCATACGACCAGGAGAATATGTCCTCATAGTCTCTTAGAAATTCTTTGTATTCTTCCTTTTCTGATAGTGACAAATGAACGCTGATGCGTGTTTCTTTGACATTTTATGCATCTCCTAGGTTAACAGCCTCAGTTTCATCCAGGTTGGACTTAGGTCTATTCTTAAAATCCTCAACCTCTTTAACAACATCTTATGGTATTTCATCCTCCTCTGAATCTATATCCATTTGTTGCGTTTTTTTCGTAGCATATCACAATCATCAGTTCATCAAGATAAGTAGTTGTAATGCTATATAAATAAAGTAAATGACAGAAAGTAATAAGAGTACGATTTACAAGAAACTGAAGTGCTTTGATAGATTTCATAACAATTTTGAACATTGGAACTCTTATTTTGAAATTAAAAATGCGAAAAGAAATCAACTAGCAAAAAAAAAACAAATAATGTATGGTGCTTTGTTCAGCCTCGCTACCCCGAAGCTTTCCAGACTCTGGTGGTTCTGATGGTCCAATTGTTGAGGCGTGCTCCTTTGATCACAGCTTGTATGGAAGGGTCTTCCTCCCCCTCCTCCTCGAAAATGACACAACAGTCCATGTCATCATCTTCCAAAAATGAACTCCTTATCGCTACTTCCTCTTCTTCCGACCCATATATAACATTCACTGGCAGGAAAATTTGCTCCAAGTGAGGTTTTAGCTACACCAGTGGATAATAAGATCTGCGCCATGGTGGCGACCATTCAATTAACTCTTTCCAGGTATTCTCGTATCCTAGACTGAAGGTTTTACCATGTTTCTTCGGCTTGATAGGCTTAGCAATCCCTTGGAGGTTCTTGCCAAGCCCCTTGCCAGGTTTATATCCGCTTCAGTTTAGTATGCTTTCAACTTTGTAGTCCCGCCGCTTTTCCTTATCAACGGTGTTGACTCACTCAATGTGGTGGTAGGTTTACCTACCTATCTTCCTTCTTCCTCCGATTGCTGGGATGGTCTGGCGACTGTATCTGAGATTTCTACCATCGCCATGAATAATCAACTCTTGATTATTCCCCTCAAATTTCACTGCCTGATGTAGTGTTGGTGCTACAGCCCAACGGCATGAATCCAAGGTTGTCCCAGAAGCAAGTTGTAAGATGTGGGTACGGTTATCACTTGAAAATAAATATCAAACCAAGTAGGCCCCATTTGCAGAAATAAGCTAATTTCCCCAATAGTGGACCTTTGGGAACCATCGAAAGCTTTGACATTGATGGACCCATCCTTGATCTCGTGTAGGCTTTTTCCCAATGTCCTGAGAGTCATCAATGGACAAATATTGAGGCTGGACTCTCCGTCAATCAGGATTCTGGTAATGAAATAATCCTCGCACTGCACAACGATGTGCAGTGCACTGTTGTGACTCAAAACTTTGGTGGAAACTCATCTTCATGGAAAGTGATCTTGTGACTCTCCAATACTGCAGTGATGTGCAGTGCCTTGTTGTGACTCAAACCTTCTGGTGGCAACTCATCTTCATTGTAAGTGATCTTGTGACTCTCCAATGCCTGCCCCACAATGTTTGCCATTTCTCCTCCGGTGATATTGCTTGGCATATATGCTTCATTCAACACATTCAATAAGGCATTCTTATGCGCGTCAAAGCTTTGTAGCAGAGCTAAAATAGAAATCTAGGCTGGTGTTTTGTTCAATTGATAGATGATTGAATAATCTTTGGCTTTGTATCTTCCTCCAGAGGTCGTCGGGCCCAGCTTCAGTGATGGCTGACCGTCCAGGTGCCTACTTACTCGACTCAGCCAAGTGTTTTGGAGTATAAACCCTGTCGATCCTAGTCATACCCTGTGCCGCAACCGCTTCTTCGAACTTCGCTTTCCCTTTCCTCCTTGCCTCGGTTGTCTAATCCCAAGGGATAACATTTGTATGAATGTTGCTATGGCCGACATTGCTACTAGAACGGGTACCTTTGCCTTGGAAGGTAACACGACAACCTCAGGCGCCTTTGGGGACCCAAACGCGACCTCAATCGGTGTTGTCATATTTGTAGAAGAAGGTGCTTCGAACTCAAGTGGTATGGACATATTCACCTCGGCGTCCCCAGAAGGATGGATCTGGACCACAATTGGGTTAAGGGTGACTATCGGTTTCTTTGGCTTGTCATTTTCTGCGATTAATCTGATCGATCATTTAGGGTCCCAATCATCCTCTATCTCAATCATGTGAATGCCCCACCTGTGGTATGGTAGAGGGTTATTGCGGACATTCGAAGCTGGCTCCTTTGCCACGATAATCTTGCTATCAATAAAAGCCTAGATCTCATCCTTCAAGGAATGACATTCATCAATGGTATGCCCTTCCATGCCAGAATGGTATGCAAAGGTTTTTATTTGGATTGACCCATCGGGAAGGATTTTTAGGGGTTATGGCAGGGATAGGGATAATATAACTAGGAGCTTTAAGCCTTTCATACTGGTCGATTGGTTCATCAATGGTGGTATATTATTTGGGAGATCTGTGGTCAAAATTTGGTCGAGGTCTAGAAAAGTTTTAGCGGGCGTGAGGTGATTGATCGTGAAAGGGTTGAGTATTGTAGGCTTGGTATACATTTGCAGGTTGAGAGTATCTAAGTGAAGTAGGCTGGTATGTGGGGGTGGAGGTGATTTTTAATTTGGGGTAGGTTAATATGTAAGCGGAGGTATTGGGTAAACATGGTATTTGATAGGGGACTTTATTCTCTGTGCAACCATCACGGTGCTCACGTCCCTTTTCTTGGATGTGCCACCAGACTGTAGAGCCTTTTTGGTAGCCTGCAAAGCTTCAAAGTTTGTGACCATACCACTTTTGATTCCTTCCTCGATCCTCTCCCCTAGCTTGATGATGTTAGAAAATTTCTGGTTTTCAATCAGCATAAACCTTTCATAGTACTGTGGGTCCTGAGCTCGGATGAAAAACCTATTCATTTATTCTTCTTCTAAAGCCTGTCTGTCCTTAGCAGCTTCTGATCTCTAACGAGTAGCATACTCGCAGAATGTCTCGTAGGTTTCTTCTTTATGTTCTAAATGTAGAACACATCTGGCAAATTTTTTGTGTTGTATCTGAACCTGTCCATGAAATTAGACGACATACTTACCCAATTACCACTTCTTTGGGTCTTGGATGATGTACCAACACAAAGCATCTCCCTTCAGACTTCTCATAAAAAGCTTCATGCGAATCCTTTCATCCTTTCGTACTCTGACCAACTTGGCGCAGTATGTTCTCAGATGAACTCTCGGATCCCCTGTATCGTCAAACATCTCGAACTTAGGAGGTTTGTATCCCTCGGTTAGTTCGACATCTGGTTGTTTGCAAAGGTTTTCGTAATTTTGCCCTTTAATCCCCTTACTTCCCTCGATGCCCTAAATTCTGCTTGTTAGCTTCTTGAGTTCTTCCGCCTGATTCCTGAGAAGTGAGTCTTTATCATCTGGCTTGGGTGTGTTTGAAATGGGTTGAGTAGGGTGCGACACAATTTCCACATAGATAGGGGTGTTATGGTAAGGATGAAAATGATCATTTGTAGAGTAGGATGTGTGGTAGTGCTGCAGTGGTGGTGAGGATCAGGGTGGTTTTATGGTTTCAGGATGTTTGTGAAGGTGTAGGGTTTTGAGTGTTAGGAAAGTTGACATCTAGGGTGGTGAGGGAAAATGATAAGCTTGCCAAGTTCCGAACTTGGTCCAATTCTTCTTGAAATTTGAACAACTTCTGCTCGAGTTGGGAGGTGCTTTCCGTAGAAACCTGAATACCCTGAGTTACCTCAACCCGTTCTACTGAGTTCTCCTTTCTGGTGTTGCTCAAGTTTTCTATTTTTCCCTTGTTCCTGTTTCTGACGGGACTAGGAGGAGGAGTGGGCGGATGGCTCTTGGATCTTGTGGAGTATGATGATGATGCCAGAGTGCACGAACTAACCTTTGGGGAGGGGAATAAAACAAAAGTAAAAACAAAAGGTAGCAAGTTAGTGTGGATTATAAGAAAAAGATGCTGCAATATTTAAAAACATAGAGCGAGAATGTAAATCGTGTCCTAATTTGGGAGCCTCGTTGTGCCCAAGGTAGGCCTAACGACAAGTTGATTTGGAGAACTTATAATACTAAATGCCTCATTTCATTGATAAAAATAAGACGAATACCAAAATGACACTAAAATAGCAGAAGATAAAATGTCACTAATGGCCATTCGCCTTATTACATTTAAAGCAAAAGAAAAGTAACCCTAACTACTTGGTCCTAGAAGGACCCTCCCCAGACTCGACATTTTTGGCTCCAATGAATAGCTTCACCAGGTCACGAAGTCCTAGCAGGAATTAGGGTCTGGCCAAGTGTTCACCTTCATTTCCTTCAACATTCTGGAAATCTTTGACCTTTTTGATGAATTTCCTCTCTAGCTCCACTAAACCCTGCTCCAAGAACCCCAAACTCTTGTTGGAGCTGACGGCCATGTCTTTCCATTCTTTAATCAACTTTTGGTTGGCTTCTTGAAATTCACGATGCTCAGTTTTGCATTCCTAAATCCTCTTGTGTAATTGGTTGTACTTAACCTACGCTTCAGCCTTTTCGTTGATGATCCTATGACCTCGACAAACCTGAGTCGACCCAAACCGTTATGATTATCCTCCAGCCAGCTTGGGTAGTATGGAGTATAACCATCATGGTACCTATCTGGATCAATTGTATCTCTTCCCATGACGATTTTGCAGTGCCACATGTGTTGGGCTTGGCACTTGTAAGGGTTGTCATCATCCTAAAAGTTGGCCCGGAAGTGGCTCATATTGTCGACCCTCGGTATAATCTACTTCCTACCATCCTGTCTCATGACTCGGAGAGTGTCATAAGAATAAATTCCTCTCAAACTGATATGTATCAGAAACGTTACAACCCTAGACCGTGTAATGAAATCTTCAATAGGGAACCATTCAAACATCCATTGTACTTGATTCTCTGTCAGATTTTCAAACAGCTCTACCCATCCTTTGGCATCTTCTAGTTGACCAACCATTTTGGGCATATAGTTCATTCACCTTGGCTGATGGAAGACAATATGATAATCCTAATACCTACGTCGGATCTCTTGTCGATACTTACCCTTTTGGAGGTGCTCCATGAGCCAGAGTTGGAGTTGCAAGTTGCAACGCTCGAAGTGCTTGGCTCCATGTTGATACTTTTCTAGGGCTTCGTACTTCTCTGCAATAATCATGGGCACTATGCTTAATGGCTGCTTGCCAGTTCTTTCCATTAAAGTATTGGTAACCATGGCTAGCCTGGTGTGGATCCTAGCCTTCTTCATAGGAAATACTATCATCCCCAAGAAACAGAACATGAAGACGAAGACCCTCCTATGGATATGCCCCAATGACGTGAGGGCGAACTCCTCAAGGTAAGTACGGTAAGATTTGCTGTGATCGTACTTGTACAAATATTCAAAGGGATGTACGACTCTTTCAGGTAAGCTAAATCCGAATTTTTCTTTAGACTCATCATCTTGAGGAAACCTCGACCCTTGCGGTCTCTGGCATTAGCAGACCCGGAGTTTCCCACGATATGCCAGTCAGTCCTCCTATTTCCTCTAGTAAGGGTGTCATCTCAATCTTCCCGAACTGAAACACATACCTATCACAATCCCAGAACAGGGTGGCATCTTCAATAATTTTGTTGTTGGGTTGGATTTCTAGAAGGGAGGTAAATTGCCCAAGTATTTTCGGACGATAGTTTGATCACTGGAATGAAGATCTTCCCACCAGTTTAGCAAGTTTGGGTGGATATTGGTGACCATGACGAATCTAGGGACTTCGTGCCTCATTTCTATAAAACAAAAGTGTTAGGACCTTACCCCCGCCCAGGCTCGACTATTTAAATATCAATAATTGGCATAAGCAGCATTTAATTCTCCAAATAAATGCACAGAATGTGGTAGTGTCTATTTGGGTTCCAAGAAAACCGAATGGACTTTGGATAAGGCTATCTTAAAGAGTCGTTATGTGGACATCATAACTGATTCGACTAGGTTTTTATAGTGATACATGCACAGTTATGCAGAGTAGGGTTTTTATGAGGTATTATATTGGTACCATTGAGCGAAAAACTCAAGAGGGAAAGGAACAGAATCGTCGACTACACCGTTGATCGACTGGTTTTATCGCAAATACGCCTTTGCCAAAGTTAGAGATAATAATATCGGAAGGGCGCAACAACTCATTAAAACCGTTGCTATGGTATTTTTTTGGCACTAGTGGAAGATGATGTTAGATATGCAGTTACTATAACTGAACAAGTTGTCATGTATTTGCACGTTCATACAAATAATAATTACAATTATTTCTCATAATTACAACAGTATTAAAGGAAAGTGGAAAAAGAAAAGAAACAAAGAGCTAAGTTAATTTCATAGTAGAAGAAGGAAACAAATAAAGACATTAAAGACATTCAACGAGGCGTAGATTCACAAAAAAGATAAAATGGTAAAAGCCTTAAAGATTTCCCCAGCAAAGTCGCCATGCTATCGCGCCCCCTTTTTCTCGCGAAATCGGGTTTATGAAATTTGGGAAGACAATGCATTCCCTTTTGGGAATTGGGTTTTTGAATTGAAGATTCACCACCTAATGATTAAGTGAATTAGGACAATAAGAGGGTTTTGATTTAGAAACCAAAGAGTTGGGTTAGGGCTAGAAATTATCTCGAGGGAAAGGTGTTAGGCACCCCTCAAGATCCACTAGTGTGATTCCCGGTCATGCTAAAATTTTGACTTCAAGTAAAATTAACAAATAGGCAAACAAGGATTTCAAATATGAGGGATTGTCGCATAATGGCTGCAAATAAGTTAAAGTTTGAAGATAAACAAAGAAAGCTGAAATTTTGCGGAAATGGCTCAAAAATTCTGAAAAGTGATAAACAAATAAAAGGAAAGGTGGGGGGGGGGGGCTGTCCTAGGATTACAAATAATATGGATCACATCAATGCAATACCCGGTAATCATTCCTCAAAAGAGGGGCTACAAGTGGTATTAGTTCACCAGTCATCACATCCATATCTACCATTTCCCACCCATTGAGGTATTAAATACGGAATGGTTTCGTTACTTATAGCATGCTAATTCCCGCCCCAATCCTATCAGTCTCGGAGGCATTTGGGACTAGTTGTTCTAAAAGGAAGGGAATTTTGGGGTTTGTATGGTTTGAAAGGATAAAATTCTAAAGCGACAAACAAAAAATACATAAAGCAGATTATGAGAAACAAATAACAACTTAAAAGGCTCAGATAGGCCTCCTCACTTAAAGAAATTTGTTTAGCATGTCTTGCAGATATTGGTATGGTCTGAATTAAACTTAAATTTTAAGGAGGCAAACTGGTTTATTACATATTTCAGATAAGAAACCGAAATCAGACCCGCCTGCTGGCTCAAATTAATAGACGCTGATTCAGTTAACTAATTTACCTTATAGCTCGCCTAGGTGAAACCTATAGGCATGATATCTAAACACGAGATAAATATACTGATTTTAGAAGCTGATTTATTAACAGCAGGAACATGAGTTTTACAAGGGTTTAAGCACTGTTATTACCAATTTTAAACGTATAAACGAGTTAAGGCATTTAGATTGGTTGATTAGTCCTCTAGGCATGCTTTCTAAGCGTGACTGATTTTAACCTTTATGGAAACACAGAAATCCTATAGGCATGCTTTCTAAGCGTGACTGATTTTACCCTTTATGGAAACATAGAAATGTCTAGAAAATTGATTTTTATTATTTACATTGAAATCCTATAGGCATGGTGTTTAGATTATTGATTTTTATTATTTAAACCTGTATATTATTTGCATAGTGATGGATACGTATGCCGAATTCATGAAGCCCTGTAGACATGTTTTCTATATGATAGACAAAAATGCAACATCTTATAGATAGGTTTCTCTATATGGGATGCAGAAACACAGAAGTGACGGATATGATATATTATGTATGAAATGCAGAACTTATAGGCAGGATTTCTATGATGCAAAAGTGCATGGCTTTTTAAAAAAATACAGAAGTGCAGAACCTAAAACAGGATTTTCATACGAAAATGTAGAAGTGCAGAACTTAAAATAGGATTTCTATATGAAAATGCATGACTTAAAGCAGTATTTGCAGAAGTAAATACCTAATGAACATGATATTTACCCTTATGCATACAATAAGTAATCCTCCCCTTTTCACTATAAACCCCACGAGTTATCACAAATTATTACAACCCAGAATGAATACAGAAAAGTAAGAAAAATACATCAGAAAGCTAAAATCCTAACCAAGGAGGGCCTGATTCAGATTTTTGTCTAAAGAATGAAGTAAACCAACTCCAAAGATCCAATTCCAAAGCCTTTCTCTTATTTGGGATATATCAAAGTTCCCTAAGAGTCTCTAGTGGACACCGGGTAGTGCTTACACCCAAATATATTGCAGAATTATATTATAGTGCAGTGTGGCAGGGCCAGCCCTCAGATGTCCAAGTTCAGAGGGAGATCAAAGTCCCAAGGCAAGGCTCATAGGAGGGTGGCAGAAGTTAGAACCTAAGAGAGAGTGCAAGTTCATAGAGCAGATTTTAGGAAAAAGCCATGACATGCTGGTGGTCATACCCAGCAATTAGGAGTGCTAGCACACCCCAACCAGCCTGTTAGCTACATTTTTTAGGAGTGGATCCATTAAAGGATGAAGTCCAGACATGAGCAACCATTGAGATGCTGGCAGGCTTGAACTTTAACTTAGACATAGAAGGGAATAATGGTATAGGGAATTCATAACAGCAATAGATGCAAAGAGAACAACATATTCAATAGTGAACATAAACAACAAAGAAGACAAGATTGTCGAAATTGTAAAGGAAACACATAGGGTTGGGGCTGAAAACAAAATTAGAATGTACCAGTTTCAAGGAAACTAAGAGAGAAGAGCAGTAGTAAAGCCAAATTGCAAACACACAACCAGAAGATTTCAGAAGAGAGTGAGGGTGCATGGGTATTGAAATTGAAAGTGTTCAATAAGTGTTGTGTGTTAGAGTATGGAACTCCTTTGTTTTTTAGAAGTGCTGAAAGGGTGTGCCCTTTATAGTGCAGAAAGAAAGTAACAAAAGGTAAGAAAATAGTTGTGATATCAATTATATAAGGTCTCCCTTTAATTAATAAATTCTAATTTCAAACGGGCAGAATAATTATGGAAAGAATTTGCTTAAAATCTTTTCCAAAGTAGTACAAGAAGGGTAAATGCACAGAAAATATTTAAGGAAAGAGTTTGATAGCCACACGGTTTGTGCAAATAAGGAAAGGAAATCAATCCACAGCCAGTAAAAATCAGAAATTGAGTTTTGGTATGAATGAATCCAACCGGAAGAGGCGAAGAAAGGTTTAATTCAAGGTAATCAATAACAATCAATCGAACCTTATTAAAGGGAATTTTGAATCAATCACAAGTTGGCAAAACCTTTTTTGAAGGGAGAATTCATCATATATAAAGTGTACAGACATGTGAATCAAGAGAGTACTGTCGTGCTAGTTAGAAAAAAGTCTAGCATGGAAAGATCAGGGTCATAACAACGAAGTTCAAGTTTAGTTCATAAACTCAGAATGATTTTGAGAAAATCTAGGATTTCACAATGGAAACCCAGTCCACGCACAAGATTAAAATTGCCAAAAGAAAACCCCAAACCCTAGGGTTTCCAACTTCAGTAGGATACAAATACGAGAAGGCAAGCCGTTGAAACAGGCTCAAAGGTCTCTTTAAGAGATTCATGAGAAAATGAACAAATAAAGGTAGTAGGTTCAAGGCAAATAGAATGCAAAACTAGTTTGAAACATAGTGAGAGTAGCAGGAACATGTTTTAAGAAAACTTGGAACTTAAAAGAGGTGATATAAGCTTAAGAAACAGTAGATAAAATATGTTTAAGAATGAACTCAAACAAAGGTCTAGCAAAGGCAAAAAAAGGACTAAATCTTAGTAAAAAATACGGTAAAAGAACACATAAGATACACATGTGAAAGCATGATATAGAAACCAGTAGAAGAAAGAACGGAGAAAAATAGAAGAACATGCATAATACGACAAACATAAGAACCCAGAGGAAGAATCATGCGAAGTAGAAAAAAATAAGAACATAAAATAGACAGATTCACACAAAGAAAAGAAGAAAAAGAAGAGTTAGAAAACATTTTAACTTTTCCAGAAACTCTAGAACTAGGAGAAAAAATTTTGAAAGAAAGGATTGGGGAAACGTTTTAGAACTCTAGTAGAACAAAGATATAGCATAGGTCTAAGTAAAAAACCAGAGAAAAACCTCGAATAGCTTAGGGTTTCAGAGAAACCCTCGGAATGAGAAAGGCTTGGAAAAAAGTCCGATCCTGAGTCGGAGAGGTCATAAATAGGCTCCTGATGCTTGGATATACCGGAGCAAGGTCGGAGAGGCCATAAAACCTTGAATCTGTAGAGATCTGATAAGACATCATCAAGGTCAGACCTCGAAACTTTGAACACCCAGGGTTTAATGGTGGAGGGGGGGGGGGTAAGTACATGCCATCTATGGCTTGAGAAGCCATGTATTCCGGTGAGGTTATGGTCGAGAAGATGAGAGAGGCTAGGGTTCCAGGGAACCTTCGAGAGAGTTTGAGAGAGGGAGAGTATCCAAAGGCGACCAACACAATGAAATGGGGGATTAAGTGAATTAAAATGGAAAAGGGTAATCGTGGCTGTTGATCAAAAGGATCAACGGCCTAGATTAAAAGAAAACCGGGCAGGTTGGATAAATAAGTTAAGGGGTTGGGTTAAAATTGAAATTGGGCCAGTCCAATTGGGGGGTTAAGATTGGGTCAATTGGAGGCGAAAATTGAAATGTAATGGGGCTACAATTGAAATATTTTGGGAATAAAATAGATTGTTCACCAAAATGGATGACTTTGGGAATAATTATTGATTTTGTACAGTTAAAATAGACAATAAATTGAGTTTAAAAATATTTTAAAAATTGGAAAAAATACTAAAACCCTTGGGCATGCTTACATGTGCTATATATATATGTTATTTTTAAAGTATTTTGTATATATAAAAATATACAGGGAAAAATTGGGTATCAACAAGCGTTACAATTTAGTATCTATTGTGTTATGGTGTATCAACACTTAGGGTTTCTCCTTTGATTTTAGCCCATAACCCATTAATCCTAATCTAAAAACTAAAAAGAAATAAAACGAACAAAACTACCTACACCCGGTTCAAGCTAAACCATTGTAAAAGAACTATGGCCCAAAGAAAAACCGAAGGAGACTTACTACACTACCTAAAAATAAAATAAAATATTTTTTGATAGTTTCTCTAGACTAACTTCCTTCAAGAAAATTGTCTAAAGGATCCGTCATCAGGAAGAGTGTGTGCGTGTGTGTATATATCTATCTATATATTTATTTATTTATTTATTTATTTTCGACTTAGTCCCTCAAGAACTTCGCCGAAAGATATCCGTCGTCGGGACAAGTCGTTTACCTATTTTAACTTACCTAATGGACTATCACTCAAAATACCAGAATAATCAAAGCAAACAAAACACAACAAAGTCAAACCATCAATTGTTACAATTACATAAATACAATGAAGTATCCCCCACCCCACACTTAAAATGAAGATATGTCTTCATGGCTTAAAATTTAAAGAACAGTGAGGTAAAGGGACTTCCCTGAAGGATAACTCCTGATCGGAAAGAGCGTCTGGGTTCACATTGTAAGCACAACCCAGAGCTCTTAGCCAGCCCAAGAATTTCTTCTCCAACTTCACCTAACGGTCGGCCACCGCGTCTACACGGGCACCCAAATCAGTGACTGAGGTATGCAACCCAGCCATCTCTTACTCTAAAGCTGTCATGCGGGTGTTACGATGCGGCTATGATTGGCCTGCCTCTTCAACTCTCGGAGGTGAGGGGACCACAACTACTTCAGTATTAACATCATCGAACTCATCACCTGAAATCATCAACATTCACCATCGGCTCTTGTCCAATTATAAATTTTCTTGCCTAGGACGGGGCTTTCAGGGGAAATTTGCCATTTACTCGAAGGTCTTCAGGGACTATTGTAAGACGACACAACCGGGTGATCGACGAAGGGAAATAGTGGCACTTGAGTAGCTCAAGTGATCTAATGAACATCACATCATGGATGAGCCGGGCGGCATCAAAATCTAGGTGTGTCATAAGGCGGTAGATAGCCGCTGCTCATGGCCCATTGACATTAATCGTGTTGCTGGAGGGTAGCAAGCGGGTGTGAGCCAGCACTTGGCTTCGCAATTAAGGGACTGCGAGTTCGGAGTGATCAGATGCTTTATTCATATAAACGACTTGTCAGGGATACATATGACATCAAGAATTGGTGTTCAATAAATCTTCTAGCGGTGATACGCTATATAAACATCGATCTCACACGTAAATATAAGGAGGTGATACACCCGGCGGATGGCCTCGATGGATGCATTTACCCGGGTATTTCATACAGTAACCACCCTATGCTCATGTTCCGGCAGGTTCGAATAAAAATTCTTCACCACATGAATATTATCCTTCTCCGGTACCTTGAAGAAGACGTCCATCTAACGCCTCCTCAACTCATTGTAGATATTCGAGCACTCCACCTCTACGGATGCCCGATTCATATGCACCTCATGTAGCAACTTAATTGCCACCTTGTCATTGTACTTGGCCTCCACCGGTTGGGAGATAGACGCAGTGTTGTCAAACTATAGCGCATTGGCTTGCCCCTAGCTCTCGAGGAGCTTCCCAATCCACTAGAGGAGGACCCGGTGTCGCGTCTCTTCCTAGATGAACTCATTGTACTAGTAAAACAGAGAAACTTCTATTAGTAAGTGTGTGAAATGTTTGACTATGGGTGGTTACTTAGACTTTACCACAACTATGTCACATTAGCCCCTATAGCTCCATTAGGGTAATTTTCCAAACAAATTGTGGGAAAGGCACTATCCTAACACATATAGCCCTCATGGGTATATCAAAATTCCTCCCAAATCATATATACTACTAAACCATCACACCCCACACTACTTCATTCAACACCCACCAACATACACCTTTCCACCATATTAAACACACATCCCCTTTACCAATTATCCACATTAAACACACATCCCCTTCACCAATTATTCTCAAAAACGAAATTCAAAAGAAAAAAACAAGAAGAAACTAACACAAATCTACCAACAATTACAACTCATTACAATATGAAACTAACAGAAACTACAACACAACATACAAGAAAAAAGAGGGGAGAGGTAAGTAGCATACCTTAATGGAGGAAGGGTGATATGAATAGAGATGGGGAAGTGGAATGATTGAAGAAGAAGAAGATGATGATTTGGGGGTTAGGTTTTAGAGAGAGATATGGAAAAATAAAAGGGAGGGACGGTTGATCTGGAGAAATAAGAACGGGGAGGTGGAAGTTTTGATATTATTGGGGGGGGGGGGGGGTTTAGAAAGTAAAATAAAAAATAAAAAAAAATTTTAAAAAATTACTTACCTAATGCCGGCTGCCATGGTCGTATCATGGTCCCACCGCGGTCATGGTGGGTCAAAAATATGAGGCAGTAAACTAAGCCTTCACCGCAGTCCTACTGCGGTCCTACCGCGATCGCGGTGGACTACGCAATTACGAGGCAGAATACTTGCCTCTCACCACGGTTTATTGCAGTCGTGGTGCTGACGCTCATTTTTTTTATATGAAGTTACAAGAAAACACTAACAACAAGATTCGTGGGTTGCCTCCCACGCTACACTTGATTTAACGTCACGACACTGCGCAAACAATCGCATTTAAAGCTCGCTCGACCTCTGAGGTTCTGTCAGATTTATCTCAGACACTTCCTTTGGCTCTTTCATACCTATGTATAACTTTAATCTCTGCCATTGACTCTAAATGTGTGAGAGTCTTTCTCCGAGACAATCTCCACAACTCTTGAAGGGATGACTTCTACCACTCTAAATGTTCTAGACCATTGTGACTTAAGCTTACCATGGAACAACCGCAGTCTTGAGTTGTAGAGAAAATACCATGTACCCGGGTTTGAAATGTCGCTCAACAATGTTCTGGTCGTGTAATCTCTTCATTCTCTCCATGTACAACCTTGTGCTCTCAAAAGCAAGATGTCTGAACTCATCGAGCTCATGAAATTCAGTGATTCTTGTTGTGCCGCAGCCTCAATGTCTAGGTTCAGCTGTTTCATTACCCACCTTGCTTTATGTCACTGGCAAGTGGCAGGCCTTTCCGAACACCAACTTATATGGTGACATGCCAATTGGTGTTTTAAGAATTTATCATCTAGATTTTTATTAATAAGTTCTTATGGCGTTCATAGTCTTGGTTAGCACACTCTTTATCTCTCTGTTGGACACTTCAACCTACCTACTAGTCCGGGGATGATATGGGGTAGCAACCTTGTTGCGTACATCATACATTTCTAGCAACTTCTCGAAGGCTCTGTTATAAAAGTTGGTGTCATCTTCACTAATAAACGCTCTTGGTGTCCCAAAGTGGGTGAATATATTCTTCTTCAAAAATCCCACCACCACTCTTGCATCATTAGTGGGAAACACTGCAGCTTCTACCCAATTGGACACGTAATCTACAACAATGAGCATGTACTTATTACAAAATGAGCTGACAAAGGGATCCATGAAGTCAATCCCCCAAACATCAAACACTTCCATCTCTTGAATCGGGTTCATGGGAATCTCATGGCGACGGGAAATGCTCTCGGTCTGCTGACATTCATTGCAGCCCTTCACCCATTGGTGCGCATCTTTAAACACTGTAGGCCAAAAGAAACCGTCATCTAGCACTTTTGAAGCTCTCCTGACTCCTCCAAAATGTCCTCCATACGCCGATGCATGACAAGCCTACAAAGAAGAAGATTGTTCTATCTCGAGGACATACCTCAAGATCATATCGTCGACACATATTCTAAACAGATAAGCTCATCCCAATAATACATGCGACAATCATGATAAAACTTTTTCTTTTGTATAGATAAAAGGTCATAGGGAAATATACCACTGGCCAAGTAATTTGATAAGTCTGTATACTATGGCACTTCCTCAAGACTAGTAGAGAGCAACTACTCGTCAGGAAAGGTTTCCAGAATATCCTCAAACTCAACCGAGTTTTCAGATCCCTTAAGTCATGATAGATGATTTGTAACTTGGTTTTCTATGCCCTTACGGTCACAAATTTTGAGTTCAAATTCTTGCAGTAGCAACACCCAATGAATCAGGCGCAGCTTAGACTCCTTCTTCTCAATCAAGTACTTGAGAGCTATTTGATCAGTTCATACAATTACTTTAGAGCCAATTAGGTATGATCTGAACTTGCCGAAAGCAAACACCATAGCCAACATCTCCTTCTTAGTCACAATGTAGTTCAGCTGGGCTCCACTCAGTGTTCTACTAGCAGAGTAGATTGGATGCATTAGCTTGTCTTTTCGCTGTCCCACACTGCCCCTACTGCATAGTCACTGGAATCACACGTGAGTTCGAATGGTTGCTCCCAGTGAGGGCAACAGTGATAAGTGCTATGACCAGCCTTTTTATTGAGCTCCTCGAATGCTACCCTGCAATCATCAGAAAACAAGAAAGGGTGATCTTTTTCTAACACCTTACAAAGAGGGTTGGCAATTTTTGAGAAGTCTCTTATAAATCTCCGATAGAAACCGGCATGCCCGAGGAAGCTCCTGATTGAATTAATTGAAGTTGGAGGGGGCAACTTTGCTATCACATCCACTTTAGCACGATCCACCTCAATACTTTTACTTGACACCAGGTGCTCCAAGGCTATGCCCTCTTGTACTATGAAATGACACTTCTCGCAATTAAGAACCAGGTTAGTCTTGATGCACCGTTTTAGCACACGAGTCAGATTTATAAGGTCTAGTCAAATGAGTTCCCCACCACTGAGAAATCATCCATGAGCACCTCCATTATGTCCTCTACCATGTCAAGGAATATGGCCATAGTGCACCTTTAGAAAGTGGCAGGTGCATTGCATAGGCCAAAAGGCATCCTCTGAAAGGCATACATGCCATAAAGGCAAGTGAACGAAGTCTTCTCTATGTCCTCTGGTTCAATGGAGATCTGATTGTACCCTGTGTACCCATCCAGAAAATAGAAGTGTGACCTCCCTACAAACCTGTCTAACATCTGATCAATGAAGGGAAGTGGGAAGTGGTCTTTCCGGGTGGCTAGATTTAACTTCCTGTAATCCATGCAAATTGTCTAGCTCGTGACGGTTCTCGTAGAGATAAGTTCATTGTTATCATTCTTAACTAGCGTCATGCCACCCTTTTAGGTACACATTGAACCAGGCTAACCCAACTGCTATCATAGATTGGGAAAATGATTCCCACATCTAACCACTTTATCACTTCTTCCTTCATGGGGTTCATCCTTCTTTGGTATTCCACGAAAATTTTGTGTCCCTCTTCTAGAAGAATTTTATGCATATAGTAGGGGGGCTGATGCCCTTTATGTCTTCCATGGTCCACCCAATTGCAGTGTTGCACTCCTTAAGTACCTGCTACTGTTGTTGTTCCTGCACATCTAACAAACTAGATGAGATAATAACGAGTAATATGGAGTCAGGTACAAGGAACTCATACCTGAGATGGGCGGGCAGTGGCTTCAACTCTAACTTTGGTGGTTATTCAATGGATCGCTTGGCTGGAGAAGTTTCTCCATTTTCCAAGTGCAAGGTCTCAAATTCAAGAGTTCTATTCCATAACCATTTGCCCTCTAATACCAACACCCATTCTGCCAGTTCTTCTCTATTAACCTCATCTAATTTCATCAAACATGCAGCAAGAGGATCCTCAATAGTCAGCATCTCATCATCAGTCTATACGATGACATCCACGGTATCAATCAGAGAGCACTTGGCGAATTCACTTGGTCGCCCCATAGATTTCTACACATTGAATCTTATCTTTACGTCGTTCAATACCATCTTTAGCTCCCTAGTCACACGATCAATGAGAGCTCCCTTAGTGGACAAGAACGGCCTTCCTAAAATTATGGTAACCTCCTCTTCCACTTTGCAGTATAAGATCAAAAAAATCTATAGGGAACACAAATTTCCCTACCAGAATCAATAAATAATCCAGGATACCATAGGGTTTTTTGACAATCCTGTCAGCCAGCTGCAATAACATAGAGGTGGGTCTAGCTCTTCCAATGCCTAACCTCTAATAAATCGCTAGGGGCATAAGTTTTATGCTGGGCCCTAGACCGCATAGTGCCTTAGCGAAAGCAAAATTACCAATAGTGCATGGAATTGTAAAGTTCCCTGGGTCAGACAGCTTCTCAGCAATTGGTCTAGTCACCACTGCACTACATGTCTGAGTAAGAGTAACTGTAGCCAAGTTTTGAAGATCAAATTTTTTGTACATTAAGTCCTTCATCATTTTTGCATACCCATGCATCTCTTTCAAAGCATCAATCAATAGAATATTTACCTGGATTTGTTTCAGCATATCCAAGATCTTCTTGTATTACTCCTCTTTTTGGTACTTAGCTAGCCTTTAAGGGAATGGTGTAGGAGGTCTCTTCTTCCCAATGATTTTGGCTTGATCTTTATCAGCTTCCACCTCAAATACTGGTTCCTGGGCTGTCTCAGCTTCTTTTTAGTCTCAATCTGAATGTTATTTTCTTCATGAGCAGGCTTGACTGTCAGCGCTATCAGTTTCTTTGACTCATCAAGCTCAATGGGCACTGGTATGAGTGTCTCAGCCTGTCTGGTTTCTCAAGCTCTCTCTTGCTCTACATCCAAATCTCTGCCATTACGTAGAGTTAAAACCATCTACTGCTTCGAGTCTTGATCTTTTGGATTTATCTGTGTGTCTGTAGGTAATGTCCCATGAGGACGATTGTTCAGAGACATCAAAATTTGGCCCATCTGCATTTCAATATTCTTGATAGCTAAATCATGTGCATCTACTCTCTCACTAATTTTTGGATTAGACCTAATAACCTGCTGCATCATTGCTTCAAGTCTAGAAAACCCATTTTTCTGCCTTCTACCATGCTGCTGTTGAGGAGGGTGATACCCCTGCTGTTGATTCTTATTATTATATCCCTGTGGCCTTGGGTAAGGGGCCATATTGTTAGAGGGTATCATACCTACCATGTTCCCATTGTTAAACTGTGGATGGGCTGGCTTGTACTGCTGATTCTGCTGGTCCCAATTCTGACCACCCAGGCTCTTGCCTTCATAATTAGACACATAATTCATGTCTTCAGGGTAGTGATGATGATCAGGTTCTGCATTCCACTGGTTACCAATTAGCTGACTGATGCACGATGTGCACAAACCCCCGTTGGTAGTATCTACGATGTGTACCTACTACTTCTGCCCCGACTCGTCCACCATTTTGGTCAGTACACTCATTTGTGTCAATAAGGTGGCCATATGTTCAACTATAGAGTTGGATGGATTGAAGGGCACTGAGTGAACCATTGGAGTGATAGGTGCATTCCTAGATGTCCATCCCAAATTTTGTGCCATCTTGTCAAGTAGACTCTGTCCTTCTCTCCATGTTCTACTAAAAAATGCCCCGCCAGCTGAAGCATCAACATTGTTCTTCACACTATCTGACAATCCCATGTAAAACTACTGCCCCAACATTAGATCTGGAATACTATGGTGTGGACATATAACCAACATCCCTTTAAAATTCTCCCATGTCTCATGCAGTGTCTCCATTGGTCTTTGTTTAAAACTCAAAATTTCATTAATTTATTGAGTAGTCTTGTTGGGTGGGTGGAACTTGTTATAGAATTTCTTAAATAACTCCTCCCAAGTTGTTATGGAATTTGTGAGGAGTGAGTTTAGCCAGGTTTGGGCAGCTCCTATCACTGAGAATGGAAATAATAACAACTTTATTGCTTCCGGAGTTATGTTGGGTTGCCTTTGGGTTTTGCAAATAGACAGGAAATTCTTCAAGTGTTGCTGAGGATCTTCGACTTGTGACCCCAAAAATAGTCCCTTGTTTTGCAACAAGTGCAACATGTTATTCGTGATTTTGAATGATTCAGCCTGTATCTGCGGGACTACAATTGCTGCGGCTAGATTTTCAGCTGTGGGTTGTGCCCAGTCATAGAGAGGAGCCTCTGGCACTATTGGTATAGCTGGGTCCTCATCGTGATCTCCCATGTCTGTTTCAAATTGTTCAGTTGTTTGTTTTTTCGGTTGGCCCGATTCAAGGCCTTGAAAACTTTCTCACGATTTGATGATGCTTCAAACATTTCACCAGTTCTCGATGAGTTTCTAGGCATGCACCTGGACAACCCAATCAACAAACATTAAAATTTCAATGTAAAAATTGGGTATAGAGAAAACTGACTACACTAAGAATTTTGTAATTCTTTCAATTGTATTTGATAACACCGTTAATTTCCCGCCAACGACGCCAAAATTTAATCATGGCCAACTATGCTTTATAAAAAGGACACGCAGATATTGCAAATATAATATGAGTATTTAGCCTAGAGTCGAACCCACAAGGAATTAACCTACCAATTACTTTTGTTGGATTTACTAAATTCTACGAAATCAACTTCCCAAACGTTGTCAGTAACAGTTGATGGTATTTCTACTAACTACGAATGACAATAAAAAACAATTGAAAACTAATTATGATTAAAGTGTAAACAATTAAGAGAAGGTTCTAAGTATATGATTTCCTCTATTGATGAAATCCCTTCTGGTTATGTTTCATATAGATTCACCAAATCATCTATATCAATCATGATCACTTTTATTACCGTAAATCTCTCCCGAGTAATCATGACAATTTACTAGATTCACTCTCCCGAGATACGCTAGCCGCCATTATTTATTACAGCTCACTCTAGATTGCACCCAAGGCTTTGTTATCCTTAATCCTGCGTTTAAACCCGCATTTATTAATCTCTCATATACTTTGGGAGTGGTGTTGTTCAACAATTACCTAAATATGCACTCTCTCCCGAGTTATGCACACTTAATAGGCACAACTAATTGAGGATTATCTAACTTAACTACAACAAATAAGTAGTTGAACAAATAGAGATTAAATTGGTAAACTATATTAACATCACAAGAATTTCATCCTTAAATTGGTTCCATCAAAACCCAAGAATAAGGAATTAACACATGGTTAATTGCAAGAAAATAAAAGAGACAGAAAAACTCTAATGTGTGATTGATTTTCTCACACTTGTTATTGCCTCTAAAGTAGCCTAAAAATAAGCTTATAACAATCTTGGGCGAGTTCCTATAGCTTATAAGGGTTTGGAACAATTTTTTCTAAATTTACACTTTAGTCCCTAATTTTTCTGACGCGCAGTGCACCTCGGTTGTGGCAGGACTGTGGCTCGACCACGGTGGGAGCTGGCCATTCTGCCTCGAGTTTTAATCTGCCGCAGTTCCACCATGATCGTTGTGGAGTTTTTCCAAGCTATTTGCTCATTTTTTTGTGCTCGGGTACTTCTCAAGTGGGCGTTTGCTTCAAATTATTGCCTCCAAAACACTCAGTGTTCCTTCCTCACCTATAATATTCCCTGCAAAATAAAAAAACACTATTTAGAGCATTTTGTTGGCAATTTATCTATAAAACAACAACAAAGCATGGTAATATTAAGGTGTAAACATCATCTATATATCCTAATATCAATTGGTTATCCCCACGCCACGTCGTCCTGGATTGCCATGCCAAGACAATTGCTTTAGCGATGCCAGAGTTGCCAAGGTTGGAGTGGAAGGGTTCCTCAATTAGTTCTTCTAGTCGGGTGATATCTTTTTTGAAGGTTCGACATATGGTCGAGAAGGGTTGTTTTGCTTATCCAGCCTATATTTGAGACACCACCTCAGAGTCTCCAACGATCGTTTCTATCCTAGTTGTCCGGGAGTTTGCTGATGTGTCTTCCTTTGACCTTCATGGCATGCCACTGGATTGTGATATTGATTTCTGCATTGATTTGGCTCTAGGTAGCCAGCCTATATCCGTTCCACCATACCTTATGGTTCCAAAAGAGTTGAAAGAGTTAAAGGACCAGCTTGAGGAGATTTTAGCAAAGGGGATTGTTAGACCGAGTATGTCACCTTGGGTTCACTAGTGTTGTTTGTGAAGAAGAAAGATGGGACCATGCGGATGTGCATTGATTAACTCCAGTTGAACAAGGCTAACATCAAGAACAACTAGTCGTCGCCGCACATTGATTATTTGTTCGACCAGTTTCAGGGTGCTAGGGAGTTCTCTAAGATCAACTTGAGATCAGGGTATCATCTATTGAAAATTCGGGACTCCGATGTTTTGAAGACTACTTTCCATAATAGATATGGCCATTATAAGTTTCTGGTGATGTTCTTTGGCTTGACTAATGTCCAAGCGGTTTTTATGGACTTGATGAACAAGGTATTCAGGCCTTATATTGATTCCTTTGTTATCGTCTTCATTAAAGACATTTTGATATACTCACGTACCCTGGGGGAGCACGAGCAGCATTTCAGAGTAGTGCATCAGACTTTGAGAGAGTTGAAGCTATATGCTAAGTTCTCCAAGTGCGAGTTTTGGCTAGAGTCAATGGCATTCTTGGGACATATTGTGTAAGGATAGGGTATTAAGTTGGATCCCAAGAAGATTGAGGCAGTTTAGAGTTGGCCATATCCTACCTCAATTACCGAGATCAGGAGTTTCCTAGGGTTAGCAGGTTATAATCGCCGATTCGTGCATGGCTTTTCATCTATTGCATTACATCTAACTAGATTGACCCAGGAGGGTACTCCGTTTCGTTGGTCTAATGATTGTGAGACGAGCTTTTAGAAGCTCAAGACGACTTTGACTACAACATAAGTTCTTGTGTTTCCTTTCAGTTCGGGAATGTATACAGTATATTATGCCGCTTCACGCGTCAGCTTGGGATGTATGTTGATGCAGGACAGACGAGTTATGATTCATTAAAAGAATTACCCTGTGCATGACCTAGAGTTAGCAACGATTGCTCATGCTCTTAAGATATGGAGGAATTATCTATATGGTGTGTCATGTGAGGTTTACACTGATCATCGCATCTTGGAACATTTGTTCAAATAGAGGGATCTCAATTTGAGACATCATAGATGAATAGAGTTACTAAAGGATTATGAAATCACAATTCTTTATCATCCAGTCAAGGCAAATATGGTCGCGGATACTTTGAGTAGGAAAGCAGAGAGTATGGGTAGCTTAGCATTCATTTCAGTAGAGGAAAGGCCACTAACTTTGGACATTCAATCCTTAACCGAGAGTCTTGTGAGATCAGACTTCTCAGAGCACATGAGTCCTTTCTTGTGTTGTTGCTTAGTCTTCACTTTTGGGCAGATCAAGGCTCGCTAGTTCGAGGATCTGCATTTGGAAGTTCTCAGAAAGACGGTGCTACAAGGTAATGCCAAGGAGGTTTCTATTGGCAAGGATGGTGTTCTGCGACTCCAGGGTCGCCTGTGTGTTCCTAATGTTGATAACTTGAGGGAGAGGGTTTTAGAGGAGGCACACAGTTTGCAATATTCTATTCATCCAAGTGCTACAAAGATGTATCGTGGCCTAAAACATCATTATTGGTGGCGGTGAATGAAGAAAGACATAGTTGAATACGTGGCTAGATGCTTGAATTGCCAGCAGGTTAAGTATGAGCACTAGAGGCCAGGTGGCCTACTTCAGCAAATGCCCATACCTGGGTGGAAATGGAGCGCATTACTATGGACTTTGTAGTTGGGTTACCGCGGACATTGCGGAAGTTTGATACAATTTGGGTCATTTTCAACGGATTGACCAAGTCGGCACACTTTATTCAAGCGGTGTCTACTTATACTTAAGAGAGGTTGGCGCAGATCTACATTCAGGAGATAGTCCGGTTGCATGGTCTGCCTATTTCTATCATATTAGATAGAGGCCCTCAGTTCACTTTACATTTATAAGGAGCCGTTTAGAGTGAGTTAGGGACCCCTGTGGAGCTCAAGACAACATTCCATCCTCAGACCGATGGACAATTAGAGTGGACCGTTCAGATTTTGGAGGACATCCTTAGAGAATGTGTGATTGACTTTGGAGGACAGTGGTGGGATTAGTTCTTGCCTTTGGCGGAGTTTTCTTACAACAATTGTTATTAGTCTAACATTGAGATGGCTCCATTTGACGCTTTATATGGTCGGCATTGTCGTTCTCCTATCGGGTGGTTCAAGCCTGGTGAGGCTAAGTTTTATGGAACGAATTTGGTGAGAGATGCCTTGGAGAAGGTAAAGTTTATTCAAGAGAGGCCTCACACGGCTTAGTCCAGAAAGAAGAGTTATGCAGATTAGAAGGAGCATGATGTATCATTCATGGTCGGCGAGAAGGTTCTCTTAAAAGTCTCGCCAAGGAAGGGTATTATGAGATTCGGGAAGAATGCCAAGTTGAGCCCAAGATTTATTGGCCCATTTGAGGTGTTGAAGCGAGTTTGGGAGGTTTCTTACAAGCTTGCTTTACCTCCCATCCTATCGGGAGTTCATCCAATTTTTCACATATATATGATTTGGAGGTATCACGCCGACTTGTCCCATGTGTTAGACTTCATTACTATTCATCTGGCCATCTGGATAAGAGTTTGGGTTATGAGGAAGAGCCAGTTGCCATTATTGATAGGCAAGATCGCCAGTTGAGATCCAAGAAGATTTCTCCAGTAAAGATACAGTGGATGGGCCATCCAGTCGAGGAGGCCACATGGGAGTCCAAGGAGGACATACAAAGCATATATCCATGCTTATTTGGCACTTCAGGTATGAATCTAAACCCGTTCAAGGATGAATGTTTGTTTAAGAGGTGGAGAATTAGCGATCTAACATGTCATTTTGCTTTCTAAAACCCTGTTCCCCAAAATAAGACTTCCCATACTTGATTTTATTGATTTATAACTTGCAGGAATGGTTGGTTTGGGATTTGGAAGGGTTTGGGTTGAAATTGGAACACTTGGTTCTTTTAGGTAGCCTTAAAAGGAAAATTTTGACTTCGGTCAATGTTTTGAGTATACGACCTAAGAATCCGGATTTGAAGGTTCCAATAGGTTAGTATGATGATTTCGAACTTGGACGTATGTCCGGCTCGGGTGTTGGATGACCATGGAGTGTTTTGGAGCTTAATAGTGAAAGTTGATTCCTTAAGGATTTTGAAGTTCTTAAATATTCATTTTGGAGTGGGTTTTGGTGTTATCGAGGTCCGAACGGAATTCCGAGACTTGGAATAGTTTCGTATTGTCATTTAAGATGTGCATGCAAAATTTGGTGTCAACAGAGAAGCATGGTGGTGTTTAATTGCATTGAATGAAATTGAAAAACTTGAAGTTCATAAGTTTGATTCAGTTGGTTTTAAGGTTGATTCTTAGATTTGGTGTTGTTTCGGGCATTTCGAGGGTGTGAGCAAGTCCATTTTGTGATTTCAAACTTGTCGGTATGTTCGGGTAGGGCTCGGGTCTCCCGAGCGTCAATTGGACGAGGCTTAAGTTGAGTTAGAAAGTTTCGGAAGGAGCTAAAGCTCTAGATATCTGTCATAACCTCGCTTGTCGTTGGCCAGCCGTAGGTGCAAGACCGCAGAAACGATTGAGCCTTCACATGTGTTGCCAAGGGGAGGAGCCCAGGAACTGCAGCTACGGCTTCTCTCCCATAGAAGCAGAACCATATGAGCGACCCCCAGGCCGTAGAAACGGTCCAAGCCAGTGCAGCCCAACTCTGCATGTAGAGCTTTCCTCACAGAAGCGAGACTGCAGATGCGGCCCCTTAATCGCAGGTGAGGAAATCGTTGAAGTCAATGCTTCATTTAATACAGGAATGTGTCATTTTTGATACATTTCATTCATTCTTGAGCAATTTAGGAGCTTCGAAAGAAGGAATTTCAATGTAGGATTGTGAGGTAGCTTATTTTCATTTAAGGTGAGTTTAATACTTGGGTTTTGGCTAGATTAACACATAGAAATTAGTAAAAATCATGGGATTATAGTAAAATCTAGGGTTTCGATAAGAACAAGATTTAACTACGAAATTTGTTATGGAATGAAGTAAAAATAATATACTCTTGATCCTTAGGTTATGAATAATAACTTTCTTCAAAACTTTCAAGAATTCGGGCACGTGGGCCCAGGGATGAATTTTAGGAATTTTGTAATTTGGATTAAGGAATCACTCTAATGGTTAAGATATGAACTTTTAAGCCTATATTAAACGGTTTTATGCTATTGGATATTTCGGAGTATTTGGCGCCAAATTGAGGATTTAGGCATAAGGTTTGACTGGAAAGTAGACCGTGCAGCAATGTAACTCTGTTTTCTAACCTTGTAAAAGGGAATTGTCCCTATATGAGTAATAATTGAATATTCACTAATTATGGGGGCTACATATGCACGAGGTAATGAGAGTCCATGTGTAGCCACTATTATACTTAAGACCGGATCGTCTAGGACCCAAAAGCATGGTTTACTTGCCATATTTGTAAATTATATCGTTAATGTAGATTGCGTGAAACATGTTGAATTTGGCAAATGAATTTCTAAAAAACTAAATGTCATTTTCTAAATGGTAGTATGATAGCTATATTCTTTTATATATTCTACTAGTTGCCCTAGCACTTGTGACACTAGTTCCTGGCACACACATTGGTAGACTATTCTTTTAGGTTGTACATCTATTATTATGAATTGATAATTATCAACAACAACAACCTATTATAATCCCATTTAGTGGGATCTGGGGAGGATAGTTTGTATGCAGACCTTACCCTTACCATAGGGTAGAAAAGTTGTTTCCAAATAGAACCTCGACCTCATTCCCTCCAAGAACTTCCCACCTTGCTCTTGGGCTGACTCAAACTCACAACCTCTTGGTTGAAAGTGGAGGTTACTTACCATCAGAGCAACCCCTCTTGTCAAATGACTTGCTTCAAATTTAAGTTAAGAAAATGCTGAGATTATTTTTGTAAAATAAATGAGAACTCACTAGTATCTTCGGTTGGCATGCTTAGTAATGGTGTTGGGCGCCATTACCACCCGAAATGAAATTTGGGTCGTGACAATCATCTTGGAACATCCGAGGCGATACTAATGCAAAATTCGCTCGTTATGAAAATATACATTTCATGTTTCTATAACTCTATCTTAGAAAAGATAAGAGCTTTATTTTCTGGTGCACGAAGGCCCAACTTCACATGTTAGATTTGGCTGATTTATGCAAGAGACCTTTTCCTTCCTATACCATATATGAAACCTTATTATAAAAAATGTGCATAGTTTCATATTTACCCGCCATGTTCACAGTTATTCTACAAAATATATACCATTCATTAAATACCAATTATTAGGAGTTGATTCCTTCCTAATTAGACGCACTACAAATCTGGAACTAAATATTCCTCTAGATAATTCTATTTAGGCACGCTACAATTATGGAAGTAAATATTCTTCCAGATATTTTCCACCATTGACATCCATTAAAAAGCTTGAAAGCGTTGAATTCAAATTTGGGTTTTCAAAAATTATTATTTGTTGGGATTAAGTGTTGTTGAAAATAATCGCGAATATGGTTTGGAGTTTATATGTCAATTTTGAGGGGTTTTGGTGAAGATTAGACTTAGTTTTGACTGAATTTCAGATTGAAACTCGAAGAAAAAGGAGGAGGAGAAGAAGAAGAAGACATATTGCAGAAATTGTAGATTATAAGTATTCTAATTGTAGATGCTTTATTTTCTGTTTTCACAAATAAAAAACGGCTAAAACTTCTTCAAATCTTCCGAAAAAACTCAATCGTATCAAGAATCACAATTCTGCTATAATTGAATGGGAATTGAGATATAAAAATTCAATGTACCTAGTTTGTAGATATTTCTTAGATGAAAAGTAAATTATTTGTATTCTAATTGTATATGCTTTGTTTTGTATTTTTCACAAATAAAAAATGACCAAAACTTCTACAGACCTTCTGCAAAAAGCGCAATTATGTCGAAAATCCTAATTAAACTACAATCGAATGTGAATTGGATATTAAAATTCAATATATCCAGTTTGTAGATATTTTGTAGATGAATTGTAGATTATTTGTATTCTGATTGTAGATAGTTTGTTTTCATTTTTCACAAATAAAAAATGACTAAAAGTTCTACAAATTTTCTGCAAAAAAACAATCTATAATTTATCTGCAATTTCTGCAATATGTCTTCTTCTTCTTCTTCTTCTTCTTCTTCTTCTTCTTCTTCTTCAGCCAAAACCAAGTCTAAATCTTCACCAATATCGTTCAAAATAGAGATATAAACTCCAAAACATATTTTCAATATATACAACAATACTTACTCAAAACAAATAATGATTTTTGAAAACCCAAATTTGAATTCTTTTGTATTCGGATCTTTTATCTCCGCATCATAGCTACCCATGGCCTTTTCCTTACACCTAAGTATTTGCAATTGTTTTGTTGTTCCTCTGCATTTTGAGTACTACTTATATTGCTGCCATTCTCTCTTGGTTTTGTGCTTTTGCTATTTGAAGAAGTGGATGATTTAATGATATTCATATTCAAATTCATTAACGTGGGGGATGTGTTTGAGAGAGAGAACGCAGAGGGATGAGGATTTGGAGGAATATACTGTAGCGTTATTTAAGAAGTGATTTTACAGTTAAAACATACTATGATATAGAATTAATAATTAGGTATACTAAATATAATAAAATCAAACTTTAAACATTGATGATAATATAATTTTCTATATGGAATAGGAATATAAAAATTCCTTTATGCAATTGGTCCCTTTTAGACTACTATTTAGATTTTATTTCTATTTTAAAAGTTGTGCACATAAAGCCCGTGAATAATTATCTCTATTTGGGCAATGCTAGACTTGGGTCTAGTATTTATTTATATCATTTCTAGTTTGTTCCCAAATTATTAAATGGTGATCTAACTTTTTCTCATAAGGCTTTCTGTTTGCTCAAAAAATATCTTTAAATCGTGGGCGAAATAATTCATCAGTTGCAGAAGATTTTTTTTTTAAAAAAAGGACTATTTTACTAAACAGTTGATACAAAAATGACCGACGAAATTTTCACATTAGATTTAGGTGGAAGTGGCACGATGTAGTCATTCTTAAGCATATTATTTAATATACAACAATAACAACAACTACCCAGTTGTCCCATCAGGTGGGGTATGGGGAGGGTAATATGTAGACGAGCCTTACCCCTGCCCGTAAGGGCAGAGAGGCTGTTTCCAAAGTACTGGTTGATTCGGGACAACGACACAAATTTCAACGGATCGAATTTTGTGAAGGATGGCTGGTGGCAACGCAGAACTGAGGGAGAAAGTTGCTGCATTGGAGGCACTTGTTGGAACCACTGATGGGGATCAGTTTCTGACTATTATGACCCGTCTTTCATATCTCGAGGGCGAGTTAAACAGACTGAGCGAGGAATGCACAGTTTTGAAGACGGAAAATGGGTTACTTCGTCGTGCTGTTGGCAACGATGAAGCACTGTGTGGGGCAGATCGTACCAAGATCAGAATTCCGGAGCCTAAAGAGTTCAGCGGCGCAAGGAGTGCCAAACAACTCGAAAACTTCCTGTGGGATATGGAGCAGTACTTTCAGGCTGCCAAAGTTCGTGACGAGGAAAAGGTCACCATTACAACTATGTACTTGGTTGACGACGCAAAACTATGGTGGCGAACGCGGGTGGCAGACGATGCAAGTACTGGGCGGCCGAAGATTGACTCTTGGGAAGGGTTAAAGAAAGAATTAAAGGATCAATTCTTTCCTAGCAATGCGGGCTAGATTGCTAGAGACCGTTTGAAGAAGTTGAAACAAACTGGAACGGTCGGGGAATATGTCAAAGAATTCAGTTCTTTGATGCTGGATATTAGCAACATGGCTGAGGAGGACAAGTTGCATAATTTCCTTTACGGGTTGCAGTCGTGGGCGCAGATGGAACTCCGAAGGCAGAATGTGAAAGACCTTCCTAGTGCCATTGCGGCTGCGGTTGCTTTGGGAGATTTCCGGTGGGGCCAGGAGGGCTCTGATTTTTCTACTAATCCCAAGTCCAGGAACGGAATCAAGGACAGGACAAAAGAGTGGAGGAAGCTGGAAACGACAATGTTGTTGAGGGCAACGACATTGAGAGGGAAAAGCAGGGGGCTGGACCTTCTTATAGGGGACAAAGTAGCAAATTTGATTATCTGCAAGGGACCACACATGGCGAGAGACTGTCCCAGAATTGAAAAGCTTTCGGCGTTGTTTGTGGAAGAACCAAAAGAAGAGGAGGATCAAGAGCAAACACAAGTATATGTGAATCCTTTGAGGGTGTTCCATAAAACCGAAGCTAGTTCGTCGAGGGCGACGAATCTTTCTGGTGGGGGTGGTTTGTTAGACCCCTAACTTTGATCCTCGGCAGGTGTGGGTTGTTACAAGGATTTTCATGATGGACTTGTTGCACGACCCTTAATATTGGGGCAACATCATGACGGCAGCTCGGCATGACGGACAATGCGGGGCATGACAAAGGCACCTTGGACGGAATCAAGGCGCATCTCACTTAGGCGCGCTGGTTGGTAAAGTACTTGTGCGGCAAAGCTATGTCAAGCAGGGGCAAGACATAGTAATACAAGGCAGGGCAAGGCGAGGCATTCAATGACAAGCAATGTGGGCAAATGACTTGGTGTCAACCTCGGCAGTAGGTTAGTGGCGGACTTGATCAGGCAAAGGGACTGACCATGACGGACAACTGCGGCGGCGGCAATAAGCTGAGACATTGAGTGAGAGCAGTGTCCGCGGATCAGCTCGGCCAAGGCGCACATGCAATGCATATGGAAGCAGTTGGCGGTTGCTGCCACTCTCCTACAAACATGCTGATCATGGAACAATCATGCTGATCATGGGGGCAAACATGCTGATCATGGACCATGAAGTGTGCCCACGTTTTAGGCATGATAACCCATCGGTTGGGGCTTGTCAACCGAATTGTAGCCTATAAATATGTGCCTATGTATTAGCCAAAGGGGCAAGAACTTAGCCTATAACATTGGGGCAAACTCGAAATAGTCTAAGTCACTTCTTCAGGGGAGGAAGTCTTGTGTTGGGCAGGGAATTGGGGAATTCTTTGTCTTGGCCATAGGGTTGGCTTTTGTGTTCTTGTATTCACTTTATTAATACAAGTTGGGAATAGGGATTCCTGTAATCTCGTGTGTCTTCTATTATTTCCGCTGCCTATTTTCATTCAAACTCAAAAACGTCCTAAATTAAACAAAGTGTGGGAAGGCTGAGCCAAGTTCGGAACTTGACTGCCGTGCGGAGGTGAAACCTCGGCCTGAATCTATGTATTTAATAATTTATATCAAATATACATAATACATATATCGAATATGTATATTTATTTATATGTCAATAATACGTTCAATATACATAAAATGAGTTCAGTATAGGCAAATATATATAAAAGTTACATTGTAAAAAATATATCACATAATTATATACACACCTTCAAACACGGAATATGAATTTATTTAGTTTGTGTCTGATATTAGTGAAAAATGAGAATTCTAAGAGCAATTGTTAGGAGAGCTTTCATAAAAACGGTAAGTTTAGATTAATGATGAGAGAAATATGGATAAATTAATATGGTTCAAAATTAATTCCTTAACGGATTATGTTTAAAATTTTAAAGACTAATAAACTTATATGATATTTAAAAAAAAAGGAAAAGGGTCAAAAACATCCTTCTAATATGAAAAAAGAATTATATATGTCCTTCGTTATACTTTCAATCTATTATTGTCCCGACGTTATAAAATTAGTGTAAAAATATCCTCATGTGTTAAGTCCCTCCTTCATGGCCAACATCATCCGACATAGCATGACAATTTGGTGATATAAAAGCAATGTGGCATGCCACATCACTGATCCAATCCTATTTTTGCTCCAAATATTCAAAAAATAGGAAGCCCCAACGTTATAAACGTAGTTTTTAGTTTCTTCTTTGTCAATTAGTGAAAGATATAACTTTTGTTTATTGATTTCTGTGTGGCCATTTTCAAATTTAACCATTTATGCAGGTTCTGAAACAAAGAAAAATTTATGGAAGAACAATGTTACTAATGTGTCAAATCTTGAGTATACTAAGTTTCTTCACTTTAATTTTTATAAATACAAAAAAAAGAATATTCCAATTAGTTGAACCACACAGTAGTCATTTTCTTTGCTTGATTACTGGATCATAGCTTTTCTAGTTCTACAATCAGAATAGGTTAAAACTTGGATCCTTATTTGTGTAAACCCACTGTCTAAATGAGCAAAATCAGATGTTTTCTCTGAGGACTTTAGCAACAAGCTACCAAATTTTCTACCATAGTAGAATTACAAATAAAAATCAAGAACAATTAGTTTATAAGAATTAAAAAGAAGAACAAGAATCATCATGGAAAGAGGAGGTAAAATTAGATATCCATTGGCAATGGACCTCAGACGTAATGTGGACGATAGTAGCTGGGTGAAGGGGAGGTAGTGGTGGAAAAAACGGGTGAAAGGGTTAAAATAGGATTGGGTAAGTGATATAGCATACCACATTGCAGTTATATTATTGAAATGTAAGGCCAAGTCGAATGGTATTGGCCATGAAGAAGGGACTTAATAGATAAGGGGTATGTTTGCACCAATTTTATAATGTCAGGATAATAATAGACTGGTATGATCCTTTTTGTACAGTAAAAGAATATTTTTGACCATTTTCCCTTAAAAGTGATGCAATTGTAAATGAATATGTTCTTTCTAGAATAAAGCAAAAGTAATGAGCTTTATTTAAATACTAGTTGGAGATAGTCCGTGCTAAGCATGGGCCCAACTAAACTATGTTGGGCTATTTGCAGTCATATTCTATTTTTATGCTATCTTTTAACCTCTATCCTGTTTTTAAAAACTATTGATTTGGTAACCAACTAACAAAAAATTGATAATAATATGACTATCATACCCCTTTCAAAACATATAAAAGTAGAAACAAGTATATCCAGATTCAAATTCCAGATCTCCTTCGCATCTCCTCCATCAGTCAGTCTCTCTTGAGATCGCGTCTCGCATTCAAATTTCATATTCAAATTAAAATTCAAATACATTGTAAGTATTCAAATTCATCTACAGAATTCAAAATAGTTTTTGAATTATATGTTTTCTGATTGATTGATTGAAGTTGTTTCACGAATTTCACTGATATGCTAAATTTGCATTCTAAATCTATTTGATGATGAATTTTAACATTCTAAGCTGAAGTTATTTTATTAGCGAGCTGGAAAATAACATTACAAAGAACATATTATATTAAAATATTATATGATTATTTTAAAACTTCGGCATAGTTGCTGATGTTTCTTTGTTAATAATTAAATGTTGATGTTTTCTTCGTACATTGGGTAAAAAAACAAATCATAAATTAAAATTTTATATTGCACAAAAAAACTCAGCATATGTGCTGAAGTTTTTAAATAGTTTTTAGTTACTATTTACAAACTTCAGCAGGAGGAGATGAAGTTTTTCTCCACACTGGGTTAAAAAAAGAAGATAAACATAAATTAAAATTTCATATTGCACCAAAAACCTTTAGCATAGGTGCTGAAGTTTCCTTCCTACATTGGATAATTTAAAAATTCATAGTGCGCCAAAAAACTTCGGCATAAGTGTTGAAGCTTTTTAATTAATATTAAAAAACTTAAGCATGAGGAGCTGGAGTTTTGTTCCTACACTGGGTAAAAAAATAAATTAAAAATTTATATTGCACCAAAAAACTTCGGCATAGGTGCTGAAGTTTTTTAGTTATTATTTAAAAACTTCAGCAGGAGCAACTAACGTTTTCTTCGTACATAGGGTAAAAAAAATTAAAAATTTATATTGCGCAAAAAACTTAAGCACTGGTGTTGAATTTTTTTAGGTAATTTATAATAACTTCGGCTAATGGAGCTAAAGTTTGAATAGAATTAATATTAACAAAAGCGCAGCAAAAACTTAAAATAAAAACTGAATATTTCATTAAAACATTAAAAAAGATAAATCAAATTACATAAATAACAAAAAAAGAAATAATCGTCCACATCATCATCGTCGTCACTACCAGATGGACTAGCACCTTCATCAGCAAGATTATCAAATCTTGCATACATCACAAGCGTATCAAGCTTGTTGCTAATTTTTTCAAGCTCCCTGTCGTATTTGTCTATGAGCTCATCCAGTTTAAGCTCATGCCTCTATAATATTTTGCTCGGTCTCTTCCAGCATTTGCTTGATGATAGCATCTATTTTTCTTCTTTTTGTATTTTATGTCTGCTTAAATATATGTGTTTGCGTGAATAAACTCACAAGGAATAACGTACTTATATAGGGGAAAAAAACTTCTGCATGGTATATGAAAAGGCGACGGAGAATTTTAAAGGTTGTCTAATAAAAAGCGTGCATGAATGTGGTAGAAGTATAATTATTACACTAACACATAACCCCAAAAGTAATATAATTACTATTTTAATAGTATAGGTTACTCCTGTATACAATGCAATTATTGCTGAAACATGCTCAAGTTTGCAAAATTCATTTACTAAAACCTCAGCCCAATGTGCTGAAGTTTTTTAGTTCATTTCTAAAATCATCAGCACTTAATGAGCTGAAGATTTTTCCCTTTATTGATGAATCCTCGTGATACAAAAAACTTCAGCTGATATGCTGAAGTAATTAACCTTATCTCTAAAAACTTCAGCATTTAATAGGCTGAAGTTTTCTATGCAGAATTCATTAATTATGTCATACATATTTTTCCAAAAAAACTTTAGCAGAAGATGCCTAAGTGATTTAGTTCATTTGTAAAAACTTCAGCATAAACAACCTAAAAATTCTTCTTTTCACTTTCCTAATACTTGCCACTAAACATGATGTGAGCACTTGATTTTTGCCGCGCTTAAATTACTCCTATAGAATTCATTAAAATTAATATTTTTTTTATTATTTGAATTTTAGGGAATTAATTGTAGGATTTTGTGTTTGTTTTCATTTTGTGCATTTTTAATTGATATAATTCATGAAAATAAAAAAATAGCACATTCGTATTTCGGACCCAAATTTATATTTTTCTTAGGTTTACTAGTTAATTGACATTGCCAAAATAATAAAAATTAGCTCGTTTGCATTTTTACTTTTAATCTTTGGATTTTTTCATAGTTTCTTTTAAATCAGGATTTAATGTTTGAGGAAATAAGTAGATTAATTTTAGGTTTAAATCAGATATTAATTAACTTAGTATTTAAAATAATGAAAACAAAAAAAAAAAGTTAAAACTTAGTTTTCTTAATTAGAGACTCTAATTGGGCCATTTTTTGCTCATGTATCCCATCGCAAGCCCAAACAATCCCTTCCCAGACCTGTCTCAGCCCCAGCCCAAACCCAAAGTCCAGCTCCCAAGCCATCGAAAAAACGTCGTTTTGATTTAAACAAATCCTAGCCGTCCATCCGTTTGATCCAATAGTGTCCAAGCCTATGGTGTAACATGTATATAACTGTTCCATCACCCCTACCCACAAAACCTCTTACCATGTCTCCTCTACCCCTAACTGTGTCGATGTAACGTTGTCGCCAGCCACCGTCCCTCCACCATCCGCCGCTGCCCGAAAATCGCCTCCGCCGGTGGCGATACTCTGATGACCGCCAAAAAAACACCATACCACCCTCTCAATCTCCTCTTTCATCCCCGCTATCAGCATCCGAACATTGACCAATCCTGTCAATTTTAATTTGAAACCATGGCTGCTCCGTCGCCCACAGCGCCGAAGCCAATCCCTTCCCAATTAACACCCTAGGTTCCCCTAGCCTCCCTCACCCCGGATCTGTAAGTCTTTTGTCTCGAATCACAGTCCAATGGCTCGAATATTAGTTTGAAATTCTGACCAAAAATCACCCCATCTCAGAACTAAACCAAAATGATACCCTGAACTATTCTCACCCCCTTCACCGCAAAAACACAACTATTTTCCCTTGAATGTCTCCACAGTCTCACAAATTCGAAATTTAGGGTGTTCGGAACCCTCGAAGTGATGCATGAAGATTTCTGGTGTTTCATTTCAAAGAATTAAGCTAAGTCTTCTAAGTCCTTTCTTTTAATTTTAATTTTAATTATCTTTTCGTTTCTCCTCTGCAAGTTAATTAGAGTCTAGATGGTTTAGGTTGAATTTGCAACACTGCATTCATTTGTTGTTAGCCAAGTAAGCTTTAATGTGTTAGTTCAAGTTTTCATGTTAATGTATATGAGTTTAAATTAATTCAAATTCATGTTGTGTTACTCTCTTATGGTTGAATTGATATATGTGTTGAAACCTTTAATTGTTAACTGATTCTTGAGTCAAAATTGGTTGTATAGTTTGCTTACTGATTAGCCAAGCTTGTTGAGTTAAATGTCTAAGTATTTTATTTAAGTTCAAGGTTTAAATGCAATTACATCTGATTAAGGGTTTCAAACGTGGTCTAAAGTCAAAGCAATGGGTAGATTGAAATACCTTGTGATTGGAAGGGTGAATAAGGGAATAGAATCTTAGAGGATATTAGCGTAACAGGCATGGAACCTTTTAGTAGGGGTTCCCTTGTCAATTATTATGTTAGAATTTGGTTAACAAGTTAAGAATTGAGGGACCTAGGTGCAATAAGAGCTTAATTTTTTCCTAGTTTACTTGCCTATAAAGGCATATGCTTCATGGCCAAAGGGGGACGAAAAAAACCTTCCAGAAAAAATCCTTCTGAATTAGTCACAAGTGAAAGAGCAACAAATACAAAATAGGAGATCTGATTTTAGGGAAAAACTTCTGAAAATTTGAAAACACAAAAAATAGGCAGAAAATACTGTTCTATTAGAGCATCAACTGCTCTTCGAAACTTGTCCAACCAAATTCCACATTTCAAAAGTGTAAAAATGATTTAAGTTAGGGTCATTTGAATCTATTTTGACGCTTATTGGATCCTGGTCTATTTGAGAAAGTTCCTTTGTTTTGCTTCTGGGTTTCGAGCATGATTTTATTGATGCATCTGTTGAGTTGGACTTGTTACTGTTATTGCTTTCTGCTTACATACTCATTGGTGTTTATCTGCTGTAACCAGGTACGCATCATGTAATCTCCAAGTCGTGGACATGAATTGAATTGCAGCACAACTTTATTTTCTGTTAATTTTTACATTAGATTTCCTGTAATTTCGTGAAATTCAGTAGACCTATTTGAACTAAAATTAGACTGTTTTGAATTGTTGATTTGTAATGGACTGTTGATACTCTTTAGCCTAGTGAAAATTTGTTTGACAATTAGTTTAACAATGTAGAAATTGATTTTAGATGATCGCTAATAATTGAACGCATGAATAAGTGTGAGTATTCCACAAAAGCAGACATTGGTATGAATGGATTTATATTGGACAATTTACTAATTAAAAATTGATTTTGACTTCGATTTCATGTTCGTAGGTTTAAAATCAAGTTGTAAGATGTTTGCATGATGCTTGATGGATTTTTTTGATCCATTTAATTTTGATAAGTATTGAAGCGGTAACTTGATCCATTCCAGTTCCTAGAAACAATCATTTATGGCCATGATATAGAAAACATGAAAACTACTTAAGTAATTTGAGTGTTAAATTATATTGTCCATCGGAATTTCAATTGTTGGTTGTATAGATTATACATTAAATTTGAAATCAAATATCCATAACTCATGCTCATTGTTTAGTCCTGGTCAAATGTTAGTATAGGGTGTTTAGGATGAATATGAATTTTAAAATGGCTACTGAGTTAAGTTTTGATTGCTTAGTTAATCTGAGCTACAAGTTCGAAATGAATCATTGTTGGATTATGCCCTCTGGCATACTGGGTTCAACCATAAGGTCCAAACCATCACATTCAGCTTCATAGATGGAATCCACACTCATTAAGTCCAACTCATTTTTTAACTTAGCCCCACGGGCAGCCTAAGATCTGGGAGATAATTTTCAAACCATAGTGAATCTTATCACTTTGAAATTGATTTCGAAACCCAAGAAAGTTGAGGGGTTTAATTCATAATTTGAAATAATACCGAGTTTGAGCTTTTCGAGTTAGGTAGCAGATTCAAATTAAGAGGTTCCTCCCTTTTATTTGAATCCAGACTTGATTTTGAAGCTTGAATTCATAATATTAATCAATTAGGATCTATTAGAGACAAATTCAATAGAAGATAATAGTTTGCTCTAGGTTGGCCTTTTAAAAAATAAAAGTGAAGTGCGCCGCGCCAAATAAAACTCATAAATTATGTGGCCCTCTTTAAAGGTTTATATTAAATACGTAGAACTTGGGACGAGTCGCTAAGCGAATTTCTACGACCTCCCACAAAGTTAATAATACGTTAGTTGCTTTAGGCACGTTTTTAATAATTTTACCTTCCTAAATTCGGGTGAGCATTTCATGTGACCCAAATCCAACTCCCAAAATGCTGAATAAAATGTGTCAAGGATCCGGGTGCATTTCATGTGAAGTGATGCAACAACATGTTTTAAACGACGTTTAATCTCCAAAAAATTATTAAGTGGTAAATAATCCTAAAAATGGCACTATAGGATGGCATGTATTAATATTAGATTTTTAGCCAATTATAATAGTTTAAGCAACCGTGCTAGAACCACGGGATCTGGGGGTGCCTAACACCTTCCCTCGGGTCGATAGAATTCCTTACTTAGAATTTCTGGTTCGCAGACTCTATTTGGTACGTCGAAAATTTCCTCGATTTGGGATTCAAAACAAATCGGTGACTTTGGTCACTAAAACCCAAGCCTATCCCAAGTGGCGACTCCAAATAAAAAAATAATCCCATTTCAAATAATGTCACTAAAATTGAAAAAACTCCCTTATACATTTATCCTTCGGAGTAGCTGTGTAAAAGGAGGTGTGACAGCTCTGGCGACTCTGCTGGGGATCGAACCCAGAATCTGTGGTTCAGGGTTCAAGAATTCGAGCTTAGTATACTGTTATATTTGGCCTTATCTGATATTATTACATGTTCCATGCTATATGTGCTAAATGCTTACCACTTTGAGATTGGATGAATTGTATATATAAACTGTTACGAAATCCTTCCTCTCTCTGAGTCTTCTACATCATGGAGAAGGGTGCACTTCGTGTGACTTCTATTCTATTTAGAGTCTTTTCCCATTTAGAACGAGGTTCGGATAAGCTGCTAAGCCGACGGAGCTTCTGTATCCCCGGTATGCTGCCCTCCCTTAGCTCGAAATGTCCGCTCGGGTAAGTTAGGTCTTGAACAATAAACTCAGGGTTTAAACCTAGTGTAACAAAACCTCATGCCCGATCCCTAGTGGGAATGTTTGTTTGCATCATGTGCATTTGACTTAGGGACTCAACACAAGGGTTGGGTCCATCTATGACATGTGACCCGAAACAAAAAGACCATCCCGATGCATCTTACGTGCTACTTGTGCATTTATTTGCTTTGGATTTGCATGTTGACCGGCTTGTAAATAAAGAGAGAAAATAGAGAAAATATTAGTGTTAGGGCTAAATGGGAGTAACCGCGTGTTTCGGAAAATCAATGTTCAAATAGTATCAAAATGCGGCCAGATTTTTGAAAACAAAAACTGAGAAAAAGAAAAGAAAAAAGAAAAAGAGAATTTTTAACAAAATTGAGTTTTGACAAAACATTTTCCCGAACTATGCCAGTTTGATTCTCACTGGATGTGAGATACATAGGCAACCCCCTTCAGGTCCAACTTTCTTTTGAATAATTTAATCCAAAATAATAAACACCAAAATTTTGTTTTTAGCCTCAAATAAGTCAGGTGTTGCCTTTTCTTGTCCAAAATAAGTCGAATGTCCCCAAAAGGACGTCGGAAGGCTATTTTTGCAAGACCAGCCACGCTGAGTCATTTTTAAATGGTTTGTGGGCACAACCTTAAAATCTTTCTCTCAGAAGTGTTGAAAGTCCGTATCGGAAAAACCAAGTCCTTGTTTTCCTAAATGAAGAATTTTTTGCAAAAAAAAGCCATTTTTCTCTTTAGGTCAAAATAAATCAATAAATCCCCTTTAAATAAATGTGCAGGATGAATACCACTAACATCGAACCCTTCTCAGTCTTGAGTGAGATCCCTTTGAAGCTCCACATATGGTGGAATGACTTGGGGAAAGGTAGAAGAGAAACCGTGGTCAAGATTTTGGGTGGTCTCGTCGGATTGTTAAACATCAAACCAAGAACAAATATTATTGATTCACTAATACCATTATGGGACCCAACTCGTTATGTATTGTGATTCTCGGACTTTAATCTTACACCCACACTAGAGGAGATTGCGGCATATGCGGGTCTAACGGGAACTTCAGGAGAAGATATCCATTGGCACCAACACCGGTAACCATCCACAGATTCTTGGACTTGTTGAGCATTCACCGGGACATTCAAGATAAACATCTATCAGAAGGGTGTTGCACACTTCATTTATTATACCACCGATATGGCAACCCGAAAGGTTTTGGGGAGCCCAATACCGGGTTGACACATGCCGGGAACAAAGATAAATGGGAGGCCCGGCAGGGATTGGCATTCATGGTAACTTTTCTGGGAATCGTGGTCTGTCCAAGAAAAGACAGTCACATAGACCTTGGCCTTGTAGGAATGTTGGATGTTTCCATCAAGAAGCCTACTAGCACAGTGTTTCCTTTGATTGTGGCGGAAATGTATCGAGCCTTATTCATGTGCCGAGAGGATATGAAATTTTTCCAGGGTTGCAATCTGTTGCTACAATTGTGGAAGCAAGAGAACCTTTGCCAGCGAACTGGGTACATGAACTATGGTTTGTCCGAGTTGAGTTGCATTAAAGAATTTGGAACCCGGGTAACAGGTATTGAGTTTCCCGAGGGCACTGAGGCTTGGTTGTCATGCTTGAGATCTTTGACTGTGGATAAAATTGAATGGGCTTTTGGATGGCTTCCCGCTACCGATGTTGTATACACATCAGCAGAAGTGCCTTATATTCTTTTGATGGGCGGTCGGAGTATCCAACCCTACGCCCCTTACCGAGTCCTGTGGCAGCTAGGAAGATTCCAAACCATCCACGGTGACGAAGATCTGAGTAAACAAGTCATCGAATTAGCCCCAAAAGCTACATTCCCAGAAGGAAAGATTCGCCAAATATAGAATGATTGCAGATACCTGGAGCCTAAGACCATAGTGCGAGATCGGGCTAGGGGCGAAGTAGACCCCAAATACTTGGTCTAGTTTGGCAAAAGATTTCAAATTCCTGAGAGGCCCGCCAAGAGGCCGTATGTACAACACTTCACCGACGAAGCTCAGTGCAATGGGATTGGTTAGCTAAAGAGAATGAATATAGGGCCTGATAGGAGCATTGAAAAAACAGGTTTAGGATCTCTGGTTTGAAAATAGCTTGCAAGCCACGGCCTATGAAGGTGACAAAAAGAATCTGATCCAAGAGAATGACGCCCTCAAGGCCCAAATCCAACAAATGAAAATAGATACTAAAAACCAAGAAAGAAGCTGGTCCGATGAGAGACTGATAAAAGGGCTGAAGAAACAAGTCATAGAATGCCGTGAAGAATTGGAGAAATCTGAAGGGAATATGTCAAAACTTCGGTCACAATGGGAAAAGAAGACACAGGAAAGAGCCCAGTTTGTATAATAAATGAAAAGGAAATATGAGGGAACCATTGCTAATATGAAGAGAAAAATGAACGCCTTTGAAGATAAGGCAGCCCAACATGACAAAGAATTTCAGGCTGAGAGGGAATAATGCTATGGGCTAATCGCCAAAATGGAAAAGGAAATAAAACTGTTGGAAGACCATCACTTCCATGACTCCCAGGTGCTAGAAGCTCGTAACCAACAGATAAGCTGACTACTCCAAGAAAAGCGCCGGATCAGGGAAAGATTCAGAGGCATTGCAAATTATATTGTCATGAAATGTCAGGCCGGTGAACAAATGGGTCGTACCACTTTCTTTTCTACAGTGATGATATTAGTTTTTCAGGTTATGAATGATTTGGAGCAGTTACAAAGGGTCTTGCACGTAGACCCGTGGCGATGCCGAATGACGCTCCGTGGGCCCCAGGATTTGAAGCTTTAATGTACTCTTGACCTAGTTTTAGTCATCGAGTCTATATTTTCTCATTTCAAGTCTGTTTTGTAATTTTCCTTTTAAGAATAATAAATAGTCTAGAACCTTTGTAAATGGAGTTTTATAATGAAAAATTTGAAAATCCCAAAAATTGTTTCCTTATTTTTGCATTTATTTGCATGAACTACACTCGGTCTGATTCATGTGGGGTCATGATATGTAGGCAATCTTCATAGGATTCAACCGTAACCCCAAAAATTAAAAAAAAAAAAGAAAAGAAAAAGGGGAAGAGAGAAAAAGAAAAGAAAAGAAAAACCCTAACAGAAAAACAAAAGAGGGAAGAAACTAAAAGAAGAACAAGAGAGGAAAAGAAACAAAGAGAGGAAAAAACAAGAAAAACAAAGAGTGGAAATCAAAAGAAAGAAAAATGGAAATGAAAAGTCAGGACGACACATGCAACCATTGCAAACAGGTAGACATTCGTATAACTGTATAGGTGCATCGCACCCCATTGTGCGATTCCGTATCTGTTATTTATCTCAAACTAACCGTTTATTGCGGTCAATTACAGCTTAGGTTTTTTAGAAATGCTGGTTGGTTTTTGGTAAGCAGGCATCACATTGGTATTTTACCAGATCAAAAGGAAGTACACTAATGTCGTCTGAAATGGCCTTGCCGGCAATTCTCGCCTCGGAAGATAGCCCAATTTCAGGCATCCCGGCCTCAGAGTCTGCAGCAGCCGAGGAAAACATGATGCTACGCCTTAGGGTCATGGAAATGTGGGATGCATGGGCAAAGGGAAAAGAGCCTCCGAGCGCCATCCCTGGATTCCCGGAGCTCCTTTCTAGATCAGTGGGTACTTCCACTATTCCCATTAGTTATCCAAACATCCTATTGGGAAAACCCACCATACCGGCCAATTTTGTTGGAGCACCTTCTGAGGTCCGCCCCCAGGAGTTCACATCCGGCTCAGTCCCCAATATCTTTATGGCTCCCCCATGTGCGGTTGCCACACAGCCCGCATTGCCTATACCCATATTTGATCCATCAACCATTACATTCCAAACGCGCAATTACCAAACTGAGCCTCCTCAATACCCCACCTACACATATCCTCAACCACCATTTGAGTTCAGACCCACACAAGATAAAACTCCCAAATCTCCTGAACAGGACGAGATAGTAAAAAGAATGAGGAGCCTTGAGCAGAGTTTAAAGAATATGCAAGGTTTGAGTGGGCAAAAAAGTATTTCTTACACAGACCTGCGCATGTTCCCTCACGTGAACCTACCCATGGGCATGGCGATCCAATTGCTCACCTAAAGAAGTATTGCAACCAACTGCGCGGAGCCAGCAGAAAAGAAGAGTTGTTGATGGCGTATTTCAGAGAAAGCTTAGTAGGCATTGCCTCAGAGTGGTATATGGACCAAGACGTCTCACGATGTCACATTTGGCATGATCTTGCCAGAGATTTTGTAAGGCAGTTTCAATAAGACATCGACATCGCACCGGACAGGAACTCCTTGGCAAATCTGAAGAACAAGCCTTCAGAAAGTTTCAGAGAATATGCTATTAAGTGGCGTGAAAGGCATCGAGGGTGAAAACTTCCATGGATGAAATAGAAATGGTCACTGTTTTCCTTCAGGCCTAAGAAGCAGATTACTTTCAAAAAATAATGTCGGCCATAGGCAAGCCTTTTGTGGAGGCAATCAAGATTGGCAAAATGGTAGAAAATGGTTTGAAAACGGGAAGGATTTTGAGTCAGTCGTCCATCAGAGCAACCTTCCAGGCCATCTAAGGTGGTTAGGAAGAGTCACAAGGGGCAAAAAAAAAGAACAAACCTCGATGGAAGCATCGGGTACAAGAAGACATCATGCTCCTAGGCCCATGTTCTCGGGAAGAACACCTCAACATTATTATTCTCACAAAGACATGCCTTACGATCCTCAACCATATGTGGTTATGAACGCTCAACCATTTGCACCACCCCAACAGCAGGCCAACAGGAACCAAGCTCCAAGAAACTAGCCTCCCCATAAAAACCACTATAACCCTCGCCCTCCTCAAAACAACTTCCATCCCCGTGAGCCACCCAGAAGGCAAACTTTTACATCAATTGGTGAGTCCTATTCCAGTCTGTTCCCAAAAGTTGTTTGGTTGGGTCTGTTGCAGCCCGTACCCCCGAACAGACAAAACCCTGAATCACCTTCCTACCAACGGGGTGCCCGGTGTGCTTATCATTCGGGGGCTGAGGGGCATGACACAAAGAATTGTTGGACTTTGAAGCGAGTTGTGGAATATTTGATAGTGCGAAGAAAAATAGTGTTTTGAGATGAGGATGTCCCTAATGTGACTAACAACCCATTACGGCCCACAACAACGGACCGATAATCGGGGTGATCTATGAGGATAAAGAATTTGACCGGCTTTAAAGGCCATAATTGCCATTGCTGACGCGGATAGAAAGCCAAGATCTTCCCCCAAGAAAGATGAAGGGGAGAAGAAGAACAAAACCATGCACCCTGAAGTTAAAAAGAAAGTTGAGGTTAAAACTTAGAGAACACCCGTCAAAGAAGCTGTCCTTTATGTCCCACGAGGTCATCCGGAAAATTAGTTGACTCTAAGTCCTCCAAAGAGATTCGAGTTGAACCGGACTACTCAGATGTACGTGCCCAAAGGAACCTATGTAATGCGGGGGCCAACTAATCTACCAAGGCTGAGTGAGCCCGTGGTGGTTGGTCGCGCACCTCAGAGGCCTATGACAGACCCCACTGCAGTCCCTTGGAATTATCATGAAATAGTGGTGACAAATAATGGCAAAGAAATCTCTGGAGAGACTCAAGAAAGTTACCCTGTGAAGAAATACTCTAACTTGGAAGAATTGAATAGCGCCACCAAGAAGCGATTCCCACCCAAGAAGCCAGTGAGCGCCGAAGAAGCGGAAGTTTTCTTTTGAAAGATGAAAATGGAAGACTATGAAGTAGTTGACTAGCTTCGGAAGTCCCCTGAACAAGTCTCCTTGCTATCCTTGCTGATGGAATCTCCTGAGCACCAGAAAGTACTAGCCAAAACTCTCAATGAGGCCTACGTGCTAGCTCAAACTTTCGTGGAACAAATAGAAAGGATGGCAGAAAGATTCTTCGCCGTCAATCAGATCACATTCAGTAGAAATGACTTGCCCTCAGAAGGAGCCACTCACAACAAAGCCCTGCATTTAACTATCAAATGTGAAGGTTATTATGTCAAAAGGGTAATGGTAGACAGAGGCTCTGGGGTGGACATATGCCCACTTTCAACATTACAGCGAATGGAAATCGGGACGGAGAGGATTCGTCCCGACAATGTATGTGTTCGAGCCTTCGATGGAATCAAAAGGGACACAATAAGAGAAATTGATCTGGTCTTGACTATTCGCCCAGTTGATTTCGAGGTAACCTATCAAGTGTTAGATATGAACACATCTTACAACTATCTCCTGGGAAGGCCATGGATTCATGCAGCGGGGGTTGTGCCTTCCACTCTTCATCAGATGATAAAATTTGAACATGAAGACCAAGAAATCATGGTCCATAGGGAAGATGAGCAGTCAATTTATCGCGATCCCTCTGTCCCCTGCCTCGAAGCTAGAGAGTGTAGCGAGCATATAGTCTATCATGCTTTCAAAATTGTGGTGGCTGATCAGCACGAAGAGGGAAAAACCTGTCCCCAACCTTTACTCTCCAATGCCTCAATCATGGTGGCTAGAGAGATGATACGACATGGATTCAAACCGAGGAAGGGACTCGGAAGGTCCTTGCAAGGGATAGCTGAGCTGATTGCTTTGCCCACTACGGAGAAATTCTTCGGGTTAGGCTTCCACCCAATGCCAGAGGATATAACATGGGCAAACCATAGAAAACATGAGGGATGGGCTTTTCCTCAACCACTGCCACACTTGTATGAAACATTCGTAAGGAAAAAGTACAATGAGGAGGAAGAAGATGAGGACTTCACAACTGAAGAAATCGAGGAAATATGTGGGGCAATGAGAACAATACTATATGAACCCCACATGGTTCAGCCAGGAGAAGGATCAAGCACCACTGAGGTGCTATACATGGGACCAGTCCAAGTTGCAAATTGGAAGGCTACGCCGTTTCCAATCAGGAGGGAGACCCGGTAGTCCTGTCTTGCCATTTTTTCTGCATCATGAGTTATCTCAGGGTGTAACTCGGATATTTTTATTTGGTGTTTTATTGTTCTAATTTTCCAAATGTAAACCCTGTTATCTTACAATTCCAAAGAAATGAAATTAATATTTCATCGTCTATGTTCCTGTATCCTTTATGATTTTTGTTTTTTTCTTTTTATTCATTTATTTCAGTTCTAATAATGCAACTTTAAATAACATGACATGCTCGTAAGCTTCGTGCCCCGATCTAAAGATGCCTCATAATTGTGAAATAATAAACCAAGAACTGAAGTACGACGAAGAAGAGGCTTTTATGGAAATCAATTGAGAACTGGAACATTTCAAAAATAAACCTAAGCCAAATCTAAATGATACTAATCCGGTTAACTTGGGTGGTCCCGATGAAATTAGGGAAACCAAAATAAGCGTCCATGCAAATGAGAAAACCTGGGATGCATTGATCCAACTTGTATTTGAATTCAAGGACGTGTTTGCTTAGTCATACGACGATATGCCAGAGCTGAGCATCGATTTGGTGGTACATAAGTTGCCTACTTACCCCAAGTTCCCTCTAGTCCAACAAAAACAGAGAAAATTGAAAACTGATATCAACATAAGATCAAAGAAGAGATCACAAAAAGTTGGGGGCGGGAGTAATCTGAGTGGTCCGGTACACCACATGGTTGGCCAATGTAGTTCTAGTACCAAAGAAAGATGGGAAAACCCGAGTGTGTGTGGATTACAGAGATTTGAACAAGGCAAGTCCCAAAGACAATTTCCCTTTGCCCAATATCCACATCCTTGTTGATAACTGCGCCAAACATGAGATACAGTCTTTCGTGGACTGCTACGCAGCATATCACCAGGTGTTGATGGATGAGGAGAACGCCGAGAAAATTGCCTTTACCACACCTTGGGGGACCTATTCCTACAGGGTTATGCCTTTCGGTTTTAAGGACGCTGGGGCAACGTATATGAGAGTCATGACACTATCTTCTACAACATGATGCATCAGAAAATAGAAATATATGTGGACGACGTGATTATCAAGTCCAAAACTTAGGATGATCATGTGCGGGACCTAAGAAAGTTCTTTGGAAGGCTGTGCAAGTACGATGTGAAATTGAACCTAGCCAAATGCGCATTCTGGGTCCCGCCGGGCAAACTCTGGGGTTCATACTTAGTCGGAGGGGTATTGAGCTAGATCCAACAAAGATAAAGTTCATTCAAGATCGACCTCCTCCAAAAACCAAGAAGGATGTAATGAGACCATTGGGGAGACTGAATTACATTAGTCGATTCATCGCTCAACTAACTTCCACATGCGAGCCCATATTCAAATTGCTAAAGAAAGATGCATCAATCAAATGGACGGATGATTGTCAAGGAGCTTTTGATAAGATTAAAGATTATCTGTCCAATCCACCAGTCTTGGTCCCGCCGGAACCAAGAAGTCCATTGTTTATATATATGACAGTCCTGGAGAACTCTTTTCGGGGCATTCTCCGGCAGCACAATATCACTGGAAAGAAAGAACAGGCCATATACTACCTGAGCAAGAGGTTTACCAGCTACGAGGCCAAATACACCTTGCTAGAAGGAACCTGCTGTGCCATAACTTGGGTCGCTCAGAAATTGAGGCATTACCTATAAGCCCACCCCACCTACCTCATAACCAGGCTAGATCCTCTGAAGTACATATTTCAAAAACTGATGCCTACGGGGAGGTTGGCAAAATGGTAAATCCTGCTCACCGAGTTCGACATAGTCTATGTATCTCGCACCACAATGAAGGCCCAGGAGTTAGCAGATCATTTAGCCGAGAACCCGGTTGATGATGAATACCAAACCCTGAATACTTATTTCCCAGACGAAGAGGTGAATTCGGTGGAGGTAATGTCTGAGGACACCACTTTTTGGAAAATGTTCTTCGATGTAGCGGTGAATGCAAAAGGTGTAGGAATTGGGGCAATCTTAATTTCACCCACCTATCAACACTACGCTGCCACGACTCGGCTTCGGTTTTTATGCACAAACAACATAGCCGAATATGAAGCTTGTAAGATGGGCATGATTATGTCTATCGACCAAGACGTCAAGGAACTATTGATCATTGAGGATTCAGATCTGATCATCCGGCAAGCCCAAGGGGAGTGGGAAACTCGAGATGTCAAACTCATCCCTTATCGACAGCATGTGGAGGATCTCAACAAACAGTTCAAGATGGTAGATTTCAGGTACATCCCTCGCTGTCACAATAAGCTAGCAGATGCACTTGCTACTTTGGCCTTGATGTTGCCTTATCCAGGAAACGCCTACATCGATTCCTTGGAAATCCAAATCAGGGACAGGCATGGTACTGTAATGCGGCCGAGGCAGAACCCAGCACTCAGCCATGGTATTATGATATTAAGAGATTTCTAAAAGCATAAAAATATCCCAAGCAAGCCATTGGAGATCAAAAACGAACCATTAGACGACATGCGAGTGGTTTCTTCTTGAGCGGTGATGTCTTGTATAAAAGGACCCCGGATCTCAATTTGTTAAGAAGTGTTGATGTAGAGAAAGCTGGAAGATTATGCATGAAGTACACATCGAAGTGTGCGAGCCCTATATGAACGGGTATGTGTTGGCAAAGAAAATACTCCGTGTGGGGTATTACTGGATAACCATGGAGAAAGATTGCTTCAGCTTTATTCGAAAATGTCATCAATGTCAGGTGCGCGGTGATTTGATTCATGCACCACTAACTGAACTGCATCCTATGTCAGCACCTTGGCCATTCGCTGCATGGGGCATGGACGTCATTGGACCAATTGAGCCAAAAGCCTCAAATGGACATAGATTCATATTGGTTGCTATTGACTACTTTACAAAGTAGGTTGAAGCAATTACTCTTAAGTCAGTCACCAAGAAAGCTGTGGTATATTTTGTGCACTCTAATCTTATTTGTCGTTTTGGCATCCCAGCCACTATCATCGCGGACAATACTGCAAACTTGAATAGCCGATTGATGGGGGAGATATGCGAACAATTCAAAATAATACATAGAAACTCCACTCCCTACCGGCCCAAAGCCAATGGTGCTGTCGAAGTAGCTAACATGAACATCAAGAAGATTCTGAGAATGATGATTCAAAGCTCCAGACAATGGAATGAAAAGCTGCCTTTTGCATTACTTGGATATTGCACCACGGTGCGCACATCGGTAGGAGCAACCCCATACTTATTGGTCTATGGAACTGAAGCTGTTATACCCACAGAGGTAGAAATCCCTTCACTCCGGATAATCGTTGAAGCAAAAATTGAGGATAGTGAGTGGGTCAAGACTCGGCTGGAACAGTTGTCATTAATTGATGAAAAACGAATGGCCGCGGTTTGTCATGGGCAGTTGTACTAACAAAGAATGGCCCACGCTAATAGCAAGAAAGTGCGCCCCAGGAATTTTGAGGTTGGAAAGCTTGTATTAAGGCGCATTCTCCCTCACCATCAGGAAGCTAAAGGAAAATTTGCTCCTAACTCGAAAGGCCCATACATTATCAAAAAGATATTGACGAAAGGAGCATTGTACCTGGGCGACGTCGAAGGGGATGATCCCGAAGCAGCAGTGAATGCAGACGTAGTGAAAAGGTACTACATCTAGACTCCCTGCAGCAATGATTCAGTCCGGTTGAGATGACGAAGGCTTTTCCTTCCCGCTACCCCAAACACTTCAATCTTTCTCAAACCCTTTTAAGCCGGTTACGTTTCTTTGACCACCCTCTTTGGAACCTGGAAATGCTATTCAAAAAAAGAAGAAAAATAGAAAAAAAGGGAAAAAAGAAAAAAAGAGAAGAAGAAAACAAAAAAAAGAAGAAAACAAAGAAAAGAAAAAACAAAAAAAGAGAAAACAAAAAACAAAATGAAAAAAGAGTGAGGAAAATGAAAAGACAAAACAAAATAGTTAGTACTCTGAAGAAAACTTCTAACGAGAATACTTGCGCTCTCTCTTAGACGATTCCTTGGTGAACTAGGGCTGCCATGGATGCGCAGCCCTCTACCCAGCTTCAAGCTGTGGGAGAGATGATTAAAAACAATAATTCATATGCAGCGATACTGGAAAACAAACAAACTAGACAAGTTCCGGCAAAAATCGAACTAAAACAGGTGGAATTCGTCCACGGTGAAGCTACGATCAAATTTACAATGGATGAAATACATGAATATGCTAAGGAGGAAGGGTTACATCAAGCTTTGGTGATTAAATTCTCATAGAATCAATATGATATGCAAGAAATTCGAAAACTGATGCCTAAACAACTTGGAACTCAAGGTCGCTGCCTCGTCGGATAGCTTGCAAGAAGACATGTTTTGATCAGGTTTGATAGATATGAAGAGTATGTTCTCGCTTCTGCAAAATCTGTTAATTACTTAGCAATTAACGGACAAGAATTACAGATGCAAATTTTTCCATGGACATTTAGTTTCAATCCTAAAGAGGAGACCTCCAAAGCTTTTGTGTGGATATCGTTTCCAAACCTGCCTCCTATGCTATTTGCGAAGCATTCATTGTTGTCTATTTCTTCAGCAGCAGGTAAACCATTAGCAATAGATAAAGCAACTCAAGCGAAGTCAAGACCTAGCACAGCTAGGGTTAAGGTTGAACTTGATCTTCTAGGTAATTTGTCGCAAAACTTGAGGATCAAATTTGTGGATGAAAAAACTGGTAAGGGGATCGAGCACATCCAGAAATTTGTCTATGATAATCTGCCCTTATATTGCACATGTTGCAAGCGTCAACGTCATGATGTAAATACATGTCGTTCGATCTCGACGAAGAACCGTGATAGTGGATTGAATTGTGATGTTGAGGAAGCTGATGGTCACTCGATTGTGGAAAAGTTTCAAGGAGATTTGAGACAGATGCTTAATAAAAAGAGATGACTTCATGGTGTAATTGAGGCAGTAACAACAGATGGACCAAAGGTAGCGACAACTGCTAATATCCCTGATAATTCGGGGATCTCAAAAAACGTTGCTATTGTACTTGTTGATCTTGCCTTAGATAGGATATCTCAAGATATGGCTGTAGAAGCAGGAAATATGGTACTAATAGTTCGAGGGAATGGCAGTGGTATAGTAACAGTAGTAGGAGGTGATCGACCTATTACTGCTACAGGTGAACAAGCTATTAATGCAGCAGGTTACAAAGCTAATATTGTGAATGATGAGGGGCATGAACTGTTAGATATATGGACTTATATCTACATACATATGAACAATATATGGATAAATTATATGTTATGTGCTATCTTTTGGTTTGGCCTATATAAGTGGTCTTATGGACATTATGTTAAGGGGGCCAATATATTGTCATAAAAAGTGTAGGACTAATGTGTAGATACGCAAAAGGGTAACCTTAGTTAATGATGTGCTAACTAAGGTTACATATATGTAACCATGGTTACATGCTTATGACTTTTGAGTTTCATAACTCATATGTTATAAGTGGGGGTTATGGTTCCCATAAGAATGCAAGACATTCTCTTCTTCCTCCACCCATTGAGAGAGAGAACCATTGTTGTCATGCATATCAAGTGGAAAACCATTCTCCATTTTTGGTCTTAGATAAATTCTTGTGAAAGCCAATACTTCAAGAAGGACAATCTTCAAGAAGAATCAAGGAGCTTTCAAAGCCAAACATTTGGACAATCATCAAGAAGGACTAAGGATTTTCACTTATGGATTTAGGTACGCTTCAGCTTATGTTTTTATTCCAAATAATTCAATATGAAGGCTATTATGTTTTAGTCGGATTTATAATCCTAACAATTGGTATCAGAGCCTCCTTCATATTTGGATTATTTGGAAGTTCATGAAATTCATGTTATATAAAGTTCATGTTTAAATTAAGATAGAATTTTGATTATGAAATTCTAGTACCATGATATAGCATGATTTCATGAATGTTATGTTGTTGATGAACTTTGGCGTTTCAATATCATGTTATCTCTATATGAATTGAAATATTGAAGTTTGCAAAATTTTGGTTGTTGAACAACAAGAAACTTAAACAAGGAATTGTTGCTACAAATTACCTTCAGTGACGGCAACTTCAGTTTCCAGTTTCAATACACAGTCGCCACTAATACATTTAGCGGCGACTTTTATGGGTTTAGTGGCAGCGTTCGTCGCTGCAAAAGGTCCTGGAATAATTTTTAAAGTTCACCAAAATTTTGCAAAACAGTAACCGAGAATAATCGATTAATTTTTTAAAATAGTCGATTATTGCATTTTGTTCATCAAAAATTTTTGAAACATAACCTGAGGATAATCGATTATTGTTAAAATAATCGATTATCTGGAGTTTTTTCAGCAAAATTGGAAATTCCAGAGAGCCAAGATAATCGATTATCCTATTAGGATAATCGATTATCCTAGTTTTTCAGCAAAATTTGAGATTCCAGAAGGCCCAGATAATCGATTATCAGGCTCAGATAATCGATTATCTGGCAATAAATTGTAGAAACGTTTTGTTTTCTGGCTGTTTAATGAGGACATAATGTAAGAAACGTTTTTCGTAATTAATGAAACGTTTTAAGTATTAAGTTTTCTGATTTTTTAATTGTACATTAATAATTGTCAATTAATATTCAGTTTTTTAAATTATTAATCTTTTATACATTAATATTCAGTTTTTAATATTAATTGTTTTTTAGTCCATCATGCTTCAGATTTTGGTATTATCCAATTAAGACTAAAACAATTAATATTCAGATGTTACATGTCAAAACATGTAAGATCCAATATATGGCTTAAGGAACTATATGATTTAGCATATGATATTTTAAATTAGTCAATTGAAGCATTATGTTGCCAAAGTAACCTCTTTTGTGTAGATTGATTAATCTTGAAATATAAGATGACTGTGGATGTTAGTCTTCCATGCGTTTAACACTGGCCCAAAGGAAGGTTGTTATTTGGCAGGAATTCGAACATGCTTGTGGTGATAAATATGTGACAATTATTTGGTTTTCCATGTGAATATTAAGTCGGCCCAAAGGAAGGCTTGATATTTGACAGGAGTTTGTCGTCAATATTTGATCACTACACCAAGAGTACCACTTACAAGTTGATTTTCTGTCCAAAGACTAAAATCAATGTTGTGCTAGGTATCTTGTAATGGGATTTGCCTATTTTGAATCTGTAAACTAAAGGTAAAGTTCAAGTAATTGTAAGCATGTATTAAGTTATCCTTGTTCTATTTTCGGTGAATTCTTCAGCTGCTTCGATATCTGCTAATATAAACAGCATCCCTGTGCTTAACGGCACAAACTTTAAGGAATGGAAAGAGAACATTATGATCATTCTCGGTTGCATGGATCTAGACCTTGCACTTCGGATTGAGCAACCTGCTTCTCTTGAGGATACATCTTCTTCTGATGAAAAGAAGGAGATGGAGAAGTGGGAACGCTCAAATCGCATGAGTCTAATGATCATGAAACGTGCAATTCCAGAATCATTCAGGGGCACTATGAATGATGAAAGTAATGCCAAATTTTTCCTTGAAAACCTTGAAAAGCGTTATGCACAAAACGAAAAGGCGAAAACAAGTACTCTTTTGAGTAAACTTGTTTCCATGAGGTATAAAGGCAAGGGAAACATAAGGGAGTACATTTTGGAAATGTCTCATCTTGCTTCGAAACTTAAGTCACTCAAGCTAGAATTACCTGAGGAACTGCTTGTGTAATTAGTTTTGATATCTCTTCCTGCACACTTTAATCAGTTTAAGGTCAGTTACAACTGCCTTAAGGAGAAATGGACTCTTAACGAGCTCATTTCACATTGTGTGCAAGAGGAGGAAAGGATAAAGCAAGATAAGACAGAAAGTGCTCATTTGGCATCCTCTTCTAAGGATACTAAGAAGAGGAAAGGTAAGGAAGTTGCGGTTGCAAGGCCCCAGAAAAAGCAAAATAAGGAACCTAAGGTTGAAACTTCAGAATCAGGTTGCTTTTTCTGTAAGGGGACTAATCATGTGAAGAAAGATTGTACCAAGTACCACGCTTGGCGTGCGAAAAAAGGTACATCTCTATCTCTTGTTTATTCTGAAGTTAATTTAATTTCGGTACCTAAGGATACTTGGTGGATAGATTCGGCTGCTACTACTCACATAAGTATATCTATGCAGGGTTGCCTGAATTGCCGAAAACCAAATGATGGTGAAAGATACATCTATGTGGGTGACGGTAAGAAGGTGCAAGTTGAGGCTATTGGCAAATTTAGGCTGTTATTTAAGACTGGTTTTTATTTAGATTTGAATGAGACATTTGTTGTACCGTCTTTTAGACGGAATTTAATTTCTGTTCCCAAATTGGACATATCCGGTTATACATGTTCATTTGGTGACAATAAAGTTAGTCTCTTTCAAAATTCAAATCTTATCGGTACTGGTCTTTTATCAACATATGATATCTTATGTTTGGTTGATATAATAACCTCACATAATGACACCTTGCATACAAGTTCAAGTAGTACCAAAAGAAAATTAACTAATGAGAATTCTATATCACTCTGGCACAAACGTTTGGGTCACATATCCATTCAAAGAATTCAGAAACTCGTGTCAGATGGAATTCTTGATTCTCTTGATTCCTCAAATTCGGATATTTGTGTTGAGTGTATCAAGGGTAAACAAACAAACAAGACGAGATTAGGTGCTAAGAGAGCTTCGGACGTCTTAGAATTGATACATACGGATATTTGTGGGCCATTCCCTACTCCTTGTAGGAATGGTCAACAATACTTTATCACATTCATAGACGATTACTCTCGTTATTGGTACCTATATCTTATTCATGAAAAGTCCCAATCCATAGACGTGTTCAAATCATATAAGGCTGAAGTTGAAAATCAACTAAGCAAAAGGATTAAATCCGTTAGATCTGACCGTGGTGGTGAATACTATGGCAGATATGATGGTTCAGGTGAACAACGCCCAGGGCCATTTGCTAAATTCCTAGATGAGTGTGGGATCATCCCTCAGTATACTATGCCAGGCAGTCCTACGATAAATAGTGTAGCTGAGAGACGAAATCGGACCCTTAAGGATATGGTAAGAAGTATGATTTGTCGTACTACTTTTCCAGACTCACTCTGGGGTGAAGCATTAAAAACCGCAGCTTATATTCTTAATAGAGTTCCAACTAAAGCTACAATCAAAACCCCATATGAACTTTGGACTGGGCATAAACCCAGTATTAAGCACTTACACATTTGGGGTTGTCCAGCTGAGGCAAGGCCTTATAGGCCGAATGAAAAGAAACTGGATGCTAAAACGGTTAGTAGCTATTTTGTTGGATACTCTAAAAGATCCAGGGGGTTTAAGTTTTATGATCCCACTTCTAGAACTATTTTTGAGACGGGTAATGCTAGGTTTTTTGAGGATATTGAGTTTGGGGGGTGGGGAGATAAAGTTGTTAGAGATTTTGTCTTTGAGGAAGAACATGTGTCTTTCCCTCAAGTTGTTGATCTTGGTCAGGGTGTTCTCATTCCTGACACGGATCACGCAACTCCACTTCAAGACAATATCGAAAATCTCCCCAATCAAGTTCCTGATATTACTAATGAAAATCAAACTCAACAACCTTAAGAAACTGAAGTGCCATTAAGGAGATCCACTAGAGAGAGGAGAAATGCAATTTCGGATGATTATGTTGTGTTTCTCCAAGAACAAGAATGTGACATTGGACTTGAGGAAGATGATCCAATCAACTTCCGACAAGTCATTAAGGGTTCTAACTCTCAAAAGTGGATTGATGCCATGAATGATGAGATGAAGTCTATGAGCGATAATGACGTTTGGGAGCTTGTTACATTGCCTGAAGGTATTAAACCAATTGGTTGTAAATGGATTTTTAAAACCAAAATGGATTCAGGGGGCAATGTTATTAAGCATAAAGCTCGTCTTGTCGCAAAAGGCTACACTCTAAAGGAAGGCATTGATTATAAAAAGACTTTCTCTCCAGTTTCATCGAAAAATTCTTTCAGGACTATAATGGCACTAGTAGCACATTTTGATCTTGAACTTCATCAGATGGATGTTAAGACAGCGTTTCTCAATGGTGACATTGAGGAAACAATTTATATGGTGCAACCTGAAAACTTTGTTTCGGAAGAATCAAAGAAAAGGGTTTGCAAATTAAAGAAATCCATCTATGGGCTCAAGCAGGCTTCCCGTCAATGGTATTATAAGTTTCATGCAGTCATTACATCTTTTGGTTTTGAACCGAATATTGCTGATGACTGTATATACCATAAGTTCAGTGGGAGTAAGTATATTTTTCTGGTTTTATATGTCGATGACATACTGCTTGCCTGTAATGATATAGCATTATTGCATAAAACTAAGAAATTTCTTTCAAAGAAATTTGAAATGAAAGATCTTGGTGATGCCTCTTTTGTATTAAGAATTCAGATACATCGAGATCGCTCAAAAGGTGTTCTCGGTCTGTCACAAAAGGGCTATATCGATAAGGTTCTTAAAAGATTTGGCATGCAGGATTGTAAACCAGGCAACACCCCTGTTGCTAAGGGAGACAAGTTTAGTCTCAAACAGTGCCCAAATAATAATTATGAAACTTCGGAAATGCAGAAGACACCTTATGCTTCGGCTGTAGGTAGTCTGATGTATGCTCAGGTATTTACACGACCTGATATAGCATACATTGTTGGGATGTTAGGCAGATATCAAAGCAATCCGGGAATGGACCATAGGAAGGCAGCCAAAAGGGTCATGAGGTACATATAGAGAACAAAGGATTACATGCTTACATATCGGAGATCGGACCAGCTTGAGATCATCGATTATACCGACTCCGATTTTGCTAGATGTCAGGATAGTCTGACAGTCCTTTATGCTAATAACAACAGTAGTTGACGAAAGCAAAACATATGGACGTCAAATTTCGGGTTGTTAAAGAAAGAGTACAGAATGGACAATTGTGCATAGAGCACATAAGTACAAACTCCATGCTTGCGGATCCGCCTACTAAGGGATTGACACCAAAAGTATTTCATGTGCATATTGCTTGTATGTGTGTCAAATCAGTTAAGGATTATGAATTTTAGTAGGAGTTTGTATTATACAATTATGTATTGTCCATTACATTCAGTAATTCAGTTTAAGGTTATATCTGCAGATATTCAGTCTTAAAGTTTTTGTACTCTTAAGGTTTATGGTTGATCTCAATAAAGAGAACCAGTTGGAAATAGACATACTATTTCAGACCACACTTTATGTTATTTCCATGCTACACACCTACACTTGATTCATGTCGTTGGTTATATTGATATACGTGATCTATGTTGGTTCTAGTTACGCAAGAGTAACTAAGAGCTCTTAGTTCCTATGTTGGTATGATTGATGGACCGGATTGTTCATGACAATTTTATTATGATAGCAATTCTGAGCTCATAAGGTTATAATGTAACATATAATGCTAAGGTTTGTACATATGTATGAATATCTCATCCAAGTGGGAGATTGTTAGATATATGGACTTATATCTACATACATATGAACAATATATGGATAAATTATATGTTATGTGCTATCTTTTGGTTTGGCCTATATAAGTGGTCTTATGGACATTATGTTAAGAGGGCCAATATATTGTCATATAAAGTGTAGGACTAATGTGTAGATACCTAAAAGGGTAACCTTAGTTAATGATGGGCTAACTAAGGTTACATATATGTAACCATTGTTACATGCTTATGACTTTTGAGTTTCATAACTCATATGTTATAAGTGGGGGTTATGGTTCCCATAAGAATGCAAGACATTCTTTTCTTCTTCCACCCATTGAGAGAGAGAACCATTGTTGTCTTGCATATCAAGTGGAAAACCATTCTCCATTTTTGGTCTTAGATAAATTCTTGTGAAAGCCAATACTTCAAGGACAATCTTCAAGAAGGATCAAGGAGCTTTCAAAGCCAATTTGGACAATCATTAAGAAGGACAAAGGATTTCCACTTATGGATTCAGGTATGCTTCCGCTTATGTTGTTATTCCAAATAATTCGATATGAAGGCTATTATGTTTTAGTCGGATTTATAATCCTAACATGAACATGTAGGTGTTGAGGCTTTGGAGGGTGGAGATGCTACAACTTCTAAAGCTATGAATGTGAAAATTTCAGATGGATGTGTGCAGGCTAGTACTAAAGCTGTGAAGCCTGTTGTTGCTCTGAAATATTCTGTTGATCGAGCAGTATTTGATCCTAAGGATAAAATTGCTGGGCAATTGGAGGTAGCTGCTGCACAAAAATCTGATGGTCAAGGTGTAAAAAATACAAAAGCTGGACACTGGTCTGTGGTGCATCGATGACATCCATATCCAAACCAAAAGAATGACCCTGCTCCTACAAATCTGGTAAGTGCACCAAAGGACGTTAGTATCGATGCGTTGGTGAATGAATTTGGTGTGGATAGAAATCAGATAGTAGCAACAACTTCTACAGATAATGGACAGGAGGATGTTGAGGGGATTTTGCAACATAAAGAGGTAAGGGAAAGTCCAAAAAATAGGCAGGATATGTCTCCAAACAGTGCAAAAAACCAGCAAATTGTTCCAGTTGGGGATACCAAGGGAGTTGCATCTACTGAAGCATCACCAACATTACATATAGCATATCCAGATATAGCTAAAATGGTTAAGGAGTCCCAGGCTGCTATGTTGATGCATACTACTCTAAAGATCAAGGCTACATTTGTTCAACAAGTAGAGAAAAGTGTGGCTGCAATATCTCAAGAAAATTCTACTAATAAAATGCTTATTTCTACGGAACAACAATCTGTGACGAGTGAATTTGTGCTTACTCGCAACACATGGGGCTGATAGATATGAACACGAGAAAGACATTGATTTTGAGAACCTGGGTGATTTTGAGGAGGAAGTAGATCATAGTTCCTATACTTCAAATGAAGGGGCAGTGGAGGTGCACAAGGAGCAAGTTTCAAGCTCGTCTCAAATAGTGCAAATCAAGAAAGGTTTGAGTCCTAATACTGCTATTTTTGTACCTGTCGGTCAGCAACAAAAGCTTAATAATCCAGTAGTTTCGAAGGAGATCAAAATTTCTTCGATGCACAAGGTAGTAGCTACTTGAAGTAACAATGCAATGGCTGCAAAATACAATTTGACACCTACCAATACACTCCATACTCTTGTTTCTTATGATATAGATACAAGCAGTCTACTACAACAGCAATATCACAATGCAAGCACTTCAGGCGCGATTTCAAATATGGCTTTGATTTCAGACCAAGACCGGGCACTATTGGATACTTTGGATAGTCCAAAGCCTCATAGATGTGCATACTCAATGGGGTCAAAAACGACTTCACAAAAGATGAAAGTTTCAGTGGCAAAGAGACAGGAACTATGTAGTGTAAATAAGAGCCATCAACCATTATGGATGGTCATACAAGAAGAAGAAAATCAAAAACTAGAGGCCAACTTACGTGTTGCTATTTCTGATGAAGCTAAAGAAGATGAATTGATTGAATCTTATCCGAAAGAGGCAGTTACAAGTGGAGATTTCTCTCCTAAGCATAGTAAAAAGAAGGAGGTAAATCAAGGAACAACACTCAGGCAACTCCCAATGAGAGCTGCAAAGCAAAACGGGGTTGCCCCCTCCACATCTACGAGGTCCAATAGATCATGAAGAATTTTGAAGATAGTTATAGAGGATTTTTAGAAACTTAAAATTAAAGAACTCACATGTTTGATAAATGAGGGGCAATATACTAATTACTACCTTTATTTAGTATATCATTTTCAAAGCATTATCACATGTAATAGTGTCATAAAGTGTGTTATAAACTCTATGACGATCATAGAGTACTTAGTACTTGCAAGTTCCTATTTTTTACGCTCCTGCTAGAAGATAAGGTTTTCCATGCCTCTATAGGAATTGTAAGGTAAGGCCATGCCCCCTTACATATACTCTTCCTATGTGGTTCGTTTTCTTATTATTAATAAAACTAGCCCTAGGCACCTGACTAGTGAATTTGCATTAAAAAAAATAAAATAGTTTAGGGAAACCTTCCTGAACTGTGTCTGACTTGATTCCAAAAGGATATGTAGGCAGCCTCTCACTGGGGTTCAGTCACATCAAAATAAAAATCTCAATTCCCTAAAATTGAAAACTGGGGCAGATGATATAATCGTTTGGCCATGGGCCTGCCAAAACGGTTCCAAAGTTGTAGTTCCGCCCTAAATCCTTTTACCAAAAACCTTTTCCAAGTCCATCCGATCAATTGGCAAAGGCAGGGAACCGAAAAATGTCACTGTTGGAATCTAATACAATTCAAATTGAGAGAAATAAAATGAGAGTCTTATTTGTGAAAACCTTCAGGAACCATAAGGTGATGGTAAGTAAATAAATTGAAAATGACAGAGTCCGCTTAGTGAAAACTCATAAAGAGCACTATCAGGTGACGGTGAGAAGAGAAATGAGAGAGGTCGATTGGCGAAAACTCGCAGAGGGCGCTGTCGGCCGAAAAGAAGGTAGCTCACCATTAAAAGAGTCCTGTCATGGTTCCCTGGTTTAAAAATGTGGAAATGCGGTTCACGAGAAGCTGGAAATTTTTTCTGGGTTGGGCATCCAGTCCGAGAAGCATTTCATGTTCATTTGAAGTCAGCATGCACCTCCAGATAAGTCATTCTCTTTCCCTGAAAAGGACGCTTCTCTTTAACCTCATATGATTGCTTCTGTATACTTCTTCCATGAATCCTTTTCGGTTTAACTCTGATTCCCTGACTATTAAAAAAGAAAAGGTAGCAGGGCTGGTTTCACAGGGCTCGCCTAGAAAGGGCCAAAGAAAACACCCAGTCTCAACGGGCGCATCTAGCAAATCCTGACTGGCCATGACGGCGGATGGTTTGAAAAGAAATAAAATCAAAGTAAAAATGCCCACAAAGGCAAAATGAAGTCAGAAAGGTCGAGTCCCGGTGGACCAATTGTCTCGACAAAGTTTCAAAAGTCAAGGTACCAAAAGGTTCTGAAATGGAAGTTGGGTAAAGAAATCATGACTGAAAGGCCTACGAAGGTGAAATAAATCTGAAAGATGAGTTCCCACAACCAACCAACAAGGCAAAGTCTTGAAAGTTAAAGGTCTTTTTAATAGAAACGAGGCCGAGATCAAGCAATCAAGTCCACAAAACCAACCACCGTTTCAAACTAACAATCGTGCTTTGTTTGAAAATCTGAAATAGGTGTAATCCAAAGAAATTGAGTAGATAGCAGATGCAACTAATGGAAACGCGCAGGAGCTAGGAACAACTTTGCTACAATGATCAACCAAAAGAGAAAAGTTCTCTTCAAATCCTTTCCCTCAGTTTTAATAAAAGAAAGAAGAAAAGGAGAATCACAAATATCATGGTAGCAAAGGACCCCCAATCCTTAACTCCATTCCTTCAAACTCAGGAGATTTTTCTTCCATCACAAAAAGACATAACCCAGGAGCCTTTTTCTTCCTATCCCGGCATAACCCATGGATCCCCTGGCATAACCCATGAGTTTTTTTCTTCTATCATGGCATAACACATAGATCTCCCTAGCATAACTCACGAATCTTTTTCATTTCATCCCGGCATAACCCATGAATTTTCCTGTTCATCCCCAGCAGGGACTCTTTATTCCTATCCCGGCATAACCCGTGGATCCTCCTTTTATCCCCGGCAGGGACCCTTTTTCTTTCCCGGCATAAACCGACCATCTGCTAGCATAACTTGGCAGTATTTTCAAAAGATAAACAATCATGACCTTTATTGTTTTCAATAAAGAAATAGCTTAGATTTGTGTTGCAAATAACTCACGAAATTTTCCTAGTGAAAACTGGGTCAGAAAATTTTACCTCAAGGCGCAGGATTCCAGATGACAGGAAGAGCGAATTTCAATCTAGAAGAAAAGAACAAAAAAGAAGTGAACTCAGAGTGTTTGAAAAAGAAAAGATGCGGACTTCTCAAATTTGATTCAAAATCACAAGTTTCGCATGTCTCGCTTTTCTTCAATGCTGAAGAAAGAACCAGCATCTATAGCTTACGAGTATCAAGATTCAGGTCGGGGTTCACAGCAAAATCAGCTAAGACTTAAGATCAAGCTTCAAGAAATTTATAGATTGGAATCTTGTAACTCATAGTTGATAGGCATATCTAGTTTAGCTTTTGATTTTCCTTTTGGTGTAATAAGGAGGTCAACAAGCAGTAGTAGCAGCATTAGTAGTGAAATCACAGCTCCTGGTAGTTCCAACTACCAAACTTTCAAGAACTACACTGACCTGATTCATTTTTAGCCAAGGATATGTAGGCAACCTTTGAAGTAGGGTTCGGTTAGACAGTTTACAAAAATGCTTCTCCTGGAGTGTTGAGCAAGCAAAAATCCCTCATGTTTCTCATTTATCTTTGGCCAAAAAACCTTCGTGTTTCCGGGCAAAGAGGAGCAGCTGTGAGCACGATTTTTTCTGCGCTTAATTACTCATATAGAATTCATTAAAATTAGAATTTTTTTCTTTTATTATTTGAATTTTAGGGAATTAATTGGATGATTTTGTGTTTGTTTGCATTTTGTGCATTTTTAATTGATATAATTCATAAAAATACAAAAATAGCACATTTGCATTTAGGACCCAATTTTATATTTTTCTTAGGTTTATTAGTTAATTAACATTGCAAAAATAACAAAAATTAGCTCTTTTGCATTTTTACTTTTAATCTTCGAATTTTGTTATAGTTTTCTTTTAAAATTAGGATTTAATCAATTTTGAGGAAATAAGTAGATTAATTTTAGGTTTCAATCAAGTTTTAATTAATTTAGCATTTAAAATAATAAAAATAAAAGAAAATAGTTAAAACTTAGTCTTCTTAATAAAAGACTCGAATTGGCCCATTTTTTGCTCACATATCCCAGCCCAAGCCCAAAAAATCCCCTCTCAGACTTGTCTTAGGCCCAGCCCAAACCTAAAGCCGGTCCAGCTCCCCAGCCATCGAAACGACGTCATTTTGATTTAAACAAATCATAGTCGTCCATCCCTTTGATCCTACAGTGTCCAAGCCTATGGTGTAACATATATATAACTATTCCATCACCCCCACCCACAAAACCTCATATCCTCTAACACTAACAGTGCCGATGTAATACCGTCGCCAGCCACCGTCCCTCCGCCGTCCACCGCCGGTCGAAAATCGCCTCCGCCGGTGGCGATACTCCGATGACCGCCAAAAAAGCACCATATCACCCTCTCAATCTCCTCTCTTCATCCCCGCTATCAGCATCCTTTGAAGATTGACCAATCTCGCTCGAACTTTGATTTGAAACCATGGCTGCTCCGCCACCCACGGCGGCACCGACATCAATCACTTCCCAATTAACACCCTTTTACCAGCCCAATAGCTTCATTTCAAAGAATTAAGCTAAGTCTTCTAATTCCTTTCTTTTAATTTTAATTTTAATTATCTCTTCGTTTCACCTCTGCAAGTTAATTTGAGTCTAGATGGTTTAGGTTGAATTTACAACACTGCATTCATTTGTTGTTAGCCAAGTAATTTAATCTGTTAGTTCAAGTTTTCATGTTAATGTAGATGAGTTTAAATTGATTCAAATTCAAGTTGTGTTACTCTCTTATGGTTGAATTGATATTTGTGTAGAAACCTTTCATTGTTAACTGATTCATGAGTCAAAATTGGTTGTATAGTTTGCTTACTGATTAGCCAAGCTTGTTGAGTTAAATGTCTGAGTATTCATTTAAGTTAAAAGGTTTAAATGCGATTGCATCTGATTAAGGGTTTCAAAAAACGTGGTCTAAAATCAAAGCAATGGGTAGAATTGAAATACCTTGGGATTTGAAAGGTAATAAGAGAATAGAATCTTAAAGGATATTAGCATAACAGGCATGGAACCTTCTCGTAGGGGTTCCCTTGTCAATTGTAGTGTTAGAAATTGGTTAACAAGTTATGAATTGAGGGACCTAGGTGCAATAAGAGCTGAAGTTTGCCCTAGTTTACTTGCCTATAAACAGATATGCTTCTTGGCCAAAGGGGGACGAAAAAAACCTTCCAGAAAAAATTCTTCTGAATTAGTCACAAGTGAAAGAGCATAAAATACAATATAGGAGATTTGATTTTAGGAAAAAAATTCTGAAAAATTGAAAACACAAAAAATAGGCAGAAAATATTGGTCTATTAGCATCAACTGCTTTTTGAAACTTGTCCAATTCAATTCCAGATTTCAAAAATGTAAAAATGATTTAAGTTAGGGTTATTTGAATCTATTTTGAGGCTGCTTGGATCCTAGTCTATTTGAGAAAGTTCCATTGTTTGCTTCTGGGTTTCGAGCTTGGTTTTATTGCTGCATCTGTTGAGTTGGATTTTTTGCTATTATTGCTTTCTACTGATATACTTATTGGTGTTTATCTGTTGTAACCAGGTACACATCATGCAATCTCCAAGTCGTGGACAGGAATTGAATTGCAGCACAGCTTTATTTCCTATTAATTTTTACATTAGTTCTTGCAATTTCGTGAAGTTCGGTAGACCTATTTGTAACTAAAATTAGACTGTTTTAAGCTGTTGATATTCGTTAGCCTAGTGAACATTTGTTTGACAATTAGTTTAACAATGAAGAAATTGACTCTAGATTACACCAAAATCCAAGCCTATCCCAAGTGGAGAATCTAAATAAAAAAATAATCTCATTTCGAATAATGTCACTTAAATTGGGAAAACTCTCTTATACATTTATCCTATGGAGTTGCCGTGTAAAAGGAGGTGTGACACATGAATCTGCAGGATGAGTTCGATTTGCATTGTTATAACTTTCAATGGGAGTTGGACTCCAGATTTCAAATACTTGGATCATGATACAAAACTTGTTCTACTTAATAAGAACATATCATTCAATACTTTCTTGAAGAAAATTAGTGAAGTTGAAAATATTGATTAAACCAGACATACACTAAAAGTATGATTTGATATCAAATGAAATATGAGCAAAGGAATTCTTGTAACTTTAGATGAAGAACTCAGTACGTGTATACATTTGCTTACAACTGATTCAGCCTATGAGAATTGCCTTTTCGTCATCGAAAAAATAGAACCTTCAGAATCTGCAACATTCAACCAATCTCCTACATATGCGATAGATTCAAAATCGTTTGTTGACTATCAATATGAAGTACAACAGCCAACAATGGAAGTAGACAATGGGCAACAACCTTCTAAAATTATAGCAGCTTCAGAATATATAATGTTATAGTGTGACGACCCAGTCGGTCGTCTTGAGAATTAATGCCCCGATCCCCTATTAACTGCTTTTCCCACGTTTATTTCTGCTAATTTGATTTGTCGGGACATTCGATTTTGAGTTTCGGAGAGTTTTGCGGCACTAAGTCCCTAATTGAGAGCTTAAGTATTGGAAAGTTTTCCATAGTTGGAACAGTGTGAAGATGGCCTCGGAATGAAATTTGACGGTTTCTTTAGCTTTGTTAAGTGATTTTGGGGTTAGGAGTGTGTTTGAATTGTGTTTTTTAGGTCAGTAGCTAATTTAGGCTTGAAATGCCGAAGTTTGAATTTTGGAAGTTTTTGGTCTGATAGTGATATTTTGATCCGAGGGTCAGAATGGAATTGTGAGAGTTGTTGTAGCTTCGTTACGTCCTTTGGGATGTGTGTGCGAAATTTCAGATCATTCAGACGTGGTTTGACGTGTTTCGGAGGTTTTTAAAATATTTAAGCTTGAACTTGATGTGAATTGGTGGATTTGATGTTGTTTAGGGTGTTTTAAGGATTGGAACAAGTTTGCATGAGATTTTAGGATGTGTTGGTACTTGTGGTTGAGGTTCTGGGGGCCTCGGGTGAGTTTCGGGTAGTCAATCTGACCATTTTTTATGTTGAAAAGTTGCAAAATTTCAATAGCTGCTGCAGATAATTTTAGCCTTCGCGATTGCGTATGGTCCATAGCGATCGCATACAAGGAATTTGGGTTTCCAGGATTTAGACCTTCACTTTCGCATAAGGGGTCTCGTGTATGCTGAAGATGAGGGGTCTATGCTTCCCTCTCGCAGGGGAAGGTCCGCGTTCACGTATAAGGAATTAGATCCTAGGCAGTTGCTCTTCACGTTCGCGTATCTGGGCCTGTGTTCGTGTAGCTCTGGGAATTAAAGCATCGCGTTCGCAACAGCATTATCGTGTTCTCATACCGTTATTTTTGGAAGTCGAAATTTAGTGCTTCGTGATCGAGAGTCTTGGGTCGCGATTGCGATGAAGAAAATATCAGAACTGGGCAAAAAATTTATAAACATTTCATCTACGATTTTTAGCCATTTTTCTCACCATAGCTGAGTATTTGAGAGTTATTTGAGGGAGATTAAAGAAGGATTCAAGGAGAATTGATTGGAGGTAAGATTTATCAACCTAAAACATGATTCTATTGTGAACTTAACCTAAAACTTCATGGAAACTTGGACAAAAATGGAAGAACTAGGGGTTGGAATTTTGAATATTTAATCTAGGATTTGAGGGGTCATTTAGATTCCAATTTTTGTGCTCTTATTATGTATAGACTCGTGAGAGTATGAGGTTTCCAAAAATATAAGTGACGTTGGGTCAAGCGGTGTTTTGGTTATTTTACCTAATTTCGCGTCTTAGCTTTGAATATAATAGTAGAATCAGTTGTTTGAGATGTTATTTATGATACGTAATCGATTTTACTAGATTTGGGCCATTTGGAGTCGGATACTAGTGACAAAGTCGTGATTTCTAGTTCATTTTGAGCCGGTTTGAGGTATGTAGCTTGTCTAACCTTATTTGGGGGGCCTTCCCCTTAGGCTATGATATTTGGTAATTGAATGTCTTGTACATGAGGTGACGAGCGCGTACTTAAGCTAATTGTCAAAAATTCGATTTTGCTTTAAGTATTTAAAACTGAGTTCCTTTCTTACATGCTTACTTTAATACTTGTAAAACTTTAGCCTGTTGTTAGTTAGAAGAGCATGTCTAGTTGACTTTAAATTGCCCATTTGTTAAATTGTCTTGGTTTCATTACGTGAAGTATGTTCGGCTTGGATTACTTGTTGCCTTAGGATGGAATTTCATTTTTGAACATCTCCTTGATGTTGTGTATTTACATTGGGACTAAGGATGTGAGATTCCAGTAGCTCCCCCTTCTCTGTTTACTTTAGGACTGCGGGTTCGATTCCCCATAGATCTCCCTGCACATTTTCTTTGGGACTGCAGGTTCGATTCTCGATAGATCCCCTTGCATATTTACTTTAGGACTACGGGTTAGATTCTCGATATATCCCCCTACATATTTACTTTGGGACTGTGGGTTTGATTCCTGATAGATTCCCCCTGCATATTTAAATTTGGGACTACAGACCGGGGTTCCTGTAGATCCCCGCATATTGGTAGTTGGACAGTACAGTATCCTAGGATATCCTTCGGATATATATACATATGATGAACTACGGGACGATATCTCGGGAGATCCACTAGAGAGTTGATGAAATGGACTACAGGACCATATCTTAGGAGATCCTTGTGTTACTATTAGTATTGAGCTGTTCTGATTTTTTGGTTTTACTCTGTTATTTGTATAATTATTGCAAGCTGGTATAACCTGTCTTATTTCATTGCCATTCTCATTTATATTATATTATTGAAGCTTATTATTATGTTTAACATCAGTACGGCCCTAACCTTCCTCGTCACTACCCGGCCGAGGTTGGGCTTGGCACTTACTAAGTAGCGTTGTGGTGTACTCATGCCCCTTATGCGCATGTTTTTCATGCGTACATCCAGGTACCACTGCCCAGGCATATTACCCTTGAGTCGAAGAGATCTAGCAGAGACTTCGAGGTACATATGCCGTGTCCACAGACCGAGGAGTTTCTATCTTTTTGCAGTTAGCCTTCCTTCTTACTGTTGTTTTAGACATTCTGGAGTTAGAGCAATGTACTACATTCTTTCAGCTTCTGTTGACGTGAGTTTCCAGGTTTCGGGATAGTGATGTTTTATACCTCAATACCACACAAGAGGGGGGTTATTTGTGTAGTACCCAATTTTTCGCTTAAACTACTTATGAAGGACCTGGTTCTTCTATGTGTTCCAACTACTACTGCTGCGAAATAATAAATACAAAAAATAAAGAACACAGAGACTTTACATGGAAAAAACTTGGCTCAAAAGGTGAAAAAACAACGACCTACTACTCAGTAGGATCCCAAACATCAACTAAAATCACTGAGCCAAAACAACATTTACAAAAGCTCTTTGTAAACCTAAGGATTAACTCTAATCCCATTGCAGCAACCAGCCTCTAACTGTTGCGACAACTTCAAGTTAACTCTAACTTGAATACTCAAAATACCTATTACAATTTCTTCTATGAAAGCTGAAAGGTACAAATAAAAACACCTATTACAATTGAACTAGAAATAAAGAAAGACACATAAAACTCTTTATGGAGCTGGTTCTTCAATCGGGTTCATGTAGCTTCAAATTTGCACACTTGAATCACATGCGAACTGCTTGCAAAATGCCTTGCTATTTGCTCTCAATTCACGTTTAAATTTTGGTGTTTTTGTGCAACACATTTAATGTGAGAACATCCTGCAATTTATAGAGTTAGTAGATGAAGAAATAACTAGAGTTCTGATGCAACTCGTCCTTGGTGGAAGAGTTCTAGCTGATTTCAACTTCTAACTCCTTCCCTATCTTGGATAGTGTTCTCTTTGATTAAGGACTCTTTCTCCTTATCAATTATGAAACCTTTTCAATCGGGAGATATTAAATACACCAAGTTAAGCTTATCTCCTTCACGTGCAACCCACATTCTCGAATCTGCCTGTTTTTGTGCACCTGAGTGATAGACCTGGTTCATCCTGAGTTCCTTTTACAGGAAATGTACATACCTGTAAAAGAGAACAAACTTACCTATTTATTAAGTTAGTAATCAGAGTTTGATTGAGACTGAATTGCTGATCCACCGTTAAATTTGAGTCCTAGACCAATACAAACTCCAACCCTTATCCTTGATCCAGATTGTGTTCTCTTCTCATAAGGAGACTTCTTCTCCTTATCCCGTATGCAATATTTTCGATCATTTCAGAAGATATTCAGTAGATATTGTTGCTTGATCCCTAAGACTTATCTTTTTCACGTGCATCTCATGTGCATAGGCCATAACAACTGTGTCTCCTAAGATGGACCTGGTCCATCATTGAGTTCATTTGTCATTCTTCAAAACTTCAACTGAACTTGGGCCAACAAATTCCCCCCCTTATTGATTATGACAAACTCTGTGCTTTTACTGATCAGAGAACCTGTTTCAACTCAGCTCAACATCAACACAATGTTAGTAACATTTTTCCTTTTTATCACTTATCATCAAGGACCAGGTATATTAGGTTATAAACATCACTATTCAAAGTGTAAACATCACTTGTCTAAAGCACAACCTTTTTCCCCCTTTGGGCATCATCGAAAAGTTGCATAAAAAATGTGAGATAACCAGATTTTAAAACTTACTCATGGCCACTGGGGCTACTTCAAAAGCAATCATGGATTAATCATCATATATCAAGCTAATAATTTTAACCAACAAGAAATATAAACAAACAGTTAGAGCAAAAACACTGAATTTCATTTATTATTGATAAGATTCTACCTTAAAACATAAGAAGAAATAAAAATACTGAAAACATGAGCAAAAGAAACAAAACGTCCTGAATTGAGTCACTGGTTGATCTACACCATGTTAGGAGTCTTAAGGCTTTGAAGAGGTAGGGTTGAGTTATTTGCTTGGAGACGTTTCAGCATGTCTTAAAATATTCCATCATTCTTCTCATTTTCCCTTGCAAGTTCAATTCAGAGATCATCTCTCTTAGATTCTACCTCAACCAATCGTGTTTTCACCCTTGGTATCTCAATATCCTTTGCTTTACTATCCTGTACCAAGACTCTGACTTTGCTATTAATGGGTGTCTTCTTAGATGAACCAGGTTCATTAAGCATGACATTGACTTCTTAATCGCAAGCAAGTAGAGTATTAACCCCAAAATGATCCTTTCTTGTACTAACCTCCCACTACTTCATAGGTACCTTGAAATGCGCAAGCACATTCATGAGAATGAAACCATAGGGAATATCAAGAGTTTTGGTGCTATTGATAACCCTATCAGTAGGTTCGCGAGGGTTTCCTGTTGAGATGGAATGGGTTCATCTATATATTTCAAGTTGAACCAGACCCACTTTCCCCTATTTTACTCACACTCTATTCAATTTCTCTAACTTCCTCTCCCCAAACAACCACTTAACCTGCGTCTTTGGTTAAACTCATAGGAGTGGGTGAAGAATCAACCACTCTTGTCCCCTTTCCCCTCATAGTACTCCTAGCACCCTTGCTCATTTTTTCATTTTTACCACCAACTTCTCCAAATTCTATAGTCTCAACACCTGCTATAGATCCTACAAATCTATTCTACAAATTTGCAGCAACTTTAGAAGTAGTCCCATGAGAAATTTTAGAATCAGAAGATACATGTTCAATTTCGGAAGAACCACTTTATTCCCCCTTAGTAGCAGACATAAATGATTCTTCAGATTTTTGTAATTCTTCTTCCCTTCTTGCTTTCAATTGCTTGTTTATTTTCTTGGTCTGCACTCCTTCAGCGACAATCTTACGAGCCATCATCTTTGCTCTACGTTTCTTAGAGATTGGTGTTTTAGAAGGTGTGGAAGTGGTTTCCTGTGGTGGTGATGAAGGATTTCCAAAAGTGTTTCACATATCTACGCTTGGGTATGGATGAGAAGAAAATTGGATTGTGTTTAGAAAATGAAAGAAGAATGAGAGTTTTTGACGGCTTGAGAGAGATGAGGTAAGGATTACACTAAAGCTGACCAATATACAAAGGAATACTTGATGGGATAACTATAGCTTTTCACACACTTAGAAGTTTAATCAAACTGAGATTCAGCGTTGGAGTATATCCCTAGAATATATGTACTTCCATTCTATTGGGACTCTTTTGAATGGGACTAGTTCACTTGTAACAGATAAGTCCAAAAAGAGTTTGATATTTGGTAGGACTATGTTCGTGATCCAAATACAGTTATTTCAAATTATGCAAAGTGTAGAATACATACCGTGTTTTCTTGATGAACTAGGTTCTTCACTGATAATTCTCTAGTGTAAGTCTAAATTTGCCAAAATAGATAAAATATCATTAGAGATTAATGAGTCATTTTAACACATGGCACAATAGTATACTATGGAAAGTATGAGAATGAGCAAGATTTAATCTAACTATACACAATTTACAGACTTTCTAACCAAATATATTTTATTTATTTTTTTCCGTTTAACCTTGAACTGGTCCTTTTAGGTGATCTTAATAATCCCTAATTCCAACTTGTTCCTCTCAAAGTGATCTCTACTTAAGCCTTTTGTGAAGATGTCAGCAATTTTCTTGTCAGTAGTAGAAAACTCCATAGTGATCAGGCCTTTCTCATAGTTGTCCCTCAAAAAATGGTGTCTAACATATATGTGCTTAGTTCTATTATGATGAACCGGATTGTTAGTCATACTAATAGTGCTAGTATTGTCAAAAAAATAGGGATGCAACCGACTTCAATACTAAAATCCATTAATTGTTGCTTGATCCAGAACAATTGAGCATAATCATGAAGCAGCAACAACATACTCAGCTTCAGCAGTAGATAAGGCCACTGAATTTTGCCTTTTAATATCCCATGACACAAGAAATGAACCAAAGAAGTGTTCCATATCTGAGGTGCTCTTCCTATCCACTAGGAAACCTACATAATTAGCTTCAGTATATCCCATTAGGTTAAAGTTACTAACTTTTGGATACTAAAGGTAAAGGTCGGTGGTGTCTTTCAAGTATCTCAATATTCTCTCTACATTAATCAAGTGGGACTCATTTGGATTTGCCTGAAATCGAGCACAAAAGCCTACACTACACACAATGTCAGGTCTGCTAGCGGTAAGATATAAAAGAGAACCAATCGTTTACCTATTAGACTTTTGATCAATAGATGAACCATGTTCATCTATATCTAATTTGGTGGATGTTGCAATAGGAGTGTCAATTTCTTTGGATGTTCCTTCCTGGTTTTGTTACTGAGGAATAGGTTCATGGACAGGTTCCCTCGAGGTTTGAGGATTAGTTATTGTCTAGTCAGTTCCCCCTGTCATGTTGCCCTGGGTGGAAGAACCTGTTCCATCACATGTTCCTTCTTCTAGTGCAGCTTCATCTTGGGCTGTGACTTAATTTAAACCTCTTTCCATCCCAATAGCTTCATCTTCATATGCCTATCTCTCAGAAAGAATGTTAGTTTCATCAACGCTACATGTATACACACATAGTTCTTTTGTTGTACACTTCATTTACTTTTCTATGTGAAGAATATACCAAGAATACTCCCTCATCACTTCTGGAATCAAACTTTACATAGGGAGTCTATGCCATTATTGTGCACAATGTACTTGCATCTAAATTCCCTAAGATAGGACATACTTAGTTTCTTCCTTTAAGTGAATCATAGGGAATCTTCTTAACAAGAGGTCTAATCATGCAAATATGATGTAGCATGCAAGAATTCAGCAAACTTAGCATTTTCAAATTCAGTTCCATGATCAGACCTAGTTGATGCAAGTTGATTACCTAGTTGTTTCTTATTTTATTTTTTATTTATTTTTTAATGCAATAAGCAAACATGTCGAATGCTTCAACTTTTGATGTCAAAAATAATGTCCAAATAAACCTAGAGTAATCATCTACAAGCACCATCATATATCTTTTACCACATCTGCTTAATGTTCTCATTGTACCACAGAGATCCACATGGACCAGTTCAATCGTTCTGGTGGTGCTTACCATTTTCTTGCTTTTGACAGAGGATCTTACCTTCTTTGCCCTTGCACAAGCCTCACAAATTTTATCTTCCTTGAACTTAATATTAGGCAGTCCTATCACCAAATCCTTGGAGACTAGTTTGTTGAGTTGACTTAGACTGGCATATCCAAGTCTCTTGTGCCAAAGGAGGGGATCATTGTCCAACACACTTAAGCAACTGAGTGCATTTTCTAAAAGTGTGGACAAATGTAAAATGTATATATTGTTTACTCTTTTTTCCTGCAAACAATCTTGTTAGTGGTAAGATTAATCATAAAACATTTTGTAGAGGTGAATGCTACCAAGTTACCTCTATCACACCATTGTGATTGTCTTATTAGGTAGTATTTTAGGCCATCTATCAGGTAGACATTCTCAATAGCGTGAGAATCATCCTTACCTACCTTTCAAACCCTAATGATCTAACCTTTCTTCCCATTTCCAAAGGAGACATCACCTCCTTTGAGGTCCTCAAGTGTAAGCAACTGGTTCTTACTTCCTGTCATATGCTTTGAGCAGCCACTATCCATGTACCATATTTGGCTGCTCCCCTTCACTTGGACCTACAAAAAGAAATTAGCGGTTAGTCTTAGGAATCCAAACCAATGTGGGTCCCTTTCTATAGGCAAAAGGGTGAGTCAGATTCGTTTTAGCCCAACCTGCAGCCTATTTTTCCCTTGAACAAATTCTTTATTCTTTTGACAAGCGTTTTTTTTTTGCAAAACATTCCGATTTATAGTGACAAGTTTTACCACAGTGTGTGCAAATTATGTTCTCAGGAACTGTGAGGTACTTGCTTTTGGGATCCCACTTATGTGCTGGGGTCTCGTATCCAATTCCTCTCTTATTGCTACTATGGTGTTCATGTAGCCATGAAAGTGCATCGGATGACCTATTCCATTTACAGGTTCTGTCTAGCTCGTGCTTAACCTTGTTTAGATCTTCCTTAAGGACTCTTATCTGCTCATCTCTTTTGTACAACTCATCTTTCATTTTTCCTACATTTTCTTCTAAAGTGAGTTGTGTGTGATCAGCTTTCTCTTTACCAGTTCCTAACTTCAATTTTAAATTTTCAAATCTAAGCTCTAGGACAGTGGTGTCAAGTTCATGAACCTGGTTCTTTAACTCAGCATTTTTACTTTCTCTTTCACTAGCCTAAGTTCCAGATTTTTGCACTTAGCTTTCACAATCACACACTCCTTAGACAGATGTTCCTTTTCATTGTTTAGATCTTCATATTCATCAATGAAATCTAGGAGTAAATCAGATAGCCTTTCTTTAGACAAAAAATTAATCTTGTCTTTCAGATGATTTATACTTAGCTCGGATTCCTCATCGCATTCTCCAATTGCCATAAGTGCTTCTTCATCTCCATTTTCACCCTCTGAGTCCTCATCTGGGCTTTCTCCCCAGGAAGAAACCATAACCTTTGTTGATCCTTTGTTCTTCTTGAGTTGAACCTGTTCATTCTTCTTATTCCTTCGTTCAACTCTTTCCTTCTTCCATTCAATTTCCCATTGAGGGAAGTTTCTAATGTGGTGATCAGTCTTCCCACAGTTGTAACACCCCTCATTGGTTTGTTTTTCAGGAACCCTTGGTTTGCTGTAGCTTCGACTTCTTGAAGGACCATTTCCTCTCATTAAGTACTTCTTGAATTCTTTTGTGATCATGGTCCTTTTATCCTCCTCTAGATCAGCACCTTTAGTGATTCTGAATGCCATGCTCCTTTCCTTCTTGGGTTCATCCATCTTCATGGTTTCCTTTCTAAGTTCATAGGCTGTGAGATTTCCAATTAGCTCGTCCAACTTAAGAGTCGAACTGTTCTTTGATTCCTAAATGGCAGTGATTTTGCTTTCCCAAGTGACTGGCAAAACCCTTGTCAAAATTTTCTCAACTTTGTCGTCTTCGAGAATAACCCTTCCAAGAGACTTAAGTTCATTTTCAGTGTGGTAAACCTTGTATACATCTCCTGATGGTTTCCCCTTCCTCCATGGTGAAATTCTCATATTGAGAATATAGCAATGTTCCTCTTGAACTCTTTACTTGAGGAGTTTCTTCATAAGCCACTTGTAAAATGTTCCATATTTCTTTGGTAGTGGTACATCTTTGAATTCTATCGTACTCGTCTTGACCAAGTCCACACACAAGCCATTTCTTGGCCTTTACATTCTATTCCCACTTCCTCAAGTCCTCAACATTACAGTCAGCTCTTATTTTTGGCACGTCTACTCCTTTAGCATTCTTCTTCATGGTAGCAAGGGGACCATCAGTGACAATGTCCCATAGCTGATAGTCTTCTCCGATAATGTGATCCTTATTCTGTTTTTCCACCAAGAGTAGTAGTGGACATTAAAGAGTGGAGGCCTATCAGTGGATTGGCCTTCCTAGTTTCCAGATAGTGCACTCATCTTGATATTTTACTAAGGTGTTACCCTCTTCAAGGATAACCTGCTCTGATACCAATTGATGTTTTATACGTCAATACCACACAAGAGGGGGGTGATTTGTGTGGTACCCAATTTTTTGCTTAAACTGATTATGAAGGATCCGGTTCTTCTATGTGTTCCAACTACTAGTGTTGCGAAATAATGAATACAGAAAATAAAGAACACAAACATTTTACGTGAAAAACATCTGGCTTAAAAGGTGAAGAAACCACGACCTACTACTCAGTAGGATTTTCCCAAACTTCTACTAAAATCACTGAGCCAAAACAGCATTTACAAAACCTCTTTGTAAACCTAAGGATTAACTTTAATCTCATTGCAGCAACTAGCCTCTAACTGTTGCGACAACTTTAAGTTAACTCTAACGTGAATACTCAAAATACCTATTACAATTACTTCTGTGAAAGCTGAAAGGTACAAATAAACCTACTACAATTGAACTACAAATAAAGAAAGACACACAAAACTCTTTATGGAGCAAGTTTTTCAATCTGGTTCATGTAGCTTCAGGTTTGCACACATGAATCACATGCGAACTACTTGCAAAATACCTTGCTATTTTGCTCTCAATTCACGTTTAACTTCTGCATTTTTGTACAAAACTTTTAATGTGGGAATATCTTGCAATTTATAGAGTTGGTAGATGAAGAAATAACTATAGTTGTGATGAACCTCTTCCTTTGTGGAAGAGTTCTAGTTGATTTCAAATTCTAACTCCTTCCGTATCTTGGATAGTGTTCTCTTTGATTAAGGAATCCTTCTCCTTATTAATTATGCAACTTTTTCGATCAGGAGATATTAAATACACCAAGTTAAGCTTATCTCTTTCATGTGCAACACACATGCTCGAATCTCCCTGTTTTTGTGCACCTGAGTTATGGACCTGGTTCATCCTGGGTTCCTTTTACAGGAAATGTGCATACTTATAAAAGAGAACAAACTTAGCTATTTATTAAGTTAGTAATCAGAGTTTGATTGAGACTCAATTGTTGATCCTCCATCGAATTTGAGTCCTAGACCAATACAAACTCCAACCTGTATCCTTGATCTGGATTGTGTTCTCTTCTCATAAGGAAACTTCTTCTCCTTATATCATATGCAATCTTTTCGATCAGTTCAGAAGATATTGTTGCTTGATCCCTAAGATTTATCTTCTTCATGTCTATTTCATGTGCATAGGCCATAACAATCGTGTCTCCTAAGATGGACCTGGTCTATTATTGAGTTCATTTGTCATTCTTCAAAACTTCAACTGAACTTGGGCCAACAGATAGTATTGTATGAGTTTTGATATATTGTGTTGTATGTGTCGAGTGGTATTTTTGCATTTTGTTTTCATCTTGTTAAATCTCAGTTTTGAGTTATAATTTCTGCAAGTTATCTGTTTTTGCATTGTTAGGCTTACCTAGTCGAAAAGACTAGGTACCGTCACGACATGTTCACGGAGGGCGAACTGGGGTCATGACTTGCAGCAATTACCCCCTCCTCCAATAAATTCACACCAGTTTGTCGATGCCCAAGAAGAAGAAGGACAACTAATAATGCAAATTGATAACCAACACACAATCCAACAAAGCTTTTTGTTACCTTCCGAAATGATAAGCAACATTGAAGTTGAAGTAAACATGGAGCTTATACCGATAAAATCAGATAGAATTGAAGAAATTGCTGAAAGTTCTTGTGCTTCTCAGAAATAAAGAAAAACAGTGATGAGAGAACAAATCTCCACTATGTAAAATACTTAGGAACGATGCATTTCTTTATGAAATAAGAGTTGGATCAATCTTTGAGAACAAACAAAACATGGATAACTTTTTCTGCAGCTTGGAGATAAACTAAAAAGTTGAATTCACTGTTGTTAGATCATGTTCGAGATACTAGTTGAAATGCATCATGGAAAATTTTGGTTGGAATGTACGTGCTACCAGAATAAAAAATTCCATACTGTTCAGGGTGAAAAAATATCATAACATCCATGAATGTTCGGTTGATGCAAGAAAATCATATCGGAAGCATGCTACATCAAATTTTATAAGTGAACAAATTATAGAACATATTCGAGACAAAAAGATAAAGGTTACACCAACATTTGTAGAAAATAAAATGAAAAAGAAATTTAGAATTGACATTGGTTATCACAAGTCATGGCGTGCGATGCAAAACGTTGTTGCTTGCATACGGTGAACACCTGAAGAGAACTACAAGATTCTTCCTTCATACCTATACACAAGCATAAAAAGAGATGCGTGGAATAGATAAGCAAAACAATAGTAGCCATCAACCTGAAGTTTCAAATATTACATGTGAAAAACTTCACACCTTATGATTTTTTTTTGTGTTTCAACGTACATATTTCCTTACATGTTCTTTGCTCCTACGACATCAATAGCTGGTTGGTGCTACTGTAGACCCGTTATTGCAGTAGATGCAACATTTTTTAAGTCAAAATATCATGATGGTCTATTTATTGATGTTTAAAAGGATGCAAACAATCAAATCTTTACTCTTATATTTTGGAGTAGCAGATTTAGAAAACAGTGAAGCATACATTTGGTTCTTCAGGAAAATGAAAAAAGAAATTCAAGTCCGTCGTGAACTAGTTTTCTTGTTAGATAGAAACCAATCGATTGTAAACGGGATTAGAAAAGTTTTTTTTGAAGCTCATCATGGTATCTGCCGCTATTCCTTTGAGAAAAATTTAAAGCAAAACATGCAAAGGCCACGATAATAAATATTTTTCAAAGTGCTGCAAGGTCATACAAACATAAAGATTTTAATCAGCTAATGTCTCAACTCAAAAGTATTGACAATAAAACGTACAATTACATAATGGAAGAGCCTCCGAAAGATGGGCTCGATCGTGGTTCCCACAAGGACGTTATGATATGCTAACAACAAACATGGTAGAATCAATGAATTCAGTTTTACTAAAAGGGAGAGAGATGCCTACTTTAAGAATGTTAGATTTCATCCAAGAAAAGTTGAGAGAGTGGTTTTACCGGAGAAAAAAGGTAGATGAAACTTTTCACAGAATATCAATATGGGCAGAAGAAGAGATGACTAAGAAGATGGACTTGGCTTGCAAAATATTTGTGAGTATATATATTAACTTCATCTTTTTGTATCTGTTACACTGATTTACTGCTTACCTTTAAAATATTTCATACTTTTTCTTTTTGCAGCAAAAATACACTAATATAGTTTGTCTTAATTTTTTATTCTTTGTTAGGTGTTCAACCTGGACTCAATATTGTTTAGAATAAATAATGAATGAATTGAATTCATTGTGGACTTAAAGAAGAGAACTTGTGATTGCCTAGAATTCCAACTTGAGAATTGCCATGTCCACATTCAATTGTTGCTATTAATAAGAGATATTTACAGAAATCTGATTACTGCTCAAATTGGTATTCAAGGGAAATATGGTTGAAAATATATGAAAGACATGTGAATACCGTGGGAGATAAAAGATCATTGGATATACCACAAAATATACAATTTGAGATCACAAAACCTCCCGATGTAGAGATTTTACAAGGAAGAAGACAAAAGAAGAGGCATATACATGTGACTGAATCATCAGTACCATTCAAGTCTACCAAATGCAGTCGATGTAAAAAAGTTGGGCATAACAGAACATCTTTCTTGTCTTCTCCAGCACCTCGTCCATATTCCAAGATACACACTGAAAAAAATACTCCAACTTTCAATAATCCTTGGTCTGAAGTTACACTTTCTTTATTGTACGACATAATTGAAATGTGATTTTTTATAGCAATAAAAACAAATAAGCTCTTCGACTACTTACAGGTTTGGTTGCATTTTTAAAAAGTACACAATGACTTCTGCGAGAAAAAACTTCAGGTTACAGTATGTGAAATACATATCCTTAAAAAACAAAGACATATACACACAGAGATACGCATACTCACACACACACATACGCGTACATCACACAAAAAGAAACACATGTACAAATAAAAGTTGCAGCATCTGTAAGCTGAAGTAATAGAAAAAGAGCTTAATAAAACTAAGTACCATACTTCAACTAAGAAGAATAAAGCAAATACCAAAATTAACAAGGATAATGCAATATAAAGCTAAGAACAAAGAGGATGGCAATTACATTAATATAAAAAGAGATAAGAAAAACACACGAATTACAAACAAAATTTTAGCTCTCTAGGCTGAAGTTCTACAAAATGAACCTAAAAAAACTTCAGCTATATAGGCTGAAGTTAAATAAAAAAATATAGCATTAAAACATAAAAAAAAGATTACAAATACTAACAACCATCACCACCACCACACCACCATAATCATCATCATCATCATCATCATCTTCATCTTCATCATCATCATCATCATCATCATCACAGTACTCCTCAATTTCTCTAAATATTTCATCATCATCACTATCGGAGATAACTGTAGGGTAGTCGGGCTTAAGACAACTGAATCAAGGAAGATCAATCTTCAACTTGTTGAATTCATCACGTAACTGACTTTGTTCAACGATAACTCTGTCCATAAGAGGAATAAGAGTCTCCAGGTTATTTTGCAGCTTGGAATAGTCGATCTAGCTGGGAAACTCAAAACTATCAAACTACTGCACAACCTTGTCGAACGAGGTTGAATAATCTCCACAACTTCATTCTAGGTTAAGCATGTTCTGGAATGATTCATTGGCACAGAGCTTTGGTCTAATTCTCTCCCAATCAGCCTTTATCTCATTCCATAAAAGCATAAGATTATCCATCGGTTTGTTATTATACCACTCAAACTTAAAACTCTCCCACATCTTCATATTTTCATCCATATTAGGCTTCCTAGTTCCACTTGAGACATTTTTTCTTTAACAAAAGCTAAAAAACTAAGGACGAATATAAATTTAAAGAAATATGATAAAATTCTATGAATGACTACAAAATTTTCAAGTGAAAATATTGTTAATATAGACAAAGAGTTCACCTAATCAATTTAATATCTATAAATATAAAAGTAACTTTTCAGCTAATTTTAGTGTTTTATGTTCCGAGAAATTGAATGAAACAAGATAAGGAGGTGGTAAAAACAACTATGTAGTAAATGCAAACAGAAATGTAACTTCAGCCCTAATAAAGACCACAGTTTTTCTATAGTGAAAAAATAATTTCAGCCTGAAAAATAACAAAAGACAAAAAGTAGATAGTAAATGCAAAAAAGATAAGTATAACGTACAAATACCAAAACATGTTGAAGTTTTTGTCTTAAAGCTTTTTCAAATAATTTCAGCCCAATGTGCTGAAGTTTTTTAGTATATTTCCAAAAATTTCAGCAACTGATAAGTTGAAGTTTTTGTGTTGGATTCAATTCTTTTCGTACAGCTTTTTCAAAAAACTTCGGCCCAATGTGCTGAAATTTTTTAGTATATTTCCAAAAACTCAGCACCTGATAAGATGAAGTTTTTGTGTTGGATTCAATAATTTTTGTCTTAAAGCTTTTTCAAAATCTTCGGCCCAATGTGCTGAAGTTATTTAGTACATTTCTAAAACATTCAGCACTTGATAAACTGAAGTTTTTTTCCTCGACTCCATAGTTTTTTGTCGTACAGAATTTTCAATAACTTACACAGAATGCTGAAGTTATTTAGTGTATTTGGTGAATGAGCTGAAGTTTTTGTCCTACATTTGACACTTTTGTTATGACTTTTAACCAAATTTATGCTTAAAAACCAAACGTTATTTACTTCATGCTCAAGTTTAGCATGCTGATTTACAACAAAAATATACTTGAAATTCATGGAAAAAGACACAAACATATTTGAATCAATCCAATTCACATAATTCACACAACATAATGTATATTCACAAAATCCAATTTTGTTTTCACTTACATCATTGGAAAAAAAGAAAAGATTAATTCTTTATTTACAAGTTATTCTCTATTCAAAAAATTCACGGAGTATCTTCATATTCTCCATACTCATATCCTAGTTGCACTTCTTGGTTTTCTTAACCACATTCCATGAACCTTCACTGTGTCTTCCACCAAAGTATTTTCTGTCAGACACAGGTTAACGAAGTTCAGTACTATAATTTTTTTAGCAACTACCATCTTTTTTCATAAGAAAAAAACAAGAAAGTATTGGCCAAAGATATGCTTATTGGTGTGCATCTAAAATTCATGGGAAACAAAGATAGTGAAGAAGAAGTCCAAAATACTTCATATATGACAGAGAGTGACCACATCAAAAACTCGAGCCCCAGGAAATTTGCTCTTTTTCCTAGAAGTTAGATTTATCAACTAGTAAAAAGAGCAAATTGTCCTGGTTCACGAGTGTTTGATCTGGCCACTCTCTTTCACATATGAAGTATTTCGACTTCTCCTTCACTATCTTTCATTCCCACAAACTCCCTGTTATATCCAATATGCATGTCTTAGCCAACATTTTCTTGTTTTTCTTTGAATAAAAATTTAAAGAAATATGATAGAAGTCTATGGATGACTATGAAATTTTCAAGTGAAGAGATTGTTAATATAGCCAAATAGTGCACCTAATCAATTTAATATCTATAAATGCTGAAGAGATTGTTAACCGTTTTTTGTTCAGAGAAATTAAATGTAACAAGATAAGTATTTGGCAAAACAAGCAAGTGGTAAATGCAATAAAAAATAGTAAAAAATAAGGCCACAAAAAGTAGGTGATATAGGTGATAAATGACAAAAAGTAGCTAGAAAATGCAAAAAAAGTAAGAGTCAAGTTAAAAAATACCAAAACATGCTAAAGTTTTTATCTTAAAGCTTTTTCAAAAAACTTCAGCCTAATGTGCTGAAGTTATTTAGTTTATTTCTAAAAGCTTCAGACATCATAAGCTGAAGTTTTTCATCGTGAATTATATAATTTTATCATAAAGCTTTTTCAAAAACTTCAACCCCATGTGCTGAAGTTATTTAGTCCATTGCTAAAAACTTCAGCACATCATAAGCTGAAGTTTTTCATCCTGAATTAAATAGTTTTGTCGTAAAGCTTTTTAAAAATCTTCGGCCCGATGTGCTGAAGTTTTTTGGTATATTTCTTAAAACTTCAGCACCTGATAAGCTAAAGTTATTGTGTTGGATTCAATAGTTTTCGTCGTAAAGCTTTTTCAAAGAACTTCGGCCTAATGTGCTTAAGTTATTTAGTATGTTTTAAAAAACTTCAGCAACTGATAAGCTGAAGTGTTTGTGTGGGATTTAATAATTTTTGTCTTAAAGCTTTTTCAAGAAATTTCGGCACAATGTGCTGAAGTTTTTTAATATATTTCCAAAAACTTCAGCACCTGCTAAGCTGAAGTTTTTGTGTTGGATTCAATAGTTTTCTCATCACTTTTAAACAAAACTTCATCTTAAAAAGAAGAAGTCATGCTTAAGTTTTTCCAAACAAAAAATTTACTTATAATTCATGATAAAAGACACAAACATATTTGTAAGATAAAAAGTGAACTAAAAATTAATGAATGTATTTTCACAAAATCCAAATTAAGTTCAACCAATCCTCTAATCAAAAAATTCACACAGAGTCTCTTCAAAATCTCCATAACTTCTCCTTCTCGTTCTTCAGGAGATTCATCGCCGCAATCTTTTTTTCACTTTCCATGAGCCCAAAGATTGGTAGTCAATTTTCTCCTGAATGTCAATGTCTGACTTTGATTGAAATTGAAGAAATCTTCTCTCTTCAACCACAAATCAATAAACTTAAGAGAAAATATACCACAATCAACACTGCAAAGAACATGAAAAAGAAATCAAAGAATAGTTAACACAATGGAAAAAAGTAATAAACATAAGATGCATGGTAAAATATATGTGCAACACGTACTTATTAGTCTGATCCAGTGCGTTCGTCCACCTAATTTTTTTATTTTTCCACAGGACCTTCTCCAAAAAATTTATTATGTTCCCTAAAATTCAAGCATTTGAGATAGTGTGGGATCAACCGAGTATAAATTCTGACATGTTCAAGTGCATGATCGTATGTTACACTGCCCATGGAATCATACACATAAATAGATTTTTTTTCTAAGTCTAGAATTCCAAAAAGTAGTGCATAGATTTTTGTCCCTCCCTTGGCTTAAGTCGAAATGGAAAGAATACTTTTTTGGCAGATGCCCATGAAATACCACACGAAAGGTCAAGGCCTTTTACCGCATTTGTCCACATTTTCATTCGTTAATTCTTCCTCATACCAACTAAAGTCCGTAAGTGGCTTAATAACCGCTTCTTCTTCTTCTTCCTCAAGATGTTGTTTGGATATCCTCTTTCTCTTTGATTTGCTCTTTTTTTTATCCTCCATTCTCTTATGCTTCCTTTTGTTAATTATCTTCATCTTTTCTTCTAAAGGATGAGTACTATCCAGGATAGTCATATACTGATTGAAAAGTAAATTTGTTATCATACATCTTGATTATGGATAACGTGGAAGGTGATAAAAATATTTTTTTGCGGCAGGACATATATGCCCACATCAATATGCTGCAAATCAACAACGATAAATGATAACATGTGAAATTACCACTATGAAGTTTTAAAAAAACACATTACACAACTATAAATAACATGACAAAATCATAAGCATATTCAATTTGAAGTGTTAGGCTGATGTTTTAGAAAATAAGCTAAAATCTTTAGCAATTTACAATAAATAAATCTAATGTTTTCTAAATTACAGTGCAAAAACTATACTATAAAAAATAAGCTGAACTTTTGGGAAATACAGTTGAAAACTAATTCAAAAAACAAACTTAATAAGTTACTTCATCCACAAGATCAGAATCAGGATCTATAAGCTCAGTAACGAATGATTTTGGAATATCAAGTCCAGCTAATCTGAATCGATTGGAATTATACACTGGCATCCATCTCCAACCACTCTTTAAATCTTTCCATCAATCCACTGTCTTGATTAGCATAATGGAAGGGACACCTTCTTGTATTCTTTCCTACTTTCTAATCTTTACCACTTTGCTTTTTTCATGAACTACACGAGGAGATCTCAACCAAATACTCTCCATACGGATCCTTTTCCCTTTTTTATCTAGTTTTCCTTTTTCTTGTTGTTCCTACTGTTCTGTCACAACTTACTGTTGTTGTTTAGCAGCAGGAAGAAAAACTACAGCCATCGTGGCAGATGCTTGGCTAACTCCCTATTATTTATGTCGTTCTTGTGTCTCTTCACGAACGACAACGATAATAGAATTACCTCCTGAATCAGTCCCTTGTGTATTACCAAGTGAAAATGAACATAAATTAAAGTTGAGGATATCACTGGTGTCACACATTGGAGAACTGGAATCTTCTTTCTCTTAGATTTTGGAAGAAGTTCTGATGCATCAGATGAGATCTGCAAAAGCAAGGAAAATATAAACATAAATAAAATTGATTCAAAACACACATTAGGCAAAAAAATAGCTTGTAATCGAATTGCTAAAAATATCTACCTGGTCTAAGTGCTGCGAAACAGATGATGTTTGCATTCCAACAGATCATGTATCTTCATGCAAAGAAAAATTAATACGGACTAAATTTTATAAAATAATACCAACACAATTCCCACCTGTCTGTGAGGCAACAGTTGTGAATATCTACTTCTCCTTTTTCATATAGCTGCACAAGCTCACCAAATTCTTTTTGAGTTGCCTCGAGTCTTTCTGAAAAATCATTCAGAAACATAAAAAAACTAAAGTATGTAATATTTCAAACTGTAAAAAATATACTTCGATCAAATATAATAAATTCATGATCTATGGAATACCTTGATATTTGTCTTCCGCTATGGTTTTCCCAGGCTGCATGCTTTTGTCGATATCAACATTTCCAGCTTCATTCAATTGTGGTCAAATGTTGACAAGCATTTGAGTATTCTCTGGAAGGGTTTTCTCAACTCTACCATCATTCAATTCGGCATCATCACAGCGCTTTTGAGTTCTGTCAATTGAACCATGACTAGTTTCAACTTCCGTTGCACATTCATAAACAGGGGGAATAGATCTACGAGTTTTTTAACGTAGAAAAAATTTATACCTGTAGTGAAAATTTCACTTTAGGATATTATAAAAAAATAGTTTAAACTTCAACTCAAAGAAGGCTGAAATTACCTCGTAACAAACAAAATCTTTGACAGTTACAAAAAAAATTTTAGCTTTATAGTTGAAGTTCGACAACTACAAAAACAAAAACTTCAGCTCTGTAGCTGAAGTTCACCAGTTACAAACGAAAACATTTACCAAAAAAATGCTTTTTTAAAAAATAAACAAAAACAAACACATGAAACAATACTTCAGCTCCTATTTAAGGTATCATTGAAATATTTTAAACTTCACAGTTTGTACCTGTAGTAAAATATTTTTGTGTATCACCACCTAAAAATTCTTTGTTGTCACGACCCAACCCTGCTCCGGTCGTAATGGCGCCTCTCATGAAGACAAGGCCAGCTAGACCATTACAGAACACCTCTTTTAAGCAGTTAAACAGTTCATAAGCAGATTAAATATGATTTAATGATATTAATTAATGGAAGTACAACCCAACACAGCCGTGTCACAAGTCACGAGCTTCTATGAATATATGAATACAACTACAGAGTCTGGAATATACAATATAGAACTGATAAACAAAGGAAAAAATGCGGTGCTGCGAACGCTGGCAGTCACCTCGCTAAACTCCGATAACTTAGCCTCTGATCAGCCCAAAACCCGCTACCGGGTGAACACATACATGTATCTGCACACGAGGTGCAGGGAGTAAAGTGAGTACTACAACTCAGTGAGTAATAAAGGTAAATAATAATTGAGCAGTAAGAAAATCATGTAAGGAAAATCATCATGCTATATAGAAGCAGTATAAAACCCCTTGAGAAAAGCAATGAAGCTGAGAAATCTTTAAAAGACGTCTTAACCCAGTTTAAACCTCTCTTAAAAATGGATTTTCAACAGTTATGGAAATGAATGCAAAATAATTTGTACTGATAAGCACAGAAATCCTCCCCTCAGGCGCAACACTCACTCAACAGAAAATTCCAGGCAATCAAGTAGATATCACATAAAATAGCACAACAACAGATAATGGCAGATAAATAAATAAGTCAACACATAAAAATAGTATCGGTACCATTGCGGCATGCACCCCATTCCATTTATCGTTGACGGCACTCAGTGGGGGTGTGCAGACTTCGGGAGGGTCCCTTTAAGGCCAAAGCACAATATCAAGCCATCTTGGTGCACTAACTAGGCCCTCGGCTTCATATGAATATCAATACAATACCGATGCGGCGTGCATCCCGATCCCATACTCAGTTCAGAAATCACATAGCCCTCAGGCAATAATAAAATAGTGATTTTCAGCCCAAAATATCATTTCATATATCTTTTTATTTAATAACTTGAGTTAAAATGGCTGAGTTGTAAAATAGCAGAAAACGGTACGACTAAGTTAAAGTAGTAAGTCAAATAGTGATAAAAATTCTCTGAGAGTTCAAATAGTTGGCACGAAGCCCAATCAAAGCAATCAGTCCAAATAATGATGATAGCACATAAGTTTCAATGAAATGCGCGGTAAAAGCATTAATCAGGACAGACCAAGTCACAATCCCCACTAGTAAACGACCTCACGCTCATCATCAGGCACGTGTCTCCCCTTAATATAGCACTACGATGTGCACTTCCGGGGTTTCAAACCCTTAAAATATCATTTACAATCATTACTCACCTCGAACCGGTGAATCTCTAACTTGCGACGCCTTTTCCCCTCAATTCGGCCTCCACGTGCGTCGAATCTATCCAAAACTCGAATGAATACGTCACAATATGCTAAGAAAACAAAGCCCAATCTAATACAATCGAAAAAATATCAAAAATACCAAAATTAGCAAAACCTGAGCCCCGGGCCCACTTCTCGAAACTCAAAAATTTTCACATCAACGGGTTCCTTATCCTCTCACGAGTTCATACATACTAAAGTTCTAAAATATGACCTCAAATGGTCAGTCAAACCCAAATTTTGAAATCCAATTTCTCAAGCCCTAGTTCTTCAATTGTGGGCTTAGTTTCCATAATACGAAAGAGCAATGGCTCTAGGAGCGTCACGCGCCAAATATCCCTATGCAAACACAACCTATAACACGCGAATGCGTAGCACAACCACAAGGACCCTCCGCGAACGTGAGACACCAGACAGGAACGTGGAGCCCAAACTCAGGGCCACCCAAACTCTTTCTAAGTGAACGGGAGGGCCTTCTCGCGATCGTGAAGGCAAAAATCTGCCTACACATGCTGTTGCATTTTCTGCAATTCCTCACTTCCCATTAACCATCTGAAATCATCCCGAGACCCCTGTGATCTCAACCAAAAGCACCAACACATCCTAAAACATCATCCAAACTTGTTCCAATCATCAAAACACCTCAAACAACCCCAAAACCATCAATTCACATCGAATTCAAGCCTAAGTTTTTCAAAAACTTTGAAAATACGCATTTGATAAAAAACGCAACCAAGCCACCTCCGAATGACATGAAATTTTGCACACACGTCCCAAATCACATAAATAAGCTATAGCAACTCTCGAAATTCCATTCCGACCCTCGGATCAAAATCTCATCTATCATACCCCCAAAACCACATCTGATCACACTCCTAATTGAAAAATCACCCAACGAAGCTAACCAAATCATAAAAATTTCCGATCCAAATTTATATACAAATAAGTCAACTCTTGGTCGACCCCTTTCAACTTCAAAGCTTTCAGCTGAGACTTTATTCCTTCAAATTCATACCGATTTCAGTGAAAACAAAAACCAATGATCTGCATCAGTCATGAAATATCATACGGGGCAGTCATGCCCAAGAACTGGCGATCAAAGTGCAAAAGCTCAAAATTATGGGTCAGGTCGTTGCATCCTCCCCCACTTAAACACACGTTCGTCCTCGAATGTACCCAGAGCTATTCTAAAAGCCAACCAATTGTTGAATAACCTTACCATGCATATACCCGGGGGTGATCCCACGTCACCCTATCTCATAGTGGTCTGATAACATATTATAACTGAAATTACACAACCCAATCTAGCCCATAAACCACAGAACCATATTTCCACTTCTGAAACCATCCATACGATCAGAACCTCACGCCTATACTCTAAATAGGCCCAAACTATATGTAATAACCCATGCCTGCAACCTCATGTGAAATTATATGATATACCACATAACTCAAACACATGAACTTATAACTTCCATTCACAACAACTGCACGAACAACCGAATACCGGTTGAAAAACTTTTATCAACTAAAGTTTCATTCGGACACTCTTGTATATATAATGCCAATGATAACTAAAACACACAGTAGCCATAACCATTTCTCAGATCAACCATTCATGAAGCCACTTCTCCTTGGCAATTACCATAGTGATATTCCGAGCCGAACCTCGATATTATCCTTTCAACATGCTAAAATCGAATCCATTCATATTTATTAATGATCCCAACGATCTCTTCCGATCCAACACACTACTTTGGTGACATGACACATCAATACAGGCCTAAGCCGCAACTGGCATAATACGTGCACCAATAAGCAACAGTCCGAACATACTCAAATCATGAAAATGACTCTAAGGAAAGAGTTTTCCCTCAAGCTCACCAGAACCATCACAACACAAGGCTGAGAACCTGTCTCATATCATAGAAATAGAACACACGAATCTAACCCTCAAGGTCATATATCCATATAGCTTCGCTGCAATGTACAATCCTATCCAAACACTTCTCCATGTGGAACACCTCAAGTGACTATGCTCGTAATAGAAAACCACGCACAATTTGATGTTTGGAACCAAGGGAAATCATTACACCCATGGTGAAACAAATAACACATACCACGTAACCCGATAGGACATAACCGATATGCCATTTAGTGAACAATACCCAACTACTCTTCCCGTTTGACTTCCACTATGAGACCCCAACTAAACTGCATCATATGTGCCCATAACCAACAAATCATAACATCTCGCAACACAAAAAGATGACTTATAGACCTCCCTAGATTACTCATAAGCTCAATAACAATTAAGTCAACACATCCCTCAATAATACAATTCCGGGCCCACCAAGCCGACTCGAGCTAGAACTCGCATCCACATTGGCCTGCCAACAGCTCCTTATTAAGGAAACTTGAAGCTGCTGCTTCCACTATTATAACTCCGTCGGTTCCATACGATATGGTGGCCAGCATCGAATCAATACGAAAATAAACAACCTTGCCCGACCATAAGAAACACATTTGAAAAATCCCTCACCACCGGAATTGAACCAATAATAGAAGAGTTTGCACTGACATTCATCACGAAGTCCCAAACAAGAAAGGAAATCCTTCCCAACTGTACGTTGGGTCTTGGAAATATAAAACCACTCTACTAGGACATAATCCATAGAACATCCCCACTCAACCTGCACATTTTTCGGCATAGCCACCACTGTCGGCTAATCGCAGTAGTCCTGAATAACACAACACGGAGACAATCAGTCTGAACCAATATCACATCCAAAATCTAACATACTAAGAGACAAAAGATCCACTCGGGCCTTCAAATCCCAATAGTTGTTAAAAGTGCCGATGCACGCGATCTACAACCACAACATAGCCTAAAAACGAGAACATCCAATCTCCAACCACATGTAGCACCCAAGTCACCATACCTGATCTCAAATTCCGCCATCCGAATACACATCACACCTTAGGTGCCTAATCATTTCGAGAAGAATATTCTGAAATTCCCCTGTGCCCTCAAGCAACTTCGAATATTAGCAGTTAACATAAAGCGTTGCAATACTCCTGAAGTACTATCAACTTAATCACATCACCTTTTTCTGAAACATATACCCTCGTCAAATCACTATCATTAGCAATACCATTCACTTAATCCTCTGAGGCTACACGTTGACTAAGAATTTTATGAACTTCCTTTCAGAACTGAACCGAGACCTCACGCACGCAAATCTCGATCCTCTACAATGACCCGCACATACCAAACCATCCTAGGATAATATGAGAACTTAATCTCCCTTTTGAGCACAGACATCTACGTTAACTAATCCAGAACCTTCCATTGGTCCCATCTAGAACAAAAATCACTATACATCACATGCTCTGCATGCCCATAGAGGATATACATCTCCAAATCGGGGTAAGAACCATCAAGAACTCTCTGAATTCCCCTTACACTAATCACACTTGCCAGGACTGAATTCCCTAACTCAGCCAAGCTAAGAAATCCATCAAAACCTAAGAGCATTGCTACAAAATACCTGTAATAACTCATCATCTCGAACACACACAAGGAATTAATCATATCCTTACCATACTGGTCCGGTCTAATATCAAGCTACTCTAGCTACCTAAGTTTCCTTCTGATTTAGCTTCAACTTGACATTTCCCCTTGCTGTAGCACCACAATTTCTCACCCCAAACTTACCACATGTGACCTAAGCATAAAATTATACCGTCTGAGACCCGTAAGCCATTGAATACTCTCTTAATTACCCCTAAAAGCACCACTCAAAATATTTTTCTCTGAAGAAACTTCCTACGAATCTAAATCTATTATCTTTATCTTTCTGATATTGATACATAGAATCCCACAATTTATAGGAAATACCACAAATCTTGACATCTTCCAATGAAAACTCGATTTCTAACCACATATACAACTTTAAATATCGTATTGTTATATGTAGAATCTTGAACACATTAGAACCATTCTCGCAAGTCATCCTCTCTACTTAAACCGTAATTAGCCCGATCAAAAGAACCCAACAACCTATCCCTCATTAGCACTTAAGACATTACAGAATATAACCCCATCCCAATACAACCAAGCAACTTCATGCTCTATGCACCAAGCATCTTTTACAAACAATGACTCAAGACATTCTGAGATTATCTTATACCTATGAAGTATGACATAAACTCTGTCAAATTTTCCTTTACTCGAGGCATCCTCGGACTCAATCTCTATAAGTCATAACTGATTCTCCAGTACGCCTCAAACTGGAACTAACATAGCACCTAACTGTGCAATCAACTAATCAACAGACTCACCCACTTGGTTCAGAGCCATAGATCAAAATACACTCGATAACTCATAATACATATACTATATTGCTGCCATAATACCATAGTGAGATTAAACTCAATCCTTCATAAGCTCATGAAACACAGACCATCTGGTACTTTAAATCTTCTACAAATCTTGCATTTATCCTCACAACAGTCAAGCCCACTCTCTTAAGCGATCCAAATTTAAATATCAACACATATTTATTTTTCACATGTAAATGAGATCTTCTAACAGACAACATAAGGATCACACCACTTCAGAACACTCCGCATGAGATAACCCACCTGCTTCGCCTTAATATAACATTTCTGTATACCTTCCATCGTCATACACATACAGTCACTTAGTCTTCTTGAGTCTGAACTCATACTGCAACATGAAATTTACTTCACTCCAACTGGAAGACATGAAAAGATTCTTCACACGCCCATAACTCGGGGCCATACATCCAATCACACTGGAAATCAAGCACTTAATAGTTCATCTATCATCCAGCAGACCTTCCTTGTCACTTCCACGGCATATAGTTACATCTCACAGTACTAATATACTCATCACGTGGCTATCCAACCATCACTTTCACCAATAGGGATAATATCTAACATGTAAGTTCAAAACACTTACACACAGAGTCAGCACCTCCGTGATTTGTTATGCTTGTCCAATGTATGTTTAGTGAATAAATGAGCTTCTCATAAGACACATTACCCCAAGAATATTCAGCATAAACCTTATCGTCTTCAAACGATTGATGCATACTCCTCCATCAAACATCACTCGATATTTTTCTCAAACAGAGTAGACTCTACAACAGAAATTTCAATAAGCTTAACTGCATCATCATCACTCTCGCATACGTGTACATGATTCACAACATTCTTTAAAATTTCATAGCGAGTCATAAAACTTTGAATATCCTCCAAAGTCACACCCTTGGACTTACCAAAATAGCGCTTCAGAATATTTCTCTCTTGATTAATTGGTTTTTCTACATTATATGCACTGATCCGCAAACAACACATAACGTGAAAGTCTTCAAGGTTTAAGGAAACATCATGGCCAAAAATCTTGAAACTAATGGAGTCTCGACCATTCGTGAATATTCAAGAAAGACACAGACAATGAACCAACTTCATGTTGCTTTTGAAAGTCTCTATAGCCATAATGTATCTAAATGTACCATTTTTAAGCTTATCTTGTGGTGTAGGAGTCAAGAAGGTTTGAATTAAATTCTTCAAATCATGGTTCCCCTTCCAGTAACCCTTAGAGTTAAACCAATCTCCAAACTCAAAATATATTTGTCCTGGTCATGTAGACGGGGGAGCAGAGACATAAGGACCTGGGCAAATTACAGGTGGTTTAGGTACTTTGCCTTCTTTAGCTGCATTAGGATCTTTTGGTGCTTTAGGATCCATCTGTTCAACAAAAGTAAATGATACAAAAAGTAACATCAGAAAATTATCAAAAGATCAATTAAAATTTCAAGCCCCGAGTTATGGGCCTGTGGAGGATCTTTTCATGTTTTCCAGTTGAGAGTAAATAAATTTTATATTGCGGTATGAGTTCGGACTCAAGAAGACTAAGTGACTGCGTATAGTTTATAGTGGTGGAAGGTATATAGAAAGGTTAACTAAAGGCAAAGGAGGTGGTTTATCTCCTGCGAAGTGTTCTGGGGTTGTGTGACCCTTATATGATTGTTAGAAGATCTCATGTGCAAGTGAATTGTAAGTTGGAATTTGAAATTTTGGGTCGCTTAAGAGAGTAGGCTTAACTGTTGCGAGATTTGCAAAAGATTTAAAGTACTAGATGATTTGTGTTTACACAAGCTTACAAAGGATTTGAGTTTAATCTCATTATGGTATTGTGGCATCAATAGAGTATAAGTGTTATGAGTTATTTAGTGTATTCTAATCAATGGCTTCGAGCCAAGTGGTGGGAGTTTGCTATTGATTAGATGATTGCTAGGTTATGTGCTACGTTGGTTCCAATTTGAGGTGTATGTTGAATCAGTTCTGGTTGTGGAAATTGAGCCCGAGGATGGCTCGAGTAAAGGAAATTTTTTACTAAGGAAATATTATGTGTTGCAGTATCAGAAATGCCAATGAGGCGATGGTTGTTCGACTCTGTTGATCGGGTTAAGTGCAGTATGAATAGAGTGAATGACTCTCGAAAATGGTTCTAATGTGTTCAAGATTCTTCGTGTAGAAATTAGGTATCTCAAAGTCATATATGTGGTTAGAAACCGAGTTTTCATTGGAAGAGTTCAAAACTTAAGGTATTTATATGTTAATTATGGGATTCAACGTATTTGTGTCAGGAAAATAAAGGTAGCGGATCTAGATTTGCAGGAAGTTATTTAGAATAAGGTATTTTGGAATGTGGTACTATTAGGAATATTTAAGATAGTATTCAGCGGCTTATGGGTCTTAAATAGTGTGGATTTATGCTTGGTCCTCGTGTGGTAAACCTAGGCTGAGAAATTGTGTTGCTACAGCAAGAGGGAGTATCAACTTGAAAATGAACCAAAAGGAAATTTAGATAGATGGAGTAGCTTGATTCTAGACCAAGTCCGTATGGTAAGGATATGATTAATTCCTTGTGTGTGTTCGAGGCAGTGAGTTCTTTCAGGTATTTTGCAATGATGCTCTTAGGTTTTGATGGCTTTCTTAGCTCGATCGACTTAGAAGGATTCAGTCCTAACAAGTCGGATTTGTGCAAGGGGGACACGGAGAGTTCTTGATGGTTTTTGTCGTGGTTTGGAGATGTATATTTTCTAGGGGCATGCGGATCATGGGATGTATAATGATTTTTCTTCTAGATAGGACCAATGGGAAGTTCTTGACTAGTGGAGTGCTTACTGGTTTGTGGCTCAGAAGGGCGATAAAGTTCCCATGTTATCCTATGATGGCACGGTATATGCGGTATGTTGTGAGGATCGAGATTTGCATGTGTTAAGTTACGGTCAGTTCTCAAAGTAAGTTCATGAAATTATTAGGCAGCACGGGCAGTTTTAGATGATTAAGGAAGTGGTATTGCTAATTGGGGTGATTTGACGAGGGTGTATGTTTCAGAAAAGACAATGTGATTAAGTTGATGGTACTTCGAGTATTGCAACACTTTCTTGTAGGATCGGCTGTTGATATTCAAATTTGCTTGGCAGCATAAAAGAATCGTAATGTATATCTCACGGAAAGATTGAGTCTAAAGGTGAGATGTGTATGCGAGTGGCAAAATTGGGATCGGATATGGTAATTCGTGTGCCTTATGGACTTGGAGGCTGCAAGTTCTCACACAAAGTTTAGCTCGTGGTTGTAGATGGCAAATGCGGGTAAGTTAGTCAGATGTTAGTATGTGCTATGATTCAATCATTGTTAACCTTCGAAGGATTATTTATCTGTTGTGGATAACTAGAGCTGCTGTGTGGTACATTGGTAGGCCAATATGGATATGTGTCCGTCATCGAGATGGTGTTGTTGACTTCAATTTGTTGTTGGCGAAGGATGTATTGATTGGGTTGTTTTGAGCTATTAGCAATTAGGGGAATCTATGATTTATCTTTCAGTGTTGTGAGACATTAGGATTTGTTGGTTATAGGCACTTGTGGTGTGGTTCTATTGGAATTTCATAATGGAAGTCGAGCGGGATGAGTAATTGGGAGCTGCTCGGTGAATGACGTATTGGATGTTCTATCGGGTTTGCGTGATGTATGTCATTCGTTTCACCATGGGAATTATGATTTTCTTTGGTTCCAGACATCAAATTTTGCGTGGCTGTCAGTTTTGAGCATAATGACTTGGGGTGTTTCATGTGGAACGGTGTTTTGTTAGGATCGCGCATTGTAGCGAGGCTGCTTGTAGATATGACCTTTCGGGGTAGATTCATGTGTTTTATTTATATAATGTGAGATGGATTCTCGACATTTTTTTGTGATTCCACTATTGAGCTTGAGGTACAGATCCTTCATTTGAGTCATTTTCATGACGTGAGTGTGTTCGGATTATTGCTTAATAGTGTGCAGGCTGCACAAGTTGTGGCTTTAGCCTGTTTTGATATGTCATGTCACTAGAGTAACTGTGTTTGGATTTGATGAGATTGTTGGGATCATTAATGAATACGATCGGATTCGATTTCAGCATGTTGGAAGGTTAATATCGAGGTTCGGCTCAAAAATCTGCTATGGTAATTGCCAGAAGAGAAATGTCTTCACAAATGGTGATCTGAGAAATGGTTATGGTTTATTGCGTGTTTCATTTATCGTTGGCAGTATATAAAGTGTTGCAAATGAGGCTTTAGTTGATAGGAGGTTTTCTATCAGTATTCAGTTGTTATGTGCAGTTGCTGTGATTAGAAGTTATCACTGTGAGTGTTTGACTTACGTGGTATATCAGGTAATTGCACTTGAGGTTGCAGGCAGGTGTTATTACAGCTAGTTCGGGCCTATTTAGAGTATATGTGTGATGTTTTAATTATATTGATGGTTTCATAAGTAAAAATGTGGTTCTATGATTTATGGGCTAGACTAGATTGTGTAATTTTTGTTAAAATGTGTTATCGGACCTATATGAGATAAGGTCACGTGGGATCACCCCCGGTTATATGCATGTTAAAGTTATTCATCTATTGGTTGGCTTCTAGAACAACTCTAGACACATTCGAGGACGAACGTGTGTATAAATAGGGGAGGATGTAACGACACGACTGGTCTTTTTGAGATTTTTCACTTTGATCGCCAGTTCTCGGGCACAACATTCCCCGTGTAAAGTATTATGATTGATGTTGATTGTTGGTTGTGGTTTCGGTAAAATCGAAATGAATTTGAAAGAAACAATTTTAGTTGAAAGCTTTGAATTTGAAAGGTTTAACCAAGAGTTGACATATTTATATATGAGCTCGGACCAGAATTTTTATGATTTGGTTAGCTTTGTTGGGCGATTTGTGACTTAGAAGCGTGATCGGAATTGGTTTTGGTGGTCTGGTGTAGAGGCTTGAATTGCCGAAGTTAGTATTTTGGCGATTTCCAGTTGATAGGTGAGATTTTAATTCGAGGGTCGAAATGGAACTTCAAGAGTTGTTGTAGCTTTGTTATGTTATTTGGGATGTGTGTGCAAAATTTCAGGTCATTCGGATGTGGTTTGGTCAGATATCGAAAGAGTATTTCGAAAGTTTTTGGAAAAACGTAGGCTTGAATTCGATGTGGGTAATCGATGTTGTTTGAGGTGTTTTGATGATTGGAACAGTTTGAATGATGTTACGGGATATGGTGGTGGCTTTGGTTGAGGTCCCAGGGGCCTCGGGTGAGTTTCGGGTGGTCAATCGGACCACTTTTGTGTTTGAGAGATTGCAAATTTTCAGTTTTGGTATTGCAGGTATTTTGGCTTTCGTGTTCGCGAAGGGCTGAGTACTATGAGCTTTGGTTTACATTGGTCCATGCCGCATTCGTGAAGGCTTGTGCAGGGACTTCATTGCGTTCGCGAGGATTTGTGTGCGATCGCGAAATAGGATTTGGGGATGATGGTCAGTTATTCATCGCGTTCGCGTGGAAACGAATGTCTTCGTGAAGTTCAAGGCTGTGGAAGCATTGCGTTCGGGACTGTCATATCACGTTCCCGTAAGGTAAAAGTTGGTCAATGTAATTTTGTGCTACGCATTCGCGATAAGTTGATCGCATTTGCGAAGAAGGAATGTCAGGCCTGGACAGAATATTTTAAACACGTTTTGTTCGCGAATGTGGGGGTATTTTCCACCATAGCTGCTCGTTTTGAAGGGTTTTTGAAGGTTATTGAAGCGAGATTCAAGGGAAAAGGTTTGGGGGGTAAGTTTCTTGAACTTAAAACTCGATTATCATGTGAATTCCACCTAGAAACTTTTGAAATATAAGCCTAGAAATCATGAACTAGGGCTTGAATTTTAAAACCAAACATTTAGGATTTGAAGGGGTGTTTGTGGATGGATTTTGATGTTCTTAGTATGTATGAACTCGTGGTGAGATAAGGAACCCGATGATGTAAAAAAATTATGAATTTTGAGAAGTGGGCCCGGGCTCGGGTTTTGGTAATTTCGGGATTTGTGCCCGATATTGATTGTTTTCGCTTAGGCTTTGTTCCCTTTGCATATTGTGACGAATTCGTTCTGATTTTGGATTGATTCGACGCGCGTGGAGGCCGATTTGAGGGGCAAAGGCATCGCGAACTAGAGATTTTGCCGGTTCGAGGTAAGTAATGATTATAAATGATATAATTAGGGTTTGAAATACCAAATTGCACATCATAGTGTTATATTGAGGTGAGACACGCGCTTGATGACGAGCATGGGGTCATTTACTGCTGGGGATTGTAACTTGGTCCGTCCCGATTAATGATTTTATCGCGTATTTGACTTAATCTTATTTTTTATCATCATGATTTGGATTTGTTGTCATATTTGGGCTTCGTTCCAGTTATCTGAACCCTCTGGGGATTTTTTTATCTCTATTTTCTCATTGTTTGACTTTATACTCGAACTCAGTCATGTTACTTTCCATTGTTTCTGTCAAAACTCAACCATGTTTACTCTGCTTTAACACTTGAATGATATTCTAAATAATATTTTGGGCTGACCATCATGTTTATTATTGCCCGAGTGGCTTATGTGATTTTTGTTGACTGAGTTAGGCCGAGGGCCTATATTGTGAGGTACTTTTGGATCGGGCTGCACGCCGCAGCAATGTATATATGGATTGGGTTGCACAGTACAGTAGTGTTATATTGATACTCATATGAGGCCGAGGGACTAGATTTGATGTCACGAGATGGCTTGATATTGCGCTTGGGCCGTAAGGGGCCCCTCTCGGAGTCTGCTAACCCCTAGTGAGCGCTGTCAACGAAATATATGGATCAAGCTGCACGACGCAACAGTATATGGATCGGGTTGCACGTCGCATCTGCTGGTACTATTTTATGTATTTACTTATTCATTTTTCTACCATTTTCTATTGTTGTGCTACTTCATCTGATATCCACCTGATTGCTCGGCTTTATCGGCTAATTGAGTGTTGTGCCCGAGGGGAGAATTTCTTTGCTTATCCGCACTATTTTTTGCATCAATTACGTAACCATTGAAAAAGTCATTTTTAAAAGAGGTTTAAACTGAGCTAAGATGTTTTTTCCTAAAGATTTCACTGCCTCACAGCTTTTCGCAAAGGGTTTTACACTGCTCTATACAGCATGTTGGTTGCCTTACGTGATTTCTTACTGCTCGGTTATTATTTACCTTTAGTACTCACTAAGTTGGAGTACTCACTTTAGTCCATGTACCTCGTGTACAGATGCAGGTATTTATTCACTCGGTAGCGGGTTTTGAGCTGATTGGAGGCCAAGTTATCGGAGTTTAGTGAGGTGACTGCAAGCGTTTGCAGGACCGCATTTTCTTCTTTTGTTATGTCCTATTTTGTATATTTCAGACTTTGTAGTCGTATTCAAACTCTAATAAATGCATGTGACTTATGACACCCCAGTTTGGGCTGTGTTGGGCTGTACTCTAATTATTATTATCATTAAATCATATTTAAACTGCTTATGACTGTTTAACAGTTTCAAAAGATGAATTGGGTTTAGTTGGCTGGCCTTGTCCCTACGAGAGTCGCCATTATGACTGTGTCTTGGTTTGGGTCGTGATATAAAGATTTTCTCGTACACTGGGTAAATTAAAAATTCATATTGTACCCAAAAAAACTTTGGTATAGGTGCTGACGTTTCTAAGTTATTACTTAAAAATTTTACTATTAGGAGCTTAAATTTTCCTCGTACACTGGGTGAAGTAAAAATTCATATTGCACCAGAAAAAGTTGAAGTTTTTCTAACTGGCCAAATTAAAAATTCATATTGCACCAAAAAACTTCGGCATAGGTGCTAAAAATTTTTTTAGTTATTATTTAAAAACTTTGACAGGTACAAAACAAAAATTTCAGCTCCAAACCTGAAGTTCGAAAGTAACAAAACAAAAACTTCAACTCTAAAGCTGAAGTTCAGCAGTAACAACACAAAAACATCAGCTCCTAAAACTGGACTTTACCAGTTACAAAACACAAAATATTCAGCAAAAAAACATGCTGTAGTTTTTACAAAAAAATAAAGCATAAATTCAAATCTAAAAATAATGCCAAAACATGAAGAAGAAGAAGAAGAAAAAACTTCAGCTCCTATCTAATGTATCATTATCATCTCTTTAACTCTGAAAATCTTTAAAAATTTGAACGTCTAATCACAGAAGAATTTATAGAATTTTCATTAACAACATTAACATCTCATTCAAAAAAACCTAAAAACACAATCGTAAAAGTAAAATTAATGCATTTATCAAACTTAATCCTAAGAAATTTTTTTATCAAAACCAAAACTAAAAATTAAATCATAAAATAAAATCCAGAAAGTTAATGCAATATACCTGTGATTAAATCGTAATGTGGGAATAACGACAACTAGCAATTGAAAATTCAAAATAACAACGAAAACCGTTTGATTTCAGAAGAAGAACAAGTCAAAAAATGCGAATAATAGGAGAGAGAGATAAAAACATTCGAGGACTAGCGTATACTTGAAAAGAAAGTAGTCTTTTAATAAAGAAGAGCAAAATAATTTTTTTCAAATGGCTTTCAACAAAAGAATGGATAGAGGTCAAACAAAAAGACAAAGCGGCTACATATTAAAGAGGGGCCGCCTATTTTTACAACTATGCTTCAGGTAGAAGATTTTCATAAAATGATTCTTTTTCAAATTAATATTTAATTGTATGTCCATTTAGATTATTCTTTAAATTTTATTTTGTACACTACACAATAAGCTGAATTAAAAATTTGAGCGATGTCTTCGAAAAATTAAGTTTTTTTGGTCTATATCTTCCATTAGTAGCATTATAAGTAAGCATTGGGGTCTACATCGATATTACTATAAATTTTCTTTTGGAACTATAGACTGTAGTCTTCTTTTGTTAATACTATTATTAAAAAAATTTTGGTAACCGTAGAAAATATTGGGTTCACTCATAAGGAGTGCTCTAAGGTTCAATAGGGTTATTAGTTAATCCTAATATTTCCTATATAAGTATACTTATTGTGTACATTAAAGAGGCACTTTCTGTAGTATTTTTTTCTAAGCTCTTTCTCTCTCTGAATCAAACTAGGGTTTAGACCGTGGAATTGATGGTTGCTCCAATATATCTTGATAACCACCGCCGACCAGTAATTTCAGTCACGGTTCAATTCGTTTTCGCTTCCGCTTCACGAAGAACAAGTAAGTTCTCGTTTTACAATTTACGCGCTATCTAATGTGTTTAGATTAACGTGTTCCTTTATTGGTATTAGAGCCATAAACTGATTTTCTGGTCCGAAAATATACTTCAATTGTTCTGATCATCAACTGAATCTAGAACTATATATCTATTTATTTGTAATATTCTATGTGCAATTGGGATGCCAAAAAATTATTTTGACCGCTGTCTTTAAGTAAATCGGTATTTTTTTGGCATAAAAATTTTGTTATTACTGATTGAAATAAGCTTTAGAGCAGTCTAAAACAATTTTTTTAATCTGAATTTCTTTTCAGTTTGCTTAAGAAGTAATAAAAAAAGAGGTTTTTTTTACAACTATTTCGTCTGCGCCACTGACCGCCACCAAAAGGCCACCGCCGGAAACTCAGTTTAACATCAATTGAGTTTTGATAGTCAAATAAACATATATATATATATATATATATATATATATATATATATATATATATATATATATATATATGAGCTTGGTGCTCTAATAGCTATGACAAAATATAAGAGGAAGAAGAGATGAAGCAATGGATTCCCTTCTATAATGCCAGGATCAAGGCATACGACGATAGATCCATGACAAAGGATTTAAACACTAATAGCTTTACTTCTAATAATTATAAATATTAAAAAAAAAAATCTGTAAAAGAAATCTTCAATGATAACGTGTGTGGCGGCTGAGTGTTGTTGCTTAATTATAAAACCTTTTTTAAGCTTCACATGCCGTTGGCTCCTCTTTCAAATTGGGCAAATTTAATAATTGGGTAAATGGCCCATTTAGGATGCCTCTTTCTTTGATGACAGATTTAAGTTAAGGGCTAAAGGTTCACTTTTATATGTCTTGTTTAATTTTATTTTGGGCTAATGGCCTAATAAAATTTAAATTTAGTTCTGTAATTATTTTTTTAAAATTCAGACTATACAAAATTGGTCATAGGGACCAAATTTTAGAATATAAATGTAGTATTTATATTTTCTTAAGGAAACTATATTGTTTTATTATCCCAATTACTTGAAATGTTAATTAATTTAACATTAAATTTATTTGTTAATTTATTTAATATTATATTTATTTGTTAATTTGTTTATTATGCTTTAAAATGTTAACTTATTAAACATTATATTTATTTGTTAATTTGTTTAACATGCTTGAAATGTGAATTATTTTAACATTACTTTTGTTAATTAGTCAAGCACGTGCTTTATGTTAATTTATTGAGCATGATATAAATATTAATTAGTTTAATATAAGCAATACTTGTTAATTTGTTTAACATGTTTAATATGTTAATTAGTTTAATGTTAAGATAAATTTTGGGTGAATTTGAATAGCATGTAATAAAATTTAATTAGTTTAACATTAATTTTGATTACATGCTAATATAAGTTATTTGTTAACTTATGATCCACATGGGATTGTAAAATTATGATTAAATAATTATGTTGTCTTAAACATGATTAAGACGCTTAGCTAGATAATTGAATAGGTTAATTTTCACAATATTTTAATTCTTGGACAATGGTTGGAATATAGTGAACTTTTAACTCCATAATTAATAAATGTATTTATGTAGAACATCGTGCCTTACGTTATGTTTTTTACGTGATCCTGATTTTATTTTTTATTTTGTTCAAGAATGACTACTGCTTCGAAAAATATTGTTGTTGAGCTCAACAAAGGGTTAAAACTCAATGGTGACAATTATGAAACCTAGAGCTTGAAAGTCCAGTATGTGCTAGAGGATCAAGAGGCTCTGGAGGCCATCAATAATGCCATGAATGAGCCTGAGGAAGCAACACTGCTCAGTATAGGCGTAAGCATGAAGCCTATGATAGTTGGAAGAAAAAAACTCTATTGCTCGCATTAAGTTGTTGAGCACCTTAGATGATGACATTCTAAGAGAGTTTAAGGATTACCAAAGAGCTATGGATTTTTGGAATGCTTTGAGGAAAGGGTTTGGTACTTGTTCCACTGATCCTTAACGATCAAATTTGACGCATATAAGAAACGCCCATAATATTCAATGAAAACACATCTGAGGCAAATGACAATATGATCGGGGAGTTGAAAGATGCTGGTCATATGTTGACTGATGAACAACAAATCCAAGTTTTCATACGCTCTTTACCTAGTTCTTGGGATCATATGAAAATACATATGACCCAAAATAAGCGAATCACAACTCTAGAAGATGTACGGAGACACCTTGAGTTAGACGAGGAACAACTTGAGGCTGCAAAGTCAATAGCTGAGTTGCACATGGCATCAACCTACAAAACCAAGAGTCATTCAAAGAAAAGGAACTGGAGAAAGAAGAGAGGGCCAACTCAAGTTCAGCCTCTTAAAAGAGCAAAGACTGAAAAGGCAAGAACAAGCATCCCAAACGTGTAAAAGTTGATAAAGTGAAATGCTATAATTGTGACAAGAAGGGTCACTATGCTAGAGATTTCTCTGAGCCTCCTAGAAGGGTATTTCACGATGCTCAAATTAGTGAACTTTGTGTTTTTAGTCCTGTTTTTCTAACTGAACCTAATTCTTTATGGATTGTAGACTATGAGCAATAGACCACATAGCCTGGGAACGCAGTGCCTTTGTTGAATTTCGGCAAGTTCCACGTGGAGAAATTTAGATATATGTAGGCAACAACAATAAAGTTGCTGTTGAAGGGATCGGTACATGCAAGTTAGTCATGCGTGTTGGTCGAGAGCTAATACTACACGATGTTCTCTTTGCACCAACAATTTGCTGGAATGTTACTTCAGTTTCAGTTTTTCTTAAATTAGGATTTGACTTATTTTGTCATGGCAATTCTGCCAAGTTGACTTTTGGTTCAGCTTTATTTGGTTTTGGTCATGTAACCGGAGGTTCAATTATTATGGATTTGTATTATGATTCATTTACTAATAATGCTAGTTTTTCTCTATTTGTTTCTTCACATAAATATGATAGTGATGTAAACGTATGGCATGTTAGACTTGGTCATATTGGCCAACAAAAAATGCAAAGGTTAGCAAAACAAAGTTTTGTTTTCCAGCATTGAACATGTGTAATTGTCCACTTGTGATAATTGTCTAGCTGGAAAACTTCACCTTCTTGAATTCTTGTCGTGAGGTATTTATTCAACTTGAAGTGTAACTCTTTGAATTCCTTCCAGGCATTCGTATGCGCACATGAGCGCTCAGTATTAGTTGTGCATCGACGGATTTAGAATCCCTCGGTGGGTACGTGATGGGTGTGACTGTGAGACTCGAAAAATGTTTTTAGACTCGTTTGAGGACGAACGTATATTTAATAGGTGGAGGATGTAATAACTCGGCCTGTCGTTTTGAGATTTATAGCCCCATTTACCCCATCTACGCTTATTATATGTTGTTTAGCTATGTTATGCTATACCGAGTTGGTAGGTTTGGGTTCGGAGTAGTTTTGGAGTAAAATGATCACTTAGTCTCTTAGTTAGAAAAGTCAATCGGAAGTTAACTTATGAGTAAACGAGTTTAGATTTGGAATTTTATGATTCGATTAGCTTCCTTAGGTGATATTAGACTTAGGAGTGTGTCATAAAAATACAATTTGAAGGTTCGTGGTAGAATTAGGCTTAAATTGACGAAAGTTGGAAGTTTAGAAATTCTTAGGCTTGAATTCGAGGTGATTTGGTGTTTTCGTGTTGTTTTGGGTATTTTGGAGGTTCAACTAAGTTCAGGTAGTGATATATGACTTGTTGGAATTATTGGCTGGAGTTTCGAGTGTCTCGGGTGAGTTTTTGATATGTTTGGATTTCCAAGCATAAATGATATCATATTGAACAAACGAGCTCCTATTTCTTTTTTGATTGAAGCATTAGATCCGTATCGTAATTATGGACCTGTAGCAAAAAGAATAGTCTAATTTGCACATCGTATGTGGATTTTATGGTTATTTTACTAAGAATTAGGTTGCTAGATTTTTCAGTTTAATTACGAAATTGCCACTAGCAGCGTATTTAAAAAACCTGCACTATTTACAAATATTAAAACCTACATAACTCATTCATTATAAGGTCAAATTGAGTGATTCAAAAGCCTAAAGTGATTATAATTTCATAAGAAATCTATTGGAGACATAAAATATGACATTTGGGGCCGTCTGGCATGAGAAATGTGGCAGAATAGCTAAAAGAAAAATATATAAAGCTAGGGTTTGTTCATTCAGTCATATTTTGAGTTGGGAGCTCGGATTTGGGCGATTTTGGAGGCGATTTTCACCATATGGATTGGGGTAAGTATTCTCTACTCTATTTTGGTTATATTTCATAAATTCATCTTCGTGTTTGGGGTTTAATTGATGATTTCAAAGTGAAACTAAGGGAATTAGGGTTCGAGTTTTGGAGAGTTTTAAGTGAGGATTTGAGGGACCAAACGAAGTCCGATTTTGATAAATTTTGTAAGGTTAGAATCGGGGGAGGACGAGGATTATTATTCTACCATTTTTAACTAATTTCTAGATATGGTTACGGGGGCCAGGTTTTGGCCGATTTTGGATTATTTTTATATGTTTTAGTTTTTATTGTGAAATTCGATTCTTTAGACTATGTTGATAGTTTTAATCTGGTTATGGTTATATTCGGAGCTTTTGGATACTGAGTCCAGAGACGAGAGCATCCCGGAGTAGGATTTTATGTGATTGAGGTAAGTAAGAGCTTTAACTCTGCCTTTGAGGGTATAAAACTGGAGAAAGTAATATCATGTGATTGTTTGATGGTGATGCCCATGCTAGGTGACGGGCGTGTGGGTTTGCAACGTGAGGGATTGAGACTTGGTCCGTCCCGTGAGGCGAGGCCTAATAGCTATTATTTGTGATTATGTGTTTACTTGTTGTTAAACTTTTCTGCCTTCATGTTACAGATAATGTTTAGGTTTTATTCAAGCTCACATTATTTATACTCAAACATAGAAATTATTGTAAATGTTTACCTTATTCTCAATTACTTGCTAATATGCAGTAATACTTGATGTGGGTTGCGTCCCCTTAATTGTTGATGATGGTGAGGCTTGTGAGGAACATGATTGAGTAAGGCCAAGGGCCTGGTTGTGAGGATATTATTACCATAGCGCATGAGTTGTCCGCGTAGAATACGAGTTGACCGTGCGGGTCCTGGTATTGATACCATAGCGCGTGAGTTGTCCGCGTAGCACGTGAGTTGACCGTGCGGATCCATGTATTGATATGATGGCACGTGAGTTGTCTGTGCTTTGCGCTTGGGCTTTGGGAGTCTCTCCAGAGTCTGTACACACCCCCGGGGAGCGCAGAGTGTTGATTGTACTGAGTATTGAGTGTTGAGTGCTGAGTGATTGAGTGACATTGCTGTGAAGTTGCATCTACTTTTGTTGTTGCTACATTTTATCTGTTAAATTTCTTTGTAATATTTACTAAGTTATGAAATTTACTGGTTTATCTTTCAATTATGGAAATAAATAATTGAACTGTTTTACTTAGCTCGTCACTACTTCTCAGTACCTTAGTTATTTATGTTACTACTAAGGTGGTAGTACTCGTAGTACACCCTGCACTTTATGTGCAGATCCACGTGAGTTAGAGTGCGACGATCATTGATTTCAGGCCGGCTATCTATGGAGATTGCAAGGTAGCTGCCAGCGTCCCCAGGACCTTCTTCTTTTGTCATTTCTTCTTTTGGACAGTTAGCCAGTTTATATATCTTAGTTTATAGTTTTAGACGCTAATGACTTAGTGATACTCCGATGTTTGGGACTCGTTTTTTTTTTGTATTTTATATTATTTATATTTAGAGTTGGTTTAGTTTATCATGAATTAAATTATTGAAAATATTTTATCAAATTCTTATAATCAAATTAGTAGTAATATTTTGGGAATTGGCTTGCCTTGTAACACGATAGGCGCCATCACGACCATGGTTAGATTTTGGGTCGTGACAAGTTGGTATCGGGCCTAGGTTACATAGGTCTCACGAGTCATGAGCGGGTTTAGTAGAGTCTTTCGGATCAGTACGAAGACGTCTGTACTTATCTTCAAGAGTCTGCAGAACTTTTAGGAAAACTTCACCTTCTTGAATTCTTATCATGCGGTATTTATTCAGCTTGAAGTGTAACTCTTTGAATTCCTTTCACGCATTCATATGTGCACATGAGCGCTCAGTATTAGTTGTGCATCGATGGATTTTGAATCCCTCGATAGGTACGTGATGAGTATGGTGTGACCGCGAGATGATTTCATATTATTTGAATATGACCAGAAGGTATTGCTGAAGTTTTACCTATTTGACACTCGAAGTATGTTTTTAGACTCGTTCGAGGACGAACGTCTATTTAAAAGGGGGAGGATGTAACAATCTGGCCTGTAATTTTGAGATTTATTGCCCCATTTACCCTATCTATGCTTATTTATATGTTGTTCAGCTGTGTTAAGTTATATCGAGTTGGTAGGTTTGGGTTCGGAGTAGTTTTGGAGTAAAATGATCACTTAGTCTCTTAGTTAGAAAGCTAAGTTAGAAAAGTCAACCGGAAGTTAATTTATGAGTAAACGAGTTTAAATTTGGATTTTTATGATTCGATTAGCTTCTTTAGGTGATTTTAGACTTAGGAGTGTGTCCGAAATATAATTTGAAAGTTCGTGGTAGAATTATGCTTAAATTGACGAAAGTTGGAAGTTTAGAAATTCTTAGGCTTGAATTCGAGGTGATTTGGTGTTTTTAGTTGTTTTGGGTATTTTGGAGGTTCGACTAAGTTCAGATGACTTGTTGGAATTATTGGTTGGAGCCTCGAGTGTCTCGGGTGAGTTTTGGATAGGTTTGGGTTTTCAAGCATTAATTATATCATACTGAACAAACGAGCTCCTATTTCTTTTTTGATTGAAGAATTAGATCTGTATCGTAATTACGGACCCGTAGCAAAAAGAATGGTCTAATATGGACATCGTATGTGGATTGTATGGCTATTTTGCAAAGAATTAGGTTGCCAGATTTTTTAGCTTAATTACGAAATTGTCACTAGCAGCGTATTTAAAAAACCTGCACTATTTGCAAATATTAAAACATACATACCTCATTCATTATAAAGTCAAATTGAGTGATTCAAAAGCCTAATGTGATTATAATTTCACAAGGAATCTATTGGAGGCATAAAATATGAGTTTTGGAGCAGTTTGGCACGAGAAACAAGGTAGAATAACTGGAAGAAAAATATATAAAGCTAGGGTTTGTTCATTCAGTCATTTTTGAGTTGGGGAGCTCGGATTTAGGCGATTTTGGAGGCGATTTTCACCATATGGATTGGGGTAAGTATTATCTACTCCGTTTGGTTATATTTCATAAATTCATCTTCGTGATTGGGGTTTAATTGATGATTTCAAAGTGAAACTAAGGGAATTAGGGTTCGAGTTTTGGAGAGTTTTAAGTGATGATTTGAGGGACCAAACGAAGTCCGATTTTGATAAATTTTATGTGGTTAGAATCAAGAGAGGACGAGGATTATTATTCAACCATTTTTAACTAATTCCAAGATATGGTTCTGGGGGCCGTTTTGGCCGATTTCGGATTATTTATATACTTTTTAGTTTTTATTGTGGAATTCGATTCTTTAGACTATTTTGATAGTAGTAATCTGATTATGGTTAGATTCGGAGCTTTTGGAGACTAAGTCCAGAGATGAGGGCATCCCGCAGTAGGATTTTATATGATTGAAGTAAGTAACAGCTTTAACTCTAGCTTTGAGGGTATAAACCCGGAGAAAGTAATATCATGTGATTGCTTGGTGGTGATACCCATGCTAGGTGACGGGCGTGTGGGTTTGCATCGCGAGGGATATAGACTTGGTCCGTCCTGTGAGGCTATGAGGCCTAATAGCTATTATTTGTGATTATGTGTTTACTTGTTGTTGAACTTTTCTGCCTTCCTGTTAGAGATAATGCTTAGGTTTTATTCAGGCTCACATTATTTTTACTCAAACGTAGAAATTATTATAAATGTTTACTTAGTCTCTATTACTTGCTAATATGTTGTAATACTTGATGTGGGTTGTGTCGCCTTAATTGTTGATGATGGTGAGGCTGGTGAGGAACATGATTGAGTAAGGCCAAGGGCCTGGTTGTGAGGATATTAATACCATAGCGCGTGAGTTGTTTGCGTAGCATGCGAGTTGACTGTGCGGGTCCAGGAATTGATACCATAGCGCGTGAGTTGTCCGCGTAGCACGTGAGTTGACCGTGCGGATCCAGGTATTGATATGATGGCACGTGAGTTGTCCGTGCTTTGCGCTTGGGCTTTGGGAGTCTCTCCGGAGTATGTACACACCCCCCAGTGAGCGTAGAGTGTTGAGTGTATTGAGTAATTAGTGTTGAGTGCTGAGTGATTGAGTGACATTGCTGTGAAGTTGCATCTAGTTTTGTTGTTGCTACATTTTATCTGTTAAATTTCTTTGTGATATTTACTGAGTTATGAAATTTACTGGATTATCTTTAAATTGTGAAAATAAATAAGTGAACTGTTTTACTTAGCTCGTCATTACTGCTGAGTTCCTTAGTTATTTTTGTTACTACTGTGGTCATAGTACACCCTGCACTTTATGTGCAGATCCATGTGAGTTAGAGTGCGACGATCATATATTTCACGCCGGCTATCTATGGAGATTGCAAGGTAGCTGCCAGCATCCGCAGGACCTTGTTACTTCTTTTGTCATTTCTTCTTTTGGACAGTTAGCCAGTTTACATATCTTAGTTTATAGTTTTAGACGCTCATGACTTAGTGACAACCCGATGTTTGGGACTCTTTTTTTTGTATTTTATATTATTTATATTTAGAGTTGGTTTAGTTTATCATGAATTAAATTATTGAAAATATTTTATTAAATTCTTATAATCAAATTAGTAGTAATATTTTGGGAATTGGCTTGCCTTGTAACACGATAGGCGCTATCACGATCATGGTTAGAATGCAAAGGTTAGCAAAACAAAGTTTTGTTTTCCAGCATTGAACATGTGTTATTGTCCACTTGCGATAATTGTCTAGCTGGAAAATCTGCAAGAAAACCTTTTGTCTGGCGACTAGAGCCCAATATTTTTTGCAATTAGTCCCTTTGGACATATGTGGGCCTATGAATGTTAGGGCTAGGCATGGAGCAAGTTATTTCATCACATTTATTGATGACTTTGTCCGTTTCAGCTATGTCTATTTGATTTCCCACAAATCAGAAGCAATAAGTTGCTTCAAAAGCTATATGAGCTTAGTGGAAAATCAATTAGACAAGAAGATAAAAGTTCTTCGAACTGATCGTGGTCGTTAATATTTATCAACTCGGTTTAATAACTTATGTGATGAAAAGGGAATAGTTCATCAGTTGACTATCCCAAATACTCCACAACAAAATGGTGTTGGGGAGAGAAGAAACAGAACACTCCTAGAAATGGTTAGGTAAATGATGCACAAGCTAACCTCTCAATTAGTTACTGGGGTGATGCGTTGCTTACTGCTACCTTTGTACTTAACCGAGTGCCGACAAAATCACTTACTACCACTCCATATGAGTTATGGATTAGAAGACAACCCGACCTAAGTGTATTAATACCTTGGGGTTGTGTTGCCTATACACATGATTCCTCTCACAAATATGGAAAATTGGGCCCGAGGAGAAAGAAAAGTATTTTTATAAGACACTCTGAAACCTCAAAAGGTTATGTGTTTGTAGGTCAGCAAGACAGTGTGAGTGTAATTGAGTTTGAATCACGAGATGTCACATTCTTAAAGGATGAGTTCCCTAAGAAGGGAGGGGTAGGTCAAGACCTAACCTTATTTGAGATAATGGATCAAGAAGTACAAGGATCACTTAATTCAAGTGGGATAATTTTAGCAGAAGGTGAATTAGTTTCTCATCAAAGACCTCCTTCATCATCAGATGCGAATGAGAGTAATCCTTCCACTTTTAGTAGAATTAAACAAATAGATCCTGTTCCAAGTGGGAGCGAGATGGTCACAGATCTTGTTCCAAGTGGGAGCATGATGAATGATCTTGATCCGAGTGGGAGCAACATTAATCCAAATGGGAACAATGTTGAATCACAAGTAAGACGTGGTTCTCGCAAAAAGATTCCCCGCCGACGATTTGATGTTGAAGGCCGAGAACTATTTACGATGCTCCTACAAGAAGAAAACGAGTCTAAAAATGTAAAAGAGGCTCTCTCATGCCCTTCTAAGGATAAATGGACAAAAGCAATGGAAAATGAATTGGAGTCTATGAGAGTCAACAAAGTTTGGGAACTAGTTGACCTCCCTGAAGGACGCAAAGCAATTGGGAGCAAATGGGTTCTTAAAATTAAGCTCAACGCTGATGGCTCAGTTGAGAGATTTAAGGCTCGACTTGTGGCGAAAGGGTATACACAGCAGAAAGGAATAGACTACGAAGAGACTTTCTCGTTTGCTATACGATTTACCCCGGTTCGCATGGTTTTAGCTATTGTTGCAAGCCGGGATCTTGAATTACATCATATGGATGTAAGATTGCCTTTCTGAATGGAGAACTAGATAAAGAAATCTATATGGAACAACCTGAGTGTTTCACTGAAAAGGGCCACAAACAAAAGGTTTGTAGACTTTTGAAGTCTATTTATGGCCTCAAACAATCTTCAAGGCAGTGGTATATGCGCTTTCAAAATGTTCTTGTATCCAATAGTTTTAGCATAATGGATGAAGACCATTGCGTTTATACCAAGAGACCAATAAACAATATTGTGATTTTAACATTGTATGTAGATGACATATTTATAGCTGGAAATGATAAAGAGTTTATAACTGAGATAAAGTCATAGTTATCATCCCAATTTGAGATGAAAGATATGAGTGAAGCTGCATATATTCTTGGATTAAGATTTCAAGAGATCGTCCAACGAAACTATTGTATCTCTCACAAGAGAATTACATTAGAAAAGTTCTTGAACGATTTAATATGAAAAATAGTAGCCCAGCTGAAACTCATATCAATAAAGGCCATACCTTGGGAAGTCAGATGTGTCCTAAGACTCCTAAAGAGACAGAAAGAATGAGTCGAGTTCCTTATAAGAGCGCAGTCGGAAGTCTAATGTATGATATGGTGTGCACTAGACCTGATATCAGTCAAGCAGTTGGCTTGGTAAGTAGATATCAAACCGACCCAGATTTAGCACATTGGTAAGCAGTAAAGAGGATCATGAGATATCTGAAGGGAACTGCTGATTATGACCTTTGTTATCAAGGCGGCAAGATTTGTGATTACTTGGATACAGTGATGTTGACCATCGAGGAGATCTAGACAAGAGGAAGTCTACCTCAGGATATGTATTCTTACTCAGTGATGGGGCTATATCATGGAGTAGTAAGAAACAATCATGTGTAGATGGAAGCCGAATATGTGGCTTTCGCATCAGCAGCACAAAAAGCTGTTTGGTTGAAAAAGTTCTTGGAGTACTTGTTGGATATTGTTGAAAATACTTAACCAGTATTAGTCTACTGTGACAGTGAGTCTGCAATATCCTCCACCAAGGACCCAAAGTTTCATTGTAAAACCAAACATATAGATATCAAGTATAACGATGCAAGATATATGGTTAGACGTAAGGTAGTGATTGTGAAGTATGTGTCTATAAAAAATATGTTAGCAGATCCATTGACCAAGCCTTTATCTAGAGATGCATTTATGAGACACACTAGGTCTCAAGGCTTGCGTAAATTCTGAGATACTTTATTTTGTTATTTATTTTCTCGTGTTCTCAAACTGATGTTCTTTTATTTTCAATAAAGTTGATATACATACATATTTTATTGTTGAATGTTATGTACATTTTTGTTCATTTTTTTAAGTATGTCGAGTAGACATGAGGTTGGCCTTCTCACACAGGAAACCGCCTCCTTATCTTAGTAATATGAGGAGATGAGACATGATTTTAAGCAAAATTATCATAAGGATAATTTAAGAGCTATTTGCATAAAATTAGAATGTCGATTAAACAATGACATAAGGTCACTAGGGTGAAAAATGTTCACCTAGTCTACTTTATGAGCCAGATATGATTAGAAATGATATTGTAGATCAAAGAACTCAAATTTAGATACTTAATGTCTAAATATCATCTGTACAGCATTCTTTATGAGATAAAGACATACGCTCCTTAGGAAAAGGGAGAAAATTGTAGCACGTGTTTCATAACATGTGTGCTAACGTCGACTAATTGGGTTAACATAAGTCCATTCTCAACTTATTGTTGTGTGATACCCGGAGCCTTATGGTAGCTCAGGATTTTGTACCCTTAGAAACTCTGATCAGATACTTGAGACTTAGTGTGATGTTAGTTATCGTAGTATGTTTCCAAAAGACCATGAACACAGATACGGTCTACCGGAGCATAGCTAGAAAAGCAGTCATACTAATGTTAAGGGAATCGTTAGAAGATGAAGATCATTGATGGAATCTCATTTATTTGTATTCACTGGTGCACCAATTATACTTATGATTTATGATTGTGAATTCAATAAATAATGATATAAGATATTTTGAGACTATATCAAATGTGATTTACATGATCTAGGACACTGCATACTTTATGATCTATTTGCAAGTTTGCACTCGACGAGAGGCTATATACTCCTAACAGATGTATAGCACTTAGCTCTCACTGTATGTTGGTCGCACGATCTACTTCCATGTATGAATGATTGAGGAGATGAGTTGAGAATATGTTTCTCAGGCTAGATGAGGACTCCCATTATGTATGAGGGGGGAGATGTAGGAAATATTGGGTCCATCCATAAGGGGTGCTCTAAGGCCCAATAGGGTTATTAGTTAACCCTAATATTCTCTATATAAGTACACTTAGTGTGTACATTAAAGGGGCACTTTCTGCAGTATTTTTTCTATGTTTTTTCTCTCTTTGAATCAAACTAGAGTTTAGACTGTGGAATTGGGGGTTACTCCAACACACCTGACAACCACCGCCGGTCAGTAACTCCAGCCACAATTCAATTCGTTTTCACTTCCGCTTCATAAAAACAGGTAGATTCTCGTTTTCGATTTACGCTCTATCTATTGTGTTAAGATTAATGTGTTCCTTCAATAACTATTTACCCCTTCTACATTTATGGTATTGCTATAAATTTTCATTAAAAACTATAGATCACAATCTCTTAATTTTCATGTCTGATTTGAGTTTATTTTTTCGTAGTATAATTGAATAATTCTTATATTGATGTATTGGTTTGTTTTAACTAAATTATCAGACTGGAAATATTAGTTTCAAATAAAAGTAGTGGTGGATGCACAATAATGGAAGCATGAGATTTGAACATACAATTTGTTATTAGAATGCATACATTTTAGTTTGAGTACATTTATCAGAAAGAAAAAAAGATGGAAAAATTATGACTCTGCTCATAATTGATGTGGATAGTACTCGACAAAATGACCAAGTTAACTTATTATATTACTTTTAACTGTTTAAATTTGGTGAGGTCAATAGACTATTGGTCAAATATAATACATAATCTTTTGTAGTTACTTCTTAATATCTTCACTTTTTCTTTTATCATTCCTTAAATATGCACAAAAAAGAAGTTGAAACTTGCAGATTGGCTGCATTTTAAATAGCTTTTCCGCAACTCTCTGCTTTGGTTTTTCCTTTCTTTCATCAAGAAGAAAAAACATAAAAGAGGAAGCAACAGTTCTTATATAAGCATTTTTGGCCCATAGTCTTTGCTCTTTCTAGTTGTATTTTGAAGTAGTATTTTTAATATAAATCCATTGCAAGTTAAAATTACCTAAATGAGAAATAGTAAGTTAGTGTCATTTATTTTAAGATGAATAATCATTTCTATTTGTTCATGCACGTATTACTTCTATCCCTATTCTACAAATAATAACGTTATCACTTATTTTTTTAAAATTTATACAATACTTTAATCAGGGGTGATAAAATGGTTAAAAGAAAATAGTACTTTAGGGGAGACAAAATGGTTAAAAAAAACAGTTAACCTCCCATATTGTCCACTAAAAAATGTGTTGGATAATGAACATTTAAAAAACAAGTTAAATATGGGTAAGAACTAAGAACTATATTATCTATTTAGAAATTGGATAACCAATGGTAACTAATGAATTACTAATGAGTCTAACTTTTACATTAGGTAACACGCCACGCCAATCTGTTCAAGTGTTGTTACGATTCAATCGAGTTATTGTAAAGTCTCAAATTAGGGGTTCCTCAACTTAGGAAGATTAAGAACTCTCCCAAAAGTAATCATATGCAAGAAGTCACAGATAATATGATTACCCATATTATCGGCTGATTGACCCATATTTTATCCGTATTAAATATGAATTTGTGATTAATATATGACTTTTGTGTTGAGAGAGCATTTCACTTATTTCCAACGTGTCTCGGTAACTCTAGGAAGTATCTTTTTCTTAGCGTTCATTTTGTCTCTGTGTATCGGCTTCCACAGCAGCTCTTCCTTTTTTTTAGATCTATATATTCATATTATACTTATTAAAGGTTGAGTTGATTTTGATGGTCGTTCACAATTTTAGGGCTTTCTCAGATCCGAAAATCACTCTATTTGTAGCTTCGGACTAAACCCATTTTGAAATTTTTCTTTTTCTTTTTTTTCTTTTTCTTTTCTTTTTCTTTTTTTTCTTTTCGGTTTTATTTCTTGTTGCATTTACTGTGTGAATTGAATTGAAATCATTGGCTTTTGCATCAAGATTCTAACTTTTTAAATCATTTTTTCTGTACATTTTCTCTAATTGAAAAAAACAAGATTTTACAGTATTTGGTTTATTATTCTGCCTTGCTAAATCCCATCATTTTTTCGACATTGAAAGTTTCCTCGACTCTCACAAGAATAGCTCATTCTCGAGAACAGAAACGGCAACAGCACGGTCCTGTTCTTGCATCTCAGTTCCACTCACTTCGTGATTTTAAGAAAAAGATTCTCCAATCAGGTTTTTTTTTTTGAATTCTTGCTTTTCACCGGCGATTTTTCCGGTGACCCTTGCTCTTTTCTTCCTATTCTCTCTTCTGCTCTTTATGGGTACGTGCAGGTGTGTTCTGTTTTCTTGGACATGTGCCTTATTTTTCCGGCGAGGATTTCCGGCGAGCTACAGTACTTCCGGCGACTCCCGTTCAGACTTTTGGCAGGACGCAACAGAACTACACGTTCCGATAAGCTTCAGGAGAACTTACCCCAGGTACTAGTCGCGGCGGCGAGGCCAGTTCCCGGCGTTTGGGAGTGAATAGCTCAACAACACCGGCCGGGACGTGCAAGAGTCGGTAGCAGTTGACCTTGGGCGCATCAAAGCCTACTTTCAGGTTTTTCCACCGGGAGTTGGTACCTCCCGCTCTCTTGTTTATTTTGTACACTTTTTTACGTATTTTACCTAGCATTCCGTGTGAGGTTTACTCTGTTGTTATCTAGTTTGCCTCTTTTTGTGTATTCCACAATAGTGCGTGTGTGCGTCACTATTCTCCATAGTCGGTTGGAGGGATAGTGGCCGCGGCGGGGGATGATAGTGTAAGGTCATGTTCTCGGGGGGTGGGGGCGGTGGCGGGGGTAAGTAGGGGGCAGGGAGTGGTCCTGCGGGTAGGGCGAGAAGTAAGGGTGGGAAGAGGGTAGCGGACGCTCATAGATTAAGGATTGGTTCGTGCAACATAGGCACTCTGATGGATAAGTCCATTGAGTTGGCGAAGATTTTTCAGAAGAGAAGGGTTAACATAGCCTGTGTCCAGGAGACTAGGTGGAAAGGGTCGAAGGCGAGGAATGTAGACGGGTTTAAGCAATGGTATTCTGGGGTCGTGAGAAGTAAGAATGGAGTGGGCATCTTGGTGGATAGGGATCTAAGGGAGTCCGTGGTCGAGGTTAGACGAGTGAATGATAGGTTAATGTCTATTAAGTTTGTTATTGGGGGTTGCGTCCTCAACATCATCAGCACTTATGCGCCGCAAGCGGGTTTAGACGAGGAAGCTAAGAGGCGCTTTTGGGAGGGCTTGGATGATCTGGTGAGTAGTATTCCCCAATCTGAAAAGTTAGTTATTGGAGGGGACTTTAATGGTCATATTGGGGCTGATGTTGGTGGTTATAGTGAGGTGCACGGTGGCTTTGGCTTTGGGGTTACGAACGGAGGAGGCACGTCACCACTTGATTTCACCAGGGCTTCCGAGCTTCTGATTGCGAACTAGACATTTTAGAAGAGGGAGGAGCATTTGGTCACCTTCAAGAGTTCAGCGGCGAGGACTCAGATTGATTACCTCCTCCTCAGAAGGAGCGATAGGGTTATATGCAAGGACTGCAAGGTTATTCCGGGAGAGTCCCTTTCGACTCTTCATAGACTCCTAGTGATGGATGTAGGTCTCTGGGTGAAGAGGAAGATGAGGGGTTCTCGGGGACAACGCGGATTAGATGGGGTGTTTTGACTAAGGAGAAAGCACATGAGTTGGAGAGGAGGTTAGCAGAGGGCGGAGCTTAGAGAAGTTCTGGGGAAGCGGACGCTATGTGGTCAAAGACGGCAAGCTTGGTTAGGGAGGTAGCACGGGACGTGCTCAGGGTAGCCAAGGGCTATTCAGGCAGACATCAGGATGACTAGTGGTGGAACGATGTAGTCGAAGGAAAAGTGAAGGTGAAGAAGGCGGCGTTGCTAAGTTGGCATGGCGCACAAGCGAGGAAAAACGCAGAGTGAACAGGGAGATCTACAAGGTGGCGAGGAAAGAAGCAAAGCTGGCGGTTACGGAAGCTAAAAACGTGGTGTTTGGTCGCATGTACGAGGAACTATGGGAGAGAGGCGAGGACAGGAAGTTATTCTGGTTAGCTAAAGCAAGGGAAAGGAAGGCGCGTGATCTTGACCAAGTTAGGTGCATCAAGGACGAGGATGGTAGAGTTCTGATGGGGAGTCTCAAGTCAAGCGGAGGTGGAAGGCGTACTTTTGAGACTTAATTAACGAGGAGGGGGATCGTAACATAGAGCTAGGGGAGTTGGGGCATTCAGAGCAACATAGAGACCTTGGGTACTGCAGGCGCATTAGGGCGGAGGAGGTCATGGGGGCTTTGCGTAAGATGAGTAGGGGTCGAGCGACCAGGCCTGACGAGATCCCGGTGGAGTTCTGGAAGTGTATGGGTAGGTCAGGAGTGGAGTGGCTCTCCAGGTTGTTCAATGCGATATTCAGGACCAAAAGGATGCCGGATGAGTGGAGGTGGAGTACAGTGGTGCCCTTGTATAAGAACAAAGGGACATCCAGTGCTGCAACAACTATAGGGGTATCAAATTAATAAGTCACACCATGAAGGTCGGGGAGCGGGTGATCAAGGCGAGGGTGAGGGAGATGACATCTACACCTGTGAACCAGTTCGGTTTCATGTTGGGTCGGTCCACTATAGAAGCTATCCACCTTATCAGGATGCTGGTGGAGCAGTTCAGGGATAAGAAGAAGGACATGCACATGGTGCTTATCGACTTGGAGAAGGCGTATGACAAGATCCCAAGGGAGGTGCTATGGAGGTGCTTGGAGGCGAAGAGCGTGCCGGAAGTCTACACCAGAGTAATCAAGGACATGTACGATGGAGCTAAGACTAGGGTTAGGACGGTGGGTGGCGACTCAGACCATTTTCCAGTGGTTATGGGGCTCCATCATGGATCAGCGCTTAGCCCTCTCTTGTTTGCCTTGGTGATGGATGCTCTAACCCGACATATTCAAGGGAATCTGCCTTGGTGTATGCTATTTGCTGATGATATAGTCTTGATAGACGAGACGAGGGTGGGTGTTATTGAGAAGTTTGAGGTATGGAGACAGACTCTCGAGTCTAAGGGTTTCAAAATAAGCAGATCTAAGACAGAATACCTGGAGTGCAAGTTTAGCGCCAAGCCGAGTGAACTAGGCAGGGACGTGATGACTGGATCTCAGGTCATCGCCAAGAGGGACAGTGTCAGATATCTTGGGTCGCTGATTCAGGGGGACGGAGAGATTGACGGTGAAGTCACTCATCGTATAGGAGCGGGGTGGTCAAAGTGGAGGCTTGCATCAGGAGTCCTGTGTGACAAGAAAGTTCCACAGAAACTCAAGGGGAAATTTTATAGAGCTGTGGTTAGACCTGCCATGTTGTATGGGGCGGAGTGCTGGCCAGTGCCATGTTGTATGGGGCGGAGTGCTGGCCAGTGAAAAACTCTCATGTTTAGAGAATGAAGGTTGTGGAGATGAGAATGCTCAGGTGGATGTGCGGGCTCACCAGGTTAGATAAGATTAAGAATGAAGTTATTCGTGAGAAGGTGGGGGTGGCCTCCTGATACCCCGGTGAGGAGTTGTGAATGGCTGGCGATGGTCGGCGTTCGGCGAGGCAGAGGGAGGCCTAAGAGGTATTGGGGAGAGGTGATTAGGCATGACATGGCTAGAATGCGGTTTTCCGAGGACATGGCCCTTGATAGAAAAGTCTGGAGGTCTAGTTTCAGGGTTGTAGGATAGGGGCGCCTAGAGTTTTACCCGGGGTTGGGTGAGGCTTGGCAGGGCTATACATAGATGATTTGTGTTTGGATTGTGTCTCCCTTATGGTAGTTATTTATGGTAGTTACTGTATGATATTATTGCATGCTATTTTATTAATGGTTCTTATGTTTAGATAATTATTTACGTTATTTCTGTTGGACTTACTAATGCTCTTTTGGTTTTGTTTTTGTTTTTACTTTTCTTCACTGAGCCGAGGTTCGATTGGAAACAGTCTCTCTGCCCTTTCGGGTAGGGGTAAGGCTCGTCTACATATTACCCTCCCCAGACCCCACTTTGTGGGACTATACTGGGTAGTAGTAGTAGTAGTTGTTGTTGTTGTTGTAAATATGAATTTGGTCGAATAATTTATTATTTTTTATTACCCATTTTCGGTCTCAACTATATCTGACCTGACCTGTACGTTTGCCACTTCTACGATACTTTATGTGGTTATTGAATTTTTAGCTTTAATTTGTTTACTTTCGTAACTTTTTACTGTTTTAAGTTTAGCGCCTCTAGAATTTTGAGCCAAAAAATTGGTTCAGATATAATCGTATTTTTCCTTTAAACCTGATTTTGTATCTTAATTTTTCAACTTACGCTCACTTACATAGTGCTGAAGCAATTATCTTACACTTGAGCACTGTAGTAATACCATTTCGTTGTGTAGTTGCCATTGTTTTTTCTTTGACAATTCTAAAGCTAATTAATCATATGATGCCAAACTCTTATACTTTCATATGATTTTAGAATAGTAGGCAAATACCTTATTATTAATTTTGTGACGGCCAGGCCAGTCGTCTCATGAGTTATCGCTCCAGTTTTCCTATTTCTGCTTTTTATTGCTTTGTCTATCGATTTTATGTGTGATCGGGTTGGTTGGCTCGGGTTCGGAAAGGATTTGGTAAGGTTTGAGACACTTAGTCTCTTTTGAGGAAGCTTAAGATGAAAAAGTCAATCGGATATTGACTTATGTGTTATAGAGCTCAGATGTGAGTTCCAATGGTTTGGTTAGTTTCAGGAGGTGATTTGGAACTTAAGGAGCGCGATCGGAATGAGTTTTGAAGGTCCGAAGTAGATTTAGGCTTGAATTGGCGAAAATGGATTTTTGGGATTTCTAGTTGTAGGTGAGATTTTAATATAAGGGTCAGAATGAAATTCCGAGAGTTGCAGTAGTTTGTCATTTGGGATGTGTGTGCAAAGTTTCAGGTCATTCGGACGTGGTTTGGTTGGTTTATTGATCAAAAGCGTAATTTAGAAGATTTTGGAATTCTTAGGCTTGAATCCGATGCGAATTTGGTATGTTGATGTTGTTTTGAGTGGTCCAAATGTTGGAACAAGTTTGAATGAGGTTATTGGATATGTTGGCATGTTTGGTAAAGGTCCCGGGGGCCTCGTGTGAGTTTTGGGTACTCAATTAGACAATTTCATGATGTTTGGAGTTCAGAAAAATTCAGATCATTGATGCAGAGAAATGACCTTCGCTTTCGCGAGTGGTTCCCCGCATTCGCGAAGTTTCAATTGGTGAAGGCTGGGATTTAGGCCTTTGCATTCACGAGGGAGGCTCCACATTCGAGAAGGGCTGAGTATTTGTGCATCACAATCGCAGGGTGGTGTGACGACCCGACCCGTCATCATGTGAGCGACCGCTTTGTTTTCCCCGTTTTCAACTTCTTCATGCTTCATTATCCGTATCTTACGTGATCGAGTTGGTTCGGAGGGGTTTTGGTAGGAAATGAGACACTTAGTCTCTTTAAGGAAGGTTTGGTTTGAAATAGTCAATCGGATAATGACTTATGAATTAGAGTGTTCGAATGTGATTTCCGGTTATTCGGATAGCTTCCGGGGATGATTTTTGACTTAGGAGCGTGATCGGAATTGATTTTGGAGGTCCGGTGTAGAATTAGGCTTGAATTGGCGAAGTTAGTATTTTGGCGAATTCCGGTTGATAGGTGAGATTTTGATACGAGGGTCGGAATGGAATTCCTGAAGTTGCTATAGCTTTGTTAGGTGATTTCGGATGTGTATGCAAAATTTCAAGTCATTTCGAGGTATTTTGGTTGGGTCTTTTATCAAATGCGTATTTCGGAGGTTTTAGAAGAACTTAGGCTTGAGTCAGATGTAATTCGATTGTTTTAGCGTTGTTTGATGTGTTTTGATGATTGGAAAAAGTTTGAGTGATGTTTTAGGATGCGTTGTTACTCTTGGTTGAGGTCCCGCGAGCCTCCGGGTGATTTCGGATGGCTAACGTAAGGTTTTTGGGACTTTGGATGTTGCAGAAATTGCAGGTTCATCGTTGCAGACTTTTGTTCTCTACGATTGCAGGAGTGCTCTGCGATCGCATAAGAGGATTTTGAGGGGTGTTTGGTTGTTCAATGCGATCGCATAGAGTCTTGCGATCGCACAGTGCGAAGTTGATCTGGGAATTGAGTAGAAAATTGTTCAATGCGATCGCTGGTGTAGGTGTGCGATCGCATAGTTTAAGGATCTTGTGCATTGCGATCACATGTGTATGTAGTGTTAAATTTGGAGCTGGAATTTTTGTGCATTGCAATCGCAAGCCTTGGGCTACGATCGCATAGAGGAAAAAGGGACCTGGGTAGAAGGGTTTTAAAACATTTTGTTTCGCGAGGTTAAGTTAATTTCCTTCATTATTGGGCATCCTTGAGAGCTTTTGAATGGAAGTTGAAGAGGGTTTTGACTGAGATTGATTAAAGGTGAGTCCTATGAACTAATAACATGATTTAATTGTGGAATTAACCTAGAAATTCATGTAATCTTAGCAAAAATGGAAGAACTACGGTTTGAGTTTTGATATTTCAGATCGGGATTTGAGGGATCATTTGGACTCCGATTTTTGTGTTCTTTATATGTATAGACTCATGGGGAGATAATGAACCTGGTGATATAAAAATTTCTGAGTTTCGAGAAGTGGGCCCGGGGCTCGGGTTTTGCCGATTTCGGGATTCATGATATTTTTTGATTATTTTCTGATTGGGTATTGTTTCTTTATCCTATTGTGACACATTCGTTATGATTTTGGTCAGATTCGATGCACGAGGAGGCCGATTTGAGAGGCAAGGGCATAATGAGCTAGAGTTTTGGCCGGCTTGAGGTGAGTAATGATTATAAATGATGTTTCGGGGTTTGAAACGCCGGATCTGCACAACGTAGTGCTATATTGAGTTGAGGCACAAGCTGTATGATGAGCGTGAAGTCTGTTTCTACTGGGGATGTTGACTTGGTCCACCCCATTTTTATCGTGTTTTTGACTAAGTCTTATTTATTATTATTATGATTTGGCTAGTCGCCATTTTATGCTCGAGGAGCAGATTTTATACTTGATTAATACCTGTTGAGCTACCTGTTCTACCTGGTTTTAAAGAATTTCACTTAACATTTTTCATATTTGCTGCTAAATGGTTTTACTGCTTTGACATTGAATTTCGTAGTGCCTTTTCGTGATTTCATACTGTCAGTCATTATTTATTTTTATTACTCACTGGGTCGGAGTACTCACATTGCTCCCTTCACCGTGTGTGCAGATCCAGGTACCTCTGAGGTGTAGTGCGAGCTCTTCATTAGTTCATTTTCTGCCGTAGTTATCGAGGTATTTGCATGGCGTTCACAGACCCAATGTTCTCCTTCTATCTTTTATATTTCCGCATTTTTGGTATATCTCTGTAGTAAACTTTTGAAACCTTATATTTAGAGGCTCAGACTTGTGACATCGGATCTAGCGGGCTATTGTTGAGATGTTCTTGTGGTTTTTCCGCAGATTTCACATATGTTGTTTGAACATCTATTGTTATTAAATTGGCTTTTAACTCTAATAGCTAATAAAGAATTATATATAAAAGGGTTGTGAGCGTTTGATGGTCGGGCTTACCTAGCATTGTGTTGGGCGCCATCACGATCGAGGTTGGGGTCGTGACAGGTGGTGTCGCGTTCACATAGAAGAAAATGGGCAGCTGAACTTCAGATGATTTTATTCATCGCGTTCGCGAGAGGGGGAACGTAATCGTGAAGCGCGGTCTCAGTAAAGCATCGCATTTGCAATGAGAAGGTCGTGATCACGAAAGAGGAAATTTTTGGTCAAAGTTATTCTGGGCTTTACGAATGCGAGGCTCGGACCGCATTCGTCAATAAGGATTTCAAGCCTGGGCAGAAGGTTTAAATAGTCATCTTGTCCGCAATTTTGGGGTTTGTTTCTTCCATTGTTGATCATTTTTAGAGCTTTTTGAAGAGGATTGAAGAAGGATTCAAGGGGAATCACTTGGAGGTAAGATTCATAGACTTAAAACTCGATTCTAATGTGAAATCTACCTAATTAATCATGGAATCTAAGCCTAAAATTGAAGAACAAGGGCTTGAAATTGGAGACCTAGAATTTGGAATTTGAGGGGTCATTTGTGGATGGATTTTGATGCTTTTGGTATGTATGAACTCGCAGGAACATAAGGAATCCATTGATGTAAATTTTATCGGAATCCGAGTTGTTGTCCGAAGGTCGAGTTTTGGTAATTTCGGGAATTGTGTTATATATTGATTATTTTCGCTTGGGCTTCGTTCCCTTAGCATATTTTAATGTCGTGATTCTAATTTTTGATAGATCCGATGCGAGTGGAGGCCAATTCGAGGGGCAAAGGCGTCGCGAGCTAGAGATTTGATCGTATTGAGGTGAGTAATGATTGTAAATAATATCCTAAGGGTATGAAACCCCGGATTTGCACATTGTTGTGCTATATTAAGGTGACGCACACGCTTGATAACGAGCGTGGGGTCGTGCACTGTTGGGGATTGTAACTTAGTCCGCTCCAAATGACTATTTTACCGTGTATTTGACTAAAATATATTTGCTATCATCAATATTTGGGCTGAGTGTCATATTTCGGCGTCGTGCCAACTATTTGAACCCTTCAAGGATTCTTATTGATATTTCCTTACTGTTTAAACTTTATACTTGAACTCAGTCATGTTATATTCCACTATTTTCATACTCAGCCATATTTATTATGTTTTAACACTTTTTTAAATGATCTTTTTAATTACAAGTGCACTAAGAATCATGTTTTACTACTGTCGCGTGGCTTGTGAGGATTTTTGACTGATTCAGGCTGAGGGCATGTGTTGTGAGGAAACACTGATCATGATTTTAGGCCAAGGGCCTGAGATATGTACGCTGTGATGTGGCTTGTTGGTATGAGGCCGAGAGCCTAGTGATGATGCCACGAGATGGTTTGATATTGCGCTTAGGCTGAAAGGGGCCTCTCCAGGAGTCTGCAAACCCCCAGTTAGTACGACTACCCATTGTGACGCGAGATTAAGCCCGAGGGGCTGGTATTGTTCTGACATATTGCCCGAGAGAAAATTTATTGATACTATAGCTGAGGGTGAACATTTATGTGTTTATCTTTCTTAATTGTTCGCCATTTACCGTTTAATTGTTGAAAGGTTATTTCCTTGAAGTTCAACTAAACTCAAATGATTTTTTTGTATTTTTACTGGTTTTCGTGCTTCATTATAGCTAATGTGCCTTACGTATTTTCTTATCTCTCTGTCGTTTATTTATGATTATTACTTATTGAGTTGGAGTACTCACTTTACTCCCTGCACCATGTGTACAGATTCAGGCGCATCTGGTCTCTCTCCTAAGTGTTGATCTTTTCAGCTCAGGCAGATCCGAGGATTCTCTATGTAGCTGCCGGCGTTCGCAGCCCAGAGCTTCTTCCCTATCTTATTTCTCCTTGTCTTAGTTTTGTATTGAACTCTGTAGACTTTTCTTGATTATTTCGAATTTTAGATGCTCATGACTAGTGACACCCCAATATCGCGCTATGTTGGGTTGTTCTTCCACATATGTATACTTTTGACTGCCTAATCTTTGGATTATTTTATCATGCATTAGACTTGAATGTTACTGTTTAATTGTTAAAATTGAAATGGAAAGTGTTGGCTGATCTTGTCTTCACGAGAGGTGCTATCACAATCGGGTACGGATTTAGGATCGTGACAAATTTATATTTTATGTAATTAGTAGTAAGACCATTTAAAAAGCTAATCACATAGAAACGTACAAACAAAAAAGGTTTCAAGTATTTTCTTACGTAAGATCTTAAGATAAAAGTTTCAAGTTAAATATTTATGCGTAATTTCTACATTTTTAAACGAGGTTGATTAATTTACACATACTTCTCTTAAACTAAATCAAAGTACACAACTGAAGTGCATAATTAATAGAGAAATTTTCGTAAAGCACTATCTTTTGGTGGTAATTAGCTATTTATAGGTATAATTTGCTATATTACAGATCGTAGATATATTTTATGTTGTTATAAGATGTATTAGATATATTTAAGGTACTGTATTTATGAATATAATAGCAAAAATAGGCGTGAATTAGGGAAGTCCACCTAATCAGTTGTTGCATTCGAGTGTATTCGACTGTATTCATGGCATGAAATATGGGATTACAGCTGGACAATGTAACACATATATTTTTTTACACGGTTACCCCGAAGGATAAACGTATAAGAGAGTTTTTCAATTAAAGTGACATTATTCGAAACGGGATTATTGATTTATTTAGAGTCTCCACTTTGGATAGGCTTGGCTTTTGGTGTCCCAAGTCACCGGTTTGTTTTGAATCCCAAATCGAGAAGATTTTTGACTGCCCAAATGGAGTATGCAAACCACAAATTCTAAGTAAGGAATTCTGTTGACCCGAGGGAAGGTGTTAGGAACCCTCGGATCTCGTGGTTCTAGCACGGTCACTTAAACTCTTATAATTGGCTACTAATCTGATTTTAGTACATGTTCGTCTTGTAGTGCAATTTTAAATTATTTACCACTTTTAATTGAATTTTAGGAATGTGAACGTCGTTTAAAACATGTATTTGGATTGCGTCACATGAAATGCACCTGGATCCGGAACATATTTTATCTAACGTTTTAGGATTTGGATTTGGGTCAAAATGCACACCCGTATTTAGGAAGGTGAAATTATTAAAAGACGCGCCTAAGACTAACATATTATTATCTTTGCGGGAAGCCGTGAAGTACGCTAAACGACATGTCCCGAATTTCTAAGTATTTTAATATAAGCATTAAAAAGGGCCACGCAATATATGAGTTTTATTTGGCGCGGCACGCCTCGTTTTATTATATAAAGGCCAATATAGAGTAAACTAGGATTTTCTATTGGATTTGTCTCTATAAGGACCTAGTTAGTTAATATTATAAAACTCGGGCCGCACGTTCATGTTCGGGTTCAAACAAAAGGGAAGAACCTCTTAATTTGAACCCACTACTTAACTCGGAATCCCAAATTTAAATTATGTTACCTTACCAGTTAAAGACTTTAAATCAGATCCCAAACGAGGAACTTTAGTAGAGTTTGGATGAAGGTTTATCAGATCATGGGCCTGCTCATGGGCCTAAGTCAACAATGAATTGGATTGGAGGAGCCTGGAATGGACTCTCATCCTGGACTGGCCCGTGAAACCTAAATTGACAAGGGCAAATACTGAAAATTATGATCCAAATTAAATTATGTAAACGAGTTCAACTCAATGGATGCTTTTAATTTAAATTCATTTCAGCTAAATATCTATGACATGGACTCTAAACAATTAAGTCTAGATGACAAATAACCTGTTTTTCAAATTTAAACCCGTAAATTCCAGATTCAAATGCACAAACCCATGATAGTCTATAATCCCAAATCCAGTTGAAACACAGCTTAATGATCGAGTTATTTCATCAAAGAAAAACTAAACGATTCACGACCTGATTTTCACTTAGGAACATGCAGTAATTACTCACAACTATTTAAGTGTTGAAATATTAACTACAAATAAAGAATTAAGCTCAAATTCTATATTTATGTTGTAGCTGATATCAATATTGAAACTAACAACCAAATACTAAGCTAATAAATATTAACAGTCTCATACAACTTAATAGTCCAACTGTCCTGTGTTCAAATGAATACAAATCAAAAACAAAATTAAAGTATATTAAACAAACAAATATCAGTAACATCTATCCAAATATAGTTACACAACCATCCAAACGAGCATGCATCAGGAAACCAACTGGTAATTGTGCTTTATTCCATTTCCAGTTCAAAGCTACATCAAGGGAGTCTTAGTATGTGTACCTGAATTAAGGCAAAAATAAAACACCTATGAGTAGGTAAACAGGAGACAATAACAGCAACAAATCCACCAGCAGACGCAGCAATAAAACCAAACTCGAAACCCAGTAGCAAACAAGGAGGTTTTTGTCAAGTGGACCAGGATTCACACAGCCTTAAAAGTGAATTTAAATGATTCCAACTTAAATCATTTTGCACTTTTGAAAACTGGAACTAAACTAGACAATTTTCGAAGATGGTTGATGCTAATCGAATGGTATTTCTGCCTATTTTTGTGTTTTAAATTTTCAGAATTTTTCCTTAGAATCCAGCTCTGCTTTTTTTTATTTTTGCTCTTGTATTTGTGACTAATTCAGAAGGGATTTTTTGGAAGGTTTTTTCTCGTGCCTTTTCAGTCAAGATACCTATGCCTTTATAGGCAAGTAAGCTAGGGCAAAGTTTCTGCTTTTATTTTATCTTAAATCCTTTTCATTTTTCAGTTTAATTAATCAGTCCCTCAATTATTAACTTGTTAGTCAAGTTATATCCATTAAAATCTGGATTTCACATTTAAACCCACTCTAGAATGTTCTAGATTCAAGTACAACATCATGTTCTTACTCGTAATACCTACCCTACCCCTCATTAAACTGGAATTATCAAATAACTCAAGCTCAATTTCATAATTAGCTATCCTTAGTTTTAAACAAAATTAATCGATCATCTATACCCAAACCAACTCGACTAATTATATTAACTCTAATCAAACTAGGTAATTGGTGAACTAGTAATTAGTACTAAACAAATAAGATAAAAATCAGAATAAAAGGAACCTCTATAGATCAATTGGGGAAATTAGATACAAAACCAACCAAAAAAACGAAGCAGACGGAGCAAAATTAAACCAAAATTAAGAACTAAACAAACATAATCGAAATTTTAATGACTTAACACAAACAATCCAAATTTAAACAACAAGACCTAAAGAATACTGGATTAAACTAAATACAGATAAACAACAAATGAACGTGGTGTTGTATATTTAACCTACACCTACCTAGACTCTTATTAACTTACAGAAAGATAGCAGAAATTAAAATTAAAAGAAAAGAAATCAGAAGACATAAGCAGCAGTCCTTCATGCATTGTATTGAAAACTCTAAAAACCCTAGATCCAAAAATCGAGGGATTCAAGCTAGATTTGAGGTATTTCGCTTTGGTATTTGGGGTGAGGGGTATAAAAAGATCATGTGGTGTTAACTTTGACGAATTTTTTAAGTGGTGATGTTTTGTCCGGATGTTCAAATGGATATTCGAGGCTTTCTACTGAGATTTGAGGGACGGGGCTTAGAGAATTAGGGAGAGGAGGGTGAGAGGATATTCTGGTGTATTTTTGGGACGATTTGGATACCGGAGCTGCCGTGGACAGCGGAACAGTCACTCCTTTGATCGAAGATTTCAGACAAACGATTGAGATTAGAGGGTTAAGATTTAGGGCGTTGGAAAAAGGAGGAGGAGGAGGAGGAGGGGATTTGAGGGTGTAAATCTGGGGTTGATTCGAGACTGGCCGCCAGCGGAGGCGATTTTTGGCCGGCGGAAGACGACGGATGGACGGTGGATTTAGGGTGGTGTTACACCGGTGAACGAGGGGTAGGGGGTCTATCCGACATATATATAGTCATAACCTCGTTAGTTCTCGTCCATCGGATGCAGAAGAATCAATGGTTGTGATTGATCTTGAGGAAAACGGGGTCATTTTGTCATGGGGGTGTCCTGGACCGGGTCATGAGGTTGGGCTTGGGTTTTGAATGGGTATTTACTGGGTTTGGACTGGATTTATGTAAGACTGGCCCAAATGGGTCTGATTTATTTCCCTTTTTATTTAATTTATTCTTTTCTCTTTTTATTTAATTAATTCTCTTTTTATTTTGCTTTCTTTTTTTAATTATTTTCCAGATTTTATTAAGTACAAAAATAAAAATAAACAAGACAAAATTTAAGCTCTATAATTAGACTACATAATTTCTAAAATAGCCTAAATCCTAATTTTAGAAAGAAAACTAAGCAAATGCAAAAATGACTAACATTTTTATCATTTTCTCTTATTTTGGTAATATTAATTAACTAATAAACTTAAGAAAAATATAAAATTGTGTCCTAAATGCAAATATGCTACTTTTGTATTTTATGAATTATAACAATTTAAAATACACAAAAAATGCAAGCAAACACAAATTCATGCAATTAATTCCTAAAATTCAAATAATAAAAGAAAATCCTAATTTTATTGAATTCTATAGGAATATTTCAAGCGGGGTAAAAATCACGTGCTCACAGCTGCCCCTCTTTGCTCGGAGACACGAAGAGTTTTTGGACAAAGATAAATGAGCAACCGACTGATTTTTGCCTGATCGGCATTCCATGAGAAGCATTTTTTAAAACTATCTAACCGAACCCTACTTCAAAGGTTGCCTTCATATCCTTGGCTACAAAGGAATCAGGTCAATGTAGTTCTGGAAGTTTTGGTAGCTGTGACTACCTGGAGCTGTGATTTCACTGCCGATGTTGCTGCTACTGCTTGCTGACCTCCTTATTACACCAAAAGGAAAATCAAAAGCTAAGCTAGCTATGCCTATCAACTATGAGTTACAAGATTCCTATCTATAAATCTCTTGAAACTTGATCTTGAATCTTAGCTGGATTTGCTGTGGACCCCGACCTGAATCTTGATGCTCATAAGTTGTAGGTGCCGGTTCTTTTTTCAGCATTGAAGCCAAGCAGGACATGCACGATTTGTGATTTTAAATCAAATTTGAGCAGTCCGCATCTTTTCTTTTCAATCATTCTGAGTTTATTTCTCTTGCTCTTTTCTTTCTGGATTGAGATTCATTGTTCCAGTCATCTCAAATCTTGCGCCCTAAGGAAAAACCTGTTCGAACACCAAAACAAACAAATGAACAAAATTTTCTGCCCCAGTTTTCATTTAGGAAAATTTCGTGAGTTATTTGCAACATAAATCTAAACAATTTCTTTATTGAAAACAATGAAAGTCAGGATTGTTTGTCTTTTGGAAATATTGCCAGGTTATGCTGGCAGATGAAAGGTCCCTTCTGGAGATAAAAGGAGAATCCACGGGTTATGTCGGGATAGGAATGAAGCATCCCTGCTGGGGATAAAAAATACAATCCACGGGTTATGCTGGGACGAAATAAAAAAGATTCCTGGGTTATGCCAGGGAGATCCGCGGGTTATGCTGGGATAGGAAGGAAAAGGCTCCTGGGTTATGCCAGGAGAATCCACGGGTTATGTCGGGATGGGAGGAAAAAGGCTCATGGGTTATGCTAGGGAGATCCACGGGTTGTGCCGGGATACGAAGAGAAGAGTTCCTGGGTTATGCCAGTGGGATCCGCGGGTAATGCCAGGATACGAATAAAGACTCCTGGGTTATTTTAGGGAAACATGCGGGTTATAGAGGGATAAGAAGAAAAGATTCTTGGGTTATGCCAGGGAGATCCGCGGGTTATGTCGGGATTTGAAAAGAAAAAGCTCCTTGGTTTATGCTAGGGAGATCCACGGGTTATCCCGGGATAGGGAGAAAAGACTCCTGGGTTATGCTAGGAAAATCTGCGGGTTATGCCGGGATAAGAAGAAAAGGTTCCTGGGTTATGCCAGGGAGATCGGCGGGTTATGTCGGGATTTGAAAAGAAAAATCTCCTTGGGTTATGCCAGGGAGATCCATGGGTTATGCCGAGATAGGGAGAAAAAGGCTCTTGGGTTATGCCGAGGGATCCGAGGGTCACGCTGGGATGGGAGGTAATGGCTCCTGGGATATGCCAGGGGAGATCCACGGGTCATGCCGGGATGGGAGGAAAAAGGCTCCTGGATTATGCCAGGGGAGATCCACGAGTTATGCCCAGATAGGGAAAAAAAGGCTCCTGGGTTATGCCGGGGACCCGCGAGTCATGCCGGGATGGGAGGAAAAAGGCTCCTGGGTTATGCCAGAGGAATCCACGGTTATGCCGGGATGAGAGGAAAACGACTCTACCGGGGGTAGAAAGAAGATGATTATCGGGTTATGTTGGGAAGAGAAAGACTCTCAGGTTATGCTGGGGATAGAAAGACTCTCTGGTTATGCGGGGGAATGAAAGAATAGAGTCCTCAGGTTATGCTGGGGAGAAAGGAAAATGATCCTCAGGTTATGCCAGGGAAAGAAAGGAAAAGACCCTCTGGTTATGCTGGGGAGAAAGGAAAACGATCCTCGGGTTATGCCGGGGAAAGAAGGAAAGAAAAAGATCCTCAGGTTATACTGGGGATAGAAGGAAAATGATCCTTGGGTTATGCCGGGGGAGGTCCACAGGTTATGTTGGGGATGAAGGAAGATAATCCTCGGGTTATGCCGGGGAGGTCCACAGGTTATGCTGGGGACAGTTAGGGAATGTGGTCCTAGATTTTGAGGGATGGAGTTAAGGATCGAGGGTCCTATGCTACCATTGTTTGTGTGATTCTCTTTTTCTTCTTTCTTTTATTAAAGCTGCGGGAAAGGATTTAAAGATAACTTCCCTTTTGATTGATCATTTTTCAAAGCTTTTCCTAGCTCCTGCACATTTCCTTTGGTTGTGTCTGCTATTTGTCCAATTGCTTTGGATTACACCTGTTTTAGATTTTAAAACAAAGCACGATTGTTACTTTGAAATGGTGGTTGGTTTTGTGGCCTTGATTGCTTGATCCCGGCCTCGTTTCTGCTGAAACGACCTCTAACTTTTTGAAGTTTTGCCTTGTTGGTTGGTCGGGAGAACTCATCTTTCAGATTTATTTCGCCTTTGTAGGCCTCTCAGTCGTGACTTCTTTACCCCAACTTCCACTCCAGAACCTTTGGGTACCTTGGCTTTTTGAAACTTTGTCTAGACAATTAGCCCTCCGGTACTCAACTTTCTAACTTTATTTTGCCTCCATGGGCATTTGACTTCGATTTTCTTTCTTTCAACCCTTTCTACTTCCAAAGTATCAGCCATCATGGCCAGCCGGTATCGGCTAGATGTGCCGCTGAGACTGGGTACTTTCTTTGGGCTTTACCAAACGAGCCCTGTGAAACCAGTCTTGCCACTTCTTCTTTTGGAATGGTCATGGAATCAAAGTTACACCGAAAGGGATTCAAGGAAGCAGTATACAAAGCAATCATATTAAAGAGAAGCATCCCTTTTGGGGGAAGAGAGAAGTACTTATCTGGGGGTGCATGCTGACTTTAAATAGACATGGCATGCTTCTCGGACTGGATGCCCGACCCGTACAACATTTCCAGCTCCTCGTGAACCTTATTTCAACATTTCGAAACCAGTGAACCTTGCCTGGACTTTTGATGGTGATATATCTTTTTTCGGTCGACAACACCTTTTGTGGGTTTTTTCCAATCGACCTCTCTCATTTCTCTTCTCACTGTCGTCCGATAGTGCTCTTTACGAGTTTACACTAAACGAACTCTCTCATTTTCAATTTCTCTTCTTACCATCGCCTTATGGTGCCCGAAGATTTTCACCGATAAGACTCTTTCATTTTATTTCTCTCAATTTGAATGGTATCAAATCCAAACAATGGCGTTTGTCGTTCCCCTGCCTTTGCCAATCGATCGGAACGACTTGGGCCAGGTTTTGGGTGAAAAGGAGTTTGGATGGAACCACAACTGTGGAACCGTTTTGGCGGGTTCATGGTCGAACCATTATATCATCTGCCCTAGTTTTCAATTTTGGGGAGTTGGGATTTTTGTTTTGGTGTGACAGAACCTCAACGAGAGGTTGCCTACGTATCCTTTCAGAATCAAGTCAGACGTAGTTCAGGAAGTTTTTTCCTAAACTAATTTTTGTTTTGTTTATTATTTTCATTTTTCATCATTTTTTCTCTTTTTCTTTTTCTTTTTTTTATTTTTGATTATTTTCTTTTCTTTTGTTATTTTTTCTTTTTTTTCTTTTCGAATAGTACTTCAAGTTTCAAAATAGGGTGATCAAAGAAACGTAACCGGCTCAAAGGGTTTGCGAAAGATTGATAGTGTTTGGGGATAGCGGGAAAGAAAAGCCTTCGTCATTTCAATCAAACTGAATCATTGATGTAGGGAGTTTAGACTTAGTACCTTTTTGCTGCATCTGCATTCACTGCTTCCTCAGGATCATCTCCTTCGATGTCACCCAGGTATAATGCTCCTTTAGGTAGTATCTTTCTAATAATGTATGGGCCTTTCCAGTTAGGAGAAAATTTCCCTTTCGTTTCCAGATGGTGACAGGGAATGCACCTCAATATAAGCTGTCCAACCTCAAAATTCCTGGGGCGCACTTTCTTTTTATAAGCGCGGGCCATTCTTTGTTGGTACAACTGCCCTTGACAAACCGCGGCCATTCATTTTTCGTCGATTAACGACAACTGTTCCAGCTGAGTCTTGACCCACTCACTCTCCTCAATTTCTGCTTCAATAATTATCCGGAGCGAAGGAATTTCTACCTCTGCAGGTATAACAGCTTCAGTTCCATAAATCAATAAGTACGGAGTTGCTCCTATCGGTGTGCGCACCGTGGTGCGGTATCCAAGTAATGCAAAAGGAAACTTTTCATGCCATTGTCTAAAGCTTTGAATCATTTTTCTTAGAATCTTCTTGGTGTTCTTGTTAGCTGCTTTGACAGCACCATTGGCTTTTGGCCGTTAGGAAGTGGAGTTTCTATGTGTTATTCTGAATTGCTCGCATATTTCTCCCATCAAACGACTATTCAGGTTGACAGTGTTGTCTATGATGATGATTGCAGGAATACCGAAGTGGCAAAGGAGGTAGGAATGCACAAAGTCTACCACAACTTTCTTGGTGACTAACTTAAGCATGATAGCATAAACCCACTATGTAAAGTAGTCAATAGCAACCAATATGAATCTATGTCCATTTGAGGCTTTTGGCTCGATTGGTCCAATGACGTCCATGCCCTAGGCAGCGAATGGCCACGGTGCTGACATAGGATGCAATTCAATTGGTGGTGCATGAATCAAATCACTGTGCACTTGACATTGATGACATTTCCGAACGAACCTGAAGCAGTCCTTCTCTATGGTTATCCAGTAGTACCCTACCCGAAGTATTTTCTTCGCCAACACATACCATTCATATGGAGCCCGCACACTCCCACATGTACTTTGTGCATAATCCTTCCGACTTCCTCGGGGTCAACACATCTTAGCAAATTGAGATCTGGGGTCCTTTCATACAAGACATCACCAACTCGGGAAGAAACCACCCGCATGCAGTCTAATGGTTCTCTTTTGATCTCTAGTGGCTTGCTCGGGATATTCTTGTGTTTTCAAAAATCTCTTGATATCATAATATCGCGGCTGAGTGATGGGTTCTGCTCCAGTCACATTACAGTACCCGTGCCTTTCCCTGATTTGGATTTCCAAGGGATCAATGTAGGCATTTCCGGGGTAAGGCAACATCAAGGACAAAGTACCGAGTGTATCAGCTAACTGATTGTGACAGTGGGGAATGTACCTGAACTGTACCGCATTGAACTGTTTGCTGAGATCTTCCATATGCTGCTGATAAAGAATGAGTTTAACATCTCTAGTTTCCCACTCCCCTTGGGCTTGCCGGATAATTAGATCTGAATCCCGCATGATCAATAGTTCCTCGACGTCTTGGTCGATAGCCATATTCATGATGCAGACTTCATATTCGGCTGTGTTGTTTGTGTACAAGAACCGAAGCCAAGCTATGGCTGGGTAGTGATTGATCGGTGGGTGAAATTGAGATTGCCCCAATTCCTACAACCTTTGCATTTACTGCTCCATGGAAGAACATTTTCCAAGCAGTGGTATCCTCCGATGTTACCTCCACTGAATTCACTTCTTCGTCTGGGAAATAGGTATTCAGGGGTTGGTATTCATTATCAACCGTATTCTCGGCTAAATGATCTGCTAGCACCTGGGCCTTCATCACTGTGCGAGTGACATAGACTATGTCAAACTCTGTAAGCAGGATTTGGCATTTTTCCAATCTCCCTATAGACATCGGCTTTTGAAATATGTACTTCAAAGGATCCTGCCTAGCTATGAGGTCGGTGGTGTGGGCTTGTAGGTAATGCCTCAGTTTCTGAGCCACCCAAGTAAAGGCACAACAGGTTCTTTCTAGCAAGGTTTATTTGGCCTCGTAACTGGTGAACTTCTTCCTCAGGTAGTAGATGGCATGTTCCTTCTTTCCAGTGACATCATGCTGCCTGAGAATGCAACCAAAAGAGTTTTCCAGGACTGTCAGATATAGAAACAATGGCCTTCCTAGTTCTGGCGGGACCAAAACTGGTGGATTGGACATATAATCTTTAATCTTATCAAAAGCCTCTTGACCCTTGTCCGTTCATTTGATCGTTGCATCCTTTTTAAACAACATTAGTATGGGCTCGTATGTGGAAGTCAACTGAGCAATGAATCGACTAATGTAATTCAGTCTTCCCAACATGCTCATTACATCCTTCTTGGTTTTCGGAGGAGGTAGATCTCGAATGGAATTTATCTTCGTTGGATCCAGCTCAATACCACTCAGGCTGACAATGAACCAAGAAGTTTGCCCGACGGGACCTCAAATGCGCATTTGGCTGGAATTAATTTCAAATCATACTTGCGAAACCTTTCAAAGAACTTTCTTAGGTCCCGCACATGATCACCCTGAGTCTTGGACTTGATAATCATATTGTCCAAATATTTTTATCTCCTGATACATCATATCGTAGAAGATAGTGGTCATGGACCTCATGTACGTCGCCCCAGTATTCTTTAAACCGAAAGGCATAACCCTGTAGCAATAAGTACCCCAAGGTGTGGTAAAGTTAGTTTTCTTGGAATCCTCTTCATCCATCAACACCTGGTAATATCCTGCGTAGCAGTCCACGAAAAACTGTATCTCTTGTTTGGCACAGTTATCAACAAGGATGTGGATATTGGGTAAAGGAAATTGTCTTTGGGACTTGCCTTGTTTAAATCTCTGTAGTCTACACATACCCCGATTTTCCCGTCTTTCTTTGGAACCGTAACTACATTAGCCGGCCATGTGGTGTACTGGACCACTCGGATTACTCCAGCCCCCAACTGCTTTGTAATCTCTTCTTTGATCTTATCATTGATATCAGGTTTGAACTTTCTCTGTTTTTGTTGGACTGGAGGGCACTCAGGGTAAGTAGGCAACGTATGAACCACTAATTCAACACTCAGCCCTGGCATATCATTGCATGACCAAGCAACCACATCTTTGAATTCAAGAAGGAGTTGGATCATTGCGTCTCGGGTTTTCTCACTCACGTGGATGCTTATTTTAGTTTCCCTGATTTCATCGGGACCACCCAAGTTAACCGGCATGGTATCGTTTAGATTTGTCTTAGGTTTATTTTCGACATGTTCTAGTTCTCAATTGATTTCCCTAAAATCCTCTTCTTAATCGTACTCCGGTTCTTGGTTCATTATTTCACAATTAAGCGACATATTTGGGTTGGGGCACGAAGTCCGCGAGCATATCATGTTATTTAAAGCCGCATTATTATAACTGAAAGAAATAAATAAAAGGAAAACAGCAAGAATCGGAAAGAATACAGGAACATAAACGATGAAATATTGATTTCATTTCTTTAGAACTATAAGATAACAGGGTTTACATTTGGAAAAATTAAAAGGACAAAATACTAAAGGAAAAACACCCGAGTTACACATTAAGATAACTCGTGATGCAGAAAAGATGGCAAGACAGGACTACCGGGCCTCCCGCCTGATTGGAAATGGCGTAGCCTTCCAATTTTGAAATTTGTCGTCAGGTCCCATGTATTTCACCTTAGCGGTGCTCGAACCTTCTCCAAGTTGAACCATGTGGGTTTCATACAATAGTTTTCTCATTTCCCCACATATTTCCTTGATTTCTTCAGCTGTGAAGGTCTCATCCTCTTCTTCCTCACTGTACTTTGACTTCACGAATGTTTCATACAAATGGGGCAGGGGTTGAGGCAGAGTCCATCCATCACACTTTCTACGGTTCGCCATGTTATATCCTCTAGTGTCGGGTGGAAGCCTAACCTGAAGAACCTCTCTATAGTGGGCAAGGAAATCGGCTCAGCTATCCCTTGTAAAGACCGTCCGAGTCCCTTCCTCGGTTTGAATCCATGTCGTATCATCTCTCTTGCCACCATGATTGAGGCATTGGAGAGGAAAGGTTAGGAACAGGGTTTGCCCTCTTTATGTTGATCAGCCACCACAATTTCGAAGTCCTGATAGACTATATGCTCGCTTCCTTTAGCTTCGAGGCAGGGGACAGAGGGATCACGATAAATTGACTGCTCATGTTCACCATGGACCACGATTTCTTGGTTCTCATGTTCAAATATTAACATCGGGTGCAGAGTATAAGGCACAACTCCCGCTGCGTGAATCCATGGCCTTCCCAGGAGGTAATTATAAGATCTGTCCATATCTAACACTTGAAAGGTTACCTTGAAATCCACTGGACCAATAGTCAAGACCAGATCAATCTCTATGATTATGTCTCTTTTAATTTCATCGAAAGCTTGGGCACATATATTGTTAGGACGAATCCTCTCCGTCCCGATTTTCATTTGCAGTAGTGTGGAAAGTGGGCATATGTCTACCCTAGAGCCTCCATCTACCATTACATTTTTTACATAATAACCTTCACACTTGACCGTTAGATGTAAGGCTTTGTTGTGGGTGGCTCCTTCTGGAGGCAAGTCATTTTTTCTGAATGTGATATGATTGACAGTGAAGAATCTTTCCGCCATCCTTTCCAATTGTTCCACGGAGGTTTGAGATGGCACATAGGCTTCATTGAGAGTTTTGGCTAGTACCTTCTGGTGCTCAGGATATTCCATCAGCAAGGATAGCTAGGAGACTTGTTCAGGGGATTTCCGAAGCTGGTCCACTACTTCAGACTATGGCATTTTCATCTTTCGAAAGAAAATTTCCGCCTCATCGGCGCTCACTAGCTTCTTATGTAGGAATCGCTTCTTGGCGGCACTGTTCACTTCTTCCAAGTTAGAATACCTCTTCACAGGGTCACTTTCCTGAATTTCTCCAGTGATTTCTTTGCCTTTATATGTCACCACCGTTTCATGATAATTCCAAGGGAATGCAGATGGGTCTGTCATAGGTCTCTGAGGTGCGCGACCATCCACCACGGGCTCACTCAACCTTCGCAGATTAGTTGTCCCCCACACCATATAGGTTCTTTTGGGCACGTATATTCAAGTCGTCCTGTTTAACTCAAATCTTTTTGGGGGACTCAAAGTAAACTGCTTTTCACGGCGACCTTGTGGGACATAAAAGACAACTTTTTTGACGAGTGTCGCCTCAGTTTTAACCTCAGACTTCTTTTCAATTTCAAGGGGCATTTGTTCTTCCTTTCCTCTTCAGCTTTCTTGGAGGCAACTCTTATCCTTTTATCTATGTCACCAATAGCAATTATGGATTTCAAAGCCAAGTCGAATTCTTCGTCCTCGCAGATTATCCCGATTACTGGTCCATTGTTGTGAGCCGACAATGGGTTGTTAGTCACATTCGGGACATCTTCATCTGTTAACACTATTTTCCTTTGCTCTATTAGATCTTCCACAACTCGCTTCAGAGTCTAGCAGTTCTCTATGTCGTGCCCTTCAACCCCTAAATGATAAACACATTGGACACCCCGTTGGTAGGAAGGCGATTCAGGGTTTTGTCTGTTCGGGGGTACGCGTTGCAATAGACCTAACTAGACAAGTTTTGGGAACAGGCTGGAATAGGACTCCCCAATTGGCGTAAAGTTTTGCCTTCTGGGTGGCTCGCTGGAACGGAAATTAGTTTGAGGAGGACGAGGGTTGTAATGGTTTTAATCGGGAGGTTGGGTTCTCGGAGCTTGGTTCCTGTCGGGCTACTACTGCAATCGTACGAACGGTTGAGCGTTCATAACCGCATAAGGCTGGGGAGAATAAGTCATGTCTTGGTGAGGATAATAATGTTGAGGGGTTCTTCCCGAGAACACGGGCCTAGGAGCATGATGTCTTCGCATGCCTGATGCTTCCATCGAGATTTCTTCTTTCTTTTTGTTCCTTGTGACTCCTATCGCCCCGCCTTGGATGGACTGGGAGGTTTCTCTGATTGCCGACTGACTCAAAATCCTTCCTGTTTTCAAACCATTTTCTACCATTTCACCAATTTTGATTGCTTTTGCAAAAGGCTTGCCCATCGCCGATATCATGTTTTGAAAATAATCTGCTTCCTGGGCCTGAAGGAAAACATTGACCATTTCTATTTCATCCATGGAAGGCTTCACCCTCGATGCATGTTCGTGCCACTTAATAGCATATTCTCTAAAACTCTCTGAAGGCTTCTTCTTCAAATTTGCCAAAGAATTCATGTCGGGTGCGATGTCGATATTGTATTGAAAATGCCTTACAAAATCCCTGGCAAGATCGTCCCAAATGTGCCATCGTGAGACATCTTCGTCCATATACCACTCTGAGGTAATGCCTATTAAGCTTTCTCCTAAGTACTCCATCAACAACTCTTCTTTTCCACGCGCCCCCAGCAATTGGTTGAAATAATTCTTCAAGTGGGCAATGGGATCTCCGGGACCATCACACTTTTCGAACTTTGGCATTTTAAATCCCATGGATATGTGCACATGTGGGAACATGCACATGTCTGTATAAGAAACACTCTTTTGCCCACTCAAGCCCTACATATTCTTTAAGCTCTATTCGAGGCTCCTCATTCTTTTCGCCATCCCATCTTATTCAGGAACTTTGGGAGTTTTATCTTGTACTGGTGTAAGCTCATATTGTGATTGAGGATAAGTGTAGGTGGGGGAGGAGGCTCATTTTGGTAAGTGGGGATTTGGAATGCAAAGGCCGACGGATCAAACGTGGGTCTTGGCACTACGGGCTGCGTGGTGGCTATAGATGGGGAAGCCGTAAAGATATTGGGGACAGTTCCGGATGTGAACACCTGAGGGCGGACTTCAAAAAGTGCTGCAACAGAATTGGCCGGTATGGTGGGATGCCCCAATAGGATGTTTGGGCTAATGGGAATAGTGGAACTACCCCCGATCTTAGAAAGAGCTCAGGAAATCCAGGGATGGTGCTCGGAGGCTCTTTTCCATTCGTCCATGCATCCCACATCTCTATGAACCTAAGGCGTAGGATCCTATTTTCCTCGGCTATTGCAGACTCTGAGGCCGGGATACCTGAAATTAGGCTATCTTCTGAGATGGGAATTGCCGGCAAGGTCATTTCAGACGACATTTCTGTACTTTTTTTTATCTGATAAAATATCGATGTGATGCTAGCATACCACAAACCAACCATTATTTCTAATACCTGAGCTGGATTAACAACAACAAACAGTTAATTTGAGATAGATAACAGACAGGAAATCGCACATTGGGGTGTGATGCACCTATACAGTTAAACAGAGGTCTACATGTTTGCAATGGTTGCATGTGTCGTCCCGGCTTTTATTCCAAATTTCTTCTTCTTTCCACTCTTTGTCATTCCTTGCTTTTCTTCTCTCTGTTTCTTTTCCTCTCTGGTTCTTTGTTTATTTTCCTCCCTCTTTTGTTTGGGTTTTCTCTCTTTTCTTTTTCTTTCTTCTCTTTTCCTCTTTTTTTGCTTCTCTTTTTTCGTTTTTAGGGTTACGGTCGAATCCTATGAAGATTTCCTACGTATCATGCCCCGCATGAATCAGACCAAGGTAGTTCATGAAAATAAGTGCAAAAGTAAGGAGACAATTTTTGGGATTTTCAAATTTTCATTAATAAAACTCCTATTACAAAGATGCTAGACTATTTGTTTTTCTTGAAAGGAAAATTACAAAACATACTTGAAATGACAAAATACAAACTCGATGACTGAACTAGGTCAAGAGTACATTAAAGCATCAAATCCTGGGGCCCGCAGGGAGTCATTCAACATCGACGTGGGCCTAGTGAAAGACCCCTTTGTAACTGCTCCAAATCATTCATAACCTGACGAACAAATATCATTACCGTAGCAAAGATAGTGGTACGACCCATTTGTTCACCGGCCTGACATTTCATGACAATATAATCTACAATGTGTCTGATTCCTTCCCTGATCCGGCCTTTTTCTTGGAGTAGTCAGCTTATCTGTTGGTTACGGGCATCTATCACCTGGGAGTCATAGAGGTGATGGTCTCACAACAGTTTTATTTCCTTCTCCATGTCCGCGATTAGCCCATAGCAGTGGTCACTCCTCGCCTCAAATTCTTTGTCCTGTCGGGCTGCCTTATCTTCAAAGGCATTCATTTTTCTTCTCATACTAGCAATGGTCCCCTTATATTTCCTTTTGATTTGCTACACAAACCAGGCTCTTTCCTATGTATTCTTTTCCCATTGCTCCCAAAGCTTTGCCATGTTCTCTTCAGATTTCTCCAATTCGTCTTGGCATTCTATGACTTGTTTCTTTAGCCCTTTTATCAAATCTCTCATCGGACCGGCTTCTCTCTTGGTTTTTGGAATCTATTATCATTTGCTGGATTTGGGCCTTGAGGGATTCATTCTCTTGGGTCAACTTCTTTTTGTCACCTTCATCGGCCGCAGCTTGCAAGCTATTTTCAAACCGGAGATCCTGAACCTATTTTTCCAATGCTCATATTCGAGCCCTGTACTCTTTTTATTTAGCTAACCAATCCCATTTCACCTGCGCTTCGTTAGTGAAGTGTTGAACATGTGGTCTCTTGGCGGGCTTCTTAAGAATTTGAAATCTTTTGCCAAACCAAACCAAGTATTTGGGGTCTACTTCGCCCCTTGCCCAATCTTGCACTATGGTTTTAGGCTCTAGGTACCTGCATTCATTCCATATTTGGCGAATATTTCCTTCTGGGAAGGCAGCTTTCGGCCCTAATTCAGTGACTTGTTTACTCATATCGTCATCACCGTGGATGGTTTGGAATATTCCTAACTGTCGCAGGACTCGATAAGGAGCGTAGGGTTGGATGCTTTGAACGCCCATTAAAAGAATATAAGGCACTTCTGTTGATGTGTATACAACCTTAATAGTGGGAAGCCATTCGAAAGCCCATTCAATTTTATCCGCTGTCAGAGATTTCAAGCATAACAACCAAGCATCGGTTCCCTCGGGGAACTCAATACCTGTAACCCGGGTCTCAAATTCTTCAATGCAACTCAACCCAGTCAGACCATAGTTCATATACCCCATGCGAAGACAAAGGTGTTCTTGCATCCACAATTGCAGCAACAGCTTGCAACCCTGAAAGAATTTCGTACTCTCTCGGCACATGGTTAAGGCTCGATACATTTCCGCCACGATCAAGGGAACCACAGTGCTAGCAGGATTTTTTATGGAAACATCCAGTATTCCTACAAGGCCAATGTCTATATGACCATCTTTTCTTGGACAAACCACGATTCCCAGGAAAGCTACCATGAATGCCAATCCCCGTGGGGCCTCCCGTTTATCTTTGTTTTCGGTATGTGTCAAATCTGTATTGGGCTCCTCAAAACCTTTTGGGTTGCCATATCGGTGGTATAAGAAATGAAGTGTGCAACACCCTTCTGATAGATGCTTATCTTGAATGTCCCGACGAATGCTTAACAAGTCCAAGAATCTATGGATGGTTACCGGTCTCGGTGCCAATAGATACTCCTGAGGTTCCCGTTAAGACCCGCATATCTGCAATCTCCTCTAGTGTGGGTGTAAGCTCAAAGTATGAAAACCAGAATACATTACGGGTTGGATCCCAGAATGGTATCAGTGATTCAATAATATTTGTTCTTGGTTTGAAGTTTAACAATCCGACGAGACCACCCAAAATCTTGACCACTGTTTCTTTGCTACCTTTTCCCAGGTCATTCCACCACATGTGTAACTGCAAAGGGATCTTACTCAAGATTGAGAAGGGTTCGATGTCAGTGGTATTCATCCTGCTCATTTATTTAAAGGGGATTTATTGATTTATTTTTACCTAAAAGAGAAAAAATGGATAATTTTGCAAAACAAATTGTTTATTTGGGAAAATAAGGACTTGATTTTGGCGATACGGCTTTTTAGCACTTCTGAAAGGAAGATTTTAAGGTTATGCCCGCAAACCATTAAAAATGACTCAAGGTGGCTATTCTTGCCAAAACAGCCTTCCGGTGCCTTTTTGGGGACATTCGGCTTGTTTTATCAAGAACGACATCACCCGATTTATTTAGGATAATAATTAGAACTTTGACATTTTTTGGCTATTTTTGTAAAAGGGGAGGTTGGACCCGATGAGGGGTTGCCTACGTATCTCAGTCCTGGTGAGAATCAAACCAGCAAAGTTCGGGCAAAATATTTTGTCAAACCAAATTTCAAAAAAGGTCTCTTTGTTTCTTTGCCGGTCAACATGCAAATCCAAAGCAAATAAATGCACAAGTAGCACGAAAGTTGCATCAGGATGGTCTTTCGTTTCGGGTCACCTGTCCTAGACGGACCCAACCCCTTGTTGAGTCCCCTATGTCAAATGCACGTGATGCAAACAAACGCTCCTACTAGGGATTTGGCATGAGGTTTCGTTATACTAGGGTTAAACCCTGGGTTTATTGTTCTAGACCTGGCTTACCCGAGCGGACAACTCGAGCCGGGGAGGGGGGGGCAGCGTACCAGGGATACAGAAGCTCCGTCGGCTTAGCAGCTTATCTTAACCTCGTTCTAAATGGGAAAAGACTATAAATAGAAGAGAAGTCACACGAAGTGCACCCTTCTCCATGATGTAGAAGACTTAGAAAGAGGAAGGGATTCGTAACAGTTTATATATACAATTCATCCAATATCAAAGCGGTAAAATATTTAGCACATATAGCATATAACATGTAGTAAAATCAGATAAGCCAAATATAACAGTTATTCTAAGCTCTAATTCTTGAACCTTGAACCAGAGATTCTGGGTTCTTCTCCCCAGCAGAGTCGCCAGAGCTGTCACACCTCCTTTTTTTTACACGGCTACCCTGAAGGATAAACGTATAAAGGAGTTTTTCCAATTAAAGTGACACTATTCGAAATAGGATTATTGATTTATTTAGAGTCTCCACTTGGGATAGGCTTGGCTTTTGGTGTCCCAAGTCACCGATTTGTTTTGAATCCCATATTGAGGAAATTTTTGACTGCCCAAATGGAGTCTGCGAACCAGAAATTCTAAGGAAGGAATTCTGTTGATCCGGGGAAAGGTGTTAGGCACCCTCGGATCTCGTAGTTCTAGCACAGTCGCTTAAACTATTATAATTGGCTACAAATCTGATTTTAGTACATATTCGTCCTGTAGTGCAATTTTAAATTATTTATCACTTTCAATTGAATTTTAGGAATGTGAACGTCGTATAAAACGTGTATTTGGATCGCGTTACATGAAATTCACCCAGATCTAAAACACATTTTATCCAATATTTTAGGATTTAGATTTGGGTTACATGAAATGCACACCCGTATTTAGGAAGGTGAAATTATTAAAAGATGCGTCTAAAGCGAATAACGTATTATTACCTTTGCGGGAATCCATTCGCTAAACGGCATGTCCTGAATTTCTAAGTATTTTAATATAAGCATTAAAAAGGGCCACACAATTTATGGGTTTTATTTGGCGCAGCACACCTCGTTTTATTATTTAAAGGCCAAAATAGAATAAACTAGGATTTTCTACTGGATTTGTCTCTATAAGGACCTAGTTAGTTAATATTATAAAACTCGGGCCTCACGTTCAAGTTCGAGTTCAAACAAAAGGGAAGAACCTTTTAATTTGAACCCACTTTTCAACTCGGAAGCCCAAATTTAAATTATGTTACCTTACGAGTTAAAGACTTTAAATCATATCCCAAACGAGGAATTTTAGTAGAGTTTGGATGAAGGTTTATCAGATCATGGGCCTGCTCATGGGCCTAAGTCAACAATGAATTGGACAGGAGAAGCCTGGAATGGACTCTCATCCTGGACTGGTCTATGAAACCCAAATTGACAAGCGCAAATACTGAAAATTATGATCCAAATTAAATTATGTAAACGAGTTCAACTCAATTGATGCTTTTAATTCAAATTCATTTCAGCTAAATATCTATGACATTGGACTCTAAGCAATTAAGTATAGATGACAAATAACATGTTTTTCATATTTAAACCCGTAAATTCCAGATTCAAATGCACAAACCCATGATAGTCTATAATCACAAATCCAGTTGAAAAGATAGCTAAATGCTCGAGTTATTTCATCAAAAGCAAAACTGAACAATTCACGACCTGATTTTCCTTTAGGAACATGCAGTAATTACTCACAGCTGTTTAAGTGTTGAATTATTAACTACAAATGAAGATTTAAGCTCAAATTCTATATTATGTTGTAGCTGATATTAATATCGAAACTAACCACCAAATACTAAACTAATAAATATTAACAGTCCCATACAACTTAATAGTCCAACGGTCCAGTATTCAAATGAATACAAATCAAAAACAAAATTAAAGTATACTAAACAAACAAATATCAGTAGCATCTATCCAACTATTGACACACAACCATCAAAACGATCATGCATCAGGAAACCAACTGGTAATTGTGCTTTATTCCATTTCCAGTTGAAAGCTACATCAATGCAGTCTTTGTATGTATACCTGAATTAAGGCAAAAATGAAACACCTATGAGTAGGTAAACCGGAGACAATAACAGCAACAAATCCGCCAGCAGATGCAGCAATGAAACCAAACTCGAAACCCAGGAGCAAACAAGAGGTTTTTTTCAAGTGGACCATAATTCACACTACCTTAAAAGTGGATTCAAATGATTCCAACTTAAATCATTTTTGCACTTTTGAAAACTGGACAATTTTCGAAGATAGTTGATGCTAATCGAATGGTATTTCTGCCTATTTTTGTGTTTTAAATTTTCATAAGTTTTCCTTAGAATCCAGATCTGCTTTTTTTTTTTATTTTTGCTCTTGTATTTGTGACTAATTCAGAAAAGATTTTTGGAAGGTTTTTTCTTGTGCCTTTTCAGTCAAGATACCTATGCCTTTATAGGTAAGTAAACTAGGGCAAAGTTTCAGCTTTTATTTTACCTTTAGTCCTTTGCATTTTTCAGTTTAATTAAACAGTCCCTCAATTCTTAACTTGTTAGTCAAGTTATATCCATTAAAACCTGAATTTCACATTCGAACCCCACTCTAGAATGTTCTAACTCAAGTACAGCATCATGTTCTAACTCGGAATACCTACCCTACCCTCATTCAACTTGAATTATCAAATCACCCAAACTCAATTTCATAACTAGCTATCCTTAGTTTTAAACAAAATTAATCGATCGGCTATACCCAAACCAAACCAACTAATCATATTAACTCTAATCAAACTAGGGTAATTGGTGAACTAGCAATTAGTACTAAACAAATAAGATAAAAATCAGAATAAAAGGAACCTTTATTGATCAACTGGGGAAATCAGATACAAAACCAACCAGAAAAACGAAGCAGATGGAGCAAAATTAAACCAAAATTAAGAACTAAACAAACAGAATTGAAATTTTAATGACTTAACACAAACAATCAAAATTTAAACAACAAGACCTAAAAAATATTGGATTAAACTAAATACAAATAAACAACAAATGAATGTGGTGTTGTAAATTTAACCTAGACCTATCTAGACTCTTATTAACTTATAGAAAGGTAGTAGAAATTAAAATTAAAAGAAAAGAAATCAGAAGACTTAACTTATGTTGAACAGCAGTCCTTCATGCATCGTATTGAAAACTCTAGAAACCCTAGATCGAAAAATCGAGGGATTTAAGCCAGATTTGAGGTATTTAATTTTTGGATTTGGGGTGAGGGGTGTAAGGAGATCATGTGGTGTTAATTTTGGCAAAGTTTTGAAATGGTGGTGTTTTAGCCAGATTTTCAAATCGATATTCGAGACTTTCTACTGAGATTTGAGGGACGGGGCTTGGGGATTTACGGAGAGGAGGGTGAGAGGATATTGTGGTGTAAATTGGGACTATTTGGAGACCAGCATCGCTGTGGACGGCGGAACAGTCGCTCTTTTGATCGATGATTCGAGACGAACGATTGAGATTTGAGGGCTGGGATTTAGGGCGTCGGAAAGAGGAGGAGGGGGGATTCGGGGGTGTATATTTGGGGTAGATTGAAGACCGGCCGCCAGCGGAGGCGATATCCGGCCAGTAGCGGGCAGTGGCTTTAGGGTGGTGTTACATCGGCGATATCAGGGGTGTTTTGAGAGGTGAACGAGGGTTAGGGGGTCTATCCGACATTTATATAACCATAACCTCGTTAGTTCTCGTCTGTCGAATGCAGAAGAATCAATGGTTGTGATTAATCTGAAGGAAAAAGGGGTCATTTTGGTCATGGGGGTGTCCTGGACCGGGTCGTGAGGTCGGGCTTGGGTTTTGAACGGGTATTTTGCTGGGTTTGGACTGGATTTATGCAAGACTGGCACAAAAGGGTCTGATTTATTTCCCTTTTTACTTAATTTCTTCTTTTTCTCTTTTTATTTAATTAATTCTCTTATAATTTTTCTTTCTTTTTTAAATTATTTTATCGATTTTATTAAGTACAAAAATAAAAATAAAACAAGACCAAAATTAAGCTCTACAATTAGACTAATTAATTTCTAAAATAGCCTAAACCCTAGTTTTAAAAAGAAAACTAAGCAAATGCAAAAATGACTAATATTTGTTTATCATTTTCTCTTATTTTGGTAATATTAATTACCTAATAAACCTAAGAAAAAAATAAAATTAGGTCCTAAATGCAAATATGCTACTTTTATATTTTTTATAAATTATATCAATTTAAAATGCACAAAAAAATACAAACAAACACAAAATTATGCAATTAATTCCTAAAATTCAAATAATAAAAGAAATTTTTTAATTTTAATGAATTCAATAGGAATATTTCAAGCGAGGCACAAATCACGTGCTCACACACAAGTTATTGTATTCGTCTGTATTCACAGCGTGAAACAAGGGAGTACACAATTTTAGACGGAAAGTGAATTAATTAACATAATAGACTCCTTACATAACTCAACAAACTGAATTATAACACATAAATTTTGTATTTGCAGTTATAAAAAAGATTCTCAACCGAAAAATACCTCAAAAATATAGCAATCTTCAGAGAAATTATATAATACATCTGAATACATAATTATGTTAATTAAAAAATATATATGAATACATTCATGGCATATAGCGAGACAGTGAATATAATGAAATGCATAGAATACATTGGGATACATTGAAATACAATGAAAACAAGATAGTGAACTTAATAAAATACGCGAAATACATCGAGATACATTGAATTACAATGACAAAAAAAGAAATGAATACAATGAAATACATAAAAATACAGCATGATACATTGAAAATACATATATTATATTAACAAAAGATTAAGTTGCTCAGCTCCAAACTCCATCGTCTTTGCTCAAGAACAAACCCTAATTTCTGACAAATTCACCGTCGAGCAAAAACCATCACGAATGAAGTCAAATTATTCTTGAATAAAAGCAGGAACAATATCATTGGATGAGACGAAAAAGAGTGTAAATATAAATTGTCGTCGCTGCCTTTTTTGTTATCCCCTAAGAATTAAGATCACATGACTTGTCGTTGAGATTAGATTACTATCTTAGAAAATAGGTATTACAGAGATGCTCGAGCAAAACAATTATGGCCAATGTCAAGTGGCCATCATAATTCCCATAGTTGTTAGCGTGTGAGATAGGGGAAATTCTATGTAGAGAGAACAAAGAGGGGTTTTGGGCAGAGAGGTGACGTGAGCATCGTGTTTTCAGGGAATGGAGGAAGAGAATAGCATGTATTAAAGTAGAGAGAGAAAAGAAATAGTGTAATTGAATAACATATCTAGTGTCTTAGGAATAGTAGATAACCAAAATTAAATATTTTGCTATAAATATTAAAAAGTATCTATAGAATATAATTTTTTACATACTATTTATTTAAAATAAATAAAGTATTAACCTTTGCTATAGGAGCTAAAAATTTCTAATTAATACCTGTAATGAGAATTTAAATGAACCCCATGTTATCAAAGTTGTGCTAACATATTTCCAATCCCTAATAAGCGGATGAACTAATATGAAATATGGAATAAAGAAAAATACTATGGTAATGGTCCCCATTTCTTCAATGAGTAGTACAATACAAAATGGTTATTTGCTTGCAAAATGATAGCAACGTGTAAAACAAAGACTTAGATGGGACCCACATCTCCATAAAAGCTTTTGTAAACTAATGATGATGTATGATGAGATAAGCAAAGGACATTTCGGTCTTGTCACACATATATATATATATAAAAGCTATTGTAAAATATTTTTAATCCAATTAGATTACTTCATTTCATGTGAAGCAGGCATGTCGATCATCAACTGCTTATCCTCTTATATATTAGTATTAATAAATGCCCCCTAAGTATAATTATCCATGTTAGGCCCAAATCCTAAGTAAAATCCCAGACAAAAACATCAATGGGTTGTTAGCGTCTCCTTTTGAATTGGAGCTAGATCTTCTTTGTAGCACAATATGTAATTGGGTAAAACTTTAGGGATTTTTACATATACATCCCATATTGCAAAGCTTATTATTATTATTGTGCTTTGTTTGGTTATTACCCACATATTCCATGTTTTCGTTACCAAATATGTACCAAACCATATGTGGCTGATTTTATAGCCTAAAATTGCGCCACATTTTAAGGCTCCCAATTAACCCAATTAAAGCATCAATCAAAAACGGATATGGCTGATTTTATAGCTTAAAATTGCGCCACATTTTAAGGCTCCCAATTAATATTTGATTCTGTCCCAATTAAAGCATCAATCAAAAACGGTAAAAAATCTTAGCCAGCGTGAATCTCTCCAGATTTCAGTTTCGAAAATCACTCATTCTTCTTCCATTTTGTAGTTCTTCCAGATTTCTGTTTCAAAAATCTTTCATTTTTCTACATCAAATACTGAAAATCAGAATTTACAGCGTGATAATCAATAAAATTGTAGTTCTTCCAGATTTCAGTTTCGGAAATCACTCATTCTTCTACAATGTCAAAAATTCCGATAATGCTAAAATATAACGGTTATTGAGAAAACTATGGCAGATTTCGAGATTTTGAAGTTGATTCCATTTTGGTTGATGATAATGCAAGCTGCGAAATTCTCCAGTCTACAATTGCAGAACAATTATCGATTGATACATCGGATAAAATTGTAGAAATAAAATACATTGTGAATGATAATTGTCCTCCATTGCAGATAATTGTCCTCCTTTGCACATCGGATATATTCTTGTTTGGTGCAGGAAAAAAAACAAAAAAAACAGTAGCTGTTGCAGTGTTTCCAGTGTGTTTTTAAAATGTAGTCAAATGTGGGTAAATATAGTTAACGTTTATATGCAGTGTTTCCAGTGTGTTTTTAAAATATAGTAAAATGTGGGTAAATGTAGTTAACGTTTATATGTAGTGTTTCCAGTGTGTTTTTAAAATGTGGTCAAATGTGGGTAAATGTAGTTAACGTTTATATGCAGTGTTTCCAGTGTGTTTTTAAAATGTAGTCAAATGTGGGTAAATGTAGTTAACGTTTATATGCAGTGTTTCCAGTGTATTTTTAAAATGTAGTCAAATGTGGGTAAATGTAGTTAACGTTTATATGCAGTGTTTCCAGTGTGTTTTTAAAATGTAGTCAAATGTGGGTAAATGTAGTTAATGTTTATATGCAGTTTATTTGTAGCTGATTTGTAAAAACTACTTTACAAATTACAAATCAACTAGACTGGAACTACATATATATCATGTCTTTTAATCACAGTTCCAAACAACACTATAAAATTGCAGACCACATATCAACTACATTGTGACAGACAACATATGCTACATTATAACTACAAGCAACTATACTGTAACTAGAGAATTATTGAGTATGTACAATGTAACTACTTTTATAGACTGTATTTTTATCACAGTTCCAAATAAAAAGTACAGTAAACTACATTAAACTACAAAAACTATAATTAACTACAAATTTGAGTCAACAGTCACAGTTCCAAATAAAAATTAAACTACATTAAACTACAAACACTACAATTAACAACAAATTTGATTCAACAGTACATTTTGCCAATTAACTACAAATTAACTCCAAAAAACTACAATTAACTACAATTTGTATAAACAACCCTAGTATGCAATAATACAGTACATTTAGACAAAAAACACTTAAACACCAAACAAATACTTGCATTCTATTTTTTGGCAAAAAATATTAAACTACAACACATTGAGGAGAAAAAAAAGGGGAGAAATATGGTGGATGAAATTGAGAAAACTACAACACAATGACTGAATGTGTTTTCTTGAGAAAACTTTGAAGAGGGTTCGGAAATGGCGGATGAAATTGAAGCACTAAGAGAGAGAAAATTGTTTTGTAGAGGGTTTGGGACTTTGATGCAACCGTAGGACTGAAATATGGCGGATGAAACTCTCGATCTGAAACAATGGCAACCTTCGACAATGGAGGATGACAATGGAGGATGAAATTAAACCAGAGAAATCAGAGAATACTGTCTTGGTAAATAAACGTGGGTGGGGGGTGTAATTAAAAAAGAGGAGAAATGCATCGGTTTTGGTTGGAAGAAAGAGAAAAACGTGTAAAAAAAATATGAAAAGATTTTGTTCCACAAATCAAGCCTCTAATTAATAGTTGATCCTTAAACCTTAAAGATAAATTTTGGTACATAAATTGAAAGGTGGTATACTTAAATGTAATAAACACTAACCTTAAACATGAGCAGTTATAAGGTTTGCTATATGGGATGTATATGTAAAAATCCCAAAACTTTATCCAGAATTTATTACCTATTAGGCCTAATTTTGTTGTAGACAAGCTTTGATGAGAAAAGAAGACAAAAGAAGTAGCATTTCTTTGACTTTTAGGCCCATTGAGTTGAGCTCATGGAAAATGCTAAGAAGTCGTTTACCGAGATAAGAATATTAATCCCAATATAAAATTTGGGATTATAAGAATTTCATGTTCGGTTGTGGGATTATCTAACCGGTATTAATTTTAAACCAAAATAGTGGTACTAATTATCTTATATAAACAGATCACAAAACTTATAAATGTAAGGGGAGACAAAGTCACTACAGCATCAGAGATAAAAAAGGAGATCATTGGTTTCTATAAGACTCTTATGGGATCAACAGCTTCGGTCCTTCCAGCAATAAATAGAATGTACATGGCAAATGGCGCAGTCCTAACACAGCAGCGAAGAAGGAAATTATGTTTGGAGGTCACTGAACTTGAAATTATGGAGAGCCTTAAAACAATTGGAGATGACAAAGCCCCAGGAATTAATGGTTATAATGCTGTTTTTTTCAAGAAGTCTTGGAACACCATTAGCAAGCAAGTTATCTGTGCCATTAAAGAGTTTTTCTTAACATCTAAGATGTACAGACCTATAAACTGTGCCACCATCAGTCTAATTCCTAAAGTATCCAAGCCTAGTACAGTTAAAGAGTATAGGCCAATCGCTTGCTGCTCAGTCCTCTACAAAATAATTTCAAAAATCTTGGCCAACAGACTGCAGAAAGTAATGCCGAGCATTATCAGTGAAGCCCAAGCAGGTTTTATCCCAGGAAGAAAGATAGCTGATAATATCATCTTGGCACACGAGTTTGTCAAGAGCTATACCGGAGCACATGTGACATCTAGATGTATGATTAAGATTGATCTCCAAAAAAGCCTATGATTCAGTTGAGTGGATTTTTCTACAATAGATTATGGAGGAGATTGGCTTCCCAAGCAGATTTATTAACTGGATTATGGAATGCATCAAAACAGTGAGGTATTCAGTTCTGGTCAATGGAGAGGCAACAAAACCCTTTGAAGCTTCTAGAGGACTTAGGCAAGGGGACCCAATTTCCCCCTTCTTATTTGCACTTGTCATGGAGTACCTTAGCAGATCATGCAATGAACTAAAGAAAGATCTAATTTTCCAGTTTCATCCTAGATGCAAAAAATTAGGAATTACTCACATGTGTTTTGCTGATGACTTGTTACTGTTTGCTAAAGGAGAAATTGCATCTATCAAAGTCATCTTCAAATGTTTCACACAATTTTCTGAAGCCTCTGGTCTGCAAGCAATCCTGAGCAAGAGCTCAGTGTATTTTGGTGGGGTAACACTGGAAATGTAGAAATAGATTATAGACCACATGGGTTTTGTTCATGGTGAGCTACCTTTCAAATATCTATGTGTGCCTTTTTCCACCAAGAATATTGCCTTGATCCACTGGCAGCCTCTAGTGGAGGGGATTACTGCTAAGATCACTTCATGGACTGCCAGGAAACTATCTTACACTGGAAGAATTCAACTAGGTACAATCTGTTCTATTTGGCATTCAAGAATACTGGGCACAGATATTTATTTTTCCTGCTAAGGTCCTTAAGATGATTGAAGCAATTTGTAGAAGCTTTATATGGTCTGGTCTAAACTCCATCACTAAGAAAGCCTATGTATCTTGGGACAGAATGTGCACTCCAAAATCAGCATGAGGGATGAACCTTATTAAACTTATGCTATTGAATAAAGCTGCAATTGCAAAGACTTGCTGGGATCTTGCTAACAAAATGGATAAACTGTGGATAAGATGGATCACTGCTTATTACATAAAACACAAGCTGATAGAAGACATGCCAATCCCTACACGGGCCAGCTGGATGGTCAGGAAAATTATAGCCTCTAGAGATATTCTGCAGAATTTTCAACACTTGAGGAGCAGGAACTGTTCCGTAAGACAACTATATCACTTGCAGTTAGGAGACCTGCCGAGAATTCCATGGAAGAATCTGACCATCAAAAACAATGCTAGACCAAGAGCAGTCTTCAATTGTGGCTCTACAAGACAGACTACCAACTAAAGACAGATTAGCAAGCTGGGGACTGAGTGTTGATCAGCAGTGTATACTGTGCCAGAACCACAGAGAGACCAGAGATCATCTTATGCATTCATTCCCTTTCTCATCTGATCTATGGGAGCTAGCTATGCAGTGGCTACGAGCCATCCTCAAACATGTACTTGGGATCAAAAACTACAATGGTTCATAAGTAAAGCAAAAGGGAAATCTTGTCGAGCCAATATCTTCAAAATGGTAATTACTGAAGTCACATATGTTGTCTGGATGGAGAGGAACTCAAGGATTTTTAACAACACTTTTCGTAACTGTGCAGTTTTACTGAGGGAGATAGCATACATTTGTAATGTTAGAGGTACCCCTAGAATTAGAAAAATGTTGCAGCAATTTAACATTTAGTTTCATTAGGAGATAGGTTTTATTATATATAGTGAGTTTTGACGAATTAGAGATAGTCAGCTGAGTATAAGCTAGACTATGATTTTGTCATGCATATATGTTGGTGATTAATAAAACTTTAATTACCAAAAAAAAATTATCTCATATAAGAGGTAAAATTGATTGTTGTCGCTACTCTTTTTGGCCTATTTGTTGATATTACTTGTTCTCATTGTTTCTTTTCTTTTTCTTGAGCTGAGGGTGTATTGGAAATAGCCTCTCTACATTTCCAGTATAAGGATAAAGTTTACATACACACTATCCTCTCTAAACCTCATTTGTGAGATTCAACTAGGTTTTCCATGAAATAACCCAAAACTCTGATCCCATGGGATATCGTAGAACTGAACCAAACGACCCCTAAAAGGTCATGAATTAATGAATCACACACTTCGGAATAAGAATTTTTACCTATCTGTACTATATTATAACGTTATTTACCATAGGGAGGTACTTAATTACATTAGCATATACAAATTACTATTATATATAAAATAATATATTAGACTCAAATCTTACCTGGTTTAAGCTTCATTCTTGTCTATTTTTTTCTCCGTATAAATATTTCCCTCTCCGTTCCTCTTTGATTCGACTTTTGTAGATGAACATGCTCGTAAATTTGAAGAATGGTAAAGAAAAATGATTCAGTTAGTTAAAAGCCATAAAATGCATACATGAAGTAACAATACAAATGGTTACCAAACATTTTTTATATGAATAAATAAGAAATTGTCAACAATACTGGCATTTGAAAATAAAGTGAAACTATTTGATGGTGTAATTGAAGCTAAACTGAAATTGTCCATGCATATATGAACTTAAATTCCATTAATATCCATCAGAAAGCTTAGAAGAGTTGAATTTGAAAATCAAAAATTACAAAATTATTTTTTGTTTGGATTGAGTATTGTTGCAATTAACTAGTAATATCCGTTGGAGTATATACATCAGATAAATTGGTGAATATTCAAGGTAGATTGGTTGGAATTTAATGTTACACTCGAAAAAAATACATAAATAAATTGCATATATTTTCTATCTCGAGTATAGTTACAGTATACATAATTGTATATAAATTATATTTTTTTGAACGGGCTATGTGCAAATAATTTGTATTTAAATTATAGATAAATTTATGTTTTATATAATACTTTAGTTACTTTCTCTAAATATAATAACTTAAATAAACCGACTAACAACAACAACAACAACTACCCAGTATACTGTTAGAAAATACACTTAACGCTAGAGGGGAGGTGAATAGCTTTATAATAAAAATTAGCGTAAACTTTCGGAATTTAAAAATTGCAGGAAAGAAATAAGTGCGATAAGTAAATAAATAAGAACGAACGCACCGATGTATCCTGGTTCACCACAACCCGTGGCTAGTCCAGTCCCCGAGAGACTCTCTCGAGATTTCTACTAACACTGTTAAGCTTACGGGTGCTCAACAAACCTTTACAAACTGAGGACACAAGCCTCAACAACCTTTGTTCGAAGATACAACACTCCAAGACTTCAACCAAAGGAAACACAAGTTCCTTCTTACAATACAAGGGACTAACACTTCCCTTCAAGTGTATAAAACACTTAGCACTCACTTAAACAAGACTCTCTTAATAGAGTAGATAGGAGTAAACAGATACGCTCAAGAACGCAACAACTTTCGTTAAGAATTTTGGCTCTCAAAACTTATGTAATGAATAGAAAGTGATGAACAATAGAGTATGCAAGCTATAGCAATAATATGATCAGTTGTTGTGTTTAGAAGACTGATTTGAAGTTGTATTTATAGTTGCAAAACCATGCATTACCGTTGCCTAATTGCCAATTAAGAAATGCTGATTTTACTCAATGACAATCGATTGTCAAAATGCCACAATCGATTGTTTGCCAATCGTTTCAAAAATCATTCCCAGATTTTACGCTTAACAATCGATTATCTAAGATCAATAATCGATTACTGGCAACGTTCAAAAAATCATTTCCAGATTTTACTTAAAACAATCGATTGTCAGAAATCTACAATCGATTACTTGGCAACATTCAAAAAATCTTTTTCAGATTTTATTTAAAACAATCGATTATTAGAAATCTATAATCGATTACCTGACAGTTTTTGAAAATATTTTGGCAACGGTCAATTACACAATCGATTATGCTATGAGAACAATCGATTATATATCAGTCTTTGAAAAATCAATTAGACACTGCCTTAATGCACTCGATTGTCAAAGGTACACAATCGATTATTTTATGACTTTGAAAATGTCTGATAGACACTGCCTCAACACAATCGATTGTCATAAGTTCACAATTGATTATTTTGTAGCTTTGAAAAACTTTGATGTACACTGCCTCAACACAATCGATTGTCATGAGGTTCACAATCGATTGTCATGCAGATTTGAAAAATCTGATGCACACTGCCTTAACACAATCGATTGTCATAAGTTCACAATCGATTGTCATGCAGCTGACTTAACATAATCGATTATCATAAGTACATAATCGATTATCTTAGTCCAGATTTTAGAGGCATGTTTAAAAATCATTTTGACTAAAGTAAATATGCATGATTTAAAATCATTTTACTTTAAATTAAATATGCATGATTTGATAAAAATGTTTTTACGAGAGAAGCCAAGTCTTGAGTCAAGTTATCGGATCAAGATCACAATTAAAGAACGACTCATGTATAACTTTATATCTTTGCTTGATCTTGGTCTTGTACTTGAATCTCGTTATATATCAATTGCGCGCTTGTGCTTGGACCTCGTCATATGTCAATTGCGCATAGTTTGTCATTCATCAAAGCCTACAAATATGAACACACGTTTAGTATAGTGCCTTGAGAACGTGTTTCAACAATTTCCCCCTTTTTTATAATGGCAAACTTTAGTCGGGATATGCATATTTTATAATTCATAATGACGATTCAAGACAAGTAAAGATATGCAACAATGTGCAACAAGTCTCTAGATGTGCAATTAGGTCCCCCTCAACATATGAATTCCCCCTCAATTTATGCCAATAAAAAATTAGGTGCATAGCCCCTTATTCTTCCCCCTTTTGCTATTAGCAAAAATGGAAAAAGTAAAAGACATAATAAAGCAAATAATATCAACATAATCGATTATTGATACTAGATAATCGATTATATACTAAAGAGAAATCGATTATCCTTAGGAGAAATCGATTATTCTGCATCAATCTTTATAATTCCCCCTGCCTTTAGGGCGATACCTGCAAAAATTCGTTAGACGTCTCCGACGCTCAAGTTAGAAATCATGTGAAAGGGAGAATGCAATGCATGACTTAGATCAACGTGGAGTCAAGAATCCCGAGTTCACACGAATTCGGAAGAAGGACTCTTTCTCTAAGGGTTTTGTAAAGATGTCGGCCAATTGATCTTTGGTTTCAACAAATTCAATTTCGACATCCCCTTTGAGAACGTGATCTCTTATAAAATGATGCCTAATTTCAATGTGTTTTGTTCTTGAATGAAGAACGGGGTTCTTCGTCAAGCATATAGCACTAGTATTATCACATCTAAGAGGGATATGATCAAGACTTAGGCCATAGTCCAAGAGTTGTTGTTTCATCCAAAGGATTTGAGCGCAACAACTCCCCGCGGCTACGTATTCAGCCTCGGTTGTGGACAACGCAACACTTACTTGTTTCTTGCTAAACCAAGAAACTAGAGAGCTACCGAGCAAATGGCAAATGCCACTAGTGCTCTTGCGGTCCAATTTGCATCCAGCAAAATCGGAATCGGAATAGCCAACAAGTTGACACGAAGAACCTTTGGGGTACCATAGACCCACATTTACAGTACCAACAAGATACTTCAATATCCGTTTCACCGCAGTTAGGTGAGACTCCTTCGGACATGATTGATAACGAGCGCATAAGCACACGCTAAACATGATGTCCGGTCTACTACCAGTAAGATAAAGGAGAGATCCAATCATACCTCGATACTTCTTGGTGTCGACTTCCTTACCTTTCTCATCATTGTCTAGATGGCCGGATGTGCACATAGGGGTGGCCATTGCTTTTGCATTGCTCATTTCAAATCGTTTTAGCAATTCTGTGCAATATTTAGCTTGACAAATGAAGGTTCCTTCTTTCATTTGCTTTACCTACAACCCCAAAAAGAAGGTCAGCTCACCCATCATAGACATCTCAAATTCGCTTGTCATTAAATCAGAAAATTCCTTGCACAAAGCATTGTTAGTAGCACCAAAAATGATATCATCCACATAGATTTGAATTAATAGAATATCATTGTTTCTATGCTTAATAAAAAGAGTGGTGTCAACTTTCCCCCTAATGAAATCATTTTCAAAAAGAAATTTGCTCAATCTTTCATACCAAGCTCGGGGAGCTTGTTTAAGGCCATAAAGGGCTTTCTTGAGTTTGAAAACATGATCGGGAAATTTAAAATCTTCAAAACCCGGGGGTTGAGCAACATAAACTTCTTCTTGAATAAAACCATTTAAAAAAGCACTTTTTACATCCATTTGATATAAATTGAAATTCATAGAAGAGGCAAAAGCAAGCAATAAACGAATAGCTTCTAACCTTGCTACGGGAGCATATGTTTCTTCATAGTCAATACCCTCTTCTTGATTGTAGCCTTTTGCTACAAGCCTAGCTTTGTTTCTAGTGATTACACCATTTTCATCTAATTTGTTTCGAAAAACCCATTTTCGTACCAATTATGGTATGATTTTCGGGTCTTGGCACCAAATCCCAAACGTCATTCCGTTTGAATTGGTTAAGCTCCTCTTGCATTGCCAAGGTCCAAAATTCATCCCCAATTGCTTCGGAGATGGTTGTGGGTTCAATTTGAGAAACAAAAGCAGTATGTCCTAAGGTGTTCTTAAGAGAGTTTCGGGTACTTACCTGTTGTTCAGTGTCGCCAATTACTTGTTCGAGAGGATGGTCTTTGATTGTCCTCCACGAGTTAGGCATTTTCGTTTCTTTTTCCAATTGTGGCGCTTCCTCCGATAATTGATCCAAGATTTCATCTTGAGTTTCCTTCGGAGTTTCCTCTTGTACTTTGTCTTGAGGGCTTAGTGAGTTTAAAATACCTGCAAGATCAAAACCAAAATCCTTTCTCGCCAAGAGACCATTATTTTCGGAAAACACAATATGAGGGGATTCCTCCATAGTTCTGGTTCTATTATTGAATACTCTATATGCTTTGCTACGTGAAGAATAACCAATAAAGATTCCTTCATCGGATTTGGCATCAAATTTTCCCAATTGATCTTTTCCATTGTTATGAATAAAGCATTTGCAACAAAATACTCTAAAATGGGAGATATTTGGTTTCCTTTCCTTATAGAGTTCATAGGGGGTTTTCATGAGTATTGGTCTTATGACTACTCTATTTAGAACGTAGCATGCGGTACTCACGGCATCCGCCCAAAAATATTTGGGAATCTTAGCCTCATCGAGCATGGTTCTAGCCATCTCTTCGAGACACCTATTTTTCCTTTCCACAACCCCATTTTGTTGTGGTGTACGTGGAGCAGAGAAGGTGTGCTTGATACCGAGTTCGTCACAAAAGTCCGCAAAAAGAGATTGTGATCAAACTCTCCCCCATGATCACTTCTTATTGAAGTGACGGTTGTGTCCTTTTCGTTTTGAACACGTTTAAGAAAATATTTAAAATTGTGAAAAACTTCACTTTTATGAGCAAGAAATAGAGTCCATGTAAATCTAGAATAATCATCAACAATAACAAAAGCATAACGATTTCTACCAAGACTTTCAATGCGAGATGGTCCAAATAAGTCCATGTGAAGTAATTGCAAAGGTCTAGTAGTTGAAACAATATTTTTCGATTTAAAAGATGCTTTTGTTTGCTTCCCTTTTTGACAAGAATCACAAATAGAGTCTTTTTCAAATTTCAAGTTTGGAAGACCAATAACTAAATTTTGTGAAACCAATTTGTTCAAAAGATGCATGTTGATGTGAGCTACTCTACGGTGCCATAACCACGTATCATCTTCTTTGCTCATAAGACAATCTACATATTCAGATGAAGAATTTTCGAGATCAACCATATAGATATTATCCATTCTAAATCCACGAAGAATAATTTTAAAATCGCTACGGCGAAAAACTAAGCATTCATTTGAATCAAATAAAACAAGATTTCCCTTGTCACATAATTGACTTATGCTCAAGAGATTATGTTTTAGACCCTTAACTAGCAATATATGCTTAATGGAGGAGGAGTCATCCTTACCGACCGATCCAATGCCGATAATATTTCCTTTGTTGTTATCACCAAAAATAACGCTTCCTCCTTCCTTGTGTTCTAGTTGCGGGAACTTGGATTCGTCTCCAGTCATGTGCTTGGAGCATCCACTATCAAGGTACCAAAGTACACTTGACCCCTTCAAACTCACCTACAAAACAGATTAATGAGTTTTAGGTACCCATGCCATTTTGGGTCCTTGGGGGTTAGGTAAATCATAGTGATGTGATTGAGTGTTATGTCTATGTCGTGTAAAACAAGCAGGAGCAATATGTCCAATTCGTCTACAATAATGACAAACCACATTAGGATTATGCATTCGTCTAGGTTGATAGTAATTGGACGGACGAAATTCATTTACTCTATTCTTGACAATATGACTATTGCGCAATTCATGAAAATCATTTCTCCTACTATTTGTTCTAGGATATACAGCATTTCTAGGATAGTTGTTTCTAGGTTGACAGCCATTTCTAGGTGTTCTACAAGGTTCAAAATTCCTTCTAGTGTTTGGCCTAGAGTATGCATTATTTCTAGAATGATTATTTCTAGGTTGCGATTGTTGAAAGCCATTTCTAGGTTTGTTATATCTAGGATGAGCGTTTGTTTTATTAATCCTAGGTTGAGCCTTAGGTTGTTGGGGGTTGGCTTCAACCTTTTCTTTAGGCTCATTTTTAAAACCTATGCCATGCTTGGTCGACTTCAAATTAACAAGGACTTCATTCAAATTTTTATGAGAAGAATTAAACTTATCTAGGGTGCCCTTAAGTCTTTCTACCTCATTTTTGAGATGCATGCAAGAAGTACAACTTTTACTAGAACTCTCGGGTTTGTCGGCGCTTCTCTTGCCGAAAAATTTGTTTTCTTCTTTCAACTTCTCATTTTCTAAAATCAGTTTTTCCAAATCTTTTTCTTTCAAAGAGAGTTGTTTTTCAAAATCTTTTTCTTTTAAAGAAGCATTTTTCTTTATGCTTTTAACAGTTTTGGAAGCTTTAATAAATTCACTATACAACTCATCAAAAGCATTTTGCATTTCCTCAAGAGAATAGAAGTTTTTGGAAGAAATTTGACATACCTCTTCTTGATTGTTTTCGTGAGCCATGAGACAAAGATTTGCGGCTTCGTCTTCTTCTTCCTCACTCGACTCGTCACCGGAGTCGCCTCCCCAAGATATGTATGCTCGTTGTTTCTTGAAGGGTTTCTTCTCCTTTTTGGCATTTGGCAATTTGATTTAATGTGCCCGGTTTCTCCGCACTCATAGCACTTTATTTGATCTCCTTGCTTTTTGCCCTTTCGTTCATACTCTTTTCGCATGAACTTTTGAAATCTCTTAATAACGAGTCCGAACTCGTTGTCTCCGTCCTCATCATTTTGAGGTTGGCTTGTGCTTGCCTTGAGAGCGATCTTTTGTTTCCTTTGATCATCAACAAGAGGGTTAAGTATAGTAGATTCATAAGTTTTAAGGTTACCTCTTAATCCGTCGATGGTGACATTTGAAACGCCAATAGATTCTTGAATCGCGTCGGCCTTGGATCGCCATGCCGGAGTGAGACTTTGGAGAATTTTTCGGACAAGTTCCTTATCCGTGAAGGTCTTCTTAAGAGCATGTAAATCATTAGCGATTTTTGAAAATCGTTCGAACATCTCATCGCCTTTTCGCCTTCCTTCATGTGAAACAATTCATATGCATGGGTTAGGAAATCAATTTTAGCTTCCCTTACCTGGTCCGTACCTTCGTACGTAATTTCCAGCTTGTCCCACATTTGCTTCGCCGTTGTGCAGCATGATATTTTCCTGTAATCATCAGTATTTACAGCACAATATAATAAATTAATGGCTTTAGCGTTGTTTTGCACCTTTCGGATATCATCCGCATCGTATTCATCTTCGGACTTTGGAACATCTTTATTTTCAACCTTTTTGGTTGGAATTTGTTCTTCCTTCATTATAACCTTCCAAAGATGAAAACTATTTGATTGAACAAATATTCTCATCCTCTCCTTCCAGTACGTATAGTTTGTACCGTCGAATAGTGGTGGTCGGGTGGAGCATTGTCCTTCACCTATTCCTGCAAAAGAATCACGAGTAGACGCCATGGATTGTTTCTCTCAAACGGTTAAGTCTTCACAGAGTTGGGCTCTGATACCAATTGTTAGAAAATACTCTTAATGCTAGAGGGGGGGTGAATAGCGTTATAATAAAAATTAGCATAAACTTGCGGAATTTAAAAATTACAGGAAAGAAATAAGTGCGATAAGTAAATAAATAAGAACGAACGCACCGATGTATCCTGGTTCACCACAACCCGTGGCTAGTCCAGTCCCCGAGAGACTCTCTCGAGATTTCCACTAACACTGTTAAGCTTACGGGTGCTCAACAAACCTTTACAAACTGAGGACACAAGCCTCAACAACCTTTGCTCGAAGATACAACACTCCAAGACTTCAACCAAAGGAAACACAAGTTCCTTCTTACAATACAAGGGACTAACACTTCCCTTCAAGTGTATAAAACACTTAGCACTCACTTAAACAAGACTCTCTTAATAGAGTAGATATGAGTAAACAGATACGCTCAAGAACGCAACAACTTTCGTTAAGAATTTTGGCTCTCAAAACTTATGTAATGAATAGAAAGTGATGAACAATAGAGTATGCAAGCTAGAGCAATAATATGATCAGTTGTTGTGTTTAGAAGACTGATTTGAAGCTGTATTTATAGTTGCAAAACCATGCATTACCGTTGCCTAATTGCCAATTAGGAATTGCTGATTTTACTCAAGGACAATCGATTGTCAAAATGCCACAATCGATTGTTTGCCAATCGTTCCAAAAATCATTCCCAGATTTTACGCTTAACAATCGGTTATCTAAGATCAATAATCGATTACTGGCAACGTTCAAAAAATTATTTCCAGATTTTACTTAAAACAATCGATTGTCAGAAATCTACAATCGATTACTTGGCAACGTTCAAAAAATCTTTTCAGATTTTATTTAAAACAATCGATTATTAAAAATCTATAATCGATTACCTGACGGTTTTTGAAAATATTTTGGCAACAGTCAATTACACAATCGATTATGCTATGAGAACAATCGATTATATATCAGTCTTTGAAAAATCAATTAGACACTGCCTTAATGCACTCGATTGTCAAAGGTACACAATCGATTATTTTATGACTTTGAAAATGTCTGATAGACACTTCTCAACACAATCGATTGTCATAAGTTCACAATCGATTATTTTGTAGCTTTGAAAAACTTTGATGTACACTGCCTCAACACAATCGATTTTCATGAGGTTCACAATCGATTGTCATGCAGATTTGAAAAATCTGATGCACACTGCCTTAACACAATCGATTGTCATAAGTTCACAATCGATTGTTATGCAGCTGACTTAACATAATCGATTATCATAAGTACATAATCGATTATCTTAGTCCAGATTTTAGAGGCATGTTTAAAAATCATTTTGACTAAAGTAAATATGCATGATTTAAAATCATTTTGCTTTAAATTAAATATGCATGATTTGATAAAAATGTTTTTACGAGAGAAGCCAAGTCTTGATTCAAGTTATCGGATCAAGATCACAATTAAAGAACGACTCATGTATAACTTTATATCTTTGCTTGATCTTGGTCTTGTGCTTGAATCTCGTTATATATCAATTGCGCGCTTGTGCTTGGACCTCGTCATATGTCAATTGCGTATAGTTTGTCATTCATCAAAACCTACAAATATGAACACACGTTTAGTATAGTGCCTTGAGAACGTATTTCATCATATACTCCCACCAGGTGGGTCTGGGGAGGGTAATATGTAGACAAGCCTTACCCCTACCCGAAAGGGCAGAGAGGCTGTTTCCAATCGACCCCCGACTCATAGGATAAAAGAAAAATAGCAGTAAAACAAAAACAAAGACAAAAGCAAAAACAAAAACAATAGAGCATTAGTAACTCCAGCAGAAATAGCGTAAATAGCGTGAATAATTATCTAAACATACGAAACATAAATACAATCGCATGCAATAATATCATACAGTAACTACCATAACTAACAGCCATAGGGGGGACATACGCTAATACAAAAATCATCTATGGGTAACCCTGCTGACCCACACCCAACCCCGGATGAGGCGTACGAAAAACTCTAGGAGCTCCTATCCTACAACCCTGATTCTAGACCTCCAGACTTTCCTATCAAGGGTCATGTCCTCGGAAACCTGCATTCTAGTCATGTCCTGCCTAATCACCTCTCCCCAATACTTCTTAGGCCTCCCTCTGCCTCGCCGACCGCCAACAATCTCCAGCCGCTCGCAGCTCCTCACCGGGGCATCGGGACTTCTCCTCCGCACATGCCCGAACCGCCTCAGCCTCGCTTCTCGCATCTTCTCATCCACCGGGGCCACCCCCACCTTCTCTCGAATAACTTCATTCTTAATCTTATCTAGCCTGGTGTGACCGCACATCCACCTAAGCATCCTCATCTCCGCAACCTTCATTCTTTGAACATGAGAGTTCTTCACGGGCCAGCACTCCGCCCCATACAACATCGCAGGTCTAACCACGTCTCTATAGAATTTCCCCTTGAGTTTGTATGGAACTTTCTTGTCACACAGGACTCCTGATGCAAGCCTCCACTTTGACCACCCTGCTCCTATACGATGAGTGACGTCCCCGTCAATCTCTCCGCCCCCCTAAATCACAGATCCAAGATATCGGACACTGTCCCTCTTGGCGATGGCCTGAGAACCAATCATCACGTCCCTGCCTACTTCGCTCGGCTCGGCGCTAAACTTGCACTCCAGGTACTCTGTCTTAGATCTGCTTATTTTGAAACATTTAGACTCGAGAGTCTGTCTCCATACCTCTAACCTCTCAATAACACCGACCCTCGTCTCATCTATCAATACTATGTCATCAGCAAATAGCATACATCAAGGCACATCCCCTTGAATATGTCGGGTTAGAGCATCTATCACTAATGCAAACAAGAAGGGGCTCAGCGCCGATCCTTGATGGAGCCACATAACCACTGGAAAATGGTCTGATTCGCCACCCACCGTCCTAACACTAGTCTTAGCTCCATTGTACATGTCCTTGATTACTCTGATGTAGGCTTCCGGCATGCTCTTCGCCTCCAAGCACCTCCATAGCACCTCCCTTGGGACCTTGTCATATGCCTTCTCCAAGTCGATAAAGCACCATGTGTTGGTCCTTCTTCTTATCCCTGAATTGCTCTGCCATCCTCCTGACAAGGTGGATAGCCTCTGTAGTGGAGCGGCCCGGCATAAAATCGAACTGGTTCCCAGATATAGATGTCACCTCCCTCACCCGCGCCTCAATCACCCTCTCCCAAACCTTCATCGTGTGACTTATTAATTTGATACCCCTATAGTTGTTGCAGCACTGGATATCCCCTTTGTTCTTGTACAAGGGCACCACTGTACTCCACCTCCACTCATCCGGCATCCTTTTGGTCCTGAAGATCGCATTGAACAACCTGGAGAGCCACTCCCCTCTTGACTTACCCATGCACTTCCAGAACTTCACCGGGATCTCGTCAGGCCCGGTCGCTTGACCCTTACTCATCCTACGCAAAGCCCCGATGACCTCCTGACTAAATAAGTTTAAAATCTCGTAAAGTCCCCTTTGGGATGGTCTCAATGTCATGTCTTAGAAAAGTACAAAATATTGGCCCAAATCTTATGTTAGCCCAGGCCGAAACATCAAAGGACGGTTAGCATCTCCATTTGAGCTGGACCTAGATTTGCCGTGGAGCTTAATATGTAAAGGAAGTTTTACCGTAGTAAAGTTGCTATCTTATTTATTTTAAATAAATATTTTTGAAGAAATTGTATTTTATAATTATTTTTTGATTTTTATAGCCAAATATCTATTTATAATCATCTTCTATTCTTAAGTCATAAAATACACTTTATATTATTTTTCTCTCTTATTCTTTCAGATTTTTCTTCGCACGCACTCTCTCTCAACGCCAATCTTTCTTCATGAATACAATCATAATGCTCCACTAATTAATTTCCATTGTCTCACAAAATTTTCAACAGAAATAACTTAAGGTCCAATTCCATCACCGGGGAGAAGAGTGATGTTGTAGATTTTGGTGGGTGAGACCGCGGAATAACAAATAGTACTCCATTTAGCGGCATGTTTGGAGAGTGTTTTTGAATGAAATTGGAGTTGGTTGCAAGGTGTTGTAATAAATTGTAACGAAGCTGCCATTGTTGAGACTTTGAAGCAGAAAGCTTTTGAAGTGAGGATTTTGGGTGGAAGTCGAATCGGTCCAGTTATAAAGAAATTTTATTGTGGCCCTCTCGACGAGACGATATTAGGATCGTTCTTGAACAAAGACGATGAAGTTTGGAGCTGAGCAACTTGAAGAGTCTATTATTTTTTTTCATTGTATTTCAATGTATCTCGATGTATTGTATGTATTTCATTGTCTTTTTTTCATTATATTTCAACGTATCCCACTATATACCATGAATTTCATTGTATTCACTGTCTCCCTATATTCCATAAATGTATTCATAGAAGTTTCGGCATACAAGTACGCACGAACATGAATAGGAACAGGCAATGGAATTGTATCACAATCGGATATATTTTTAATATTAATAAAATTTATGCATTTAGATGTATATATCTATTCAAATAAAAAATTTGTGTGCTATAATTGAGTTTGAGTTATATTAGGAGTATATTATGTTAATTGATTCACATTCCGTTTAAAAACAGCCGAATAGACCAAAAATTATGCTATTTACGTTACTTTATTTACAAATACATATCGTGAATACAGTCGAATATAATAATCTATTTAGCTGTAACCTCCTGTTTCACGCCGTGAATATCGTCAAATATAATCGAATACAATAATTTGTCTAGCTGTAATTCCCTGTTTCATAACGAAAAATGCTATTGTATTAATGAACACAATAGCTTCAACACATTAAATTCTAAAAAACCAAAAAATATAGCTCTACAAAGTAATATAGTAAATAGTAACTATAATTACCTAATAACCACTAAATAATATGGCTTTGTGAAAATTCTCACATGTAAACGGGTAAAACTATGTGCATGCTTTAATACCAAATTGGTTTTACTATGAATAAGCTTTAGTGAGAAAGAAGGACAAAAGAAGGGGAAGTGACACAATTGGCCTCTCGACCAGAATTATTAACTGTTCATAGCTGGTATACAACTCGAATTATATATTTTACTTATATATATATATATATATATATTATAGGGATTTTTTTTATTCCTATACACTATTTAAAACGTTATTACCAAAAATATTCAAATTTTAGTATTTACCCGACCTAAACAAGTTTTAGCTATACAAATATACATATGTTAAAACTAGACTCATTTCTACGGTTGTCTTCTTTATTTAGATGCGGAATTTTGGGATCACGTATATTTCAAGTAGAGATTTTACTGACGCAATCATCGCTCCTTAATCAAGCCAATGTATTTGGAGAATCCTTCTATTATGCTGATTTTCTCTGATTATCATCGCACCATAATCAAGTTCTATTCTCTGATTCTCTGTCTGCTCTGATTTTCCATAAACGAAGGTTTTGACAAAAAATTGCAAACAATTAGCTACAATTATATTAAATTTCGTGATACAATATCAAAATTAGCAATTATGCTTCAGCTAAATGGTCAGTGGGATAGCCTCGGGAGATACAAAGATTTTGATATTGATGAAATTGTAGTCAATGAAGATTCAAATTATAGTCAATTGAATTCCACAATTCCAGAGCGTTTAATGATCGATACCTTCACAAAAGTTATTGAAATCAATTACATTGTCAACGAACATTGTCCTCCAATGAAAATTCAGACAATATGGGAGTTCAAGTGTATATAGAGACGAAAAGGAAAATAAGAACTTAGGAATGTAACCACTGTACATAACAGTGCTTGATTTTGAATTAGAATGCAGTATCTCGAATTCGAGCACAATTGCAGGTTTGCTCTATTTTTTTAGTGCTGATGTTTTTTTAATTTCAAGTGTTCTATAATTTTACTACAAATTATCTACAATAATAACACATAACAGATGTAGTTCAACTGTTATATCTCCACAAGTATTATGCCAAATACTTAACACATGAATATACAGAGGTCTAAATTACTATACTTTCAATTGAGTGTAGGTTCATCGGATTATCGTATGTCTAACGTGGTCCAATTGGCAAGCAATTGTAACACATTTAGAGAAGTATTAGGAGCATGAAGTTGATTGATATGCCAATATCTTCGATAATTGTGAAACATGAAAATATCATCATAACAAACCATACGCCAAATGTAATTGAAGTACGCCAAGTTTACTAAGAGAAACAAACAATTGTCAGTGAAATGAAACACTATTTATCATGAATAAGTTTTTATTTAGGGTGAAAAGGTCTAGTGCAAGAAGGTAGGAACATTTTATTTGTCAAATTTATATTCTTTATAAATTGTAGTTTTTTTATTATGTAGCTATTGCCCCGTACGTGTTGGGGACAATTATATGTGGCACTTCAAGTCCACCAACATAAATGAATTAGCATTGTTCAAGGTTCGTAAATTTAACAACTTGCACATATGCTTTTTAATGGACAACACATATACACAACGCAAACCTACTGCCATGGTAGTTGGCATTATGGTGATACCAAAATGCTCCTAAGATAATATACACATCAAAAGACATGTAAACTGATATTTTATTGGATAATGGTGTAAACGTAACATACACACAAACTTAGAGGACAAAGGAAAAGGCTTTGGAATTTTTTAAAGGTCATTCTGCTGATTCCTACCGTCACTTGCCGAGTTATTTGTATATTTTGAAGAAGACTTTGTCATGCCCCAACCTCGGGGAGCACGCCCGGTTATCAATCGAGTGGACTCAATCGAGAAATACCAAATAATAATAGTATATAAAGCTAAAATACCATCTCAATGTAATAAACAATAATACAAGGGAAAAATAGTCATGAGTTCAATAAGAGCTTCAAACAATACTAAAACATCAAATAAGGGTCATATAAGTTCTCAATCAATTTCCATCTTATTAGGTTGGGTAATCTTTAGTACCATGTGCCGCAATCCACAATACCACCATATTCTTACATGTAGTCCGATCTCGACCCGATCGGTCAAGTCATCTCATTTAAGACATCAACCATATACACAATTTCAATCATCATTTCCAACACAATTATCACCATGTAGGTTGTTCTTTTTTTTATACCTCAACACTTACCTTTTAGGTTGTTCTCATTTTTTAAACTAGACAGCTGGGAATTGAAATTAATTTGAAGCAAATTTGGACAGTATAGTTTTTCAGAATCCTAAATCTCTGGGAATTTTCAGAATTTCTGGAGATTTTTACGGAATTTTTAGGAGTTTCTCAAACTTCAAACTTCTGCAAAATTTTCAGGGATTTCAAACTACTCAAAAACTTGGGAATTTTGTTTTAGGGATTTCAGACTATTTTAAAACCTCTGAATAAAGGCACTAACTTGCCTATTTATAACCAAAACTTAGGGCAACCCTTTTCTTTTGTTTTAACCAACAGTCCTCCTTTTATTTTCAAATTTTATTAGCTTAGTCCCTCATTTCTTGACTTGTTGGCCAAGTTACAGCATTGTTATCTCCAAAATCTGATTGGAACCCTACCTAAAATGTTCTAGGGGTTTCCAAATCAGTTTTGTGTAAGATTCCTTTCATTAAAGACCTATACTACCCTTCTAACCTACTGAAATTCCATTTTTACCATATTAATTTTCCAAACATGTTTATCATTAGCTTTAACACTAACCAGAATTAAACTAATCAACTATATCCAATTTTAACCCAAAACAAAAGTCCCAATAATTAAACTAGATTAAACCAGATTTAATTCTAACACTTGAAGCCAAACTTAGGATTATACTAACATCAACAAGAGGATAATAATGACTAAGGATCAAGTCCATTTATCCTAGCTCTAAACGGATATCTACCATTCCAAACCAAGCAATTATCATTTAATCAAGTAAAAATAATGGACAATAAACACAAGCAAGAGATCACAAAACTGAATATTACTCAAAACAAATAAAGCATGTATTAGAGCCAGGATAGAAAAGGAAAGAAACATCGTGAATGAATTAACAAAGACCAAGAAAGAATTGCCTTCAGAGTAACTTACGAATAAAACTAAAACTAAAAGACTAGACAGAAAATAAATGAAAATAGACCAAGGCTGAACTAACTTAAACTAAAATTAAAACTAGAAGAAAACTAAAACTAACAGAGAAACTAGAAGAAAACTTAGCTTAAACTTTCGAAGCCCAGGAATCTGCATGCACCATTAAGAGGGCTCTGGGAACCCTAATTCTGACTTGGAGGGGCTGAGGAGGTATTCGAGGGCATATAATATGGTTTTTGTGGTGAGGAGGGTGAGGGTGACTCAGGGTGTGAGTTTGGTTTGATTCAGAAGCTGGAGGGACTTTTGATCGAGTTTCAAATTGATATTTGAGGAATTGTACTATGATTCGTGGGAAGTGGGGTTCAAATTTATGACGAAGGTGGAAAGAAGATGATATGGTGTGTTTTTGGTAGCCGTCTGAGCCATCACCGTCGTGGACGGCGGAGCAGTCGCTCCTTTGGACGAAGATTCGAAGATTTTGGCCGGGGTTTGAGGGCTGGTTTTTGAGGGGTTGGAAAGAAGGGGCAGAGAGAGTAACTGGTGTAATTTTGGGCGGGTTTGGAGCTACGTCGCCTGCAGCGACGAGGCGGAGGGTAGAGGTACGAGGAATATGAAATATTGTCTCTAGTGTTTATGAACAATTTTAGACAGTTTTATTTTAAAAATGAGATCAAGTTTGGGCCGTTAGATAATGGGAGATGAACGGCTGAGATTATGTGCCCCAAAACAACGTCATTTTGGGGCGTCTCTGATGAGAGACCGGACTGGGGGACGGGTTTGGGTTTTTTTGAAGTGGGTTTAGGGGTTTTGGGTTGGATTTAATTGACGAATGGCCCAAATTTACACCTCTTTCTTTTCCTCTTCTTTTTTTGTTTTTAAATATTTCTCTTTTTATTTTATTTTCCAAATTTTAGTAATTAAAAAATAAAAATAGACAAAATCGAGATTAAATTCTACAAGATAAACTAATTAACTTCTAAATAACCTAAATCCCAAATTTAAAAAGGAAAACTAAACAAATGTAAAAATGACCATTTTTTGTTATTTTTTCCTTATTTTGCAATATTAATTAACTAATAAACCTAAGAAAAATATAAAAATTAAGTCCTAAATGCAAACATGCTATTTTTGTATTTTTTATGAATTATATTAATTAATAAATGCACAAAAAATACAAACAAACACAAAATCATGCAATTAATTCCTAAAAATTTAATTAATAAAATAAAAATTCCTGATTTTAATGAATTCTATAGGAATATTTCGAGCGAGGAAAAAATCACGTGCTCACAAAAACTTTATAGTGAAAATTATTAATTTCACTTTAAATATTTCTCAAACAAAGTTTTACCAATATCTTAAGTATTTCAACAATTACAAATAATGGTAAGTAAATTCATATTTTTAAATATTAATAATATTTTTATGATGGAGCTGAATAAGTTTTTATTTTATTTCTTATAATTATGAAGTTTCTTTTGAACGGTACATTCCTACTTGGTAAATAAAAATATACTTTATTTGCCAATAAAAATTATGAAGTTTCCATCTGATTCAAAAAAAGATTTAAAAGTAGTTAAAACATCTGTAAATTCTCACACAGTAAAATTATCAGCCAAAAGTCACTTGCCCAAGCCAGTCAAAGAAGATTAAAAGTTAGTAACTAGACATGTGTAGGAATTAAAGTTTTGGTAAATAGCTTCTCGCACTAGCTCTTCGTTTTGGGTTGAGAGTTGAGTAGAAGCCAATTCATATTTTACCCATGGTTTACCAATTTTTATGCGGGTAAAATATATGCTCAACCCATATGTGACCATCTTTAAATGTCACTCACCCAACCCATATAAATGTAGGCGTGTTTGGCGGGATAGAATAAAACGAGTCACAAGTGCTGGGACTAATCATCAGCAACAATAAGTCTTACCATGTAAGGTGTTTGTACACATAAGAGAAAAGTTGAAAAATCCTAAGCACATATAGGCCTTCCAAACAAATTGACATAATAATCTTTATTCGATTTTTGACATGAAGTCTTAACCTTTTATAACATATATTCTGCATTTTAAACATATCCTCGAAGGGCAAGATGATATAATAAGCATTTAGTACAAATATTGAACATATATCATTCGACATAACATATTTGGGATAGTCAATTCTAGTAGAATCAATTTGGAGACTTACACCAATTATATGAAACAATAGTTTCGGTTTTAAGAAGAAAGGGGTTTAGCCATACATACCTCAATTGAGCCTCGTAAAACATAAGACGTTCTGGAATTAGCAACTTCAATCTATTTTAGCAATATAGCAAAATTAAACCCAAAATTAAGAAAACGATCGTAATTCTAGCTCACTTGAGCATTCTATCCAACATTTTGTGTATATTAAGGTTCTATGGCCCTTTTGTGAAATACTACGCCAATCCACACCCCATTCTTTTTCATCCTTTACTCAAAACCTTCCCACATACCCTAAGAATACATGTATGTAAAGTAAGCACTCCCATGACCATGAATTACCTTTATTAATGGCACATTCTAGTTACATTTTGAAATTAAGGGTTTGAGTAATAGAATCTTACCTCCTAGGAAGAAAACCTAAGTGCCTCTCTTGATAATATTCAAGGTGTTAAGCAAGAATTGAAGAGCAAATTTGATGAAGATCACCTTATCTCTCTACTACTCTCTTTCTCTCTCTCTAAAGATATCATAAAACTAGCTAAAAATGACCCCTTACATCTATTTTAACGAAGTTGGGTCGGGTTTTAAAACCCCAAAAATATAGCTTTGGAACAGGTTCTACGGTCGCATATACGACCATATAATAGTTATGCAGTCCATAAAATGACCGTGAAAAGTGGTCATGGGAACTGGGTTAGTCTGCCTCTCTCTGCGGCCGTTATGCGGCCCGCAGACCTGCTCTGTAGTCGCATAATACACCGAAGAACCTCCCTCCACAAAAGTACAAGGACGGTTATGCGACTAAAGTATGACCCGCGAAATAGATATACGGTCATATAATTGGTCGCAAAATAGACCACAAATTGGCCGAAAAGACTGCTTCAATCTGCGAACCTCAGAGTGATTGTGCGACCACATAATGGGTCGCGGAAATTCCTAATTATGAAAAAATATGTCTCTCAACTCCCCATAGTACTGTTCAATCCAAAAGGTCCGAGTTGCAGCGAGCTTGCGAGCCGCGAAGAATTTTTTCTACTATTAACCCCTACGCCTACTTCAGCATTACGGAATCTCGATTTTTAGGAGACATTTTACAAGGCCTTAGATCCTTCCCCACTTAAGATCATTCATCCTCGAATAAGGATCAACATCTACCATTAGCAACTTATGCCACTCGATTTTCATACCACATACTATCAGCACTAAATTTGGCTAACTCCTTGAATTTCTAAAAATTTTGCCCGAGTTTCCTTTGTAACTAGGCCTATCCACCTGTCAGAGAGCCCCGGAAACACATAGTAAAAGTATATGCACAACCTAACGACGTAACAGAACTCATTATAATACCATTCGTAAATTTACAAGCAACATATAATTAAAAGGAACGCCTTCATATTAACTGAACAAGTGATACAAAATTCATATGCGACAAGTTCATAAAAAGAAACAAGTGAGGTTGCTTCTTTTCATTTCTTCCTCGGCTTCCTAAGTGGCCTCTTCAACCTGCTGGTTTCACCACAACACTTTCAAGGAGGCAATTTCTTTATTTCTCAACTTTCGAACTTGCTTATCAAGAATAGCAACTGGAATTTCTTCATATGACAATTCTTTTTTAACCTCAATGGTCTCAACCGGCATAATAGCAGACGAAAATCTCCAACTACCTTCTTCAATAGAGACACATGGAATACCAAGTGTACTAATGATATCTCAGGTTGTAGCTCAAGATTTTATGCCACATGACCGATCCTTTGAATGATTTTGTACAACACGACATACATCGGACTCAATTTCCCTTTCTTCCCAAACCGCATAATACCCTTCATGGGGGGAACCTTCAAGAATACCTAATCATCTTCTTTGAAGTTTAAGTAACTGTGAGGTATATCCTAGCGATTTTCAGTCTTTCCTTTATGATATTAATCTTTTCCACGGCCTGATGCACGAGGTCTGGCCCCATCAACTTAGTTCCCCCAATTTTGAACCGTCCAATAGGAGATCTATATTTTCTACCATACAATGCCTCAAATGGTGCCATCTCAATACTAGCAAGGAAGTTATTGTTATAAGCAAACTTTATGAGTGGAAAATGATCATCCCAGCCACCCTTGAAATCAAGGACACAAGCACGCAACATGTCCTCAAGCGTCTGAATAGTCCACTCCGCTTGCCCCTCGGTTTGTGCATGGAAGGATATGCTAATATTTACTTGAGTACCCAAATCTTGCTGAAATTTCTTCCAAAAATTGGATGTAAACTAAGTCCCTCGATCAGAAATGATGGAAACTGCAGTGCTATGAAGCCTGACTATTTCCTTGATATACAACTGAGCATATTGCTTCGCTATTTTGGTAGATTTAATGGGCAAAAGTATGTTTATTTCGCGAGTCAATCCACGATCACTCAAATTGAGCCGAAATTGTGCGGACTGTGCAGTAACTCTACCACAAAATATATATTAATCATTTTCCATTTCCACATTGGAATTTCTATGCATTGTGCCAATCCACCAGGACATTGGCGTTCAGCCTTCACTCATTGACAATTTGGACACCTTGCCACAAATTCCGTTACATTCCTTTTCATGTCATTCCACTAGTATATGTCCTTGAGATCGTGATACATTTTTGTAGAACACGGAATACCTAAAAGTGTGAGATTCAGTCGTGATCCTTTCTCGAAGACCATCTACATCTGGAAAACATAGCCGCCCTTGGTGCCTTAGTGTACCATCATCCATGCCAAGAGTAAAGTCTGTAGTCTTATGTTTATGAATCCCCTCCTTCAGCTGTACCCACAATGGATTGCTTTATTGCTTCTCCTTGACTTCCGCCACAAGTGATGATTCTGTTCTCTTTTGCGTAATCACCCCACCTTCACTAGAGTCCACAAGATGAACTCCCAAGCTATCCAACTGATGAAACTCCCTTGCCAAGAGCCTTTGATATGCCTCTAAATGAGCTAAACTACCCAAAGATTTCCGGCTAGAGCATCTGTCACTATATTGGCTTTTCTCAGGTGATATAGAATATCGATATCGTAGTCTTTGAGCAACTCAAGCCATCTTCTTTACCTCAAATTCAATTCTTTCTATTTGAACATATGTTGAAGGCTCTTGTGGTCCGTAACGTGGACCCCATACAAGTAATGATGCCAAATCTTCAATGCAAAAACCACTGCTACAAGCTCTAAGTCATGTGTTGAATAGTCCTTTTCATGATTCTTGAGTTGTCTAGAAGCATAAGCCATAACCTTTCCACGTTGCATCAACACACACCCAAGACCGATCCTTGAAGCATCACAATATACCACGAACCCATTGAACCCTCTGGTAGAGTCAACACTAGTGCCCTAGTCAATCTTGATTTCAACTCCTGGAAGCTCCTTTAACAAACATCGGACCATTGGAACTAACCGCTTTCTACATGAATTTAGTCAACAGAGAGGCAATAGTAGAGAACCCCTCCACAAATATCCTATAATACCCAGCTAAGCCCAAGAAACTGCGAATCTCTATTAGAGTTGTAGGTCTAGGCTAATTCTTCACTGCTGCAATATTTTGAAGATCAACCTTTATTTCTTCTCTAGAGACTACATGACCCAAGAATGCAATAGATTCAAGCCAAAATTCACATTTTGAGAAATCCACGTACAATTGGTGCTGATAAAGAGTCTGTAGAACTTCTCTGAGGTAATCGGCATGGTCCTCTCGACTTCGTGAATATACAAGAATGTCGTCAATGAACATTATCACAAAGGATTCATGAAAAGGCTTGAAGACTCGATTCATGAGATCCATGAACGTCGTCGGGGCATTTATTAGCCCAAAAGACATTACCAGGAATTCAAAGTGCCTATACTGAGTTTGGAAAGCTATTTTTGAAATATCCTACTCCCAGATCTTCAGTTGGTGATACTCGAATCGTAAATCAATTATGGAGAAGTACTTAGCACCTTGCAATTGATCAAAGAAATTATGTATCCTTAGTAGTGGGTACTTAGTTTTTACTGTGACTTCATTGAGTTGCCGGTAGTCAATACACATCCATAGCGACTCATCTTTCTTTCTTAGAAAAATAACCATGCGCCCCACGGCGACACACTCGGTCGGATGAAACTCGTCCCTAACAAATCCTTCAATTGTTCCTTTAACTCCTTTAATTATGGCGGTGTCATTCTACAGGGTGAAATAGATATAAGGCTGGATGCATGGCATCACATCAATCCCAAAATCAATCTCCCTGTCTAGTGGGATCCTAGGTTGATCTTTCGGGAGGACATATGGGAATTCATTTACAACTGGCACAGACTAAAATGTAGGTGCCTCTACATCGGTGTACGTAACCCGGACCAAATGGTAGATACACCCCTTGTTAATCTTCTTTGCAGTCTTAAGGTAAGAAATAAACCTAACTTTTGGCACCACATTATCCCCATTCCACTCAATAACTAGCTCATTAGGGAATCCAAGCCTCATAGTTCCAGTTCGACAATCGATCTTGGCAAAACATGAATAAAGTCAATCCATCCCCATTAATACATCAAAATCAACCATCCACAATTCAATGAGATCTACCATTGTATTCTGACCAAGTATCATGACAACACAATCTCTACAAACCCGCGTGACCATAATAGACTCACCAACCAGAGTAGATACAGATAATGGCTCATGAAGTTGTTCCGGTTCGATCCCGAATTCCATAGCAACATAAGGAGTAACATAGGAAAAAGTGGAATTGGGATCAATATGGGCTTACACATTATGAGATTGGACAATCAATATACATGTGACAACATCTGGAGAAGCCTCTGCACTCTGGTGACCACTCATAGCACAGAAATGACTGAGTCCTCCTGAACTCTAAGCACCACCCCTAGCTGCACCATGCTCTGCAGGTGATGGAGTGCCTCTAGCTGGAGAGGGTGTTGAAGATATAGCAGCTACAGAACTGGATGGTTGTGATGTGCTCCTGATCTCACCCTGTAGGGATGCACGATACTCCCTCTGAATATGGCCTCTCATACTACACCCATAACATTATGGCAGGTCCATGTAGGAAATTCCCAAATGCATCCTCCCACACTTGGGGCATGGGGGCCTCCGTTGCTGCTAGAATCTCCCTCCTGATCGATCTTACTAGTGGGGATCTTGCTGCCCTGATTGGGCCTAAAATGACTCCCTACTAGTGACTGTGCCCTACTGGTGGTGCACTGGCAGAAGACTGAGCGCAGGAAATAAATCTAACGATCCTCCCCAAAAAGCCGATCTTCCCCCGCCAAATGAATCTCCAGGATGGCCCGCGGATCAGGCCTTATTGCTACCATCTCTCTCCATCTTGTTCTTCAACTTTCAATTCTCTGTAGCTTGACAAAAAACCACCATCTTTCCATAGTTCATGTTAAAATTACGGAATCCGATTTTTTAGGAGAATTTTATGGTGCCTTACAAACTTATCTGGGTCAGTAGTAAAATTGCATAAGATTGAAGATAATTGTTTCTGGTATGTCTTTGTTGCACTTAAAACATCCATCAAAGGTTGGGAGCATTGTAAGCCAGTTGTAATAGTTGATGGCACCTTCTTGAAGTCGGCATATAAGGGAATCATGTTAACAACTAACGCAATAATGCAACATGTAATGCAGATTAATTGTAAAAATATTGTTATAAAGTTGTTTTTGAGACTGTACTGTTTATATTTTAAAGTTTTGTTACAGAAATTGAATTTATGTTTGCTACCTATGTGATAGGTAGCATGTTACCACTAGCATACACCGTTGTTGATTCAGAAAATGATGCATCATGGAGGTGGTTTTTTGAGCAATTCAAACATGCATATGGTAAAAAACCAAATAAGTGTGTTGTTCCGGACCGGAATGAGAGTATCTTGAAGGCAACATCTACTGTTTATACCAGCATGCCACATTGTGCATTGCATGTGGCATTTTTGGACAAATGTAAGGTCAAACATCTAAAGTTAAGTGAATTGTACTTTTCTACGGCACGATCATACACGCTTGATGAATTTAATAAAAGAATGTCAAAGATTGAAGATATCGGCACATGTTAAAGCATACATATATAATATTAGCTATCACAGATGGTCTCGAGTACATGCTACGGTGAACAGAACATGGACGCTGACATCAAACATCGTAGAGTCATTGAATGCAGTAACTAAAGATGCAAGAGATCTGCCCGTAGTAGAACTATTAGATGGCATGAGGACTCTTCTTAAACGTTGGACTAATGAAAAGTTATTGAATGCAAAGATTATGTTCACACGCCTTAGGAAAAATATAACAAAGAGTTAGAGGACAACAGGACATTATCGCAGAAGATGAGATTTAGTTATAGCCAATAACATTAGATCATTGATTCCAACAAACTTAATATATACTGATAATTGAAGAAATGCTATTATACTTGTATTTATTTTGTTTTTTATCTGTTACTAACAACTTGTTGTGCGTTTGTAATGAAATTGTAGGTGAGAGCTTCAACAGATTACATCCATACTGTGATAGATGGTGTGAAACGATTCATTTTTTGCCTTCAAAAGAGATGTAGTTGTGGACAATTCCATCTTGATTAATTTCCTTATCCACATGCTTTGGAGGCTTTGAGGCACAGGAATGAGTCTAATGAAAACTATTGTTCTCCTTATTACACAAGGAAGAGCCTTCCGCAAACTTATGAAATACTAGTAGACCCACTGCCTGATAAAAGCAAATGAAATGTACCACAACAAATAGCTGAAAAATTTGTAATGCCACCTACTTGGAAAAAATAGCCAAGGATATTTAAAACAAAGATAGAAACCATATGATAAAGTAGATGCAAAGAAGTACAAGGTTTCATATGGAAATTGCGGACTAGAAGGGCATACCAAAAGATCTTGTAAGAATGCTCCCAAAAGGAAATAAAAATTGATACAATTTAAAGATTTTTTTACTGAGTACTGTTGATAATAATATGTCCTTTAAGACATATGAAATTGTAATTGTTCTGTTCTAGAGAATTATAGTTGTGGTATAACTGTGTTGCTAATTTGAATAAAGATTGTCTTGTATAATGAGTATTTGATAAATAGAGTTCAACTCTTAGTGAAATTGGTTTTAGTTGTTTTGTTCAAATACTATGTTTATTTATTACTTTTTAGTCTTTCCTAACAACACTGCTTAAATCGAATAGATTATGTATTTTTTATATAGTAATTGTAGACATAATGTATATAAAAATTATATAGTACCAATATCAAGATGAAGGACTTACAACTTTCAACCCAAAAAAGCCACAGAGGTTTTCTATTCTTAGTAGAATTCTGGACAAAATAACAAAACAAAAGATAAAACAACTGTAGCACAAATATGCTACAAATAAACTGCAGCTGACTTGTTCTTAATATACAATTTGTCTACGACTTGACTACAATCCAACTACAACTAAACACTTTAACTACAAGTTTTCTACTAAACATGGCAACTAATTCTTCTTTTTCCAAACTTGTGATCTCTCATTCACAGCTGATACACATTTTCTTCTTGCTAATCTGTCAGTAATCTCACTTTTACTAATTACACCAAGCTCTTGCTTTTTTTCTAGCATAATCCCAATGGACTGCTCCATAGAGTCTACAGTATTGATCAATATCAGAAATGTCTTTCTTTGAAATCGATAGCTCTCTAATGCTGACATATTCTGCAAATACTGCCACGTATACACTACTGTGACTGAAAAAAATAATAGGAGAAAAGATTTAGCATTCAATGTAAAATACAATTTGTTAAATAGATAGAAGGAAAAACATCATATACAGTGATCCCTCTTTTTGCTAGGGTATCTCACCGACCAACCACTAAATATCAAGAGGGTCAGTAACACCCTTTTCAATATCTGCCTTTGTGTTATTGTAGTAGATGTCTGTACGCTTTCCCTAGAAGCTAGTGCATGACCCTGCTCAAGGTGCTCAAACTAACACTGCAACTCTTCTCTCTCGGAGGGTGGAATGTACCTATCCAAGAAAAGCTCTGTGAACTGGCCCCAAGTCATGGGAGGAGAACCTGATGGTCTGCCAAGAAAATAAGACTACCACCATCTACGGGCCCTACCCTCCAGCTAAAAAGTAGTGAAGTCCACCCTATGAGACTCTAATATCCTCATGTTGTGCAGCCTGTCATTGCACCTATTAATGAAGTACTGGGTATCCTTATGACGCTCGCCTTCGAAGACATGAGTGTGTAATATAGTCCATTTATCCAATAGCTTCTGTGGCTCATCGTATGTAGCTAGTCTAGGCTCAGGCATACCGCTGCAATTGGCTGGGGCTCATCCGTTGGTAGTGTAACCAGAGTCCGATACACTATAAGTGCATGTCCAGGAGCATAGGCAGTGTGCTCCCCCTCCCATCTGGGATATGGTTGGGTCTGCTGGAAATAAACCAGTCTGGGTCATAGAATCCATGAACATATGGCCCATGACCTCTTAAAAGGTCGGTGCAGTCATGAAATCTACCAAGGTAGGCTCTACTACAAGCAGCTCTCTCATAACATGGCACGACATCACCCTTCGTGCATTAACACTCACAGAATACGACCTGATATCGCTCTTCATGCATTATCACTCACTCACAATACATTGCTCGGCATCACCCTTCGTGCTTTAACACTCTCCCCCACCAAAATAATGAACAATAACAACAGAGAGATAGAATTGTCAAGAACTAGCCTTACCACAATACCAGTCTCAACTCTGAGTTAATACTAAATCAGTACCAAACTTTGTAAAACATGATAAGAGTTGTTCAACACATGATATAACAAGTCTAAACATGAAATATATGATCAAAGAGTACAACAGTTACAAGAATAAGACTAACTCGCATGCTATAAATCGATGGAAACGTATAGGTACCCGTCACCTTACCTATATGTTGTAATCAATATCAAACACGTAGCAAATAGACTCAATGATACCTAATCTCTCAAGCTAAGGTTAACACTTACCTCGATTCCACGACCAAACTCAAGCCTCAATTATCGCTTTTCCTCTAGATTCCTCCTCTAATCCACTCCTATCTAGTCACAATTAACTTAATAATATCAATTATCGCTAAAGAAATCAAGTCCAATGCACGATTACAAGTTTCCCAACATTTTCCCCAAAAAGTCAAAAACTGATCCCGAGCCCGCTTGGTCAAAAGTCGAGGTTCGGACCAAAACCCATTTACCCATTCACCCTCAAACCCAAATATAAAATTAGTTTCGGAATTCGACCCCAAATAGAGGTCTAAGTTTCCAAATCTGAAAAATTCCAAATTCTTCCTAAAATCCCTAATTCTACCATGAAAGAACAAGATTTAGGGCTAGAAATCTAATGGGTGTTGATGGAAATTGAAAGAGCTGAGTTAAAGAACACGAACCTATGATTTGGTGTTGAAATTCTTCTTAAAAAATCTCCCTAGGTTGAGTTCTAATGGAAGAGATGTGAATTTTTTGAAGAATCCCGTTTTAGGTTCTGTTTTAAAATCACTTAACAGGCCTTATTCGCATTCGCGAGACGCCTATCGCATTCACAAAGCTTTGGCCCTATTGTCTTCGTTTTCACGAATAATACAACGCGTTCGCAAATTCATATCCCCTAACCTCCGCGTTTGCAATTTTCATGACCCCAATTCACCCTTTGTGAATTGTCGTGACGACACCTAGACTTACGAATAGGTAAGCCTAACAAGTGCGAAAATTAAATCGAAACATGCGGAACTATATAAATCTAAAACTAAGAATAACTAAAAGGAATGGTGTATAGTATGTCACTCGGCATATATAACACAATATCTCAAAACTTCTACATCACTATCCCATGACCCGAGAACTCACGGGAACAGAAGCCGAAAGAAATATACTAAAGTGCTCTAACTTTGGAATGTCTAAATCAACAGTATAGGGGAAGGGCTAACACTATAAAATAGAATAAATATGGAGGATCTTCGGTCTGCGGGCGCGGCAAATGTACCTCGAAGTCTCCAAAAGCTCTCCCGCCTTAAGGATGATGAGCTTGTGCAGAGGTACCTGAATCTGCACATGAAAAATATGCGCAGAAAGGGCATGAGTACACTACAGCGGTACTCAGTAAATGCCAAGCCTAACCTCGGTCGAGTAGTGACGAAGAAGGTTAGGGCCCTAGTGAGGTCAATTAAAATATAAGATTTAATAGTATGGAGTAAGTAGAATAATGAGTACATAATGGAATAAGACAAGTTATACAAGGCTACAACAAAAATACAACGAACAGAGTAACCACGGAAATAAGAACAACTCAACACCAATAGTAACAATGTGGATCTCATGGGATACCGTCCCATAGTCCAATTATCAATGAACGGGAATCTATCAGAATCCCGATTCGTAGTCCCAAAATTAAATACCAACCCTGTGAGAATCTACCGGGTGCATTCCCGTAGTTCCATATAACTAATTTACAGGGAATCTAGCTTGTAGCCCCAAAGGTAAATATGCAAGGGTATCTACTGGGAATCTAACCCGTAGTCCCAAAGTAAACAGACAAGGGGGAGCTACAAGAATCCCATATCCGTATTCCCAATGTAAATACTCAGCAACAACAAGAAGTTATTCATAAATGAAGTTTTATATCAAGACAACAAGTAATTTCTAGCCTAACCTGCTTCACGTAGTGCAATCAAGGCAATTTAAGAAAATAGGCAAATTAAGTCAACTAAACATGCTCTTCTACTAACAATAGGATAAGTTTGCAAATACAGTAAAGCGGGAAAAGACACAAGCTAAGGAATAGTTCAAGAAAACCTAGATTTTTAAACAAGTTGCACAAGTACGCACTCGTCACCTCACGCACAAGGCAATTCAATTACCAATACACCAATCCAAAGAGGGAGGTCCCCCCGACAAGGTTAGACAAGCCATTTACCTCGAACCGGCTCAAAATCAACTCGAAACCACACTTTTTCCACGAGTATCCGACTCCAAATGGCCCAAATCTAATCAATTCAATTGCATATTATAAATAACACTTCAAGTAACTGATTCTATAATTAAATTCTAAGCTAATACGCAAAATAATGTAAAATGACCAAAAATGCCCCTTAGGTAAATGTCTCGGAATCGGGTGAAATTAATAATTTCAGAAACCCCGTACTCTCACGAGTCTAATCATGTAAAAATCTCTCAAATCAGATGTCAAAAACCCCAATCAATATTCAATTTCTAGGCCTAAGAACTTTTCCGCAATTTTCATTCAAAATCCAAAATTAAAGGAGGAATTCATGCTTGTATTAATGGGTTACAAGTAAGAGAGAGTTTAGAATTGTTACTCAATCGATAGCTATGAAAATCCCGTGAAATCTTGCTCAAATCCGAGCTCCCAAGCTTAAGTTTTAATAAAAATGGCTAGACCCTCGATTTGAAATCTTATATCTGCCCAGGTATTTCCTTAATCGTGATCGCGTAATTAGCCTTGCGATCGCGAAGCACAAAATGGGCTGACCTTAATTTACCTTACCCGATCGCGACACGCTTCACGCTTTATCCAAAGCTATACTACTCAACCTCAAGCGATCGCAAATTAACACACGCGATCGCGAAGCTACACCATACAGACTGACGCGATCGCAACCTTACTCACGTGATCGTATAGAACAAACTCTGCCCCTTCTCTCAAATAATCCTACAAGGTCGCGGCCCCTTGTACGTGATCCCGAAGAACAAAAGTCTGCAACAAACCTGAAGTAAAATCTGCAATTTTCTAACAATTCAACATGGCCCGTTGAGCATCCGAAACACTCCCGAGGCACCCGGAACCTCAACCAAACCTACAGACATAACCCATAGCATCATTCAAACTTGTTCCATTCTTTGAAACTCCCAAAACAACATCAAAACACCTATTTCTTATCGAATTGAAGCTTAAAATTTTCACTATAAATACATTTTGGATAAAAAAAGTCTATCAAACCTCGTCCGAATGACCTGAAACTTTGCACGCACATCCCAAATGGAACTATGGAACTAATGTAACTCTCGGAATTCCATTCTGACCCTCATATCAAAATCTCACTATCAAACCGTAAACTTCAAAAAAATTCACCTTCGGCATTTCAAGCCAAAATTAGCTAAGAACCTCCAAAATACAATCCGAACACACTCCTAACCTGAAATCACCTAACGAAGCTAACAAAACCATCGGATTTTCATTCCAAGGCTGTCTTCACACTAATCCCATTATGGTAAATTTATCAACACTTATGCTCTCACTTAGGGACTAAGCGTCCCAAAACTCTCCGAAAACTCAAAACCGACATCCCGACAATCACATTAGCAGAAATGAACTTGGGAAAAGCAATTAATAGGGGATCGGGGCGTTAATTCTTAAGATGATTGGCCAGGTTGTCACAACGATCTCCAAGTGTCGCGTTCGCAATGAGTTAACTTCCCCTCCCCAGGTCTCATGCTCCGCGTTCGCGGAAGACGGGTCGCTTTCGCTAAGGGTAAAGCCCCCGCTGCTCCGCATTCGCAACCTGTCCTTCGCATTCATGAAGAAGAAATTTCCTCCTGTCCCTCTTTACCTTTCGCGTTCACGATACTACCTACGCAAACGCGAAGAAAGGCATATCAAAACAACTACTGCAACAAAAGTACCGGATTTTGTAAGTCTGAAACATCCCGTAGCCTATCCAAAACTCACCCGAGTCCTCAGGACTCCAAACCAAACATGCGCATCAGTCTTAAAATATTATACGAACTTGTTTGCGCAATCAAATGCCTAAATAATACCTAGAACTACGAATTTAGCATCAAATTGCCAGAAATTTTCAAGAAGTTTCAAAACTTCTATTTTCTCAACAAATATTCGAATCATGTCAAATCAGTCTTGTTTCTCACCAAATTTCAAAAATAAGGTATAGATATCATAACGGACATGTATCGGGCTACAAAATCAAAATACGAACCCGATATAAACAAGATCAACTATTAACGATTTTCCCAAAACAATTATAATTTCATTTTAAAATTTTCACCAAAAATTTATTTCTTGGGTTAGGAACCTCAAAATTCAATTTCGGGCATAAGCCCAAGTCTCATATTTTCATGCACTCCCTCCGAGACCATCAAAAATAATTTCGGATCTGTTTACCCAAAATGTTCATCGAAGTCAAGTAAAATCAACTTTTAAAGACAAAAATTATTATTTTCTCAAATTTTCACATAAAGGTTTTCCGAAAAAGCGCTCGGACTACACATGCAAATCGAGGAGAAATAAAATGAGGTCTTGAAGGCCTCAGAATCCCGTATTGAGTTTTAAAATACAAGATGACCTTTCGGGTCATCAAAGTTTACTCAAAATAATCAAAGTTTACTCAAAATATTGACCGAAGTCAATTAAAATGGATTTTAGGCAAAAATTCATATTTTCTCAATTTTTAACATAAAAGCTTTTCCGGAAATACTCGGACTGCACATGCAAATCGATGAGGGCTAATATGAGGTATTTAAGGCTTCAATGCACAGAATTAGATTCTAAAATATAAGATGACATGTTGGGTCATCACAATTACTCATATAATATACAAGAAACCAAAAATTTAAAGAGAAATGTATAAAAGTTGATAACCAACAACAAATATATACAATATAGACAAAATTTCTACAAATATAGAAAACAAAAATAGGTATAGTGAGAATGAGAACATATTTTGTAATTAATATTTTACCTTCTCCAATGACTATAGGGGTATGGTTTTAGGAGATTTTTGAACCTCCTTTTTGAAGGTTAAAGGGTAGGAGAAACTTTGACTTTTTTGTGCAGGTTTCGAGATAACTTCTTCTTCGACGAGATCATCATCACGAGCAATTTCTTAACCCTTCCGCTTTATCGATTTGGCAGATGTCGAAGCTTCATCAACACCCCTATCATGCTTGAGTTTTGTTCGATCTACTGCCCTAACTTCACGAGGGAAAATCTTGGATTTTGTCTATGGTTTTGCATGTGTCGATTTCACTACTTTTTGGGTGAATCCTATGAGAAATACTCAAATTAAAATTAGGAATATCACCAACATTAGCTTTTTTAGGGATATTCTTCGGAACTCCTTTCTTCTTCATTGTAATAAGGAAAATTTATTCGAGCTGGTACTGATTTCGTAGGATTTTGAGCGAGAATTCAGAAAGATTGAGAGAGATTATAAAAGTTTTCTTGACCAAAATGAAAGAGACCATTAACTAAGGGAGAGAGTACATAATCGTGGGGAGTATGGATAGAGAAACGTGGGGGAGTGTGTTATGTACGTTAGCGAGATTACAGGAGTTAAGTGATTCTTATTGAATTCCTAAAATGTATATAATTGGTAAATTACATATGCCTATATATCTAAATCGAAACTTGAGTAGGAAGGGTAATAAATTTTAAAAAATAATGTATTGGAAGGTAAAAATCTCTATTATATATCCATCTAATTTTGAATGACAAACTATTTAAATTAATTTTCTTAAGAACTAGTTACCTCCTATAGCAAATGTTGATACATTATTTATTTTAAATAAATACCCTTTTAAAAAATTATATTTCATAGCTACCTTTTGACTTTTTATAGCCAAATATCTATTTATGGTCACCTCTTACCTTTAAGTCATAAATAAGCTTTATATTATTTTTTTCTCTCATATCCCCTCAAATTTCTCCTATCCCCTACCCCATATCTCTCTCTATTTGCATCGACTTTCTGTTACACACCCTAAAAAACATATGCAAAAAATGTATTCATCTGTATATCCCAATAGGATATTTTTTTTGGGATTGCATGTACATTAGGCCATGATTGCATTGCTGGTTCTTCAGAGCAGACTGAAGGAATGAAAAAGCATTGATGAAGTGAACACCATATTCTTTATGGTCAAGATGTGAGCTTAGTTTTCCGCTGGGACTTAGTGTGATATGTGTCACACCTCCTTTTTTATACACCACCCCAAAGGGTAGTATATAAGGGAATTTTTTCAATTTAAGTGATATTATTCGAAATGGGATTATTATTTAATTTTATTCAGAGTCGCCACTTGGGATACGCTTTTTTCTGGTGTCCCAAGTCACCAATTAATTTCAAATCCCAATTAGAGGAAAATAAGACTTTCCTTGTGAAGTCTGCGAACCAAAAATTGTGAATAAGAAATTCTGTTAACCCGAGGGAAGGTGTTAGGTACCCCCGGATTCCGTGGTTCGAGCAAGGTCGCTTAAACTATCATAATTGGCTTATTATCTGATTTTAATATATGTTCAAACCTATAGTGAAATTTTAAATTATTTACCGCTTTTAATTAATTTTTAAGAAAATTGAACGTCGTTTAAAATATGTTTTTGAATTGCGTCACATGAAATGCACCCGCCATCCGGAACACATCTTATTCGACGTTTTAGAGTTTGGATTTGGGTCACATGAAATGCACACCCGAGTTTAGGAATGTAAAATTTTTAAAGAACGCGCTTAAAGAGACTAACGCGTTATTAACTTTGCGAGAGGCCATGGAAATTCGCTAAATGGCATGTCCCGAATTCTAAGTATTTTAAGGAACCAGTTTAAACGAGGGCCACATATTTGCAATTTTATTTGGTGCGCCGTACCTCAATTTTTATTTTAAGGGATGTTCGAACTAAATTTTGGAGGGCCATGGACTACTTATTATCTAATTATGGTCCTCTCTGATCATTTAAAATTTTTCTATTTATCAAGTACCCAAAGTATTTGGACTGTCATTATTTCCAAACTAACGTGGGTTTTCAAACTAGAATTTCGAATGAAGCCCAATAAGCCTACATATGCATGTGATAGCAAAGATGAACCTCTAGGATTTTTGTATGGACAAATTAGTATTAAAATCACTTAACAAACTCATGAATAAACTTGTATTTCTGTACATTACTCGACCCTTTATTGAACTATCAGACAATTCATTTTTGAAGTCCTAATAGCCCTGAACTAATACGCTTATCATGGAATTGTATCTATCTAAGAGACTCAACAGCGATGAATATTTAACACACGTGATAGCTAAAAAACAAGGTTCAACAATTTAACTGGGTAAATTTATAATAGTCTGGAAACTAAACACTGAATCAAGGCACTATTTCCAACGTCTATCAAACCAGGAAAATTAGAGCTGATATAAGCGTACACAATAGTTCCATAATCAGTTTCAGGTTCTCACAATAATCTTAAGTGAAATTTAAGCTATCATTTCTAAGTTTGAGCTGAGTGGGAGTGCAGAAATCAAAGAAAAACTAATCTATACTACTAAAGCTAAACTAAACGAAGAGCGATAATATAGTTCAACAGTTCATAGTTAGTTACAATGTGAAGATTTAGCTAAAAGAACAAATCGAATTACACTGAACCCAAAAGAATGAACACACAAATAAAAGGAAAAACAAATCGGCATGGCTTTTATTTCCTTCCATATTGAGAGCTACATCATGAAGAAGCTAAGATTGATACCTGGATATGGGAGAAATAAAGTAAAAGAAACAGGAGGTTGGTTTCAGCAGCAGAAGTATGTAGAATCAGCAGCTAAAAGAACAGTAATCCACAGCTTTGAATCAGTTATGAACCAGGAAAACCAAAATAGACTTGATTTCAATTTTGTTTCAACTATCAGCTACCCAAATATTGTTTTAACTTCAAAAATCAACAGTAAGGATCAATGGAACAATATTTTTTGAAGAAAAATCTCTCAAGTTCCTGAAAATCTCTCTCTCTAATCTAGCCTCTCAAATTTCAGGTTCTCTAAGAACTCTTAAGAAATCTGTAGACTTCTAAACTTTTTTTTTGGCCCTCCAAAACTTTTTTTGCAAGGCAAGAACGGTATGCCTTTATAGGCAAGAAATTAGGGTAGGCTTCAGATTTTTATTTTAGCTATTGGTCACTTTTCAATTTTATTTTTAGCTTAGAGGCCCTTCAGTTATTAACTTGTTTTTCAAGATAAGTTACCTGAAATCAGAAAATTAAAGTTGGAACCCCAACCTAGAAGCTTCTAGAGTTGTTACCAAAGATTCCCTAAGGCCAAATACCTAACTACCCCTGACTACCCCTGTATTTACCTTCTAATTCCCTCAAAATGATTGATCAAACAACTGGGGTTCTAAATATTAATTAAACCCAGTCTAAAACCCTAGATTAACCAACAGACAAGACTAATACAACTAAATCTAGTTTAAACTCAGGAATTAACAAGGAAATCAACTCAACAGAAAAGACTGATACAACTCAAATTAAACCTAATTAAACTTGTGAATTTAAAACAAATAAGACTGATACAACTCGAATTAAACCTAATTAAACTCACCAATTTAAACATAAAATCCAAATTAACAGAAAAGAGATAAGGCGGAGGGAAATTTAGAAGGGAAAGGTAGAAAACTTAGCTTATTAATCGGAATCGAACCTTGGACTTGAGTAAAACTCTTCATGCAATGTTTTAAAATTCCGAAAATCCTAGATTTGTATTTTAAGCAGTTATGGAAATATTCGAGGGAAATAGATTGTGGATTCAACATGAGGGTGTTTTGATGGTTTGGGGGTGTTCATTTGGTGAGGATGGTGGTGGTGGGGTTTTGCCGGAATTTTTTATTTAATATTTGAGATGAACTACGAGGATACAAACGATACGGGTTAGATATGTGAGAAGAGGGGAGCATGGTGAGTGTGTCGTGTAATTTTGAAGTAGATTGATGGTGCCGCCGCCGGACACGGCAGGGAAGTCAGAACTTCCAGGAAAGATTTGAAGAGTTTGGGTAAGATTCAAGGGACGGGTATTGGAGATTTAGAAATGGGAGAAGGAGAGGAATATGGGGTGTTAATTTGGTGGACATCGAAGCTCCATCACCGTCGTGGGCGATTTCCGACTGGCGGCAGATGGCTGTGGGCGGCAGAATTTTTGGGTGGTCTCTAGGGTTTGGCTGTGAGAGAGGAGACGAGATGGGTAGGGGGTTCTAAGGGGGGTAGGGTCCATTTGGACATTTATATACTTAGTGGCCTGGGCTTCTCGTTCGTTAGATCAAAGAACCTAGACGACTAGGATTTATTTAACAAAATGACATTGTTTTGGGCTAATGGGTTGATTGGACCAGGTTAGGGGACGGGTTTTGGGCCGATTTAGGGTAATTTTGATGGGTTTTTATTGGGCTGGGTTGGGTTTTGGCCCAAATTGGAAATTTTATTTGAGGGACTTAAATTTTGATTTTCTTTTCTTTTCTTTTTCAAAATTTGAAATTAAAATAAAAATAAGAATGAATTAAATCCTAAAAATTAAATTAATCTACCCACTTATATTAAAACCTAATTAACTCAACCCCAGTTCAACCCCCTCCCATGAACATGCCGCGATGGCACCTAGTCCCTATAACTAGGTAAGCCTAACAATGCGGAAAACAACATAACTTGCGGAATAATTAATAAAACTGAACAACTAAAAGAGAAACTGTATATAAATGCCGCTCGGTATATACAACTCAATAATGCGGAAGTCTACCATATCACAAAACCCATAACAATATCCTAAAACCTGGAAACTCACGAGCAACACAGGCTAATAGAAACGTAACATACTGCTCTAACTCCAGAATGTCTAAGCAACTAAAGAAGGGAAAAAGCTATCTACTAAATATTGGAATAAGATAGAGACTCCAGGTCTGCGGATGCAATAGATGTAGCTCGAAGTCTCTGTTAGACGGCTCTGCCTCGGGAATAGTGAACCTAAGAAGAAGTACCTATATCTGCACATGAAAAACATGCGCAGAAGAGGCATGAGTACACCACAGCGGTACTTAGTAAGTGCCAAGCCTAACCTCGCTTGGGTAGTAACGAGGAAAGGTTAGAGCCCTACTGAGATACAACATAATAAATAACAAGATGAGGAAATAACAATGTAGATAAGGTGCACAGCGAGAATCTAAACAAGATAAATATGGAAAGCATAATAGAAATCAGAAAAACAAGACAATACTAGTAAATACTACTCATAACAGGAACCACAACCGGGGATCTCTTGGTATCCCAAGGACCTCATAGTATCCTCAAATCTTATAATTTCATATGCAGGGATCTCTTGGTATCCCGAGGATCTCTTGGTATCCTCAAATCTCACAATTTTATGTGCCAGGGATCTCTTGGTATCCTCAAATCTTACAATTTCATGTGCTAGGGATCTCTTCGTATCCCGAGGATCTCTTGGTATCCTCAAATCTTACAACTTCATGTGTCAAGGATCTCTTGGTATCCCGAGGATCTCTTGGTATCCTCAAATCTTACAATTTCATGTACCAGGGATCTCTTGGTATCCCACATCCTCAGTCCAGAACATATCAAGTGCAGAGGGATCTCCCGGTAGGCCAACCCGTAGTCCCAATTTAAAAACACACAATAGTAACCCAAACATTAGGAAATATACTAACTCAGAACAAAAATAGAAAATCCTAGCCAAACATACTATACGGAGTACAGACAAGATAGTTTAAGTACTTAGGCAAGTAAGTCAAATGAACATGCTTAACTAAACTAGCATAGAATAAATTTACAATTTAAAATGAACAGGTTAGCAAGAAAACTCAATGTAAATACTTCAAGTAAAAATGGATTTCCAACAATTTTCTCAAGTACATGCTCGTCACCTCAGTACGAGGCATTCGGTTACCAAACATCATATCCGAAGGGGAAAGTCCCCGCACAAGGTTAGATAATCCACTTACCTCAAACCAACTCTAATTCAACTTGAAACCACACTTTTGCCACGAGTATTTGACTCCAAATGGCTATAATCTATTCATTCCAATTACATCTCGTAAATAATATTTCAAGCAACTAACTTTACTATTTAATTTACAACTAAGACGCAAATTTAGGTAAAATAACCAAAACACCCGTCAAGCCAATATGGTCAAAACCCGAGGTTCGAACCAAAACCCGATTACAAATTTTCCCATGAGCCCAAATATATAATTTGTTTTGAAATCGGACCTCAAATGGAGGTCAAATCTCTCAATTTTTGCAAAAACCTAGCTTCTAGCCAACATACCCAAATTTTCCCACTAAAATCTTTGATTTGAAGTTGAAATTATGTTAAAAGATGTTAAAGGGTGAAGAAAATAAGTTAGAAATCACTTACCAATCATTTTGAAGAAGGAGGATCGTTTGGGAAATCGCCTATTATGTTTTAGGTTTTTGAAAAGTGAAAAATAACTGAAATTCCCGTGTATTTATACCCTCTAAAGTCCCCAGCACGGACCATGCAAAAAGGACCGCGGTCGCGATGACCTACCTGAAGACCTACGGATCTTAGCCCTGCACGGACCGCGCAAAGCCGACCGCGGTTGCACAACACCCACCGCGGACCGCACAAAGGCGACTGCGGCCGCGTTGGCCCCTCCGCGGCCGCACACGTTTTCACGCGAACCGCGTTGGAGGGTTCAGAGTCTGCAACATTTTCCTAAACCTGCAACACATGGTATTTTACATCTAAAGCATTTCGGGACCTACTCAAAACTCTCCCGGGCCCTCGGGGCTCCAAACCAAATATGCATACAACCTCAAAAATATCCTACGGACTTACTCGTGCGATCAAATCGCTATAATAGCATCATATACTTTGAGTTAAGCTCCAAAACTCATGATTTCCTCCAAATTTTCATAAAACATCAAATTTTCATTTTAAGTCCGAAACACGTCAAATGACGTATGTTTTCAACCAAACTTTACTGAAAGTGATTAAACCATATATAAGACTTGTACGAAATACCATATTCAAAATACGGGCCCGATACCATAATATTTTAATCAAATTTTATTTCCAATTTCCTTAATTATTTCAAAAAAATAATTTCATACAAAAATTTATTTCTCGGGCTCGGGACCTCGAAATTCGATTCCGGGAATACGTCCAATTCCCATATTTTTCTACGGACCCTCCGGAACCGTCAAATCATGAGTACGGGTCTGTTTACCAGAAAAGTTGACCGGAGTCAAATTTATTCAACTTAATATCAGAATTTAGTATTTTTCTCACATAATTCATATTTAAGCTTTTCGTTACGCGCCCGGACTGCGCACACAAATTGAGGCAATCCCAGATGAGATTTTCAAGGCCTCGAAAGTACAGAATAGGTAAGAAAACAAGTGATAACCCCTTTGGATCGTCACACTCACTAAATACCAATTCAAAGGAAATCAATGAAATTCAAAGCCAAAACTAATCAAGGCAAAAATAAATCAAATTTTTTGATATTTTTTTTGTATTTTGTAAAATCCTAATTACCAATTGATTTAAAAATATATAAGATTAAATTCTAAATGCAAATGAAATATTTTTGTATTTCTTTTATAAATTGTCTAAATTAAAAATGCACACAAAAATGCAAACAAATACTAAAATTATGCAATTAATCCTAAAAACTAAATAATTATAAGAAAAAAATCATAAATCTAAGAATTTTGTAGGAGTAATTCACGCGAGGCAAAAATCATATGCTCACAATATGCAAACAATTGGGTGCTATTATATTCATATGTTTTTAATGGTTGAAAATTCTGTAGCTAATATTATTTTTTTATTGAACAATGACGACGGAGTTCGGGGTTGAGCAACTTGAATTTTCTGTTAATATATTCCAATGTGTCTCGCTATATTTTATTGTAGTCATTGCCTTTTCTATCATTATTTTTCAATGTATCTCGTTGTGTTCTATGTATTCATTGTCTCTTTTTTTTTGTTGTATTTCAATGTATTCCATTGTATTCTATGTGTTTCATTGTATTCCCTATCTCGCTATATTCTATGAATGTATTACTATATTTTTTAATTAATATAATTTATGTATTCAGATGTATTATATAATTTTTCTGAAGATTGCTATATTTTGGGTGTATTTTTTGTTTGAGAATCTTTTTTCTAACTGGAAATATAAAATTTATGTGTTATAATTGAGTTTGTTGAGTTATGTTATGAGTCTATCATGTTAATTGATTCATTTTCCGTTTAAAAATACTGTAATCCTTTGCTTCACACCGTGAGTACAGTCGAATACAATAGTATATCCAGCTGTAATCCTATGTTTCACGCCATGAATCCAGTCAAATATACACCAATACAAAAATATGTCTAAATGTAATCCCCTGATTCACGCCTATAAATGCTATTGTATTCATGATTATAGTAGCTTAAATACATCGAATACACTCTAAAAAATCTAAAAATATAAGTATAGGAGGTAATACAGTAAATGATAACTATAACTAGCTAATAACCACTCAAACATAGTGATTTCTCAAAGTTTCTATTTACTTAAAAGCCCGTTTGACTTATCTGATTTAGAGTAGCTGATAAGTATTAGGTGCTGAAAAGTACTTTTAAGTGCTGAAATTGATTTAAAAATAAGCAGTTACGTGTTTGGATAAAGTACTGAAATTAATAATAAGCAGCTGAAGAACTGGGTATATAAAGAGTTTTGTTTTAAAAAAAATATTTTTAGGGATATAATAATAAATATTTTGGTCAAATCTAAAGTGCTTATAAGTTAAAATTTAATAAGTTAAAAAAGATTAACTTATAACTTTTAACTTATAAATACTTAATTTATAAACTAATTTAACTAGTTTATAAGCTTAGCCAAACACTCTTTTAATACAAAAGAGGAATTGGCCTTTTTTGACTTTTAGGCCCGTTGAGTTGAGCCCATGGAAAACGCTAAAAGGTTATAAACCACACACATATAATCTCATTGTGGTATGTTGCAACATTACAAAATATTGATGTCTTAGTCATATCTATAGCTGCGTGGTTGATGCACCATCTTGCATTCTTCCTTCCACGTGGCACAAAATTACAGGATGGAATCATTTACCTTGGACTTGGAGAATAGTCTCTGTGTCTATCTACCACAAGCACAAATTTCCTTCTACACGATTTCCTCCAAATTATCTCCTCCCACATCTTTATATTTCTTCTCCTTATTACCACACAAATAAAATATATACATATTATTGGATTTTGGAGAAGAACTCGTTTGTCTCCCTTCCATATTATCAAAATTTCCTGAGTTATGAAAGTTATCGGTAGCATTTAACCTTCTCTTTGTATTGAAGGAAAATGTCAATAAAGTTTATTTTAGAACCAAAAATATTATTCACTTTAATGAAAAATCTAAAAAATTTAAGCACAATTGTAATAGCAACAAGATTAAGCTAGCATTTGAATATAAAATTAATTTGAGACTTAAAAGAAAAACTTTTTGAAATTGTATTAAAATTTATTTTTTGAAATTGAGGTTGTGTATGGACATATATTTTAATTGAAAAATATTAAAGTTTTGTGATAATTCTTTTTTTTCAAAATTTTTAAAAACTAATCAAATTTTATGAACAAATAATATTTTTAATTATACAGTGAATAATTTCCACATGCGCTAATCATAAAAAAATTAATTATATACAACGTAACCCTATATTTCTATAATTATTTTCACAATTCGAATTACCAGTTACCAAGAACTTCACACAATCTAATTTTCTATTATCTGCAGTGGCAGGTGTCAAGGGCTCGTTTTGTGTCATTCTATAAAAGCCCACGCGGCAGCCAAACACCGGTTTGACTTCAGCCTGCTCCAACACTCGGCCAAAATTTCAACAACTTTGGACTTTGATTAATTTCGACAATCTTTCAATGTAGTAAACTTTAGACTGATTTAGGCAACAAAAATATAGTGAAGGGACAGAAATAAAACGTGAAACAAGACACACAATATACATGAACTCTTTCCCACCTTTGTATTTAACTCGAGAATACAAAGAAAACTCAAACTCAAAGTACACTCCGCGTACAAAAATGAAGATCACTCTTGACTCTCACAAGACTACTCTTAGCCTTAGTGTTTTCACTCTTGAAAAACAAGACTTAGGACTCTTCCTAAATCAGAAAACATACACTCTACACGTTTTCACTCTTTAAGTGTGCCCCCACACATTTTTCTCTATCTTAGGACTTAGGACTCTTCCTAAGTCAGAAAACATGCCCTCGTCACGTTTTCCACTTTATTGTGAGCTCTCTCACGTTTTTCTCCTTAAGTCACAAAAGAGAAGGGTGCTGCCCATTTATAACACATGAAAACAACCCATTACATAATAGTTGCTTAATTTTTAGGCTTGCACTTGCCCACTACTTTATTCTAAGTGTAGTTGACACCCCCAACTACTAGGAACATGTTTAGATCATGCGATCATGGCCTCAATTCGTGCTAACTCTTGCCAGCATGATAGACAAAGCTCAACCGCTGCCCATTGCACAACATAGGCCGGTAACCGCCGTTTAACTTGGTCCATTCTCATGTTGCTGCCCAATTTCGTGTGTTGGCTTGGAACATGCGCCAATGCCATTATATCCAGCTACATTGTGCCCCAAATTTCCTTAACATTGCCCACGAACTTGGCCCATTTGGCGCAAATCGAACCTTCGCCAAATCTGCCAGCACATTGCCTTTCCGTTTGCACATTTGTTTGTCTTTGCCCATCCGTTTCTGCCATGTCTTGGCATCAATGCCTCATGCCTTGATGATATAATCATGATCAAGTGCCATCAGTAGCCCGCAACTCATTTTCAAGCCCTTGCAAGCTGCCTCGCATCCGTTTAAAGCCTTAGCCATCGCTTGCCCATTTCCTTTTTTGACTTTTTGGCGCCACTCTTGCACCAATTTTGCAACACTCTTGATGCCTCATGACAACACTATTGTTTTCAAGTCGAGCTCAATTAGCGGAGGTCTAACAAACCACCCACACTGTTTGAAACTCGATGTCCTCGTCGAGGTTAACTCAGTTTATAAGCCTCAAGGGACAAGCAACGCCCCTTGACCATCTCTCTCTCTCTCTCTCTTCGTGTCTTCACATCTGCGTTCACTTGCCTCCTTGCCATTTCTGCCTCAAGAAATGCAAGTCTACTCATAAGAGGCTTAAGTTCTTTGCCTTCAACAACATTTCCCTCCAATGTTTCCAGTTTCTTTAGCCTTTCTCGCAGTTCATTGTTACCACCGGCCATGTTCTCGAACAAGACCACGAAATCTGCCACTGCCCGTCGTGTCTCCGCCATGAACACAATCTGCTTTGATACCAGTTGTCACAGGCTCGTTTTGTGTCACTCTATAATAGCCCGTGCGACAGCCAAGCACCGGCTTGACTTCAGCCTGCTCCAACACTCGGCCAAAATTTCAGCAACTTTGGACTTTGATTAATTTCGGCAGTCTTTCAACGTAGTAAACTTTAGACTGATTTAGGCAACGAAAATATAGTGAAGGGACAGAAATAAAACGTGAACACAAAACATACAATATACAGGAACTCTTTGCCAACTTTATATTTAACTCGAGAATACAAAGAAAACTCAAACTCAAAGTACACTCCGCGTACAAAAATGAAGATCACTCTTGACCCTCACAAGACTACTCTTAGCCTTAGTGTTTTCACTCTTGAAAACAAGACTTAGGACTCTTTCGGAGTGTACAAAAATGAAGATCACTCTTGACCCTCACAAGACTACTCTTAGCTTTAGTGTTTTCACTCTTGAAAACAAGACTTATGACTCTTCCTAAATCAGAAAACATGCACTCTACACGTTTTCACTCTTTAAGTGTGCTCCCACACGTTTTTCTCTATCTTAGGACTTAGGACTCTTCCTAAGTCAGAAAATATGCCCCCGTCACGTTTTTCACTCTATTGTGAGCTCTCTCACGTTTTTCTCCTTAAGTTACAAAAGAGAAGGCTGCTGCCAATTTTACATGAAAACAACCCCATTACACAATAGTTGCCTCGTTTTTAGGCTTGCACTTGCCGACTACTTTATCCTAAGTGTAGTTGACACCCCCAACTAATAGGAACATGTTTATATCATGGGATCATGGCCTCAATTCGTGCTAACTCCTGACAGCATGATAGACAAAGCTCAACTGCTGATCATGTGCACAATATGTACCGGTAACCGCCGTTTGACTTGGTCTATTCTCATGTTGCTGCCCAATTTCGTGTGTTCGCTTGGACCAGGCGCCAATGCCATTATATCCAGCTGCATTGTGCCCCAATTTGCCTTAACATTACCCACGAACTTGGCCCGCTTGCCGCAACTCGAACTTACGCCAAATCTGCCTGCACATTGCCTTTTCGTTTGCACATTTGCTTGTCTTTGCCCATCCGTTTCTGCCATGTCTTGGCATCGATGCCTCATGCCTTGATGCTAAAATCATGATCAAGTGCCATCCGTAGCCCGTAACTCATTGTCAAGCCCTTGCCAAGCTGCCTCGCATCAGTTCAAAGCCTTAGCCATCGCTTGTCCGTTTCCCTTTTTGACTTTTGGCGCCACTCTTGCATCAATTTTGCAATATTTTTACTGCCTCATGACAACACTCTTATTGTCAAGTCGAGCTCAATTAGCGGAGGTCTAACAGCAGGCAACATGGAAATTTTCATATCTTGAATGACAGCAGACAAAGCTAATAAATCCATTTTTTTTATCATACAATTGTATCAAGAAATAATATTACTGTACTTCATAAAATAAAAAAGGAAAAAAGGGAACAAAGAAAAGTTTATTTTTCTTTAAATTTCTCTCCACAAGCTTTTTATTCTTCGCCCTTCTTCATCCTCATGGGCTGATAAGAGAAAAAGTGGTATCACAGTGAAGAATTGAAGATAGAGTCTCTCTCTTCCATTTACTTCACAGAATTATAGAAGAGAAAACCTCATTCACCTACCAAACCACTTTACTCTGCTCATACCATTTTTCTAATTCTTCATTTTTCCGCTCCGTAGAACCCTAAAATTCTTCGAACTCCAAATTTTACCCAGAAATTTTTTAAGGATGGACCTTGCTACCACTTTCCTCACAGGCAGAGTCAATCTTCTTTGCCCACCTGTCCTCTCAATACCATCTTCTAATACCTCTGTAAAAACTACTATTGGTACCGTTTTCAATAACCCCAGAAGAAAAAACCTTAGAATTTCATCAAAGTTACAAGCCGTAGCTGTTGAAACTGCTGAAACAGAGGTAAAAGATGATATGGAGTCATTATTTTCTAATAATTCTAATGAGGAAATTGATTACAGGAGGAGTAACAAGCAAAATACTAGTGGGGCTTCAAGTATTTCATCCGGGATTAGGCTAGAAAATGTTAGTAAAAGTTATAAAGGTGTTACTGTATTGAAAGATGTGAGTTGGGAGGTAAAAAAGGGTGAAAAAGTAGGTTTAGTAGGTGTAAATGGTGCAGGGAAAACAACCCAATTGAGGATTATATCTGGTTTAGAGGAACCTGATTCAGGGAATGTCATTAAGGCAAAAAATAATATGAAGATTTCATTTTTAAGCCAAGAATTTGAGGTTGAGTCAACAAGAACTGTTAAAGAAGAGTTTATGAGTGCATTTAGAGAGGAAATGGAAGTTGCTGAAAGACTTGAGAAAGTTCAGAAGGCAATAGAGAAATCTGTTGATGATTTAGAGTTGATGGGGAGGTTATTGGATGAGTTTGATTTGCTGCAAAGGAGGGCTCAAGCTGTGGATTTGGATGTTGTGGATGTGAAAATTAATAAAATGATGCCCGAGTTAGGATTTGCTCCTGAGGATGCTGATAGGCTTGTGGCTTCATTTAGCAGTGGCTGGCAAATGAGGATGTCTTTAGGGAAGATCTTGCTGCAGGTATGAGATGTTGGATTATTTTTTCCTGAATTTTTTTGTTTATTGTGTGGTTAATTGTTGTTGCGGGAGTAATTCATGTGGATATAATACTTCTCTTTATGTTTTCTGCATGTATTTCTTGGAATTGTAACGCTTTTTTTGGCTTTACTCTTGTTTAACACACCAACTATGGTAATATATTGGGGTTAAATGTTAATGAGTCTACGAGAAGGGCAGCCTTGACGCAACTGTAAAAGTTGATGCTGTGTGACCAGGAGGCCAAGCCGCAGAAATAATTTTTTGCAGAAATGCAAGATAAGGCTGCAGACATTAGACATGATGTGATCTAGCCCTTTGCCGGAGTCCGCACAAAGCAATAGCTTAGTGCACAAGGCTGCCATATTAATGAGTCAAAGAGCTTGTTAAACCTCTATCATCAATAGGGTGTGCCGAAGATTTACTCTAGATCTTGAGTAATTTGCTTCTGAGTTTCGAGCATGACTACTACGCCTCAATTCCAAACAAGTTGGGGCCGGCTATTTAAATTCTCACTTACCATGCTTCCCATCTAAATTAATCTCACGCTAACATTATATCAAATGAAAATAAAGTGAAAAGTACTAGATATTTTCTATATTTCGTTACTGGCATAAGAATCTCTAATAAGACTAGAGTATTCTAAGAAGGGGAATATTGCTCGGAGTCGGATCTTCCAAAAGTAATGCATTTTTTGAGGATCCGACACGGGTGCGGCGACAATTCCGGAGGATGAGCAACATAGCTTCAAAGCACATATTAGTCCACTTACCCCGTGATATATTTTTGGTTGATGAGTCTTAGACTTGGCAAATATTATGTTCAATTATTATTTTGGTTGGGGAGTAACATGTTTGATGTTTGCAGGACCCAGACTTGTTACTACTGGATGAACCTACCAATCATCTTGACCTTGATACAATTGAGTGGCTTGAGGGTTATCTTAATAAGCAAGAAGTTCCAATGGTCATTATATCTCATGACCGAGCTTTCCTTGACCAGTTGTGTACAAAAATTGTGGAGACCGATATGGGTGTATCTAGGACATATGAAGGAAATTACTCAGATTTTATTATTTCTAGGGCTGAATGGATTGAAGCACAGAATGCTGCATGGGAAAAACAACAGAAAGAAATTGAGCAAACGAGAGGTTTGATAAGTAGGTTAAGTGCAGGAGCAAACTCAGGTCGTGCATCTACTGCTGAAAAGGTAAATAAAGACTGTAAATGCAATACTTTCCACAGGAATGCACTGTTTTTTTGTGTGTGTGTCTGTGTTATGCATATTTGTTAAAGCTATGTTGTACCTTTTATTTCAGACTTTAATTACTGATGTCATCCTTCATGTATTTTTTTGGTGGTAACAGAAGCTGGAAAAACTTCAGGACCAGGAACAAGTTGATAAGCCATTCATTAGGAAACAAATGAAGATTAGGTTCCCTGAACGTGAAAGAAGTGGTAGAACAGTTGTAAATGTTAAAAATCTGGAATTTGCCTATGAGGATAAGGTAACATAAAATATTGATACTGAGATTTTTAATTTATTTCTTGTTTCATGGACACGTTGATGACAATTTGTTAGCATTGCATCTGATATTTCTGGTTGGGTGTTATCTTACATTTCACTTTTACTGGCAGGTCCTTTTCAAGAATGCAAATTTGACAATTGAGAGAGGAGAGAAAATTTCTATCATTGGTCCTAATGGTTGTGGAAAGAGCACTTTTCTTAAACTGATTATGGGTTCACTGAGACCAACACGAGGTGAAGTTGTGCTTGGGGAGCACAATGTATTACCAAATTACTTTGAGCAGAATCAGGTGTGCCACCTTTGTAATCTTCTTTGGATCTTTGGTGGTGTTTTTACCCTGTTGTCCATGTGATAATGTGACCAAATTGATGTTAATCTGTGTTCATTTTTCTTTCGTTAAGGCTGAGGCACTCGATTTGGAAAAAACTGTTCTTGAAACTGTAGCAGAAGCTGCTGATGACTGGAGACTAGATGATATAAAAGGACTCCTTGGACGCTGTAATTTTAAAGCTGACATGCTTGATAGGAAGGTTTCCTTTTTGAGTGGTGGTGAGAAGGTAAGACGATATAAGCAGCTTTTTGTATCTGCTCTGCGTAGTGGTGTCAGGGAGAGGGGGAGAGAGAGTTTTTCTCTTTTGTCTGTTTATGTGTTTTTTATTGGTTATTTGATCTGTATCCTTTAACTGGAATTATTACTGTCTAATGGTCCTTTCTCAAATTTAAAGACATGTGATCCTTACCCTTTCACAAATTACCATTGTCATCTATAAACTTGTTTTTGTAAATAGCTTTAGCTGCAAACAGGACTTGGCATCAATAGAGGCAATATCTGCCTTTGCTAATTTAGCGTTATGTAAAATGTCGAGTACTACCTTTCTTACCTATGAGCCATCTTGCTCTAAGTCATTTTTATGATGCTATATGGTGGTGGCTGGTTGACGCATTAGTTTGATTTGAGACGTTACACCGCTGCATGTGATCACCTTATGGTTGTACTTTCAAGCTCATTTTGGTTTTGTGAGCTTTAGTTTGAAATCTACAGTTGTGGTGTTTCTGTCTTACTTCCAAGATTATCTTTAACTTTTGACCAGCAACCTTGATGTGGGGAAGAAAACTCATCTTTTCATTTTTTTGAGGCTCCCTAATAAGAATTTTAACTGATAATTTATCCAGGTGTCTGATAGGAGTGTGTATTTACTGTGGCATTTCACCATCTAGCAGTAACAATTTTAACTTTCATTGTCGGCGGATATTTATTTGTACTAAATTGATCTATAAATTTTTGTCTTTAACTGTGATGGCCTTATTTCTTGATATTTTACTCAGTTATCGTCCTCTTAAGGCTAACCACCACTACTTTTGTGCCTGTCTTGGATTATTCTCTTGTTCTTGTTATGAACTTATGCGTCAACCTTATTTGTTTAGGCACGTCTAGCTTTCTGTAAGTTCATGGTGACCCCTTCGACTTTGCTTGTACTGGATGAGCCTACCAATCATTTGGATATACCGACAAAAGAGATGCTTGAAGTACACTTCTCTTCTCATCAGTTCCTACATATTTCATACATGTATTCTTGCATGAAACTTATTGATGTTCCGTTTTCTTTCTAATCTGTCTGTAGGAGGCTATTACGGAGTATAAAGGCACCGTGATAACTGTTTCACACGATCGGTACTTCATAAAACAGATTGTTAACAGAGTGTTGGAAGTAAAAGATGGAACTTTACATGATTATGAAGGAGATTACGATGTAAGTTTCTAAGTCACTCTCTGGCCCGCCATCTTTTGGTAGCCTGCATCGCCAGTATTAAGGTCGTGATTGAAGATTTTCAAAATATTGATTAATACATTAGTCAAATAGTCACATGCAGCACACCTAAATTGTTTGCTTTCAAATTGTGTCTCCTTGAGTTGTGACACCAAATATTGATTTATTCAAACAGAATGATTATATTTGCTTTTGCGTTTACTTTGGCGGAAATGGGTTCTTGGGTCTGATTGTGAAACAAAAAGTCACCAGTTAGCAGTAATACTAAATCTTTTTATTATTAGTTCTCTCTCTCGAGTAAATGAACATTTATTGTTGTGTACAGTATTATTTGGAGAAAAACCTTGAAGCAAGGGAAAGAGAACTTGAACGAGAGGCAGAGATTGAGGACAAGTCTCCAAAAGCTAAAGCCAAATCCAAGATGTCAAAGGTAACATTTGCCCTGTCCTAGATCACACAACACAATAGCACGGATTCATACACATCCAGGGAGCTTAATTCCCTTTATTATTCTGCCCAATTGATGAATTGGTAATTATCGGTAGCATGCTCTCAAATTAGCCTTGGCGTAACTGGTAAAGTTGCCGCCATATGACCAGGAGGTCACGGGTTTGAGCCATGAAAACAACCTCTTGCAGAAATGCGGGTATGATTGCATACAATATACTCTTGTGGTCCGGCCCTTCCCTGGACAGTGCACCGCGATTCCATTTATTCTTTGAAATTAACTTATGTTGTCTTGACTGGCAGGCCGAAAGGGAAGCTCGGAAGAAACAGAAAATGCTGGCATTCCAAGCAGCAAAACAGAAGTCAAAGAAATCAAAGAACTCCAAGAGATGGAACTGAAATGGTTTTTTAGATGCTCCCATTCAGCTCCTATGTATTTTCTTTCCTTTGTACAAAGCCCTGGTGAGCTACACTATCTTCCTACTGTATATATAACAAATAGGTAATTATACACTACTAGTTGATTCAGGATGTTTTTGAAACAAGAAAAGCAGGCCGTAATCTTCGTAAAGTTATTGAAATTTTTAGATCAAGCAGTCTAATTCACCGTCTCATCGTATTGGAAAATCAGATCAGAAGTATTGTAGTTACTTCACGCTTTTGTGGAAGTTAATACTATTGAAAGGATAAATATAGTACTTCTCCCGTTCTATTTTATATGACTATTATTTCTTATTATTGTGCATATTGGAAAATTTTACAATATTTAATGGCCCATTAAGTAGTTTGACCTGCATTTTGATATGGTAATAACTGGGACATTTGCATTTATATTCACTTTTTGTGTTATGTTTTAACTTATGTTTGCTTTGCAAAAACAATTATAAGCATATCTACTTTTTCACATAATTTTAGCATACGGGGTTGAAGTAGCAGCGCTAATTATGCAAAACTTTAGCATTCTAGTAGACGAGCCTGAAGTAGCAAGTGTGCTTTTAGCAATGCTAATTATGCAAAATTTAAGCATAGTAGTTGAAGTTTTATTCTCTATTTGCTGAAGTTTTTGTTTGTAATTGCTGTTGGTGAACTTCCACTCTAGAGCTGAAGTTTTTGTTTTGTAACTAGCGAATTCAGCTCTAGAACTGAAGTTTTTGTTTTGTAACTGTCCAACTTATTTAGTTTGTTTGTAAAAACTTCAATACTATATAAGCTGAAGTTTTTGAAAAAGCTTTCTAACATACTAGATAAATAATCAGATGGCCAACAGTATCTAAATCATAAATACGTGAAAAAATAGAATTATCATTGTCTATTAACTTATATACGTAGAAATATTCATAAATTATTATCTACTCACTTACATAATTATTATAAATTATTTTAAAATAAGCTGATAAATATATTTATGGTAATCATTTCATGAATTGAAGTTCCATAGCAACACCAACAGCATCGGAAGAAAGAAGAAGATGAAAATGAAGAAGAAGAAGGAGGATGATAAAGTGGTTGAAGTTATTTAACAAGTTAAAAATTTTTTTAAAAAAAATGTTAAATGGAGGCAATCAAATGAAACTCCCATATAATTTTTACATATTTGACTGCACATGATGTTGAAGTGATTTAAGGTTAAGAAGAGCCCTAAAGCGAAGTTTAACTGGAAACTATACAACAGATTAAAGTTTTAAACGAGCGCGCACAAGATCTAGCTTCAAACGAGCACAACACCCTAGATATAGAGAGTCATGATTTGATCCATATATTAAATTAAAGATCTCGATCCTAGTTTTCAACAGCTAATCTATTTGTCATTTGAACTTTTCTACATAAAGTTATAACCTTTTCATCGAAAGAATAAAAATGCATTCAACAGGCGCGTCATAGCACGAAATTGACCTTGGAGGACTTGCCAGTTACCACAAATTTAGCGCTAAGGCTGCATGGTGTCCCGGGCTTGATGTGCCGGGCCTGGCGGTTCCGGACATGGCGGTTCCGACGGTAGAGACCGGCCCGTTACGGGTCTAAGTACACTGCGAGCTTGGGCCGGGCATGGCGGGCCCAATGGGCCTGATGGGGGTTTTTTTTTAAGTCAGTATCTTGTATAGTGGTCATTAGTATAGTGTAGAATATATTTTATATGGTGTACTAAGTTATTAGTATAGTATATATTGTGTTGTAGTAACTAGTATATATTGTATGTTATGTATATATGGATATTTATGTTATGTATATATTGTGTTGTAATAACTAGTATATATTGTATGTTATGTATATATGGATATATGTGATGTATATAATGTGTTGTAGTAATTAATATATATTGTATATTATGTATATAGTGTGTCGTAGTAAGTAGTATATATTGTATGTTATGTATATATGGATATATATTATGTATATAATGTGTTGTACTAATTAGTATATATTGTATATTATATATATAGTGTGTTGTAGTAAGTAGTATATAACTATATATTGTATATTATGTATATATTGTGTTGTATATTATGTATATATTGTATGTTATATAAATATTCAAGGATTGATATCGAAGTAAAGACAAAGAAATATTGAGAAAAAAGATATTCAAGGATATGATAAAAGAGCATATTTATTGACCAAAATGGCATATCTTTCTTAGTCTTCCTTCCCCAAATGGAATGAGCACAACAAGGTACTAATACCACCATTTAAAGGAAAAAAACTAAAAGAAGACGTGCCAATGTACAAGTTACATCATAATTTATGTTGTATTTCTAACAAATCTCATAAATCCGTTAAGATTGGGAGGAGGTTGTGTTGGTGGTGGTGGAAATGAAGCTTGTTCATCACCACTTCTGGGTGAAGACGATTCTTCAGCAAGTTCTGCTATTATTTCTTCATATGCCTCATCTATTGCCGGGTGTGATTCTGCTATGCCAAAGTTCCTTCTTTTTGCGCGGATCCAATCTCTAAAAAGCACTGATTTTTCCAAGCTCTCCCGCATCGACGCTCTGTGATCACCGATTTGTAGTCTTGCTTGACTGAAAGCGCTCTCCGATGCAACAGTTGACGCTTGAATTGACAAAACATCCCGAGTCATCCTTGCAAGAACGGGAAAATGCTTTTCCCTTGACTTCCACCATTGCAAAAGGTCGAAAGAGCCGTTTGGATTCTCCTTTCCTAGTCCCTGTGACAAGTAAACTTGAAGCTCATTTAGATAGGAAATTTCATCAAAATTATCACCTTGAGAATCCCGGAACTCCGTCCACGATTTAAGAGCTGTTAAGCCAGCAGCTCTTTTAGACGATTGTGATGTACACGAAGTAGGGGTTGAAATATTTGGCCTATCATGCTCTAACGCCTGTTTATAAGCATTATAACCAGTTTGAGCATTAAATTGATGCTTTCGCATCAGCAAGTGTAGCAATTTCGTCTTCTGAAAGATCTAAAGCTTTATAAATATTAGAATACCAAAAGTGAGGACCTCCCAATTTCATTGTTGGATTTAACATAGCAGCTACACCAAAAATTGGAGGGATTGGAAAAAAATATTTTTTAAACTTTTGTTTCATTTCATTTATTGCAAGTTCATAAATATCCTCACCCTCGCTAAATTCAACAAACAAATCAGCTAGTGCGGCAATATAAACTAAACATTTAGAAATAGTCGGATAATATTGTCCAGAAAAAGCATTTGTAGCCACTTGAAAATGTTCTAGAAATCTAAAAGAATTTTAACATTAGTCCAATCTTGGGTAGTTAGCATTTCATCATCATCCTCACCACCTACCCGAGAATTTCGTACATGTAATTCCACCTAGTCGGGCAAGGTTTAGGAACCTTTCTTTCTCTAAGGCCATATTCGTCACATTTTTTAAAATACTCTCTAAGTCTAGTCCTACGGTTTGAATAAAATAGCCAATTAAGATCCATTCTCACCTTTTCAACATCACCAACAATTAAATGATAAATATGACAAATACATCTAACATGAAAAATATTACTAAATGCAGGATTAAGGGTTTGTATTAGCATGTCTATTGCACTAGTGTTGCTAGCAGGTGTATCATGTAAATCTGGTGCTTAGGTTTCATCATCATCATCATCATCCTCATTTTCCTCTAAGATAGGTTCATTAGTATAAAGAGCATTCATAATGTCATCATCTAATCTATCACCAACTGCAACATCATGTAAAAATTCACTATCGGTAAATTGAAAACAAGGGTGATCACTATCAAGTATTACGGGAGGCGGATTAGGACGTCTGGGTTGGCTATTACTTTCAACTTGCTTATCTTTTTTAGGTCGGGGAGCCGGGGGAAGGGTAGTATTATGGCCACTACTTTCACCGGTTTTACCTTTTCCTTTACCGAATTTTTTTTCAAAGAAAATGCCATACTAATTAGAATTATGCAAACTAAAAAACACAAAAATATATTATTAGCACGTAAGAGTTGAAACGAATTTACCGGATTGCCGAACAACTTCTTGAAAATTGAAAATCGTTCAACTTGAACACTTGAAAACTTCAATTCAACAACTTCACAATTTTTCACGATTTTTCAACAATAAATTAAGCATTTGTACTAGAAAGATTGAAAGAGAGCTTGAGAGAGATTGAGAGATATTGATGAATTGGTGAATAAAAATGAAAGAATGAGGGGGTATTTATAGTTGAGAAATGAGAAAAAGTGTAATTATATACAGTTAGCGGTTAAATTAGAGTTTGGGGGCCAAATGGCTATTTTTCAAACTTCCAAACGGCTACTTTTTGGAAAGATCAGTTACTGAACTTTTAAAAAAAATATTTTTTTAAAAAGAATAACCGTTGTGCCCGCCAGGACCGGCTCAGGCCCGCCAGGACCGGTCCAGGCCCGTCAGCCGGTCCCGGGCATGGCGGTCCCGGGCCTAACGGTTCGAGGTGTGAGACCGGCCCATCACAGACTTTTGGAAACATCAGGACCGGACCGCCAGGACCGCGGTCCCGGGCCTGAACCGGGACATCATACAGCCTTATTTAGCGCTAGAGACGGGATTTTTGAGCTCCAAACATGGTCAAGGAGCTAGGGTGCTATGCTAATGGAGATTTTTACTTTTTTAACCTGAAAGCTCTTCCTAAACATTATCGTGAGTATTATTATATGATATACAGTCAAACCTTTTATAATAATTTCGTTTGTTTTGAATATTTTTAGATGTTATAGTGAAGTCCTATTATATAGAACATATATAATGACATAACATGAAATTTGATACCGGAAAATTTTGATTTTATAGTAAAGTATTATTATATAGGGATATTGTTATAAAGAAGTGTGATTGTATTTGAGTTATATAAACATCAATACTAAGAATCCTATCCTACAAATCGCATGAGTTGTCTAGACACTAAAAAATCTCAAGAATTCTTAATAGAAAAGATTTTCAAATTTTAACTCCAAGAGGTAATCTTACTATTCAATCTTCATATACTGTGTTGCAGTAGAAATCATGATTTAATTGAGATATTAAATGAACCCTAGAAGTGGGACTTGCGAATGAGATTGAGTAGAGGTTTATGAATATTGACTTAAAAATGAAATTGAACTATGTAGTAGTCTTATTAGTCTCAGTAAGGTATCACACGCCACGATTGGAGATTTTGAGATTTTGATTGGCCTTGAGCCTAAGTATAAAATACTTGAATTGTATGAAGAAAGAATTAACTTAAATAGCCGACTACTTAACGGCTGAATGTATAATCTATCTCTGCATATTTATAATCTATCTATAATCTATAATCTATAATTTATTTATAATAAAAAAATTATAAAATCGTAAATACAATGTCGATTTACAAAACTAACTTTATAATATCGAGCATAACTCATAATAAAAGGACATAACCGGAATTTTAGATATTAGTCTTATAGTCCTATTAGTTTTAGGACATAATATAATATTATTAATATTACACCTTAGGAATCCTACATGATTACTTTTAGGAATCCTATTAATATAATTAGTTTTGGGATGTCTAATTCGCATAAAATTCAACAAATAAATATTTTTTCAAGCTATTGTCAAATTCAACTTAGATCTAAAATATTTAAAATTACGTGCCTACTTACAACTCTTGATTAATTTTTGATATGGTTTGAATGCAACGCGTTTGCTTTATTCGTTCTACAGTTATAGACTCAACTTTCTTTCGTGACACTATCCTTAAGGCTGTATTCGGTTCCAGTTTTGGGTCTATTTGGGTCTGCGGTTCCGGTTCTGGCGGTTCCGGCGGTTCTGGCGGTTCTGGCGATTCTGAAGGTGGAACCGGCCCGTGACGGTTCCAGGTACCATGCGGTTCCGGTTCTGGCAGGTCTGACGGTTCTGAATTTTTTTTTTTTAAAATCAATATCTTGTATAGTAGTCATTAGTATATTAAAGAATATATTTTATATGGTGTACTATGTTATTAGTATAGTATATATTGTGTTTGGTAATTAGTATATATTGTGTATAAGTAGTGTATATTTTGTATATAAGTAGTATATATTGTATGTAAGTAGTATATATTGTATAAAAGGAGTGTATATTGTGTTGTACTTAGTAATTAGTATAAATTGTATATAAGTAGTATATATTGATAAAAGAATGTTGTCATTAGTATATTGTGTTGTATGTTATATATTGTATGTTATATAAATATTCAAGGATTGATATCGAAGTAAAGACAAAGAAATATTGAGACAAAAGATATTCAAGGATATGATAAAGAGCATATTTATTGACCAAAATGGCATATCTTTCTTAGTCTTCCTTCCCCAAATGGAATGAGCACAACATGGTACTAATACCACCATTAAAAGGAAAAAAAACTAAAAGAAGACGTGCGAATGTACAAGCTACATCATAATTTATGTATTATTTCTAACAAATCTCATAAAACCGTCAAGGTTGGGAGGTGGTTGTGTTGGCGGTGGTGGAAATGAAGCTTGTTCATCACCACTTCCGGGTGAAGTTGCTTCCTCAGCAAGTTCTGCTATCATTTCTTCATACGCCTCATCTATTTCTGGTTGTGATTCTGCTATGCCAAAGTTCCTTCTTTCTGCGCGGATCCTATCTCGAAAAAGCACTGATTTTTCCAAGCTCTCCTGCATCGATGCTCTGTGATCACCTATCTGTAGTCTTGCTTGACTAAAAGCGCTCTCCGATGCAACAGTTGACGCTTGAATCGACAGAACATCCCGAGCCATCCTTGCAAGAACGGGAAAATGCTTTTCCCTTGTCTTCCACCATTCCAAAAGGTCGAAAGAGCCGTCTGGATTCTCCTTTTCTAGTCCCTGTGACAAGTAAACGTGAAGCTCATTTAGATGAGAAATTTCATCTAAATTATCACCTTAAGTACCCCTGAACTCCGTCCACGATTTAAGAGTTGTTAAGCCAGCAGCTCTTTTAGACGATTGTGATGTAGACGAACCAGGGGTTGGAATATTTGGCCTAGCATGCTCTAACGCCTGTTTATAAGCATTATAAACAGTTTGAGCATTAACTTTAATCGATTCTTTCGCATCAGCTAGTGTAGCAATTTCTACTTCTGAAAAATCTAAAGATCGATAAATGGTAGAATACCAAAAGTGAGGACCTCGTAATTTCATAGTTGGATTTAACATAGCAGATACACCAAAAATAGGAGGGATTGGAAAAAAATATTTTTTAAACTTTTTTTTCATTTTATTTATTGCAAGTTCATAAATGTCCCCTCTCTCGCTAAAATCAACAAACAAATTAGCAAGTGCAGCAATATAAACTAAACAGTTAGAAATAGTCGGATAATATTGTCCAGAAAAAAGCATTTGTAGCCACATGAAAATGTTCTAAAAAATCTAAAAGAATTTTAACATTTGTCCAATCTTGGGTAGTTAGCATTTCATCATCATCCTCACCACCTACCCAAGAATTAAACGTAGCATTAATTGGGTTTCTATATTCATACGCTACTACTAAACTTTCGTACATGTAATTCCACCTAGTCGGGCAAGGTTTAGGAACCTTTCTTTATCTAAGGCCATATTCATCATAATTTTTAAAATATTCTCTAAGTCTACTTCTACGGTTTGAATAAAATAGACAATTAAGAGCCATTTTCACCTTTTCAATTTCTATGTCTAATATTCGCATACCATCCAACAATTAAATGATAAATATGACAAATACATCTAACATGGAAAATATTACTAAATGCAGGATTAAGTGTTTTTGTTAGCATGCCTATTGCACTAGTGTTGCTAGAAGCATTATCCATAGAAATTGACATTATTTTATCACTAAAGCAAAAATATCTGCATACATCTGAAACAGTGTTAGCTATAACCTATCCGTGTGCCGTGAATTAATTATTCTATATGCAATTATGCGTTTTTGCATTGTCCAGTCTTCGTCTATCCAATGACTTGTTACAGTTAGATAATCACCGTCATTTTCACTTCTACCAATATCAGTTGTAATAGAAATACAATTACTTATATGAGTAAATAAATAGCGCAAATATTGTTCATATTCATGCTTAAATTTATAAATATCGGCCTTAACTGTTGCGCGAGGCCAACCTTTATAAGTAGGATTAAATAATCTTCTAATATTATGAATCCATGCAGGTTCAGAAGCAAAAGAATTAGGCAAACACATAACAGTAATCATTTTCGCTAATTCTTCACGATCCTTATTTGGATCGTAATATAAAATACCTCCGGTGACAGTGTTTTTTCCTGGTTGAACTAGATTTGAACCAGTACTTGGGTTAACTGTAGAACCAACACTTGTCCTCCCCTCTTATTGCGCTTTCAATTGCAAATATCTTGCCTTATCGCTAGGGTGTAATTTTATATGCTTAACTAAACTACCCGTGCTGCTACAATCTCCAGTATACCTATGAACAAGTAATTTCCCACAAGATTTACACTTAGCCTTATTTTGTTCTCTTAGTTGAATAAAAAATTGCCAAACTAATGATGTTTCTGTACGTTTAGGAGGTTGTCTACTAAAAGTGGGAGTTTGTACAGGTGGGTGTGCCGGTTCATCACCTAAGTTATGAGCAGGACTAGTAGGTGTATCATCTAAATCTGGTGCTTGGGTTTCATCATCATCATCATCATCCTCATTTTCCTCTAAGATAGGTGAATTAGGATAAAGAGCATTCATAATATCATCGTCTATTCTATCACCTATTGCTACATCATGTGGAAATTCAATATCGCTAAATTGAAAATAAGGGTGATCACTATCAAGGATTACGAAGGATTCATTAGGACATCTAGGTTGGCTACTACTTTCAACTTGCTTATCTTTTTTAGGTCGGGGAGCCGGGGGAGGGGGAGTTTTTAGCCACTACTTTCACCGATTTTACCTTTTCCTTTACCGAACATATTTTTCAACGAAAATGCCATAATAATTAGAATTAAGCAAACTAAAAACACAAAAAAATACAATTAGCACGTAAAAGCTGAAACGAGTTTACCGGATTGACGAACAACTTCTTGAAAATTGAAAATCGTTGAACTTGAACACTTGAAAACTTCAATTCAACAACTTCACAATTTTTCACGAATTTGCAACAATAAATTAAGCACTTGCACTAGAAAAATTGAAAGAGAGCTTGAGAGAGATTGATGAATTGGTGAATAAAAATGAAAGAATGAGGGGGTATTTATAGTTGAGAAATGGGAAATAGTGTAATTATATAAAGTTTGGGGGCCAAATGACTATTTTTTAAACTTCCAATGGCTACTTTTTGCAAAGAGCCATTACTAAAATTATTTAAATTTTTTTTTTTGAAAAATTGCCGTTGGAACTGCCAGAACCAGCCAGAACCGCCAGAACCGGTCCAGAACCGCCAGCCGGTTCCGGTTCTGGTGGGTCCGGTTCTAGCGATTCCAACGGGTAGAATCGGCCCACGACGGTTCCCTGGAACCGATAGAACCGGAACCGCCAGAACCAGGCCGCCGGAACCAGCAGAACTGGCAGGGCCACGGCTCCGGTTCAGAACCGCGACACCATACACCCTTAACCATCCCTATTCTGATGGCTCGGTACAAGACCAACGAAAAAGAATAGGTGAAAAGGCTAGCGGGGCAGAATTCTTTTCTCTTTCATAGCACCGCACAGGCGCACAATGGAGACATTGTAATGCTAGACCAGATTTACCAGCATATTATAGTAGGCCTTCAAATCCTATTTCACTTGTAAACATTCACGAATACTTTTTTGTTGTTTCTACGTTGAAATAGAATACATAAGTTCCTTTAAAAGAGAAAAAAAGCCTTCTTCCTCCGCAACAATTTGCTGCATAGCCACTTTTTCCAACTGCAGCAAACAACATATTTGAAAAGATGCCAATCATGGATCACTGAACATGGAACATAGTATGCTCTTTTTTCTATATGCTATTATCACGATCTAATTTCTCCTTCCATGAGTTGCCGTGGCGGCACCTAATTCCTACGACTTGGTAAACCTAACCCTTTGCAGAAAAATAAAATAAAACCATGAACATTAACACTAACAGTGACAGATATCTAATAAGCAATTGAATGCCACTCGTTATATACAATTTTCACATCTGAAATATACCAAACAATACCCAAAATCCATAAACTCACAAGTCAGAAGCTACTAAGAAGTCTTAACTGTTCTATACATTATTTCTATAGAAAGAAGGAAAAATGAACATAAGAGGATAGAATGGGGACTCCGAGGATCTGAGCGGGAAGATGTACCTTGATGTCTCCAATAAACAGTAATGACTGCAACTAGTGATGAGGCTGGTACGACGAACCTAGATTTGCACACAAAAAATATGTGGAGGAAAGGGAATGAATATATCACAACGATACCCAGTAAGTGCCAAGCCTAACCTCGGTCGAGTAGTGATGAGATCAGGCCAGAGCCTTACTTGTCACGACCCAATTTCATTTAGATCGTGATGGCGCCCAACATTTCTGTCATGCAAACCAATATGAAGATATTAGTGACTTCTAATTTTACTTTGCCAAAACAATCCCAACGTTTTCTTAACTGGAATCTAAAACAAATGATAATTAGCAATGTAAATGATAGTTCTACAACCCAAAAGAATAGTCTCTCAATGTGTGTTGCAAGACCTGGTGTCATAAGTATATGAGTATCTAGTAAAATACACAAAAGAATAAATCTATCCCACTATCTGAAATAGAATAGACAGTCAAAAACAAAGAGAGACTCCATCATGTTGCAAAATAACATAGGAAGGGAGAAATTCACCATGGAATCTAGGCCTGCTATCAAGAATGCGTACTAAACTAGTAGCAAGATATAGCTTCCCCAAATCCTGTATAATTAAGTACAAAAGTATAGTATGGGTACATAAATAATATGTACCCAGCAAGTATCCAGTCTAACCTCAGAAAAGTAGTGACGAGGTGGTGACTTGACACTTACTAAGGTCATTATCAATAATAATTAGAGATTTCCCTAAGCATGGATAACATGGACATAATAGAAAGCTCAGAATTTACTGAGAATAGTATATAAGTTTCAGTCATGTGTTATAATAGTTTTACTTTGAGGCATTTAATAGAGTAAGTCATGGATAAGATTTCACATAAATATCGTGCGCATATTATGCCGAGATCGTACGGCCCGGTCCAACAGAAAGGAAACTGTGCACTATCAGATGGTCGAATGGCGCGAACCATAGATGCATATATTTCTACCGAGGCGATCGACCCGATCCACAAATATAAATTATCATCAAGAAAGCACATAAAGGCGCATTTATAGTCAAATAAATTCATAAAAGTTCTCAAGTAAGTGCATACGTTCAAATATATATACTTATTTTCAATCCCTAACATGTCCTACGTGATCTCATTAGCATGTAAGGATATAAACATTTGCAAGTATAGCATGATATGAGTCCTAAACTAGCTGGACAATTAACATAATAGTCTCTACGCATGGACTCTCGTCACCTCGTGTATAGGTAGCCCCCACAAATAGGAGCACATAATCAATTGCCTCACCTATGGGGATAATTCCCTCTTACAATGTTAGAAAGGAGACTCACCTCGCTCCAAATCTTACTTCCAATATCAAGAACATGCTCAAACCCTCTATTTGGAGCCGAACGATCCAAAACTGATTACATGAGGTAGGGACTAGTTAATACAAGCTCAAGAATACGCATTCTAACTACTAAAGTAATTTCCCAACCCTAAACATAAGTTTCTTAAAATCCGCCCCATGCCCACGTGCCCGGATTCCGGTAATCTTTTAGGGAAGTTGTTACCCATAACCTAGGGATCAAGAATATATGACTAATACTTCATTCCATAACAAATTTCGTGGTTAAATCTTATGTTTATCAAACACATAGGTTTTATTCTAATCTCATAATTTTTGACTAATATTTATTTGTTATTCTACCCAAAACCCAAGTAAAGTAGGAAGAACTTACCTCAAGATGCTAGGTTGAAATTCCCTCTTTGGAAGCTCCCAAATCGCCCAAACAATGGAGGAAATATGTCAAAAGAAAATGACACATTCCCATATTAAATGAAAGCACTGCTTTCATCAATTTTCGCACCTGTTGTTAAGGGAACACATCTGTGGTCTCGCTTCAGCAAGGGGACGTCCGCATCCGTGGAGCTGGGCTGGGCTGGCTGGGATCTCATATGCGTTCTGGGGGCCACTCTTCCGAGTCCGCTTCTGTGGAAAGGGAGCCGCATCTGCGTTTCCTGAGCTCCTTCCCTTTAGCCACACCTGCGACGGCTCGACCATTTTTGTGGTCTCGCACCTGCGACTGACCAACCGCATGTGTGGTTATGACAGATACCTGGAGCTTCAGCTCCTTCCAAAATTTTCTAACTTCACTCAAGCCTCGTTCGATTGACGCTCGAGATCCAAAGGCCTCGCCCGAACATACCGACAAGTTTGAAATCATAAAACGGACTCGCTCAAACCCTCGAAACGCCCGAAACAATGACAAATCTAAGAATCATTCCCTAAAACCAATTGAATCAAATTTATGAACTTCAAGTTCTTTAATTTACTTCCAATGCGACGAAACACACTTACACTACTCGGATTGACACCAAATTTTGCGTGCAAGTCTTAACTGGAAATATGGAACTATTCTCGATCTCGGAACTCTGTTTGGACCTCGATAACAAAAAACCCACTTCAAACCAAATATTTAAGAAATTCAAAATCCTTAAGGAAGTAACTTTCACAATTAGGCACCAAAATGCTCCCGAGTCATCCAAAACTCGATCTGGACATACGCCCAAGTCCAAAATCATCATACACTCTTGTTGGAACCTTTGAATCCAAATTTCGAGGTCGTGTGCTCAAAATATTGGCTGAAGTAAAACTTGGCCTTTTAAGCCAGCCTTAAGGAACCAAGTGTTCCGATTTATACCCAAACTCTTCAAAATACCTAACCAATCATTCCCGCAAGTTATAAATCAGTAAAAGCAAGTACGAAAAGTCTTATCTAGGGGAACTTGGTTCTAAAAATAAAAACGACCAATCGGATTGTTACATTCTCCACCTCTCAAATAAACGTTCGTCCTTGAATGGATTTAAATTTATACCTGAAATGCCGAATGAGCATGGATATCTACTCCACTTGTCCTCCTCGGACTCCCAGGCTTCCTCCTCAATTGGTTGGCCGCTCCACTGAACCTTCACCCCTGAAATCTTATTGGATCTCAACTAGTGATCCTACTTGTCAATAATGGCTGGCTTCTCCTTATAACCCAAACTCTCCTCCAGCTGAATAGTATTGAAGTCTAACACATGGGACAAGTTGGCGTGATACTTCCGCAACATAGATACATGAAAAACTGGATGAACTCCCGATAAGCTGGGAGGTAAAGAAAGCTAATAAGCAACCTCTCCAACTTGCCTCAACACCTCAAATAGGCCAATAAAACTTGGGCTCAACTTGCCCTTCTTCCCGAATCTCATAATACCTTTCATTGGCTAGAATTTCAAGAGAACCTTCTCGCCGATCACGAATGATACATCATGCGCCTTTTGATCTGCGTAACTCTTCTATCTAGACTGAGCAGTATGGAGCCTTTCCTGAATCAAATTTTACCTTTTCCAAGGCATCTTTCACCAAATATGTACCATATAACTTAGCCTCACCGGGTTCAAACCACCCGATAGGAAAACAATATTGCAGGTTGTATAAGGCCTCAAATGGAGCCATCTCGATGCTGGACTGATAACTGTTGTTGTATGCAAACTCGGACAAGGGAAATAATTGATCCCACTGTCCTCCAAAGTCAATTACACATGCTCTAAGCATATCCTCCAAAATCTAAGCTATCCGTTCCGACTGTCCATCGATCTGGGGATGGAATGCTGTGCTGAGCTCCACACGGGTCTCTAATCTGCTCTCCAAAAATAATAAGTAAACTAAGAGCCTCTGTCTGATATGATGGAAGCGGGCATGCCGTGCAATTGAACTATCTCCCCAACGTAGATCTGTGCCAACCTTTCTGAAGAATAAGTAGTCATTGCGGGAATAAAGTGGGTCGACTTGGTCAACCTTTCGACAATGACCCAAGCCGCATCAAACTTCCGCAGTTTCCATGGCAACCCAACTACAAAGTCCATAGTAATGTGATCCCACTTCCACTCATGTATAGGAATCTGCTGCAAATAATCCACCTTACTCATACTTAACATGCTGATAATTCAAATACGAGCCACATACTCAACTATGTCTTTCTTCATACGCCGCCACCAATAATGCATTCTCAGGCCACAGAACATCTTCGTAGCACCTAGGTGAATAGAATACCACAAACTATGTGCCTCGTATAGAATCCTCTCCCTCAAGCCATCGACATTTGGAACATATAGGTGACCTTGGAGTCGCAAGACACCATCCTCTCCAATAAAAACCTCCTTGGCACTACCTTGTAGCACCGTCTCTATGAGAATTGACAAACCACTGTTTCGTGTCTGGAACACACCATTTGTGAGTGAATAGAAGAGGGAAATTTAGTATACCAACCACTGTACGATGGGAAATGAATAAAGAGTATTTTCCTAACACCCTATAGCCTCTCGAAAATAAATATAGACGTCTCCGTATCGATCTTCAAGACTCTATTTGCCCATAACATGTGATACCTACGTGAACCTACTGCTTTGATACCATGTTGTGACAACCCAATTTCATTTAGGTCATGATGGCGCCCAATATCTCTATCAGGCAAGCCAACCCGAAGATATTAGTGAGTTCTCATTTTATTTTGCAAAAACAATCCCAACATTTTATTACTTGAATCTAAAACAAATGATAATTAGCAACGTAAATAATAGCTATACAACCCAAAAGAAACATTTACCAATATGTGAGCCAAGACCTGGTGTCACAAATATATGGGCATCTAGTATGATTTACAAAAGTATAATTCTATCATGCTGTCTGAAATGTAATAGATAGTCAAAAACAAAGAGAGACTCCATCATGCTGCTGAACGGTATAGGAAGGGAGCATCTTATCATGGAATGTCGACCTACTATCTGGAATGCGCATCATACTGGTAGCCAGATGTACGTACCCCAGATCCTGTACAATTAAGTACAAAAGTGTAGTATGAATAGATGAACAACATGTACCTGACTAGTATCCACTCTAACTTCGAAGAAGTAGTGAGGAGGGATCGACTTGACATATACTAAGGTAAATAGCAATAATAATTAGAGATTTCCCTAAGCATGGATAACATGGCCATAATAGCAAGCTTAGAATTGATAGAGAACAATAAATCAGTTTCAGTCATGTCTTATAACAATTGCACTTCTAGGCATTTAATAGAGCAAGTCATGGATAAGATTTCACATAAATATCATGCGCACATTACGCCGAGGTCGTATGACCCGGTCCAACAGAAAGGAAACTGTGCACTGCCAGAGGGTCGAATGCACAACTTTGATAAATGACTCTACTCATAGAAGTATTAGAAATGCCTATGTTCTTGAATCCACATATGTCTTATTATTCCATTGTCCATTCATGGGTCTTAAAAAAATACATAAATTGATTTTATAATATTAATCAGAGGCATAATAATCTTATGACACTCTGAAAAATTTTATTAACGTACTTCTTATGGATTGCATTCATTTACATTAACCCATGACCAGATGGCACTATATACGTGTATATATGTGTTATATGTATATAAGATATGGAAAAAGGTTACAACATTATATATGCACCACCACCTGATCAGCTGTATATGTTGATGATTTGCTCACAGTGGCCGAAATGATATAATGGGATGCCCTCAGAAGCCTGATGATGTTATGAATCATGTACCTATGTACAACCTGACACTCATACACATATGAATGAAACTATAATTATTTCATGATTTGCAGAGTTATCCAGACTTACAAGCTGAGTCATTTACTCTATATGTCTTCCATGTCTGTTAGATATTTATTTATATGTCTTACATACTCGGTACATTATTCATACTAACGTCCCTTTTGCATAGGTATGCTGCATTTCATGCCCACATGAATATAAAGAAGCAAGATGAAAAAGGGTACGAGCCGCCCAATTAATGAAAATTAACAGTGTTTATAATTCAGGCAAAGGAATATAAGCTTTTTGAGTTATATTCAACAGTAACAGAGGTATGTACAATTTTCCGTACCTATCGCAATTATGCCCTATGGAGGATAAAACGTATATCTTAAGAAAAGGACGGAACATCAAAACCTCATCTTCCTCTCCTGGATAATGGGATTTAATTCTAAAAAGGGTTTTCAGGACCCTCCTAGATAATGGGATTTAATTTAAAATTTTTAGGACCCTCCTGGATAATGGGACGTAGCTTTAATTACTGGTCCCCAACAAATATAACTTAGATTTAAAATTGGCTTTAATTAAGAATTGTCAGAACCCTCATGAATAATTGGACTTAGTTTTAAATTTTCCGTTAAAAAACAAGATTAAGCGCAAGGTCTGTCATCGGAAAGCATGATAAGATTTGATTGTAATTTTTCAGGACCCTCCTAGATAATGTGACACAACCTTAATATTTTCTCAGATAACAAGACATAGTGGAAGTAATACCTTTAGAGGTCGTAGCCCAATTTTAGAGTTGTCCTTAGTTAAGAATTTTCAGGACCCTCCTAGATAACGGGATGCAACTTTATTGTCTTTTTAGATAATTAGATATTTAGCCTTTTAAATTGGCATTGAACTAAAGAATTGTCAAGACCCTCCTAAATAATGGAATTTAGCTCTAAATTTTTTAGAAATATTGGTAACGGGATTTAATTTTAACACTCACAGATGCGCCAACAACAAATTGGGACAGGAAAATTTCTTTTGTTTTGTTGTAATCAGGTTTAAAGACAGCAGCTTAAGGGAATACAATTCAAGTTTTTGGAAATCAGGCGCCCACCTGGAGAACAAGAGAATACATTTCAACTATTGGTAAGCAGGCGCCCACCTGGAGAACAAGGGAATAAGTTCAGTTTTTGGTACTCAGGCACCCACCTGGAGAAAAAGGGAATACAATTCAGTTTTGGTAATCAGGTGCCCACCTGGAGAACAAGAGAATACATTTCAAGTTTTGGCAATCAGGCTCCCACCTGTATAACAACGGAATATATTTCAAGTTTTGGCAATCAGGTGCCCACCTGGATAACAAGGGAATACAATTTAAGTTTTTGGCAATCAGGCGTCCACCTGGAGAACATGGGAATACAATTCATGTTTTTGGCAATCAAGCGCCCACCTGGAGAACAAGGGAATACATTTCATGTTTTTGGCAATCATGCGCCCACCTGGAGAATAAGGGAATACATTTCAAGTTTTGGTAATCATGCGTCCACCTGGAGAACAAGGGAATATAATTCAAGTTTTGGTAATCAGGCGCCGACCCGGAGAATAAGAGAATACATTTCAAGTATTGGTAATCAAGCACCCACCTAGAGAACAAGCGAATATATTTCAAATTTTGGTAATCAGGCGCCCACCTGGAGAACAAGGGAATACATTTCAAGTTTTGGTAATCAGGCGCCCACCTGGAGAACAAAGGAATACAGTTCAAGTTTTGGTAATCAGGCGCCCACCTGGAGAACAAGGTAACGTAGTTCAAGTTTTGGCAGTCAGGCGCCCACCTGGAGAACAAGGGAATATAATTCAAGATTTTGGTAATCAGACGCCCACTTTGAGAACAAGGGAATACAATTAGAGTTTTGGTAATCAGGCGCCCACTTGGAGATACATTTCAAGTTTTGGCAATCAGGTGCCCACCTGGAGAACAAGGGAATACATTTCAAGTTTTGGGTAGGCATCCACCTGGATAACAAGGGAATATAATTCAAGTTCAGCAATTAGGCATCCACCTGGAGAAAGGGAAGTATAGCAACCAGGCAAGAAAAAGTTTCACAGGAAGAAATACAAGTCAACAAGGAAACAAAGATCGAGAGCAAGTTTGAAAACATAGATAGGTTATTTTGTAATTCGTAGGTCACTGATTTGTAATTCGTAGTATAGGAGTCTGTCGCACAACATTTGGGCCAATAATCAGCCTAGGCCCAAAACCCTGAAGAAGATTTGAAAACAACACTGGTAGTTTTATACCACAATTTGGTGTAGCTTGGGATGGTTATAATCCTCATCCATTAATTAAGATGAGCCGTATCAGTGACAAATACCTACGGCCATACAAAATTTAGTTTAATCCCACTTTACAACTATAATCGAGGTGCGCCGTGCCCAAGAAAAATATAATAATTGCATGGACATCACTTAATTGATTTTGAATCCTTAGAATTCGAGATGTACCACTTAGCGAATTTTTCGTGACCCTCGAAAATTCGAAACCACTCAATTGTCTTAGGCGCGCTATTTAAATAATTTACCTTCCTAAAATCGGGTGTGCATTATGTGACCCAAATCCAAATCCCAACGGTTTTAGAATAAAAAATCCCTTTAATTTGAAGACCACGGGTGCATTTACATGACGCGATTCAAGACGTGTTTTTAACAACGTTGATTCTTCTTAAAACTAAATAAAAGCGGTTAAAGATTCAAAATGCACATAGGTTCAAAATGTATTAAAGTCAAATAATTAAGAAGAATATGACAGTTGAGTGACCGTGCTAGAACAACAGAATTCCGGAATGTTGCTTGATTGTTCCCAATGTGCTAAATGTTGCTTTTTTTAATCGTTTTGGTATTATTTGAACTATATATACTGCCGCGAAACCCCTCTTTTCTCATCTTCGGGGATGTTCTTGCTGGTCGAGACTCCCTATTCTATTAGTATTATACCTTAAAATAATGAAGAGGCTCAGACAAGTTACTAAGTCGGATGGCCTTTTGGTTCCCACTACGTAGCCCCCTCCCGACTCGAGTTGTCCATTCAGGTAAACAATTTAGAACATATACCCAGGTTTTGAACCTAGAATAACTTAACCTCATACTGGATCCCTTGTAGGAACGCTTATTTTCGTCATGCATTTGACTTAGGGGACTCAACATAGGGGTTGGGTCCGTCTAGGACAGGTGCACCCAAAATAATAGACCATCTTGATGCATCTTGCGTGCTACTTGTGCATTTATTCCGGATTTGCATGCCGACCGGCTCTTTAAAAAAGAGAAAGGAATATCCGACAAAGAAAATAACAGCGTGTGGGATGAGGAAGGAATTTACCTGTTTCAAAAACCGATACTGAAATGCTGCCAAAATTTTGAAAAGAAAAAAAGAAAAGGAGTTTATTTTCGAAAAATAGAAAAAAAACAAAGAAATGGATTTTATTTCGAAAAAAAGAAAAGAAGCTGGTTTTTAATTCTATCAGAATTTCCCGAACTATGCCGGTTTGATTCTCACAAGGCGTGAGATACGTAGGCAACTCCCATCGGACCCAATTATGTTTTTTCAAAAATAGCCTAGAAAAGAACCAAATTTTGTTTGTGTTAAATAAATAAGGTAGTTCTTATCAAAATTAGCCGAGTGACCCCAGAAGACTGCTTTTGCAAGAACAGTCGCCCTGGATTATTTTCCAAATTTTGGAAGGTAGCAGGCACAACCTTAAAACCTTCCCCAGAAGTGTTGAAAGGCAGTATTTTCAAAGCCGAGATTTTATTTTGAAATGAAAATTTGAAAAAAATATATCAACCTCGTTTTAAGTTAAATAAACCATGATTTTGGTTAATCACCCTAATAAATGTGCAGAATGAGCATGAGTCAAAAACTTCCAATAACAGTCATGAACAAAATTCCTTTGGAGCTGCGTATGTGGTGGAACGATATGGGGGAATCAGGGCAAAACAAGGTGAATGCGCATTTGGGAGGACTCATCGGGCTATTGAAAATTAATCCTAGAGGGGATATCACAAAGGCGTGGTTACATTCTGGGACCCGGTCCACAATGTATTTCATTTCCCAGACTTTGAACTCACCCCAACCCTAGAAGAAATAGCCGGATATATTGGGGGCCCCAAAATTCCTCTGAGACACCAATATTTGATTGCACCTAGGGCCGTCACTGTACACAAATTCTTGGATTCATTAAAGATAAGTAGGGGTTTCACAATCCAGATCTGTCAATCGGTTTTTGTACTCCACAGTTTATATACCGGAGGTATGGGCACATAAGAGGGTTTAACTACCAAAAAATAAAATTTGTAGCAAGGGAAACCGACTCAAATGGGAAGAACACATGTGATTCGCATTTATGGTATTCTTCTTAGGCCTCTTGATAGAGCAAAGACGGTAATACTGATATACGGATAGTAGGGTTTGTCAACACCTTGTTAACTCAGGCCAAGAGCACCCTCGCACCCATGATATTATCCGATATCTTCCGTGCCCTCACAACCTGTAAAGCCAGAAGAGATTTCTTTGAAGGATGCAGCTTGTTGTTACAGATGTGGATGATTGAACACCTGTACCATCGACCTCAATTCACGAGTTATGGATTGTCAGAAAAGAGGTGCATAGAGGAATTTTATACCAGAGTTGATGGGTTCAGATTACTAGAGGGGATCATATAATGGGTATCATATATCCGTACCATAAGTGCAAGTCAAATAGAATGGACGTTTGGGTGGCTCGCCATAGATGAAATCATATATATGCCAGCTAGCAGGCCTCATTTCCTTTTGATGGGTCTCTGGAGCATCCAACCTTATGCTCCGTACAGGGTGATGAGACAGTTAGTGAGGTGCCAAATGGTCCCTAGGGATGAAGACATTAGTCGCCATGTGGTCGAGATTGGTCCTAATGGTTAGTTTCATGAAGCAGCAGTCCGCTAGATTTGGAGCGAGTGTCAGTACTTGACAGCAAACACTTGAGTATGAGACTTGTGTAAAAACGAGGTTGCACCAGGGTACCCGATTTGGCATAAAAAGGAAGTGGAGTTCGGAACATCAGCCAAAAGACCATATCTTCAGGAATTTGCTGAGGCCTCACAAGGACAATGGAATTGGTTAGCCAAGGAAAACGAATACAAGGACACAATAGGGAAATTGAAAAAATAAGTCAATGACCTTCAATTTGAGAATGGTTTCCAAGACATGGAAGCCGAGGGAGAAAAGAAAATACTAGCCAAAGAAAATGAAACCTTGCGAGTCCAAATTTAGGAAATGAAAATAGCGGCAAAAAATCCCACCAGAAGTGCGAAGGATGAAAATCTCATAGACAATCTAAGGCGGAAAGTAGGAGAATATGGTTTTGACTTGAACAAAGCAGAGGGTAAGCTAGCCAGGGCTCGAAAATAATTGGCCAAAAATGCAGAAAACGAGCACGCATGAATGAACAATTAAAAGAAAGGTATGACAATGAGGTTGCGGGGTTGAAGAAGAGGGTCATCATGGTTGAAAACAAACTGGTTAAGCGGGCAAAAGACTTCAAGGCTGCGAGAGAGCATTGTTACACGGCAATAGCACAACTGGAAAGAGATTTGCAACATTTCAAGAACTAAATCGTGTAGCAGAACAAACTCTGGAGGCCAGGGCCTAACAGATTGGGCGATTGTTGCAAAAAAGGGTGCTATAAGAGAGAGGGTACAAATGATCGCTGATTACATCACCGTGAAGTGTAGCCTCTTTGAAGATATGATAAGATCCATGTTTTTTTCCACCGCAATGGCCTTCGTTCGTCAAGTGATGGAAGACCTCCACCACCTCTAAGGGGATTTAGCACGCAGGCATGCTGCGAGACTGAATGATGTACCACAAGCCCCAGGAGCATTAGAGGTCTTAATGTATTCATGATTTTCACTCAAGTTTGTTGGTCCATTTGTGAAGTCTGTATTTTCTTCTATTTTGAGTTTGTAGTATATTGTCAAGACAATTTTTTTCATTTTTTTGTCAAAGTCGTTTGAGTCGGAGTATGTTGATTTCTTTTCTTAAAGTTTGTTAGTAGTTGTAATCAAGTGTTTTACTTTATGAAAATTAAAAAGTCCAAAATATTTTTTGTACATATCTGCCAGAACTACGCTCGATCTGATTCATCTAGGTCATGATACATAGACAATCTCCATAGGATTTGACCATAACCAAAGTAAGGAAAAGGAATAGAAAAGAGAGAAAATCGTGAGAGAGAAACAACGGAAAAATAAGGGAGAGAATAATAAAACAAAAGAAGGTAGGAAAAACAAGTTGAGCAAAAGAAAGGGGAAGAAGAGAAAGAAAACAAGAGCGAAAGGGAAAGTGGCATAAGATAAAAGCCGGGATGACACAAACAACCAATCCATGTGAGTAATAGAAATCGGTAACTGATTAGGTGTATCCATTCCCTAATATGTGGCTACCTCTATGTTAAAGCCTAACCGCTAACGAGTTTTGGTGTTGCTATGCCATACCCAGACAGGTGGTTATTTTTGTGGCATTCTGGCAACTCACCCAGATAACACTCGGTCCTAAAGAAAGATGACTATGGCCAATCAAGAACCCGATGAAAATATCATTGATCCCTCAAAAGAGGTGGAAGATTTGGATGTCAATGCAATGAAAGAAGAGATGTAATAACTGAAGCATCAGATGGCCGAAATGTATAAGGCATGGGTAAGAGGGTAGCCACCACTAGATTGTCCTGTTAACCCGACCTTATTCCCACTATTAGACCAGTCACATGACCACCCTGCCACTAATCCACCCCCAATATTCCCCATCTACCCATAATACCATGGTACAACTTCCCAGGTATCCCCAGATCCACCACCCAAAGCTGTTCCCCATCCCGCTCCACCAGTTGCTCCCATATTTGTGGCACCGCCTACTTTCGAGCTCCACAGATCATCCAATGAACCTTTTCTCCAAGCTCACGATAATCAGTATTACCCACCAAAACCCACTTTCAAAGCCCATGAACCCTACTCTTTCGCTCCCCGTTTTGAAATCCCTGTAGAGGTTGAAAAGCCAGTCAAAACTCCTGAGCAAGAGGAGGTGACGATGAAAGTCAAAAGTCTAGAGCAATCATTTAGAGATATGCGAGGGTTGAGAGGCCAAGTGAGTGTGGCATTCAATGACCTTTGTTTGTTCCCAAATGTACAATTGCTGCTGGGCTTTAACATGCCCAAGATCAACATATGCGACGGGCATGGTGATCCGGTGGCACACCTAAGGGGTTTCTGCAGCAAGATGAGAGGGGAAGGCCGGAAGGATGAATTACTGATGGCATACTTCAGTCAAAGTTTAAGTAGTCCAACGCTGGAATGGTACACTCGACAGGATTATTCTCCGTGGTACACATGGGGCAATCTAGCACAAGCATTCGCTGTCATTTTCAGTACAATCTTGAAATTATTTCGGATCGTCTGTCTCTGACGAAACTGGAAAAGAGGCACAATGAGAGCTTCAGAGAGTATGGCTTCCGTTGGTGGGAGCAAGCAGCAAGGGTCGACCCGCCAATAAAGGAAAGCAAAAGGGTGGATTACATCTTCCAAGCTTTGGAGCCAACATAATTTGGTCACTTGGTAGCAGTGGGTAAATCACTCGATGAAGTACTAAAAATGGGGAGCATGGTAGAGTAAGGACTCAAATCTAACAAGATTATGAGTTATTCAACAATCAAAGCAACCACCAAGGCTATCTTAAGCGGGGCTGGGGGAGCAATTAGAAAGAAAAAGAAGGAAGAGGTAGCGACAATTGACTCAGGGACTTGGTTGGGGCCTCGGGGTCCATCCCATTATAGCCTGCCCCGACCTCCTCATCAGACCTGTCAACACACTCCATATAGTCCACCACAATATTACTACCAACCTTCTGATCCCCATTTTTCTGTCCATCATGCACAAACGTATAATAAACCCCGCTCATGAACAATGGCATGTTCCAACCCCACAAAATAATTATGCAGCTCCTAGAAATAACTATCCACCTCCAAGAGCCTACCAACAACCCCTGAGACCAGCTTTCCGGGCCAACCAAGCTTTAAAAAGTGAGAGAATGCAGAAGAGGAAAACTTTCACTCCATTGGGAGAATCATATACCAGCTTATTCCACAGGTTGAGACAGTTAGATATGTTGAGGCCGATTGAAGAGAAATTGCTAAATCCTTCTTCAAGAAATCTGGACTATTCTGTCAGTTTTGAGTATTGTTCTGGTGCCCCAGGGCATGACACAGAGAAATGTTGGCATCTGAAGAGTGCTATTAAAGAACTCATTGATTCACATCTAATTGATGTGCAAGCTTCGGAAACACCCAGTATTAATCAAAACCTGCTGCCTTCTCATCAAGAGACAAATATGATTGAGATAGTGCACAAAGAGGGAGAGCCCAAAAAGCCTTCGCAAACCCTCGTGATGATCCGAGCTAGTGAACAGAAGACAGTTGAGAATTTAACAAGCGAGATGTCGACAATTAAGTCGAGTGGAGGAAGCGGTGAGCCTTTCATTATAGCCAGGAGGGAATCCTCGAAAGACTGGATAGTGAAACAAGAAAACGCAAAAGTGGTTGTACCAGGGGTGGCAAGATAGCCTGTGGTTGTCGTAGAAGGTACTCGCACAGAGCCTGTCATTATCAAACCTATAATTCAATTACCAATGATCAGCAACAAGGCCATACCTTGGAATTATGACCGATTAACAGTGACTTACAAAGGGAAAGAGGTTAGAGAAGAAGTTTGCGAGACCCACAAATTGAACCGATCGGGGAGGTGCTTTGCCCCCGAGGAATTGATGAAGATCCTATATGAGGCCCACGTTCTTGATAAAATCATGGTCAATCACTAGGAGAAGATAGCCAACAAGATTTTTTAGGTGAACAGAGTCACTTTTTCTGACGATGAATTGCCCGTTGAAGGCACCGAGCATAATAGAGCACTCTATCTCACGAAGAAGTGCGAAGATTCTGTGGTTACTCTACTGTTGGTTGATAATGGTTCAAGCGTAAATATTTTCCCTCTTTCCACGTTTAACAAGTTGAAGGTGGATGATTATAGAATCCACAAGAACAACATTTATGTGTGAGGGTTTGATGGCAGGGGAAAAGATTCGGTCGGTGACATAGTGCTCGAACTGACAATTGGACTAGTTGATTTTACCATAGAATACTAAGTGCTCGATGTTGCTGTTTCCTAGAAACTGCTGTTGAGACGACCCTGGATCCATGCTGCTAGAGCAGTCCCCTCTACTTTGCATCAAATGGTAAAATTTGAATGGGATCAACAAGAAATAGTTATGCACGACGAGGACCATCTGTATGGTCACAGTGATGCTATTGTGCCACTCATCGAAGCGGATGATGTCAAGGGGCCTTGGGTATATCAGGTTCATGACACAGTGTCATTAAGAAAAGTTCCAGAAGGAAAGTGTGTTCCAACGCCAAAGCTAGCTACTGCATCAGTCATGGTGGCTGTTGAAATGCTGAAGAACGGGTTTGTTCCAGGAAAGGGTTTGGGGGCGTCACTTCAGGGTATTTTACAACCAGTATCTCTCCCCAAAAACATAGAAACCTTTTGTTTGGGGTTCAAGCCCACAATTGCAGAAATCACGAGGGCCAGAAGAATGAAGTAGAAAGCATGGGTCCTCCCCAAGCCCGTGCCGCATCTCTTTAAATCATTTGTGAAGCCCGGCACCAAGAAGCGCCCGACAACAACAAGTTCTAGTCTGTGGTTGATCCTGATAAGGAATTACTTGAAAGGTTCGAAAGGTTGTTTGAAGATGTGAATATGGTAGAAGTTAGAGAGGGCTTTAACAAGGAAGATATGCAATTTGTTGGGTCTTGTGCAAAGATTAACAATTGGGAAACTACTCCCCTCCCGACCAGGAAGAAGTTTTGGTAGTTTGCTTTGATTTTTCTTTCGATTTCTTTGGATTATTCCAGGGTTGTAATTTAAAGTCTATGTTCCATCTGTTTGGATGTGTAAATCCTGTTATCTTTCAAATTTAAATGAAATTCAATTTGCTTTTCGTCAGTACTGATAGTTCTTATTTTCTTTGCTTTTCTTTTCCTTCTTGTACAATTCATTTTATGCTGGTTTCAATGATATGACATGCATAAGGACTCTTCGGCCTAGTCTTGAAAGCCGGTCTAATTCAGAAGTAATAATTCAAGAGATAGAATATGAGGATGAACCAGAATATGACGAGGAAAGGGTGTTAGAAGATACTAGTAAAGAGTTAAACCACTTTGAGGAAAAACCCAAGCCAAACCTGAGCGATACAGAAGCAATCAATCTGGGGGACTCAGATAATATCAAAGAAACTAAAATAAGTGTCCATCTTCAGTTGCAACTTAGGGAAGAAATAATCGAAGCGCTGCTTGAATACAAAATTCTATTGCATGGTCCTATGACGATATGCTAGATTTGAGCACTGACTTGGTGGTTCACAAATTGCCCACTGGCCGGCCTGTCCTCCTGTTAAACAAAACCTGAGGAAGTTTAAAATTGTTATGAGCGTAAAGATCAAAGAGGAAGTTACCAAGCAGTTTGAGGCAAAGGTCATCCGAGTCACCAGATATCCCACTTGGTTATCCAATGTCATGCCTGTGCCAAAGAAAGATAGTAAAACCAGGGTGTGCGCCGATTATCGTGACCTCAACAAAGCGAGTCCAAAGGAAAAATTCCCATTGCCGAACATCCACATATTGGTTGATAATTGTGCAAAACATGATATTGATTCATTCGTAGATTATTAGTCCGGTTATCACCAGATTTTGATGGATGAGGAGGATGCGGAGAAAAAAACATTCATCATACCGTGGGGAACATATTGATACAGAGTCATGACCTTCGGTATGAAGAATGCTGGGGCAACCTATATGAGGGAAATGACAGCCATATTTCACGATATGATACATAAGGAGATTTAGGTCTATGTGGATGATGTAATTGTGAAATCTATGAAGCATTCAGACCATGTAAGAGATCTAAGAAAATTCTTTCAGAGGCTCCGAAAGTACAATCTCAAGCTCAATCATACGAAGTGCGCCTTTGGTGTAACATTAGGGAAGTTTCTAGGATTCATAGTCTGCCGACGAGGCATTGAGCTAGATCCATCAAATATCAAACCCATACAAGAATTGCCGCCTCCAAGGAACAAAACTGAGGTGATGAGTCTGTTGGGGAGATTGAATTACATCAATAGATTTATTGCTCAGCTTATGACAACTTGTGAGCTTATCTTTAAGCTGCTGAAAAAGGATGTTGCGGTCTAGTGGACGGAGGAATGCCAGGAGGCTTTTGATGAAATAAAAGGATACTTGTCGAACCCACCGGTATTGGTCCCACCAGAACCAGGGAGGCCTTTGATCCTGTATCTGACTGTCTTGGACAACTCATTTAGATATGTGTTGGGTCAGCACGATATCACCAAGAGGAAGGAGCAGGCCATATACTACATTAGCAAGAATTTTTCAACTTATGAGGTTAAGTATACTCATATTAAAAGGACGTGATGTGCCCTAACTTGGGTATCACAAAAGTTGGAACGCTACCTGTCATCGTATACAACTTACCTCATCTTACACCTGGACCCATTGAAGTACATCTTCTAGAAGCCTATGCCTACGGGAGGCTTGCAAAGTGGAAAATCCTGCTCATCGAGTTCAACATTGTCTATGTAACTAGGACTGCAATAAAAGCGCAAGCATTGGCTGATCAGCTGGTCAAGAATCCGGTGGACGAAGAATACGATCCTTTAAAGACATACTTCCCAGATGAAGAGGTGATCCATACTGATGAAGTGGAACAGGGGGAGAAGCCATGATGGAAATTATTCTTCGATGGGGATGCCATCATGAAAGGTGTCAGAATAGGAGCAGTACTCATTTATGAAGTGAGACACCATTACCCCATTACAGCTCAGCTCCGCTTTTATTTCACTAATAATATGGCAGAATATGAGGCATGAATTTTGTGTCTAAGGTTAGCTGCAGACATGGGCGTCCAAGACGTCTTGGTCTTGGGGGACTCGGACCTTCTGGTACACCAGATTCAAGGGGAACGGGAAACATGATATTTGAAGCTCATACCATACCAACAATGTTTGCATGATCTTTGTCAATGATTCCGGTAAGTAGAGGTCAAGCACATCCCAAGAATCCACAATGAGGTTGCTGACGCCTTGGCTAGTTTGGTGTCAATGTTACATCATCCAGATAAGGCTTATGTTGACCCGCTGCATATCCAAGTCCGTGATCAACTTGCTTACTATAATATGGTGGAAGAGGAGCTCAATGGTGAGCATGGTTTCACGACATCAAAGAATATATCAGGAGGGGTATGTACCCGGTACAAGCCACAAGTGATCAAAATAGGACAATTCATAGCTTTTCAAGCGCGTTTTTCTTCAGTGGGGGTTATTATACAAAAGAACGCTTGATCAAGGGTTGCTAAGATACATGGATGCTCGACAGGATACAACCATCATGACTGAGGTACATTTCGGGGTCTGTGGACCACACATGAGTGGATATATTTTGGCAAAGAAGATTCTCTGGGCAGGTTATTATTGGCTCACCTTAGAGCGAGACTGTATTAGTTTCGTGCGCAGATGTCATCAGTGTCAGGTGCATGGAGATTGATTCACTCCCCGCCATCTGAATTACATACAATGTCTGCACCATGGCCCTTCGTTGCTTGGGGTATGGATGTCATCGGGTCCATCGAGCCAGCAACTTCCACTGGGAATAGGTTCATCCTAGTTCCTATTGATTACTTCACCAAGTGGTCAAAGCTAAAACTTTCAAGTCGGTGACCAAGTAATCCATGGTCAACTTTATGCATTCAAATATTATTTTTCGGTTCAGAATCCCAAAGATAATCATCACTGACAATGGGGAAAATCTCAATGGTCATTTAATGAAAGAGGTTTGTCAGCATTTTAAGATTACATATCGCAATTCCACCCCATACCGCCCCTAGGCGAATCGAGCAGTCGAGGCAGCCAACAAGAACATAAAGAAGATACTTCAAAAATGGTGGAAGGGTCCAGGCAATGGCATCAGAAGCTACCCTTCGCATTGTTGGGCTCTCACACTATTGTCCACACCTCAGTAGGGGCAACTCCGTATTTGTTGGTGCATGGCACAGAAGTGGTAATATCGATAGAAATTGAAATCCCATCCCTCCGAATTGTCGCCGAGGCAGAAATTGATGATGACGAGTGGGTCAAAGCCTTCCTGGAGCAATTGAGTTTGACTGATGAGAAAAGATTAGCAGACACGGCTAGTTGTACCAACGGAGAATGGCCAGAGCATATAACAAGAAGGTGTGTCCAAGAAGGTTTGAAGTGGGTTAGTTGGTATTGAAGCGCATCCTCCCTCACCAGGCAAAGGAAAAGGGCAAGTTCGCCCCAAATTGGCAAGGGCCGTTCATCGTGTCAAGAGTGTTGTCCAACTGGGCATTATATCTAATAGATGTAGAAGGAAAGTGCGTAGAAATGGCCATCAATTCTGATGGAATTAAGAGATACTATGTATGATTTTCTTTGTTTAAATCATATTTGTTTGTACTTGGCATGTTTGGATATTGGAATGACAAAGGCATTTTGCTATGCTACCTAAACACTTTATCTTTTGTTACCCCTTTGAGCCTTATTATTTTCTTTTATATCCCTCTTTTGGAATCAGTAACCAAATCAAAAATGCAAGTGAGAGAAAGGGAAAAGAAAAGGAAAGAATGAAAAAGGAGAAGAAGAAAAAAAGAAGGAAACAAAGAAGAAAAGGAAAAGAAAAATGAAAAGAAAAAAAGGGCAACAAAACACCAAAACAACAAAAGGAAAAAGGGAAGAAACAAAAAGAAAGAGTAAGGAAAAGAAGAAAGAGAAAAGATAAAACCACAACAAAACAAAGCAATTCTTAGGACATGAACTTATTCCTTTAAAGGATACGTAGGTAGCCTCACAGTTCGGTCTCATTAAAATAAAAATCTAAAAGTCCCCAAGCAAGAAACTGGGGCAGAAGTCATTGTAAGAAATTTGATTCCGAACATTGTAATTTTGAACCCATTTGAATTGCTTTGAGCTTTTAATACCCTTTCTTTCTAACCCTATCCAAAAGCCTTCTATACGGTCCAAAGAAAGACGTTCTGATCAATCTTTAAGCAATGCCAAGTCAAGCAAGAATAGGTGATCATATCTGGGGCAATACTCTAGCCCGAGCAAGAAAGGATGGAAATGAGAGAGTCTTATTGGTGAAAACCCTCATGGGCACTGTAAGGCGACGAGAGTTGTGAGAAAATCAAAATGAGAGAGTCTTATTAATGAAGACCCTTATGGGCACTGTAAGGCAACGGGAGCTGAGAAACATAAAAAACGAGAAAGTCTTATTGGGGAAAACCCTCACGGGCACCTTAAGTCAAAGAAACGTCAAGAAATGAACAATTGGAAAAGGACTGTTGCTGGAAATCTGTTCAGAACACCGCAGGATGAGCAAGGCCAGGGTTTGGTTAAAGAAATTGGGTTAAGAAATGTCACAACAACAAAACATGACAACTGAAAGCCGATCGATATGGCCGAATAAGATGAAGTGCATGTCATGATCATTGGAACCAGCTGTTCCCCCACAGATAAGTCTCTTTTCTTCCTCCTTCTGTACTTACCTATTTCTGAATTCTTTTCTTCTAAAAACAACGCAGAGTTATTGCATTTCATTTTCTTTCGGGCCTCCATTCTTCTAAAACGTTTTCAAGGTCAATTTTATTTAAGCAAGTAGGAGAGAAATTTCAAAGCTCACTACCAGCCCCCAAATGGCAAAGCACACTGCGGCTGAAACATAACAAAGGCAGTGGAAGTTAAATAGAATGTGAGGAATCATTGAAAGTTTCGTTAGTGAAATGATTCGGTAATCTCAAGAAAGATGCAAAGATTCTAGCAAGAGGGTCGGGAATGTAACACAATGTTGGGTACAGAACACTCGTTTCATCTAAAGCCATGGGGTTCAGGGGTCAGCCGAACAAATTAGGCGGCTCATAGTCAGTTCGGGAATGTTGGCCACAACGGAGCATGACAGCAGGGAGGCCATTTTAGAAATAACGCCGCAAGCTAACCACCATATTTCAATCTGACAAGATTTTCTTTGATTGAAACAGGGACAGGATTTTCAGAATGTCTCGGGGAAGTCTTCCATTGCAAAAAGCGAGCACCTAGCAGGTATGACTGTGAACTTCAGGACCCTCCTAGAAAATGGGACTCAGTTTAAACTTCAAACAATCATGGGTAACATAGTCTGGCATAAATATTTCCCAAGTGAATACGAGAGATATGATTCACATAGGAGTCGTCAGGACCCTCCTGGATAATGGGATGTAACTTTAATTTGTGATCCCCAGCAGAGACAATCGAGTGTTAAAATTCGCATTTAATTTGAAATTCTCAGGATCCTCCCGGATAATGGGATTTAAATATAAAAAAGGGGTTTCAGGACCCTCCTGGATAATGGGATTTAATTCAAAATTTTCAGGACCCTCCTGGATAATAGTATGTAGGTTTAGTTACTGGTGCCCAGCAGATATAACTTAGATTTAAAATTGGCTTTAATTAAGAATTTTCAGGACCCTCTTAACGTTTCCCGTCGTTCAATCTCAGCCGTCGAGGATCTTTGATCCAACGGTTGAGAACTAAGAGTCCATGAGTATATTAATGTCCAAATGCACCCCCACCCCGTCTCTCATCTCCCTCACCCTTACCCTCAGAGAACCCTCTACCGCCTCTTCCATACGCCGTCACCAAAAATCGCCCCACATCGGTGAAATGTATCTGATGACCACCATTTTTGAACCAAAGCTCCGCCTTTGTCACCTCATACCCACGCTACCATTCATCTCCCTCGAATCTCACTAGAAACTGTCTAAATCCCTAAATCTTAAGGCACTGCCACTGATTCCCCCTTCGTGTCCGGCACCGTGTCCGGCGCTGTGTCCGGCGGTCCTTCCTCTAATCAACACCAAATCAACACTAATGGACCCCCTCACCTCCCTCTTTCCAAATCCTTACTGATATTTGTAGCAGTACTCTTAGGTTGAACGGTTTTTGTGGCTCGATTAAGTTAGGAAGATGCAGTCCTAATGGTTTTGTTGTGTGCGGACGGATCTTAGAGACTTCTCAATGGTTTTGGCAATGGCTTGAGTTGACTAGCTGCTATAGAGATAAGGAATATGTTATACATTAAGGTTTTCTCCTGGATGGATATTAGAAGTTAATAGAAGGTTCGTATCATTGGATATCATATGTGAAGAACATGCATTTCAGGAAAGACCCTTATGTTTTGGTTTGCGGGTGCATGGCTATTGGCATGGTGATTACTAGGTTTTTGTCATGACCGGAATTTCCCACCATCAAGATCGTGATAGAGCCAAACTCTTATGATGCTAGGAAAGCCAAGAGATAGTAAGTAACAATAATTAAATCTAAATAGATATGAAATGTAAAAATTTATAACAGTTTAAAACTATAATACACGACTACCCTAAAGATCATGTGTCAAAATCCATGAACATCTAAGAATTTCTACGAATACTGGTTTAAAGGAATATACATATGCTTTTTCAGAATGGAAGAAAATAAGAACTAAGATAGAGGGAAGATGAATCCAGGGTCTGCGAACGTCGGTAGATCTACCTTGGATCTCTTGTAGACTGAAGGCAACAACCCAAAATCTTACTTGTATGGTCTAATACTGGGATATGCACAGAAAGTGTAGAGTGCAGTATGAGTACAATCAATCCCATATACTGGTAAGTGCAGAGCCTAACCTCGGTAAAGTAGTGACGAGGCTAGGGCATGACAAACAATATACACCTATACAGCTAACTAATATACTAACAGAATAACAAGTAATAAAAGCTAAGTAGAAATTAACGGGAAGGGGAAACAAGCCATAGAAGTTCCAAAATAGAGAATCATAGTTGTAAAGGAATTTAAACAGCTAGTACACTTCAAACGATAACAACAAGTAAACACATCAATAAGAAAATGCATCACTCTTCATGCTTTTACTCTCAATCCTCGCCAAATAATCAGCAATAGAAATGTGCATGACATCACCCTTTGTGCTTTAACACTCAACCTCACCAGATAATCAATAATAGAAACGTGCACGACATCACCATTCACGCTTTATCAGTCTTCCTCACCATATCAATAATACAATTGAGCAGGGGATCAACCTTCGTCCTTTATCACTCTTCCTCACTATAAGAAACAACAAAAACAATAACAACCCGGCAAGGGCATCATAATTAAACCACTTCGTTTCATCATTTAACTTCACAACAGAAATCTTAATTTGAGCCAATACTCAACAAGAATCCAAGACTAGGAAAAAATATAATAAGACTTGTTTAACATGAGTAACAAGTAGTTTAAATAAGGATAATACGTAAAGAAAGCACCATAGGCACATGTATAAGACTCACTCGCACTCTATGACCCGACAACGACGTATAGATACTCGTTATTTCACCTATACATAGTACTCAACAACTAAACAAGTAGAAAATAAGGCAGAAACATCTAATCCCTCAAGCTAAGATTGGGCAGAACAATTACCTCGGTTCCATGACCAAACTCAAGCCTCAAATACTGCTTTTCCCTTAGTTTCCACTTTCAGTCCGCTCGTATGTATGAATAATTAACTTATTCACATCAATTAACCCAAAGAAACCAATTATAATGCATAATTATAGTTTTTCCAACATTTTCCCCAAAATGTCAACAATCCACCCCGGATCCGCTTAGTCAAAACTCAAAGTTCAGACCAAAATCGGAATACTAATTCACCCCAAGACCGGATATACAATTGGTTTTGAAATCCGACCTTAATTTGATCTCTAAATCCCAAAATTTCAAAATTACTAAATTCTACCAAAAAACACCCAATTCCCCCGTGAAAACCCTAGATTTTCTGATGAAATCTTGTAAAAAGATGAAATAGATTGAAACAAATGAGTTAGGAATCATTTACCAATGATTTGGGGAAGAACTACTCCTTGGAAAATTGCCTTTGGAAACTTAGGATTTGAAAATTTGAGAATTGAATTAAAAATCCCGTCACAAACTCGTTTTGAATAGTTGTAGGTATCGCATTTCCGATCACAAGTTCACGAATGCGAACTCGCAAATGCAGACTTTGCTTCACAAATGTAGCGGTAGGACTGACCTATTGGCATCGCAAATACGAAGAACTGTTCGCAATTGCAGCCTCTATCCTAGTCGCAATTGCGATGATGATCTTCACAAATGTAAATGTCTCCTTCCCAGCCTTCTGATTGAAATTGCGGATAATCTTTGAAAATGCCATGCTTGCATTTGCGAGCCAGACTATGAAAATGCAAAGTCTGCAGATCTGCAACATACCAGGAAATTTTTCTTTAGTCCAAAACACTTTGTGGCTATGCAAAACTCACGCGATCCCTCGGGGCTCCAAACCAAACATGCACCCAAGTCTAAAAATATCATACAGACTTGTTCGTGTGATCAAATTGCCAAAATAACATCGTAAACAATAGATTTAACATTAAAACTCATGAAATCCTAAAGAACACTTAAAATTTCTATTTTCACAATCGAACGTCTGAATCACATCAAATCAGTCCCGTTTCTCACCAAATTTGACAGATATAACTTAATTACCATACTAAAATAGTACCAGGCTATGAAACCAAAATACAAGCCCGATACCAATGAGATCAAGAATTATTCAATTTCTAAAAATCATTATATTTTCATGTAACGATTTTCTTCAAAAATTCATTTGTCGGGCTAGGGACATTGAAATTAAATTCTGGGCATACGCTCCAGTCCCATATTTTACTATGGACCCCCAGGAACTGTCAAATCACTGGTCCAGATTCGTTTACTAAAAATATTGACCAAAGTCAAATTAAATCAATTTTTAAGGCAAAATTCAATATTTTTCTCAAATTTCACATAATTTTCTTAATATGCACCCAGGCTATGCACGTAAATTGAGGAGGAAGAAAATGAGGTTTTGAAGGCCTTGGGACGCCGACTGGGTCCTTAAACACGAGATAACCTTTTGGGACATCACATTCTGAACCTCTAAAACATCCATTTGTCTTAGAAAATACATAGAAAAGTACCTGAGCTAGTGAAAAGATCGAGATATGTGCTCCGCATATTGGATTCGGGCTCCTAGATAGCTACCTTGACAAATTGATGTCTCCATTGAACACAAACTGAAGGGTAACTCGTCAATCTTAACTGATGAACCTATCGATCTAGAATAGTGACTGGCTTTTGCTCATAGGTCAAATCATTGTCCAACTGGACAGTGCTAAATTTTAACACATGGGACGGATCGTCGTGATACTTCCGAAGCATGGAAACGTGAAACACTGGATGCATAATTGATAAACTTGGCGGCAACGCAAGTCTGCAAGCTATCTCTCCCACTCGATCAAGGATCTCAAAATGTTCGATGAACCTAGGGATTAGCTTGCCCTTCTTTCCCACCCTCATCGTGCCCTTCATGGGCGACACTTGAAGCAACACTCACTCCCCAATCATTAATGCTAAATCACGAACCTTACGGTCAACATAACTCTTTTGCCTTGATTGAGGTGTACGAAACCTATCTTGAAAAATATTAACCTTATCCAAGGCATCCTATACTAAATGTGTTGCCAACAACCGAGCCTCCCCCGTCTAAAACTACCCAACTGGATATCGATACTGTCTACCATACAATGCTTCATAAGGAACCATTTAGATACTCGACCGGTAACTGTTATTGTAAGCAAACTCTGGTAATGACAAAAACTGATCCCAAGAACCGCCAAAGTCAATTACACAGGCACGAAGCATATCCTCCAAAATTTGAATAGTACGCTCGGATTATCCGTCATTCTTAGGATGAAATGTTGTGCTCAACTCGACCCGCATACCCGACTCATGATATACTGATCTCAAGAAATGCGATGTAAACGGTGTACCTTGATCATAAATGATTGACACAGGCACATAATGGAGATGAACGATCTCTCGGATATAGATATCAGTCAACATTCCATGGAATAGGAAAGTGCCATAGGAATGAAATGCGCCGACTTAGTCAGCCTATCCGCAATGACCCATAATGCATCAAACTTCCTCCGAGTCAGTGGGAGTCCATCAACAAAATCCATAGTGATACACTCCCACTTCCACTCAAGAATCTCAATCTTTTGAAGCAAACCACCAGGTCTCTGATGCTCGTACTTTACCTGCTGACAATTCAAACACTGTGCCACATATGAAACAATATCCTTATTCATCCTCCTCCACCAATAATGTTGCCGCAAGTTCTGATACATCTTTGCAGCTCGCGGATTAATAGAATACTAAGAACTATGGACATCTTGTAGAATCAACTCACGAAGTCTATCCACATTAGGCACAAAAACTCGACCCTACATCCTCAAAACTCCATCATCTCCAACTATGACTTACTTGGCATCTCCGTGTCGCACTGTGTCCCTAAGGACAAGCAAATGAGGATCATCTTACTTTCGATCTCTAATACACTCAAATAATGAAGACCGAGCAAATTTACAGGCTAGAAAACGATTGGGTTCAGAAATATCTAGCCTCACAAACTGATTGGTCAAGGCCTGAACATCTCATGCAAGCGGCCTCTCACCGAATAGAATGTACACAAGGCTTCAATACTAGCTGACTTACTACTCAAAACATCGACCACTATATAGGCCTTCCCAGGATTATACAAGATGATGATATAATAGTATTTCAATAACTCCAACCACATCCTCTGCCTCCAATTTAGCTTCTTATGCTTGAACAAATACTACAAACTCTTGTGATCTGTGAACACCTCACACGACACACCATATAAATAGTGCCTCTAAATTTTCAGCGCTTGAACAATGGCTGCTAAATCCAAATCATGAACTAGATTATTCTTCTCATGAATCTTCTACTACCGCGAAGCATATACAATAACCTTTCCATTCTGCATCAACACCGTACCGAGTCCAATACGTTATGCATAATAATATACTGTATATGGCCCTAAACCTGTGGGCAACACCAACAACGGTGCATAGTAAAAGCTGTCTTGAGCTTCTGAAAGCTTGCCTCTCACTCGTCCAACCACCTGAACAAGGAACCCTTACGGATTAACCTGGTCATCGGGGCTACTATCGATGAAACCCTTCCAAAAATCAATGGTAATAACCCGCAAAACCTAAGAAACTCAGAATCTTTGTAGGTAATGTGGGTCTAGGCTAGTCCTTGACTGCCTCAATCTTCTTAGGATCCACCTGAATACCCTATGCTGATACAACATGATCCAATAAGGTTACTGAACTATACCAAAACTCATATTTCGAAAATGTAGCATATATTGGTTGTCTCTCAAAGTTTGAAGAACAATAAAAAGATGTTGCTTGTGCTCCTCTCGGCTGTGGGAGTAGATCAAAATATCATCGATGAAAATAATCACAAAGGAATCCAGATAGGTCTTGAACACCCGGTTCATCAAATATATAGATGCTGCTAGGGTATTTATCAACCCAAATGACATCACTAGAAACTCATAATACCTGTACTGAGTGCGAAAAGTTGTCTTAGGGACATCGGATGCCCTAATCCTTAACTGATGGTAGCGAGACCTCAAATCAATCTTCAAAAATACCCTGGCACCCTGAAGCTAATCAAATAAATCATCAATCCTTCGAAATGGATACTTGTCCTTGATGGTGAATTTATTCAGCTATCGATAATCTATACACATCATCGTTGATCCATCCTTCTTCTTAACAAACAACATCGGCGCATCGTAGGGTGAGACACTAGGTCTAATAAAGCCCTTATCAAGCAAGTCTTTCAACTGTTCTTTCAATTCTTTCCACTCAGGAGGTCCATACGATATGGCAGAATAGAAATAGGTTGAGTGCTAGGATCCAAATCAATGCAAAAGTCAATATCCCAGTTTGGTGGTATCCCAAGTATGTCTGCATGAAATACTTCTAAAAACTCTTGAAAATATAGCACAGAGTCCATAGAAGGAACCTCAGCACTAGAATAAAAAACATAAGCCAAATAAGCTAAGCATCCCTTCTTGACCATACGCCAAGCCTTCATATAAGAAACCCTGCAGACAAAATGACTAGGAGTCCCTCTCCACTGCAATCAAGGAAACCCCGACAAAGATAAGATCACGGTGGCATGACAGTAAAATATAACATTATAAGGTAACAACCAATCCATCCATAAAATAACATCGAAGTCAACCATATCGAGAAGTAGGAGTTCTACACTAGTCTCAAGACCCCTAATAACAACCACATATGAACGATAGACACGGTCTCCAATAATAGAATCCCCTACTAGCATGGACATATACACGAGATCACTCAAGAAATCACGAGGCAAAACCAAATATGGAGCATAGAAGTATGTAGACGTTGGATCAAATATATTTGAAGCATCTCTACTTCAAATTGAAACCGTACCTATGATAACTGCATAATAGGACTTAGCCTCAGGCCTGGATAGAATAGCATAACATCGGGGTTGGACCCAACCACTTTGAACTACATCCCTGGGATGGCCTCCTGCTAGTTGGGCTCTACCTCTAGATGCCTGACCTCCACCTTTAGTACCTCAACATCCACCTTTAGCTACTTGACCCTTACCTCTAGCTGGTTGAGCGGGCAGTGGAAAACCCAATGATAGAACTATGGCATGGGAACCCTGATGTTGAGAACTACTCGAGGCTCGAGGGAACAATCTAGCAATATGCCTTGGATCGCCACAAGTATAATAAGACTTTGACTGCTATGACTGTTGACCCTGAAACTAAAACTAACCCTAACGACCTGAGTAACCACCCTGAATACTCTAGATGGGAGGTGTACTTATAGGAGTTGGTGGTGCATTGTAGGGTAGCTGAAAAAAATACTGCTTATGATGGCCACGACCACCTAGAGCACCATGAGAAGCCTGAAGTGTTGAATGAAACAGCCTAGGAGGATGGCCTCTACCAAACAAATCCCTGTCTCTAGACGAGGAACCACTTAACTTGCCAGAATGATAAGGCCTCTTGTACGACCCCTGACCACTTCCTTGAGTAGAACCATCTCGACTCACCTGGCCACATTGGCTGCATCCCGAAAAGAAATATCGCTCCCCGACTCCTTAGCCATCTATAATTTGATAGGCTGAGTAATTCCCTCAATAAACCTCCTCAACTTCGCTCTCGCTCTTAGTGGGAAATATAAGAAGTTCATGACGAGCCAAATAAATAAACCTAGTCTTGTACTTGGTGAGAGTCTTAGAACTCTACTAAAAATGCTTGAACCGCCTGTCGTACTTCTCTCTCTGGGTGACGGGAAGGAATTTCATGAGAAATAGCAACGAGAATTGGTCGCAAGTGAGAGCTGATGACCCAGCTGGTCTATCCAAACAATAATCTCTCCACCATTAGCGGAACCTCACACACTAAAAGCAACAAAGTTGACCCTATTGGTCCCCATTATCCCCATGTTCCATAGAACCTCGTGACAACTATCTAAATAATCTTGGGGATCCTTTGAAGATGAACCTCCATAGGTGTAGTGAAAAGCTTGGTGAACATGTCCAATGTCCACAAATCATAAAAAGACGTAGTTGTTCCATCACCGGTCTATACTACAACCCCCAGCGGAACTACCCCAACTGGCTAAGCTGCTAGAGTCTGAAAATAGGAGCTATCTACTTCGGAATGTGAGTAGCGTGAGCCTTTACTCCTCCCTCAGTCCGAGAGACGGCTGATGCTACAGGAAGTATGTCGTCCTGGATAACACTATCTATAAGGCCCACTAGATGGATCAAAGCATCCTGAATTACCGGGGTAGCTATGAACCCCTTCGGAACCTGTGTTGGGCATACTGGAACGGTCTGGGCCAGAACCTTAGCATCGAACTCTACATAAGGCTTCGCCGCTGGTGCTGTTGCTCGAGCTCTAGGCTGAGCCTTGCCCCTGCCCTTGATTTGACCTCGTCCTTGTCCTCTGCCCTACATAGGTGTTGACACTAAGGGCCCGGCTGCTGATCAGCTGATAAAGCCGTATGTGCTCTCGCCATCTGCGAAAGAACAGAGTAAAAATTCAATTAGCACCGCGAAATCAAATCGTGCGATAGAGAAGAATAGATGTGAAGTCATACCTAAACTCTGTAGCCTCTGGGGATAAGCACATACGTCTCCGTATCGATCACTCAGACTCTACACAGCTTGTTATTGAATTGTGAGACCTAGGCAACCTAGTGCTCTGATACCAACTTGTTATGACACGAATTTCTCACCGTCGGGATTGAGATGGCGCCTAACTTTAATGATGCTAGAAAGCAAACAGATACATTTACAACAAATTAATCATTAACCAAAATAGTAATTTTTTTTAAAATAAAACATTATATTCATTAATATCACAATATGTACAAGATACTTTACTAGGAGCTTTCACTTGCTCCAACTAGTTTACATAATTCTAGACTAAGTCCTTTTATGGAATCACTACTTATACTCAGTACAAGAAATTCATACAAATATAGCTAAGGAAATCTATCTATTTGCCTCAAGCCATTCTTCCAGCGTTTGATTTTCTGCCTCTGGTATGAATAAGAAGGGAAATCTCTCTACATACATGAGTCTCTTCATACTTATTCAATTCAAATCTGATTCTATTCCTTTTCCTCCAGATAAGTGAAATTGTGTTGATGAACACACAAGCTGTTATAGCATTTAGTGCCACTCTACTTTTTGCCTTAGTACATATCCATTGCAATTCAGTTTCCCAGGTACCTACTGCTCTATAATGACCCAGCCAGATGCAAAGTCTAGTCCACAACCTCCTTGTGATTGAACATTCAAAGAAGAGATGATCGAAGGTTTCTGTCTGTTGATGCTAGAATATACAATTGGCAGGAACTTGGATGCCTATCTTCATCAATCTATCTACAAAAGGAAGCCTTTTCTGTGCAGCCAATCATACAATGAATCTCTATCTCGGTTGAGCATTGGTAAGAAGTAGCAGGTTTTTCCATGGAACTTTGCTGAAATTTGGTAGCAGCGTGTGGTACAGTTTCTGAACATGGAAGTGCTCCATTGTACAGAAACTATGCAATCTGTGAAAGAGGCTGCCTTGAGTAAGTTGGTTGCCCATGACAATAGCTCTACTATCCAGTATTTTCCTCACTATCCAAGAGGCTGCCTTAGGAGTGATCATAGTTTCCAATTCTTTTTTCTTAATATAGTAGCTGTGCACCCATTTTATCCATAAGCAGTCTTTCTTGTTGGCTAAGTTCCAGAGTTGTTTGCTTATTGCAGCCCTGTTCCAGAGTGTCATGTCAATGATGTTGAGTCCACCAACAGAAATAGGTCTGCACACTTTCTCCCATGCCACTGGAGCTTTCCTGGACAGAGTAACATTACCAATCCATAAGAAGGTTCTGCATATGTTCTCCACAACTTTCAGAATTTTCTTTGGTAGGATGAAGATATGAGCCCAATAAGATTGTATGCCAAATATAACTGCTTTAATCAATTGACATCTACCTGCATAGACAGAAGTTTAGCAGACCAGCAGGTTATTTTGGCAGTAATCTTTTCAATTATAGGCATGTAGTGACAGGCAGCTAGTTTCTTGGAGTCAAGAGGAGCTCCAAGGCATCTGAAAGGGAGTTTTCCCTCAGTAAATCCCAATTCCTCCAGTATCTGCTCCTTGACAGATTGTTGTACTCCTGCTATGTAGACTGCACTCTTTGAATTGTTTACTTGTAGGCCAGAGGCTTCAGAGAATGTAGTAAATGCATCCTTTAAGATCTTCACAGAGATTAGGTCAGCTCTACAAAATAGTAGTAAATCATCAGCAAAGCAAATATGAGAACAATTTAGTTTCCTGCATTTAGGATGGAAGTTGAAATTGCCATTTCTATGCAACTGTCCTAGCACCCTGTTGAGATATTCCATAGCCAATACAAACAGATATGGAGACATAGGGTCTCCTTTTCTAATGCCTCTTTTGGCTTTAAATGGTTTAGTGAGTAGGATACAGTAGTCACACAAGCCATTATCCATTGAGTAAACTTAGCTGGGAAGCCTATGCCAAGCACGATTTGTTCAAGGAATCTCCATTCCAATGTATCATATGCCTTCCTCAGGTCCACCTTTAAGACACACCTAGGTGATATTGATTTCCTAGAATAACCTTTAAATATTTCATGACTGAGTATAATGTTATCAACAATGCTTCTTCTTTGAAGGAATGCTGACTGAGCCTGTCCAACTAGTTCCCCAAGCACAGCTTTCAGTCTTCTGGTGATTATTTTGGAGATGATTTTATACAATGTAGTGCAGCATGCTATAGGCCTGTAGTCTTTCACAGTTGCAGGTGTTTTGTCTTTAGGAACAAGGGCAATGGCAGTAATGTTTATCATTGGAGGCATTCTGCAAGTGGTGAAGAATTCCTTAGCAGCAGCAAATATGTCCTCACTTACTAAATCCCAGTTCCTAGTGAAGAATTCCACTGGGAAGCCATCTATCCTAGGGGCTTTATCTTTTGGCATCTCCATAATAGTGTCTGTGATTTCCTCCATAGTAAGCTCATGGATCAGCACTGTTTGCTGAGTTCTAGAAATGCATGGTCCTTCTTTGATGATATTACTGTTCACACAAGTTAGTTCCTCTGCATATTTTCCCATCAATGATTTGAATACTGTGATAAATTCCTGTTCCACATCGTTAGGGTCAGTGAGCTTGATTCCAGAATCAGTGTATACTGAGGTAATGTTATTCTGTGATGTTCTGATTTTCCATTGGGCATGGAAATATTTGGTGTTTGCATCACCACATTCAATCCAAACAGCTTTGGATTTCTGTCTCATAACCTGCTCCTCCACAGCACACCACTTCTCAATTTCTACCAACAATGCTTTCTCTTTATCAAACAGTAGCTGTGAATCTAAGCATTTCTGTAGTTGGTGTTGGGTAATATCCAGTTCCTCTCTGGCATGCACAATTCTTTGCTTATATGTAGCCATGTATGCATTTAGGTCCCTTAATTGCTGCTTCATAACCTTTAGTTTGCTCAAAACCTTCTGCAAAGATGATCCCATGTGATCTGTCTGCCAAACATTGTGGATGATGTGTTGGAATTGAGGCAGTTCCATAACATTAGTGAACATTGTGAAAGGCTTGGGATGTATTAGTTGATGGCCTCCAACTTTCATAAGAATTGGAGAGTGATTTGAAACTGAAGGGTTCATGAAATCAGCTTCTAAGTGACCATAATTCTGTAGCCAATGGTAGTTTCCCAGGGCCCAATTAATCTTACTATAAAATCTTGTAATTGTACCCTGCTTATTTGTCCAAGTGTAGTTCCAACCCTTTGCTCTGAGAGGAGTGAGCTGTAGATCATTAATGACATCTTTAAACCCTTTAATTTCAGCTTCAGTAACAGGGGAGCCAATTCTATCTTCAGAGCTCAGAACATTGTTGAAATCACCACTAAGTAACCAAGGGTCTTGACTGGGTATAGGAATGTTCCTCAGATAAGTCCACAACTGGTGTCTTTAATTAACATTATTCTGGGCATAGATGACACTTAAATGAATTCTAACTTTACTAATTAAATCTTCAATGAGGCATTTCATGAATTGGTCAGTCATTTGGGAGAGGGTGACCCGGATATGAGGTCTCCAGAACAGCCATATTCTCCCATTCACAGCTTTAGAGTAGTTGCATTGAATTTTCCAGCCTTTTGCAATTTTGTCTTGGATTCGTTTTGCTTTGTGTTCCTTAACTCTAGTTTCAAGACAACCCATAAAATCTACTTTGTCTACAGCAAGGAAGGTCTTCAGTTCTTGCTGTTTATGGGCTTGATTTAGCCCCCTAATATTCCAAGTCACTATGATCATAGTATCTTGGGGCTGTAATGAGATGGACCAGGATCACTCTGTTGTCCTGTTCTGCCATCATCTACTGCATCAACAATTGCTTTCCCCTTAGGGCATTTATTTACTATGCTACAAGTAGGCACACTGCTAGTTTCAGGATACCTCTGTTGAGTATCAGTGGCAAGTTGTTCCTCATTTTGAGAGGTCAATATTTGAATTGTAGTCAGTAGTTCACTTTCATTGGCATTCTCCTTAAAGGGTTCAACTACAACTGGCACCTGCTCCTGTAATTTACTTGTTGCTTGAGGCTGCTTATCCTTCCATTCTTGTTTGACTGTTTTAAGTCTCTTGTTTCCTCTGTTCCTCTGTCTTTTAGGCTTATCCACTTCCTTCTGTTCTTTATCTGCTTCAGTGTTGGTGTTATACCAACAATCAATAGAGTCGTGCCCAAACTTCAAACAATGGTTACAAAATAGAGGTTTCCAGTCATACTCAATTGATTGTATCTTTGGCCAAATGGTGTTTCAATTTCTATCTGCTCTGCAAGGGGCTGTGCAGCATCCACTTCTACAAGGATTATGGCGTAAGATATCTTCTCATAGTGAGCTGTGTACTTATCAGTATATAGGGGATTCCCAACTGCACTGGCCATCTTACTTAAAGCCTCAGTTGACCAGTATCCCACAGGAAGGCCAGGGAATCTGATCCAGACTGGAATTGTGCTTAAGATGTCATTTTGGAAGGAGAAATCTATTTCCCAAGGTCTCAACACCAGAGGTTTGTTTCTAAAAGAATAAGGACCAGATTGTATGACTTGATCTCTGTCCGCAACTGAATTGAATCGAAAAATACAGTAGCCCTCATAATGCATCAAAATTTGCGGTTTAGGAACAAAATTCCATACATGCATCACAAAATTTTCTATAGCTTTCTCGAGAGGTTTGTCACCAATAACATATCCAATTAAGGAAGTTTTCCAATAATCAATTTGAGGTTTGAGATCATCCTCACTGAGTTTAACAACCTTCTTACCTTCTCGGTTAGTAGGTGGAACAAACGTAAGTGGTTTGCCCATCTGAGCATTCCGATTTCCTTGCACAACTTCAACTACTGTTGGGGATGGAACCCTAGATTCATTGCATTCTGAGAATTGAAGTCTTCATATAGATTGACAAGTATTCTCTTCCACTTTGATCGACTGATGATGCATTGCACCTTCGTCACATACAGCTTCACTAACATCAACAATAGATTGAAATTCCTGGGGTAGAAAGTTCCCAAGTGTCAGCGGTTCAAGTTTCTTAGCAACCCCATGGTCAATGGTCACTAATTTAGGTGTATCGGCAATAGTAGTTCTCCTTCGGCGAGTCATTCTCAGGCACAATGACGAACTTTGCTATTGTGCGCCGAGAGCATTGGTGTCGGCTATCGTGCGCCTCGCATATTATCAGTGGTATATAAATATATATGCTCCTAACCAAAATAGTAATTAACAATAGCTAAATCTAAACAGATATGAAGAGCAGAAATTTATAATAGTTAAAACTCTAATACACGACTACCCCAAAGATTTGGTGTCACAATCCATGCACAACTAAAAATTTCTAAAAATAGTGGTTTAAAGGAATCCGTTTTTCAAAATGAAAGAAAACAAGACTAAGATAGAGGGAAGGGGACTCCAAGTTTTGTGAACACTGGCAGATTGACCTTGGGTATCTTGTGGACTGAAGGCAGCAACCTAAACTTTGATCAGTATGGTCCAGTATTGGGATTTGCGTAGAAAGTAAAAAGTGCAGTATTACTACAACCGACCCTATGTACAGGTAAATGTCGAGCCTAGACCTACCACTCCAATAGAGATTCATAGGTTCTTAGGTTTGGTTGCGTACTATAGAAGATTTGTGGAGGGATTTTCTACTCTTGCCTTTATATTGACTAAATTAATGCAGAAAGTAGTTAAATACCAATGGTCCGATGCTTGTGAAAAGAGTTTCCAGGAATTGAAATCAAGGTTGACAACAGCACCGATAATAACATTGCCAGAGGGTATAGAGGAGTTTGTGGTATATTGTGATGCTTCGAGAATCTGGCTTGGGTTTGTGTTAATGCATTGTCGCAAGGTAATAGCTTACGCTTCCAGGCAGCTCAAAAAATTGAAAAGAATTACCCAAATCATGAATTAGAATTGCGGCAGTGGTGTTTGCTCTAAAAATTTGGCGAAATTATCTATACGGGGTCCATGTGGATGTATTCACGGACCACAAGAGCCTCCAATATATTTGGAAGTAGAAGAAGTTGAATTTGAGACAGAGAAGATGGTTAGAGTTACTTAAGGACTACGACATTGAAATTCTCTATCACCCCAGAAAGGCTAATATTATAGCAGAGGCTCTTAGTCGGAAGTCCATAGGGAGCTTAGCTCATGTGAAGGCAAACTAGAGACTATTGGCAAGGGAGGTTCATCAGGAGGCTAACTTAGGAGTTCACTTAGCGGATTCTAGTGAAAGAGGAGTAATTATGCAACATAGAGCCGAATCGTCGCTCGTGTCAGAGGTGAAAGAAAAGCAATTCAGTGATCCATTGCTAGCACAACTAAGGGAAGGGATTCATAGTCATAAGACCATAGCTTTTTCCTTAGGCATGAATGATGGTACCGTACTGTACCAAGACCGCTTATATGTTCCAAATATCGACACTCTTCAGGAAATGACCATGGAAGAAGCTCACCCATCTAGGTATTCCGTGCACCCAGGTTCTACAAAAATGAAGCACAATCTCAAGAAAGTTTTTTTTGGAACAACAAGAAGAGGGATGTGGCGGATTTTGTGGCAAAATGTTCGAATTGTCAGAAAGTGAAGGCCGAACATGAAAGGCCCGGTGGATTGGCTCAAAGCATAGAAATCCCGATGTGGAAATGGGAAATGATTAACATGGATTTTGTAGTAGGGTTGCCACACACTTCGCACAAGTTTGACTTAATTTGGATAATCGTGGATCGACTCACAAAATCAGCGCACTTCTTGCCAGTTAAATCTATCGACACAGCAGAATAATATGCTTAGTTGTATATCAAGGAAATAGTTCGGTTACATGGCACACCGGTCTCAATCATATCAAATCGAGGGTCTCAGTTCACAACCAACTTTTGGAAGAAGTTTCAGCAAGTCTTAGGTAAATCTTAGCACATGCTTTAACCCTCAAATTGATGGGCAAGCAGAGCAGAGCATTCAGACGTTTTGAGGATATGTTGCGTACTTGTACTCTTGATTTCAAAGGTAGCTGGGATGACCATTTTCCGCTCATAGAATTTTCCTACAACAACAGCTTCCATGTTAGCATCCAAATGGCACCATTTGAGGCATTGTATGGTAGAAATGCAGGTCTCTCATTGGGTGGTTCCAGGTTGGAGAAACGGAATTGATATGGCTGGACCTTGTGCATCTGCCATGGAAAAGGTCAAAATTATTAAGGAAAGGTTGAAAACTTCTCAAAGTCGTCTAAAGTCTTGTGTAGGGTATGATTCTAGGGCTCTCTGACAAGTGGATAGGCCTAGATACAAAGGAAGCTCCGTCAAAATGTTTGGAAATTTAGGGAGCTAGCCAAATTTGGAGACTATTACCAGGTTTTAGGTTGTAAAAGGCAGAGGACTACACAAAGAACGCCTAATAACTGACCCTTGATCCTCATTCAAGGATGAATAATTTTAAGTGGGGGAGGATCTAAGGCACGTGAAAACTTGTACTCAAAACCTAGTAGCTTGTAGTAAGAAGTCACGAATATGCGTTATGAATGTGTAAAATTCTTTGCGGCGAGCTTACCTATGTACTGATCTAAGCATTTAAAAATCAAGAATCAAAGTTCTCCATAAAAGTGCTATTATGCAATCCAGAATGCGGTCGCAAATCAAGTATGCAGACCGCATTTTTACTACAAAGTGAGTCGGTGGGTTAGTTAAAATATAGGTCAAAATGTGGTCCATTATGCAATCGCATAACTGATATGCGGACTGCATAGTTATCGATAATTATCTTGGGATTTTTTAAAGGGCAGTTTTGCATTGCATTATGCGGCCGCATAGCAGGTATGCGGACCGCATTTCTATTGCAAACCAAAATAGAATGTTCAAATTTTTGGATCACTTTTGCGGTTCATTGCTGCATTTCCACTTTGTTATCGCATACATGACTTGGGGCTCAAAAAATGACTTTCAAAACTCGGTATTGGCACTTTAAATTTATGGTGATGTCTTTTGGGTTAACAAATGCCCCAGCAGCTTTCATGGATCTTAAGAATCGAGTCTCTAAGACCTTTCTAGACTCCTTTTTGATAGTGTTCATTGACGACATTCTGGTATATTCCCGAAGTAGGGAGGACCTCACTGACCATCTCAGGCCATTTTGCAGACTCTTCAGCAATATCAATTGTATGCGAAATTTTAAAAATGTGAATTTTGGCTAGAATCTGTCACCTTTGTGGGTCATGTCGTATCCAAGGAAGGAATTATGGTTGATCCTCAAAAGATAGTAGTGGTTAAGAATTGGCCTAGGCCTACAACTCCAACATAAATTCATAGACGGATTTTCTACTCTTGCCTTTCCATTGACTAAATTAACGCAGAAAGCAGTTAAATTCCAATGGTCTGAGGCTTGTGAAAAGAGTTTCCAGGAATTGAAATCAAGGTTGACAACAACACCTATATTAACACTGCCAGAGGGTACAAAGGAATTTGTGGTATATTGGCGATGCTTCGAGAATCAGGCTTGGGTGTGTGTTAATGCAACATGGCAAGGCAATAATAGCTTATGCTTCCAGGAAACTCAAAAAACATGAAAAGAATTACCCAGCTCATGACTTAGAATTGGCGGCAGTGGTATTTTTTTTTTTTGGTAATTAAAATTTTTATTAATCACCAAAAGGATGCCTTACAAAATCATAGGACAGTTTAATCTCAACTGCCTATCAAAAACTGGAACATGATGTATCTATGCTACTCTAATTTCAGCATTTATACCATGAAATGCTGAATATATGAACTAAGCCTAGGGGGAGCTCGAACATTATAGATATAGGCTATACTACTTAGGAGTTTATCACAATTACAATAGATGTTTTCAAAAATTCTGGCATTTCTTTCTAACCATACACTATACAGCATTTCTGTAATAGCCATCTTGAAGGAGAGAGCTCGGACAGATTTCCCTTTGGACTGCATAATGATCCATTGACAGAATTGTATCCAATCTTGTCCAGTAAAGTCATCAGTTCTCAGCCATTGCATTGTTTGATATCTCAACTGGGAAGCAAAGGAGCAATGCAAAAATAAGTGATCTCTAGTCTCCAATTCTTGTTGACACATAACACAGACACCTGATATGTTCAAATTCCATTGTAATAGTCTGTTTTTGGTGGGAAGTCGATCCTGCAGTAATAACCATAAGCTAAAAATAGCTTTAGGTCTAGCTGCATTTTGCATTACCAGATTCTTCCATGTAACTCTAGTTGATTCTCCAACTAGCTGCAAATATACTTTCCTTATAGTGCAGTCACTATCCTCTAACAGTTGATGCTGTTGTAGCAGTTTAACACCTTCCACAATTTTCCTTACCATCCAGCTAGCATTAGCTGGGATGTTAAGGTTCTCCAACTGATGCTGTTTGACATACACAGTGTGAATCCACTTCACCCACAGCAAATCTTTTTTATGAGCTAAGTCCCAACCTAGTTTAGCTATTGCAGCTCTATTCCACATTGAGATATTTGTTAAATTCAGACCTCTAACAGATTTAGGCATACAAACTTTCTCCCAAGCCACATATGCTTTCTTTGTGACATTCACAGACCCTGACCAAATATAGGTTCTGCATATAGTCTCCAGCAGTTTAACAACTTTTGCTGGTATGATAAACAATTGAGCCCAATAAGCTTGAACTCCAAAAATAACTGACTGAACTAACTGACATCTGCCTGCATATGACAAGTATCTTGCTGTCCAGGAAGTAATTCTTGCAGCAATCTTATCAACCAGAGGTTGCCATTGAGCAACTGATAACTTTTTGGTAGTTAAAGGGACTCCCAAATATTTGAAAGGAAGGTCCCCTTTAACATAACCAAGAAGATCAAGAATTTATTGTTGAATCTCAATTGACACCCCACCAAAATACACAGCACTTTTGTGTAAATTAGCCTTAAGACCAGTAGCAGCAAGGAATTGAGAAAAGAATAAGAACATGGAACTTACTGATTGAGGCTCCCCTTTGACAAATAATAACAAGTCATCTGCAAAACTCAAATGAGTGATTCCCAACTTCTTACAGCTTGGATGATATGTGAAGCTTTTAGTATGTTTCAATTCTGCCAAAGATCTACTAAGATATTCCATAATAATAGCAAACAGAAATGGAGATATTGGATCTCCTTGTCTCAATCCTTTGGCAGCTTGAAATGGCTTTGTTGTTTCACCATTAACCACAACAGTATAGCTAACAGTTTGAACACATACCATGATCCATCTAATAAATCTGTTAGGGAAATCCAGTTCTTCCATAATCTGATGTAAACTGCACCATTCCGCTGAATCATAGGCTTTTTGGAGATCAATCTTGATCATACATCTGGGAGAGATATGTGATCTGGGATACTGTTTTATTAGCTCATGAGCTAATATCACATTGTCTGCTACTCTTCTTCCTGGTATAAATCCAGCCTGTGAGTTGCATATAATACTACTCATAACTTTTTGGAGTCTATTAGCCAACAGCTTGGAAATAATCTTATACAAGACTGAGCAACAAGCTATAGGCCTAAACTCTTTCACTGTTTGAGGATTAGGTACTTTAGGTAGCAAAGTGAGAGTTGCACAATTAGCAGGTCTGTACATTGTGGAGGTATGAAAGAAATTTCTGACAGCTTGGATAACCTGATTACCAATGATATGCCAAGATTGTTTGAAGAACATGGCATTAAAACCATCAATCCCTGGAGCTTTATCATTTCCAATACCCTTCAAGCTGTCAATTATCTCTATAGCAGTTATATCAGCTACAAGATCCATCCTTTGTACTTGAGATAATTTTGGTCCATTCCTCATATATATCTTATTCACTGCTGGAAGTGAGTTGGCTGAAGTTCCCATTAGAGCTTGATAGAAACCCCTAATCTCCTTCTTCAAATCTGCAGGATCATTTATCTTCAAGCCTCCTTCTGTGGAGAGTTCAATAATCTTCTTATGTTGGCTCCTCTCCTTCATGACTGCTGAAAAGTATTTATTGTTGGAATCCCCTAGTTTGATCCATTTAGCTCTTGACTTTTGCTGCAAAGCTGACTCTTCAATTAATGACCATTTCTCTAGCTGCTGTACCATAGATTTTGCTCTTTGCTGAAGTGTGTCTGAATAAGAGATAGCCATTTGATGCTGCACTTCTTCCAGTTCTTTCCTGCTGCTTTCAATCTTCTGAGAAATATTCTTAAAATCTCTAACATTAAGAGATTTTAAGTGAGGTTTGAGAGACTTCAGATTATTCCATACTCCTTGAAGAGTATTCTGCTCCTTGCCATTCCAGTACTTTGAAAGAATAACATGAAATTCCTTATGCTGGATCCAAACATTAAAGAATCTGAATGGTGTTTTCCTTGTGGCTGTATCAGTTGTAAGAGTTAGTACCATAGGATTATGATCAGATATGAGAGGATGACCATATACAGTATGCACATGGTTCCACTTCATCTGCCATTCAAAATTACCAAACACTCTATCCAGTCTACTACATACTCTGTCATTACCACTTTGTTGATTAGACCATGTAAAATAATTTCCCTCCCAAGGTAGCTCAACCAGTCCTGATTGCTGAATGCAATTATTGAAATCAACAAGATCCCTTTGTTTCACTTGTTGGCAGGATTGTCTCTCTTTGCTGGATAGAATTGCATTGAAATCCCCTGCAATAATCCAAGGATCAGTAATACCAGCTGATAAGTTCAAGATAGAATTCCACAGCATCCTCCTCTGATCACAATCATTAAATCCATAAACTACTGAGAGCCAACTGATGACACCACCAGTGTTATGTTGAACTTGACAATGAATGATCTGAGCCTCCTTAAGATATCCTGTAACCACTACTTTTGTAGGATCCCACAGAATCCAAATTCTCCCATTTACTGCACCACTATAATTAGTTATCATGTTCCAGTTAGGCAATAAAAAACTAGCTATTCTACTAGCATTGTGTTGTTTAACCTTAGTCTCTACTATTCCTACCAGGTCAAACTTATTATTTGTAAAGTAATTTTGAGCTTCTTTTTGTTTAAACCTTTTATTTACACCTCTGATATTCCAAAAGACACACTTCATTGAGTTTTACTTGTTCCCCCTTCATCTAGGGGATGATCAGCCCACCTAACTGTCCCAACTTCAAATCTTTTAGACATAACAAAAGGGGATAAGGGAGGGAAATTGGTTATGTTAAAGACTGGAGAGTCTTGAACAACTTGCTTCTGTTTGTCCCCAACATCAGCTGTAGCTTTAGTGCTTGTCTCCTTAATTACCTCTTGACACTGGATGTGAGGCATCTGGTTGTTTTGGACTGTTGCAACTGGTGCTTTCACTCTCCATTCTTGTGTCACCTTACCTTTTTGTGTAGGTTGAGCAGCTTTAGTTAAACAATTGTGTCCAACCTCCAAACACTTCTCACAGTACAAAGGTTTCCACTCATAGATCACATCCTGTATGAAACTCTTTCCATTTGGATCTAGAATCTCTATTTCACTAGGTAACTTTTTTGACACATTTACCTCAATGAGCATACGAGCATAAGTGATTCTGGATTGTTTAGCAGTACACTCATCAGCAAATATAGGTTTACCGAGGACACTGGCAATTCTGCTTAAAGACTTGCTGCCCCAACAAGACATGGGTAAGTTAGGAAACTTCACCCATAGAGGAATTTCTGAAGGGAAAGCTGCCTTGAAATCAAAATCCACAGACCATTGCTTCACAATCATAGGTCTGTTGGCAATAGTATAAGGCCCTCCACACTGAATTTCCTTAGCATCTTCAATGCAACTAAATTTAACAATATAATAACCCTCATCATGATAAAACAGTTCAGGCTCAGGAACGTGTGACCAGTGAAGATTAATAAATCTCTTCATTCCATTATACCCTGGGCTATTACCTAACACAAATACAACAAGAGCACATTTCCATTTCACTTCTTCCTCCTCCACTTCTTCCTTCACCAGTTGACCAACTGGTTTGCCATTAATAAGTGTAGGGGGAATATATTCTAAGGACATACCATTTGCGGCAAGTCTGTTACTCTGGAAGAGACTAGTCCACTATTTAGGTGGATCTAACCCTTCCTTTGTAGCAGATTTTGTATCATCAGCTGGTGTTGCTTGTTGCATGCAGATCTGGACTCCATTCTCAGGCTCCATCGGACCAGTTACAGACTTAATTGGAGGCTCTGTACTCTTTACATTTGCTACTGGTATCACTGAGACTCCAGATGGTTGTGGATCTGGTGTTACTTGAAGCAATGGAACAGTGCTCGCAGCAGGATTCAATGGAACAGTAGTTCCTACTATCGGTACAGTGGTAACAGCTTTTGGTATCACCGGAACTCCAGTTAATTGTGGATCTGTTGTTGCTTGAGGCAATGGAACAGCAATCACAGCAGGATTTGATGGAACAGTAGGAGCGACCATCTGTAGAGTGGTAACAGCTTTTGGGACTACATCACTTGCATAAATTGAGACTAATTCTTTTCTTGGGCGACCTCTCCTCCTTGCCATAACAATCTCTGCTTAAATTTACTTACCTAAGCAGATGCAGTGGAGAAGAAGGTGATGAAACCGGGAAGAAGATGATGAGAAATTTAGAGAGAAGGCAGAGCTTCTCTCTCTTCCATTAGTCCTTTGGTCAATATTCGCGGCAGTGGTATTTGCTCTAAATATTTGGCGACATTATATATATGGGGTCCATGTGGATGTATTCACGTACCACAAGAGCCTCCAATATATTTTCAAGCAAAAGGAGTTGAATTTGAGATAGAGAAGATGGTTAGAGTTACTTAAGGACTATGACATTGACATTCTCTATCACCAGGGAAAGGCTAATATTGTAGCAGATGCTCTTAGTCAGAAGTCTATAGGGAGCTTAGCTCATATGAAGGTAAACTAGAGACTATTGGTGAGGGAGGTTCATCATCTGGCTAACTTGGGAGTTTGCTTGGCGGATTCTAGTGAAGGAGGAGTAATTATGCAAAATAGAGCCGAATCATCGCTCGTGTCGGAGGTGAGAGAAAAGCAATTCGGTGATCCATTGCTGGAAAAACTAAGGGAATGGATTCATAGTCATAGGACCACAGCTTTTTCCTTAGACATGAATGATGGTACCCTACTGTACCAACACCGCTTATGTGTTCCAGATATTGATGTTCTCCGGGAAAGGGTCATGGAAGAAGCTCACAGATCTAGGTATTTTGTGCACCCGAGTTCCAGAAAAACGTATCACGATCTCAAGGAAGTTTATTTGTGGAACAACATGAAGAGGGATGTGGCGGATGTTACTGAAAAATGTAATAATTGTCAACAAGTGAAGGCCGAACATCAAAGGCCCAATGGATCGGCTCAAAGCATAGAAATTCCGATGTGGAAACAGGAAATGACTAACATGGATTTTGTGGTAGTGTTGTCGTGCACTTGGTGCAAGTTTGAATCAATTACGGTAATCGTGGATAGACTCACGAAATTAGCGCACTTCTTGCAAATTAAATCTACCAACACATCAGAATAGTATACTCAGTTGTATATCAAGGAAATAGTCCGGTTATATGGCACACCGGTCTCAATCATATCAAATCAAGGGGCTCAGTTTACAACCAACTTTTGGAAGATGTTCCACCAAGGTTTGGGTACGCAAGTAAATCTTAGAAAAACTTTTCACCCTCTAACGGATGGGCAAGAAGAGAGGATCATTCAGACGCTTGAGGATATGTTGTGTGCTTGTACTGTTGATTTCAAAGGTATCTGGGATGACCATTTGCCACTAATAGAATTTACCTACAACAATAGCTCCCACGTTAGCATACAGATGGCACCATTTGGGGCATTGTATGGTAGATGATGCAGGTCTCTCATCGGGCGGTTAGATGTTGCAGAAGCAAAATTGATAGGGCTAGACCTCATGCATCAGGTTATGGAAAAGGTCTAGATATTAAGGAAAGGTTGAAAACTGCACAAAGTTGTCAAAACTCTTACTCGGGTGTTCGTATGAGGGATTTGGAGTTAAAGGAAGAGGATTGGGTATTTTTTATGGTCTCCCCAGTGAAGAGTATCATGTAGTTTAGGAAAAAGGGAAAGTTGAGTCCGAGGTATGTTAGACTATACAGAATTATTCAAAGGATTGGTCAGGTGGCATACAAACTCGATCTACCACCCGAAATGTCATTGGTACACCTGGTATTTCATGTGTCTATGTTGAGAAAGGTAGTGGGAGACCCGTCCTCTATGGTACCAATTGAGACTATTGAAGTCAATAAAGAACTATCATATGAAGAAGTTCTAGTTTCCATTCTTGATAAACATGTTCAAAATTTGCAAAATAAGGACTTTGCATTCATGAAAGTGTTATGGCGGAATCAACAAGTTGAGGAAGCCACTTGGGAAGCCGAGGATGAAATGAAACATAACCCGCATTTGGTTGAACAGTCATATAATAGCTTTAATGCATTTTCATTCCTACAAACTCTTATCTTTTGATTTAATCAATGAAAAACCATCCCATTTTTGTTATATATGTTGCTGATATGGCCATGGTTGATGTTGTACAGTACGAGTCATGTTATGTTAGGAACCATGTATATGTTGTTAGGGTATGATTCTAGGGCTCTCTGACAGGTGGATATGCCTAGATACAAAGGAAACTCTGGCAACATTTTTGGAAATTTAGGGAGCTAGCCAAATTTGGAGACTATTACCAGGTTTTAGGTTGTAAAAGGCAAAAGATTGCACAAAGAACTCCTAATAACTGACCCTTGATCCTCATTCGAGGACGAATGATTTTTATTGGGGGAGGATGTAAGGCCCCATGGAAACTTGTACTTAAAACCTAGTAGCTCATAGTGCCAAGTCACGAATTGTGTTAGGAATGCGTAAAACTATTTGCAGCTTGCAAGCTCACCACAGTTCCGACCCTTTATACTAATCTAAGCATTTAAAAATCAAGAATCAAAGTTTTCCATAAAAGTGCTATTATGCGGTCAAGAATGCGGTCGTAAATCAAGTATGCAGACTGTATTTCTACCGCAAAGTGAATTAGTAGGTTAGTTAAAATTGAGGTCAACATGCGGTCCATTATGAGATCGCATAACTGATATGCAGACTACATAGTCGTCACATGATTATCGTGAGATTTTGTAAAGGGTAGTTCTGCGGTGCATTGTGCGGACGCATAATAGGTATGCGGACCACATTTCTACCGCAAACCCAAACAGAATGTTCAGAGTTTTGTAGCACTTTTGTGGTCCATTCTGCGGGTCGCATTTGTTAGAAACTACGCTTTACGCTAGAGGGGGGGTGAATAGCGTATTAATAGAATTTAGCGTTTTCTTGCGGAATTTAAAGTTTGCAGGAAGTAAAAATAAACTTACACAAAGATGTATACTGGTTGGCCACCAACGTGGTTAGTCCAGTCCCCGAGAGACTCTCTCGAGATTTTTCACTATCTTGTTAAGCTTACGGGTGCTCAACAAACCGTTACACACTTGAGGACACAAGCCTCAAACAGTTGCTCGGAGATCGCAATCTCAAAGACTTCACCCAAGGAAACGCAAGTTCCTTGAAACAAGAGAATCGCAATTCTCTTACAAGTATATCAAATACTTGGACACTCACTTAACTAAAGTACTCCTTATTGAGTAGATATGAGTAAAAGAATATATTCAAGATCACAACAACTTTAAGCAATAATATGGCTCTCAAAAGCTTTATGAAATGAGTAGAAAATGAAGAACAATTGAATGAAAGCTTATAGAAAAGTAATGATCAGTTTGTGTATGTTGTTGTTGTTAAAACACTGAAATGAAGCTGTATTTATAGTTGAAAAAGTTGGTTCAACCGTTGTCTAATTGCCAATTAAGAGTTGCTGAAATTACTCAGTGATAATCGATTATTAAGACCAAACAATCGATTATCTGCCAGTCAGTTTAAAAATCAATCCCAGATTTAACGCTTCACAATCGATTATACATAATCTATAATCGATTACTGGCAATATTCAAAATCAGATAATCGATTACACTAAGTTCATAATCGATTACTTTAGCAACGTTCTAAAAATCATTTCCGGATTTTAAGCAAAACATCGATTATATAAAATCTATAATCGATTACTTCAGCAACGTTCTAAAAATCATTTCCAGATTTTAAGCAAAACATCGATTATATAAAATCTATAATCGATTACTTCAGCAACGTTCTAAAAATCATTTCCAGATTTTAAGCAAAACATCGATTATATAAAATCTATAATCGATTACCTTATGGTATTTGAAAATCATTTGACAACGGACAGCTTCAACAATCGATTGTCCTTTGCAACAATCGATTACTTGTTATTTTCTGAAAATCATGAAACTTACTGTCTCAGTGATAATCGATTATCTAAAGACATAATCGATTACTTAATTAAATTTAAAATCACTGGAAGACACTGTCTCAACATAATCGATCACCATTAGTTCATAATCGATTATTTTGAGTATTGAAAAACTTTACCTCAACAACAATCGATTGTCATTTTTCACAATCGATTATCATGCAGATTTGGAAAAACCTGATGTTCACTGTCTTACTCACAATCGATTACCATTGATTCATAATCGATTGTCATGCAGTCTTGGCTCAGAAACAATCGATTATCATAAGTACATAATCGATTATTTTAGCCCAGATTTTTGAGGCATGTTTAGAAAACATTTTGTCTAATGTAAATATGCATGATTTAAAATCTTTTTGACACAGAATTAAATATGCATGATTTTGGAAAATAGTTTTATGAGAGAGGCCATACTATGAGTCAAGTTATAGGATCGAGATTACAATTTAGAACAACTCAATAACAATTAAAAGCTATATCTTGAACTTCAATCTTATTCGCAACCATTGTGCGCTTGTACTTGAATTCCGTCATATATCAATTTTTGCTTCGTTTGTCATTCATCAAAACCTACAAAAGAGTACACGTTTAGTATATTGCATTGAGAACGTGTTTCTAACAATTTCCCCCTTTTTGATAATGGCAAACATTAAGCGGGATATGCAATTTAGGCAAAAGATATTGACAATTCAAGACAAGTAACAATTATGCAATTCCCCCTCAATTTAAGAGTTCCCCCTCAATTTTAGCTTATAAGCAATCAATGAATTAAGAGGTGGTGCATACCCGATATCCCGTTTTCTTCCCCCGTTTGCCATTAGCAAAAAATAATAGTAAGGAAAGATGCAAAAAAGATGAAATAAACAAGGTTTATTTATTGGAAAAGAAAAGTTAGAGGGTAGTCGATTATTGATACGGGATAATCGATTTTTATAGGGACATTGCTGCAGATTCGCGGTTTGCTTAAGAATTGCTCTTAGCTCTAGGGTGATACCTGCAAAAAAAAAGTTGGACGCCTCCGACGCTCAAGTTAGAAATCATGTAGGAAAGAAAATGCAATGCATGACTTAGATCAAAGTGGAGTCAAGGATCCCGAGTTCACTGCGAATTCGGAAGAAGGACTCTTTCTCTAAAGGCTTGGTAAAGATGTCTGCCAATTGGCTTTTGGTTTCAACAAATTCAATTTCGACATCGCCTTTGAGTACATGATCTCTAATAAAATGATGTCTAATTTCGATGTGTTTTGTTCGCGAATGAAGAACGGGGTTCTTCGTCAAGCATATGGCGCTAGTGTTATCACATCTAAGAGGAATGTGATCAAGACTTAGGCCATAGTCCAAGAGTTGTTGTTTCATCCATAGGATTTGAGCACAGCAACTCCCCGCGGCTACATATTCAGCCTCGGTGGTAGACAACGCAACACTTACTTGTTTCTTACTAAACCAAGAGACAAGAGAGCTACCGAGCAAATGGCAAGTGCCACTTGTGCTCTTGCGGTCCAATTTGCATCCAGCAAAATCGGAATCGGAATATCCAATAAGTTGGCATGAAGAGCCTTTGGGGTACCATAGACCCACATTTGTAGTACCAATGAGATACCTTAATATCCGTTTCACCGCAGTAAGGTGAGACTCCTTCGGACATGACTGATAGCGAGCACATAAGCACACGCTAAACATGATGTCCGGACGACTAGCGGTAAGATAAAGAAGAGAGCCAATCATACCTCGATACTTTTTAGTGTCGACTTCCTTACCTTTTTCATCTTTGTCTAGATGATCGGATGTGCTCATGGGAGTAGCCATTTCTTTTGCATTGTTCATCTCAAAGCGTTTTAGTAGTTCTTTGAATAATTTGGCTTGGCATATGAATGTACCTTCTTTCATTTGTTTCACTTGTAACCCCAAAAAGAATGTTAACTCGCCCATCATAGACATTTCAAATTCGCTAGTCATTAGATCGGAAAATTCCTTGCATAAAACATTGTTAGTAGCACCAAATATAATATCGTCTACATATATTTGAACTAATAAAATATCATTGTTTTTATGCTTGACAAAGAGGGTTGTGTCAACTTTTCCCCTAATGAAATCATTTTCCAAAAGAAATTTACTCAACCTTTCATACCAAGCTCGAGGAGCTTGTTTTAAACCATAAAGAGCCTTTTTGAGTTTGAAAACATGATCGGGATATTTAAAATCTTCAAAGCCGGGGGGTTGTTTGACATAAACTTCTTCTTCAATAAAACCATTTAGTAAAGCACTTTTCACATCCATTTGATATAGAATAAAATTCATTGAAGAGGCGAAAGCAAGTAATAGACGAATAGCTTCTAATCTAGCTACGGGAGCATAGGTTTCCTCATAATCAATACCTTCTTCTTGACTATAGCCTTTTGCCACAAGCCTAGCTTTGTTTCTAGTGATTATACCATTTTCATCTAGTTTATTGCGAAAAACCCATTTCGTACCAATTATAGAATGACCTTCGGGTCTTGGCACCAAATCCCAAACGTTATTGCGTTCGAATTGGTTAAGCTCCTCTTGCATTGCCAAGGTCCAAAATTCATCCCCAATTGCTTCGGAGATGGTTTTAGGTTCAATTTGAGAAACAAAAGCAGTAAGTTCTAAAGTGTTTTTGAGGGAGTTTCGGGTACTTACCTTTTCTCCAACATCGCCGATTACCTGTTCGAGAGGATGATCCTTGATCGTTCTCCACTCGTTAGGCGTATTTATTCATTGTGGCGCTTCTTCCGTTGGTTGTTCCCCAATTTCATTTTTGTTTTCCTTTGAAGGTTCTTCTTGGATTTTATCTTTCAAGCTATCGAAGATACCTGCAAGATCAAAACCGGATTCCTTTCTCGCCAAGCGAGTATTATCTTCGGAAAACACAACATGAGGGGATTCCTCCACAATTTGGGTTCTTTTGTTAAAGATCCTATATGCTTTGCTACGTGAGGAATAACCAATGAAAATACCTTCATCCGATTTAGCATCAAACTTACCCAATTGGTCCTTGCCATTATTATGAACAAAACATTTACAACCAAAAACACGTAAATGAGAAATGTTGGGTTTTCTACCCTTATAAAGTTCATATGGGGTTTTCATGAGTATCCGCCGAATTGCTACTCTATTTAAAACATAGCAAGCGGTACTCACGGCGTCCGCCCAAAAGTATTTGGGAATCTTAGCTTCGTCGAGCATGGTTCTAGCCATCTCTTCGAGACACCTATTTTTCCTTTCCACCACCCCATTTTGTTGTGGTGTCCGTGGAGCAGAAAAGGTGTGTTCGATTCCGAGTTCGTCACAAAAATCCGCAAAGAGATTGTGATCAAACTCTCCCCCATGATCACTTCTAATCGAAGTGACGGTCGATTCCTTTTTGTTTTGAACACGCTTAAGGAAATACTTGAAATTTTGAAAAGCATCACTTTTATTTGCAAGAAATAGAGTCCAAGTAAATCTAGAGAAGTCATCAACAATTACAAAAACATATTTATTTTTACCAAGACTTTCAATACGAGAGGGACCAAATAAATCCATGTGAAGTAATTGCAAAGGTCTAGACGTTGAAACAATATTCTTGGATTTAAAAGATGCTTTGGTTTGCTTCCCTTTTTGACAAGAATCGCAAATAGAATCATTTTCAAACTTTAAACTGGGAAGACCAACTACTAAGTTTTGAGAAAGAAGCTTGTTCAAAAGATGCATGTTCATGTGTGCTACTCTACGATGCCATAGCCAAGAGTTATCCTCTTTGCTTACTAAACAATCAACATATTCGGGTGAGGAGTTTGCAAGATCAACCATATAGATATTATCAATTCTAAAACCACGAAGTATGATCTTGAAATCACTACGTCTAAATACAAGACATTCATCTGAATCAAATAGAGCAAGATTTCCCTTGTCACATAATTGGCTTATGCTCAAGAGATTATGCTTCAAACCTTTTACAAGTAGTATATGCTTAATAGAGGAGTTTTCGTCCTTACCGACCGAACCAATGCCGATGATTTTTCCTTTATTGTTATCACCAAATATGACACTTCCTCCTTCTTTGTGCTCTAGTTGAAGGAATTTGGATTCATCTCCCGTCATGTGTTTGGAGCATCCACTATCAAGGTACCATAGTACACTTGATCCCTTCAAGCACACCTACAAAACAAATTAATGTTCTTTAGGTACCCATGCCATCTTGGGTCCTTGAGGGTTAGGCATGTTATAATGATGCAATTGATTTATATGTCTATGACGAGTAAAGCAAGCGGGAGCAATATGACCAATACGTCTACAATAATGACAAGTCACGTTGGGATTATGCATTTTTCTAGGTACATAGTAACTAGATGAATGAAGGTTGCTTACTCTACTTTGAACACCATTGTTTCTCCTATTATGAGCTCTAGGAGGTTCACAAGTTTGTCTAAAATATGCATCATTTCTATTTCTAGGTGGAGGGTCATTTCTTGGTCTTCTAAATTGTTCAAGGTTTGGCCTAAAATATGCATCATTTCTAGGTCTTCTAGCATTTTCACTATTTGGTCTAACATGCAAGTTATTTCTAGGATTTCTACTTCTAGGATAAGCATTTTGGTTATTAGTCCTAGGTTGAGCTCTAGGTTGTTGTGGTTTAGCACCAACCTTTTCTTCATTCTTGAATCCTATTCCATGTTTAGTTGATTTTAGATTAACAAGCACATCATTCAAGTTTTTATGCGAAGAATTAAACTTATCTAATGTGCCTTTAAGTCTAGCTACTTCATTCTTAAGAAGCACACAAGAAGAACAGTTTCTAGTAGAACCTTCAGGTTTATCAGCACTTCTTTTTCCATAAAACTTGTTTTCCTCTTTTAGCTTCTCATTTTCGAAAACCAGTTTTTCTAATTCTTTTTCTTTTAATGAAAGCTGTGTTTGAAAATCTTTTTCTTTTAGAAAAGCGCTTTCTTTAACACTTTTGACAGTTTTTGAAGCTTTGATAAATTCAGCATATAGTTCATCAAAAGCATTTCTCATTTCATCAAGAGTAAAGAAATTTTGAGAAGAGATTTGACTTACCTCGTCTTTGCCGTCTTCTTGAGCCATGAGACATAAATTTGCTGCTTCATCGTCTTCTTCTTCGCTTGCTTCATCTTCGGAATCTCCTCCCCAAGAGATGTATGCATGTTGCTTTTTGAAGGGTTTCTTCTCCTTTTTGATGTTAGGGCAATTTGATTTTATGTGCCCGGTTTCTCCGCATTCATAGCATTTTAGTTGATCGCCTTGCTTTTTGTTCTTGCGTTCATACTCTTTGCGCATGAATTTTTGAAACCTTTTGATAACGAGTCCAAACTCGTTGTCACCTTCCTCATCAATTTGTGGTTGGCTAGCCTTTAGAGCAATCTTTTGCCTTCTTTGATCATCAACAAACGGGTTAAGTATAGTTGATTCATAGGTTTTGAGATTACCTCTTAATGCGTCAATTGTGACATTTGTGATGCCAATGGATTCTTGGATTGCATCGGCCTTTGATCGCCATGCCGGAGTGAGACTTCTGAGGATCTTCCGGACAAGTTCTCTATCCGTAAACGTCTTTTTGAGGGCGTGTAGATCATTCACGATGATTGACAATCGCTCAAACATTTCGTCTACTTTCTCTCCTTCCTTCATGTGGAATAGTTCATAAGAGTGAGTTAAGAAATCAATTTTAGCTTCTCGTACCTGGTCGGTTCCTTCGTATGTCACTTCAAGCTTATCCCACATTTCTTTTGCTATTTTGCAACATGATATCTTCCTGTAGTCGTTAGCATTAACAGCACAATATAATAAATTTATAGCTTTGGCATTATTTTGAACCTTACGAATATCCTCCGCGGTATATTCCTCTTCGGTCTTTGGAACCCATTCGTCTTCCACCTTCTTGGTTGGTATTTGGTTTCCATTGGTGAATACTTTCCACAAATGAAAGCTATTTGATTGCACAAAGATTTGCATCCTCTCCTTCCAGTATGAGTAGTTTGTGCCGTTGAATAGAGGAGGTCGTGTAGAGCATTGTCCTTCTTCAATTCCTGCAAAAGAGTCAAGAGTAGAAGCCATGGATGGTTCTCTCAAACGGTTAAGTTTTCAGAGAGTTGGGCTCTGATACCAATTGTTAGAAACTACGCTTTACGCTAGAGGGGGGGTGAATAGCGTATTAATAGAATTTAGCGTTTTCTTGCGGAATTTAAACTTTGCAGGAAGTAAAAATAAACTTACACAAAGATGTATACTGGTTGGCCACCAACGTGGTTAGTCCAGTCCCCGAGAGACTCTCTCGAGATTTTTCACTATCTTGTTAAGCTTACGGGTGCTCAACAAACCGTTACACACTTGAGGACACAAGCCTCAAACAGTTGCTCGGAGATCGCAATCTCAAAGACTTCACCCAAGGAAACGCAAGTTCCTTGAAACAAGAGAATCGCAATTCTCTTACAAGTATATCAAATACTTGGACACTCACTTAACTAAAGTACTCCTTATTGAGTAGATATGAGTAAAAGAATATATTCAAGATCACAACAACTTTAAGCAATAATATGGCTCTCAAAAGCTTTATGAAATGAGTAGAAAATGAAGAACAATTGAATGAAAGCTTATAGCAAAGTAATGATTAGTTTGTGTATGTTGTTGTTGTTAAAACACTGAAATGAAGCTGTATTTATAGTTGAAGAAGTTGGTTCAACCGTTGTCTAATTGCCAATTAAGAGTTGCTGAAATTACTCAGTGATAATCGATTATTAAGACCAAACAATCGATTATCTGCCAGTCAGTTTAAAAATCAATCCCAGATTTAACGCTTCACAATCGATTATACATAATCTATAATCGATTACTGGCAATATTCAAAATCAGATAATCGATTACACTAAGTTCATAATCGATTACTTTAGCAACGTTCTAAAAATCATTTCCGGATTTTAAGCAAAACATCGATTATATAAAATCTATAATCGATTACTTCAGCAACGTTCTAAAAATCATTTCCAGATTTTAAGCAAAACATCGATTATATAAAATCTATAATCGATTACTTCAGCAACGTTCTAAAAATCATTTCCAGATTTTAAGCAAAACATCGATTATATAAAATCTAATTACCTTATGGTATTTGAAAATCATTTGACAACGGACAGCTTCAACAATCGATTGTCCTTTGCAACAATCGATTACTTGTTATTTTCTGAAAATCATGAAACTTACTGTCTCAGTGATAATCGATTATCTAAAGACATAATCGATTACTTAATTAAATTTAAAATCACTGGAAGACACTGTCTCAACATAATCGATCACCATTAGTTCATAATTGATTATTTTGAGTATTGAAAAACTTTACCTCAACAACAATCGATTGTCATTTGTTCACAATCGATTATCATGCAGATTTGGAAAAACCTGATGTTCACTGTCTTACTCACAATCGATTACCATTGATTCATAATCGATTGTCATGCAGTCTTGGCTCAGAAACAATCGATTATCATAAGTACATAATCGATTATTTTAGCCCAGATTTTTGAGGCATGTTTAGAAAACATTTTGTCTAATGTAAATATGCATGATTTAAAATCTTTTTGACACAGAATTAAATATGCATGATTTTGGAAAATAGTTTTATGAGAGAGGCCATACTATGAGTCAAGTTATAGGATCGAGATTACAATTTAGAACAACTCAATAACAATTAAAAGCTATATCTTGAACTTCAATCTTATTCGCAACCATTGTGCGCTTGTACTTGAATTCCGTCATATATCAATTTTTGCTTCGTTTGTCATTCATCAAAACCTACAAAAGAGTACACGTTTAGTATATTGCATTGAGAACGTGTTTCTAACAGCATTTCCACTTTGCGATTGCAAATGCAATCGCATACCTGACACGGGGCTCCAATTTTCTAATTTTTATACCTGACCCCCAATCAATATATTCCGTGTTATGCCTAATCTTGAGCATATTATCTGATTCTTTGAGAGAGGGGGGGGGGTTTAGAGAGGGAAAATGTCTCCTATCAACAATTTTCCATAAAATCTTGCTTAAACATTGAAGAAAATCAAGTGAAGACACCAGAATGTTCAGTCCCAAAAGGTATGATTCATCACCTCAACTCCTATTTCTATACTTAGCTATAAAGGGGTCAGTAGTGAAGTAACTTATGAGTACAAGAATGAAATTCTTGCATGCATATCACACCATAGGATATTGGAAGGTAGAAAACTAAAAAGAAGGCAATTGGGGGGTATAAAATGATAGAAATTCCTCCAAAAAAGGGCCTAAGATCACAATGCACCTTTAATGTTTGATGAAATGCTTGAAACGAGCTAGAATTTCAATCTTGTCTCTAATTCTCGGTTCAATTTTTAATTTTTACACAATACATCGAAGTGATAAGAGTTCCGAAATTTTTTAAAGAGTAAGGAAAGCTATATTAAGGTATGTATGGCTAAAACCCCCTTCTATTAGAAATTGAGCTCCTTTGGTGTTTACGCAATGTGGTAAGGCTAGAACTTATTGATGTACCAATTGCTATTTCATATGAACTGGTTTGTAATTATATCTCTATGAAGGATGTGCTTCAACATGTTTAATAACAATCCTTGTCATTCAAAGCTTCGTGAAAGATTCAAAATATGTGTTGACATGCTTGGGCTATAAGCCAAGAATAAAAATATAAGATTGATATGCTAGCTATGTGAAATCTTACTCCTGCTTGCAACTTGAATTGTTTTCGTATGTGCCCAATACTCACAAATTGCATGGTGGATATTGAGAACAGAAAAGATGTGACGATTAAGGTCCTAAGTGCTATTGAATAAATATGACATATGTAAAATAAAGATTCAAGTGAGATGATTGATGAAAAAGGAACAATACCTAAGTAGGGTGGCCTAGCCGATCGGGCCATAATTGGAAACCATGCCGCACACATGGTTGTAATATGCTAATGTTGAATTTCGAAAAGAGATATGAAAAGGTAATTGAGATACATGCCTCAAGTGAGATGACCTAGCCGATCGGGTCGTGATCAGACTCCGCTCAAGGTAGTGGTTGTATTGAGGATAGTGATGAATATATGAAAGAAATGGCCCAAACTAAGTTGTGGAAATTATGTGAAAGATTACCTGATTCATTTATTTGATGATGTGGTGTTCGGTTTAAACCATGATTAGTTCTTGTGATTTCCTTGTTGTAGCTTGATTGTTCTTTCTAGTAAAATGGTGTTTGTTATACATACTAGTACTCTTCCATGATACTAACGTTCCTTTTACTGGGAAAGCTACATTTTTAAATGAATGTATGTAGCTCCGTAGCGGATAGTGCCAATCTCACATAGCAGGTTATCTCTTTCTCAAGGTCTTGGTGAGCCCCCTCCTCCTACAAGGGGTTGTATGGTATATCTTTTGTTATTGTGGATTTCTATTTGATGTATAGCCAGGGCCTTGTTGCCGGCATTGTTGTACTCACCTTTTGTATCGTTAGCGGCTCCATAGACATGTGTGTGGGTCATGTATGGGTGTTGTTAGGGCTTCTAATATATGTTGTAATAATAAACTCGTGCTCTATGAATTGTAATTTTATGGAAATTCCGGAAACTAACATCATCTATGGTTTAAGCTTGTAACATGGAACGAACTATCAATGTTGAATATACTGCCTTCCCTTACCTAAATAAAAAGGGAGCATGGTTATCTTAATAACAGAGGGTGGGGTAGAACGTGTGTGATAAGGCTTCATTTGGGTTCACTCGATCGAGCACCGGTCGCGCCTCCCGAGGCTGGGGCGTGAAAACATAGAAAGTATTATGAAATTCCACTTCTTTCATTCCTTGTTATGCGACATTAATTCATCTTGAAGCATATATCTTATGTTCCTTTACATCCAATCATGTATGATATTGTCGTCTCAGTGTCCGCTATGCGCAAGTGGTTTGTGATACTATAGATAGGATGCGAGAAAGCTAAGGAAGCTCAGATATTGTCTCAATGTGTCGTCCAGACTAAAGATGCAGTGGTATTGAAGTACTATTTAGTTGTTTCCCATAGGGTGCAGTGGGTCTCGGCATCTGGTTGACAAGTACGATCTTAGAAAGGTTTAATTGGTTCACTAGTCATTGTGATCATTGTAGGGTCAAGAGGCAGATGTTGATTGAGGATAGTTGGTGGTATTGGAGACTATGTGGTTTGTATGAGGCTTCTACTCAGTGAAAGGCATATATTTTCATTCAAGGCACTGAAGAAAAGGAGTTTGACAATCATGATAACGGACACCTGCTTAGGGGATGAATTAGAAAACCTTGTGATTGGTGTTGTACCAGCTGTGAAGGTTAGTTTACAGATCATTAGATATTGTTTTCTTTGGCTTCGTTCCAAGTGGGGAGTCCACTAGTGACATTTAGATTGCAGAGTCAGGTGTTACCTTAGTGTTTGCCTAAAAAGTGTATAAAGATGGTGTTGGAAAGTTCCTAAAACTTTTATATGACTAAGATCTAAAATCTTGCATGGGATAATGTTGGGGCCTACGGTGTTTTTGCATCATTAGAGTATTTTCACTTCAGTATCAAAAGGGGGTTAAGGAAATAGCTTTAGATTCACAAAAGTTGTATTTAGCGTGGGCATCTCGGTCAGGGAATCATGGGGTGCTTTACGGGAAATATAGTGGTTTATGAGTTGCTGGGCTACGTCGCTTGTTCTTAGATTTTCTGCATTGAGTTTTGGTTGGGGTAGTTGTATATTGATAGGGAGAAGTGTTAACCCAGAGGAAAGACTAGGAGTAATCGAAGAAATGGGTCAGCTCTGTGGTGTTTGGTCAGCATAACAATGGAAGTGATTGGTCTTTTTTGAATGAGAATTCCCTACCGATATTTGTGACAGTACTCTTGGGTTGGACGGTTTGTGTGGTTTGATTTATTTGGGAAGATGTGGTCCTAATGGATTAGTTGCGTGCGGATGGATCTCAGAGAGTTCTTGATGGTTTTGGCAACAACTTGAGTCGGCTTGCTTCTATGGGCATAAGGAATATGTTGTTCATTATGGTTTTCTCTTGGTTGGATATCTGAAGTTTGTAGAAGGTTGGTATCATTGGATATCATATGTGAATAACGTACATATTAGGAAAGACCCTTGAGTTTTTGTTTGCGAGTGCGTGGCTAGTGGCATGGTGATTATTGGGTTTTTACGCTTTTCAGGTTTAGGTTTTCTTATGCGACTGGAAAATATATATGGGTGCTAGTGATGATGGGGTATGAGTGATGTATCCGCTATTCGATTATGGTAGTTGAGTTCGATAATAGAAATTTTGGTATTCCTAACGTATTAGTGCTAGATGTCTCCATATGCGAGCTATTTCTTGTTTGCGGGTTATGAAGGCATATTGAGAATGGCATAACTAATAGCATACATTATTGATAGGTTGCTATGGACTTTTGAGAGGATATTTACCTTTTGGGAATGAGCAGGATTTGGGTTTGGGGTTATTTGAAAGCTCAACGAGAATATGTATTTCATATCAGGTCAAGTTTGGGAATGCTCTCTTATGAGATTTTTATCATGGTTATTACCAGGCAGAATGGATATTATTTGTTCCCCTGGCCTATGTTATGTGCTACTATCTTATGTCGTGAAAGGCTGTGAGGATGTATGATTATTTTCCACATATATTGTAATTCCGTTTAAGCCCTATGGCGATGTGGGCAAAATAGCACTCGTAATATTGATTAGCTCATTGCACCTTAGTTTTTTCTTCCATGTTTTATTAATTCTGTTCAGTTTTCTCACAGTTATACATGTGCACTCTACTGTGTTTGATATCAGTATTCATGTGATTAGTGAACCCGAGCAGTTTGGCTTGATGAGTATCTGGGAGTGGGCTGCACGCTGCAATGAATTTTATATGGGATACATTTAAAGCCTCGAGTAGGTCTGTGTTTTATTATGGGACTTGTTGGTATGTTCATACAGGGTATCAACGGACTCGGGTGAGTTTCTATAGGTTTGGGCTGTATTGCGCTTGTTTTTCTTATGTTTCAATGTCGTTTCTTCAAGCATAAATGGTACCACATTAAACAAATGTGCTCCAATTTTTGTTTTAATTGAAGCATTAGATCGGTACCGTAATTAAGGAACCATAGCAAAACGAATCATCAAATTTGGACAATATATACGAATTTTATGGTCATTTTACTAAGAATTGGCCTGCTAGATTTTTTAGATTAATTAGGAAACTGCCACTATTTTCGTATTTAAAAATGTGTACTATTTCCAAATATTAAAACCAACATATCTCCTTCATTATAAGGTCAAATGGGGTGATTCAAAAGCCTAACTTGAGTTTATAAGGAATCTATTGGAGCCATTCATATTTTGTGTTGGGGATCTCAGATTTGGACAATTTATGAAGGTGAACTTCATTATATGGATTGGGGTAAGTGTTATATTCTCGATTTTGATTATATTTCATAAATCCAATTTCGTTTTAGGCTTTTGATTGATGATTTAAAATTTTATAAAGTAAATTTTTGAGTTTACAATTTTGATTCAGAGTCGGATTTGAGTGAAACTAGTATAGTTGGACTCACAATTGAATGGGTGTTTGGGTTTTGTAAATTTTGCTGGGTTCCACGGTGCGGGCCCAGGGAGTTGACTGTTGTTGACTTTTTGCAACTTGTATAAGGATCTTAGCTTTGTTAATTGAAATTATTTTCTCTAGCATTATTTGATGTATTTAAGTCGTTTTTGACTAGATTGGGCCGAGCGATGGTGAATTGGTAAAGAAAAGGCTAAATTGAGTACTGAGTTGGCCGAATTAAGGTACGTGTCTTGTCTAACTTTGTATGGGGGAACCATTCCTTAGTAATTTAATCAATTGTGTTATCTTGTTATATGAAAGCCATGTACGCAAGGTCACACGTGGGTACACAGCCTATATGTGGTATTGACCAGTTTAGATTGTCTAGTCTTTTTCCATTCTTTTGATTAACATGTGGTATATCATTGTTAGACTACTTTTACATGCTCTATATGATGTTTTTAGCACATATTTACCTCTTACTCATTATTTGGCCCATATATGCCTTGGTTGAAGTCATTGCCTTCCTTATCGTCTTGTTACCTCTTAATTGTTGAGTTCTTCTATGACTATGTACATATATGCTACATGCCAAAAGGTTGTGATTGCTTGCTTAGTTATCACGTGCCTTCCATGTCTTTTTATTTTGTAAAGGTTGTTGTATTCCTTTGATTTCACATGTTTCCCTTATTTTCGTGTACTCATACCCTTGATTATATTTGTTATGGTAAATTTAGTTAGTGAATTATTGTTGTTGATTTAAATTATTATATGGGGAATCGGGTCGCATGCCGCAATCGGTGAAATAAGGGAGGGTATTCATATTGTGATATTGTTATTGTACGGTGGGATCAGGTAAATAACGGTGGATTGTTATGGTGAAATAAGGGTGAATTATGATATTGATATTATATGGTGGGATCTAGTTGTGCGCCGCAACATATTATGTTTATTTTTATGATATTGATATCGTACAGTGTGATTAGGTTACACACCGCAACAAGTGAAATAAGGGTCAATTTATATTGTGGAAAAATGGTGACTTAAGATATTGATATTATATGGTGGGATCGGTTGCGCGCTGTAACATATCTTGCATTTTGGTATCCTCTATTTTCTTGTATTGGATTTAATTCCTTCGCATGAGAGTCTGATAATTTGTATTTTTTGTTTTCACAATGTTTTGAGGATCGAGTTATAGTCATTGACTTATTGCCTTGCCGTCATTTCCTGAGCTCTTTTTCTGATACTATTATTCTGGTTAATTTATTTTCAAAGTGAATTTACTATGTTGAGTCATTACCTCATGTCCTGCTTAGTTGTTAGTAATATAGTGATTTAAAACAAATAAAATAATATCATGCTAGGTTGTGTGACTTCTAGGTTAAACTCATCATATATTTTAGTATTTACTATTTCTAATAGTTGTTGAAGTTTACTTATATTAATTTGTCAACTTAATATCCTTAACCGGTATGAGGTTTTTATTCACTTAAAAGGAATCTTTATTATGTCTTAATTTAATAAACCATATGTTGAAGTCAATAGCTTATTAGATGTTGTATTTTATTTGGAAGTGTTATTCTTCTTCACTCAATGATTTCTAAGATAAACCCATCATTCTCACAGATTTCCCACGTGGTCTAGAAACTGTAATACTTTACGATATATAAGTAAAAATCTCATGGGCACCTTAATTAGCATGTGACACGGACACTATGTATTGAGTCTTACATAGATTTTGCCGTGCAAAGTGAGTTGAAAATATATGGGTACAAGGTTACATGTGTGTTAAAGGTTTACAAGTTATGATTATCATATGAGATTACGAGGATTGGGATTGTTAGAATTGTGTATTAGAACGATCCAATTGGTTGAGTAAACATCTCTTTCCCTACTTGAACGCATTTATGCTTCATCGGGACCCCAACTATGTTGTTGTTTAATTACTTGGTTAATTCTCGTTTTCATTCATGTTTTCCTCTTATCATTACCATTGTTTGCAATTTGACATCCTTCTGCTATTGGTATTACTCTGATAGTCCTCTTTTGTTTGATTTAAGTCATATCCTGCAGGTTATACAATCGGTAGTGTCTTGGCCTGGCCTCGTAGTACTCTACTAAGGTTAGGCTTGATACACACGAGGTACCATAGTGATGTACTTATACTACACTTTTGTACATCTTTTTGTGCAGAACTAGGCATTTCAGATCGAGTTGGTTCTGATACTTATGCTTGGTGAGACTTGTAACGACCTGATCGGTTGTTTTGCATTTTAACGTGTTATTTAGTGGTTTGAAGACATGAGCAACTTTACTTCAGATATTATGACTTGCACGTATGGTTAGATTTAAATTTCAAGAAGTTGGGAGTTGATTTGGAAAGAAAATTCTCAATTCAGAAGCTTTAAGTTGAAAAAATTGACTAAGATCTGATTTTTGAGTTAATAGCCACGGAATTAGGATTTGAAAGTTCCAATAGGTTTGTATGGTTATTTCGAACTTAGGTGTATGCCAAGATTAGGTGTTGAATGACCCGGTCCGAAAGTAGATTCGGAGGTCCGTAGGTCATTTGGGGATACTTTGGCAAATGTTAGAAATTTGAAGGTTTTTGAGAAGTTTTACCGGAATTTTTGATATTTGGTTCAAATTCCAATTTCGAAAGTTGGAGTAGGTCTGTAATGTTAAATGTTCCTTATGTACAAAATTTCAAGTCAATCAGACGTGATTTAATAGGTTTCGACATCAGATGTATAAGTTTGATGTTCTAAAGTTCATTAAGCTTGAATTGGGGAGTGATTCATGATTTTGATGTTGTTTGATGTAATTTAAGGCTTCGATCAGGCATGTGTTATGATAAAGGACTGGTTTGTGTGATTGGACGAGGCCCCCGGGGCCTCGGGTGTGTTTCGAGGTGGTTTTGGATCAGTTTAGTTTGTTTTGCAGTAGCTGATGCTGGTGTCTGGTGTTGTTCTTCGCGTTTGCGAGGATCCTCTCGCGTCTGCAAAGAAGGATTTGGCTTCATCTACTTTGTTCTTCGTGTTTTCTAAGAAATACATGCATTCTCGAAGAAGGAAATCTCTCTTGCACAAGTCTAACTTCGGAGGCTAATTTCTCGCAATCTATAAGGAATTCGGAGATGATAAAAAAATGTAAGTGGTAGCCCTTTTGTTTCTAGTTTTCAGAAAAGTAAACCATTTAGCATTTGTATTTGTGTACATATGAAGAAGAAATTTGTGTTGTACAGGGCTGATTTTGGAGGCTAATATCTCCAATATATAAGGATTAGGGAGATGACCAAAACATGAAAGTTGTAGATCTTGTTGTCTAGTTTCTAAAAAGTTAAAATATTTGTGATTTGGAGATTTGTACAAAAGGTTATGAGTATTATACTAGAGGCTATCTGAGAAGAGATTGGAAATGGCTTTCGACAATTTTGTTTATCGCGAACGCAATAGGAGGCCCGCGAACGCGAAGAAGTGTTTTCTTACAGTGTGTAAGTTTTCAAAATGGGTTTGGCTCATTTTATCTCATTTCTACCATGGGAGAATACCTAGGAGCTATTTTGGAGCTCCATCTTCATCATTGATGATATGTTATAATTACGTAATTTAGTCGCTTATTACACTCAAATTTAGTGCACTTTAGTTGAGTTTGCGCTTTAATTGCTAGTATTTTTCACTAACGGTGTGTTTTATGCCTTGCAGGAGTGATTCTGAGCTAAATAGATGTTATGGAATGAATTCAAGTGATTTAAAGCTTTTAAGTCTGAGTAAAAGCCCAAGGAATTAAGCCGGGATCGTATTCGAGGATCAATGGTTGATAGAGCAACAAAACAAAAAATCGAGTAGGCATATTATGCACTATCTAGTAAAATGCACATAATGTTTCGCTCAGAACTCCATTTTATGCTTCATAATATATGGTTGTAAAGATAATTCAAAGGGCTATAACTTTCATAGATTACGTTTTTCAAAATTCCAAATGGAACAAGGTGAAAAACGTGGTCGATAACGTAACCGCGGACCTAAGGTATAATTGTTTAGGCCCGACCCTACTTGGTATATATACATGGAACAATGATATTTGAAGGGGTTGGACACACTTTTAACATAATTTAGACCTAAGGAGTCTAAGGATACCAGGGATTTGAACTAAGCAGTAAAGAACACAAGGGGAGTAAGGCGGAGAATTCTTCTACGAATTTTTTCACTTCCTTCTTTCTATTTTAATTATTGGTCATGAATTCTAGTATTGTGTTTTTGCATACTATTATGAATAGCTAATTCACTTCTAGGGTTTTGATCGAACATTTTGTAGGATAAATTCTTGTTATGTCTTTGTAAAGACCCGAAGAAATATTTTTCCTGCTTAAAATAATGTCGAATAGGTCCATGTGTTGTTATAACAATAGAAAAGTACCCAGAATTTTTAAAAATAAATTTTTCAGAAATTGGACGTTGTGCGACATACTATGAGATCACATATTGAGTATGTGGACTGCATAAAGGTAGCATACATGGGCAGACCATTGCCCAATTGGAGGACAACTATGCGGCCCAGAATGCGATCGCATTCTTGTTATGCGGATTGCATAGTTATCGCATTTTTTGCCATTGACTTTGGTGAGGGAGGTTATGCGACGCACTATGCGATCAAATAACATGTATGCGGATTGCATAATGGTCACATACATGCACAATGTGTTTTGATTTTATCCCTTTTTTTTGGGGCCAATCTGTGATCGGTCTGCGGACTGCATGTCAGGATTGCGATCGTATTCATAACCACATTTAGTGTCAGGGCTCCTATTTTTCAAATTTTTCAATACGATCCCTTCTTGAATAAAACATCCCAACCCTTCATTTTAACATATTTTCTAAACAAAATTAGGGAGAGGGAAGATAGGATTCTTAATAGAGAAAGTCCCATCTCTATCAATTTGATTTTCAATGTCACCTAGGCCGGGAGATTTCGAGTAATTATCTTCTTCTTCGTTTTTGCATGTAAAATCCCCAACCCTTTTTCACCGGTTTTCATAATTCAACAAAAAGGGGGTTCTCATGAACAGATTCTTGAAAATATAAGTAAAAACACACATGCATGTTCTTTAATACCTAAAATCTAGTAAAAGGAATTGAGTAGTAGTAAAGATCTGCAAAAAGGAGGGGTTGATAATCTAAGTGAGTTCGGGTTGTATTTGTAAATTCAATTCTAAGATATATGTAATAACTTGTGAACTAGATTAACGGTACTAGGAAGTTGGTGAATTGAGAGTAGGAGTTAAAAAGGGAATTCGACTCCATATACATGGCTAACGTTAACCTTTGTAAAGTCAGCTTGTTTGGTGTACGACTAATTGGTATGTGTTACTTATGTGGAGTATTTGTGAATTATTGTGATTAATATGCCTCGAACAGTGTTGGTTAAACGTCCCGATATGATGGTGTAAATAAATGGCAACAAACCAAGTGTGTGTGTGCGAAGGTGTTTATGTGGCAAGGGCTGTGTAATAAATGATGGAAAGAAGTCACAATTGATGCAATTGAAATAACTATGGTAGTATCATGTATGGCTGGACGTTGACAATGTCATTGTGACTCAAAATTGTATACGGACTATTGTATATGATGGAAATGGTACTGATGTTAATGAAAACTCTTTGTGAATTGTTATTGTTTTTGTGAAATGATATTCTGTATAGCCTGAAGCCATGTGATTGACTGTGAGCTATTGTTGTTATGTGAAATGTGATTGTCCGGTGGGATCGGGTTGCGCGCCGCAACAGGAAGTTATAAGGTGGGCTGTGGTGATAAGGGTGGCCGAGGTAATAAGGGTGGAAAAGTGATCATAATCATTATTGAAATGAAAATATATGAAATTCTTGAGTAGGAAATGATGTTGAAAGGGGAAAAGGAGAGATTGTGAAACTTGTTGGCTTTGTTTTTTCCTTTCATGTGCATTTGATTGTTGATTATATTACTATTTTTTATCTGTGTATTAATTGATTTTACTTAGGGTAAAGTTTGCATACCTGTACAATTCAAATGTACTGATGTCCCTTTTGCTGGGGGCGCTACATTCTTGATATGATTGTAGGTGGTTCGATAGCAAATACTCCAGTCCACCGACAGTAGCACCTCCTCCACTTTCTGTCACCTGTATTGGCGAGCCTCCTTTCCTCTCGGGGCCCTGCGTGGCTCATGCCGCTTTTCTTCCGAGAGTCTTATTTTTTTATTTGTGTAAGGTATAGCCAAAGTATTGTTGCCGACAAGTGTTTAAAAAATATTTTGTATCCCTATAGGCTCCGTAAATAAGAGACGTAGGTTATGTATCTATGTATCTGGGCAGTGTAACTTGTAGATCACGTAAAGCAAGCATGTACGTTATCTATAACTCGTAAAAATGAGTTCAATTATAAATGACTATTTCACTTGAATGATGAGTATTGAAATCACGAGGTAACACGTGGGATAGGAAAGGCACCCAGGTCCGGCTGATTGGGGCTACCCGGTCGAGCTCCGGTCATGTCCCTCGGTTTTAGAGCATGACAAACTTGGTATCAGAGCCTAAGGTTTTAAAAGGGTTTTAGGATATCTCAGAGTTGTGTCTAGTAGAGTCCTTCTTATCGGTGTGTTGTCGACCACATCTATAATTTGAATGCTACATGGACATTTAGGAATGTTACCCTTCTTCAACACTCTAGATTGTGCAATAAAGCTTGACTATAAGATTGTTCTCTAACTCGTGCATTGAGATTCAAGGTTAGTTTAAATGCGCTTTTGTCTATTACAAGTAATGTTGTCATATGTCATGACCAATGGGGAAAGACTTGGATATTAAGAAGATGGCACATGTATCTTGTTGAAAAACTGGTATGGACATATAGTGTAAGTATATAGTACCGTGAGTATAATGTATTTTAGAAAAGTCAAAAATTATTACCCACCCAAAGAGGCATTGATTTGATAAATGAGACGTGAGCTCGAATAGTACATGTGGATAGTGCAAGAAGCATGTGTATGGTCTTAAGGTGTAAAAGAAAATTATTATATAAGCATATGATATATGGGGGGAGGGGGGGGGGTGACAAAGAGATTAATGATGAGAGTGTAAGTCTCACACATGAGGTAAGCAGTTATGAAAGGAGACTCAATTGAACCCAAGATGGGAATACCCTTACACTACGAACTTTATAAGGATCCAGCAATGTACGAAGTTGTATTACACTCCTAAAGGATTTTGACTTGAGGAATTAGAATCCCAGGCCTGTGTGGTTGAATAAAATTAGAGAACTTATGAGGTTAGTACCAGGGTGACTTAAATCTCCTTAATAGTTGAACATATATACGAGGGATAGAGGCATGAGACATATGTCCCTAAATTTGCTAAATTCATGTCTTGTATCAAAATCTGAACATTCATCCCAAGTGGGGGAGGAAGGGTCATCGTGAAGCCACTTAAATACAATAAAGCAATAGTGAGACCTTGTAGCTATGATATTTGAACATGTTGTTTAAGACATATAGTCTAAAAAAAAGGTAATGGGTAACATGACTCGATGGAAAAATATGATAATGATAGACAATTAGTACCCCGAGGAGGTGGAAAGTTAGGGAAGGTAAATTATTCACACATGTCTATGCGAATGATAGGGTCTACGATCCTAGGAAGTAAGAGTAATGTTTGTGAAGGGATTTTATACTTGTTAGAAGGTCAAGAACAATGGAGCCTAAGGAAGTACTATAGGTCAAATGTGAAAGATTGCGAGTTTTTAGAATGGGTTAATTATAGATTTGTGATTTAACCAAAGTTCCAAGGCGTTAATAAAGGCGGGATGAGTGGGGTAAATAAATGTGACGTAGCAATAACACAAGAGGGTATTTTGGCTCGATGGAGTGCCTCTAAAGAATTATAAAAACAAAGAAGTGTTAAATGATATACGTATAAACACTATTACCCACGGATATCCTAACAAGAGTTAAGAGGTAAGCGAGATGAAATATTACATGAAGATGAGCGCATGTCTATTCACTAGCTGGGAAGAATGACGCTAGAATAAATGGGAGACAACCTATAGATTGAGTTGGTCATGGTTATCATAAAATATCTGACATGAGAATGGTGCACTCGCTTAGAGCATAGGTGTTAATCAAAGTTATAAAGGACCAACTATAATGCAACCGACTTGGGTGGAACTTAATACCAACTAAAGTATCTAAGGATAGTTCATGTCTACATACAATGGAAAGTGAAATGGTGGTGAAGTTGTGTTATGATAAACTGATTAAACTAGGCATAATGATATTACAAGTTCACGGGAGATAGACAAATGTGTAGAACAATAAGGCTATAATTATGCACTATGCGCAAAATGGAATGGGAATGAATTCAAATAGAAAGAAAAGATGGTACTAGCATATTGTCCAAGCCAAAGGTGATCAAAAGGTGAAAGACAACACAATCTACCCAAAGGGAAAATGAAAGTTTCGAAATAGATTGAAAAAGGATGAACAATTGTTATAGCCCAGACATGTTAAACATGGTAACTCTTAAGTCGCAATATCAGGGAACTCTATTGGTAGCTACAATACGAGGAAAAAAGGTGATTTATTCATCGGGGATGGAATCAGGTGGACCAAGTGTTGCACTTAAGAGTAAAACCAAAAGTCGTTGTTGAAGAATTAGGGAGTATTTAATGTTTTGGAGAATGCCCCTCTCAGGCCAGTGACTCTTCCTAAATTACATACATATAAAGGGTGTTGATATGTGTTTTGGGCGGTGTTTAAAAGTGAAGAAGGATCGTGAGAATATTCACCACGGAAGTAGTGCGGTTTCTTAAATTCTATCAGGCACATGTGAAGAGAAGAGGTTGGCAAAGAAAAGTGGGAGCACAATGTTACCTTACATTTGATGCAAATGTCGTGTAGGTTGGTGTTATCAGGGTTTGTCTGCAAGTTAGCAGGTGTTATTAATTTGTGACAGAGGTCATATGAGAAAACTCATTCAGCAATGTCTTTTGTTGAGAATTTGGAAGAGTTAGTTGCAAGTATTCACAGGAAATTGTAACCATATCAGGGAAATTATAGTAGAACTCAATTCGTATGAGTTCTTATGTAAGAGAAATATGATAAAGATGTTCCACTAATGATACAATGTGTTAAAGTGACAGTTTATGCTGCTAGGCAACTCAAGAATCATGGAACGAACTATGCAACGCATGACTTAGATCTTACGGCAGTGGTGTTTGAACTAAAAATTTGGCGACATTATTTGTATGGGGTCCATGTGGATATAGTCAAGGACCACAAGAGCCTTCAATATATTTTTTTAAAAATTAAAGGAGTTGAATCTGAGGCAGAGAAGATGGCTCGAGTTACTCGAGGACTAGGATATCAATATTCTCTATCACCCAGGAAAGGGAAAGGTTGGGCGGGTACTCTTATCCGAAAGTCTATGGGTGGTTTGGCTCATTCGGGAGCGGATCAGAGGCCTTTGGCTTGAGAGGTTTATCAATTGGCCAGTCTGGGGGTTTGTATTTTGACCTCGGATGAGGGGAATGCTATGGTGCATAATGGAGAAGAATCGTCACTTATAGGGGAAGTCAAGGAAAAGTAGTTTATTGATCTAGCATTGGCACAGATGAAGGAGGCAGTTTTGAATAACAAAACTTCGACATTTTTAGTCGGCAGTGATGATGGTGTATTGTGATGTTAAGAAAAGCTATATGTTCCGGATGTAGGTAATATTCAGGAGAGGGTAATGGTGGAGGCTCATAATTCCAGGTATTCTGTGCACCCAGGTTCTACGAAAAATGTATCGTGATCTCAAGAAAATTTATTGGTGAGACGATAATGGGGTGTGGCGGACTTTGCATCTAAATGTCCGAATTGTCAGCAAGTAAAAACTGAGCATCAGCGGCCTGGTGGGTTAACTCAGCTTATGGGAATACCTATGTGGAAATGGGAGATAATCAACATGGACTTTGTTGTAGGGTCACCTCGCACTCAGCGCAAGTTTGACTCAATTTGGCTAATTTTGTGGAACTACTCACAAAATCAGCTCACTTCATGCCAGTCAAGTCCACCGATACTGCAGAACAATATGCTCGACTTTATATCAAGGAAATAGTAAGACTTCATGGCACTCCACTTTCTATTATCTCAGATTGAGGGGCCCAGTTCACAACTAATTTTTGGAAGAAGTTTCTGCAGGGTTTGGGTACTCAGGTTAATCTCAACACGGCTTTCTATCCACAGAATGATGGTCAAGCAGAATAGACTATTCAGACGCTTGAAGATATGTTGCGAGCTTGTGTCTTGGATTTCAAAGGTAATTGGGATGATCACTTTCCACTTATAGAATTTGCTTACAATAACAACTTTCATGCTAGTATTCAGATGGCCTCATTTGAGGCATTGTACGGAAGGAGGTGTAGGTCTCCAATTGGATTGTTGGAAATGGGTAAAGCAGAATTGATAGGTCCAGATCTCTTGCACCAGGCTATGGAAAAGGTTAAAGTCATTCAGGAGAGGATGAAAACTACTTAGATTCACCAGAAATTCTATGTGGACATACGTAGAAGAGAATTGGTATTCCAAGCAGATGATTGGGTGTTCTTGAGGGCATCTCCAATGAAGGGAGTCATGCAATTTGGAAGAAAGGGAAGTTGAGTCCTAGATATGTCACGCCGTATCAGGTCGCTCAAAGGGTAGGGTAAGTGGCTTATAGGCTGGCATTGCCCCCTAAAATGTCATTAGTGCACCCGATGTTCCATGTGTCTATGTTAAAGAAAGTGATTGAAGATCCATCCACCATCATACCAGTTGAGACTATCGAGGTTAATGAAGAGTTATCGTATGAAGAAGTTCCAGTTTCTATTCTTGATAGGCAAGTCCGTAAATTGAGAAACAAGGAAATTGTTTTAGTTAAAGTATCATGGCAAAGTCAATGAGTCGAGGAAGCCACGTGGGAAGCAGAAAAATAAATGAAAGAAAAATATCACCACATGTTTGAACAAGTCTAGTAGTGATCGTGAGAACTATTATCTCCAAGAAAACTGATATTCTATTCAATTTGGTGCAAAGACACCCCATTTTCCCCTAAATGCTTTACTATTATAACTCCTTAAATTGTGCAAGAATTGTATGTGTTGTGATTTTTTTGAGTCATGTGCAACCCCTTTTGGTAAATAAAAGTTTTGTAAAAGCTTATGTGGTAAGTGAACGACTAATGGTAGTGTAGATTAGTAATGATTAATTGAAATGCATGGGTGTATTGAAGTGGTTGAACTGTATGGAACTCATGGAAGCGACCAAATTATGTGCAAAAATGTAATAAGTAGTTGAATATGTGCAAAACATTTGACAAGTGATTGAATATGTGCAAGTGTTGAGGCAATGAATTGTATACCAGTTGTAGGGATAATAGGAATTGTGTAATGGTGCTTGGAAATATGTTTTGAGGGCTCTCTGACATGTAGATAAGTCTAATTATAAATGAGACTCTCACAAAATTTTCTAAAAATATGGGAGTTAGTGAAAAATTTTGGATTCTGCATATCATATTTTCAAAACAAACTAATTTCCAAAATCCTCATTCAAGGACGAATGATTTTAAGTGGGGTAAGATGTAAAGACCTGAAAAAAAATAATTTCTTGCTTAAAATAATGTCGTAGGTCCCTGTGTTGTAATTACTGTAGAAAGGTACCCCGTTTTGAAAAATAATATTTTCCAGAAATAGGACGTTATGAGACGTACTATGCGATCACATAATGAGTATGCAAACCAAATAATGGTTGCATACCTGGGCAAGGCCATTCTCCAATTGGAGGATAACCATGCGGCCCAGAATGGGATCGCATTCTGGTTATGCAGACCGCATAGTTATCACATTTTTTGCCATTGACTTTGGTGAGGGAGATTATGCGACGCACTATGTGATCACATAACGTGTATGCGGACCACATAATGGTCGCTTACTTGCACAATAGTTTTGATTTTAGCCCACTTTCGAGGGCCAATATGCGACCGGTCTGCGAACCGCATGTCAGGAATGCGATCACATTCCTGACTGTATTCTGTATCGGGGATCCTATTTTTCTAATTTTTCAACCTGACCCCTTCAATAAAAAACCCGAACCCTTCATTTTACATATTTTTGAACAAAATTAGAGAGAGGAAGAGGGGGTGCTTGAGAGAGAAAGTCATATCTCTATCAATTTGATTTTCAAAGTCACCCAGGCCGGGTGATTTCGAGTAATTATCTTCTTCCTCATTCTTGCGGTTAAAATCCCCAACCCCTTTTCATTGGTTTTCAGATAAACAAAATAGGGTTTTTATGAATAAATTCTTGAAAATGTTTGTTGAAGCATACATGCATGTTCTTTAATACCTAATATCTAGTAAAAGGAATAGAGTAGGAGTAAAGATCTGCAAAAAGGAGGGGTTGATAATCTAAGTGAGTGCAGGTTGTATTTGTAAATTTAATTCTAAGATATATGTAATAACTTGTGAACTAGATTGACGGTACTAGGCAGTTGGTGAATTGAGAGTAGGAGTTAAAAGGGTAATTCTACTCCAGATATGTATCGCTAACTTTAACCTTTGTAAAGCCACCTTGTTTGGTGTACGAGTAATTGGTATGTGTTACTCATGTAGAGTATTTGTGAATTCTTATGATTAATATGCGTTGAACATTGTTGGTTAAACGTCCCGATATGATGGTGTAAATAAATGGCAACAAACCAAGTGTGTGTGTGAAGGTGTTTATGTGGTAAGGGTTGTGTAATAAATGATGGAAAGAAGTCGTAAATTGATGCAATTGAAATAAATATGGTAGTATCATGTATGGCTTGACGTGGGCAATTATCATTGTGACTTGAATTGTATACGGGCTATTGTATATGATGGAAATGATACTGATGTTAATGAAAACTCTTTTTCAATTGTTATTGTTATTGTAAAATGATATTTTTGATGGTCTGAAGCCATGTGATTGAACTTTGAGCTATTGTTGTTATGTAAAATGTGATTGTCCGGTGGGATTGGGTTGCGCGCCGCAACACAAAGTTATAAGGTGTGAGTTGTGGTGATAAGGGTGGCCGAGGTAATAAGGGTGGTTGAGGTAATAAGGGTGGAAAAGGGATCACAATCACTATTGAAATATAAGTATATGAAACTCTTGAGTAGGAAATGATGTTGAAAGGGGAAAAGGAGAGATTGTGAAACTTGTTGGCTGTGGTTGTTCCTTCCATGTGCATTTGATTGTTGATTCTATTATTGTTTGTTATATGTGTATTGATTGATTTTACTTAGGCTAAAATTTGTTCATACATACCAGTACAATTCAAATGTACTGACGTACCTTTTGCAGGGGGCGCTACATTCTTGTTAGGATTGTAAGTGGTTCTATAGCAAGTACTCCAGTCCATCGACAGTAGCACCTCCTCCACATTCCGTCAGCTATATTGGCGATCCCCTTTCCTCTCATGGCCCTGCATGACTCATGCCATTTTTCTTCTAGGAGTCTTATTTTGGTATTTATGTAAGGTATAGCCAGAGCCTTGTTACCAGGAAGTATTGTAAAACTCTTTTGTATCCCTAGAGGATCCGTAGACAGGAGACGTGGGTTATGTAGTTATGTATCTATGTATCTGGGCAGTGTAACTTGTAGATCACGTAAAGTAAGCATGTACGTTATGTATAACTCGTAAAAATATTTTCAATTATATTTGGCTATTTCACTTGAATAATGAGTATTGAAATCACGGGGTAACACGTGGGATAGGAAAGGCACCCAGGTCCGCTTGACTTGGGCTACCCGGTCGAGTACCGGTCATGTCCCTCAATTTTGGGGCGTGATAGTTTTTATATAATTTGGTCATTAGATTTATCTACTTGTTGATTGAATGACCATCAATTGATTGTGCCTATTTAGTCTGTATTGCTGGAGAGAGAGTACATATTTAGGTAGTTGTTGAACAACGTCACTCCTAACATATTGAGAAATCAATATATTAGGTTTAAAGGAAGGTTTAGAAATAGCAAAGCCTTGACGTGGTTATAATAAGCGGTTGGATAAAGCCAACTAGCGTACTTCCAAAGAATATATCATGTAAGTTGTTGTAGTTGCTCGAGAGAGAATTATGGCACCTAAAGTGCTCACGACCAGTAGAAATTACATTGGTAAAATTTGTAGGGAACATATCCAGAAGGATTCCAACAATTGGGGAAATCATAACTCTAGACCTCCTTAATATAGTCTCCAATACTTTGTCTCGTTAGTTGATAATTTTACCATTTTCTAGTATATGTTAGTTAATTAGTTAGATATAAAAATTTTAATATTATAATTTAGAAATTGTTCAAACTTGTCTTCTTTGCGATATTGAACAATTATAGCAAAACTTAGTTCTCTGTGGGATTCGACTCTGGATATTAAGACCAGATTATATTTGCAGCGACGCTTATCCTTTTATGGACTAGAGTTGGGCATGATCAAATTTTGGCACCGTTGCTAGGGAACTAACGGTGTAGTTGTAGCTGTATATATTCCTAGGGTTCAAGTTTGAACTTTTTTTGTGTTTTTTATAACTGTTAATTTGAGAAACATGACACCTTGGAATTATGAGAATTTAGGTGTAGATAATTCTACTATTGATCTCCATATATATTGTGAAGAAAATCACTCCTAGCAAAAATTTCAAAACATTTATAATACCAAGTTATATGCACCAACTCAATCTTATTTGTGGAATGTGCATGATGTGTATGGTGGTAAAAAGGGCCACCTTCATGGTTGTGCTTATATTTTTTTTTTCCCCAACCCCTTATTATGATGGTTCTACCTTTTCTTGTGAAGTTAACAGGAAGAAATAACCTACGGATGCAGACCTGAAGGAGATCAAGAATATGTTAAACTGCCTTCTGAAACAAAATAATAAAAAACAATTGCAGATAAAAAGGCAAGAGACAACTATTCGCAAGTTGGAGGCTCAATTGAGTCAAGTGGTTGGAGCTTTTAATGCTCAACAATCCAATATTGATGATAATAGCCAAGAAGAACATGCTTTTTAGATGTTAATTGGGGAGGACAGAGTATAGCATCAACAACCTAGCCAACTACAATTTGAGGATGTCAATGTTGAAGAAGTGAGACTAAAGTCAGCCAAGGACATTGGGGATACAAATTTTGTTAACTCTAGTATCATTGATGTTGAGGATGATGAAAGTCCTAAAGTTCATGTGTGTGAGCGCATGGGTCTCACTCCAAACATTTTTCTACATTGTTCTTGGATGATGATATAGAAATAGAGTCATCCGAGCCGATTGAGAAGTCAAGGAATGAGGAACAAGGTGCCTACATTCTGGAATTTTTCTTGCCAGAAATATTGGACTACATACCTCATCCAATAAGTTTTTCTGGGTTATAGTCTGGTGATTGTATGTTTTTGTTTAGGTAGTTGGCAACTTGTATGAATTGGTTTAGGTAGTTGTGTATTCTCTGCACGAACTGATTTTGTGTAGGTTTTTTGGTGATTTCACTGTAAGTATTTGTCTGGGGTTTTGGTAATTGGTAAATAAAGTCTGTCCTTTTAGGTATGGGTTGCTCTGGTCTAAGTTGGATATTGAAAGGTTTAAGTTTTTCGGCTTGGTGAGTAGTAACTTCTATCCCTTTTCCATTATTTTTTTGTCATATTTTTCTTGGCTAATTGTTATCTCTTTAAATTCTTGCAGGTCTATTTCTTGCTCTTTTTTGCTATCTTCCATATGGCTAATTCTCCTTTCCAGCTTTTCTATATTTTTCTCCATTCCTTGTAATTTTTGTAATATGTCTTGTAATAGATTTTGTACTATTTCCCCTTGTTCAGGTTGTACCTGTCAATTATAAAATGCTTCTTTATAAGCTCATAGCTATTCCTGCATCATATGTCTAGATAAAAATTCTGCAATAAAATTGTCTTTAGTACTGATTAGTTCAATATCAAAATTAAATAAAGATATTTGACATACTATATTTCTAATATTTCTGGTAGTAATTGATTCTTTAAATCCTTTGTTAACCAAAATTTAACTTGGGTATTATCTGTTCTTAATATAAAATGTGTATGTGCTATATATATCTCATAGTATAATAATGCTTTTAATACGCTTAATAATTCCTTTCTATTTATTTTCCATTTTATTTCATTTTCTTTGAAAGTTCCTGAGTTGAATGATGTAATATGTTGTGTGTTATTTTCCATATTTACATATGTTAACATACTTCCAAAAGCATAATCTGATGCATCTGTATAAATCATCCATTTTATTTTTTTACTTATTTCTGGGATTTGTAATTTGGGTAATTTCTTACAATATTCCTTTACTTTTTTCAGGTTTTCTTTATCCTCCATAGTTCATTCAAATACTGTTGTTTTTGTTTTTAATTTCTTTTGTAGTGGTACTAATTTTTCACTTAAATGAGGTACATAATTTCTAATTTGATTTGCCAATCCTAAAAAAATTTGTAATTGTTTATTTTCTTTTAATTCTTCCATGTGTTCTGCAATCTTTTTTAATATATATTCTTGCATCTCTACGCCATTTCTATCTATCTTTATTCCTAAAAATTCTATTTTATTCCTTAATATTTCTGCTTTCTTTTCACTTATAGGTATTCCTGCATCTTTTATTATTTTCTTAAATCTTTTTAATAAATTTATATGATCTTCCTTCGTTTTAGTGAATAATAATATATCGTCTATATATACAATAATTACATCTATATTTCCAAGATATGTATCCATAAATTTTTAAAAATATCCTGGGGAATTTTTAAATCCAAAGGGTAATACATTCCATTCATAAAATCCATCGGGTATTGAGAAAGCTGTTAAATGTCTATATTCTTCTTATTATTTTAATATGATAGAATCCTGATTTACAATCAAATTTACTGAACCACTCATAACCTTTAACTTTGTTTAGTATTACTGCTTTATTTGGTATTGGATAATTTAATGTTTTTGTCTTTTTATTTAAGTCTTTATAGTCTATTACCATTTTAGATTTTCTTCTTTTTTGTTCACTGTGTTTCATTACTATGAATGCGGGACTACTATGTTTAGATTCACTAGATCTAATAAAATTTCCTTTTAATAATTCTGTTATATGTAATTTGAATTGAATCATATCTTCTTCAGTATATTTCATAGGTTTTTTATAAACTAAATCATCATCTTTTAGTAATCTAATTGGTATTTGGGTTTTGTGTTTTTGCCAATATTTTAATGGGTCCTCACTAAATACTTCTTTAAATTCGTTAGTTAATTCTTCTTCAATACTAATCTCACTTATTTGTAATTTATTATTTTTATTTTTACAAGGTAGTGATTGTTTAATTTTACTATCTCCTTTAATCCAAGGTATCAGTTCACTTTGTTTTTCTAAGGTTCTTTTAGCTATTATTTTTTGCTTGCAAGGGGTAGTTAATAATAAATAGTTTCTTGTAATTGTAAAAGGTTCATAATTTTTTAAGAATTTTTTATATCCTAATATTATATCATGAATATTTCATCACATGGGTATAATTCATTCATTACTAGTTCTTTATCCCATATTTGTATTGTTATATTTGTAGCTTTGTGTCGGACTAGATTTCCTTCTTGGTTAAATCCAGCAATTATAATTGGATTTTTTAATTCCTTCCAATATTCTTCTGGTAATACTTTTCTTCTACATATATTAGTTCCGGCTCCTGTATCTATATATGCTGTATAATATCTACTGTTATATCCTTTACATTTTACTTTAATTAAGATAGGTATTTCTTCATGACTCATATACTTTCTTTTATTATATTTATAGCATTAATTGTTTCTCTTTTTATATTAATTGTTATTGTATTAACTGTTATTTCTAATTCTGATTTTGTTAGATTCCATGGTTCTACCATATTTAACCATTTGATTCCTAGTATAATTTTTGGTTCATTATCCATTACTTCTAGATTTATGTTGAATAATAATTCTTCTATTTCTATTGGGCTATTTATTTTTCCCATACTTGTTACTTCTTGTTGTGTAATAAAATTAGTATATGTGTGATTACTTTCTTCTATCTTGTCAATCTCACTTATTAGTTGTTCAACTATATAATTTTCTCCTGCATTAGTAACAATTAAAAATCTAGCATCAACTAAGGAAATAATGGAGCAAAATAAGGTACGTAATTCTATGGCTAGCTAAATTTTCTTTGGCAAGATTTTAGGAAAGTAGTAATAATACTAAAATGATAATGATCCTGTGAACACCGGAAGTTCGGCGTAACATTGGTTTAAAGGTTTAATAACAGCCAGTAATGAAAGCTAAAGTGGATTTAGCCTTGCACTTTATCCGCTCCAGGCAGGTGGCCGTTATGCGGTGTTGTGGTGCTTAAATTGGCTTGGGATCCTTACCTGCTTTATTTACTGCTACTGAAATTGTTCCTTTAGCCCACTGTTATACCGTTCCCTTCCCTTTTGGTATCAGAGCCTCAGTATCATATTGGTATTATCATTATCGTCCTAAAAACTTGCCTTATTGAAAAATTTGGACTTGTCAAAAAATTTGAATTAATTTTGCCTTATTAATTATTTTGAAATGGATTTAAATGCTTGTTTGTATGCTTACAATAAAATACTTGTTTATACTGGAGACATAGAATTTGCTAAAGATACAAGAAAATTAATGGAAACATATCCTATTACTTTCCAGATTGGATTAGCAACTACTCCTTATTTGCATCAATTAGAGAATAACTTTGGAAAATTTTTAATACACTTAAAGTGTGGAATAGAATATTTAGGTATACATCAAATAGTTAGAAAATATTTAGGAACCCGACCTAGACATATTGGAATAACTAATGATTATTTTACATACTGTCAAAGTATATTTAGTTTCCTTAACCTTCAGGATAAAAATAAAGAACATAAGATTAAAGAAATATTTCATAAATATTTTAGAAATCATACAGTAGACGAAAAAGATATAAATTTTTTCATTGATATTATTTATAAATATACTTTAGAAAAATTAACTATGGATGAAAAAGGTGAAGATAAATTAGTAGAAGAACATATAGAAATACTCTATAATATTATAGAAAATATGGAACATATAGATGACACCACTACCTCAGTATCTACTGAAGACTACCTAAGTAATGGTTAAAATGAAAGCCATAAATAATAAAATAGAAATAATAAATAATAATATTTTGGAATCAAATAAAGTAACATTAGAACAGATAAAAGAAATAAGAAAAAAGATAGAAAATATAGAAACAGAAATTAAAAATATAAAGTTAAGAATATTACAAGAAAATAATAAAAAAGAAAAAGAACCTATAAATAAAACTGGCTATGTTAATATACCAGGATTAGGATGGATGCCAATTAAAGTACCAATAACTACTGAAAAAATAAAAGAAGAATTATGAAAAGAGGAGAATACGTAAAAATTACATATATGGAAAATAACAAAATAAAAGAAATGTCAAATTTGAATAGAATATTTATTAAGCTAAATGATAATTATAGACTTATGCAAAAACAAGATAATACAATAGAATCACCTTTAGAACAAATAGTAAGATTAACCAGAGAAAATAATGAGGAAAACAATAACGAATCATATAGTAATAATAGTGATAGTAGTACATCTAGTTATGACATCACTAAAAGAAAAAATATGAGAAAGAAAAAGATAACTCTGAAAGATATTTATGAAAAATTAGATAAAATGGATAAAAGAATACAAAAATTAGAAAAATATGTATTTAAAAAGAAAAAACAAACAATAAATTCTGACCCTGAAATATCTAGAAATAAATTAGATTCAGATACAACAACAAATATAAGTTCAGAAGAAAGAAAAACTGATAAGAAATTAGTAGAAGTAATAAATAAAATGGAAAATAATTCAGATATTAATATAGACGAAGATAGAAATTCAGATACATATACTGACTTGATAAAGAAAACAAATAAATTATATATAGAAACTAATGATTTTAAAGATACAATTAAAGATGAAGATGAAGATATAATAACAAATTATATAAATATGACTAAACCAGATGGCCTAGAAAATAGAAAAGGATTTTATACAAATCTCACAACAGGAAGAGATAAAGGTTATAAAAAAAGAAGTTATTATGAAAAAACAGATTATTCAAAACAACATAGGAATGATAAAATATGGGGATCAAGATTAATAGAGGAATAGCAGAAATAGTAAAAACATCTACGGGAGAAAATACTAATTCTTTTTTAGACTTAGACTGCTCTGAAGATATAACTAAAGAAATACAAAAATGGTCAGCAAAAACAGAGAAAACGATTTTAGAAACAAAATTACCCATAGAAAAAGTAGGACAATATATTGTAACCACCTTAGTAGGAAATGTTAACGAATGGTATGAAAATTTAGGAGAAGAAATGATAAAAGCATTACATGCAGCTACAGATGCTAATGCACAGCCTACAACAGATGTGAGTAAAATACTTCAAAAATTTGTAATATCAATTATAGCCGAATTTAGTACGCCAGGAGCAGAAAATTCAATGATTTGTAAAAATATAGAAAAAGCAAGAAATAATCTATTAAATTTAGTTATTTGTGATTTATGCTACTATGAAGAATATGTATGCGAATTTAGTAACTATTTTCATAAAGGAAGATTTAATAATAATGAGAAACCTATTATCTTAGACTTATTCCTACATAAATTACCATATCCAACTAATTTATTAGTATTTAAAGACTATAAAATAAAAGCTAAATCAATAGACACTTTAGGAACTAGGATAGAATATGTAAGAAATTGGATAAATGATAGATGTACTCAAGCGACAAATCTTAGAAATTTATTACAATCAGATATACAGTTATGTTGTGCAAAAGATAAACCAAGTAAATACGGATGTAGTAAAAAATACCCTAAACAAATAAGAAAATACTACAACAAAAGAAATAAGAAATACATTAGAAGAAATTACAATTTAAGGAATTTTACAAATAATAATAAAAAACGAAGATATATAAATAAAAGAAAATATAGAAATTACTTCAAAAGGAATCCTAAAAAATATAAATGTTATAATTGTGGAAAAATAGGTCAAATCCACAGAATGCAAAGAACCTAGACAAAAACAAATAAAAGAAATTCAGTTAGATAATGATGAATTTATAGATATTGATATAGTTAAGCAAGAAATAGATACAGATAACTTTTCTAGTGAAGATGAAATAATTGAATCAGATATAACAAGTGAAGAAGAAGATGAATCAGACTAAAATAGGAGAAACAAGTGACAAAGATATAATAATAAACTATACACAAGACATAGATTATGAGAAACAACAGATAATATTTGATGAAAAAATATATGAGAAAATTAGGAAAGAAGAATTAGACCTTACACCAGACTTAGTTTTTAAAAATTAATTTTGGAATGAAACTTTAAAAATTAAAAAATAAAATTATTATATAATCACTAAAAAGGAATTTGTATTAGACATAAAACATTTAAATGGAAAACCAATGATACCTTTAGTATCTAAACATCTAATTGAAGAAGAAACTAAAAGTATTAAAAATAAACACAATCTAAGATATTGCTATTTTGGAGGAAAACAGATTATGTTATATGCACATTTTAAAGAAGGTATAGATACACCAATAGAAATATATTTAGCAGATGATAGAATAACTCATCCTATAGAATAATCCATATTAACACAATTAACCGGAAATCTAATATACCAAAAAGCTAAATTCTTATTTAAACCTGATTTTAATATAAGTATGACAGAACAAAATATAGACAAAACATTGACAATTTATTGGAAAATTAATGGAATAGAAATGCTACCAGGAAGTAAAGTACTAACTATCAAAGCAAAACAATTATACGTATTAAGTAACAAATGAGGAATAAATAAAAACAAAAGAAAAGGATTAACACATATAAGTAAAATCTTTGAACCTATCCTAAAGGAAATACCTAGGAAAGAACAATTATATATACTACCTAACCAAAATCAAGACTTAAAATTAGTAACTTATAATTTAGAGCAACGAAGAAATCATCTTAATAGAAGTATGAGCAGAAGGAATCTAAACATAATACCTAGAATTAGGAAAAATATATCAGACCAATATTATGAAAACCAATATTATATAAAAGAAAGAATAATAAGAAATGGAATAAGAATACTAGTACCAATCTTAATTGCTACTAATGCAGGAGAAAATTATATAGCTGAACAACTAATAAGTGAGATTGACAAGATAGAAGAAAGTAATCACACATATACTAATTTTATTACACAAAAAGAAGTAACAAGTATGGGAAAAATAAATAGCTCAATAGAAATAGAAGTATTATTATTCAACATAAATCTAGAAGTAATGGATAATGAACCAGAAATTATACTAGGAATCAAATGGTTAAATATGGTAGAACCATGGAATCTAACAGAATCAGAATTAGAAATAACAGTTAATACAACAACAATTAATATAAAAAGAGAAACAATTAATGCTATAAATATAATAAAAGAAAGTATATGAGTCATGAAGAAATACATATCTTAATTAAAGTAAAATGTGAAGGATATAACAGTAGATATTATACATCATATATAGATACAGGAGCCGGAACTAATATATGTAGAAGAAAAGTATTACCAGAAGAATATTGGAAGGAATTAAAAAATCCAATTATAATTGCTGGATTTAACCAAGAAGAAAATCTAGTCCGACACAAAGCTACAAATATAACAATACAAATATGGGATAAAGATAGTAATAAATGAATTATACCCATGTGATGAAATATTTCATGATATAATATTAGGATATAAAAAATTCTTAAAAAATTATGAACCTTTTACAATTACAAGAAACTATTTATTATTAACTACCCCTTGCAAGCAAAAAATAATAGCTAAAAGAACGTTAGAAAAACAAAGTGAACTGATACCTTGGATTAAAGGAGATAGTAAAATTAAATAATCACTACCTTGTAAAATTAAAAATAATAAATTACAAATAAGTGAGATTAGTATTGAAAAAGAATTAACTAACGAATTTAAAGAAGTATTTAGTGAAGACCCATTAAAATATTGGCAAAAACACAAAACCCAAATACCAATTAGATTACTAAAAGAGGATGATTTAGTTTATAAAAAACCTATGAAATATACTGAAGAAGATATGATTCAATTCAAATTACATATAACAGAATTATTAAAAGAAAATTTTATTAGATCTAGTGAATCTAAACATAGTAGTCCCGCATTCATAGTAATGAAACACAGTGAACGAAAAAGAGGAAAATCTAGAATGGTAATAGACTATAAAGACTTAAATAAAAAGACAGAAACATTAAATTATCCAATACCAAATAAAGTAGTAATACTAAACAAAGTTAAAGGTTATGAGTGGTTCAGTAAATTTGATTGTAAATCAGGATTGTATCATATTAAAATAATAGAAGAATATAGACATTTAACAGCTTTCTCAATACCCAATGGATTTTATGAATGGAATGTATTACCCTTTGGATTTAAAAATTCCCCAGGATATTTTCAAAAATTTATGGATACATATCTTGGAAATATAGATGGAATTATTGTATATATAGACGATATATTATTATTCACCAAAACGAAGGAAGATCATATAAATTTATTAAAAAAATTTAAGAAAATAATAAAAGATGCAGGAATAGCTCTAAGTGAAAAGAAAGCAGAAATATTAAGGAATAAAATAGAATTTTTAGGAATAAAGATAGATAGAAATGGCGTAGAGATGCAAGAACATATATTAAAAAAGATTGCAGAACACATGGAAGAATTAAAAGAAAAGAAACAATTACAAAGTTTTTTAGGATTAGTAAATCAAATTAGAAATTATGTACCTCATTTAAGTGAAAAATTAGTACCGCTACAAAAGAAATTAATAACAAAAACAACAGTATTTGAATGGACTATGGAGGACAAAGATAACCTGAAAAAAGTAAAGGAATATTGTAAGAAATTATCAAAATTACAAATCCCAGAAATTAATGAAAAATAAAATGGATAATTTATACAGATGCATCAGATTATGCTTTTGGAAGTATGTTAACTTATGTAAATATAGAAAATAACACACAACATATTACATCATTCAGCTCAGGAACTTTCAAAGAAAATGAAATAAAATGGAAAATAAATAGAAAGGAATTATTAAGCATATTAAAAGCATTATTATACTATGAGATATATATAGCACATACACATTTTATATTAGGAACAGATAATACCCAAGTTAAATTTTGGTTAACAAAGGATTTAAAGAATCAATCAATTACTACCAGAAATATTAGAAATATAGTATGTCAAATATCTTTATTTAATTTTGATATTGAACTAATCAGTACTAAAGACAATTTTATTGCAGATTTTTTATCTAGACATATGATGCAGGAATAGCTATGAGCTTATAAAGAAGCATTTTATTATGATTGACAGGTACAACCTGAACAAGGGGAAATAGTACAAAATGTATTACAAGACATATTACAAAAACTACAAGAAATGGAGAAAAATATAGAAAAGCTGGAATGCAAAATTAGCCATATGGAAGATAGCAAAAAAGAGCAAGAAATAGACCTGCAAGAATTTAAAGAGATAACAATTAGCCAAGAAAAATATGACAAAAAAGATAAAGGAAAAGGGATAGAAGTTACTACTCACCAAGCCAAAAAACTTAAACCTTTCAATATCCAACTTAGACCAGAGCAACCCATACCTAAAAGGACAGACTTTATTTACCAATTAACAAAACCCCAGACAAATACTTACAGTGAAATCACCAAAAAACCTACACAAAATCAGTTCGTGTAGAGAATACACAACTACCTAAACCAATTCATACAAGTTGCCAACTACCTAAACAAAAACAAACAATCACCAGACTATAACCCAGAAAAACTTATTAGATGGCAAACCAAACCTTTGAAGGGATATAACAAATTAGTAGCATTAAATAAGACAGACCCAAAACTTATAGAGACCATGTATAATTATGGACTATTGCATGCGGTGTATACGCAAAATGGAGATAATCTACAACATATCCCAGAACTATACCAAGTGGTAAAGAAATACTTGGGAATTACCAAAGCAGATTTAATATTTATTCGGTTTTATTCAGCACCCTGTGAAGTAACACCACAAGAAATATATCATTCTATCACAGCAGTGAAGATAGGACTGACAAGAACAATTATGTGTGAAGAGCCTATAGAACAACATGATCTAACTATTCAAGAAATAGTAGAATTTCTACAACACAAAAGAGCTATTATGATCAAAGTTATTATTCAAGAGCTAATAAACAGTTATGAAGAAGGAGGAAAGTGGATCTACTACAGCAAAAATAGCACAATTATCTACTCAAATGCCAAGACGACAAAGGTCATAGAAGAACTACCAAGATGGATTACTACCCTTGCAAATTGGGAAATTACGCCGACAACTAATGCATTAAGGACATATCCGAAGCAGATGTAAATACATACTATGTCAACAATTGAAGGATTTATTCAACCTACACCATTGCAATTATTGCAATAAAAAAGAAGATATTCCTAAAGTTTATCTTCCACCAACTATGGAAAAAGAAAAAGAAGAAGAAGACAAAAAGCAAATTGAAGACTAGAACAATTTACGTAAAAGTTTTGTTAGCCAATTTCCAAGAAAAATGTAGTATGTAGGCTAAACTTTCTAAGCTAGCATTTTTCAAAGTTTTTGTCTTTTAGTTTTGTTTTTTAGTCTTGATTAATAGTTTTGTTTCCTAGTCTTGATTAATAATTTTTTTTTTAGTCTTGTATTTTTTCAAGAAGTGTAGTATTTTTAGGATAGATTTTAGTCTTATTAGGAAAAGTTTTTTGTCTTAATTAGGGTAGTATTTATTCTTTGCCTATATATGTAGGACTTTGTAAATGAAAGAGAGGCATCAGCTCTTCAACTCTTCTATAATAAAATCACTCTTTGAAAAACACTCTCTCTCACATACTCTTACCCTTTCAAAAATCTAGCATCAACTAAGGAAATAATGGAGCAAAATAAGGTACGTAATTCTATGGCTAGCTAAATTTTCTTTGGCAAGATTTTAGGAAAGTAGTAATAATACTAAAATGATAATGATCCTGTGAACACCGGAAGTTCGGCGTAACATTGGTTTAAAGGTTTAATAACAGCCAGTAATGAAAGCTAAAGTGGATTTAGCCTTGCACTTTATCCGCTCCAGGCAGGTGGCCGTTATGCGGTGTTGTGGTGCTTAAATTGGCCAAGAAGTGTAGAATAGTATAGTGGTTGCTTGGGCCAATTAGATTTGTTCCTACACCCCTGCAGCATAGCAGAAAACTTGATTCCAAATTGGGGGTTCAATTCATGAGCTCGAGGTGGAGGCAAAAAGTGATTCGCGTCGTGCCGAGATGTTAAATCAAGCGCTTGTTAGGAGGTAACCCAACTTTATTGATTTCTTTGATTTATTTTTTATTTTATTTGTTGTATTATTTTTGTAGTGTCAATGTTTTATTTTCTAGGAGCATGTAAAGAAAAAGTATTGGAACGATGCAACAACAAACCAAATGGTTGGAACAAAGTGCGAGGTACTCGCACGAAGGACCAAGCTTGGGAGTAGTCTGAGTACCCTATGAGTTGTTAGTGCTTCAGCCTTTGGCCTACCAGGGAGTCTTTTTTACCCTTTTATTAGTTATGGCGTGCATTGGGGACAATGCATAATTTTAAGTGTGGGATGAGGAGATTGTCTGGGTGACTTTCTATGCTATTTTAGTTGTGTTAGTTTAATTGACTAATTTTTTTCTAAATAGAAAATATTGGATTTTTCCCGATGATGGATCTTTAGACAATTTTTTTGAGGGATTTAAGTCCAAAGAAAAAAAAAACAAAAAGATTTTTTTTTGTTAGGTAGTGTAGCAATTTCCCTTTGGTTTTTCTTTGTGCCGCAGTTCTTTTCCAAGGGTTTTATTTGAACTAGGTGTAGTTAGTTTTTTTAGGAATAGGAGTCATTGTGTTGTGTTTTGAATTGAAGTAATATCTCTTGACTTCGTTATGCCTCGAGAAAGGTGAGTACTTTGGTTGTGATGTTTATGCTCAGTTTGTTGCCCTTGTATAAGTACCTTAAATTGTATGCTGTTAAATTTGCTTAACTGCTTTGACTAGAATGTCTTGATGAAACCAATCCTGAGTGAGCCATGTGCCATATGCGTGTGAGGTTTGTGTTATTTTGCGTATTGCATTTGATTCCTAGAACTTGCCCTGCGTGTTTGCAAAGTGAAATAGTAGTTTTATTCAATCTTGGAAGTGATATAAGCGTTTCTTTGTTAAGCCAGATATGTATATTTTACCCACCTAATTGTTATGTATTATAGTTAACCCCTTTGAGCCTGTAATTTTGTTTCTTTGGCAACCACATAAAAAGTCTTACCCATTCGTTTGAATTAATCATCTATTTGAACCTTCTAACCTCTCATGAGCACTTGAATTGTTTATGAACTTTGTAAAGGGTAAAGTGTGGGGTGGTTGGTTTGGCTTTTGAGTGGAACTAATTAAATAAGAAGAAAGGTGCACTGTTTTAAAAAAGTAAGAGCCATTTGAATTGAAAAAAAATAGTTGGATTGTTGTGAAAAAATAATTTCTTGATAAATGGTGGCTCTTGATGTAAGTGTGCTTAAAGAAGAATGGAGTAATATACATTAATGTGAAGGTGGAATTTTGGTTTAACATAAGTATGGGGTTTGAATGTTAAAGTATATGTATTAAAGTGCTTAGGGAGCTATAGTCACTCTTATATTAAAATGTATCCTACCTGTCACATAGCCTTCATTATAACCAAATAAAGTTCTAATTGATCCTACATTGAATGAGCTCGATTAGTGGAGTAGTACACTACGGACAAATTTATGGTGCATCTTTTATGGCATATGAATGTTATTTCTGAGAGTTAGTTGTGTTCTTAAATTTTATTCTGTGGAACTACTCTCTCTTATTGTATGAGGGAACTTGATTCATGAAGGAAAGGTGATTTTAGTGATCTCTATGTTAGAGTAAGTGGGTGAGTTTTGAATAATGCGTGGTACTTGTGAGTCAAATCTTGAGGTGAAGATGTTACGCATTTGTGCTTAATCTATTTTAAATATTCTTGGTGTGATGAGTTAGGAGAATTGTCTAAAAAGGCCGTCTCTATAAAAAATGTGCAGTTTTATTGCTCGAGGATGAGAAATGGTTTAAGTGTGAGCTGTTGATGATAGGATATAATTACATATTTTAGTCGCTTATTATACTAAAATTTACTGCACTTTAGTTGAGTTTGCACTTTAATCGCTAGTGTTTTGCACTAACAGTGTGTTTTATGCCGTATATGAGTGATTCCGATATATATAGATGTTATAGAATGAATTCAAGTTATTTAGAGCTTTGAATTCTGAGTAAAATCCCAAGGAGTTAAGCCGGGATCGTATTCGGGGATCAGCGGATGATAGAGCAACAAAATGAAGAATCGAGTACGTATATTGCGCACTGTCTAGAAAAATGTACATAACGTTTCGCTCAGTACTCGATTTTGAATCCACAATATATCTTAGAAATATAATTCAAAGGGATACAACTTTTAAGTTTTACATTTTTTCAAATTCCAAAAGAAACATGGTGAAAAACGTAGTCGAATATGCAACCGTGGACCTGAAGCGGGCTGAGGCAGTATACTTGCCATATACCGCGTTTGTACCGCAGTCTGACCATGGCCATGGCAGTCCAGACGTGAAATATTGTCCTTTTTCACATAGGAAAATGTATAATTGTTTGGGACCAACCCTACTTGGTATATATACATGAAAAAATGGTATTTTAAAGGGTAGGACACACATTTGACATAATTTAGACCTAAGGAGGCTAAGGAGACCGGGGATTCGATGCAAGGAGTTAAGAATACACCGGGAGTAATGCGGAGAATTATTTTATGAGTTTTTTAATTCCTTCTTTTTATTTCAATTATTGGTTATGAATTCTAATGTATTTTTGCATACTATTATGAATAGCCAATCCGTTTTCTAGGATTTTGATGGAACCTTTTGTAGGATAAATTCTTGTTATGTTTTTATATAGTTGAGTCGTTGGAATTATTTACTTGTTCAACTACGTGTTTCTTGTTGTTGATTGAATGGCCTTTAATTGACCGTGCCTATTTAGTGTGTACTGCTTGAGAGAGATTACATATTTAGGTAGTTGTTTAACAACGTCACTCCTAACGTATGTGAGAAATTAATATATTGGATTTAAAGATAGGTTTACAAATAACAAAGCCTTGACGTGGTTATAATTAGTTGTTAGATAAATCCAACTAGCATAGTTTGAGAGAATATATCTAGTAAGCTGTTGTAGTTGCTCGAAAGAGAATTACAGTACCTAAAGTGCTCACGATCAGTAGAGATTACATCGGAAAATTTATTAGGGAACATAGCTAGAAGGATTGACAATTGGGAAAATCATAACTCTAGACCTTCTTAATTTAGTCTCCAATCCTTTGTTTTGTTAGTTGACAATTTTACCATTTTCTAGTATTTGTTAGTTAATTAGTTATAAAAATCTTAATATTATAATTTAGAAATTGTTCAAACTTGTCTTCTTTGTGCTATTGAACAATTATAGCGAAACGTTAGTTCTTTGTAGGATTCGACTCTGAAATTTTAAATCGGATTATATTTGCAGCGACCGCTTATCCATTTAAGGACTAGAGTTGGGCGTGATCAATCATCTATGTCAAGGTAAGTGATTCCCACCTATTTCACGTTAATTACTTGGATTAGATCTAGATTTATGGATAATCATAGGAAATAAGTGAAATTTGGAGTTTTGAAGAAAACCTAGAAATATATATTTTTGGATTTTCACCACGAAATGGATAGGGCACTTAAAGTAAATTATATATTTGAGTTCGCGGTGTTATGGGTAAATTTTATCTTTAAAAAGTTTTGGAATCCGAGCACGTGGGCCCAAGGATGATTTTATCGGCTTTTCAAGCGAAGTTGGAAACTGTTGTAAATAGGATTATCATGGGTATTTGCATATATATATATATATATATACATATTAATAAGTTTGCATAATTATTTACTAGTTTTGGAGTGTTGGGCATCGGTTTGAGTCGTCGGAAGGGCTTGAGAGCCGATTGTGGAACTTCAAAGCCAGGTAAGTCTCATTTGTAACATTTTAAGAGTGGATTACCCCCGTAGGTGAAATAATTAAATATGTGTGTGAGGGGCTACGTACGCACACGGTGACGAGGATCCGTGCGTAGCTACTATTATGCTTAAGTCCAGGTATTCTAGGACCTGAAAACATGCTATACTTGAAATATTTGTAACCTTGTTGACAATTTGAATTGCTTAAATCATATCAAATTGATAAATAAATTTCTAAAGAATTAAACATCAATTTCTTGACCGTTAAATAGAAGTTTCCATTTCTACGGGTAATTATTTCCCTTATGAATTGTTGATTGACTGTTTGATGTGTTTATTTATATTTGACTGTGTCGCATGTATAATTCGTGAGCGGGTTAAAAAATGCATCTATGATTCATTCTATTTGACCCTCTTGCAATGCACAATTTAAATATTATATTGGATTGGATCGTACGACCTAAGCATGATTTTCTCATGCTTGTATTACTTGCCTTGAATTTATATGTAACAATATTGCCTCCCTGGCCTGAGATAAATTGATAATTGAGAAAATATGAACCACGAAATCTCTTAGTATCAAAAGAATTGTTTACTTGCTACATGATTCCCTTGAGTTTACTGTTATTTTTAATAAATCCACAACTGATTATATTCTTGGACCACTAGTAAGTGTCAAAGTCGACCTCTCGTTACTACTTCTTCGAGGTTAGACTAGATACTTACTGTGTACACATTATTTTCGTACTCATAGTACACTTGCTGTTCATTTTTTTGCACAGGCACATGTATGTCTATTAGCCACGTTGGATGCAACAGCATGGTTGATATAGAGACTTCGGTGAGTTGCATCTCTCAAGACGACCCACAACTAGCAGAGTATCTCACCGAACAGTTATCGTCTTACATGTTAAATTCCTAGAAATTTTTCATGCACTTGTGACACCGGGTTCTGGAATACCTATGGGATTATTCAGTATTTAAAGTTGTTAAAGACATCATTATTTACTGAGTGAAGTTAATTATTTATTGTTTAATGTGAGGGAAGAAATGATTTCAAAAATACTAAAATGAGGATTTCATTAACTTCTTAGTGTTGGCTTGCTGGATAGTAGTGGCTGGCACCATCATGACCTTTATTGGATTTTGGGTCATGAAAATGTGGTATCCGAGCACTAGGTTTCCTTTAGGTCTCACGAGTCATGACGAGTCTAGTAGAGTCTTGAGGATCGGTACAAAGACATCGTACTTATCTTTAAGAGGCTAGGAGCACTCTTCTTCTTGATTCCTCATCGTGCGATTTGATTCCTTTGAATCTTATGCCATTATTTATTTCCTGTTCAATCTTATGCAACATGAAGCGCTAGTTATAAATCGGTAATTGAGGAATTGTAATAGCATTACAAATGTGGTGCGGGATATTTCTCCTTGCGTATTGATTGGGCTATTGTTGTGTCCCAAGGTCGTTCTGTTGTTTCAGCTCAGTATCAGTATTACCTAAGGTTTTGAGATTTGGCATTGATTTATATGACGATCTATGCATTTCTATCACCCAGTATTGGTACGATGGTAGGATACTTACCTATGTGTCTGGGCACTGAATGACATGAAAGGAGGTCTACTCAGTGCATGATTTAAGGCCTCAAGCAAGTCCGTAATGTGCTTTGGGACTGGTTGGCATGATTGGTTGGGGTACTGGGGGCTTCAGGTGGATTTTGGGTGGTTAACGGATTGAATTTTGAGTTTGAAGATGGGCTTCAGCAGCTGATATCTAGTGTAATCACACCTGCGGGATTGTGGCCGCAGGTATGGAGCCGTAGAAACGACCTGAGAGTCGTAGGAGCGGAAAGGGGCAGCCAAGGGAAGGAAAACCGATGCGGGGCAATGGCTAATCCGCCCAACCGCAAAAGCGAAGAAGGGACTGTAGAAGAGGTGATCGACACAGGTGCAATGAGGGTTCCGCAAAAATGGCGAAGAGTCCGCAGGTGCGAAAGTCGCTGGGCAGAATGTTTTAAAGAGCGGGGTTGATTTCATTTCATCCCTTTTTTTTATACTTTGCGCGATTTTGGAGCTTCTAAAGAGGTTCTTCAACCTAGCAACTTGGAGCTAAGTTAGTTTTACCTATTACGAGTTAAATACACTAATTATGTGTAGATTTTAACATGGAAATTCGTGAAAAACTTAGGGTTTGAGGGGAAGACCTAGAAATGGTATTTTTGGATTTTGACCATGTTTTTGGGTATAAAATTAAGAGTAAATTATATATTTGAGTTCGTGAGGCTATGGGTAATCTTATTCTTCAAAAAAGTTTGGAATCCGGGCACGTGAATCCGAGGGAATTTTTGTCAACTTATCGATCGGGGTTAGGAATCATTATAAATTGAATCGTAATGAGTAATTTATCATATATGAATGGATTTGCTCAATTATTGACTAGTTTTGGGCTGTTGTGCATCAAATTGAGTCTCCGGAAGGGTGTGGAATGTTGGTTATGGATCTTCAAAGTGAGGTGAGTCTCCTTTCTAACCTTGTAAGAAGGAATTGTCTCCATAGGTGAAATAATTGGTTATATGCTCCCATTTGTGGGGCTACGTATGGACAAGGTGACGAGAGTCCGTGTGTAGCTACTATTATGTTTACGCCCGGGTAGTCTAGGACCCAAAAGTGTGCTATACTTAGATGATTTGTAACATTATTGACAGTTGAATTGCCTAAATCCTATTGAATTGGTAAATGAATTTCTAAATAATTAAACTTCATTTTTCTAAATTTTTAAGAGATAATTGGTTTTCTTTGGATAATTATTTCCTGATGACTTCTTGATTGACAGTTGTGAGCATGTGATTTTTGCCCTATATGAATTACTCCCATAACTTCAAAACAAAATAATTTATTTTCACTATTTCTAGTTTAATTAGTTAATCAATTGTGACAAGTATGAAAGAAAATAACAAAAATAGTCCATTCCTACATTTTTACTATTTAATTTTTGAAATTGTTATGGTTTTCTCTAAAAGGACTTAGTTATTTTTCATAAATTACCATGAAGGGAAATTAACTTATTTTGGTAGACTAATTTAGGTGTTAGAATTAATTTAGGTTTTATTGCATTTTTTTGAAAAAAACAGGGAAATTTGAGATTGAAATAAAAGAAATAAGAATCTAAAGATCTGATTGGGCTTGTTTTCATTGAATCCCTCTTAAGCCCAAAATATTTTGTCCAAAACAACCCCCAAATGCTCATCCCAAATATCCCAGGACCCTCCGAGATTCCCTAACCCGACCCATTCTCTACCAAATGCACCGACAGGCACAAAACAAATAGACGGAGCTCTAATATCTCAAGAGAACAAACACGACTCCCTGTTCAGCCATCGTTCCCATTCGAACCAAGCCCCAACGCAGTCCAAGTTCAGGCAAGTGAAGCTCAAACCCTCAACCACACGTTCCCCAATTCCTTCTCTTACAGTTCTAACGGTTTCTGACGCAAGATTCCTCTCCTCTGTCACCGCTCGAATTAGATATACCTCACAAATTGGAAGGTTCTGGAGAAGATTCGCTGGATGAGTGTGAACATTGGATTGAGTTCATTCAACCTGAGCCCTACGTTCATCAAGGGATTCGTTTTAAAATAGGGCCAGTTCCGATTTTGAGAGAAGAGAACAAAATATTTAGAGAAAATTTGAAAGGCTTTGATTTTTTCTGGTTTTCCGATTCCATTTCTTTTTCTGAAGAGTTCTTTCAAAGTTTAACAGAAATATATATATATATATATATATTATTTTTGAATCCGGATGTGAGTTTCAAGGAGTACACATTAAAGTTCGAGCTTGGTTTTATACTGTCGCCTTGTCGAGTTTATATTGTTATAAAAGAGATTTGCAAATTCAGGTTCAATTTTTCTCTCTTTTATTCTATGCGACTCCATTTTGTTCTGGTGCTTTTGAGCCATGAAATTCAGTTTATAGTTGTTTGTTTTGTGTTATGATCGAATTTATTCCTGGTGAATCTCTTCGCAGTGGTGTGATGTAGTTGAGTATGTTCAGTCAGTAAAAGCGAAGTTTGAAGGGTCGTCGTCTATGCTTATGGTTTAATTTCTAATATGATGTCGAGTTTTTATTTAAGTCAAGATCTCGAGTTAATTTTCTGAGTCTAAATGTCTATTTGAATGGTTCTGTTATAGAAATGTGACAGCCTGTTCAAGGTTGGATGTCTGCTTGAGTTTCTGCATTGCTGAACACTATCATCTCTTTCCCTGCTAATTTGAGTTGTAGTTTTTTGTGCCTAGGTTAATGTACGATTTTTTGTTCATCTTTAGCTTCAATATAAGCTTATGAAATCAGCAAATGATTGTTTCTTTTGTCGTGTCATTTAGTCAGTGGTGTTTATCAACATCTGCTATGGATGTTGGGAGATAAGCAATTCAATGCTTGTTTTAAAGCTGTAGTTGGTCTAAATTTCAGTTGTCAAAGGGAGTGCTATTGCTAGAATCGTGTTTTTTTTCCTAAAATTACATGCCTACTCATGTACTAGAAAATCTAGGATCTGGGTAAGTTTTTCTCTGGTATGCTACTATGTTTAGCTGCGCTTGAGGTCAAGCATAAAAACCAAGTTCAGATTGTTTTTTTCCTTGTGAGGAAACGAAGAAAATTCTTGTCGTTATTCATGAAAGTTCAAGGTTTCAACTGTTGGAATTTAGTCCATGCCCAAGTTAACAGTGTGCTGCAATTCTGATTTGTTGCTCTACGTTCCTGGACTGCTCTCATGTCAAAAGAATGCCTGTATACTCTCGAGTCGTATAATTTTTCATACTTCTGTTATGATACTAGAACAGGAAGTTTTGAGCTGATTCTTGTTTCTATTTAACATTTGAAATTAGGAGGACATTAAGCCCAGACTTTAGCATTCCCTAATGTTTATCTTAGTCCTTGTTTGTTGTGTACAAACTGTGATAGAGCTGTTGATTTAATGATTCATCTAGTTCCTGTATGCTCCTTTGCTGCACCCTGCTTGAGCCGTAAAGTTCAGGAGGTTAGCTAATAGATCAGCCGACTGCTGTACTGGAAAGGTATAGTCGACCTAGAATGGCTTTCACTGTTAGCCATGGTGTTCTATTGAGGATTCACTACAACTAGTCAATGGGTGTGCTGACTTCAAATTGATCTTCCCAAACCTCTTAACTGTAATCCGTTTTGCTGGAAGTCTTCTCTGTGATGATTATAAATTGTAGTTTTGTACATTTTTAGTTTCACTTATAAACAACAAAAATCTAATTTGAGTGAGATGAGCTAAAATCAGTACTAACTTTTGGGATTATGTTCAACTTTTGAACAAAGTTATGTTGCGCTGATTGAGCTTCCTAAAAATTTGTTCACCCTTGACTTGATATCTTAGCCTGAATAGTTCCAGTTTTGATTACATCCCAAACCATATTTCAGTTAATCTCTGTAGCTATTTTGTTTGTTAGGATTCGTTGGTTAAATTAGTACATGTGTTGAATAGTCTTTCCTAATCGATCCTAAGGTTATTGATTGCATCATTGGATCAGTGACATGCATCAGTGATCCTTTTCATTAGTGACAAGTATCACTGGATCATAGAAATTAGAATTAGCCGCAACAGCTTGACATTGCCGCATTTCAATGGAATTGTAATCCCGTACCCCTATACTACGTGAGCTATTAACTTAAGCCTTGGGAATATACTACTATCTACTGGTGCACTTTCTCCTGAGTGCGCCATAAAATTAAGTTGACATGCATTGTCATTTGAGAGGCTACGCTGCGAGCAATTATCAACAGGCCAATCCCTCACTCGGCAGTTGCGGAAGACTATTTCAGATGAGCAATCTTGCCTTCCCACTACACCACCAAGCCAGTTCCTTCTGATGTCAGACTCATCATTAGCATATTGTTTCCGTCTATCAAATTCGTGAAATAAGGCTATCATAGCTAATTTAATTTAGTTCATATAATTTGAGGCGTGCCGTTTAGTTGAAATTTCATGGCCCTCGTAAACTTACAAACGCATATTCATTTTAGGCACACTAATTAAATAATTCTCTTTCCTAAATACGGATGCGCTTATGTTACCCAAATCCATTCTCAATATTTGATAAAATATGTTGCGAACTGTGGGTGCATTTATGTGACGTGGTTTATTGCAATTTTCCTCAAAAATAATTAAATAAAGCGGTTAAAAGTTAAATTTGCACATAGGTACAAAAAAATGCATTAAAATCAGATAATTAAGCCGAATATATTAGTTGATCAACCGTGCTAGAACCACGGAACTCGGGAATGGCTAACACCTTCTCCGGGGTTAATAGATTCCTTACCTGGATTTCTGGCTCGCAGACTGTATAACAGAGTCAAACCTTCCTCGATTCGGGATTTTAAACTGGTGACTTGGACACCTATAATTATCCTAAGTGGCGACTCTGAAATCTCTCAAATAAATAAATCCTGTTTCGGTTGTCCTTTAATTGGAAAAACTCCCTTATCTACGCCCTTCGCGGGGTGTAGTGTTAAAAAGGAGTTGTGACAGCACTAGCGACTCTTCTGGGGATCGAACCCAGAATCTCTGGTTCAGGGTTCAATAATTCGAGCTTTAAATGACTATTGTATCTGGCTTTATTATTATCTGATTTTATTGCATAATTGTGCCCAATATGTTAAATGTTGTTTTTTATTGCTTTAATATTGTATATAAACTGCCGCGCGCTCGTCTCTTCTCATCTTCGGGGACGTGTTCGCTGTTCAAGACTCCCTATTCTGTTAGTGTTATACCTTCAAATAAGAAAGAGGCCATGACAAGTTACAAAGCCGGATGACCATTTGGTTCCTAGTACCTAGCCCCCTCCTCGACTCGAGTTGTCCGCTCGGGTACACAGTCTAGACCCTATACCAAGGTTTTGAACTTAGAATAACTTAAAACTCATGTCGGATCCCTAGTAGGAGCGCTTTTTTGCATCAGGCATTTGACTTAAGGGACATAAAACAGGGGTTGGGTCCATCTAGGACAGGTGCACCGAAAATAATGGACCATCCTAATGTATTTTGCATGCTACTTGTGCATCCATTCCAAATTTGCATGCCGACCGGCTTTTGACAAAAAGGAAAAAAAAAGAGAAAACAAGAGAGGAAAATTGACAATGTGAGAGGTGAGAAAGGAATTTACCCGTGTCAAACCGATACTGAAATGCCGCCAAAATTTTGAAAAAAAAACAACAAAAGCCCCAAAAAGAGGAGTTTGTTTTAAAGAAAAGGATTTTTATCTTTCAAATAAAAAGGAAAAATAGAAATTGGTTTTTAATTCTGTCAAAATTGGCCGAACTACGCTAGTTTGATTCTCATAGGACTTGAGATACGTAGGCAACCCCCATCGCGCCCAACTTCATTTTTGCAAAAGAAAAAAAGAACCAGATTTTGTTTGTATAAATAAATTAGTTTTTGTCAAAATTAGTCGAGTGTCCCTAAAAGGGCGCCGGAAGGCTTGCAAAAACAATCATGTTGGATTATTTTCCAAATTTTGGCCGGTAGCAGGCACAACCTTAAAGTCTTCCCCCGGAAGTGCTAAAAGGTCGTATTTGCACGGCCTCAATTTTGTTTTTGAAATGAAAATTTGCAAAAAAATTAATTTTTGGTTTTGAGTCCAATAAATCATGATTTTTGCTTAATCACCCTAATAAATGTTCAGAATGAGCATGAGTCAAAATTTTTCAATTTCAGTCATGAACAAGATCCCTTTGGAGGTACGCATGTGGTGGAATGATCTAGGTGAATCGGGTAAAAACAAGGTCAACACGCACTTGGAATTACTTACCGGGTTGTTGAAAATTAATTCAAGAGGTGACATCATAAAGACATTAGTTACATTCTGTGACCTAGCCCACAACGTATTTCATTTCCCAAACTTTGAACTCACTCCGACCCTTGAAGAAATAACCGGGTATATTGGGGTTCCCAAAATACCTCTAAGACACTTGTATTTGATTGTGCAAAGGGCCGTCACTGTACACAAATTCTTAAAATCACTGAAAATAGGCGGGGGTTCACAATCCAGATCTGTAAGCTGGTTTTTGTACTTCACAGCTTATATACTAAAGATATGGGCATATATGGGGTTTCAATGACCCAAAAAGTAAAATTTGTAGCGAGGGAAACCGACTTAAGTGGGAGGAACACCGGTGTTTCGCATTTATGGTATTATTCTTAGGCCTTTTGCTGTTTCCACGAAAGGTCGAGAATATTGACATACGAATAGCATGTATTGTCAATGCTTTGCTCACTCAAGCCAAAAGTACCCTCGCACACATGGTATTATCTGAATTTTTTCGTGCCCTCACAACCTGTAAAACCGGGGGAGGTTTCTTCGAAGGATGCAATTTGTTATTACAGATGTGGATTGCTGAACACTTGTGCCTTCAACCTCAATTCATGAGTGAGGGTCATCAAGAAAGAACCGCATAGAGGAATTTTATACCAACATTTATGCTTCCAGGTTACCAGAATGGATTACGGAATGGGTATATATCTCCGTGCCATAAGTACAAGTTAAATAGAGTGGACATTCGGGTGGCTCCCCATTGATTAAATTATATATATGCCAGCTACCCGGACTCATTTCCTTCTGATGGGGCTCTGTAATATCCGACCTTATACTCCATACAGAGTGCTAAGACATTTAGGGAGGTGCCAGATGATTCCCAGGGATGAAGATATTAGTCACCATGTGGTCGAGATTTGTCCCAATGGTTAGTTTCCCGAAGCAATAGTCCGTCAAATTTGGAGTGAATGTCAGCACTTGACTGCGGACACTCGAGTATGAGACTTATCCAAAGGAGAGGTTGCAGCAGGGTACCTTACTTGGTATAAAAAGGAAATAGAGTTCGGAATGCCGGCTAAGAGGCCACATCTCCAGGAATTTGCTGAGGCATCACAAGAAAAATGGAATTGGCTGGCTAAGGAAAACGAATACAGGGCAACAATATAGAAATTGGAAAAGCAAGTCAAAGACCTTAAATTCAATAATGGTGTGAAAGTTGTAGCAAACAAAGGGTAAAAGAAAAGACTAGCCAAAGAAAATGAAACTTTGCGAGCCCAAATTCAGAAAACGAAAATGGTCGTAGAGAATCCCGCCAGAAGTGTGAATGATGAAAAGCTCATAGATAAATTGAGGCGGAAGTAGGAGACTATGGTTTTGACTTGAACAAAGAAGATGGTGAGTTGTCCAGGGCCCGAAAACAATTGGCCAAAAACGTAGAGAAGCGAGAACGCATGATTGAACAATTAAAAGGAAGGTACGACAACGAGGTTGCTGGGTTGAAGAATAGAGTCATCATGATTGAAAACAAATGGCCAAGCAAGCGAGGGACTTTAAGGCTAAGAGATAGCATTGTTACACAACAATATCACGGTTGGAAAGAGATTTGCAATGATTCCAAGAACTGAATCATGTAGCCGAATAAACGTTTGGAGGCAAGGGCCCAGCATATTGGGGGATTGTTGCAAAAAAAAAGGTGCTATAAGAGAGAGGGTGCGGATGATCGCTGATTACATCACTGTAAAGTGTAGCCACAATGAAGATATGACAAGATATATGTTCTTTGCCACCGCCACAACCTTTGTTCGTCAAGTGATCGAAGATCTCCACCACCTCCAAGGGGATTTAGCACATAGGCCTGCAGTGAGACCGAGTGATATCCCGAAGGCCCCAGGAACATTAGAGGCTTTAATGTATTCATGATTTTCAAATCTGTTGGTCCATTTGAGAGTTTGTATTTTCTTTTATTTAAGTTTGTAATAGGTTGCTATTTTCATTTTAAGTCAGAGTCTGTTGTTTTCAGTTGAGTTAGAGGCTCTTAATTTCTTTAGTAAGTTGTAATCAAGTGCTTTACTTTACGAGAATTGAAAAACTGCCTAAATATTTTATATATTTATTCGCCAGAACTATGCTCGGTCTTATTCATGCGGGATTATGATACGTAGGCAATCTCTATAGGATTCAACCATAATCAAAATAAATAAAAGAAGAAAGAAAGAAAAGGGGAAGAGAAAATGAGAGAAACATTAGTAAAATAAAGAAGAGAATAAGTAAATAAAAATGTAGGCAAAACAAGTTGATTAAGAGAGAAGAACAAGAGAGAAAAGAAAAGTGGCATAGGATAAAAACTGGAATGATGCCAGCGACCAATTCCTGTGCATAATAAAAATGGATAACTGCTTAGGTGCATTCATCCCCGAATGTATGACTACCTATATGTTGAAGCCTAACCACTAACAAGTTTTGGTGTTGTCCTTTTAGTTCAGACATGTGGTTAGCTTTTGCAACATTCTAGCAACCCACTCTTATAACACTCAGTCCAAAAGTAAGCTGATTATGGACAATCAGGAAGTCAATGCTAGTATCATTGATCCCTCGAAAGAGGTGGAGGAGTTGGATGTTAATGCAACGAAGGAGGAGATGTACAAACTGAAACATCATATGGCTGAAATGTATGAGGCATGGGTGAGAGGGTAGCCACCACCAGCCTATCCTGCTAACCCGACCTTTGTCCCACCACTAGCCTAGTCACATGAACACTCTACCATTGAGCCACCCCAAGCTTCCCCATCAACCCACAATACCAGGGTACCACTTCTCAAGCACCCCCAGCTCTACTACCCAAAGTTGTTCATCACCCTCCTTCACCAGTTGCTCCCATTTAGTGGCACCTCCTCCCCCTACACTCCAGAAATAATCTAGTGAGCCTTTGTTCCAAGCTCACCACAATCAGTATAACCCACCAGAACCCGCTTATAAAGACCATGAACCCTACTCCTATGCTCCCCGTTTTGAAGTCCCTGTTGAGGCCGAAAAACCATTCAAAAACCCCGAGCAAGAGGAGGTGCTCAGAAAAGTCAAAAGTCTAGAGCAATCATTCAAAGATATGCGAGGATTAGGTGGCCAAGTTAGTGTGGAATATAAAGACCTTTGCTTGTTCCCAGATGTACAATTGCGTCCAGGATTTAAAATGCCCAAGTTTGATTTATATGACTAGTGACCCGGTGGCACACTTAAGGGGTTTCTGCAACAAGATAAGAGAGGCAGCTGGAAAGGATGAATTGTTGATGGCATACTTCAGTCAAAGTTTGAGTTGCTCGGCATTGGAATGGTACACCCGGTAGGATCATGCTCGATGATACACGTGGGACGATCTAGCATAAGCATTCGCCTGCCATTTTCAGTATAACCTTGAAATTATCCCGGACCGTTTGTCTTTGACGAAATTGGAAAAGAAGCACAATGAGAGCTTAAGAGAATATGGCTTCCATTGGAGGGATCAGACAGCGAGGGACGACCCCCAAACGAAGGATAGTGAAATGGTAGATTATTTCTTGCAAGCTTGGAGTCTACATATTTTAGTCACCTTGTATCGGCGGTGGGTAAATCCTTCAATGAGGTAGTGAAAATTGGAAGTTTGGTCGAAGAGGGACTCAAATCCAACAAGATCATGAGTTACTCTGAAATCATAGAAACCACCCAGGCTATCCAAAGCGGGACCGGAGAAGCAATTGGAAAGAAGAAGAAGGAGGAGGTAGCAACGATTGATTCAGGAACTTGGTTCGGGCCCCAGGGTCCATCCCATTAGAACCAACCCTGACCTCACCACTAAATCTACGCACACACTCCATATAGCCCACCAAAACACTACTACCCTTCTCCTGATCCCCGTTTTTCCGTCCATCATGCACAAATATATACCCATCCTCCCGCCCACGCACAATGGAGAGCGCCAACCCCACAAAATAATTACCCAGCTCCACAAAATAACTACCCTCCGAGAGCCTACCAACAACCCCCAAGACCAACTTTCCAGGCTAACCAGGCATTAAAAACTGAGAGGATGCAGAAGAAGAAAACCTTCACTCCATTGGGAGAATCATATACCAGCTTATTCCACAGGTTGAGGTAGCTAGACATGTTGTGGCCGATTGAAGCAAAATTGCCAAACCCTTCTCCAATAAATCGAGATTAATTTTTCAGTTGTGAGTATTGTTCTGGGGTCCCGGGACATGACACAGAGAAATGTTGGCATTTGAAATATGTTATTCAAGAACTCATTAATTACCATCGGATTGAGGTGCAAGCTCCGGAAGCAACCAACATTAATCAAAACCCACTGCCTGCTCATCAAGAGATAAATATGATCGAGATATTACACAAAGAAGGGAAGCCCAAAAAGCCTTCGATAATTGTCGTGATGATCCGAGCCAATGAACGGAAGATGGGTGAGAATTTGACAAGCGAGATATCGACTCTCAAGCTGAGCGTAGCAAGTGGTGAGCATGTTGTTGTATTCAGAAAGGAATCCCTGAAAGACGGGATGGTGAAACATGAGAATGCAAAAGTTATCGTACTAGGGATGACTAGTAAGTTTGTGGTTGTCGTGGAAGGAGCTCATTCAAAGCTTGTCATTATCAAACCTATGGTTAAGCTACCGATGATCAGCAACAAGGCAGTACCTTGGAATTATGATTGAGTAACTTTGACTTACAAAAGGAAGGAGATTAGAGAAGAAGTTTGTGAGACTCATGGATTGACCCGATCGGGGAGGTGCTTTGCCCTCGAGGAATTGAGAAAATCAAAACCAACCAAGGATAATTCAGAGCTGGTAAAGAAAATTATGAGTGAAGAAGAGGCAGAAGAGTTTCTAAAGAAGATGAAAATGTATGATTCTTCTATTGTGGAACAACTGAGAAAGATGCCTGCTCAAATCTCGTTGTTATCATTGTTGATTCATTCAGACGAGCACCCTCGGGCTTTAATTAAGATCCTGAACGAGGCCTACGTTCCTGATAAAATCACAGTCAACCAATTGGAGAAGATAGCCAATAATATTTTTGAGGTGAAAAGAGTCACATTTTCCGATAATGAATTACCAATAGAAGACACCGAGCATAATAAAATGCTCTACCTCATGGTAAAGTGCGAGGATTCTGTAGTGACTTAAGTTTTGGTTAATAATGGTTCAAGCACAAATATTTTCCCTCTTTCCATGTTGAACAAGTTGAAGGTGTAAAATGAAAGAATTCACAAGAACAACATCTGTTTGCGAGGATTTAATGGCTGGGGAAAAGATTCGGTCGGTTGACATAGTGCTCGAATTGACACTCGGGCCAGTTGATTTTACCATGGAGTTCTAGGTGCTTGATGTGGCTGTCTTTTATAATCTGTTGTTGGGACGACCTTGGATCCATGCTGCTAGAGCAGTCCCCTCTACTTTGCATCAAATGGTGTAATTTGAATGGGATCGACAAGAAATAGTTATGCACGATGACCATCTGTATGCTTATAGTGATGTTACCCTACCATTCATTGAGGCAGATGATGATAAGGGGCTCTGGTGCATCAAGTTCATGACTTGATATCAGTTCAAAAGGTTCCAAAAGGGGATCATGTTCCAACACCAAGATCAGCTACTGTATTAGCCATGGTGGCAGTTGAGAAGTTAAAGAATGGGTTTGTTCCCGGAAAGGGTTTGGGGCCCTCACTTCATGGTATCATACAGTTAGTGTCTCACCCCACGAACATAGAAACGTTTGGTTTGGGATTCAAGCCTGCAAGTGCAGATATCAAGAGAGCCAAAAAGAAGAGAAAGAAAGCATGGAAACTCCCCAAGCCTGTGCCTCATCTCTTCAAATCATTTGTGAAGCCTGGCGCCAAAAAGTGCCCAACAACGACAAGTTCTAGTGCTTTTGTTGATCTTGATAAGGAATTACTCGAAAGGATGTTTGAAGATGCGAATATGAATGAAGCCAGAGAGGGTTCTAGCAAGGCATGCGTGCGATTTGTTGGGCCCCGTGCAAAAGTCAACAATTGGGAAGCTACTCCTCTCCCGACCAGGAAGGGGTTTTGGTAGTTTGCTTTGATATTTATTTCAAATTTCTCTGGATTATTCCAGGGTTGTAATTCAGAGTCTATGTTCCATCCGTTTGGATGCGTAAAAACTTGTTATCCTTCAGTTTCAATGAAATGCAATTTCCCTATATTTAGTGCTAATAGTTTTCATTTTTCTTTGCTTTTCTTTTCCTTCTTGTGCAGTTATTTTTATGCTGGCTCCAATGATCTGACATGCATAAAGACTCTTCTGCCCATTCTTAAAAACCGTTCTAATTCAGAAGTAATAATTCAAGAGATAGAATATGACCCGGAATATGATGAGGAAAGGGCGCTTGAGGAAATTATTAAAGAGTTGAGTCATTTTGAGGAAAAACCCAAGCCAAACCTGAGCGATACAGAAGTAGTCAATCTAGGGGACCTAAATAACATTAAAGAAACCAAAATAAGTGTCCATCTTGAGCTGAAGCTTAGGAAAGAAATAATTGAAGTGCTGCTTGAATACAAAGATGTTTTTGTAGGTCTTACGATGATATGCCAGGGCTGAGCACTAACTTGCTGGTTAACAAATTGCCTACTAACCCGGCCTGCCCTTCTTTTAACAAAAGTTGAAGAAGATTAAAAGTGATGTGAGCGTGAAGATCAAAGAGGAAGTCACCATGCAGTTTGAGGCCAAGGTCATCCGAGTCACATGATATCCCACATGGTTTGCTAATGTCGTGCCTGTGCCAAAAAAGGATGGTAAAACCAGGGTATGCGTCGACTATCGTGAACTCAACAAAGCAAGTCCAAAAGACAACTTCCCACTGCCAAACATCCACATATTGATTGACAATTGTGCAAAGCATAAAATTGGGTCCTTCGTAGATTGTTATGCATGCTATCACCAGATTCTGATGGATGAGGAGGATGCGGAGAAGACAACATTCATCACGCCATGGGGAACATATTGCTACAGAGTCATGCCCTTCCGCCTGAAGAATGCTAGGGCAACCTATATGAGGGCGATGACAAACATCTTCCATGATTTTGAAATCCAGGAAGCAATTCGACCATGTAAGAGATCTAAGGAAATTCTTCCAGAGGCTCCGCAGGTATAATCTCAAACTCAATTATGTGAAATGTGTATTTGGGGTCCCTTGGGGAAGTTGCTAGGATTCATAGTCAGCCGCCAGGCATTGAGCTAGATCCATCAAAGATCAAAGCCATACAATAATTACTGCCTCCGAGAAACAAAACAGAGATGATGAGTCTTTTGGGGAGATTGAGTTACATCAGTAAATTCATTGCTTAGCTCACAACAACTTGCGAGACCATCTTTAAGATATTGATAAAGGATGTCGCAGTCAAATGGACGAAGGAATGCTAGGAGGCTTTTGATGAAATAAAGGAATACTTGTCGAACCCACCAGTATTGGTCCCACCGAAACTAGAGAGGCCCTTGATCCTATATCTGACAGTCTTGGACAATTTATTTGGATGTGTGTTGGGTCAGCACAATGTCGTGGGGAGGAAAGAATAGGCCATATACTACCTTAGCAAGAAATTCACAGCTTATGAGGTTAGGTATACTCATCTCGAAAGGGCGTGTTGTGGCTTAACTTGAGTAGCAAAAAAGTAGAAACATAACTTGTCATCGTATACCTCTTACCTTATCTCACACTTGGACCCATTAAAATACATCTTCCAGAAGCCTATACCCACGGGGAGACTTGCAAAGTGGCAAATCCTTCTCACCGAATTCGACATTGTCTACGTGAGTAGGACTGCAATGAAAGCGCAGGCATTGGCTGATTATCCTGCCGAGAATCTGGTGGATGAAGAATATGAACCTTTAAAGACATACTTCCCGGACGAGAAGGTAATTCACATTGATGAAATAGAACAGGGCGAGAAGCCAGGATGGAAATTATTCTTCGATGGAGCCGCCAACATAAAAGGTATCGTTATAGGACCAATACTCATTTGTGAAATAGAGCAACACTACCCCATTACAGCTCAGCTCCGCTTCTATTACACCAACTACATGTCAGAATATGAGGCATGTATTTTGGGTTTAAGGTTAGCTGCAGACATGGGTGTCTAGGAGGTCTTGGTCTTGGGAGACTCGGACCTTCTAGTATGCCAAAGTCAAAGGGAGTGGGAAACACAAGATTTGAAGCTCATACCATACTGAAAATGCTTGTATGACCTTTGTCAACGATTCAAGTCAGTAGAGTTCAGGCATATCCCAATAATTCACAATGAGGTTGCTGTTGCTTTAGCCACTTTGACGTCAAGGTTACATTATCCAGATAAGGCTTATGTTGATCCATTGTATATCCAAGTCCATGAACAACATGCTTACTGTAATGTGGTGGAAGAGGAGCTTGACGGTGAGCCTTGGTTTCACGACATCATAGAATACATCAGGATGGGTGTGTATCCAGTACAAGCCACAAATGATCAAAAAAGATCAATTTGTCGCCTATCAAGAAGGGTTTTCTTCAGTGGAGGGGTATTATACAAGAGAAAATCGGACCTCGAGTTGCTGAGATGCATAGATGCTAGACAGGCCACACCTATCATGACTGAGGTACATTCTAGGGTTTGCGGACTGCACATAAGTGGATATGTTTTGGCAAAGAAGATTCTCGGGTCAGGGTATTATTGGCTTACCATGGAGCTAGATTGTATCAGCTTCGTGCGCAAGTGTCATCAATGTCAGGTGCACGTGGACTTGATTCACTCCCCCCATCTGAATTGCATACAATGTCTGCACCGTGACCCTTCATTGCCTCAGGCATGGATGTCATTGCGCCTATCGAGCAAGCAGCTTCCAACAGACACAGGTTCATCCTGGTGGCTATTGATTATTTCACCAAGTGGGTCGAAGCTAATACCTTTAAGGTAGTGACCAAGAAATCTATGTTCGATTTCGTGCATTTAAATATCATTTGCCGGTTCAGAATCCCAAAGATACTCATCACTAACAATGGAAAAAATCTCAACATTCATTTGATGAAAAAGTTATGTCAGCAGTTTAAGATTACGCATCGCAGTTCCACCCCATACCTCCCCAAGGCAAATGGAGCAGTTGAGGCAGCCAATAAGAACATAAAGAAAATACTCTGAAAAATGGTGGAAAGGTCCGGGCAATGGCAAGAGAAGCTACCCTTTGCATTGTTAGGTTATCCCATCATTGTTCGCACTTCAGTAGGGACAACTCCATATTTGTTGGTGTATGGCACAGAGGCACTAATACCGGCTGAAATTGAAATTCCATCCCTTCGGGCTGTCGCCGAAGTGAAAATTGATGATGATGAATGGGTCAAAATCCGGTTGGAGAAATTGAGCTTAATTATGAAAAAAGATTAGCAACAGTATGTCACGGCCAATTGTATCAACAGATAATGGCCAGAGCATATAACAAGAAAGTCCGCCTAAGAAAGTTCAAAGTGGATCAGCTGGTATTGAAGCGTATCCTCCCTCACCAGGTAGAGGCAAAGGGCAAATTCGCCCCAAATTGGCAAAGGTTGTTTCATCGGGTCAAGAGTGTTGTCTAATGGAGCACTGTATATGAGAGATGTGGAAGGCAAGGGTATAGAAATAGCCATCAATTCCGATGCAGTTAAGAGATACTATGTATGACTTTATTTGTTTAAGTCATTATCTATACTTGGCATGTTTGTTAGTACTTGGCATGTTTTAGAGATTGAAATGACGAAGACATTATATTCGGCTATCTAAAAACTTTATCCTTTGCTAACCCTTTTGAGCTTTAAATGTTTTCTTTATACCTCTCTTTCGAAATTGACAACAAAAGTCAGAAATGCGAGTGTAAGAAATCAGTAAAAGGAAAAAAAAAGGAAAGAATGAAAAAGAAAGAACAAAAAAAGAGAAGAAGAAGAAGAAAACAAAGGAGAGAAAAAGAAAAAAGAAAAAAAAGAAGAAAAAAAAGAAAAGGAAGAAAAACAATTAGAAAGAAAAACACCACAATAAAACTGCAAAACAACAAAAGAAAAGGAAGAAAAACAAAAGAAATATGGAAAACACAACAACAAAATCAAGGAATCTGGATGAACTACGTTTGACCTGATTCTTTTAAAAGGATACGTAGGCAGCCTCACGGTTCGGTCATATTAAAATAAAAATTCAAAGGTCCCCAAGCAAGAAACTGAGGCAGAAGTTGTGGGTGTTGTAAGAAAATTTGATTTTGAAAGTTGAAATTATTAAACCCATTTGAATTATTTTGAGCCATTAATACCCCTTTCTTTCTAACCCTATCCAAAAACCTGCATTACGATCCAAAGAAAGACCTTCCTATCAGTCTTTAAGAAATTCCGGGTCAAGCAAGAAGAGGTGATTCACACCCCGGAGCAACACTCTAGTTCAAGCAAGTAAAGATGAAAAAGAGAGAGTCTTATTGGTGAGAAAACCCGCACGGGCATCGTAAGGCGACGAGAACCGAGAGAAATGATAATGAGAGAGTCTTATCAGTGAAAACCCTCACGGGCACCATAAAACGAAAGCAAGTCAAGAAATGAACAATGAAAAAGGGTTGTTGGTACGAATCAATGCATAGCACAGCAAGATAAGCAAGGTCAAGGTTTGGTTGAAGAAATTGGGTAAAAAACGTCGTAACAACAAACCATGACAGCTGAAGACCGATCATTTGGAAAGACTTGGTCGACTAAGCCAAAGTGCATGTCAAGATAATGGGAACTAGCTTGCCCTCCATAGATAAGTGTCTTCTCTTTTCCCCTCAATAATCACCAAATCCGAAATTCTTTTGTTCTAAATAAAAGAATTCAGAGTCATTGCATATAATTTTCTTTTGGGCTTCTATTTCTTCTAAGATATCTCCGAAAAAATTCTATTTAAGCAAGCAAGAGGGAAATTTCAAAACTTACTACCAGCTCCCAAACGGCAAAGCACCCGCCGGCTAAAACATAACAAGGCAATAAAAGTTAAAAGGCAAAATGGGGAGAAATCAATGAAAGTCTCATCAAGGAATTGACTTGGTAATTTCAGAAAGATGCAAAGATTTTGGCAAAAGGGTCATGAGTGTAACTCAATAATGGGGAAATAGAGTAAAGACATGGGGTTCAGGGATCAGCCGAGCAAATCAGGTGGCTCATCATCAGTAGGGGAAACCTCACACAACAGAACATGACAACGGGGAGGACATTTTCAGCAAGAATGTCGCAGGCTAACCACTATCTTTCAAACTAACAAGATTTTCTTTGAATGAAACAGGGGCAGTAAATTCCGGAATATCCCAGGAAAGTCCTCCACCGGGGAAAGCAAGCACATGACAGGTATGATTGAAAACCTCAGGACCCTCCTGGAAAATGGGACTCGGTTTAAAATTCAAGGGGAAACATAATCTGGCACAAATAATTCGCCAATAAGAGTCATCAGGACCCGCTTGAATAATGGGAATAACTTTAACTAGCAATCCCCAGTAGAGACAACCGACAGTTAAAAGGGGCATTTAATTCGAAATTTTTAGGACCCTCATGGAAAATGGGACTTATTTAAAGGTTGGAGATAATCATGAATAGCAAAGATCATAAAGTAACTTGCATGTTGAAATAGCACTCAATTAAGAGTTGCCATGACCCTCTTGGAAAATGGGACTAAATCTAGAACTCAAACAGGCACGGATAGCATGGTCAGGCACAAATATCTCCCAATAAGAGTCGTCGGGACCCTCCTAGATAATGGGACTTAATTTTAAAAGGTTGTCAGGACCCTCCGGGATAACGTGATGTAGCTCTAAACATAAATCCCCCACAGATATGACATGGATTTAAAATTGGTCTTAATTAAGAGTTGTCAGGACCCTCCTAGATAATTGGATATAGCCGTAACTACTGATTCCCAGCAGATATGACTTAGATAGCAATGCATAGTGGAAGCAATACCTTTAGAAAACATAGCCTAATCATAAAGTTGTCATTAATCAAGATTTGTCAGGACCCTCCTTGATAATGTGATTTAACTTTTAGAGATACTTAGTAATTGGATTTGATTAACACTCACAGATGCGTCCAGCACCAAACTCGTTTAGAAAAATTTCTTTTGTTTTGTTAGCTTTGTTTGTAATCAGGTATAAAAGCAGCAGGGAATACAAGTTTTGAGTTTTTGGCAATCAGGCACCCACCTGGAGAAAAAGGGAATACATTTTGAGTTTTGAGTTTTTGGTAATCAGGCACCCACCTGGAGAACAAGGGAATACATTTCAAGTTTTGGTAATCAGGCGTCCACCTGGAGAACAAGGGAATACATTTCAAGTTTCAAGTTTCAAGTTCTGGTAATCAGGCGTCCACCTAGAGAACAAGGGAATAAATTTCAAGTTACAAGTTTTGGTAATAGGCGCCCCTACCTTGAGAATAAGTGAATACATTTCAAGCTTCAAGTTTTGATAATCAGGCGCCCACCTGGAGAACAAGGGAATACATTTCAAATTTCAAGTTTTGGTAATCAGGCGCCCCCCTGGAGAAAAGGGAATACATTATAAATTTCAAGTTTTGGTAATCAGGCGTCCACCTGGAGAACAAGGGAATACATTTCAAATTTCGAGTTTTGGTAATTAGGCGCCCACATGGAGAACAAGGGAATACATTTCAAGTTTCAAATTTTGGTAATCAGGCGCCCACCTGGAGAACAAGGGAATACATTTCAAGTTTCAAGTTTTGGTAATCAGGCGTCCACCTTGATAACAAGGGAATACATTTCACTTTTTATTCAAATTTTGGCAATAAGACGCCCACCTGGATAATAGGGGAATACATTTATATTTTTATTCAACTTTTGGCAATCAGGCGCCCACCTGGATAACAAGGGAATATATTTCAAGTTTTTGGTAATCAGGCGCCCTCCTGGATAACAAGGGAATACATTTCAAGTACTCGGTAATCAGGCGCACACCTGTATTATAAGGGAATACATTTCAAGTTTTTGGTAATCAGGAGCCCACCTGGAGAACAATGTTGTACAGTTCAAGTTTGTGGTAATCAGGCGCCCACCTGAAAAATAATGGACTACAATTCAAGATCAGCAATCAGGAATCAGCCTGTAAGAAGAGAATGCAAGTCAACAAGGTAACAAGGAGTTTCACAGGAAGATATACAAGTCAAAAATGTAACAAGGATCGAGAGGAAGTTTGAAGACATCGATAGGTTCTTTTGTAATCATAGGTCATAGCTCAGTCTAGCTTATTTTTATTTTGGCATAGTGTAATAAGGGGATCTAGCAAGCAGTAGCAGCAGCAACAACAACAGTGAGATCACAGCTTTTGTAGTCCCAGCTACCAAACACTCCTTAACTACACCAACATGATTCTTTTTTACCAAGGATATGTAGGCAACCTCTGAAGTAGGTGCGGTCAAGCTTTTCAAAATGCTTCCTACGAGGTATTCAAATGGGCAAAAAGCGTTCGTATCCGCTCACTTATCTTTGCACGAAAACTTTTCATGTTTTCGAGCAAAGAGGGGCAGCTGTGAGCATGTGATTTTTGCCCTATATGAGTTACTCCCATAATTTCAGTATTTAAAAACATCATTATTTACTGAGTGAAGTTCATTAGTTATTGTTTAATGTGAGGGAAGAAATGATTTTGAAAACACTAAAATGAGGATTTCATTAACTTCTTAGTGTTGGCTTGCTGGATAGTGGTGGTTGGCGCCACTATGTCCTTTATTGGATTTTGAGTCATGAAAACATGGTGTCCAAGCACTAGGTTTCCTTTAGGTATCACGAGTCATGGAGAGTCTGGTAGAGTCTTGCGGATCGCTACAGAGACATCGTACTTATCTTCAAGAGGCTACAATTCTGTTAAGATCACTCCTCTTCTTGATTCATTATCGTGCGATTTGATTCCATTGAAGCTTATGCCTTTATTTCTTTCCTATTCAATATTATGCAACATGAAGTTCTAGTTATAAATTGGTAATGGAGGAATTGTGATAACATTACAGATGTGGTGCAGGATATTTCTCCTTACGTATTGATTGGGCTATTGTCGTGTCCTAGCAGAAGGTTGTTCTGTTGTTCGGCTTAGTATCAGTATTACCTAAGGTTTTGAGATTTGGCATTGATTGTTATGACGATCTATGCGTTTCTATCACCTAGTATTTGTATGATGGTAGGATTCTTACCTGTGTATCAGGGCAGTGAATGACATGAAATGAGGTCTACTCAGTTCATGATTTGAGGCCTCAAGCAAGTCTGTAATGTTCTTTGGGACTGGTTGGCATGATTGGTTGGGTTACCGGGGGTTTCGGGTGAATTTTGGGTGGTTAACAAATTGAATTTTGAGTTTGAAGAAGGGCTTTAACAGCTGATATCTTGTGTAATCACACCTGTGAGGTTATGGCCGCAGGTGCGGAGCTGCAGTAGCGACCTGAGAGTCGTAGGAGCGGAAAGGGGTAGCCTAGGAAAGGACCGCAGATGCGGGGCAGTGGATGCATCCGCGCAAGTGAAAAATTGAAGAAAGGACTGCAGAATCGGTGATCGGCACTGGTGCGATGAGGGTTCTGCAAAAGTGGCGAAGAGTCCGCAGGTGCAAAAGTCGCTGGGAGAATGTTTTAAAGAGCGGGGTTGAGTTCATTTCACCCATTTTTTTCTCTACTTTAGGCGATTTTGGAGCTTCTGGAGAGGGTCTTCCACCTAGCAACTTGGAGATAAGTTAGTTCTAACTATTATGAGTTAAATACACTAATTATGTGTAGATTTTAACATGGAAATTAGCGATAAACTTAGGGTTTGAGGGGAAGACCTAAAAATTGTATTTTTGGATTCTAACCACGATTTTGGGTATGAAATTAAGAGTAAATAATATATTCTAGTTTGTGAGGCTATGGGTAAACATATTCTTCGAAAAAGTTTGGAATCCGCAACGTGGGTCCAAGGGCATTTTTGTCAACTTATCGATCGAGGTTAGAAATCATAATAAATTGAATCGTAATGAGTAATTTATCATATATTAATGGATTTGCACAATTATTGGCTAGTTTTTGGAGTGTTGTGCATCAAATTGAGTCTCCGGAAGGGCGTGGAATGCTGATTATGGATCTTCGGAACGAGGTGAATCTTCTCTCTAACCTTGTAAGAGGAAATTAACTCCATAGGTGAAATAATTTGTTATATGCTCCTATTTGTGGGGGCTACGTATGCACGAGGTGACGAGAGCCCCTGCGTAGCTACTATTATGTTTACGTCCGGGTAGTCTAGGACCCAAAAGCATGCTATAGTTAGATTATTTGTAACATTATTAACAATTGAATTGCCTAAATCCTATCGAATTAGTAAATGAATTTCTAAATAATTAAACTTCATTTTTCTAAATTGTTAAGAGAGAATTGGTTTTCTTTGGATAATTTTTTCCCGGTGACTTCTTGATCGACAGTTGTGAGGATGTAATTTTTTCCCTATATGAATTACTCCCATAATTTCTTCACTATTTGCGAATTTGAGAATGTTGTGGCATTTCTTGTCAATTGCTTGCATTTGTCTGTGCATTTTTATTTTGAAAAATACAAAAAGATATGTGCATTTGCGTTTGGAGTTATATTTTATATTTCTAGGTGAATTAGTTAATCAATTGTGGCAAGTATGAAAGAAACTAACAAAAACAGTCCATTCCTACATTTTTACTTTTTAATTTTCGAAATTGTTATGGTTTTCTCTTAAAGGACTTAATTATTTTTCATAAATTACTATGAAGAGCAATTTACTTATTTTGGTAGACTAATTTAGTTGTTAGAATTAATTTAGGTTTATTGCATTTTGAAGGAAAAAAAGGAAATTTGAGATTGAAATAGAAGGAACAACAACAACAACAACAACTACCCTGTATAGTCCCACAGAGCGGGGTATGGGGAGGGTAATATGTAGACGGGCCTTACCCCTACCCGAAAGGGCAGAGAGGCTGTTTCCAATCGACCCTCGGCTCAGTGAATGAAAGGGACAACAAAAACAAGAACAACAAAAACAACAAAAGAGCATTAGTAAACTAAACACAAATAACGTAAATAATTATCTAAACATAAAAACCTAAAAATAAAAAAACATAAAAACTATAAATAAAATATCATGCAATAATATCGGACATGAAATAGAAGGAACAAGAATCAAAATATCTGATTGGGCTTGTTTTAATTGAATCCCTCTAAATCCCAGAATGTTTTGTCCAAAACCACCCCCAAATGCTCACCCTAAATCGCCCAAAACCCGCCTAGATGCCCCGACAACCCATTCTCTACTAAATGAACCCACAAGTACAAAACAAACAGACGGAGCCTTTTTCTCTCAAGAGCTCAAAAATGGCTCCATGTTCAACCATCATTCCTGTTCGAACCAAGCCCCAACTCAGTCCAAGTTCAGGCGAGTGAGGCTCAAACCCTCAACCACGCATTCCCCAATTCCTCCTCTTACATTTCTAACGGCTTCTGACGCGAGATTCCTCTTCTCTCTCACCGTTCGAATTGCATATATCTCACAAATTGGAAGGTTCTAGAGCTGATTTTCTAGATGAGTGTGAGGCATTGGATTGAGTTCATTCAGTCTAAGCCCTACGTTCATCAAGGTATTCGTTTTCAAATAGGCCCAGTTCCGATTTTGAAAGAAGAGAACAAAAAATTGAGAGAAAAGTTGAAAGGCTTCGATTTTTTCTGGTCTTCTGATTCCAATTCTTTTTCTGAAGAGTTCTTTCAAAGTTTAAGAGAATCATATATATATAATTTTTATTTTTGAATCCGGATGTGAGTTCCAAGGAGATACAAATTGAATTTCAAGCTTGGTTTTCTATTGTCGTTTTGTCGAGTTTGTAATTGTTATAAAAGAGATTTGCAAATTCAGGTTCAGTTTTTCTCTCTTTTATTCTATGCGACTCTGTTTTGTTCTGGTGCTTTTGAGCTATGAGATTCACTTTATCGTGGTCTGTTTTGTGTTATGATCGAATTTCTTACTGGTCAATCTCTTTGCAGTTGTGTGATTTAGTTGAGTATGTTCAGTCAGTAAAAGATGAGTTTGAAGGGTCGTCCTCCATGCTTATGCTTTAATTGCTAACATGATGTCGAGTTTTCAATTAAGTCAAGATCTCGAGTTTATTCTCTAAGTTTAAATGTCTATTTGAATGGTTGTATTATGGAAATGTGACAGCCTGTTCGAGGTTGGATGTCGTCTTGAGTTGTCGCATTGCTGAACACTGTCAGCTCTTTCCCTGCTAATTTGAGTTGTAATTTGTTGTGCCTAGATTAATGTAGGATTTGTTGTTCATATTTAGCTTCAATATAAGCTTATGAAATCAGCAAACAATTTCTTCTTTTGTTGTGTCATTTAGTCAGTGGTGTTTATGAAGATCTGCTATGGATGTTGGGAGATAAGCAAGTCCACGCTTGTTTTAAAGCTGTAGTCGGTCTAAATTTCAGCTATCAAAGGGAGTGCTATTGCTAGACTCATGTTTTTTTCCCTGAAATTACATGCCTACTCATGTACTAGAAAGTCTAGGATCTGGATGAGCTTTTCTCTGGTATGCTACTGTGTTAAGCTGCGCTTGAGGTCCAGCTTAAAAACCAAGTTCAGATTGTTTTTTCCTTCTGAGGAAACAAAGAAAAGTCTTGTGGTTATTAATGAAACTTCAAGGTTTCAACTATTGGAATATAGTCCATGCCCATGTTAACAGTATACTGCAATTCTGATTTTTTGGTCTATGTTCCTACACTGCTCTCACATTCCTCCTCTTACATTTCTAACGGCTTCTGACGCGAGATTCCTCTTCTCACTCACCGTTCGAATTGGATATATCTCACAAATTGGAAGGTTCTAGAGCTGATTTTCTAGATGAGTGTGAGGCATTGGATTGAGTTCATTCAGTCTAAGCCCTACGTTCATCAAGGTATTCATTTTCAAATAGGCCCAGTTCCGATTTTGAAAGAAGAGAACAAAAAATTTAGAGAAAAGTTGAAAGGCTTCAATTTTTTCTGGTCTTCTGATTCCAATTCTTTTTCTAAAGAGTTCTTTCAAAGTTTAAGAGAATCATATATATATATAATTTTTATTTTTGAATCCGGATGTGAGTTCCAAGGAGATACAAATTGAATTTCAAGCTTGGTTTTCTCGTCTTGTCGAGTTTGTAATTGTTATAAAAGAGATTTGCAAATTCAGGTTCAGTTTTTCTCTCTTTTATTCTATGCGACTCTGTTTTGTTCTGGTGCTTTTGAGCTATGAGATTCACTTTATAGTGGTCTGTTTTGTGTTATGATCGAATTTCTTACTGGTCAATCTCTTTGCAGTTGTGTGATTTAGTTGAGTATGTTCAGTCAGTTAAAGATGAGTTTGAAGGGTCGTCCTCCATGCTTATGCTTTAATTGCTAACATGATGTCGAGTTTTCAATTAAGTCAAGATCTCGAGTTTATTCTCTAAGTTTAAATGTCTATTTGAATGGTTCTATTATGGAAATGTGACAGCCTGTTCGAGGTTGGATGTCGTCTTGAGTTGTCGCATTGCTGAACACTGTCAGCTCTTTCCCTGCTAATTTGAGTTGTAAGTTGTTGTGCCTAGATTAATGTAGGATTTGTTGTTCATATTTAGCTTCAATATAAGCTTATGAAATCAGCAAACAATTTCTTCTTATGTTGTGTCATTTAGTCAGTGGTGTTTATGAAGATCTGCTATGGATGTTGGGAGATAAGCAAGTCCACGCTTGTTTTAAAGCTGTAGTCGGCCTAAATTTCAGCTATCAAAGGGAGTGCTATTGCTAGACTCATGTTCTTTTCCCTGAAATTACATGCCTACTCATGTACTAGAAAGTCTAGGATCTGGATGAGCTTTTCTCTGGTATGCTACTGTGTTAAGCTGCGCTTGAGGTCCAGCTTAAAAACCAAGTTCTGATTGTTTTTTCCTTCTGAGGAAACAAAGAAAAGTCTTGTGGTTATTAATGAAACTTCAAGGTTTCAACTATTGGAATATAGTCCATGCCCATGTTAACAGTATACTGCAATTCTGATTTTTTGGTCTATGTTCCTAGACTGCTCTCACATTCCTCCTCTTACATTTTTAACGGCTTCTGACGCGAGATTCCTCTTCTCTCTCACAGCTCGAATTGGATATATCTCACAAATTGGAAGGTTCTAGAGCTGATTTTCTAGATGAGTGTGAGGCATTGGATTGCGTTCATTCAGTCTAAGCCCTACGTTCATCAAGGTATTCGTTTTCAAATAGGCCCAGTTCCGATTTTGAAAGAAGAGAACAAAAAATTTAGAGAAAAGTTGAAAGGCTTCGATTTTTTCTGGTCTTCTGATTCCAATTCTTTTCTGAAGAGTTCTTTCAAAGTTTAAGAGAATCATATATATATAAGTTTTATTTTTGAATCCGGATGTGAGTTCCAAGGAGATACAAATTGAATTTCAAGCTTGGTTTTCTATTGTCGTCTTGTCGAGTTTGTAATTGTTATAAAAGAGATTTGCAAATTCAGGTTCAGTTTTTCTCTCTTTTATTCTATGCGACTCTGTTTTGTTCTGGTGCTTTTGAGCTATGAGATTCACTTTATCGTGGTCTGTTTTGTGTTATGATCGAATTTCTTACTGGTCAATCTCTTTGCTGTTGTGTGATTTAGTTGAGTATGTTCAGTCAGTAAAAGATGAGTTTGAAGGGTCGTCCTCCATGCTTATGCTTTAATTGCTAACATGATGTCGAGTTTTCAATTAAGTCAAGATCTCGAGTTTATTCTCTAAGTTTAAATGTCTATTTGAATGGTTCTAGTATGGAAATGTGACAGCCTGTTCGAGGTTGGATGTCGTCTTGAGTTGTCGCATTGCTGAACACTGTCAGCTCTTTCCCTGCTAATTTGAGTTGTAATTTGTTGTGCCTAGATTAATGTAGGATTTGTTGTTCATATTTAGCTTCAATATAAGCTTATGAAATCAGCAAACAATTTCTTCTTTTGTTGTGTCATTTAGTCAGTGGTGTTTATGAAGATCTGCTATGGATGTTGGGAGATAAGCAAGTCCACGCTTGTTTTAAAGCTGTAGTCGGTCTAAATTTCAGCTATCAAAGGGAGTGCTATTGCTAGACTCATGTTTTTTTCCCTGAAATTACATGCCTACTCATGTACTAGAAAGTCTAGGATCTGGATGAGCTTTTCTCTGGTATGCTACTGTGTTAAGCTGCGCTTGAGGTCCAGCTTAAAAACCAAGTTCAGATTGTTTTTTCCTTCTGAGGAAACAAAGAAAAGTCTTGTGGTTATTAATGAAACTTCAAGGTTTCAACTATTGGAATATAGTCCATGCCCATGTTAACAGTATACTGCAATTCTGATTTTTTGGTCTATGTTCCTACACTGCTCTCACATTCCTCCTCTTACATTTCTAACGGCTTCTGACGCGAGATTCCTCTTCTCACTCACCGTTCGAATTGGATATATCTCACAAATTGGAAGGTTCTAGAGCTGATTTTCTAGATGAGTGTGAGGCATTGGATTGAGTTCATTCAGTCTAAGCCCTACGTTCATCAAGGTATTCATTTTCAAATAGGCCCAGTTCCGATTTTGAAAGAAGAGAACAAAAAATTTAGAGAAAAGTTGAAAGGCTTCAATTTTTTCTGGTCTTCTGATTCCAATTCTTTTTCTAAAGAGTTCTTTCAAAGTTTAAGAGAATCATATATATATATATATATTTTATTTTTGAATCCGGATGTGAGTTCCAAGGAGATACAAATTGAATTTCAAGCTTGGTTTTCTCGTCTTGTCGAGTTTGTAATTGTTATAAAAGAGATTTGCAAATTCAGGTTCAGTTTTTCTCTCTTTTATTCTATGCGACTCTGTTTTGTTCTGGTGCTTTTGAGCTATGAGATTCACTTTATAGTGGTCTGTTTTGTGTTATGATCGAATTTCTTACTGGTCAATCTCTTTGCAGTTGTGTGATTTAGTTGAGTATGTTCAGTCAGTAAAAGATGAGTTTGAAGGGTCGTCCTCCATGCTTATGCTTTAATTGCTAACATGATGTCTAGTTTTCAATTAAGTCAAGATCTCGAGTTTATTCTCTAAGTTTAAATGTCTATTTGAATGGTTGTATTATGGAAATGTGACAGCCTGTTCGAGGTTGGATGTCGTCTTGAGTTGTCGCATTGCTGAACACTGTCAGCTCTTTCCCTGCTAATTTGAGTTGTAATTTGTTGTGCCTAGATTAATGTAGGATTTGTTGTTCATATTTTGCTTCAATATAAGCTTATGAAATCAGCAAACAATTGTTTCTTTTGCTGTGTCATTTAGTCAGTGGTGTTTATGAAGATCTGCTATGGATGTTGGGAGATAAGCAAGTCCACGCTTGTTTTAAAGGTGTAGTCGGTCTAAATTTCAGCTGTCAAAGGGAGTGCTATTGCTAGACTCATGTTTTTTTCCCTGAAATTACATGCCTACTCATGTACTAGAAAGTCTAGGATCTGGATGAGCTTTTCTCTGGTATGCTACTGTGTTTAGCTGCGCTTGAGGTCCAGCTTAAAAACCAAGTTCAGATTGTTTTTTCCTTCTGAGGAAACAGAGAAAAGTCTTGTGGTTATTAATGAAACTTCAAGGTTTCAACTATTGGAATATAGTCCATGCCCATGTTAACAGTATACTGCAATTCTGTTTTTTGGTCTATGTTCCTAGACTGCTCTCACATTCCTCCTCTTACATTTGTAACGGCTTCTGACGCGAGATTCCTCTTCTCTCTCACCGTTCGAGTTGGATATATCTCACAAATTGAAAGGTTCTAGAGCTGATTTTCTAGATGAGTGTGAGGCATTGGATTGAGTTCATTTAGTCTAAGCCCTACGTTCATCAAGGTATTCGTTTTCAAATAGGCCCAGTTCCGATTTTGAAAGAAGAGAAAAAAAAATTTAGAGAAAAGTTGAAAGGCTTCGATTTTTTCTGGTCTTCTGATTCCAATTCTTTTTCTGAAGAGTTCTTTCAAAGTTTAAGAGAATCATATATATATAATTTTTATTTTTGAATCCGGATGTGAGTTCCAAGGAGATACAAATTGAATTTCAAGCTTGGTTTTCTATTGTCGTTTTGTCGAGTTTGTAATTGTTATAAAAGAGATTTGCAAATTCAGGTTCAGTTTTTCTCTCTTTTATTCTATGCGACTCTGTTTTGTTCTGGTGCTTTTGAGCTATGAGATTCACTTTATCGTGGTCTGTTTTGTGTTATGATCGAATTTCTTACTGGTCAATCTCTTTGCAGTTGTGTAATTTAGTTGAGTATGTTCAGTCAGTAAAAGATGAGTTTGAAGGGTCGTCCTCCATGCTTATGCTTTAATTGCTAACATGATGTCGAGTTTTCAATTAAGTCAAGATCTCGAGTTTATTCTCTAAGTTTAAATGTCTATTTGAATGGTTCTATTATGGAAATGTGACAGCCTGTTCAAGGTTGGATGTCGTCTTGAGTTGTCGCATTGCTGAACACTGTCAGCTCTTTCCCTGCTAATTTGAGTTGTAATTTGTTGTGCCTAGATTAATGTAGGATTTGTTGTTCATATTTTGCTTCAATATAAACTTATGAAATCAGCAAACAATTGTTTCTTTTGCTGTGTCATTTAGTCAGTGGTGTTTATGAAGATCTGCTATGGATGTTGGGAGATAAGCAAGTCCACGCTTGTTTTAAAGCTATAGTCGGTCTAAATTTCAGCTGTCAAAGGGAGTGCTATTGCTAGACTCATGTTTTTTTCGCTGAAATTACATGCCTACTCACGTACTAGAAAGTCTAGGATCTGGATGAGCTTTTCTCTGGTATGCTACTGTGTTTAGCTGCGCTTGAGGTCCAGCTTAAAAACCAAGTTCAGATTGTTTTTTCCTTCTAAGGAAACAGAGAAAAGTCTTGTGGTTATTAATGAAACTTCAAGGTTTCAACTATTGGAATATAGTCCATGCCCATGTTAACAGTATACTGCAATTCTGTTTTTTGGTCTATGTTCCTAGACTGCTCTCACATTCCTCCTCTTACATTTCTAACGGCTTCTGACGCGAGATTCCTCTTCTCTCTCACCGTTCGAATTGGATATATCTCACAAATTGGAAGGTTCTAGAGCTGATTTTCTAGATGAGTGTGAGGCATTGGATTAAGTTCATTCAGTCTAAGCCCTATGTTCTTCAAGGTATTCGTTTTCAAATAGGCCCAGTTCCGATTTTGAAAGAAGAGAACAAAAAATTTAGAGAAAAGTTGAAAGGCTTCGATTTTTTCTGGTCTTCTGATTCCAATTCTTTTTCTGAAGAGTTCTTTCAAAGTTTAAGAGAATCATATATATATAATTTTTATTTGTGAATCCGGATGTGAGTTCCAAGGAGATACAAATTGAATTTCAAGCTTGGTTTTCTATTGTCGTCTTGTCGAGTTTGTAATTGTTATAAAAGAGATTTGCAAATTCAGGTCCAGTTTTTCTCTCTTTTATTCTATGCGATTCTGTTTTGTTCTGGTGCTTTTGAGCTATGAGATTCACTTTATAGTGGTCTGTTTTGTGTTATGATCGAATTTCTTACTGGTCAATCTCTTTGCAGTTGTGTGATTTAGTTGAGTATGTTCAGTCAGTAAAAGATGAGTTTGAAGGGTCGTCCTCCATGCTTATGCTTTAATTGCTAACATGATGTCCAGTTTTCAATTAAGTCAAGATCTCGATTTTATTCTTTAAGTTTAAATGTCTATTTGAATGGTTCTATTATGGAAATGTGACAGCCTGTTCAAGGTTGGATGTCGTCTTGAGTTGTCGCATTGCTGAACACTGTCAGCTCTTTCCCTGCTAATTTGAGTTGTAATTTGTTGTGCCTAGATTAATGTAGGATTTGTTTGTTCATATTTTGCTTCAATATAAGCTTATGAAATCAGCAAACAATTGTTTCTTTTGCTGTGTCATTTAGTCAGTGGTGTTTATGAAGATCTGCTATGGATGTTGGGAGATAAGCAAGTCCATGCTTGTTTTAAAGCTGTAGTCGGTCTAAATTTCAGCTGTCAAAGGGAGTGCTATTGCTAGACTCATGTTTTCTTCCCTGAAATTACATGCCTACTCATGTAGTAGAAAGTATAGGATTTGGATGAGCTTTTCTCTGGTATGCTACTGTGTTTAGCTGCGCTTGAGGTTCTGCTTAAAAACCAAGTTCAGATCGTTTTTTCCTTCTGAGGAAACGAAGAAAAGTCTTGTGGTTATTAATGAAATTTCAAGGTTTCAACTATTGGAATATAGTCCATGCCCATGTTAACAGTATACTGCAATTCTGATTTTTTGGTCTATGTTCCTAGACTGCTCTCATGTCAAAGGAATGTCTGTATATTCTCAAGTCGTATCATTTTTCATAATTCTGTTATGATACTAGAACATGAAGGTTTGACCTGATTCTTGTTTTTGTTTAACATTTGAAATTAAGAGGACATTAAGCCCAGACTTTGGCATTCCCTAATGTTTACCTTAATCCCTGTTTGTTGTGGACAAACTGTGATGGAGCCATTGATTTAATGATTCATCTAGTTCTTGTATGCTCCTTTTGCTTCACCCTGCTTGAGCCGTAAAGTTCAGGAGTTTAGCTAATAGTTCAGCAGACTACTATACTGGAAAGGTATAGTCGACCTTAGAATGGCTTTCACTGCTAGCCATGGTGTTCTGTTAAGGATTCAATACAACTAGTCAATGGGTGTGCTGACTTCGAATTGATCTTCCCAAACCTCGTAATAGTAATTAGTTTTGCTGGAAGACTTCTCTGAGCTGATTATAAATTGTAGTTTTGTACATGTTTAGTTTCACTTATAAACAATAGGAAGCTAATTAGAGTACGATGAGCTAAAATCAGTAGTAAGTTTTGGGATTATGTTCAACTTTTGGACCAAGTAATGTTCCATTGATTGAGCTTCCTGAAATTTTGTTCACCCTTAACTTGATCTCTTAGACTAAATAGTTCCGATTTTGATTACATCCCTAACCATATTTCAGTTAATCTCTGTAGCTATTTTGTTTGTCAGGATTCGTTGGTTAAATTAGTACATGTGGTGAATAGTCTTTCCTAATCGATCCTAAGGTTATTGATTGCATCATTGGATCAGTGACATGCATCAGTGATCCTTTTCATTAGTGACAAGTATCACTGGATCATAGAAATTAGAATTAGCCGCAACAGCTTGACATTGCCGCATTTCAATGGAATTGTAATCCCGTACCCCTATACTACGTGAGCTATTAACTTAAGCCTTGGGAATATACTACTATCTACTGGTGCACTTTCTCCTGAGTGCGCCATAAAATTAAGTTGACATGCATTGTCATTTGAGAGGCTACGCTGCGAGCAATTATCAACAGACCAATCCCTCACTCGGCAGTTGCGGGAGTCTATTTCAGATGAGCAATCTTGCCTTCCCACTGCATCACCAGGCCAATTCCTTCTGATTTCCCGTCTAGCAAATTCCAGAAATAAGGGTATCTTAGATAATTTAATTTAGTTCATATAATTGGAGGCGTGCCGTTTAGTTGAAATTTCATGGCCCTTACAAACTTGCAAATGAAATTTAGGTGCTCTAGTTAAATAATTCACTTTCCTAAATACGGGTGCGCATTTATGTGACCCAAATCCAAATCTCAACGTTAGATAAAATATGTTGCGAACTGCGGGTGCATTTATGTGATGTGGTTCAAGATATATTTTAAATGGCATTGTAATTTTCCTCAAAAATAATTAAATAAAGCGGTTAAAAGTTAAATTTTGCACATAGGTAAAAAAATGCATTAAAATCAGATAATTAAGCCGAATATAACAGTTGAACGACCGTTCTAGAACCACAGAACTCGAGAATGCCAAACACCTTCTCCCGGGTTAACAGAATTTCTTACCTGGATTTCTCGCTCGCAGACTGTATAATAGAGTCAAACCTTCCTCGATTCGGTATTTTAAACTCGTGACTTGGGACACCTTTAATTATCCCAAGCGGCGACTCTAATATCTCTCAAATAAATAAATCTCGTTTCGATTGTCCTTTATTTATAAAAAATTCCTTATCTACGCCTTTCGCGGGGTGTTGTGTTAAAAAGGAGGCGTGACAACTATCAGCGTGTGTTTAAATTCTGGAACGGGCAGAATGCCTCGGTAGATTAAATAGATGCATCTATGGTTCGCGTCATTTGACCGTTTGGCAGTTTACAATTTAAATATTATTGTATCGGGTCGTACGACCTCGGCAAGATTTCCGCATTTTTGTATTGCTTGCCTTGGAACTTATTGAAGTTTTTATTGCCTATTCCTGGCTTAAGAATATATGTATAAATGATGAAAATATATTTGGAAATTTCATGTAAAAGAAAGAATTGCATACTTGCTTCAACCTGTTTAATTAAAGACATGTTTATAAAATTCCACAGTTTAATATATATTATTGATATAATATTATTATACCACTAGTAAGTATAGAAGTCGATCTCTCGACTCTACTTCTTCGAGATTAAACGGGATACTCATTGAGTACATGTTGTTTTCGTACTCATACTGCACTTCTATGCATTTTTGTTGCACATGCAAAAGTATCTCTAATGGCCTAGTGGGTGTAGCAGCATTGTCACGACCCATGTTCGCCCTCCATGATCCTGGAAAAAATAAACTAAACTTGCGGAATAAATAGTCAAAAGAAAAAAAAATTAACTGAAGGGAACAAATATTTAAATATCGCTCGGCATATACACAACTACTCAATAAATCTGATACACAATCCCAAAAATCGAAAACTTACGGATCCACAAGTTGAGAAAAATACTATATAGCTCTAATATCCGGAATGTCGAACATAAACAACAGGTACATAAAGGCTAAATACTTAATGTAGGAATAGAAAGAGACTCCTCGATCTGCGGAAATGGCAGATAGCTCGACGTCCTGTAGAATCGCCTCGCCTCAAGAATGGTAAGCATGAATAGAGGTATGTAGATCTGCACATAAAAAACATGTGTAGAAAGGTCATGGGTCCTAACCTCGGTTGAGTAGTGACGAGGAAGGTCGCGGCCCTGTTGAGGTTAAATAAGCGATATTATTTGACATTATAGAATAGAAAACGGTATAAGTACGAGCAACAATGAAAGTAACACAAATATAAAGGACAATAACAACTATGTAGAAACAATGTAGACACTAAAGTAAATATACATGTCAACTCCAACAATATCAATCAGGGATCTTCCAGCATATCTTCCTGAAGTCCCAAATGTACATATCCAATGAGTCTCTCCGAATATTGTCCCGTAGTCCAGCTCAGAGTACATGGGGATCTAAAAAAATCTCGTTCCATAGTCCCAAATATAAATACCCAGTACTATGGGAATATACTGGGTGCATTCCTATAGTTCCATATCACTGTGCAGGGGGAGCCTACCGAAATCCCACATCCGTTGTCCCAAATGTAAACTGACAAGGGGGAAAGCTATCAGAATCCCACATATGTAGTCCCAATGTAAATACTCAACTACAACAACAAGAGAAATTCATAGAAAGTATCAAACTTCATATTAAGACAAACAAATAGTATGCTGCACTGACTTCGGGTTAAACAGTTAACAAATAAGGCAATTTAATCACTTAGGCATGCTTTCACTAAGCTAACACATGCTTAAAAAGTACAAGTAGTAAAACAGGGAAGTAATAATACTCGTAGTACTTAATGAAAGACTAGATTTCCAACAATTAGCACAAGCACGCACTCGTCACCTTACTTACAAGGCATTTCAACTAACAATCATATCAAATCCTAATGGAAAAGTCCCTCACATAAGGTTAGACAAGCCACTTACCTTGAACAAGCTCAACTCAACCTGAAACCACGCCTTTGCCACGAGTACACGACTCCAAATGGCCTAGTTCTATTCAATTCAATTGCAAATTGTAAATAACACTTCAAGTAACTGATTCCACAATTAAATTCTAAGGTAATACGTGAAATTAGGTTAGGTAAAATAACCAAAATGCCCTTAGTCCCACAGTCTCGTAATCGGGTAAAATTTATATTTTCAGATTCCTTATACTCTCAAGAGTCAATTCATTAAAAGAACACTAAAATCGGAATTTAATTGACCCCTCAGATACCCCTTTTTGTGTTTCTTAAACTCAAGCCCTAATTTTACCCATTTCTCCCAAATTTTTCACCGTTAGTCAAGTATTAGTCACATAAAAATGAGTTATAAAGTTAAAAACGTTACATACAAGTGATTCCTCTTGAATCCATCTTCAACCCTCTTCAAAAAGCTTTAAAATCGCCTAACAATGGTGGAAACTAGGCTAAAATTCGCAAAATAAGCCTTTTAACACATTCTGCCTAGATATTTAGTTCCTTCTTCGCGAACGCGGTCAAAGCTTCGCGTTCACGAAGAACAAAAATGACGTTGACAAAAATTCCTCTTACACGAACACCACATGGCCCTCGCAAATGTGATGCTTTACCCGTCTAACCTTCGCCAACGTGTTCCTCTCATCGCGAACGCGATGAGTAAATTCTACTTGGCCAAATTTCCTCCTTCGCGAATGTGAAGCCCAGTCGCAAATGCGGTTCACAAGTATCTAGCCCTTCGCGAACAGGGAGCTCCCATCGCGAACGCGAAGCCTTAACATTATCCTCCCTCAACTGGCTCTTTGTGAACACGAGGGTCCACTTGCAAACGCGAAGGGTAAAATTCCTCTGCAACAGCTGAGCAAAATCTGTATCTTTTTAACAACTAAAAAATGATCCGTTGAGTATCCGAGACACACCCGAGGCCGCCGGGACCTCAACCAAAGGTACCACTATATCCTAAAACCTCATTCCAACTTGTACCAATCTTCCAAATACTTCAAACAACATTAAACTCCCCAAAACACTTCGGATTCAAGCGTAAGTTTTTAAAATCTTCCGAATTTTGCTTCTGATAAAAAACCTAACCAAACCACCTCTGAATGGCATGAAATTTTTCACACACATCCAAAATGAGATAAAAAATTACCGACACTCTCAAAATTCCATTATGACCCTCAGATAAAAATCTCACTATCGAACTAGAAACTTCAAAATTCAACTTTCTACATTTAAAGCCTTAATTAGCTACGGACCTCCATAACACAATACAAGCATACCCCTAAGCCAAAAAATAACCTAACGGAAATAATGGAACCATCGGATTTCCATTCCGAGGTTGTCTTCACACTGTTCCAACTACTGTCAACTTTCCAACACTTAAGCTCTTACTTATAGGACTAAGTGTCTCCAAAGCACACTGGAACTTAAAACCGAACATCCCAGCAGACTAAAATAGTAGAAATAAACACAGAGAATAGAGATATACCCTAAGTTTAGCGTTAATTCATAAGACGAACGGCCAGGTCATCATCTCCTCCTATACTTACACATTCATTCATACTCGAACGAGCATAGAGATATACCAGAAGTTGTGAACAGATAAGGATAACGGCTGCGCATATCCTGCTTAGTCTCCCAGGTCGCCTCCTTGACCGGCTAACCCCGCCACTAAACCTTCACTAATGCAATATTCTTTGACCTCAGATTTCCAACCTACCTGCCCAATATTTCCACTGGATCCTCAACATAGGATAGATCCTTGTCCAGCAGGGCTGAACTGAAATCCAACACGTGCAACAAATCACCATGGTACCTTCGTAGCATCGAAATATGTAATAAATAGACTCCAATCAAGCCGTGAGGTAAGGAAAGATTATGCGTAACCTCCCCAACACGCCTCAATATCTCAAACGGGCCAATAAACCTTGGACTCAGCTTCCTTTTATTCCTAAGTCTCATAATGCCTTTCATAGGCGAAACTCGAAGTAGAACTCGCTCTGTAACCATATAGGAAACATCACGAACCTTTCGGTGGGCATAACCCTTCTCTATAGACCGGGCTGTGCGGAATCTATCTCGAATCACCGTAACCTTCTCCGAAGCATCCAGAACCAAATATCTGCTAAATAACCTAGCCTTACCAGCTCAAACAAACCCAGCAGAGATCTCACCGTCTACCATATAAAGCCTCATACAGTGCCATCCGAATGTTGTACTAATAACGGTTGTAGTAAGCAAACTCTGCCAATGGCAAGAACTGATCCCAAGACCCTCCAAACTCGATCACACACACACACACAGAGCATCTTCTCACGAATATGTATAGTACGCTCGGACAGCTTTTCCGTCTGAGGGTGAAATGATATATTTAACTCTACCTGAGCACCCAACTCATGATGTATGGCTATACACAATCGATGATGTGAACTGAGTACCTCTGTCTGAAATGATGGAAATAGAATACCATGCAGACGGACAATCTCCGAGATATAAATCTCCCCCAAACGCTCTGAGAAACAAGTAGTACAAATAGATAAAATGCACGGACTTGGTCAACCGATCCACAATAACCCAAATGGCATCAAAATTGTTCAAAGTCCATTGGAGCCTAGATACGAAATCCATGGTGATCCGCTCCTAATTTCACTTTGGAATCTCTATCTACTAGAGTAATCCATCCAGTCTCTAGTGCTCATACATCACTTGCTGATAGTTGAGGCACTGAGCTACAAACCCAACTATATCTTTCTTCATCAGCCTCCACCAATAGTGATACAAGCTCCGATGGTCAGTATAAATGTCACAAGGCACACCGTATAGATAATGGCGCCAAATCTTCAGGGCGTGATCAATGGAAGCTAAATTAAGGTCATTGACAAGGTAATTTTCTCATGTATCTTCAATTGTCTAAATGCATAGGCAATCACCCTACCGTCATGCATCAACACCGGCCTGAGGCTAACCCTTGGGTATCACAAAAGACTTTATAAGACCCCGAACCTGTAGGAAATATCAAAATGAGGGCCGTAGTCAAAGCTATCTTCAACTTATTAAAGCTCGCCTCACAGTCTTCCGTCCACTAGAATAGAGCACCCATTTGGGTCAGTCTGCTCATAGGGGCTGCAATCGATGAAAACCCTCCATGAAATGACGGTAGTAACCCGCCAAACCAAAGAAATAATGAATCTCTATAGTTGAGGATGGTCTGGGCCAACGTTGGACTGCCTCTACCTTCTTTGGATCCACCCGAATATCCTCACTCAGTACCATGTTGCCTAAGAATGCTACGGAATCCAACAAAAACTCACATTTTGAAAACTTTGCATATAACTTGTTTTCCCTCACAGTCTGTGCCGCTCATGATCCTCTCGACTCCCGGAATATACCAAAATGTCATCAATCAAGATAATGACAAAAGAGACAAGATATGGCTATAATGTACTGTGCATCAAATGCATAACGGCTGCTAGGGCATTGATCAACCCAAATGACATAACAAGAAACTTATTTTGACCATACTGAGTCCTGGAAGCAGTCTTCGGAACATCTGGCTCCAGAATCTCAACTGATGGTAACCTGAGCGCATGTCAATCTTAGAAAATAATTGTGCGCCGTGAAGCTGGTCAAACAAATCATCAATACAAAGCAAAGGATAACGGTTCTTCAATGAACCGTTGTTTAACTGGCAATAATCAATACACATACGCATAGAACCATCCTTTTTCTTCACAAAAAAGACATGAGCACCCCAAGGTGATACACTAGATCCAATAAAACTCATATTAAGCAATTCTCTCAGTTGATCCTTCAACTCCTTCAACTCAGGAGGAGCCATACAATATGGAGGAATGGAAATGGTCTGAGTGCCCAGCAACAAATCAATGCCAAAATTATTATCTCTATCAGGTGGCATGCCTGGAAAATCAGCTAGAAACACATTATAAAAGTCTCGTACTACTGGTACTGAATCAACTGAAGGGGTATCATTACTGACATCTCTCACATAGGCTAGATATGTGTCATACCCCTTCTCAACCATACACTGAGCTTCAAGGAAAGAATAACTCTATTGGGAGTGTGATCTATGTAGGAAATCATTCTATCCATGATATGTGTGCTTTGGTTGTATTAGCATGATTTTCAGGCATAGGTTTTGACGAATGACAAACAATGAAGTCAAGTGTCACACAATGTTATTATATGGCAAACAATCAAGATTGAATGCCGAGAAGCATATTGATGAAGGGATTGCATGGAAAAGCCAAGACAAGCTCAAAAGTTCAAGACCGAAGACCCAAGGCGTAGGTCGTTAGGTAGAACCAATGTAAGATCAACGTTTAAGTTATCTCGTCTTTTGGCTCAACATAGGTCATCATAAATATGCATAAAATCATTTTATCAAATCATAAATATCATAAACATTTTCATATACTTCAAACAAAATGATTTTTAACGTTTTTATTTTAACCAAAATGATTTTTGAAGTATGTTTTCGATTCTGGACAGAACAGCCAGATAATCGATTATCCTTCTGAAGATAATCGATTATGTTGGATTTCCAGCCAAAACTGGAAATTCCAGCATGGCTGCATAATCGATTATCACAAAGTAGATAATCGATTATCTGACTTTTCCAGCTTAAACTGGAAATTCCAGAAAAGGTAAATAATCGATTGTCCTCTATAGAATAATCGATTATTCACTAACCGTTGCCGAAGTTTTTTAAACGCTGAAAAATAATCGATTATGCACAAGGCAATAATCGATTATGCTAGCATAAATTCAGCGTCTGATTTTTGAACGTTAAGCTGATAATCGATTATGTAAATCTGATAATCGATTATTCCAGCATAAAATCAGCATTATTGATTGTCAATTAAGCAACGGACATACAACCTCTACCACCTATAAATAGAGGTCTTTTTGACTCATTTCATATGAACAATATCTCTCATTATTCTTGAACATATTGATAACATTTATACATCATATTTAGAGCTTTTGTTGAGCCATTTGAGAGACAATTTTGTGTTGTTCATAGAGCTTATATTGTATCTCTTTATCTACTCTTCTTAGAGAGTTGTTGTTGTAAAAGAGAAAGGTTCTTGAGAAGACCATATCTTCTCATTGTGCGTTGGGTTGCTAAGTACCTTCAATCTTAGTGTGTGAAGTCTTGTGGTGCGGTATCCACGAGCAAGGTGAAGTCTTGAGGTGAGGTATCCTCGAGCAAGTTGAAGTCTTGTAGAGTGTACATCTACGAGCAAGTATAACGGTTTGTTAGGCACCCGTAAGCTTAACGGAGTTAGTGTAAACTCGAGACCACACATTGTGGTGAACTAGTATAAATTCGGTGTGTCCTCTCCTTACTCTTTTAATTACTGCACTTACTTTACTCCTGCAATTTTAATTCCGCAAAATTTACCGACATTCTCATGCCTCACTAGTCACCCCCCCTCTAGTGAAGGGCATATATCCTAACAGTTGGTATCAGAGCCTAACTCTCTGAAAGCCTTAACCGGTTGAGAGAACGATATATATCTTTTTGTTGAGAATGTTGAACGCAGGAATGATGAGCGAAGGACACTCTACCATTAGGCCTCCACTATTTGATGGAACAAATTATACATATTGGAAAGAGAGGATGAGAATATTCATCCAATCAAATAACTTTCGATTATGGCACATCATCAAGAACGGTGAACAAATGCCGACAAAGAAAGTTGGGGAAATCATGGTTCCAATGGAGGAATATGAATATAATGCCGAAGACATCAAGAAGATTGAAAATAACGCAAAGGTCATCAATATGTTGTATTGTGCCGTGAATCCAGATGACTATCGAAAAATCTCTTGCTGCACAACCGCTAAAGAGATGTGGGATAAGCATGAAATCACTTATGAAGGTACGCCTCAAGTCCGAGAAGCTAGAGTTGATTTTCTAACACATGAATATGAACTCTTTAGAATGAAGGAGCCTGAAAGCATCGATGATATGTTTGATCGATTCTCAATGATCATCAACGATCTCCATGCTCTTGGGAAAGTATATTCGAACAAAGATCTTGTTCGAAAAATCCTGCGGAGTCTCACTCCCGAATGGCGTTCCAAAGCCAATGCCATCCAAGAATCGATGGGAATCACGGACGTCACAATTGATGGACTAAGAGGTAACCTCAAGACTTATGAAAGCACTATTCTTAATCCTTCGTTTGGAAATAAGAAAAGTCCAGGTATTGCCTTCAAAGCCTCATCGTCTAAAAGAGAAGAGGTAATTGATTCGGAAAGCGATGATGATACTATTTCCAACGATTTAATTGAAAAGTTTTATAAGTTTATGAAGAAGGAAATGAAGAAGGAAGAACCAAGTCCTTCATGCCAGAATTGTGGAAAACTTGGCCACACCAAGTCACATTGTCCAAAACCCAAGGACAAGAAGAAGAAGAAACACCAAAGGCGCGTGACATGGGATTCGGACAGCTCGGATGATGAAACTGCCGCCCTATGCCTCATGGCCAACGAGGAAGAAGAGGTAAGTAATTCTAACTCTTACTCTTTTGAAGAATTACAAGAAGCTTTTCATGAATTATATGGTGAATTGAAAAAGACTTCAAAAATCTCCAAAGAGGCCAAGGCTAAAATTAACGCATTAGAAGAGGAAAATAAATTTTTAGAAAATGATATTATTGATCTTAAAAATAAAATTAAGGAGATGCATGAAGATTCTTCAATTGATCAAAATTCTAATTGTTCATCTTGTGATTCCTTGAAATTAGAGAACATAGAACTTAGGAACACACTAGAAAAACGTAGTGTAGACAATCCTAAAATAGTTGAAGAAATTAAAAAGAAAAGGTCCCAGGAAAAATAAAAGAAGTAAAAAGAATAAGAATCATGTTAGAAATTGCGATGCACAACCTAAAAATAATTCTAGGAATTTTTTAAATGAGTCTAGAATTAATCATTTTAGACCACCTAGAAATGATTCTAGGAATTTTTTAATGAGTCTAGAATTAATCATTTTAGACCGCCTAGAAATGACTCTAGGAATTTCAACGCTTCTAGGAATAACGACTTTAGATCACCTAGAACGTTTTTAGCTCAACCAAGACATATGCACAACCCGAATGTTATATGTCATTATTGCAACCAGGTAGGACACATAGCACCCGTATGTTTTGCAAAACATAGGGATTTATCTTTTAGCTATGATTATTATTTGCCTAACCCCCAAGGACCCAAAAGTACTTGGGTACCTAAAACTTATTTTTAGGTACGTTTGCAGGTGTGCTTGAAGACTACAATATCGTAGAGATGCACCAAGCACGAAACCTTATTGCATCGAGGGGAATTTCGGTTAGTTATCATATTTTTGATAAAAACGTAATAGTTGATATGTGTTAACGATTGATATGTCTTTGTTAACAATTGGTATCAATTAATTTTTGTTGATTCATGTTTTGATAACTTTTATTTTGAATAACAAGTGATATCAATTATTTTTGTTAAAAATAATGATTTATTCATGTTTTGATGAGTATTATTTTTGGTTTGAACAACAGTTGGTATATTCTTGAAAAATAAATGATTCATGTTTTAAATACAACTATTGGTTTGTCAAAAATTAACAGTTGATATGTTGTTAAGTAATATGATTTGCTAAAAATAACCGTTATTATGGTTGTTATGTTTTTGCTAACATGTTGTATCATTTTATGTTGGTATGATTTTTTTTGAAAATCGTCATCATGTATATTCCTCATTGTATTTCCTATCTTATGTTTGACACTAACAGTCGGTATTCCCAAAAGGGGGAAATGTCAAAAAGGGAAAGTAGCCTGTGTATACTCTCTTTTTGCTAATGCCAAAAGGGGGAAGAAATTAGACGATATGCATCTAATAAGGGGGAATGTCTCCACCTTCTAGTATGCATTAATTGAGGGGGAATACTCAATTAAGGGGGAATGTTTTGCATAACTTGTATGTTGAGATATAGCATGAACTTAGGGGGAATTCGATTTGCATATCTCCTATTGTTTGTCATTATAAAAAAGGGGGAAATTGTAGGAAATCATTCTATCCATGATATGTGTGCTTTGGTTGTATTAGCATGATTTCCAGGAATAGGTTTTGATGAATGACAAACAATGAAGTCAAGTGTCAAACAACATTATTATATGACAAACAATCAAGATTGAATGCCGAGAAGCATATTGATGAAGGGATTGCATGGAAAAGCCAAGACGAGCTCAAAAGTTCAAGACCGAAGACCCAAGGCGTAGGTCGTTAGGTAGAACCAATGTAAGAGCAACGTTTAAGTTATCTCGTCTTTTGGCTCAACATAGGTCATCATAAATATGCATAAAATCATTTTATCAAATCATAAATATCATAAACATTTTCATATACTTCAAACAAAATGATTTTTAACGTTTTCATTTTAACCAAAATGATTTTTGAAGTAAGTTTTCGATTCTGGACAGAACTGCCAGATAATCAATTATCCTTCTGAAGATAATCGATTATGTTGGATTTCCAGCCAAAACTGGAAATTCCAGCATGGCTGCATAATCGATTATCACAAAGTAGATAATCGATTATCTGACTTTTCCAGCTTAAACTGGAAATTCCAGAAAAGGTAAATAATCGATTATCCTCTATAGAATAATCAATTATTCACTAACCGTTGCCGAATTTTTTTAAACGCTGAAAAAATAATCGATTATGCACAAGGCAATAATCGATTATGCTAGCATAAATTCAGCGTCTGATTTTTGAACGTTAAGCTGATTATCGATTATGTAAATCTGATAATCGATTATTCTAGCATAAAATCAGCATTATTGATTGTCAATTAAGCAACGGACATACAACCTCTACCACCTATAAATAGAGGTCTTTTTGACTCATTTCATATGAACAATATCTCTCATTATTCTTGAACATATTGATAACATTTATACATCATATTTAGAGCTTTTGTTGAGCCATTTGAGAGACCATTTTGTGTTGTTCATAGAGCTTATTTTTTATCTCTTTATCTACTCTTCTTAGAGAGTTCTTGTTGTAAAAGAGAAAGGTTCTTGAGAAGACCATATCTTCTCATTGTGCGTTGGGTTGCTAAGTACCTTCAATCTTAGTGTGTGAAGTCTTGTGGTGCGGTATCCACGAGCAAGGTGAAGTCTTGAGGTGAGGTATCCTCGAGCAAGTTGAAGTCTTGTAGAGTGTACATCTACGAGCAAGTGTAACGGTTTGTTAGGCACCCGTAAGCTTAACGGAGTTAGTGTAAACTCGAGAGATTCTCGCGGGAGACTGGACTAACCACACGTTGTGGTGAACCAGAATAAATTCGGTGTGTCCTCTCCTTACTCTTTTAATTACTACACTTACTTTACTCCTGCAATTTTAATTCCGCAAAATTTACCGACATTCTCGTGCCTCACTATTCACCCCCCCCTCTAGTGAAGGGCATAAATCCTAACAATCTAAAGCACCCATCCACTCAACACGCCGTACACCTGGCATAGCCAATGTCACGGTCATGGTGTGATAATCAAGAATAGCATAATGGGGGCGACAACCAGTCCATGCCCAAGATAATATCAAAGTCTACCATGCGAAGCAACAATAAATTGGCTATGGTCTCAAAACAACTAAGAGCAACCAAACACGACCGACAAACGCGATCCACAACAAGAGAATCTCACACAAGAGTAGAAACATAAATAGGGAACTCAAAGAATCCTGAGATACACCCAAATACAGAGCAAAATAGGAATACACATAAGAATAGTGAGCTTGGATCAAATAGAACCGACGCATCTTTGTGACAAACCAATATAATACTTTTGATGACAGAATCAGAGGCAACAGCCTCGATACCGGCAGGAAGAGCATAGTATAGAGCCTGGCCTCCCCCTCTAGAGTGACCTCTACCTCTCTAACCTCTAACTCTAGCTGGCTGGGCAAGTGGGGTAGCAACTTGAGCTGTAACTATAGCCTGAGAACTCTGTATGGCATGTTGTGGATGAGAAGATTATGGAGGTTCACCCCTCCCAAGTCTGGGGAAATCCCTAACCATATGGCATGTGTCACCACACTATAAACAAACCCTGGGTGGACGTGGTGGCTATGGCTGGCTCGAACTATGTCTGCTACTAACCTCTAAAAGACCCCTCACAGGAAACACGCTAGAAATTGGAGGTTCACAATAAGGCTCCTAAGGCCTAGGAGCAGCTGGAGCACTACTGGCTGCTGGAAGAGCTCAATCATTAGGGGAACTCATATAACCGTAATATGATGACTTGCAGCTGAGGTAAGGGCTCTAGAATAATGGCCAGACTCTTGAGACCTATTTGCCTCCCTCTCCTCTCTCTCCCTAGCATGAATACCCTAAATCCTCCTAGCAATGATCACCATCTGCTGATAAAGAAGTATCCATCTCCAACTCACGAGCCATGCTAGACCAGATGCTGGAACTAAGACCCTTAATAAACCGACGAACCCTTTCGCGAACAGTAGAAACCAAGGCTGGAGCATGCATAGCCAAGCTATTATAATGGAAAGCATACTTCGAGACAGTCATAGCACCCTGGTGTAAACGCTCGAACTCACCGCAACATGCATTTTGGAGGCTCTGGGGAATAAACTCTCAAAAAAATCTGTCTGAGAACTGAGTCCAAGTTAGCAAAGCAGCCTCGTCCGGACTACCTAACTCATAGGTGTGCCACCACACATAGGTGGCTCCTCAAAGCTAGAAAGTAGTGAATGAAACCTCGCTCGATCCTAATGTACCCATAGTATATAGAATATGGTTGCACTCCTCTAGAAATCCCAAGGCATCTTCTGATGCCAAATCACTGAATATCGGAGGATCATACTTTTTGAACATCTCAAGCCTTCGCTCCTCATCCCCTAAAGGCGCTGACCTATCCTCGGGCTAAGCTGGAATTGCATGTGGCACATGAATAATCTCTAGGACCTGATTTACATGCACTCACTACTCAGGAGTATGGGAAACATAAGTTTGTGCTCCTCCCTTAGCCTGGGATGTGGTTGCAGTAAGGGGAAGCAACCTTGCCTGAGCCAATGGTGTATATGCTTATAAACTATGTCAAAGTCTCCTGAAGTGCGGGCGTGGTAGTAGCGTAGGTGTGTCAGGTGCCTTGGCTCCGACTGGCACAATTGGTGGCTCCCCTGTGGCAGCTTCCACATGTTCTCTGGCCACACCACGTGCGCATCCTTGACCTTTACCCCGGCCCCAACCTATGACGGTTGCAGTAGGGGGCACGGATGCCTAATTATCTGGGGTAGCATGTGTCCTCACCATCTGTGAGAGAATAAAAAGATAGAAATTTAGAATTGTGATATCAAAATCTTGCAAGACAAGGAAATGAAGTGCAATTCTCCTAAAAGTTACATAGGCTCTCGTAGATAAGTAAAGAAGTCTTCGTACCGATCATCAAGAATCTAATAAACCGTCTTGTGGTCCATAAATCCTATGCACTTAGAGCTATGCTACCAACTTTTCGTAACCGCAGTTCTTCCTCTATGAACTATCGTGATGGCACCTAGTCTCTATGACTAGGTATGACTAAGAATGCGAAAAATAAACTAAACTTGCGGAATAAATAGTCAAAGCCAAAAAAAAATTAACTGAAGGAAATGAATATTTAAATGTTGCTCGGCATATACACAACTGCTTAAGAAATTTGATACACCATCCGAAACCCAGAAACTCACGGATCCACAATTTGAGAAAAACACTATATAGCTCTAATCTCCTAATGTCTAACAAAACAACAAGTACAGAAGGGCTAAATATTAAATACAGGAATAAAAAGAGACTCCTCGGTCTACGGACACGGCATATATACTTCGAAGTCCCGTAGAATCACCTCACCTCAAGAATGGTAAGCCCGAGTAAAGGTACCGGGATCTGTAGATGAAAAACATGCACAGAAAGCGCATGAGTACACCACAGCTGTACTCAGTAAGTGCAAAGCCTAACCTCAGTTGAGTAGTGACTAGGAAGGTCAGGGCCCTACTAAGGTTAAATAAAATATATAATTTGATAGTATAGAATAGAAAACAGTATAAGTATGAGCAACAATGAAAGTAACGCAGATATAAAGGATAACAACAACTAAGTAGAAACAATATAGACACTAAAGTAAAGATATAGGTCAACTGTAACAATATCAACCGTGGATCTTCCAGGATACCGTCCAGAAGTCCCAAATATACATATCCAATGAGTCTCTCGGGATATCGTCCAGCTCATAGTATATGTGAATATGCTGGAATACCATTCCGTAGTCCCAAATATAAAAACCAGTGCTGGGGGGAATCTACCAGGTGCACTTCCGTATTTCCATATCATTGTGTAGGGGAGAGATAGTGGAGTCCCACATCTATAGTCCCAAATGTAAACATACAAGGGGGAAGCTACTAGAATCCCACATCTTAGTCCCAAAGTAAATACACAAAAAAAAGAGAAATGCTCAAAAAGTATCAAGCGTCATATTAAGGCAAACATATAGTCTACCCTAGCATGCTGCACCGACTTCAGGTTAAGCAGTTAACAAATAAGGTAATTTAATCACCTAGGCATGCTTTCACTAAGCTAAGACAAGCTTAAATAGTACAAGTAGTAAAACAGGGAAGTAATCATACTCGTAGTACTTAATGAAAGACTGGGTTTCCAACAATTAACACAAGTATGCACTCGTCACCTTACGTACAAGGCATTTCAATTAACAATCATATCAAATCCTAATGGAAAAGTGCCCCACACAAGGTTAGACAGACCACTTACCTTGAACAAGCTCAAATCAACCTGAAACCATGCTTTTGCCATGAGTACTCGACTCCAAATAGCCCAAATCTATTTAATTCAATTACATATTGTAAATAACACTTCAAGCAACTGATTCCACAATTAAATTCTAAGCTAATATGCGAAATTAGGTAAAATGACCAAAAAGCCTCTCACCCCCACATCTCGGAATTGGGTAAAATTTATATTTCAGAATACTCATACTCTCACGAGTCTATGCATAACAATAACACTAAAATCGGGGTTCTATCGGCCACTCAAATACCCCTTTTTGGGTCTCTTAAACTAAAGCCATAGTTACCTATTTTTCCCAAATTTTTCACCATTAATTAGGTATTTAATCACATAAAAATGAGTTAAATAGTCAAAAATGTTACCTCCAAGTGATTCCCCTTGAATCCCTCTTCAACCCTCTTCAAAAAGCTTCAAAATTGCCTAACAATGGAGGACACTAGACTAAAATTCATGAAATAAGTCTTGTAAACATTCTGCCTTGATATTTGATTCCTTCTTCGCGTTCCCGAAGCACAAAAATGACGTTGACCAAAATTCCTTGTACGCGAACACGATGCTTTACCCGTCTAACCTTCAGGAACGCGATGAGCAAAGTCTACAGGGCCAAATTTCCTCCTTCGCGAACGCGGTTCACAAGTATCTAGCCCTTCACGAATGCGGAGCTCCCTTCACAAACATGAAGGCTTAACATTTGCCTCCCTCAACCGACTTTTTGCGAACGCGAGGATCAATTAGCGAATGCGAAGTGTAAAATTCTCTGCAAGAACTGAGCAAAATCTACAACTTTTTAACAACTTAGATTTGATCCATTAAGCCTCCAAAGCATAGGCGAGGCTCCAGGGACCTTAACCAAAGGCACCAACATATCCTAAAACCTCATTCCAACTTGTAACAATCTTTAAAACACTTCAAACAACATGAAATTCCCTAAAACATATCGTATTCAAGCCTAAGTTTCTAAAGTCTTCTGAATTTCGCTTTTGATAAAAAACGCAACCAAACAACCTTTAAATGACCTAAAAGTTTGCACTCACATTTCAAGTGAAATGAAAAACCTACTAAGACTCTCGAAATTCTGTTCAGAAGCTCGGATCAAAATCTCATTATGGAACTGGAAACTGAAAAAATTCAACTTTCTGCATTTCAAGCTTAAATTAGCTAAGGACCTCCAAAACATAATCAGAACATGCCCCTAAGACCAAAATCACCAAACAAAGCTAATTGAACCATCGAATTTACATTCTGAGGATGTCTTCACACTGTTCCGACTACAGCCAACTTTCCAACACATAAGCTCTCACTTAGGGACTAAGTGTCTCAAAACTCACCGAAATTTAAAACCAAAAATCGTAGAAAACCAGAATAGCAAAAATAAATATGGGAATAGTAGTTAATAGGGGATCAGGGTGTTAATTCTTAAGGCAACTGTCCTGATCGTCACGAGCATGGTTGATACGGAGACTTAGGTGAGTCGCATTTCTCGAGATGATCCGTAGCCAGAGAGTCTCTTTTAGATTACTGTATTTGTTTTCTGTCCAATATTATATTTTGGACGGTTGTTGTATTGTATTGCTTCTTAGAAATTGCTCATGCATTTGTGACACCAAGTTTTGGGATAGTTATGCGATATTTTATATTGATTTGTTGACAAGTATATTTAATATGAACTGAGTATCTTCCACTAGTAAAAATTGAAGAAAAATCAGAGTTTTTTGCAATTATTTAAATGAAAATTTAATTATGTACTTATGGCTGGCTTGTTTGACAATAGTGTCCGACGCCATCATGACCCTTAGTGAATTTGGGTCGTGACAACATGGTATCAGAGCACTAGGTTCTCTTAGGTCTCATGGGTCATGATCAAGTCTAGTAGATTCTCGTGAACCAGTACGGAGACATCTGTACTTATCATCGGGAAGCTACATGGCTGTTAGTAGTACTTCCCTTCTTAATTCCTCATTGTGTGATTTGATTCCTTTAGGCTTATGCCTTTATTTCCTTCCTACTCAATATTACGCGATGCAAAATTCTAATTATAAATTTAGAATTGAAGGACTGTAATTGTACTACGAACATGGTGCGGGGTGTTTCTTCCTGTGGGGTTGTTTGAGCTATTATTATCACCTTGTAGAAGGATATTCTATTGTTGCAACTCAGTAGCGGTACTTTTGAGACCTCTGGGGCTAGGCACAAGTTGCCATGATGCTAATGAATGATTGTTCCGCAGTATTGATATGATGAAAGGATATTTGTCTATGTGTCGGGGCCATGAATGACTTGAAGGGAGGTTTATTCAGTACATTATATAGAGATTCTGTATTTTATTTTCGGCAGTGGAAAGGTAATCGGGCTAAGAATGTTCAGATTTGGGTTGATAGGGTAACGAGACTTGGTATTTGCGAGCATGGTGGAATTTTCATCAGTGTTGAGGTGTCGTTATATCTGCTAAATATGCTAAGTTCGCTGGTGTTATGATCTTCTACAATTCACCTTTGGGGTAAGATATTGTGAAATAATATCTGAGAAATGACTGTTAAATATCGTAGGGTTAGGTGTTCTGGGATTGAATCGGTATTTCTAATATTGATGGCTCGAGAAAGATGATCTTCGAAAAGGTTTTAAAATTAGTAGCGATTTGTAGGTTCAAGTGCTACGAAGATAGATTTTTATTAAGGCAACAAATAAGCGGCAAAGAATTAGGAAGGAAATTTGGGAAGTGTCAAACAATGGTTAAAATTTCTAGAAGGCCAGGTATAAGAAGCGAAGGTCAAGTAGTTGACTAAAAGGATGAGTTTTGCCAAAGTGGAAGAACGCATAGTTGCACATGGGTCTGGTAGTAGGATGACCACATACCTTAAGGAGAATTCGAGTGATTTGGGAGTTTTAAGGATTGGTGATTTGGGGCCTATGGATTAATTTGAAGTGTGGACTATTATGCGGCAGGAGATTTGATATAATGGAAAGGACCTTCTTAAGATGAAGAAGTTGCAACCTAACTTTAAATTGGAAGGATGTCGTCGCACACTTAATTGATATCTATAAGGAATGAATGGACTGGTGCGGCTAGAGAGTGAGCTTGGACTCAGGATGGGTCAGTGATGCCACAGTGATTATACCCCATGCACCGACGTTGGAAGATGTCAAAGAGTGATTTCCATAGGGGGTTATTCCCTATGAGCAGGTTAGCAGTCACATGGTTGGCAAAGCTTCCACGAAGAATTCTATTAGTTATACCTTAAAGAGATCGGTCGTGCGAATGTGGTTAATGATTCAGAGTATAAAAAAGGGGGTTTTACAAAATGATTCCGAGATTATTGGCGGTTGATTGCGCAATGTTATGTTAATAAGAGATAAAGAATCTCGGTGACCTCTAGAGATGTGTAATAGTGGCTTCAGGATAAGTGGGGAAGTCCCACCGCATGCTATTGGGTTGTATGTTATTTTCTTGTGAGATGTCAGGCTAACGGTGTATTGGTGAGTTGTTTCAGCTACGGGAACGGAACATAAGTGATAATTTCAGCAAAGGAATTGTTAAAGGTATGTTGCGGTTGGCCTTATAGGCTCATGTTCATGCTTTGGAAGGATTCAAGATTTATGCTTTGTATCGAGAAGATTTGCAAGGGAAGTGATCCAGTTGAGTGCTCCATTGAGATGGGTGTTCCTATGCTAGCAGGGTCCGGAGTTGATTATATTCGGGACCAAGCCAGAATGGGTGACTTTAAACAATGGTCCTAGTGAATTTTAAGGGGTAAAGTATAGTGTCTAATGATTTCGAGCCTATAGGTACAGTTAAGAATCAAGCTTTGTAGCAGCTTATGAGAAGGTTCCCAGATTGTTCTATGATGTTTTGACCTGCAGTGTAGTAATTGGGAGGTCTGAAATGGTTCGTGGGATTTGAGACAGCATGGTCTCGTAATTCATGGTCACCCGAGATGAGTGCGGATGGAGTGTGTTATGTATTGAATGAAGTTATTATTTCTAAGGCAGTCAAGGAAAAATTGGAGGGGGATAGACTGGTTAGCCATAGTCGAATTGACATATTGGTGGTAATAATCAGTTATTTCAGCAAATTATGCAAGTGATTTATGGTGATACGTGCAAGGCCTATCGTCCGTCGTAATTAATGTTATTCAGAAGTATTCTACTGTGATGGCCTACTACATGTAGGCGGATCCCGGAAGGGGTTATGGTGGCTTAGACCACTACTTAGAGATTTGCATGTTCTACGGTTATGAGAATTCACTCTTGTGTTGGTATAGTTCTCCTGAAGCGAGTTAAATGAAACGTTTTTATACGAGGAAGCATTAATCTATCAAGGTTCCAGAGTTATGATGGAAATCGTGTTCTATTAAATATTGGCATGTTGGGTGCAATCAGCGCTATGGAATTTGAAGTAAGGATCAAGGTTTCAGTTTAGTGTTCACAAGGATGTCACGAGCTCGGATGAGCAGGATAGTAGTTTCGATGCTTAAAGTAAGTTGGTATCACCTTCAGCGTCACCTGAGATCGGTGTTTGGTGAAAGAGGCTTTGTATCCTGGTTAAGGATTTTTTTATCTCTTCTAGCGTTAGGGTGGCTAGTGGTTTGGATTTACAAACTTATTATCTATTACGGAAGGTTGTGGGAGCGTGCCCCACAGGAAAGTGGTATAAGTTTGGCATGTAGTCACTTGATTGATTGAAGAGTTGATCCAAGTATGAAAATTATGATATCGTTGGTTTGGGAATTGATTCCTGGAGGGCACTTAATTTATTGAATTGTGGACTGTGGATGAGTACTCCCATTATGATGGTTGTTCTTATGTGCTATGAGAAAAAGGGGAGTCATTATGGACCTTTGAAAGGTTATTATCCTAGTTCAGTGCAATCAGATTCAGCTTGAGGTCTGTGGATAGATTCAAATGTGAATATGGGCTCTATATTAGGCCAAATGTGTTCATTTCAGTAATGTACTTCTTGTGGAAGAGTTGTCAGGGTGTTATTTCACCGTCAATTATTTCATGTAATCGTATATTGCGCGGTGTGAGTTGTGAGATGGCTTGGTGAATTGATTATGTGTTGAGGTTCCGCATAGATATGATGTTATATAAGCAAAAAGGCTATTAAGATTCAGATCATATATCGCACAGCAGCTGTGCTTGAGTTTTGTAGCTTATAGCGCTATATGTTCCTTCAAGGATGGTGTAATACACTTAGCGTGCTTATGATCGATATTCGGTATTTTGTTGTAATGAACAATTTAGCTCGATGTTCATCTTGTTAGGTGAGTGTTATGTGTGGATCGGGTGGCACACCTCGTAGGTATGTTGTTTGGATCGGGTTACGTGACGCAACAGTGTGATGTTGGATACTGTTTTCATACTTCCTCTTATGTGTGTTTGTTTCCCATTTTCTGAGGGAAGTTCATATTAGTTGCGTGAATTGAGTAGTTCCTTCTAGAGTTCGTTTCCATTTGTATATCATTCGAATCGGCAGCCTATTGGCACATTGTGGCATTATATGAGACTTTTGATCATGTCCAGGGTGGCTTATTGCCTGAGCACTTCGTACTGCGTAAGAAGAGGTCATTTGATTTAGGATCAGTGCAATCTGATTATATGAAGTGTATTAAGGAGCAACGACCATTATTTGGTTCAAAATGACGTGAGGGTTCTTGTCGAAAGTACATAGCCGATGATTTGTTGATTCAGCAGTCTATTATGAATTTTTACACATCTCTTCCGTCGTGATTGTATTGTAAGAGTTAGAGCAAGACCTATGTTGGCCATGAGGTGCAATGGGAGCATCGGATTCCATAATTTCAATTTATTCAATCAGAGAATGTTATTGTGGACCTGTGAGTAAAGTGGTGCAAGCTGTAAATTTAGCTAAGGTACGCATTCATGTTTTGGTGCTGCATGTAGTTATTGATACGGTGAGCATAAGTTGGAACAGCCCTAGCAGAGAATTTTGGATGATGGAATTGGGCTCTAAGGCTTATTTGCTTAAGTGAATAAGGATATCTTCAGATTGATCGGGCTAGGGTGCCTAGCAGAGTTGTGGTAGCACGTGTAGGTGCTTGAGATGTTACACAGTGATTTCGAACAACCCCAACACGGTTCTTTGCACGTTCAAGGTCAAACATATATTTAAGTGGGAGAGAATGCAACGATCCGACCGGCCGTTTTAAGCTGTAGCGCGCCATTCAGTCATTCGAGTTTGTCACGCCCCAAAATCAAGGGGCAGGACTGACGCTCAACCGAGTAAACCCGAATGAGGAAGCCTGCTAGATTCATTCTACCCAAACTAGTCAACGAATAATGAGGGAATGTTATCCCATTTAATCAAAATACTAACAATCTTCCATTAGCAATTTTCATTTCATTTCTATTAATGACCTCATTCATAGTTTCAAATTATTACAAGTTACAAGTTTAATGAAAATCATGCTTGTTAAATATTAACATTTATGGTCCTGAAGCCTAACATAAACCACCACCCACAAACAGTGTACTGAGCCTCTAATTACAATAGAAGAGAAATGGGAAATGCCGGCAACAAGGCTCCGGCTATACCTCAAAATATGATGAGAAGTGAAAAATGTTACATGACATGACTCCGGGATAGAGTGGGGCTCACCAGGTCTGCTGGGAAGAGAATGCTACTATCACTGGCTGACGCCTCTCGCTGTAGAAAAACTTGTATCATAAAATAATTTAGAGACCCCGACAAAAGGGACGTTAGTGCCGCGAATAACACTAGTATGTAAGGCTAAAAGTTCCCTTTCAGAATAGGATAACCATACAAGTAAGGAAAATACCAAGCAGCGAGCCAAAGTCAATAGTATACTAGAATCCAACTTGAAAAATGTAAATCTTCTAGTTTATTAATATAATATATTTAATTTTTTGTTGTGAGATCAAAAGCATTGATATGAGTTACACTACCGTCTTTGTTAGCACGGAGTCCGATCATGAACCAATCGGCTAGGTCGTCCCCTTTAGAGACATATACCACAACTACAAATTTCCAGATTTTATGATTCCCAGCACATTACCACCATGTGTACGACATAGCGTCCGATCACAGCCCAGTCGGCTAAGCTGCCTTCCCACGTATGTTGTATGGGTTGGCCTTTTCTTTTCCAATTCACAAATATTAGTTTCATCCCACTTTGGGGGCATAGTCACAATTTTATTAATATTTCAATTTCATTCCAAGTGACATTCCACCCCCTACACTGGCACGTGTAGTTTCAGGCGTGGGCACCCTTCCTCAGTATTACTAATGATACTCCCAAAATTATTTTTGATTTGATTTGATATTGCACACAATTGTATTATAAATGCAATTATGCTTACCTCAATATCTTTCACCCTTCTTATGGATTCCAATTAGTATCTCCATTCACCAACAACAACAGTACTTCCTTGGCTCATTTGGCCATTCACAAGATTCTTTATTTCTGGAACGATCGCCATATTTCATATTTCACATGCTTCACATTGATATTAATTTAAAAAACAAGCCACGCCAATCAAGATGTCAAGTACACATGAGAGAAAACATGAATCGTGGGCATACAAAGCATTTTCGAAACAGTACACCTCATGTTTATTAGCAATGGAACTTTAAACACTAAGGATTCTTCCCAAAGGAATGGGCGCACACCAACAAGCAATAAAAACTCACGTTGAAATCATTAGCAACAATACACCATTTTGTCTTGCAAGACTCCTTCCTGGAAATGACGATGCACAGTTCAAGCACATAGATATTTAAGATCTCAAATCATACTGGATATACTTATAAGCCAAAGCAATGGTGATAAACAACCACTTATGGGCGTGCATTGAACACAAGAACTCTTAGGCAAGTATATCTTTGAAGTTAGTTCATAACTGTTGGGTTGAGGCTTATATCATAATCTTTAACACACTTCCCAATCCACTTATTTCATTATTCAAGCATCTTTATAGACAATCAACAACAAGACATATTCAATCAAGACATGTAGTACACATAAGAGCCACCAGGAGCGTTTAACATATCGAATTCTTTTTACATAATTAGAATACTATCCTTCTTTTAAAATAGGACTCAAGACTGTACCATTTCGGTGGACAGATAACACTTAAGCTTACAAAAGATTGTGGAATTCACTTTTGAGAGAGAAAGTTTAGCCTACATACCTCGATAGAGCTTCCCTTAAGTCCTACTAGACTCTAAGACCCTTAGCAACATCAATCTTTCGGGAAAATTAGAAATTGAGCCACAAATTAGGGAGGTGATCGTAGTTCGAACTCACTTGAGCATATATTCAAACACTAAGTGTGCATTATGCTTTTAAAACCATTTTGTGAAAGATCCTACCTTCCCTCATCCCCTAATTAGCTTAAGACCTAACCAAATGCTTTTAAGAAATCATGCATGCAAGATATCCACTTTCATCCTCATCAATTACCCTTCTAATGGTCTACCTAATTATATCTAGTAATCAAGAGCTATGGTTACAGAACCTTACCTTTTTGGAAGAAGACCTAGGTGCTTTTCTTGACAATCTTCAAGGATTTACCAAGATTCTTTGGAGTAATTTGATGGGGAGAACTTTCCCTTTCTAAGACCCCTCTCTCTCACTCTAGAAATTCTCATAAAGATGCTCAAAATGAACAGTAATGCTGAATATAATGATATGAGGGTCAGGTTAAAAATTAGAAAACTGGGACCCCGAGTTGGATCTGCGATCGCAGAGTGGAAATGCAGGCCGAAGATTGGACCGCAGAAAGGCTACCAAATCAGGACATTCTATTTGGGTTTGCGATGGAAATGTGGTCCGCATTCCCATTTTGCGATCGTATAATGCACCGCAGAACTAACCTTCACAAAATCTAAAAGGAATTATGCGACGACTATGCAGACCGCATATCGTTTATGCGATCGCATATTTGACATATTTTGGCCTTAATTTTAACTAACCCATTGTCTTACTTTGCGCCAGAAATGCGGTCCGCATACTTGATTTGCAATCGCATTCTAGACCACATAAACACACTTTTCTGAAAAACTTAAATTCTTGACTTTTAATATATAGCCTAGTTGCAAAGGTTCCGCACCGCGGTAAGAATTTTATGAATTTATAACACATATTCCTAACTTGGCTCAACGAGACCTTGGATTTTGAGGAAAAAGTTTCATGAGGCCTTACAGAGACCATGAGCAGCTTCATTTCAGGTATTATAATTTGTACACATGGTCAGAATTGAAATTTGGGAAGTTGAGAGTTGATTTGGAAAGAGAATTCTCATTTTGGAAGATTTAACTTGATAGAATTAATTAGGATTAGATTTTTATGTAAACGGCCTTGGAATCAGGATTTGAAGGTTCCAGCTGTCACACCTCCTTTTTCTGCTTACAAGTGGTTACCGCGAAAGGTGACATGTGTATAAGAGTTTTTCAATTAAAGTGACATTATTCGAGATGGGATTATTTTATTTATTTCAAGAGTCGCCACTTGGGATAAATTTGACTTTTGGTGTCCCAAGTCAGCGGTTTACTTGAAATCCTAAATCGAGAAAATTTTGACTACCCAATTGGAGTTTGCGAACCAGAAATTCTTGAGTAAGGAATTCTGTTGAACCGAGGGAAAGTGTTAGGCGCCCTCAGGTCTCGTGGTTCTAGCACGGTCTCATGAACTCATTATAAGTGGCAAAAATGTGATTTGCTACACCTATTAACTCGTAATTTTAGATTATTAACCGCTTTTAATATTTTTTAGGAAAATTTGCAATGTTATTAAAACACGTAGCGAATCACGTCACATAAATGCACCTGCAATTTTAGACATATTTTAATTCCATTGAGAATAGGATTTGGGTCATATAAATGCACACCCAAATTTAGGAAGGTATTTTTTATTAAACACGCGCGCTTATAGCAACTACGTCTTTGACATTAACGGGAAGGCCGTGAAATTTGCTAAATGGCACTTCCTACTTTTCTATGTGTTTTAATGAATTAAGGAGCCATCACACAGTATTTGCTTGAATTAACGCGGCTCACTTTATTTGATAAGGAAGTTCTAACGTGAGTTTAGTTCTCTATCATAGATGTGCTTAAATACACTAATCATTTGTATGTATAAACTGCATGCTTGGGCAACACTACATGCGTCTTACCCTCGTTCATGGCCAATTGCATATAACAAATTAAGTTTGGGCCAGCCTAGGAGCGCATATTGATAAGGTTGTGACTGGTAACTATTGTGACTGGTTTGGGCTATTAATCACTCAGCCCAAAAGAACGTGTTGGATTACAAAAGTTTGCGCTTACTGAGCCTCGCGAATGAGCCTAGTAATGATTAGAACGAAACAACCCAATTGTTAATAACCTTTCTTGGTACAAAAACTGTATACAGAATTGAATATCTACACGCTTACAAAGAAAATATTAACAATCATTTTTATAAGTCAACTTTTAACATTAGATCTGAATCAAATGATTTATATACTCGTCAGTCGGAGTATACGAATCCCATTCTTCAAAATTCAATTATCACTTTGGTTTACAGCTTATAGATCTGAAATACAACACTACTAACATATTAAAATTTGAGTGCACTTCACCATACATAATGACTGGAATTTAATAATTTCTGAGCCAATATTTCATAATTTCTTAGTTCTAAACAACATGAAATAATCATCTAGGACAGTCATACATTCACCACCAGCACTACTGATAGTTCATACTTAAAAAAAATAAATCGAATGTCCAGTTATTACAAGTAAATCAGTCTCTAAAGTCCAATTATTACAAAATGAATCAGTCCAAACGTTTAAGTACAACAAGATAATCATCTTATTATTACATACGTCTGAACTAAAAGGGGAAGAACAGGGTAAGAGTTTTGAATAAACTAATGCACTTGAATCTTCACACTTGAGAATATTTCATATTTTAAGCTTCAATATATCAAGTGAACAAGGAAATGTACCTGTAATTCAGCAAAACAGGAGCCGATGAGTAAAATGTAATGAGTCAGTCAAGCAAACAGTTAAACAATCGAACAGTACGCCCAAGGTTTCAACAGAATTGTGAGAGAATTAAACTCAAAAATGATCAAACTCAGCACTGAAAACTTTTCCAAATATAACAAGAAGCTTATATGTATTTCTTATCTCTAGGATTCTAATGTAAAGTTCCGGATCCCATTAAAAATGCCTAGATGGTGTATTTTATAGTAAAGCCTTAGAGCAACAGATTTTTCTCTTATTTTTCTTTTTAGTCCTTAACTCAAATTTGCACTTTGCCTAAATAGTCCTTTAATTCTTGACTTGTGCCTCAAGTTTGAGGCAGGAATTGTGCTTTAGTCCTTGCTATAAGGTTGTAAGGGATTACTAACAGATTTATTTAAAGGCTCAAATCCCTCTTATACCCTCACTTCCTTTCCTAAATTAACCCCCACCCCACTCCCCCCCACCGAAGTTTTGATCTTAGTCAATTCCTTGCCCAGTTTAGTTACAATTGACCTTGGTCAATAAAACTTGGGTCACATTTTAACCTTACACTAACAGGCTCATGAAAGTTCTGAATCAGCCAAAAATTATCAAGGTTCAACACAAATGCCTTAATGTAGATTTTCACATCCAAACATTATACAAGATTATCAAAACAAAGGACCAGAATAATGAATACATCTATCAACACTTAGCTTTCAGGAATATCTCAATCAAAATGCTCCACAATACTTAAAAACGAGAACCACACAGCAAAGGGTGGGTATTTAGTTCATCAATCAACTTAGGAAGCACGTAAAGGCTACCACTGAACAATTAAAGACTCAACCCAACAGATCAACTTAAACTAGTATCAATACTAAAAAGTCAAAATTATTATGTAAATCTGATACTTAGGGGCAAACCAGAAATCATGGAATGAATCAACTGAAGAATCAGAAGATGGATGTCAATTAAACCACAAATAACAATACTGAAGAACTAACTAAGCTTTCAAGATCAAGGGGCTGATATTAAATGGATATATAATCATTTAAAAGATGAATATTTTTCTAGACTAGTGAGAAACAAAGGCATATTATAACCTATTTCAAATGAGAATGTGGAAAAACAGACAAACAACCAAAAGAAATCAAACAAAGAGACTTCAAACTATTAGGCATGTAACTACTGAACCTAAATAATTACTAAAAGATATCAAACATTTAACAGCTAAAGAAATGAAAATATACAGAAAAACTTAGCTTTGTCATGCATGTCCGTTTAGACCCTTTCATCAGCTCTTGGATCTTCCACAGGGGTTTCGAACCTCCATATAACCGGTTTTAAGAGTTCAAGGAGGCTTTCATGGTTTTGAGACCTCAGTGTGGTCTCAGATTGGGATTTACTCAGTAGTTGAGGATGTTTGGGACTTGTGGGTGGTATGGTTGGTGACAGGAAGGACCATGGACTGACTAGGAGGAGTTTGAGCCATTTCCGGCAGGTTTTGAGGTTTAGGGTTAGGCTTTGAATTGAAATTCTAAAGGTTTCAGGTAGATTTGAGAGAGGTGACTTACACGGTTGGAACGAAGAGATTGAGGTGCTTTAGGGGTGTAAATTTGGAGGACTTTGGGATAGGGTCGCCAGAGGTAGGGTTTCCGACGACCTTTCTGAGAATATTTGAGATGATAGAGGGGGATTCGAAGGGAGTGGGATGCATGAGGGGGAAGGGGGTGTCCTTGTTTTTCTATGGTGTAAAGATGGAAGGGTTTGGAACAAGGTTGCCAGAGACAATGGTTTCGACGACCCTGTTTTTGAAGATTCGAGACAGAGGGAACTTGTTCGATGGAAACTGACCACAGGACGGGGTAAGGGAGATCGTGAGAGTGGTGTAAATCTAGGAAGGTTTGGTTGCCGGCCGCCGCCGTGAGGCGATTTCCGGCGGCGGCATTAGGGTGGTAAGCCGGTGTTCAAGCGGTGGTCATAGGGTGTCGTTAGATCGGAGAAGACAGTGCGAGGAAGGGGAGGGTTTGGTCTTTGATTGTATTAGAGACATTAGGGCATATGTATATGAAGATGGGGAGTTCCGTGGCCGTTGGATTAAGGTGAGATTAATGGCTGTGATGATCTGGTCCTCAAACGATGTCGTTTAGTTTGGTGCCGTGTGTACTCGATTGGGGCAATGGTTTGGGCTGGGTTGTGTATTGTTTGAAGGAGGAGGCAGGTTGGGCCACTCAGGTCTGACCCAGTTGTGGCTCGCCTGAGTGGCTGTGTATATATATATATATATATATATATATATATATATATATATATATATATAGTTTTTGTCTTTTTTTGTTTTATTTTAAAAATAATTTCTAACTTTACTTACAACGACAAATTCCTAATTATTACAAATAAAAACCAAACCTAGTCAAAATTAAACAAAAAGAAATTATTTCAAATGACGGACACGTATATATATATATATATATATATATATATATATATATATATATATATATATATATATATATATATATATATTTGTATTTTAATTTTTAAAATAAATTTATTTAATAATTAAATCCTAATTAATCTTAAATATACAGTGATGAATATGTGCATGCAATTAAATCCTAAAATTAAAATCCTAATATTTTTAAAGAAAAATCCTAAACTTTAAGAGTCGTGTAGGAGCTTGTTTCGACCGGGTAAAAATCATAAGCTCACAGCTACCCCTCTTTGTGCGGGAACACGAAGAGTTTTCGTGCAAAGACAAGTGAGCAAATATTAGTGATTTCCGTCCGATTGAATACTCCATGTGAAGCATTTTGAAAAATTTCTGACCGAACCTTGCTTCAAAGGTTGTCTACATATCCTTGGCAATAAAGGAATCAGTTCACTGTAGTTCTAGAAGTTTTGGTAGCTGGGACTACCAAGAAACTGTGATTGGCTGCTGTTGCTGATGTTTCTTCTCGCTAAACTCCTTATTACACCAAAAGAAAATCAAAAACTAAGCTAGCTAAACCTATCAACTACAAGTTACAAGATTCCTATCTATGAGTATCTTGAGCTTGATCTTGAGTCTTGGCTATCTTTCGCGGCGGACTCCGATCTGAATTTTGATGCTCGTTAATTGCAGTTGCTGGCTCAATCTTCAATTTTGAAATAAAGGGGGATATTCTAAGTTTATGACTTTGATTATATTTTGAGAAGTCTGCGTCTTTGTCTGCCTTATCACTTTAAATTCACCTTTTGTCTCTTTTATTTCCATATGTTCTGAATCGACACTCATGCTTTCAATTATGACGAATCATGTGCCTTTAGGTGACACCTGCTCAGACAATGAAACAAACAAAATAACCAAATTTTCTGCCCCAGTTTTCACTGGAAAATTTTGTGGGTTATTTGTAACATACATCTATACTATTCTTTATTAAACAATAAGGATCGGAATAGTTATCCCTTGGAAAAATTGCCAGGTTATGCTTGGGAGGAGAAATGGTTCCCGCTGGGGGATAAGATGAGAATCCTCGGGTTATGCCGGGAATAGAATGAAAAGGTCTACGTGGGGATGGAAAGAAACGATACGTGGGTTATGCCGGGATAGGAAAGTTCCTGCTGAGGATGGGTTACGAAGAAATTCACGTGTTATGCCAGGGGAATCCGCGGGTTATGCGGGATGAATAGAGATCCTGAGTTATGTCTGGGGAATCCACGGGTTATGCCGGGATGAAAGAAAAAAATCCTAGGTTATGCTAGGGGGATCCGCGGGTTATGCCGGGATAAAAAGAGATCCTGAGTTATGTCAGGGGAATCCATGGGTTATGCCGGGATAAGTGAACAATCCTAGGTTATGCTAGGGGAATGCACGGGTTATGCAGGGATGAAGGAACAATCATAGGTTATGCTAGGGGAATCCACGGGTTATGCCGGGATGAAGGGAGATCCTGAGTTATGTCAGGAGAATCCACGGGTTATGCCGGGATGAGTGAAAAATCCTAGGTTATGCTAGGGAGATCCGCGGGTTATGCCGGGATGAAGAGAGAACCTGAGTTACGTTAGGGTAATCCATGGGTTATGCCGGGATGAGTGAAAAAATCCTAGGTTATGCTAGGGAGATCCGCGGGTTATGTCGGGATGAATAAAGATCCTAAGTTATGTCAGGTGAATCCATGGGTTATGCCGGGATGAAAGAACGTTCCTAGGTTATGCTAGAGAAATCCACGGGTTATGTCGGGATGAAAAGAGATCCTAAGTTATGTCAAGGGAATCCACAGGTTATGCCGGGATGAAAGAAGATCATGAGTTATGTCAGGGAAATATGCGAGGCAGTGGATGACCTCAGAGATCCTTTTGACTGTGCTGGGGGTAGAGGAAGAAAGTAATAACTCTTAGGTTATGCTAAGGGTAGGGGAGTGTTAGCTCCTAGACCATGCTGGGGAGTGGAGAGTATAGGGAAGGAGTCCTCAGGTTATGCTCGGGATGTGGAGGGAAACATCCTCGATTTATGCTGCACCGGGTGGAATTCGATCCTTAGGTAATGCCTAGAAAGTCCACAAGCTATACAAAGGAGAACTAGGGATCGGGATCCCGTGCTGTTATGCTTTTTTACGAGTTTGCAGAAAAAAGGAAAAGAAAACTTCCCTTTTGTCATTGATGCACCACCACCTTTGCGCGTATCCTTGGGTTGTGTTTGCCCCATGTTACTTTTTACTTCTCTAAGTTACACCTGCATTTATTTTAGTTCAAAAACAAAACAAACTGTTAGTTTGAATAGTGATTGGTCTTGCGGCCTTGTCACACTTGATTTCGACTTCCTTTGTATTCAAAGTGAACCCTTGGCTTTCAATCCTTGCTTTGTTAATTGGCCAGGGGGTCCTCATTTCGGATTGGTCTTTGTTTCTCAAGCCTTGGGTTGTGAACTTTGTCCCGCCTTTGATCTTTGGCTTGCTTATGGGGTTTTGGTAGGAATCAACATCCGATTTGGCTTAAACCCCCGATTTTGCTTCAACTCCATGCCTTTTTTATTTTGAATTCCCTTTCTCCTATTTCCTTACTTTTGGGGCATTAAATGTCATGATCAACTAGGATTGGCCAAGTGTACATGACGATCATTCCCCTTATTCTTGCCAGGAGAAAACCACGAGCCTACCCTGCTACCTTTCTTTAAGGAATGGTGAGGAAATTAAAGTGGAAAGGAGTGAATAATGAATTTAAAGAGGACGCACCTTGAAGGAAAAGAAGGAACTTATCTGGAAATACGAGCCTGCTTTAAATGGCGAAGACATGATTCTTGGACTGGATACCCGACCCAAATCCGTTTCTACTTTCTGATTTCCACTTTCCGAACACCAAAGAAACTTTCTCAGACCTAGGTAGCAATATTTCCTCTTTCCGGCTGACAGCGCCCTTTGCGGGTTTTCGCCAATCGAACTCTCTCATTTCTCTTCTCTCGTCGCCCGATTACGCTCTTTGCGAGTTTTCACCAAATGGACTCTCTCATTTTGTTTTTTTCTGCTCACTGTCGCCTTATGGTGCCCGGAGGTTTTCATTTATTTTTCTCACAAACTCGATTAGTGCCAAACCCCAACAAATGGTATTTTCTTCCCCGGGGATCTGTAACTTTGCAACCATTCTGATGGATTTGTAACCGAATCGATACATTTCTGCCCCAATTTTAATTTTCTTGGGTAAATGGATTTTTATTTTGATGTGACTGAACCTCAGGGAGAGGCTGCTTACATATCCTTTCGGAATCAAGTCAGACGTAGTTTAGGAAGTTTTTCCTAAACTAATATTTTTTTGTATTCTCTTTTCTTTTTCTTTTTTTCTTTTTTTTTGTTTAATCGTTTTTCTCTCTTTTTTGAGTTACAAGGAGGGTGCGGGTAGCGGGAGAATAAAATGTTCGTCCTTTCGATCCACCGGGGTAATTGCTGCAGGGGATTTAAACATAATACCTTTTTACTGCGTCTGCGTTTACCGCTGCCTCAGGATCATCTCCTTCAATGTCGCCCAAGTATAATTCTTTTCTACGCAATGTATGGGCCTTTCCAATTTGGGGCGAATTTTCCTTTGGCTTCTTGATGATGGCGGAGTATCCGTCTCAAAACCAGCTGCCCGACTTTGAAATTCCTAGGGCGCAATTTCTTCTTGTTGGCGCGGGCCATTCTTTGTTGGTACAACTGCCTGTGGAATATCTCGGACATTCGTTTTTCATCAATTAATGCCAGTTGCTCCAAACGGGTTTTGACCCATTCACTATCTTCGATTTCTGCTTCGACAATCACTCGGAGCGAAAGAATTTCCACCTCGGCAGGTATAACACCCTCAGTTCTATAGACCAGCAAATAGGGAGTGGCTCCTATAGATGTACATATTATGGTACGATATCCCATCAATGCGAAAGACAGCTTTTCATGCCATTGCCTCGAGCTTTGAATCATTTTCCTCAAGATTTTCTTGATGTTCTTGTTGGCTGCTTCGACCGCACCATTAGCTTTAGGTCTGTAAGGAGTGGAATTTCTATGTGTTATTTTGATTAGCTGCATTGTCAGTAATGATGGTAGTCGGGATCCCAAAGCGGTAAATGATGTTGGAATGCACGAAATCCACTACCGCCTTCTCGGTGACAGACTTGAGGGTGATAGCCTCAACCCATTTTGTGAAATAATCAATGGCAACCAATATAAATCTATGCCCATTTGAGGCTCGATCGGCCCAATGGCGTCCATACCCAGGCGGCAAATGGCCAGGGTGCTGACATAGGATGAAGCTCACTTGGGGGTGCGTGAATCAGATCACCGTGCACCTGCCATTGATGACATTTCCACACAAAGTTGAAGGAGTCTTTCTCCATGGTCATCCAATAATAACCAGCTCAGAGTATTTATTTTCCAATACATAGCCATTCATATGGGGCCCACATACGCCCGCATATACTTCATGCATAATTCTCCCAGCTTCTTCGGCATCCTCACATCTCAACAAATTATGATCCAAAGTCTTTTTATACAAAGTGTCACCACTTAAGAAGAAATTTCTCGCATACCGTCGGATGGTCTTCTTTTGTTCTCCTGTGGCTTGCTCAGGGTACTCCTGTGTCTATAGGAATCTTAAGATGTCGTAATACTAAGGTTGTGGTCTAGGCTGTGCTTCGGTTGCATTACAATACCCATGTCTTTCTCTGATATGGATTTGTAAAGGATCAACATAGGCATTCCCAGGGTATGGCAGCATGGAGGCTAAGGTTACTAGTGCATCCGCTAACTCATTGTGGCAACGGGGAATGTACCTGAACTATACCGACCTGAACCGTTTGCTGAGGTCTTCGACATGGTGTCTATACGGGAGGAGCTTAACGTCCGTCGTCTCCCATTCACCTTTAGCTTGTCAGATGATTAGATCGGAATCCCTCATGATTAGTAACTCTTCGACATCTCGGTTAATAGCCATATCCATACCCATGATGCAAGCCTCATATTCAGCGGTATTATTGGTGCAAAAGAACCGAAGTCTGTTTGTAGCTGGATAATGCTCATCTATAGGTGAGATTAGGATTTCCCCGATCCCTACACCATTTGCGTTTGTCACTCTGTCGAATAACATTTTCCAGACGGGAGTGTCCTCAGCTGCTATTTCTAATGAGTTTACGTCTTCGTCAGGGAAGTAAGTGTCTAAAGGCTGATACTCGTCATCAACGGGGTTTTCTGCCAGATGATCTACCAGTGCCTGAGCTTTCATCACCGTACGAGTGACATAAACAATGTCGAACTTGGTAAGCAAGATGTGCCATTTGGACAGTCGCCCTGTGGGCATTGGTTTTTGAAATATGTACCTTAATGGATCCAGCCTGGTTATGAGGTACGTGGTATGAGCTTGCAAATAATGCCTTAGCTTCTGAGCTACTCATGTCAAGGCGCAACACGTTCTCTCCAACAGTGTGTACTTGGCCTCGTAGCCAGTAAAATTTTTGCTCAGATAATAAATGGCCTGCTCTTTCTTTCCCGTGGCGTCACGCTGCCCGAGAATACAATCAAAAGAGCCTTCCAAGACTGTCAGATAGAGAAACAATGGCCTTCCCGGTTCTGGCGAGACTAAAACTGGTGGATTGGATAAGTAATGTTTGAGTTTATCAAAAGCTTCTTGACATTCGACCGTCCACTTAGCCGATGCATCCTTCTTCAGTAGTTTTAATATAGGCTCATATGTTGAAGTCAATCTAGCGATGAACCGGCTGATGTAATTTAATCTTCCTAATATACTCATCATATCAATGCCTCTCCGACTGACGATGAACCCCAAAAGTTTGCCCGAAAAAACTCCAAATGTGCATTTTGCTGGATTTAGTTTCAAATTATATTTGCAGAGGCTTTCAAAGAATTTCCTCAGATCCTTTACATGATCGCCTTGCGTCTTGGATTTGATAATCATGTCATCCACGTACACCTTTATCTCTCAATGCATCATGTCATGGAAGATGGTGTTCATAGCCCTCATGTAAGTTGCCCCAGCATTTTCCAATCCAAAAGGTATAACTCCATAACAATACGTTCCCCAAGGTATGGTGAAGGCAGTTTTCCACATCTTTCTCATCCATCAGCACTTGGTGATACCCCGCGTAGCAGTCTACAAAGGATTGAATCTCATGCTTGGCACAATTATCGACAAGGATGTGGATGTTGGGCAGGGGGAAATTATCCTTGGGACTCGCCTTGTTTAAATCTCTATAATCCACACAAACCAAGATTTTCCCATCCTTCTTTGGCACTAGGACCACATTAGCGAGCCATGTGTGTGTACCGCACTACCCGGATTACCCCTGCTTCAAGCTGTTTTGTAATTATCTCTTTGATTTTATCACTGATATCAGGCTTGAAATTTCTTTGCTTTTGTTGTACTGGGGGCACTCGGGGTATGTAGGCAACTTATGAACCACCAAATCCATACTCAAACTAGGCATGTCATCATAGAACCACGCAAATACGTCCTTGAATTCCAACAGGAGTTTAACCAATGAATCTCGTATCTCTTTATTTACGTCGATGCTTATTTTAGTTTCGTTGATTTCAACGAGATTGCCCAGGTTAACCGGTTTAGTATCATTTAAGTTAGTCTTAGGTTTGTTCTCAAAGTGTTAAAATTCTCGAGTGATTTCCCTAAAAGCCTCTTCTTCATTGTATTCTGGTTCCTGGTTCATTATTTCACAGACAGGTAGCGGGTTTGGATCGAGGCAAGAAGTCTGCGAGCATGCCGTTTTATTAAAAGCCGCATTATTGGGACTGAAAAAAGAAGATGAAAAAATAAAGAAAGTCAAAAATCAGAGAAAGGCAGAAAAATGAAAAATATTGATTTTATTTCTTTGAACTTGAAAGATAAACAGGATTTACAATTGAGATTTAAAGTGCTAAAAAGGAAAACAAACAACCGAGATACACCGTGAAATAGCTCGTAATGTGGGAAGAGGTAGCAAGGCAAGACTACCGGGTCTCCTGCCTGACTATAAAGCGTGTGCCCTTCCAATTTTGAAGTTTAGCATCTGGCCCCATATACAACACTTTAGCGACGCTTGACCCTTATCCTGGTTGGACCATGTTTACATCCTAGAGAAACTCTCTCATAGCCCCGCAGATCTCATCAATTGCTTCTGCCATGAATGTTTCTTCTTCCTCCTCTTCACTGTACTTTGGTTTTATAATTGTTTTGTACAAGTGAGGCAGGGGTCGTGGTATTGCCCAGGTGATATCTGTTGAGGTTGGAAGAAATCCCAGTCCAAAGAAATTTTCTGTAGCGGGCAAGGAGAGAACCTCGGTTATGCCTTGTAAGGAGCTTCCAAGTCTTTTGCCTGGCTTGAAGCATTGGCGCGTCATTTTCTTTGCGACAATAATTGAAGCATTTGATAGAAAAGGTTGAGGAAGCGGCTTGCCCTCTTCATGCTGATCAGCTACTATGACTTCAAAAGCTTGATAGACTATGTGTTCACTGTCTTCCTTGGCTTCTAGACAGGGGACATAGGGGACCCGGTAAATTGATTGTTCGTCCTCTCCATGAACTACAATATCCTGATTTTTCATACTCAAATTTCAGCATTTGGTGCAAGGTTGAAGGCACTGCCCCTGCTGCATGAATCCACAGCCTTCCCAGGAGGTAGTTGTATGAGTGTCTATATCCAACACCTAGAATGTTACATCGAAGTCGACTGGACCGATTGTGAGCACCAAATCAATTTCACCTATGGTCTCCCTTTTTAATCCATCGAAGGCTCGGACGCATACGTTGTTAGGAAGAATCCTCCCTGTCCCGATCTCCATTCTCTGCAAGGTAGATAGTGGGCATATGTCTACTCCAGAACCTCCGTTAACCATCACTCTCTTGACATAATATCCCTCATATTTGACAGTGAGATGCAAAGCCTTGTTTTTAGCAGCTCCTTACGAGGGTAGGTCATTCTTACTGAACGATATCTGATTGATATCAAAGAATCTCTCCACCATTTTCTCTACCTGTTCTACAGAGGTCTCAACTGGCACATAAGCTTCGTTTAGTGTTTTGGCCAACACCTGCTGATGCTCGGGGGGTTTCTTCAAGAGTGACAGTAGAGAAATCTGCTCAGGGGATTTTCGGAGTTGACCTACCACTTCGTACTGCGGAATTTTCATTTTCTGGAAGAAAGCTTCGGCTTCCTCAGCATTCACTGCCCTCTTTGGCGGAAATCGCCGTTTGGTAGCGGCATTCACCTCTTCCATGTCCAGGTATTTCTTGGTGGAACATCCCTTTTGGGCTTCACCGAGGAATTCTTTGCCCTTATATGTAACAATGGTTTCCTGATAATTCCAAGGGACAGGTGAAGGGTCGGTCATGGGCTTTTGTGGCACGCGACCAATAACCACGGGCTCATTCAGCACCGGTGCAAAATCAATCCCTGTACCACATAGGCCTTCTTGGGTATGCACATTGTTTTGTTTAGCACGAACCTTTCTGGTGGGCTTAAAGTGGGTTGCTTTTCTTTGCGTCCTCATGTGATGTAGAGTATTGTCTATTTGGGAAGGGTTGTCTCAGCTTGAACCTTGGCTTTCTTTTCTACTTCAGGGCACTTGGCTTCATTTGTTTTCTTTTCTTCCATCTTCTTTGGCGTGACTTTTGGTTTCCTATCGGCCTCGGCGATGGCTATGATGGCTTTCAGAGCGGGATCAAATTCCTTGTCCTCGCAGATCATTCCGATGACCGGCCTGTTGTTGTGAGCCAATAACGGGTTATCAGTTACATTTGGGACTTCGTTATCTCTTATAACTATCTTCTTTTGATCAATCAAGTCCTCTACTGATCGCTTTAAGGTCCAGCAATTTTCAGTATCATGCCCCTCTGCCCCAAAGTGGTAGGCACAACGCATGCCTCTTCGGTAAGACGGTGGTTTAGGATTCTATCTACTTGGGGGTACAGGCTGGAGGAGACCCATATGGAATAGCTTAGGAAACATGCTGGCGTAGGACTCTCCTATTGGGGTGACGTTCTGCCTCCGGGGTGGCTCCCGGGGGCGGTAATTGTTTGGTTGAGGGTGGGGGTTGTAATTATTCTTAGGAAGTTTATTCCTTAGAGCTTGATTTCTATTTTTCTTCTATTGAGGTCGGGGAAAGGGTTGAGCATTCATAACTACGTAGGGTTGAGGGACATAGTGCATGTCTCTATGAGCATAGTAATGTTGAGGTGCTCTTTCAGAGAAAGCATGCCTGTGAGTATGTCGTTTCCTCATCCCGGAGGCTTCCATGGATGCTTCCTCTTTTTTCATGTTCCTTGGGATTCCTCCCGCCCCTCCTTGTATGGCATGGGAGGTGGCTCTTATGGTAGCTTGACTTAGAATCCTCCCTGTTTTGAGGCCATTCTCCACCATCTCCTAATCTTTATTGCTTCAGTGAATGGTTTTCCCATTGCAGACATCATGTTCTGGAAATAGTCTGCCGCTTGTGCCTGCAGAAAGACGGTGACCATATCTGTTTCATCCATAGGAGGCTTCACCCTTGATGCTTGCTCTCGCCATTTAATAGCATACTCTCTAAAGCTTTCGGCAGGTTTCTTCTTCAAATTGGCTAGGGGGTTCCTATCAGGGGGATGTTGATGTTGTACTGGAATTGTCGTACAAAGTCCAGGGCAAGGTCATCCCATATGTGCCATTGGGTAATGTCTTGATCTATGTACGCCATCAGGAGCTCTACCTTCTCGCCGGCTCCACGTAATTGATTACAATACTTTTTTAGATGGGCGATGGGATCGCCATGGCCATTGTATTTCTCGAATTTCGACATTTTAAACCCCAAAAGAAGATGTACATAGGGGAACATGCACAGGTCTGAATAGGCTACACTTTTCTGTCTGCTCAGTCCTTGCATATTCTTCAGGCTTTGCTCAAGACTCTTCATTCTCCTTGTGATCTCATCCTGCTCGGGTGCTTTGGAAGTTTTGTCTGGCACCGGGGTAAGTTCATATGTTGGCCGAGGGTAGCTGTATGTAGGGTACGAGGGAGGTTCATTTTGGTAATTAGGAGTTTGGAAGGTAAAAGGCTACGGGGTCAAACACAGGCCTTGGTGCTGCAGGCTATGTTGTAACTGCACACGGAGGGGCTGTAAAGATGTTGGGAACTAGCCCAGATGCAAACATTGGAGGGTGGGTTTCAGAGGGCGCCCCAACAAAATTGGTTGAAATGGTGGGCTGCCCCAGGAGAATGCTCGGGTGACTGATAGAAATAGTAGAGGTACCCCCTGACCGTGGAAATAGCTCGAGAAATTCGGGGATGGCATTGGGGGGTTCCTTCTTGTTGGTCCATACGTCCCACATTTCAACGACTCGGAGCCGCATGATCCTATTTTCTTCGGCCGCTGCAGATTCAGAGGTCGGTACTCCTGTGATTGGACTGTCTTCTGGAATACGGAGGGTGGGTAGAGCCATTTCAGTTGTAATCTCTGTATTTCTCTTTGAACGAGTGAAGTATCCGTGTGAAGCCAGTTTACCGCAAAACCAACCACTGTTCTAAACACCTGAAGTGTAATACTAGAAAACGTAGTTAGTTTCGGGATGGATGACAAACAAGAAATCACACATTGAGCATGATGCACCTATGCAGATAATGGGTTCTTATATGCTTGTCATAGTTGCATGTGCATCCCGGAACGTATTCCAATTTCCTTTTGCTTCTTGCCTTTTATTTCCTCTCACTTCTCTTTTTTTTCTTTTAATTTTATTTTAAAGAATACGGTCGAATCCGATAGAGATTGCCTACGTATCATGACTTTGCATGAATCAGGCCGAGGGCAGTTCATAAAAATAAACGGTGAAGCACATAGTAAAATATTTTTTAGGATTTTCAATTTTGATAAAGATATAAACCTTGAGAACAAAAAACAACTACTAGAATGGGATTTAATACCCTTACAGACTCGAAAGGACAACAGACAGACTCTTTTCAACAATATATAAATTTATGAGTACATTAACACTTCAAATGCTTTGGAGCTTGCGAGGCATCATTCGGCCTTGTTGCGGGTTTGCGCGCTAAACTTCCTTGGAGATAGTGGAGATCTTCCATTACTTGTCGGACAAAGGTCATAGCAGCGGCAAAAAAAATGGATTTTGTCATGTCCTCCTAGTGATTGCATTTAGTGGTGATATAGTCTAAAATTGACCGCACCTTCTCCCTGACAATCCCTCTTTCTTGCTGCAGAAGCCCTATTTGTTCAACCCGTGCTTCCAAAGTCCGCTCAGCTGCCTGATTTAGCTTTTGAAACTGCTGCAAATCTCTTTCCAACCCCACTAAAACCGCATAGCAAGCTCCCTCTCAGCTTTGAAGTCATTGGCCTGCTTGGCCATTTTGTTTTTAGCTATGATAACTCTATGTTTTAGACCAGTGCTTTCACTGCTGCTTCCTTCTTTTAGCTGCTCTAGTATGCAGGGCCCTTTCTTTGGCACTTTTAATTAATTGTCTCCGAGCTCTAGACAATTCACCCTCTGCTCTTTTTAGGTCAAAACCGTATTCGATTACTTTTCGGCGCATGTTATCTATGAGCTTTTCATCCTTTGTACTTCTCGGAGGATTTTCTGCGGATGTTCTCATATTCTGAATTTGGGCTCGCAGGGCCTTGTTTTCTTTAACCAATTCCTTCTTTTCTAACTTGCTAGCAGCAGTTTGCAGGCTGTTTTTGAATTGAAATTCTTGAATTTTCTTTTCCAACCTTCCTATGGTAGCACGGTATGCATGTTCTTTTGCTAACCAATCCCACTGCTCTTGTGATGTTCCGACGAACTCTTGGAGGTGAGGCCATTTGGATGATCTTTCGTTCTCAATTTCTCTCTTATACCAAGCAATGTACCCGGGAGATACTTCACCTCTAGCAGGATCTTGTACACAAGTGTTAGCAGTTAGGTATTGTCATTCATTCCAGATTTTGCGAACCATGGCTTCGGGGAACTAACTACCAGGCCCAATTTCGACTACCCGGATGCTTAGATCTTCGTCTTTTGGCACTATCTGGCATCTTCCGAGTTGTCTCAAGACCCGATGTGGGGCGTAAGGCTGGATGCTTCTAATGCCCATTAAGAGAAAATGCGGTTCTGCTGAGGGCATATACATAACTTCATCCACAAAGAGCCAACTGAGCGTCCATTGTATTTGATTTGCAGAAATAGCTCGGAGATGTGACACCCACTCTGCGACACCCTCTGGTAATTTATACCCATTTACCATGTTGTCCACTTCTTCTATGCAACCTTTCATTGGCAACCACCATTCATGAACCGAGGCCTGGAACATATATGCTCAATCATCCAGATTTGTAATAGCAAGTTACAGCCTTCAAAGAAACCCCCTCCTGCTTTACAAATGGTAAGAGCTCGGAAGATATCAGACATGATCATTGGAGAAAAAGTGCTCTTTGCTTGAGTCATCAAAGTGCTAACGACCCCTGCTATCCATATATCGATGTTTCCGTCCTTTCGTGGGAATACTAAAAGGCCCAAATAGGACACCATAAATGCGAAGCATCGATGCTCATCCCCTTTGATCCAATTACCCTTGCTACAGATAACGTTTTCAGGGTTGTTAAATCCTCCGATGTAGCCATATCTTTGGTAGATGAACTGGTGGGTGCAAAATCCAATCGACAGCTCAGTGTTGTGAATCTTTCTACCTTTTGGATGATCATTCGTGCTCAATTTCTCTCTTATGCCAAGCAATGTACCCGGGAGATACTTCACCTCTAGCAGGATCTTGTACACAAGTGTCAGCGGTTAGGTATTGTCATTCATTCCAGATTTTGCGAACCATGGCTTCGGGGAACTAACTACCAGGCCCAATTTCGACTACCCGGATGCTTAGATCTTTGTCTTTTGGCACTATCTGGCATCTTCCGAGTTGTCTCAAGACCCGATGTGGGGCGTAAGGCTGGATGCTTCTAATGCCCATTAAGAGAAAATGCGGTTCTGCTGAGGGCATATACACAACTTCATCCACAAAGAGCCAACTGAGCGTCCATTGTATTTGATTTGCAGAAATAGCTCGGAGATGTGACACCCACTCTGCGACACCCTCTGGTAATTTATACCTATTTACCATGTTGTCCACTTCTTCTATGCAACCTTTCGTTGGCAACCCACCATTCATGAACCGAGGCCTGGAACATGGATGCTCAATCATCCAGATTTGTAATAGCAAGTTACAGCCTTCAAAGAAATCCCCTCCTGCTTTACAAATGGTAAGAGCTCGGAAGATATCAGACAGGATCATTGGAGCAAAAGTGCTCTTTGCTTGAGTCATCAAAGTGCTAACGACCCCTACTATCCATATATCGATGTTTCCGTCCTTTCGTGGGAATACTAAAAGGCCCAAATAGGACACCATAAGCGCGAAGCATCGATGCTCATCCCCTTTGATCCAATTACCCTTGCTACAGATAAGGTTTTCAGGGTTGTTAAATCCTCCGATGTGGCCATATCTTTGATAGATGAACTTGTGGGTGCAATCCAACCGACAGGTCAGGGTTGTGAATCTTTCTACTAATTTTCAAAACATCAAAAAATTTGTGCACGGCGAGGGATCTGGGTGCTATCAAGTATTGATGTCTCAAAGGGATGGTATGGGTCCCGATGTATCCGGTCATTTCCTCCAAAATCAGGGTTAACTCGAAATTTGAGAAGTGGAAGACGTTGTAAGTCGGGTCCCAGAAGGTGATTAAGGACTTTATGATGTCCCCCCTAGGGTTGATTTTCAGCAAACCAGTGAGGCCTCCCAGATACACGTTGACTTTTTTCTGTCTGGCTTCTCTGAGGTCATTCCACCACAGCCGCAGCTCTAAAGGAATTTTGTTCATTATCATGCTCATTTTGCACATTTATTAGGGCGAATTAGTATTCTCAAAATGTTAAAGCTGACATTTTATGAAATTTGTTTTAAAATAGGGACCGACTTTGCAAATACGGCCTCTTGACATTTCAACGAGAATGTTTTTCAGGTTGTGCTTGCTTACCGGCCCAAATAAAATTTAGAGGTAGCCATTTGCGTAAGATCAGCCTTCCGGCGTACCCTGTAGCGTCATTCAGCTATTATTGCAATAATGGCACCATCCGACTAATTTTGAAGTAAGAAAAAAATAAATTTCGGACATTTCTAGACATTTTGAAAGAGGGGTTGGACCAGGCCAAAATAATATATCAAAACCCATAGACATTAAAAACTTCAAAAAATTGGTGCCTTTGTTTTGTTTTTGTGATTTTTGTTTTGTTTTTGTTTTTTTTTTTGAAAAATCCGGAAGCATTTCGGCACTATTTGAGCACTGGTTTTAAAAGTGACTACCCTAGCACTGCTTATATTCTCAATTATTCCCTTTGTTTACTGGCCGGTCAACATTCGAATCTGAGGCAAATAAATGCGCAAGTAGCATGTAAAGACGCATCAGGGTGGTCTTTTATTTCAGGGCATCTGTCCTAGACGGACCCAACCCTTGTGTTGAGTCCCCTAAGTCAAAATGCATGATGCAAATAAACGTTCCTACTAGGGATCCGGCATGAAGTTTTTTTATACTAGGTTGAGAACCTCGGTATAGGGTCTAGACTGTGTACACGAGCGAACAACTCGAGTCGAGGAGGGGGCTACATACCGGTGACCCGCGAGATCATCCGGCTTTGTAACTTGTCCGGCCTCTTTCTTATGTCACGGTAAGACACTAACATAATAAGGAGTCTCAACCTGTAAGCACATCCCCGGAGATGAGAAGTGAAGTGTTCGTAACAGTTTATATATACAGTTTAGATAATATCAAAGCGGTAAAACATGTGGCATTTAACACAAAAAAGGTTAGCAAATTGGAAAAAGCCAAATATAACAGTTATTATAAGCTCGAATTCTTGAACCCTGGACCAGAGATTCTGGGTTAGTAGTCCCCAGCAGAGTCGCCAGAGCTGTCACGCCTCCTTTTTCCGCTTACACGTGGTTACCCCGAAAGGTGACACGTGTATAGGAGTTTTTTCAATTAAAGTGATATTATTTGAGATGGGATTATTTTATTTATTTCAAGAGTCGACACTTGGGATAAATTTGGCTTTTGGTGTCCCAAGTCACCGGTTTATTTGAAATCCCAAATCGAAGAAATTTTGACTACCCAATTGGAGTCTGCGAACCAGAAATTCTTGAGTAAGGAATTATGTTGACCCGAGGAAAGGTGTTAGGCACCCTCGGGTCCCGTGGTTCTAGCACGGTCGCTTAAACTCATTATATGTGGCAAAAATGTGATTTTCTACACCTATTAACTCATAATTTTATATTATTAACCGCTTTTATTGCGATGTTATTAAAACACGTCGCGAACCGCGCCACATAAATCCACCCGCAATTTTTGACATTTTTTAATTCCATTGAGAATAGGAATTGGGTCACATAAATGCGCACCCGAATTTAGGAAAGTATTTTTTATTAAACATACGCGCTTATAACAACTACGTCTTTGACATTTATGGGAAGACCGTGAAATTTTCTAAACGACACTTCCTATTTTTCTATGTGTTTTAATGAATTAAGGATCCATCGCATAGTATTTGCTTGAATTAACGCGGCTCACTTTATTTGATAAGGACATTCTAACGTGAGTTTAGTTCTCTATTATAGCTGTGCTTAAATACACTAATCAAATATATGTATAAACTGCATACTTGGGCAACACTACATGCGTCTTAACCTCGTTCATGGCCAATTGCATACAATAAATTAAGTTTGGGCCAGCCCAGGAGCACATATTGCTCAGGCTGTGACTGGTAACTATCGTGAGTGGTTTGGGCTGTTAATCACTCATCCCAGAAGAACGAGTTGGATTACAAAATTCTACGCTTACTGAGCCTCGCGAATGAGCCTAATACTGATTTGAACAAAAGAGCCCAATTGTTAATAACCCTTCTTAGTTCAAAATTGTATACAAAATTTAATATCTACACGCTTACAAAGAAAATATTAACAATTGTTTTTATAAGTCAAATTTTAACATTAGATCTAATAAAATGATTTATATACTCGTCAGTCAGAGTATATGAATCCAATTCTTCAAAATTCAATTATGACTTTGGCTTACATCTTATAGATCTGAAACATAACACTACTAACATATTGAAATTTGAGTGCATTTCACCATACATAATGACTGAATTTTAATAATTTCTTAGCCAATATTTCATGATTTCCTTAGTTCTAAACAAAATGAAATAATCATCTAGGACAGTCATACATTCACTACCAGCACTACTGATAGTTCATACTAAAAAAATTAAATCGAATGTCTAGTTATTAATAGTAAACCAGTCTCTAAAGTCCAATTATTACAAAATAAATCAGTCCAAATTTTAAGTACAACAAGATAATCATCTTATCATTACATACGTCTGAACTAAAAGGGGAAGAACAGGGGAAGAGTTTTGAATAAATTAATGCACTTGAATCTTCACACTTGAGAATATTTCATATTTTTAGCTTCAATATATCAAGTGAACAAGGAAATGTACCTGTAATTTAGCAAAACAAGAGCCTATGAGTAAAATGTAATGAGTCAGTCAAGCAAACAGCTAACCAGTCGAACAGTATGCCCAGGGTTTCAACAGAACTGTGAGAGAATTAAACTCAAAAATGATCAAACTCAGCACTGATAGCTTTTCCAGATATAACAAGATGCTTATATGTATTTCTTATCTCTAGGATTCTAAAGGAAAGTTCCAGATGCCTTAAAAAATTCCCAGATGGTTTATTTTATAGTAAAGCCTTAGGGCAACAGATTTTTCTCTTATTTTTCTTTTTAGTCCTTAACTCAAATTTGCACTTTGCCTAAATAGTCCTTCAATTCCTGACTTGTGCCTCAAGTTTGAGGCATGAATTGTGCTTTAGTCCTTGCTAGAAGGTTCTAAGGGATTACTATCAAATTTGTTTAAAGGCTCAAATCCCTCTTATACCCTCACTTCCTTTCCTAAATTACCCCCTCCCCTCCACCTGAAATTTTGACCTTAGTCAATTCCTTGACCCTAGTTTAGTTAAAATTGACCTTGGTCAATCAAATTTGGGTCACATTTAACCATTGACTAATAGGCTCATGAAAGTTCTGAATCAGCCAAAAATTATCGAGGTTTAACATAAATGCCTTAATGTACACTTTCACATCCAAACATTGTACATGATTATCAAAACAAAGGACCAGAATAATGAATACAGCTATCAACACTTAGCTTTCATAAATAGCTCAATCAAAATGTTCCACAATACTTAAAAATGAGAAGCACACAACAAAGAGTGGGTATTTAGTTCATGAATCAACTTAGGAAGCACGTAAAGGCTACCACTGAACAATTAAAGACTCAACCCAACAGATCAACATAAACCAATATCAATACTAAAAAATCAAAATTATTATGGAAATCCGATACTTAGGGGCAAAGCAGAAATCATAGAATGAAACAACTGAAGAATCAGAAGATGGATGTCAATTAAGCCACAAAATAACAATATTGAAGAACTAACTAAGCTTTCAAGATGAAGGGGTTGATATTAACAAGATATACAATTATTCAAAAGATGAAGATTTTTCCAGACTAGTGACAAACAAAGGCATATTGAAACCTATTTCAAATGAAATTGTGGAAAAACAGACAAACAACCAAAAGAAATCAAACGAAGAGACTTCAAACTATTAGGCATGTAACTACTGAACCTAAACAATTACTGAAAGAACTCAAACATTTAGTAGCTAAAGAAATGAATATATACAGAAAAACTTAGCTTTTTCATACATGTCCGTTTAGACCCTTTCATCAGCTCTTATCCCCTTCCACAAGGGTTTCGAACCTTCATATAACCGGCTTTAAGAGTTCAAGGAGGCTTTCATGGTTCTGAGACCTCAGTGTTGTCTCAAATTGGGATTTGCTCAGTAGTTGAGGACGTTTGGGACTTATGGGTCGTATGGTTGGTGACAGGAAGGACCAAGGACTGACTAGGAGGAGTTTGAGCCATTTTCGGCTGGTTTTGAGGTTTAGGGTTAGGCTTTGAATTGAAATTCGAAAGGTTTCAGGCAGATTCGAGAGAGGTGACTTACACGGTTAGAATGAGGAGATTGAGGTGCTTTAGGGGTGTAAATTTAGAGGATTTTGGGACATGGTCGCTGGAGGTAGGGTTTCCGACGACCTTTTTGAGAATATTTGAGATGATAGAGGGGGATTCGAAGGAGTGGGATGCAGGATGGGGAAGGGGGTGTCCTAGTGGTTCTATGGTGTAAAGGTTGATAGGTTTGGGACAAGGTCGCCGGAAACGGTGGTTCTGACGACCCTGTTTTTGAAGATTCGAGATGGAGGGTACTTGTTCGATGGGAACTGACCACAGGACGCGGTAGGGGAGGTCGTGACGGTTGAGTGGTGTAAATCTAGGAAGGTTTGGTTGCCAGCCGCCGCCGTGAGGCAATTTCTGGCGGCAGCATTAGAGTGGTAGGACGGTGGTCAACGGGTGTCATTATGTCAGAGAAGAAATTACGAGGAAGGGGAGGGTTTGATATTTGATCGTATTAGAGACATTTGGACATATGTATACAAAAATGGGGAGAATTTCGTGGCCGCTGTATTGAGGTGAGATTAACGGTTGTGATGATCTGGTCCTCAAACAATGTCGTTTGGTTTGGTGCTGTGTGGACTAGATTGGGGCAATGGTTTGGCTAGGTTGTGTATTGTTTGAAGGAGGAAGCAGGTTGGGCCACTCAGGTCTGGCCTAATTGTGGCCAGCCTGAGTGGCTGTATAGATATATACATATATGTTTTTGTCTTTTATTTATTTATTTTAATTTAAAAATAATTTCTAACTTTACTTACAACCACAAATTCCTAAATATCACAAATAAAAACTAAACCAAGTCAAAATTAAACAAAAATAATAATTTCAAATTTCGGACATGTATATATATTTTTTTGTATTGTAATTTGTAAAATAAATTTATTTAACAATTAAATCCTAATTAATCTTAAACATGCTGTAGTGAACATGCGCATGCAATTAAATCCTAAAAATTAAAATACTAATATTTTTAAAGAAAAATCCTAAACTTTAAGAGTCCTGTAGAAGCTTGTTTCGACCAGGTAAAAATCATATGCTCACACCAGCAGGTTGGTATGATGATTTTGGACTTGGGCATATGTCCGAATCGGTTTTGGATGACCCAGGAGCATTTTGGCGCATATAGTGGAAGTTAGCATTTTGGAAAAAATTTCATGAGTTTGGGTTGAAGTACATTTCAGTGTTATCGATGTTCCTTTGGGATTGAGAGTCTGGGAGTAGCTCCATATGGTGATTTCTGGTGTTGGGAGCGCGACCGGAAGTAAATTCGGAGGTCCGTGGGTCATTTTGGGGTCATTTGGCTAAAGATAGAAATTTGAAGGTTTTTGAGAAGTTTGACTGCAACTGCACTTTTTGATATCGAGGTCAGAATCTGATTATGAAAGTTGGAGCAGGTCTGTAATGTTGAATATGACTTACATGCAAATTTTGAAATCAATCGAACGTGATATGATAGGTTTAAACATCGAAAGTAGAAGTTTGAGATTCTAAAGTTCATAAAGCTTGGATTGGATATCGATTCATGATTTTTGTGTTGTTTGATATGATTTAAGGCCTCGAGCAAGTCTGTAATGTGTTTTGGGACTAGTTGTCATGATTGGTTTGAGTCTCAGGGGTCTCGTGTGAATTTTGGGTGGTTAACGGATCGAATTTAGAGTTTGAAGAAGGGCTTCATCGGCTGATATCTCGTGTAGGTTGTGACCGCAGGTGCGGTGCCGTAGAAGCAAAAAGGGGTAGCCAAGGGAAGGATCGCAGATGTGGGGCATTGGCCATATCTGCGCAAGCGTATAAGCGAGGAAGGGACCAGATAAGTGGTGATTGGCGCATGTGCAATGAGGGTTCTGCAGATGCGAACTTGCAGAAGTGGCGATGAGCCCGTATGTGCAAAATTCGCTGGGCAGAATGTTATAAAGAGCGGGGTTGAGTTCATTTTACCCATTCTTTTCTCTACATTGGGGCGATTTTGGAGCTTCTGGAGAGGGGCTTCCTCCTAGCAACTTGGAGGTAAGTTAATTCTACCTATTATGAGTTAAATACACTAATTAAGTGTAGATTTTTAACATGGTAATTAATGAAAAACTTGGGGTTTGAGGGGAAGACCTAGAAATGGTATTTTTGGATTTTGACTACGATTTTGAGTATCAAATTGAGAGTAAATTATATATTCGAGTTCGTGAGGCTATAGGTAAACTTATTCTTCAAAAAATTTTGGAATCCGGGCATGTGGTCCCAAGGGAGATTTTGTCAACTTATCGATCCAGGTTAGGACTCGTTATAAATTGGATCGTAGTGAGTAATTAAGCATATATTAATGGATTTTCATAATTATTGGCTAGTTTTGGAGCGTTGTGCATCAATTTGAGTCTCCAAAAAGGCGTGGAATGTCGGTTATGGATCTTCGAAGTGAGGTAAGTCTCCTTTCTAACCTTGTAAGAGGGAATTGTCCCCATAGGTGAAATAATTGGTTATGTGCTCCTATTTATGGGGGCTATATACACACGAGGTGACAAGAGTCCGTGCATAGCTACTATTATTTTTAACTCTGGGTAGTCTAGGACCCAAAATCATGTTATACTTGGATTATTTGTAACATTATTGATAGTTGAGTTGCATAAATCCTATCGAATGGGTAAATAAATTTCTAAAAGAATTAAACTTCATTTTTCTAAATAGTTAAGAGAGAATTGGTTTTCTTTAGATAATTGTTGTTTCCAGTTGACTTCTTGATTGACTGTATGTGTGTGTTTAAATTCTTGAACGGGCCGAACGCCCAGGTAGATTAAATAGATGCATCTATGGTTCGTGCCATTTGACCCTCTGGCAGCACATAATTTAAATATTATTGGATCGGGTTGTACGTCCTCGACATGATTAACGCATGCTTGTATTGATTGCCTTGAGTCTTACTGAAGTTGTTATTGCCTCTTTCCGGCTTAAGAATATGTATAAATGATGAAGAGGTATTTGAAAATTTCCTATAAAAAGAAATAATTTTTTACTTGTTCCAACCTATTAAATTAAATCCATGTATACAAAAGTTTACGGTTTAATATATATTGTTGATATATTATTATTGGACTAGTAGTAAGTATCGAAGTCGACCTCTCGTCTCTATTTGTTTCTATATTAGACGGGATACTCTATAGGTACACGTTATTTTTGTAGTCATACTATACTTCTGTGCATTTTTTTTGCACAGAGCATCTCTAGTGGCCTAGTGGGTATATCAGCATGGTTGACAAAGAGACTTAGGTGAGCTGCATTTTTCGAGACGATCCACAGCCAGCAAGTCTCTTTCAGATTACTGTATTTATTTTCTGTCCAATATTATATTTTGGACGGTTATTGTATTGTATTACTTCTTAGAAATTGCTCATGCACTTGTGACACCGAGTTCTGGTATAGGTATGGGCTATTTTGTATTGATTTCTTGAAAAGTATATTTTCTGAATTGAGTATCTTCCACTAGTAAAGACTGAAGAAATATCGGAGTTGTCGCAATTGTTTAAATGAGAATTTAGCTAAGTACTTATGGTTGGCTTGCCTGACAGTGATGTCCGACGCCATTAAAGAATTTTGGATTGTAATATTTGCCTTGTATTCATTTTTCATACGGGAGGAAGATGATATGGTCAGGAAACATGGCAAAAGCCAAAAAGATGGCTTTTACTCCATTGTTGGAGCTCTTTTTGAGTTCTAAAGAAACTAACACCATTGGTTTAAAATATGGATGGAGACTAATTTTTTTTTTTGGTAATTATAGATATATATTTACCAAAAAAATATTTACATTATAACAAAAACTCATAAGTTGGACAGGAGCCCAACTTTTACATCATCATGCATGCCTAATATCTTCTAGCCTCTAGTTTTTCCAATACACCATTCGATTACACATTTACTATGGGTAATAGTTCATAGTCTTGAGCTTTCCAGAGATTTTTTGTTTCCATTGCCTCTGTAATGGACATCTTGCACAATCAACCTGCATAGCTTTGTTGAACTCCTCTGCAATCCTTGAAAAATCCTACAGTTTCTTTCTATTCAAATATGGTAGACACAACAAGCCAATACAAGTTTATATATATATATTATCCTTGCTATTCTTGCCATTAGCAAACTTTATTGTCCAATTTAGTTCCTTTTGCCATCCCTCTGGTTTGCTCTGTATCACCTGCCAACTCAGTAGTTTAGACCATATACAGGAAGAGTATGGGCACTGAAAAAACAGATGCGCAATACTTTCATTCGTGACATCACAAAGTACACAAGTCTGATTACTAATTATTCCCCAGTTTGCTAGCATATCCCTTGTATATAATTTGCAATGAGCAGCCCGTCTAAGTGAATACCCATTTAGGGCACCCCAAATTATTGCACACCATTCTCTAAGGGTTTGCATCCGATTTATCGATTCGATTTTGATCCTTATCGATAATTATTTATCGATTATCGATTTGAACATACGCTTATCGTTATCGTTTCAATAAATTTTCGATTTTTTCGATTTCGATTTATCGATTTATGGGCTTATCGATCGGTTATCGATTACACTAATAAGAAAATTTTCGGGATTCCACAAAAAGTATATCGCTACAAATACGCCTAACTAATATGGAAGCTAAAATAAGAGCATCGTTTATAACATAAATATTGTGTCGACAAGCACATGAAACGAAATTAAAGTAAGGGATCAAATGTATGCCACCAACACTGTAACGGTATAAAAAAATAAATATATCATCACGAGTAATTTTATTTTTCACTAATTTGAACTTTATTCCCTTGAGCTTTAAATATGATCATTCCTTAAATGTGGTGGAGGAAATAATAGCGCTAGGGACTTAGGGTAAAGGAAATGGTATTATAAAATAAGGGTAAAAATATTTTAAAAAAATATAAAAAATTTAAAAAATAGTGGATGTTATCGGTTTATCGATAAACCGATAAACCGAAAAGGACAGTATCGAAATCGATAACTCGATAAGGAAAATTTTGAAATCGAAATCGAAATCGAAATCAATAAATCGATATCGGTAAATCGATAACAAATAATCGATTCGATTTATCGATAAACCGATTCGAATGCATACCCCTACCATTCTCCTCCAAGGTACTTTTTGAATGTACCTCTTAGTCAGAGGCTAAAATTGTCAGGTGTTGAATACTTAAAAGGACTAAGATAGATAAATGTATAGTTAGAGGACCATTATAAACTTACCCCTAAGGGGTCGTTTAGTATAAAGCACAAGAAGGTATAAGGGTGATATAAAAATTTAATACTACCTCAATACTCTATTTGGTTAGTAAATCAGGTATAAGTTGTTCCAATATTAATTTTAATACATAGATAACGTGTACCTTATAAAAGGTGGGGTAATTAGTACTGGTATAACTTATACTTTTTGTTAGAAATTATACAATTGTCATTTTTAATACAATATACAAAAGAATGAATAAACAATAATACCTGAATAACTTATGTCAACAAATCTTATCCTAATATATCTAATACTAAATAAATGTTCCAACTTCCAACCAAAGGACCCGTAAAGTTAAGGGACCATTGTTGTCATTTTCTCCTACCTTTTTATGAGAAGGGTAAACTTGGCAATATATTTCGGGAAACCAAAACGTTAGTCACAGCCTCAAAAGTTCTGGAGCTACTACTTCGCCGTTTCTCCGTGAAGAAGCAGCATAAGGTGTTGAGTTTGAGGTTTTTCAATTGTTGAGTAAGTGAAAACTTCATCCAATCAAGAACTGATTTTTATTTGGATATTTACTTTAAAAAAGCATACATATGTTTTTTTTTTGGGTATTCAAATGCTTGTCTTTACTGCTTACTTTTTGTTATTTTGATGCAAACATGAGGGGAACCCCCCCCCCCCCCCCCCCCCCCATGAATTGGTAGCGTATTCATAATGATTTCTCATATTAAAGGAAAGAAAAGATGTTTTGGGTATAGTGATCGTTTTACAGTGGCATTTTTTTGGTACTAGTTGAAACTTAAACTTGAGGTATTGTTACTAGTTTTGTTAGTTCCTTCCTATAAAAAAAATTAACTAGCTTTTTTGGTTGTAAACTTGTTTTATATTTAGTAGCTCTGTGATTATGTAAATTGTTTATTTGCTCTTTGATATCTGAAATGGATTAGTTCTTGCAAGAAGTTTTAGGGAAACCATTTGGTAACTAGCTTATTTGTGCTTATACTAATTCATTGATGTAACTTAGTAATGGTTCTTAATCAGTGGAATCGAGTATTCTGTACAGTTCTAATTACACCCACCACCCTGAAAAGGATGATACTTTTCGGATTTTGAGACTCACACCAATTGTTCTTTGAATTTGCTTTCAAAATTAAGATGTTTAACTCTCCAAATCCGAAAAGTATAATCCTTTTTTGTGATGGAGGGAGTAACATTTTCATATTATAGTTTGTCTCTTCCTTGACGTTCCCTTTATTCCGCAAAAAAATTGCAGCGATTTAAGATTTGAACTTTGTTCATAAACTCTTGGCTCGGTGTTATACGACGCATGTACTTAGAAATACTAATGGGGTCTCATTTGAACTGTATTTGTTATCGACCTTGTTTTGTTTGGACTAGAAAACAAGATGGGGGGAGTGTTTTTAGGCATGCCAGGATCGTGGGCAGGTCATGCACACGAAGCTGCTGATCATTATACAACAAAAATTGGTGGACTTCCTGTAAGAGAATCCTTCTAGATACGCCGTAGTTTATTGTTAGATGATGCTTTCTTTTTTAAAAATTGCTATAATTCTAAGTTTTTTTTTCTTGAGCAGGATTGGCCTATTCCTCTTCCTACCACATGTGTTGATTTGCTCAAGTGCAGTGCTTGCAATAGCGATTTGTGTCTTCTTGCACAGGTTGGTACTCGGAAACCATTTGGCTAATTTTTAAATTAATTGCTTACTTCTAATTTAAAGCTCTAGAATTTTTAAAATAATTTTCTCCTTGTGTTTTTCCTTAGGTTTATGCTCCAATTTCCGAGAAAAATTTGAACATTGAAGAGCGTGCAATCTATGTTTTTGGTTGTTTGGCGCCAGAATGTGGGAGCGCTCCTGTAAGGTCTTTTTTAGTATTCAAACTTATTGTCTTTTGTAAAACGCTTGGGAACTTAGTAATCATTTGGATTTAACTTATGTGGTCTATCTATTACATTTCTGTGATAGCTGGAGAGCTATTAGAATCCAAAAGTCTCTAAGCACTGAAGGTTTAAAGAGCCAGTCTTATAAGGATGTCGCTTCACCTGCATCGTCTACATCAGATTCAAAGAAAGACCGGAAGAAGGATATATGGACATTTGACTCTTCGGAAGAGGACGATGAAGATGATGATGACATTGACCTTGCTGAGTTGGCTAAGGCGCTTTCTGAAGCTGCAACTGTAGCGTCTCACTCCAAGAAAAACATCCGTGGTCATGAAGTAACGGCAGTAACTTCAACCCCTGACTGCGAGATTAGAGCATTTGATGAAAGAACACCAGGTAACTTCTGTTCTGTTTTGCTCGACATTAATTGAAGTTGATAGAATCCTTTGCTAGAGCCCCTTCTGTATGATGTGTGTAAGGTGTCTTTATTTAACTTTGCATGATTGGGATCAATCTGTTTATCAGGTGCAGCCAAGCTTTTTTTCCTCATTAATTTAGCACTATGATTGAGAACACTAAAGTTGAAAAATGTTATTCATAGATAAAGAAAATGGCATGTGTTATTGGTAAAACAATATGTAATTTGTTCATTGCTTTTCTTTTGGGGGGAGGCAGTTGGTGCTGGTTCTTGATAGAAGAGCTAAGTAGATCGATCAAGGACCCAATGCATGTATTTACTTATTGTACAAAAAAGTCGTTGAGTTGCTGAGGAGTTGATAGCTGTAAAAAATTTAGGTCTTCGTAGGCTATTATCAAGTGTTTTCACTGACATATGACATATGCGATTATCACTGGGAGTATCATCTGTATGATTACTTTATCTTTCTGCATACTCTGAAATGATTCTTTGGTCGCAGTGATTCCGTGCTTCTATATATATGCTGAGGAAGAAAAATTATCCAAAAAAGATGCTTCTGTCAGTTCAAAAAGTATCTTATCTCCAATCAAGGACAAAGAAAATGATCCTGATACTCCAGAAGAAACATGGGAGGTGGAAGATTACGAGTATGATAGGGCATTGAATGCTGACCGGGTTTACCTCAAGTTCAAAAAGCGATTAGATGCATATCCAGAGCAATGTTTCAGGTAAAACTCTAAAAAAGCTAGCCATTGTAGTAGTGAATTTACTTTTATTACCACCAGAAACTTAACATTTTGCTTGCTGGAATAGACTTTGAGAAGCAAAATCTCAGTTTTATTTACCTATTTATTTCCTCCAAAGCAGTAAGCGAAATCCAAGTTTAATGTACTGTTGATTTCTTCAGGTATGTAGTAAGTTTTCTGCCTTTCCTGCAGTTCTTCTAGCTTTCGGCTTTGATTACCTTATTCATCTCCAGTGTATCGTATTACTATTTGTACGAAGCTGTTGCCTGGCATACTGTGAGATTAATTCTGATCGTACATTGGAAAACACATCTTAGGTTGTACATTCATTTTTCCCACTGGCACTTTTTATTAGTCCACTGCCAACGCTGTGTCATTTTATGGAGAGTATCATACTCTATGCCGAAAAAGGTAAATAACATATGGATAGAGTAAAAACAAAGAGTATCATAGACTTCTTTGTTGGTTTAGGAGTCCTTTTCACTTCTACAGCACAAGGTTTCTTTTATTTTTACCTTGTTACCCCAGTTAATCATTAAATTATCACCAATTTCATTATCAGTGACTTTTATCCTTACAAAAAGAGACTCTTTTATTGTCTTTACATGTAGATACTCATATGGTGGAAAGCCGCTTTTGGCTTCTGGAAATGCTGTTGATTCAGGGACGTGCAGGCTCTGTGGTGCGTCACGTCACTATGAGATGCAGCTGATGCCACCATTGCTATATTTTCTGCATGAAGCAGTCAGCAAGAAAGAGAGACCTGAGTTGGATAACTGGAATTGGATGACTTTAATAGTTTATACTTGCTCACAGGTCAGCCTTTAACTCGATATGTTGAAAACATGTTCTTTTGGAAGACAGCTCCCTCTCATTTTTTTTTGTTCCTATATTTACCTCTTTAGTTCTCGAAAAAAAATTCAATCATTACTATGTGGGAGTACAAATAAAGATAGATAACTTATTCTGGGATTCTTGGTTGATGTATCATGTAAGAGAGGAATGAAATGTCACATAGAAAGCGGAAAACCAAACCTAAAGCAGTAAAATTAAGAAGCGGAGAAGTAAGAAGTTGAATTGAAGGAAAACTGTAATAAGCTTCTGACTTTCTACTTCAGCTTTTCACTTCTTCAAATGTATATCTGCCACGGAACTGTTTTCTGCAGTTTGAATTAAATCATTTCCTCTTAATTATTTTCTTTGTATTTAACTTGTGATCTATTTTTGTCGTTTGCTCTGTTTCTCTTAATATATCTGAACTATTCCTTTTTTTTTAATTGTGGACGATACTTTATGCTCTCTAGTTCTTGTTGTAACCTCATGGTGTGTGTTGTTTTCAGAATTGTTCAGAATACCGTCGGGATAACTGTAGTGAAGATGGCTGGATTGTCGCTGAGGAAGCTGTTGTCGTACAATATGAATAGCATCGCATAGATAAACCCAGAAATTGGTGTTTCGTAAGATTTTGTAATCTTTTACTATATTTTCGTCGAACTTGGTCTATACTAGCAGGGTTTTCAGTCAATAGAGGCTAGTGTGGCTTTCGCTTTGCTTATATTATTTTGAGTTTGCTGGCTGTTGGTAAGAGTTTTATATACCTAATAAATTGGGTAGGCAATACTATATCTTTTTTTAAACAATGCTGATTCTGCGTGGATTCTTTTGTAACAATCTCCAGAATTTAGTGTTATTTTTCCCAAATTGAGGCCATCTCATTTCGTTCATTCAATATATGGTAAGTAATAACCAACGTATCATCCTCAAATTGAAGAAAGTAATATTCTTTCCTATATATTTTTTTCCAGAAAAAGAGTAGCTTAATTATGTAATAAATATAGGTGGCGGCATTGGGAGAGAGAATATCAATTGAACGATGAAAATAACTCATAGTAGGTCATACTCAGAAAAACGATAAAATGGTTAATTATATGGATGTAAATTACATATAATGTAAGTGTTAATTCTTTTTACATGTTCAATATTGTTTAACCTATCATAATAGGTTAATTATTTTTTCTAGTTACCAAGTAAGCTAATGATTCACAAATAATTTGCAACAACAATAATCTAGTAAAATTTTACTTTGTGGGGCCTTGGGAGGGTAGTGTGTACGCAGATCATACCCCTATTCCGAAAGAGTATAGAGGCTATTTCCAAAAGGCACTCGGCTCAAGAAAACAAAAAGACAAAAGGAGACATATTAGTATTACCATAAAAATCATAGAAAAAATAGTAATAACATGGATTCCATAGGAAAGATGCAAAACAAAAGTGATAGCTAGTAAATATGTCATGCATTGAAAAACGAAATAGTAAGATACAACACTGTTACTAGCTATCTTAGATAAAAACCCTACCGAACTAGTCTCATAAAGATACGAAGTAAGGCAACACTTAAATACATCCTAATCTACAACCCTAATACTCAACCTCCACATCATCCTATCAAGTGTCATGTCCTCGGAAATTTGAAGCCCTCACTCACCATGTCCTGCATGATCACCTCTCCCCGATACTTCTTACGCCTCCTTCTACCTCTTCTCATATCCTTCACAACCAGCCGCTCACACCTCCTTACCGGAGCATCTGGGCTTCTCTCTGAACATGCTCGAACCATCTGAGCTTCGCTTCCCACATCTTGTCATCAATAGAAGCCACGTACACCTTCTTCCGAATATCATCATTATTATCCATCCTAGTGTTCTCGCACATCCACCAACTCATCCTCATTTCTGCTACTTTCATCTTCTGGATATGTGAGTTCTTAACAGGACAACACGTAGTCTCATACATCATAGTCGGTCTAACTACTGCTTTATAAAACATACCTTTTGTAACGATCCAACTGATCATTTTGAGTATCTGCACTACACTCGGTGATTTAAAGCCAAACTCTATGTTTCGAAGCCTTTAGAGCTCATCCTAACCTTCCTTTATTTTGCATGCACAATCGGGGTATTAACCGACAGGCTCCTATGCTTAAAAACAACTGATAAAAATAAGAATTTTTGTCTAAAAAATTAATTTTAGTTAATTTTGGTCAATGTTTTGAGTAAATAAACCCGCACTCGTATTTTCACAGTTCTGGTGGGTCCGTATTAAAATATGGGATATGGGCGTATGCTCGGAATCAAATTCCGGGGCCCCTAGCTTGAGTTATGGATTTTTATTGGAAATTAAAAGTATGAAAAATCTAATATTTTTACGAATTGGTTGAATGTTTGGAATTGTTGACACCGGGTCGTATTTTGGTTTCGGAGCCCCGTACATGTCCAATATAGTCTTTTGACTTATCTGTGAAATTTAATGGGAAACAGAGTTGATTCGGCGTGATTCGGACATCCAGTGATAAAAATAGAGATTTCAAAGTCTTCTTGAAAATTTCATTTGATTTGGTATCCAATTCGTAGCTCTATGTGTTATTTTGGCTATTTGATCGCACGAGGTAGTTCATTTGATATTTTTGACTGGTGTGCACTTTTGGTTTGGAGTCTCGAGGGGCTTGGGTGTATTTTTGGATTATTGGTTGAGAGACTAGTAAAGTTAAGAAACTTGGGAGTTTGATCATGGTCAATATCGGATTAAGACGACATCTTTTTAGTGTTTTGAGTGTGCGAGCAGGTCCGTAACATATTTTATGATTGAAATTCACATATGGTTTGTGTCCGGGAGGTTCCGTATGAGTTTCGAAGTGGTTTCGAATCATTTTGGAGAAGTTTGGGTTTTGCATGTTTTTGGTATAACACTGTTCATTCGCAATTGCGAATATTTTATGGCAATGAGAAAACAGTGTTCATCAATAATTGTTAGCCATTTAAGGCAATTGCTATAACACTATTCATTCACACATGCGAAGTTTTGTTCGCAAATGTGACATCTGCAGCCTGTTAAGTGCTGAGAATTTCGAGTTTTTGCTTCATTTTTCATATTGAACCCTAGCTTCGAGGTGAGGCGATTTTAAGAGGGGATTTTAATACCAAAGCATTGAGTAAGTATCTTTAATCAACTTCCAGCTATATGTCATGATTTTATACAAGATTTAACATCAAATTCATGGGATAACTATGAAAAAATTTGGGGATTTTGTCAAAGTTGTGAAAAAGGAAAATTTGTGATTTGAGAGTCGAATGAGATTTGGATTTGAAAACAAAATACATATTTGGACTTGTGGGGGCTATGGTAGTCAAGACCTGCATTTGGACCCGGGTTTTAAACGAGTGGGCCTGGGGTTCGACTTTTGTTGACTTTTTAGAAATTGAATAATAATTATAATTTTATTAATTGAAATTATTTTCTCTTACATTTTGTGGTGTATTCCAATCGTCATTGGCTAGATTGAGTTGAGCGGGGGCGAATTTTTAGAGGAAAAAGGCTAAATTGATTGTTGGATTAGCCGAATGGAGGTAAGTATTTTTCATAGCTTTATTGAGGGAATGTTTCCTCCTATTTGTCATTTTTATACTACATGCGGGGATGATACATATATGAGGTGACGAACGCATATGTATGTGCCAGGGTTAATCATGATCGGGGGAAGGGGTGGATTATGTTATATTTGTGTTTGTAGAATTTTGGTGACATTCTGCTTAATGCCTTACTTGACTCTTAGATACTGAGGACATAAAATCAAATGATAGTATCAAGACTTAGTTTGTTATAACTTCATCAACGGGACGAAAATTATAAGAATACATTGCCGTGTCTAATCTGGTTATCTCTATGCGAAATCATTACTACATTACTACAATCGATATTTCCTGAGATGCTAGACTCTATACTTGTGTTGTGGACCATTTATGAGATTCGTGAAAGTATTTGAATAGTACGATTCTTGAGGGTTGGTGAACCGTTATTGACGTGAAAAGTTGTAATTTGGAATGTGATTGGATTATCCGTTTAAGCACTCTCCTTGATATTATTTATGCTTCCTGCCTTGTTTGTCATTTATTTACAGATGCTTGGTAAGGAAGAGTATAAAGCACGAATGGTGATGTCGTGCCATTGTTTATATATTTTCATAGGAGGAAGAGTGTAAAGCAGGAATGGTTATGTCGTGATATTTTTTTTTCATTGTCATGTGAGGAAAAATGTAAAGCACAAAGGATGATGTCATGCCAGTTCATTTATATTGTTATGTTTGTATGTTATGGTGAGGTCATTGCACGAATGGTGTTTCCGTGTAGGTAAGGACGGGGGACATGCATTGTGATGTGATATCTGTTTCCCGTGTATACGATTTTACCCTTATCTTGAGCTGTTGTTGTATTTTCATATTTGGAGTGACATGTTGTTATTTTCCTGTACTTCACTATTATCACAATTGGTGTTGTACTGTCCATGTCTTTTACTTGCTTAACTTTCAATTACTATGTCTCTTCCTGACTTTTAAAATTATACTCATGTTGTATCTATTCTGTTGCATTTTAGTACAAGCCTTCAGCCTTGCTAGCCCTTCATGCCTTACTTGTTAACTTGTAAAGAACATGAGTTTTTTTCTTAATTGTTATATTTGTACTTAGGCCTCCAATATGCTAGTTAATTGAAGTTGATATCTCCTGTCTTCCAATTGTTGTTGTTACACACGTGCTTTCTGTTTTGTCCTTTACTGCGACCCACATGTGTATCCTTGTCCATTGATGTTACTTGCATATGTCCTACTTAGTAATTCCTATTATTGTGTTCTTGTGATCTGGTTGGCTCTGTTATACGATTACTTGGGAAAGATGAGTTGAATGCACGAAGGGTGTTGCCGTGCTAATTGAATTATCACATAAATTTATTTATACACGGAGAGGATGAGATAAAATCACGAAGGGTGTTACCGTGCCATGTGATTTGACATTTTAGAAATAGATCTCATATCAGGAAAGACCATAAATATTATACTGTGGTTCTCTTAAGTAATTATTGACTGTCTCGCCGAGTTGCATAGTACTTTGAACTGATTTACTGTTAATCTAATGTACATGTTATTGCAATAAGTATCTTTTAAACTAAAAACCTCGTCACTACTTTGACAAGGTTAGACAAAATATTTATCAGTACATGGGGTCGTTTGTATTGATGCTGCACTTATGCACTTCCCGTGCAGACTTTGGAGCAGAACTGCTAGCAAGGTCGGGTGCTGATTTGGAAGATAATTGTGCATTTGGATACAACTGCCACTTGTCCTTGGTAGTTTAGAGTGCTTCGTATCTGTTTATGTAACCTTCAAATAGAACGTGTATTTATTTATATTAGTTTTAAAATTCCAAATCTTAGGAGCTCGTGATTCGTACTATCAAGTCTTGGTAAATTTGTAAATGTTCAGTTATGTATTCTCTATTCTCATATATTTTAGTTGAGTTGTATATTTTGTTAGTTGGCTTACCTAGGGGTTAAGTTAGGTGCCATCAGAGCTTGTGATTTTTGGTTCGTGATACCTTTGAGTATCAGTAGCGCTCTCTTGTCACACAGGACTCCAGATGCTAATCCTCACTTCATCCATCCTACCCCAGTACAGTGTGTGACATCCTCGTCGATCTTCTCTCCTCCTCTGGATAACCGAACCAAGATACTTGAAGCTACCTCTACTTGGGATGACATGTGATTCAAGCCTCACATCTACGCCCACTTCCCCCGGCTCAGTGCTGAACTTACACTCCAAGTATTCCATCTTCTTCCTACTCAGCTTGAAACTCTTAGACTCAAGATCCTGTCTCCAAACCTCCAGCCTCTTGTTAACACCAGCTCGCGACTCATCAATTGGAACTATGTCTTCAGTGAATATCATGCGCCACGGCACCTCCCATTAAATATGGTGTGTTAACGTGTCCATCACCAGTACAAATAAGAACGGACTGAGCGCAGAACCTTGATATAATCCCATTACAACTAGAAAATACTCAGAATCACCTTTTACTGTCCTAACGATGTAATTAGTTCCTTTATCTTACATCTTCTCGTTATGAAATCGAAGATTGTGTAAGAGAATGAGAAGGCAAACAATTAAGTGTAAATTTTATTATTTAAATATTAGAAAATGTTCATTTTATAAATATAATAAAATCTTTCGCAAGTTTACTCGTTCACATATAAATAAGACAAACGAAAAGTCGAATCGTTTTGTGCATCTGTTGACGGTTCATTTCTCAACCATAATTAAGTTAGATTGTTAAGTGATAATTAACATTTCATTATAATAGGAGTTTACTTGTAGCAATAACGATATACCACGCTATGCATTTTAAACTCTCACGATGCTAAATAATAACGGGATTGCAGTCTATTTTAGAAGTTGCTTATACCTTAAAACAGCCTATTAGTTTGGAAGATCCAACTAATTAAATATGAAGTCGTGATAGTAGGCTAATCAATGGATTGAGGACCATTATTTTGTTTACATTTATAATTTTTTTGGGATTTGCAGCCGTATCCTATATTTGTACTACATTTTAACATGTAACCTATTTTTAAAATTTATAGCTTTGGTAGCTAGCTGATAAAAAATCCGTAATAACATAACAATTACAGCCCTAACATCACACATAAAGCTCGTGATCTGTAACCTCATTCGTGAAAAAAAAATCCTTTCTTCTCTTCTCAGTAGCTTTATCAAAAAATCAAAACTTGTCCAGATTTATCTTTAGAATCACATTTGTATGAAGTCGCGTTCAAGCTAAAAATTAATGCTAATGTAGCATGAAGTTGTATCGCATTTAAGCTAAAACTTCATGCTAATGCATGTTGAAGTTATTTATCCTGCAGTCTATAGTTTTGTCATGAGTTTTATTCGAAACTTCAGTCTAAACATGCTAAAGTTATTTAGTTCAATTGCTATATTTCATACTAAACATGCAGAAGTTATTTAGTTCAATGCTAAAACTTCAGACTAAACATGCTTAAGTTTTTAAGTTCATTTGCTAAACGTTCAGACTAAACATGCTTAAGTTTTTGTCTTGCAATACGTAATTTTCTAATGAGTTTTTGCTAATGCATACTGAAGTTATTTAGTTCATTTGCTAAACCTCAGACTAAACATGCTGAAGTTTTTGACTTGCAGTATGTAATTTTCTAAAGAGTTTTTGCTAATGCATGCTAAAGTTATTTTGTTCATTTACTAAAATTCAAACCAAAACATGCTGAAGTTTGTAACGCACTCTACAGTTTTATCCGAAACTTCAGTCTAAACAAGCTGAAGTTTTTTCATACATTTGCTAAAACTTCAGTCTAAACATGCTTATGTTTTTGTCCTGCAATATGTAATTTTCTAAATTTTTTTTCTAACGCATGCTGAAGTTATTTAGTTCGTGTGCTAAAACTTCATACCAAGATCATACCAAGACATGCTGAAGTTTTGTCCTACAGTCTACAGTTTTTTTCATAGTCTTTTATTAAAGAAGGGCAAAATTATCTTTTAGAAATATTTTTAACAAAAAAATGGGTACAGATGCAAACAGGAAAATAAAATGGGTATAAGTTAAAAACGGGCGACCAACTAGGATATTCCATGCAATTTTTACGTTGTTTTAGCGTAAATATCACAACTTAGTTTATGGTCAAAACTATTTATATTCGATAGCCGTAAACGCGTATAAAATTTATATGTATATATATATATATATATATATATATATATATATATATATATATATATATATATATATATATATATATATATATATATATATATATATATATATATATATATATATATATATATATATATATATCGATTATTATTTAAAAAGTGACTACACAATATTTTGTTGCGTGTGTAAGTTTTGTGCTTGTGGGATCTATAGCTAGACTTCAAAGTCCACGAGATTCAGGACAGATAAATGAATTATCAACAAAAAAAATTTACAAACATTTTTCGACTACAACTTCAAGTGTGTTATAAACTAAAGTAAAGACAAGAACAATAATGCAAGAACAATAGCAATAGAGAGAAGAGTAGAGAGAGTTCTTCTTATTGAGTTGAGAAGGGTCTCAAGGGATGATCTACAATGGTAGGGGGCACCTCTATTTATAGGAGAGAGGAAGATTTAGCTACCACTAATAGAACTCTAAAATCTCTCTAATTAAATACATTAAAGACATTCACCTTAAATAGATGTGTAAGAATCTTCTATTTATAACACTCTCCCTTGAATGTCTATTCAATGATGTGCCTCATAAAACCTTAAAACCAAAACCCAATGGGAAAAATTAAAGTAAGGAAAAAGAGTACACATGTTTGAATATGCGCCTATTGGTTGCCTCGTTAAAAACCTTGCAAGGAAAACCCAGTGGGACAAAACCTTGTAAGGGAAAAAGAGTGCAACGCGCATTGACTCCCTCTAATGAGTACATCGATTTATATCCTTGAGCATTTGCATTCCAATCTTGTGCATCATCTTCAAAACGATCTTTGGTAGATGCTTGATGAATAAATCAACCATATTGACTTGAATAAATATTCCGCACCTTGAAATCATCATTCTTGATAGATATGGACATCTTCATATAATGTCGTGGAATAACTCTTCAATATCTCCATAGATGCATTCTCAAATCCATCATGCTTATAGTTATGGCAAGATTCATATGTACACAAATTGTACTTAGGATGCGGTATTTCAGGACCAAGAATTGCATATGCTTCAAGCAACTTAAATCTTTCAAGTTAAGTCATATAAGTCACATAATAGACTTTAGCTGCATATCAAGTTTTCATGTCATGCTAAGCAAATAAGATATCGAAAATTGACTATACATACCTTTGCCTTTATACTTTCAAGCATATGAACTATAGGTTCAAAGCTACACGTCTTTCATATGGAATCAATTCTTCTTGAATTGTATCTCTTCCATTTAGTTACTTTCTTTGGGTCAGTAAATGCGTAAAGCATGCTTTGCAATATGTTGCAATTTGAATTATCCCTTTTATGAACTTCAGGTTCATATCATGATATTCGGGGATATACATATACAAATGAGAATTCATCCCATGTAACATTTTCTCAAGTGTTTATCATGTCTCCCCCTCATGTTAGTAAAGCTAACATGTTTCCTCAACTTTCGGAAATCATCTTTGTGCATTATGTCAATATACACAGCACCTTAATATAAGATGAAATTATTTGATTCCTGACCCTGAACCACTTTTGAGGGGAGAATATACTCTTGTATACAACTTATATCAAACTGATATATACAACTTCGTTCTCATAAGGAACAGTTTAGCTATTAAGTGGAAGCACTCAATAATTATCTTGCTAAACCAACTTTGATATAAACCAACTTATCAAGATGAACTGTCTTGAGTAGAGAATCTGGAAACTATGCTCGAAGTTAGATTACTGAGCGATTTACCCCGCAAGCACCGGCCAGGCTGCGGGTCAATAACAATTGCGCATGTAACCATTCCATAGATGCATCATATGTGGTATACATGGCAGGTGAATGGGCCCATATTCACCTTTGATATTTCCAGAATTTAGGGGCTTCAACCCGAACTCTTTAGTTGGTCAGTTCATTAATGAGAACAAGTGATACAAGAGTATTTGTAAAGAACTTTCTAGTTCTTTAATATTCACCTATGTGAATTTGCACATCATACTTCAAATGAGATGGCTAACACGAATGTCAACTGACTAAATTATTAATATTGGTAAACTTCAAATTTACACCATGACATGTGCACTTATCAATAAACTTCGGGTTTATTATGACATGGGTTTTATACCAATAGATATCCACTTTATTGTGGCATTCTTTCTTTTGTGTAGTACAAACTGGAGAACAAAGCGGGTAGCTTTTCATATACAAATTACCCCGCTACAAGTTGTAGTAATAGGAGAATCAAAGCCTTCCTTTATTTATAGTCTCAATATAATCAATCGCTTTCGCGTGTACTTTGGAAATTGAATAAGTTTCTTTGAGACTTACTACAGCACAATACTCAATTGTGTTTCTCCAACATAGTAATAATTGGCTCTTCGAGAGCTCTCAATTAACTTTGTACTACCACAGGTTCATCAACATCCGTGTGGTGAATATCTTTCTTAAAGAGAAAGTTATACCATTATGGTCATGTCAAACTTATATGCAAGATATGTTTCTTGCATTATCGTTGTCCTTTAATGGTCATATTTCCAAAATACTTTGGCGTACAATAGGTACGCGACCAACGATCATTCATGCCATATATCATCTCAAACCTCCTTCTAGGGGTGAGGGTGGTATCATCTCAAGCCTCCTTCTAGGAGTGAGTGTGGTATATTCAATACCAATTTCATGTTCATATTCTTCCAACATTGAATATGTATTTGTGAATCACATTCACTTCGAGGATATGTGATTTTGTTATCCTTTTCAAATCTATAAATGCTTCAGGCATTTGATTTGCTATTCTTTGCAAATGGATAATCTTTTGTGCCTCTTTCTTTCAAATAGAGGTATGTGGATCAAGATGAGATAATGATGCATTTTTTCACAAAATTTCCCGTTTGGTTTCACCAACTTCTCCCCCTAATTTTGGGAAAAGTGTCTCATCAAATTGACAGTCTGCAAATAGTGCAGTGAACAAATCTCCTGTCAATGTTTCGAGGTAGCGAATAATGGAGGACGCGTCAAACTCAACATATATTCCTAACCTCCTTTGCAAACCCATTTTGGTGCGGGATGGCGGTGCTACAGGCACATATACTGCGCATCCAAAGCTTCTTAAATGGGATATATTGGGTTCATGACCCAAAACCAATTGCAATGGGGAATATTTCTGTCAATTCGTCAGTCAGAGACGAACTAGCATTGCTGCATGCAACATGGCGTGACCCCAAACCGAAGTGGGCAGCCGACGAACTAGCATTGCTTCATGCAAAATGGCGTGACCCCAAACCGAAGTGGGCAGCCGACAAACTAGTATTGTTGCATGCAAAATGGCATAAACCCAAGTCGAAGAGGGCAGCCGACGAACTAGCATTGTTGCATTCAAAATGGCGTGAACCCAAACCGAAATGGGCAGCCTCGTTTTCATGAAGAGTTCAAGATTATTCTCATCTATTGTCTCAATATGATATCCATTTTGAATGATATCTTTAAAACTCAACAAGTTCCTTTTAGACTTGGAGGAGAACATTGCATTCTCTAAGATAGATTCTCAAAACTCAACAAGTTCCTTTTAAACTTGGAGGAGAACGTTTTGATTGATATCATTAAAACTCAACAAGTTCTTCTTAGACTTGGAGGAGAACATTTCTCAATGATTAACGTCATGCCTTTGGGCAGAGTTAGATTTGCTCTTCCGGAGCCTTCAATCAATTTACTTCTTCCATAGATTGTAGTAATGTTTGCCTTACACAATTACTCTTCTTTTCTTTGAGTATTGTATGTGTAGTACATGAATCAACTAGGCAAATACTTTTACAATTGGACGTTGGTCCAAGTTCGCTTTGTGAGATATCCATATTTGCTATCCCATAGTTTTAACATACAAAAGAAATACACGAACATAAGAATAAACAAGTTCAATTCTTTTGTGTCACATAATATTTTCAAAATCTGCTACTAACAGTTGGCTAACAAAATCAGATATGTTATCCATAATCAATTCCTTTGCAGTTTGAAAATTTCAGCGTTTTTCATAAGACAATCGATTATTAAACACTCACAATCGATTGTTTGAACATAGACAATCGATTGTTAAACACACACAATCGATTATTTGTTATTTTTGAAAAACTTCGGATCACACTGTTTAAGACAATCGATTGTTAGATATAGACAATCGATTGTTGGTCATTTTTGAAAAATTCCGGACCTCACTGGATAAGACAATCGATTGTTGATCACTTCTGAAAAATTCGTTTTAGAGACAATCGATTGTTGATCATTGACAATCGATTGTTTTGCAGTTTTATGCGAAATATGAGATAACCGACTAGTTTTTCAGGCTAGTCGATTACCTCTACTGGAAAGTAAAGATATTATTGATATTTGAGCATATTGAGAACTAATACAAACATCATATCATGAACTAGCTAATACGAGCTAATACTAATGACTATTAGTTTATTCATTGACTAATACAAATAAATCAAACAGCTCCATCTTCTTTCATCACCGATCCATCATCGATTAGGTGGTCTATCTTCCCATCGGGTTGCTCAAAGAAGTCTGCCACATTCAAGTTGTCGTCAGAGACAAAATTCGTTATGGGGCGTTTACTCTTTCGAGATGCTTGGTAAAGGTCAACCATACGGCAATCCTTTGACCAGTGCCCGTTTCCACCGCAACGATAATATATAGTTTATAAACTATTTGCTTTTGGATTCTTATCGTATCGTGCTTGTGGCAGAGTGACCAACTTCATGTTGTCATCTCTCTTCTTTAAGCCTTTCCACAAGATGGGTGAATCCTTGATGTTGAGATATTCAATCTTCAAACTTTCATCAAGGTGATGGCGCAAGAAAATCAAGGCCTTCATACAGTTCAAACCTTCATTAAGGTAATGGCGCAAGAAAATCAAGGCCTTAGCATAGTTTCAAACCTTCATCAAGGTGATGGCGCAAGAAAATCAAGGCCTTAGCATAGTTTTGGGTAGATGCACTATTTCTGTCTTTAATGGCGTCTCCAAGACCCATAGCATCTAAGTGGATTTCATCATCCAACACCCATGTCATATAGTTCTTGCCCGAAATTTCGAGGGCAACGAACTTTCTTTTCATATGACACAATTACATCAAGAGCGTGTTCATACTTACGGGCTCTATTACAATTATCACATTCACTTCAGGGAATGGATCAAAAACATGTGCTTTACACAAGCTGCTACCACATTCTCTAAAGGGAATGGAGCAAATTCAATTGGACGGAATTCTTTGTCACGTCCACATTCATTGATACCTTCATGGTAATTAGTCTTCTTTCAGACTTATCATATACTGCTTCCACATTCTCTAAAGGGAATGGAGCAAATTCAATGGGACGGAATTCTTTGTCACGTCCACAATCATACATGAATTTAATCATGGCAGGACATAGAGATTTTACCACTTCGTGTGGTTATAATTTCTCACAAACTCCATTAGAGTTATAATCAAACTTTGTATATAAAATTTATAGAATTCCAAGAATTTGAAAAGGAAAAGTAAATTACTTACCTTTAAGGTATACCAAATATATTTTCAATATTTTCTTCCTTTCTTCCTTTCCTTTCTTTCTTTCCTTTTTCTTTTCAACTTTTTCGTTCTTTTCTCCTTTGTCTCATTGTTCTGTTTCCGTTTCTTTTCCTTTTTTCGTTTGTCCCTTTTTTTTTTCTTTTTCTTTCTTCATTCTTTCTTTGAAGCAAAACCCTACACAAACAAAAGTTAAGACAATCGAAAATTTCAATTGGTTAGAGACTCATGCTGATAACGTGTTATAAACTAAAGTAAAGACAAGAACAATAATGCAAGAACAATAGCAATAGAGAGAAGAGTAGAGAGAGTTCTTCTTATTGAGTTGAGAGGGGTCTCAAGGGATGATCTACAATGGTAGGGGGCACCTCTATTTATAGGGGAGAGGAAGATTTAGCTACCACTAATAGAACTCTAAAATCTCTCTAATTAAATACATTAAAGACATTCACCTTAAATAGAAGTGTAAGAATCTTCTATTTATAACAAAGTGCTTTTTTCTTCCAGTTTTAACTCAAATGTTGTCAAACCATATATTATAGTTGACGCCTTGGGTTGCTTTTTCACTAATAATAGGAAATATTTGCTTGTAATTGCTTATGTGGTAACTTTATACAGCATTATGTTAGAGACTACTTTCAGATTTCTGTGTAATAATATTCATATATAATATTCATTCATTATAAAAATTTATTTTTTCTCAAAATCAATTTTTATATAGAATTTTAATTCTCTATAATAATATTCTACTTATAACAACAACCGTCATCTTTATGATAATACGCTCTTTGTAAAATTACTCCTCTATAACAATCATACAAATTTTCTAAAATTATTACTAATAATAATTCTAAATATTTAAGAAATTATTTTATAACTGTAATGTACAACTTATAATAGCTATATATATTATCTCACGGATAGCAGTATGTTTCATGAACATATGCATATCAAATATTTTTATAACTAAGATATACAAATGATATTTCTTGCATTAGAAAAATGCCAAAAGATACTTAAAAGATTTATTTATATTTTTTTTGATGATATGCATATCATTTTTTTTATTTGAAGATGTACACATGTTATATCTTATATTGAAGATGTAATATATAAACGTAATCTATTCGTATTTTTTAATTGTGTGCCTTAGAGTTTAAATATTTGTGTGTTTACTTAAGAATTTTTTAATAATGTATTAGATTTATTTAGCATTTAATTCGTAAAATATTTATATTTTTTGAGATTTGAATTTAAAAACTTCATTTATCTTTTATATATAATATTATAAAAGAAAAACAATTAGTTTTTGAATAATTTTTTTCTATAACAGCCAAAATATATTTAAATGTAAAATACTATTATAGGTGTATAACAAATTCAATTGCATTGAAGATGCTAAAGAAATTTTGTGTGGAGGACCATATACGATTGCTAATAGACCAATGATTTTGAAACAATGGTCTGCAGATTTTGATTTTAAAGCAGCTTTTCCTACTGAGATTCCTTTATGGATAAAATTCCCTAACTTACCAATGTCTTGTTGGGGTAGCAAGTCCTTGAGTAGGATAGCTAGTGTTCTTGGGAAACCAATATATGCTGATGAATGTACTACTAAACAGACTAGAATCTCTTATGCTAGAATGCTCATTGAGGTAAATGTATCAAAACAACTGCCTTGTGAAATAGAGATTCTAGACCCAAATGGAAGGAGTTTCATACAGGATGTACTCTATGAGTGGAAACCTCTATACTGTGAGAAATGCTTGGAGGTTGGACACAATTGTCTAACCAAAATTTCACAACCTATGCAAAAAGCCAAGGTAACCCAAGAATGGAGAGTGAAAGCACCAATTACAACAAGCCAAAGCTGCCAGGAGCTTCACACCCAGAGTCAAGTGGCAAGTAAGGAGATCATTCAACCTCCTACTGTGATTGAGGAAAAACAGAAGCAAGTTGTCCATGACTCTCCAGTTTTCAATATAACCAACTTCCCTCCATTGTCCCCTCTTGTTTTGTCCAATAGGTATGAAATTGGGTCAGTTAGATGGTCTGATCATCCCCAAGATGAAGGGGGAACAAGTAAAACCCAATGAAGTGGATCTTTTGGAATATTAGAGGTGTAAATAAAAGGTTCAAACAAAAAGAAGCTCAGAATTATCTTAGGAATAATAAGTTTGACCTGGCTGGACTAGTTGAGACCAAGGTTAAACAACACAATGCAAATAGAATAGCTAGTTTTCTATTACCTAACTGGAGTATGCTCACTAATTACAACAGTGCAGTAAATGGTAGAATTTGGATCTTGTGGGATCCTTCAAAACTTGTGGTGTCTGGTCATATAGAGGAGGCTCAGATCATTCATTGTAAAGTCCAACACATCACTGGGGAGATTATCTGCTGGCTCTCAGTAATCTATGGTTTCAATGACTGTGATCAAAGGAAGCTACTATGGAGTTCTATTGTGAATCTATCATCTGGTATTACTGATCCTTGGCTCATTGCAGGGGACTTCAATGCAATTCTATCCACTAAGGAGAGGCAATCCAGCCAACAAGTGAAGCAAAGGGAATTGGTGGACTTTAATAACTGCATACAGCAATCAGGGCTTATTGAACTACCTTGGAAGGGGAACTTTTTCACCTGGTCTAATCAACAAAGTGGTAATGATAGAGTATGCAGTAGATTGGATAGAGTGTTTAGCAATTTTGAGTGGCAGATGAAGTGGAATCATGTACATACTGTATATGGTCAGCCACTTATATCTGATCACAACCCTATGCTACTAACTCTTGCAACTGATACAGCAGTAAGGAAAACTCCATTCAGATTCTTCAATGCTTGGATCCAGCATAAAGAATATCATGGTATTCTCTCAAGGTATTGGAGCAGCAAGGAGAAACACAACCTTCAAGGAGTATGGAATAACCTTAAAGCACTTAAACAGCCTTTAAAATCTCTTAATGTTAGAGACTTTAAAAACATTTCCCAAAGGATTGAAAGCAGCAGGAAAGAATTGATAGATATGCAGCATCAACTGGATCTTTCTTATTCAGACAATCTCCAACAAAAAGCAAAGGAAATGGTGCAGCAACTGGAGAAATGGTCACTTGTAGAAGAGTCAGCCTTACAACAAAAATCAAGAGCTAAGTGGATCAAGCTAGGGGATTCCAACAATAAATATTTCTCAGCAGTTATGAAGGAGAGGAGCCAATATAAAAAGATCATTGAACTATCCACAGAAGGAGGTCAGAAGATAAATGATTCTGAAGAATTGAAGAAGGAGATCAGGGATTTTTATCAAGCTCTGATGGGAACAGCAGCCAACACACTTCCAGCAGTAAATAAGCTATATATGAGGAATGGACCAAAACTATCTCAAACTCAAAGGAAGGAGCTTATAGCTGATATATCTGAGAGGGAGATAGTTGATAGCTTGAAGGCTATTGGAAATGATAAAGCTCCAGGTATAGATGGTTTCAATGCCATGTTCTTCAAGCAGTCTTGGCATATCATTGGGAGGCAGGTGATGTTAGCAGTTACAAAATTTTTTCAAACTTCCAAAATGTACAGTCCAGTCAATTGTGCAACAATTACTTTGTTACCCAAGGTTCCCAATCCCCAAACTGTGAAGGAGTTTAGGCCAATAGCTTGTTGTTCAGTCTTGTATAAGATCATATCCAAGCTGTTGGCTAATAGACTCCAAAAAGTGATGAGTAGTATTATATGCAACTCCCAGGCAGGATTTATACCAGGAAGAAGAGTAGCAGATAATGTGATATTAGCTCATGAGCTAATAAAACAGTACTCCAGACAACACATCTCTCCCAGATGCATGATCAAGATTGATCTCCAAAAAGCCTATGACTCTGTGGAATGGAGCAGTCTACAACAGATTATGGAAGAACTTGATTTCCCTAGCAGGTTTATTAAATGGATCATGGAATGTGTTCAAACTGTTAGCTACACTGTTGTAGTTAATGGTGAATTAACAAAGCCCTTTCAAGCTGCTAAAGGATTGAGACAAGGAGATCCAATATCTCCCTTCTTGTTTGCTATCATTATGGAATATCTTAGTAGAGCTCTGGCACAATTGCAGCATACTAAGAACTTCACATATCATCCAGGATGTAAGAAGCTGGGAATCACTCATTTGAGCTTTGCAGATGATTTGTTATTATTTGTCAAAGGGGAAACTCAATCAGTAAGTGCTATGTTTCATTTCTTCTCTCAATTTCTAGCTGCTACTAGGCTGAAGGCTAACCTAAACAAAAGTGCAGTGTATTTTGGGGGGGTTGCAATTGAAAATCAACATCATATCCTCAATCTTCTTGGTTATGTTAAAGGTGATCTTCCTTTCAAATACTTGGGAGTCCCATTAACTACCAAGAAACTATCAGTTACTCAATGGCAACCTTTGGTTGATAAGATCACAGCAAAGATAACATCCTGGACAGCAAGATATCTATCCTATGCAGGCAGGTGTCAACTGGTTCAATCTGTTATTCTTGGAGTCCAAGCTTATTGGGCTCAGCTATTCATTATGCCTTCTAAAGTTGTCAAGCTATTGGAATCTATCTGCAGAACCTACATTTGGTCAGGGTCTGTGACCATCAACAAGAAAGCATATGTAGCCTGGGAGAAAATGTATATGCCAAAATCTGTTGGGGGACTTAACTTAACTAACATCTCATTGTGGAACAAAGCTGCAATAGCTAAGCTAGGATGGGATTTAGCTCACAAGAAAGACTTGCTATGGGTCAAATGGATTCACAGTGTGTATGTTAAACAACAACAACTGGACAGCCTCACTATTCCAAATAATGCTAGCTGGATGGTAAGGAAGATTGTGGAAGGAGTAAAGCTACTGCAACTTCATAATTTGCTCAATGAAACTGCCTGCACTATAAGGAAGGTGTACTTGCAGCTGCTTGGAGATTCAGCCAGAGTTCCATGGAAGAATTTGGTTATGCAAAATGCAGCTAGACCAAAGGCTATCTTTAGCGTATGGTTACTGCTGCAGGATCGACTGCCTACCAAAAATAGACTGCTGCAATGGAAATTGAATATCTCAGGGATGTGTGTTATGTGCCAGCAAGAAGAGGAAACTAGAGATCATGTCTTCCTACATTGTCTCTATGCTACACAACTGAGACACAAAGTACTACAATGGCTGAATATGGATGACTTCAATGGACATAACTGGATGCAATTCTGCAATTGGATCATTCTACAATCCAAAGGGAAATCTGTCCGAGCTCTCACATTCAAGATGACTATCACAGAAATGTTCTATAGTATATGGTTGGAAAGAAATGCAAGAATCTTTGAAAACACTTACTGTAATTGTGACAAACTCCTAAGTAGTATAGCCTATATTTGTAATGTTCGAGCTCATCCTAGGCTTAGTATACATATTCAGCAGTTCATGATATGAATACTGAATATTAGAGTAGCATAGATTTCGTGTTTTTACTAGATAGGCAGTTGAGTTTAAAACTGTCTTTGATATGTAAAGACCTTTTGGTGATTAATAAAAATTTTAATTACCAAAAAAAAAAAAAACTATTCACTGTAAAAATCAAAAGAGTTTCATAACAATAATACTGTTATAGAGAGATTTGACTGTATCTTTTTTAGTTTGTAATTCTTCTTATAGTTATATTCAATGGCGGATGTAGAAGTTTGGTGTTTTTTAAACCCTTTTTTATTACATTAGGGCTAGCTCACTTAATGAGCTCCTTGAATTCCCAGTTGAGGTGGTACGTTCAAACTATGGGATATTAAACAGATGGACAAATAGCCCGTCTGATTATTGTTTCGGGCTGGCTAGTGGGCTAAGGTTCCAGGCTAGGATTTTCTGGGTTTTAGTGGATCTGTATGCGCTTGGGCTTATTCGATCCACACAGGGCCGAGTTCAATTTTTTATTTTTTATTTTTTTCATAATTAAGTATGCTTTAGAGTACTCCCTCCTTTTCAATTTATGTGAATTTATTTGACTAAGTATGGAGTTTAAGAAAAAAATAAAGATTTTTGACATTTGTAATCCTAAGCAAGTCTAAATGCGGTCCAAAGTATTTGTATGGTTATAAAAACTTCTCATTAAGGGTAAAGTTGTAAGTTTAAGCTAAATTGTTACCAAATTTAAAAATAGTTCATTTTCTTTAAACGAACTAAAAAAGAAATAGGTTTACATAAATTAGAACAGGGGAATACTTAGTTATGACCAATTCACTCATTTGACCAGTTTCAATTGCTTGTGGGATATGAATAATATTCTTTCCTATATATTTTTTTGAGAAAAAAAGTAGCTTGATTATGTAATAAATATAGGTAAGCGGCATTGGGGGAGAGAAATATCAATTGAACGACGAAAACAAAACATAGTAGGTCATACTTAGAAAAAGGATAAAACGGGAAGGTAGTATAATTATATGGATCTAAATTACATATAATGAAAGTGTTAATTCTTTTTACATGATCAATATTGTTTAACTTATCATAGGTTAATTGTTTTTTTCAAGTTACCAATTAAGATGATGATTCACAAATAATTAAGACAGATGAAATGTCGAAATCGTTTTATGCATATGTTGACAGTTCATTTCTGAACCATAATTAAGTTAGATTGTTATGTGACAATTAACATTTCATTAGAATAGGAGATTTCTTGTAGCAATAACAATATAGCAAGCTATGCATTTTAAACTCTCACGATGCCAAATATGAGAAGTTTGAAAATAGCCAGATCTATAAATGGTCGTTCAAAAATAGCTCAGTTTCAAAAGTAATAGAAATTTAGTCATTTTTTATGTAAAGATACATCTTAACGAAAACACTGTTCAAAATCCGAAAAAATACTCCAACATAATATACTGGAGTTTCAGTATAATATACCGATCCAACATAATATACTGGAGTTTGGAGCACTGATGCTCCAGTATCTAATATATTATACTGGAGCCAGCAAAGTATACCGGTCTAGCAAAATATGCTGAAAGTTCATACACATGTGCACCGAACTCCAGTATATTATGCTGAACCAGTCTCTGTTGCAGTAAAATAATAGCTATTTTTTTCTTGACTTAGTAAATATTGATTATTTTTGAATTAACAGTCCGAAAACTGCCTAAACCGTACTATTTTTACTGCTAAATAATAATGGGATTGAAGTCTATTTTGGAAGTTGCTTATATCTTAAAACAGCCAATTAGTTTGGAAGTTACAACTAATTAAATATGAAGTCGTGATAGTGCGCTAATCAATGGATTGAGGACCATTATTTTATTAAAATTTACAATTTTTTTTAGGTAAAGACACTTTTATCTTGTGCCCAAAATTATTTACATTCGATCACCGTAAAAGTATATAAAATTTATATTTTTTATATAACACACACACACACAGATATATATATATATATATATATAATTATTATTATTATTATTTTCGTTATTATTTTGAGAGGGACTATATGTAACGATCCGGCCGGTCATTTCGAGAGTTATAGCTCCATTCCCTCATTTCCTGCTTCTTATGTGTTCTTCAGCTATATTTCGACTTACGGAGTTAGTTGGTTCACGTCTAGAGTGATTTTGGAATGAGTTGTGACACTTAGTCTCTTGTGTTAAGGGTTAAGTTGAAAAAGTTTACCGGATATTGACTTATGTATAAACGACTTCGAATTTGAATTTTGATAGTTCCGTAGCTCTGTTAGGTAATTTTGGACTTAGGAGCACGTCCGGAATGTGATATGGAGGTTCTAGTAGAATTATGCTTGAATTGGCGAAAGTTAAAATTTTAGCGATTTTGATCGGCAATGAAAATTTTGATATCGGGGTCAGATTGAATTTACGGAAGTTAGAGTAGGTTTGTGGTGTCATTTTTGACTTGTGTGCAAAATTTGAGGTCATTCAGATGTGATTTGGTAGGTTTTGGCATTGTTTGTAGAATTTGGATGTTTCGAAGTTCATTAGGCTTGAATCCGTGTGTAATTTACGTTTCTGATGTTGTTTGAGGTGATTTGATGATTTTGCTAAGTTCATATGATGTTGTAGGATATGTTGGTATGTTTGACTGAGGTCCCGAGAGCCCCGGGTTGATTTCCGGAGATTAATGGAACAAGTTTGGAAATTGGAGGATTGCTGAAATTGAACTCAACTGCCATAATTGCATCTGCGGATGTCTCATCGTAGGTGCGAGCCTACAGAAGCGAGCGAGAGATCGCAGATGCGAGATTGGAGGAGCTGGGCAGAAGGCGCATGTGCGATGAAGTTCACGCATCTGCAATGGTCGTAGAAGCGAATTATGGGGCGTAATTGCGTGTTTGGACTGCATGTGTGATGGTATTGTTGCACCTGCGATGATTGCAAATGCGCTCAGCGGATCGCAGAAGCGGCGATTGGATTTTAACAATTTTTCGTAGAAGTGGAACTTTGTCCGCGTAAGCAGTTCTGCAGATGCAATTTTTTTGGGGAGAAGGTATAAACAGAGGAATTCTTTTCGCATTTTTAAGCACGAGATTTGGAGACTTTGAAGAGAGTTTTGAAGGGGAATTCGAGGTTTATCACCGAGGTAAGTTTCTAGAGTCTAACTATCCTTTATTATGGTGTTTCCCGTTGATTTTCCACTTAATTAGTGAGGTTTTGAAGTGAAAATCGGGGGAAGACTTGGGAATTTGGAGAGTGAATTGTGGGTTTTGAAAGGGAAAATGATGTCGTGTTTTGATGAATTTGGTATGGTTATACTCATGAGTGATGGGCTTTCGGATTTTGTGACTTTTCTGAATTTCGAGATGTGGGCCCGGGGACCAAGTTTGAGCCGATATCGGAGTCAAATTTAGTAGTTTTTCTTGTGAAAATGATTCCTTTAGCCTATATTGATCGTATTTGTGTTGCTTATGACTATATTTGGGACATTTAAAGGCCGAGTTGAGAGGCAAGGTCATTGCGGAGTAGGATTTTGCTTGATTTGAGGTAAGTAACACTTTCAAACTTAGTTTTAAAGGTTCGAAACCTCGAACTACGTGTTATGTTTATAGTATTGAGGTGATACATATGCCAAGTGATGTCATGCGAACGTGCACCGTAAGAATCATGAACTGGTTCATTCCATGGCATTGCTTAGTGGCTCTAATTTTTATATCCGTGTTTCCATTGTGTGATAAAGTAAATAAACTATAAAAACATACTAGACATCATGTTAGGGCTTTACGCCAATACGGTAGGGACCTCTAGTGATCGTTTCTGGCTGTTATCTCACTCATTCATTGATATTCTATACTTAGTCATATTCATGCATTTCATATCGTATCTCAGTATTAGTTGTTATTTATTGGCACAACTAAATTTTCATGGCATTGTGAGCTCGTGAGTGAGACTGGAGAGTGATGACCGAGTGAGACTGAGAGCCTAATTATGAGTGACATTTATAGGATGAGGCTGCATGCCGCAATGGTTATATTGATTTGCGATAGCGCTTGGGCGGAAGGAACCCCTCCTAAGTCTGTACACATCCCTAGTGAGCACAATTGATATTATTATTTGAGATATCTCTTTACCATGAGGCTGGACCTTTGTCCTTGGTGTTTGAGATTGATGGTCAATGATGTATATATTCCGGGATGGATCTTCCTTGGGCCGTATGAGCCATATACAGTACCGAGTGGTTGTGAGAATCTTATTATTACCCGGAGATAGATCTTCTCCATAGGGCTGGATTGGTCTTCCTCAATACTGATCGACTGTTGTCAGAGGTGTATATAGTCCGGGATAGATCTTCCCTGTGTCGTATAAGTCATATATAGCATACTAAGTGGGCGAGTATTTAAGAGTGGGAGTGCATGAGATATTCAACATGGTGCATCACATACATGTGCATTGGCGTAGTTTATTTCTTTACCTTGTTCGTGTTTGCTCTATTTTACTGTTTCAGTTGTTTTTTAAATTGAAAGCATGCCTATGTTTCTGCATATGTATTTCTATTATTCTTTTGCGGGAGAGGTCGTCGTTATCTTTCAGTCCACAGTTTGGACTCGTTACTTACTAAGTTGGTGTACTCACGTTATCCCTTACACCTTGTATGCACATCCAGACACTTTTGGTCCCAGTGGCAGTCGTTGATAGAGGCTTCAGGCTTAGGAGAATATCGAGGTATCTCCATGGCGTTTGCAGGCCTTGGCTCTCCTTCTTTATCTCAATATGTATTTCATTTTGTTTCTTTAAATATTGTAATAGACTATGTTCTCCTCTAGATGCTCATGAATTTAGTGACATCCCGATTTTGGGAAGTTGTATCGAAATATGGATTGTATTTAGTTTCAAAATGTTCCTTAATGAATTGTCGCTTCCGTGTTTATTGTTTAAAAAGAATACTATTGTGGTGTTGGATTATTGAGTTGAGGCTGACCAAGTTCTACATTATTCCCCATCACAATAGGTCGAGTTTGGATCGTGACACTATACAATATTTTTTTGTGTGGGATCTATGGATATACTTTAATTCCACGAGATTCAGGAAAGATACATGAGTTACCAATAAGAAATTTTTACGAACATTTTTTGACTTCAACTTCAAGTGCATTTTCTTTTTCAGTTTTAACTCAAACGTTGTCAAACCACATACTATAGTTGAAGTTCTGGGTTGCCTTTTCAGTAAAAGTAGGAAATTTTTTCTTGTAATTGCTTATGTGGTAAATTTATATTGTATTAAGTTAGAAACTATTTCATTTATTTTCGATTCTTCCGATAGTTATTTCTTGTATTCAATGGCGGATAGAAGGCCTGTGTTTTTTTAAACTTCTTTTATTACACAGGGCTAGCTCACTTGGTAAGCTCCTTGACTTTCCAGTTGAGGTGGTATGTCCAAACCCATCAATAACATAGAAGATTGGTTTCCTAACATTGTAAGAAAAAAAGTAAATAATATTGACTAAGAATAAGAAGGAAAAAAGAACAACTTATTAAAAATACTGTATCGTGGCAAGTCACTGTTTTGAAAGTGATTTCGGTCCGAATGGGTGCAAATTGTTAAGACCGATCGTTCTCCAAGATTCTACAGTACCTCCAAACACGTGCACTCGTGGCTGGATATTTAGAATTTGCACAAAACAGTTGCTCATAAAGAAGAGAAGATGAAAGTATTTTATGTGTTGGATAATTGACAAAGAAGACTAGGAAGAAAGTAATGATTAGCTAGATGAATTCTATGTTAATAATTGAGTGAATATGATGGCTAATGATCATCCTATTTATAGCATGAAAGTTACTTGTCAATTTTATTTCATGCAAGATGACAACACATGTCACGCAAAATTACACTAGTCTTATCAAGGCCATTTGTCAAATAATTTTCTAAATCAATATAATATATAAAAACTCTTGCCATGTACCAATTATCTAATAGTATTTGGCCACTTAAAAATAGGTAGGATACTAGTAAAATAAAAAGACCCATGACTATTGGTTGTAAATGGATTTGCAAAAAAAAAAATATTTGGCTTTGCATTATAAATAATACCAACAATCCTTCACTAATGCAAAGACAAGAATAGAACAATTCTGGGAAAAGGAAGGAACACGTAGTTAAGTGGCAATATCTTTCAATTTGAATTGACACGTAGTGAAATGAGGCAACAACTAACATTCACAAAGTGAAGTAATCTTGAACTGAATGGATATTAATTGGGACACCCACAACACATACTATATCCTTAATTTTATGCAATTCTGCGATACTAACAAAGTATTTTTATGGTAATGCACATACCTTGGGTCTCATGAGCGCTCTAGAAAGATACTCCAAGTCTTTCATAAAAGGCGACCACACATTTACACTAACATAGGCGATTCCATCAAGTCTATCTGCACATAGACTACCTTAAGGCTATGGAATCATTAAGATCAAGAGCTCAACCTTATAAAGCACTACCACACGTCATAGTAATAGGAGATGTAGTGCATATTGAGGTCTCATATGGTTTCGTTTGACTAGAAACGACCCAAAGGGTCATTACCTATTTTTAATCAAATTCTATGCTTTTGAGGCCTTGAAAAACTCATTTAGAATCGCCTCAATGTGTGCATAGTCCGGACGTATAGACGAAAAGCTTAAATAGGAAATTCTATGAAAAATGCTAAGTTTTTATGTTAAAATGAATAAATTTGACTTCGAATAATATTTTGTGTAAACAGACCCGGACCCATGATTCGACGGTCTCAAAGGGTCCGTTGAAAAATATGGGACTTGCGTGTATGCCCGAAATCGAATTCCGAGGTTCCAACCCCGGGAAATGAATTTCTGAGTAAAATTATTTTTGAAAATATTTAAGAAAATTTGAAATGAAATCTGATTAAAAAACGACGATATTGAGCCCGTATTTTGGTTCTGCCACTCGGTACAGGTCTTATTTATGTTTTAAGCCATCTCTATAAAATTTGGTTGAAAACGGATGTCGTTTGACGTGATTCCGACTTTAAATAAAAAATTTGATATTTTAAAAAGTTTGAAAGAATTCATGGATTTTGAGGTTTACTTTGAGGTATATGATGTTATTTTGGCGATTTGATTGCACGAATAAGCCAGTAAGATATTTTTGAGGTTGTGTGTATATTTAATTTGGAGCCCCGATGGCTCGGGTGAGTTTTGGATAGGTCACGGGATGCATTTTGAACTTAGAAAAAAATTGCAGATTTCAGTTGTGCATAGCTATCCAGCAGGCTTCACATTTGCGAAGCGTGGATTGAAAATGCGCTATTGTAAATGCGAGTGGATGATCGCAAATGCAAAGGAAGCCAGGCCAATTCAGTCTCGCAAATGCGAAACTTCTTTCGCAAATTTGAAAATCTCTATTCCAGCCTTGAGTCGCAAATGCAATGCAGTAGTCGCAATTCCCAAGTTGCAAGTGCGACAAGTTGTTCGCAAATGCGAAGGTTTTGTTTTCTTGATTTGCGAGCCCTGTTTTGAAATTCCCACGCCAGTAGAGGTCGGGGTTTGTAATTGCGAACCCCTATTCGCAATTCCCAAATCTGACACCTGTATTTTTTTTATACTTAGCCGATATTTGAACCTATTTTTCATATTCTCTCAAACACAAACACACTTGGGCAATTATTAGGAATTTCTTCATCTCCAAGTCAAGTGTAAGTCGTTTTAAATAACTTTCTTCAATCAATAACATCTTTTCACATGATTTCAACTTAAAATCAAAGATTTTCATGGGGGAAATTGGGTGTTTTGGTTAGAATCTAGGGTTTTCAAAATTGGGGATTTGGACCTCAATTTGAGGTCCGATTTCAAAATAAATTACATATTTGAGTTCGTGGGGGAGTGGGTAGTTGGGTTTTGATTCGAACCTTGGGTGTTGACCACGTGGGCCAAGGGGTAATTTTTAACTTTTTTAGGTATTAATGTGGGAAACTATTTTCATGCATTGGGTTTGATTCATTTAGTGTTTATTGATATAAATAAGTAATTTTTGATTACTTACGAACGAATTGGAGGTGGAATCAAGGGGCAAAGATATAATTGAGACTTGAGTAGTGTTCAAGGCATCGAGGTAATGTTCGGTCTAATCTTAGCTTGAGGGATTAAGAGTCGAGTTATGTTTGCTATTTTCTTCTCGTTGAGTACGATGTATAGACATGTTGACGAGTATCTATAAGTTGGTGTCGAGCATGACCGTGAGTCTTAAACTGAAAGTTGTTGTGTTCTTAAATGGCATTACGGTTGCTTTAACTAATGATCTACTATATTAAGCAAAGATTTGTGTTTATCCTCGTAGATCTTATTTATGATTGAGAATTTTCATTAATTGAGCTGAGTACAAGCTACGTTAAGCTGATTCTCCCTTGCCGCGATGGATGTTTCGATATTGTAGTTCCCTTGCCGGGAAGTTATTATATTGCTTTGTTATCTTGTCAATATTTCTTGTGATTATGTGATGACATGGAAATGAGAGAGGGTGGTACACCTACCACAAGATTGATGAAATGGGAGCTGGTGGTACGCCTTTAACAAGATTGATGAAATGGGAGCGGGTGGTACGCCTACCACAAGATATGATTAAATGGGAGCGGGTGGTACGCCTACCACAAGATATGATGAAATGCGAGCGGGTGGTACGCCTACCACAGGATTGATGAATAAGAAGGGATGGTACGCCTACCACAAGATATGATGAACTGGGAGACGGTGGTACGCCTACCACAAGATTGATGAAATGGGAGCGGGTGGCATGCCTACCACAAGATTGATGAAATGGGAGTGGGTGGCATGCCTACCACAAGATATGAGAAATGATATTGGGTTGCACGCCTGCAACAAGATGAATATGAAAGTAAAAATTGCCTTCATTACTCTTTATCCGTGTTAGAAGTTAAATTATAGTTTCCTTATTATTCTTGGATATTTTGTATTTTATCTGCTGCCTCTGCAACATGTTCCCTTTCCCCAGCTTTAATTGCTTGTTACCTGTTTATTTTTCTGCCTTATATTATATAACTGCATAGATTTATCAGGAGTTTGGTTCTAGCCTCGTCACTACCTCGCCGGGGTTAGGTTAGACACTTACCAGCACATGGAGTCAGTTGTGGTGATACTATACTCTGCACTATGTGCAGGTTCTGGAGTACCGTTTGATCATCAGCAGTAGTTCGGGAGCCAGCCTTTAGTCTATGAGATCCTGAGGTAGCACTGCATGCATCCGTAGCCCCGACATCTCTTCTACCTATTTTGATGCTCTGGTTCCTCTTGTACTGGAGAAAAACTTTATTTATTTTGTTTCAGATACTTGTATGTAGCAACTCCTAGATAGTCTTTTATGTTGTGACACCAGGTGCTGGGTAGAGACTTGTGGTGGTTTTCTAGACATTTATTTTTATATATGATTAATATTTCCGCTAATTTTATTTTCCGCTACTCTTTCAATTCTTATTCATTGATATTTAATATGGAAGAGGTTAATGGTTTTTAATTTCATGGCTTGCTTAGCTTTCACTAGTAGACGCCATCACGACTTCCGTGGGTGGGGTTTCGAGTCGTGACAAGTTAGTATTAGAGCTCTAGGTTACATAGGTCTTACAACTCATGGACAAGCATAGTAGAGTCTGAGGGATCGGTACAAAGACGTATGTATTTATCCTCCAGAGGCTACATAGTTAGGAAAATTTCATATTTATTCTTTCCTGTCGTGAGGATCTGTTTCTCAATGCTAATTTGATTTCTACTCTGTTCTTTGTAGATGGCGAGAAAACATGCTTCCTCATCTATCAATCAGTAGCCTGAGCCCCCAGTAGCAGCTCCCACTAGGGGCATAGGGCTAGGCTGAGGCCGTGCTAGAGGTCGAGGTAGGGGCAGAGCTCATCCCCGAGAAGCAGCACCAGTAGTGGAGCCTCATGTTGATTTTGAGGAGGAGGTTCCATCCCCAGCAGTTCTTTTCATGACCCATGTTTTCCACCCTCTGGAGTCGTGATGGCGCCTAATAATGGGAGCTAGGTAAGAGAAACCTTAATTATGTTTTTCATTACAATATATTCCTTTTGAATAATTATCAAAAATAGCATGAAACAACGAAAATAAATAAACAAATAAGCGGAAGTCTTTAATTGAAGGAACTTGTCAAAATGCAGAAATCCAACATGATCCTCTACCCAAGACTGGTGTAATAATACTCACGAACTACTAAGAGTACTAAATACAATCGTCTCGAATACAATGAGATAACAGACTAAAATAAAGGATAGAGGAGACGCCGGGCCTGTGGATGCCTGCAGGGCTACCTCAGTATCTTGCTGGACTGAAGGCTGGCTCCCGCGCTACTGCTGCTGCTGTCCAAGACCTAGATCTATGAAAAAGAGCACAGAGTGTAGCATCAGCACAACCGGCCCCATGTGCTAGTAAGTGCCTAGTATAAACCCCACAAAGTAGTGACGAGGCTAGACCAGACTACCATTTAAACCTATGTAGTTACGTAATATATATTGCAGAAAAATAAACAAGTAATGAGTAGTTATAAGGGAGAGGATACATGCTTCGTGCAACAATATCAACCTAATTGAAACCCAATGGATATATGAAATAACAGTGCAACATCTACAATAATTCAATAACACTACTGTTGCGGTGCGAAACCTGATCTCTTATCAGTTAACTTTGTTGCGGCCTGAAACCCGATCCATATACATATAGCTATTGCAGCGTGCAACCCGATCCAAATATGATATATGTTGCGGCATGCAACCCGATCCAATATAATATCTTTTACGGCATGCAACCCGATCCAATATAATATCTAAATACACAATTTACATTGATCATGACAACAGTCCCGACAAGGGATTTACTATAATTTATACTATCCCGGGAAGGAAACTCAACAGTACAAGTATATACATCCCGGCAAAGGGAGAATATCAGCAAAACAAGAAAACGTCCCGGCAGAGAATAAATAATTAACTCTTTGTCTTTCTTTCATTTTCATCTCATAGTTCACATTATCACATGAGCCAATTCTCCAAGGATTTAATTATCTCATATACCTTCACAACTTGTATTTCAACTCGAGCCCAATCTCCTCGAAGTTTAAAGATTACAATTCCTTTCACATGCTCTTTACAATACATCGAAATCATCAATTAAGCATAGCAGTTACCACAAGGATCAAAATATTCGCAATATAACGACTCACGGTCATGCTAGACACCAATGTATAAATACTAGCCCCCATGCCTATAGATCGCACTCAACAATTAACATGTAGCAAGTAAGACTCAACACCTATTCCCTCAAGCTAAGGTTAGACCAAACACTTGCCTCAATGCCTTGAATACAACTCAAGCCTCAATTATAGCTTTTCCCCTCAGTTCCACCACCAATCCACTCGAATCTAGTCATAAGTTACTTAATTGCATTAACAAATGCTAAATGAATCTACCCTAATGCATGAAAATATGTTTTACAAGGTTTTTTCCCAAAAGGTTAAAAATGCCCCTAGTCCCACGTGGTCAAAGCTCGAGGTCGGACCAAAACCTAGTCACCCTTTCTCCCACGAATCCAAATATGTGATTTGTCTTGAAATCGGACCTTAAATTGACGTCCAAATCCCCAAGTTTTAGAAAAGCCTAGGTTCTACCAAAAACCCCCAATTTCTCCCATGAAAATCTTTGATTTTAAGTTGAAAACATGTTAAATGATATTAAAGATTGAAAGAAATGAGTAAAAACCATCTTACAATTGATTTGGAAGGAGCCTTGTTATTGGAAAATCGCCAAAGTGTATTTGAAATTTGAAAGAATGGTGAAAATAGTTCAAAATTCAACTAAGTATGAAAAATGCAGGTTGCAGATATGGGAAATGCGAACTGGGGTTCCCAATTGTAAACCCTGCAGGTATGGGAATTGCGAGATAAATTTCACATTTGCAAACACTGCCCAGAACTCTGGGCTTCGTATTTGCGAGCGAAAATGTCGCATTTGCGACAGACTCTACTTCGCATTTGCGGACCAATTGGTCGCATTTTCGATGCAGCTACAGGACTTGCCTTCCTCGCATTTGCAATGGCAGGCTCACATTTGCGAGACCTGCTTCGCAAATGCAAAAAATGCAGAATTGAATATACAAGATTTTCTCGAAGTTTAAAAATGCACTCACGGCCTATCCAAAACTCACCAGAGGCCTCGGAGCTCCAAACCAAATATACACGCAACCTCAAAAACATCCTACGGACTCACTTGCGCGATTAGATTTCCAAAATAACATCATATATTTAATTAAGCCTCAAAATCCATGATTTCTTCCAAATTTCATGAAATATCTCTGAAACACATCAAACGACGTCCGTTTTCAACCAAACTTTACAGAAAGTGCTTAAATCATATATAAGACCTGTACCGGGCACCAGAACCAGAATACGTGCCTGATACTATCACTTATAATTAGATTTCGTTTCTAATTTTCTTAAACATTTTTAGAAAACAATTTCACTCAAAAATTCATTTCTCGGGCTTGGGACCTAGGAATTCGATTCCAGGCATAGGCCCAAGTCCCATATTTTTCTTTGGACTGTCCGTGACCATCAAATCACGGGTCCGGGTCTGCTTATCTAAAATTTTGACCAAAGTCATATTTATTCTTTTTAATATCAAAACTTATACTTTTTCACAAAATTTCATATTTAAGTTTTCCAACAAGGCGCCCGGACTGTGCACGCAAAGCAAGGCAACTCTGAATGAATTTTTTCAGGCCTCAGAAGCACAAAATGGATAAGAAAGCAGGTGATGACTCTTTGGGTCTTCATATTCTCCACCTCTAAAACAACCGTTCGTCCTGGAACGGACTGAAGAAGGAAGTACCTAAGTAGGGGAACAGATAACGGTAACGGCTCCGCATATCGGACTCGGACTCCCAGGTCGATGCCTCAAGAGGCTGACCTCTCCACTGAACACAAACAGAAAGGAAACTCTTGGATCTCAACTGATGAACCCGCCGGTCCAAAATATCTACCGGCTCCTCCTTGTAAGATAAGTTCTTGTCCAACTGGACAGTGCTGAAATCTAACACGTGGGCTGGATCCCCGTGATATATCCAAAGCATGGACACATGAAACACTGGAGGCACGACTGATAAGCTCGGTGGCAAAGCAAGTCTATAAGCCACCTCTCCCACATGATCAAGCATCTCAAACGGACCAATGAACATGGGGCTAAGCTTGCCGTTCTTCCCAAATATCATCACGCCTTTCATAGGAGACACTCGGAGCAAAACCCGCTCACCAACCATAAAAGCCACATCTCAAACCTTGCACTCTGCATAGATCTTTTTCCTGGACTGAGCTGAACAAATCCTATCCTGAATGATCCTGACCTTGTCCAAGGCCTCCTAAACCAATTCTGTACCCAACAGCCGAGCCTCTCCCGGCTCAAACCATCCAACCAGAGACCGACACCGCCTCCCATGTAAGGCCTCATAAGGAGCCATCTGGATGCTTGACTGGTAGCTGTTGTTGCAGGCAATCTCTGCTAAGGCCAAAAACTGATCCCACAAACCTCCAAAGTCAATACATAAGCTCAGAGCATATTTTCTAAAATATGAATAGTCCGCTCGAACTGCCCGTCCGTTTGAGGATGAAAAGCTGTACTAAACTCCACCTGGGTGCCTCACTCTGGCTGAACTGCTCTCTAGAAATGCAAGGTAAACTGTGTACCTCGGTCCAAAATGATAGATACCGGTACACCATGAAGGAGAACAATCTGTCGGATATAGATCTCAGCTAACCTCTCAGATGAATAGGAGGCTGCCACAGGAATGAAATATGCTGACTTGGTCAGCCTATCAACAATGACCCAAACTGCATTGAACTTCTTCCGAGTCAATGGAAGCCCAGTAACAACATCAATGGTAATCTGCTCCCACTTCCACTCGGGAAGCTCAATTCGCTGAAATAATCCACTAGGCCTCTGATGCTCGTACTTAACCTGCGAGCAATTCAAACAACGAGCCACATATGCTACAATATCCTTATTCATTCTTCGCCACCATAATGCTTCCATATATCTTGATACATCTTTGCGGCGCCCGGATGAATAGAGTACTACAAACTACGGGCCTCATCGAAATCAACTCTCGAATCCCATCCATATTGGGCACACAAACTCGACCCTGCAATCTTAAAACTCCATCATCATTTAACGTAACCTGCCTAGCATCTCCGTGCTGCACCGTGTCTCTAAGGACACATATGGATACACTCCAATAACGAAGAACGGGCAATCGTGCAAGCTATCACACGACTGGGCTCAGAAATATCCAGCCTCATGAATTGATTGGTTAAAGCCTGAACATCCAAAGAAAGTTGCCTTTCACAGATTGGAATATAAGCAAGACTTGCCTATACTGGCTGACTTCCTACTTAGAGCATCGGCCACCACATTGGCCTTCCCCGGATAATATAGAATGGTGATGTCATAATACTTCAACAACTCTAACCACCTCCTCTGCCTGAAATTCAACTCCTCTTGCTTGAAAAAGTATTGAAGACTCTTGTGATCACTGAACACCTTACATGCCACGCCATACAAATAGTGCCTCCAAATATTCAATGCGTGACCAATGGATGCCAACTCCAAATCATGAAGCGGATAATTCTTCTCATGAATCTTCAACTACCGAAGCATAGGAAATGACCTTGCCATCCTGCATTAATACTGCAGCAAGCCCAATGCGGAAAGCATCACAATAAACTATATAGGGTCCTGAACCTGTGGGTGAAACCAACACTAGTGCCATAGCCAGAGCCGTCTTGAGCTTCCGAAAGCTCGCCTCACACTCATCCGACCCTTTGAACTAGGCACCCTTCTGGGTCAATCTGGTCATCGGGGCTGCAATAGATGAAAATCTCTCCATGAACCGTCGATAGTAGCCTGCCAACCTCAAGAAACTCCGAATCTTTGTAGCTGATACTGGTCTAGGCCAGCTCTTGACTGCCTCAATTTTCTTTCGGTCCACCTAAATACTCTCTGCTGATAAAACATGACCCAGAAATATAACTGAACCCAACCAGAATTCACACTTGGAGAACTTCCCATATAACTGACTATCCCTTAGAGTCCGAAGAACCACTCTAAGGTGCTGCTCGTGCTTCTCCTGACTGCGGGAATATATCATCAATGAACACTATCACAAATGAATCCAAATAAGGCCTGAACACTCGGTTCATTAAGTCAATGAAAGCTGCTGGGGCATTTTCCAACCCGAATGACATAACCAAGAACTCATAATGCCCGTATCGGTTGCAGAAAGCTGTCTCAAGGACATCGGATGCCCTAATCCTCAACTGATGGTAGCCAGATCGCAAGAAAATCTTGGAAAATAACCTAGCACCCTGAAGCTGATTGAAAAAATCATCAATCGTCGGTAGTGGATACTTATTCTTGATCGTTACCTTGTTCAATTTCCGGTAATGGATCTCATTGACCCATCATTCTTTTTGACAAATAACATCAGCGCACCACAAGGTGAGACACAAGGTCTAATGAAACCCTTCTCAAGCAAATCCAGCAACTGTTCCTTTAGCTCCTTCAACTCTGGCGGGGCCATACGATATGGCGGGATTGAAATGGGCTGAGTGCCCAAAACCATATCAATACAGAAATCACTATCCCTTTCGGGTGGCATACCCGGCAAGCCTGAAGGAAAAACATCAAGGAACTCACACACAACAGGCACGGAATCGATATAGGGAACCTCAGCACTGGAATCCCAAACATAAGATAAATAAGCCAAACACCTTTTCTCGACCATACGTGGAGCCTTTACATACAATATAACACTACATGTAGAATAAGCTGGAGTCCCTCTCCACTCTAATTGATACATACCCGATAAAGCAAAGGTCACAATCTTGGCACGACAGTCCAAGATAGCTTGATAAGGTGATAACCAGTCCATCCCCAATATAACGTCGAAATCATCAATGTCTAAAAGTAACAAATCTACACGAGTCTCGAGACCCCCAATAACCACAATACAAGAATGATGGACTCAATCGACTACAATGGAGTCACCCACTAGTGTAGACGCATAAACATGAATACCCAATAAATCATTAGGCATGATTATGTACGGGGTACAATAAGATGACACATAAAAATACATAGACCCCGAATCAAACAGCACTGAAGCATTCCAATCATAAACTAGAATCGTACCTGTAATAACTGAATCTAAAGCCTCTGCCTCGAGCCTGGACTAAAGAGCATAACATTGGGGCTGGGCCCCACCACTTTGATCTACCTCCTTGGGACAGCCCGCTACTGGCTGGCCTCCACCCTTGGCGGACTGAGCTTCAAATCTATGACCTCTACCTCCACCTTTAGTACCTCTACCACCGCCTCTAGCTGGCTGGGTGACCTGTGGAACATCTAGTGCCTGAACCATTGGGAGGGGACTATGTTGCTACGACTGAGTACCCCTCAACCTCGGACAAGCGCTCCTGATGTGACCATACTTTAGACACTCAAAACATCCACTCGAATGCTTTGGCTGAGGAAACTAAGGCTGACCCTGGCGGGCTGAATGATCACCCCCAAGTTCTGGAGCAACGTGCACTAATAGGAGCTTATGGTGCACTGTAGGACTGCTGGTCAGAATATTGGCCATGAAAACCACGATCATTTGATGCACCATGGGAAACCTGGAGCGGTGACTGGAAGTGCCTAGGAGGATGACCCCTATCATATGAATCTGTGCCTCCAGATGAGGCACCACTAAATCGTCCTGACAGACGGGTCTCTTATCTTCCGTATGTCCACCCCATTGTGACAATACCATCTTGATCCTCCAGGCTACATTGGCCACCTCCTGAAAGGATATCACACTCCAGCCTTTTTAGTCGTCTGGAGAACAATAGGCTGAATGAGTTCATCAATAAACTGTCTCCCTCTCTCCCTCTCAGCGGGGAGTATAACAATAGCCTGTCGAGCCAAATCAATACACAAGTCTTGTACTGGGTGACTATCATAGATCCCTAATGGAGACGCTCGAACTGCCTCCGATAGGCCTCTCTCTGGGTAATAGGGAGAAACTTCTCCAGAAATATATGTGTGAACTACACCCAGGTCAAGACTGGTGACCCTGCTGGTCTAGCTAGGCAATAATCCCTCCACCAAGTCTTAGCAAATCCAGACAACCGAAATGCAGCGAAATCAACCCTATTGGTCTTTACAATACGCATGTTCCGAAGAACCTCGTGGCAGCTGTCCTAATAATCATGAGGATTCTCGATAGATGCACCCCTGAAAGTAGTAGTGAAAAACTTGGTGAATCTCCAGCCTCCCTAAAGCATCGGTAGACATAGCTGCTCTATCATCGGCTTGGGATACCACACCCGACGGAGCTACTCCAGCTGGATGAGATGTTGGAGTCTGAATCTGGGGAGCTACCTACTCTGGAGTATGAGTAGCAGGAGTCTGGGCCCCTCCTCCAGCCTGAGAGATGGTTGGTGCTACAGGAAGGAAACCTGCCCGGGTGACACTCTCCATAAGACCCACCAATCGGACACGAGCATCTTGAAGAACGGAGATGACAATAAACCCCTCTGGGACCTGAGGTGGGCCTACCGGAACTGCTGGAGATGGGGGCAGAACCTCCTCGTCAGAGTCAACCTGAGGCTCTGCCACTGGTGCTGCTGCTCAGGGCTGAGCTCTGGCCCTACCTCGGCCTCTAGCACGGCCTTGAGCTCCCCTCTACACCTAGTGGGAGCTTCCTGGGGCTCGGACTACTGATCAGAAGATGAAGAAGCGTGTGTTCTTGCCATATGCGAAATAACAGAGTAGAAATTCAATTAGCATCGAGAAACCAAACTGCACGATGAGAAAGAACAAATGTGAAACTTTTCTAACTCAGTTGCCTCTGGGGATAAATACTGACGTCTCCGTACCGATCCTCAGAATCTACAAAGATTATCCATTAGTTGTGAGACCTATGCAACCTAGAGCTATGATACTGATCACGCACAACTCAAGTCCTAAAAAGGATAAGCGGTCGTTGGAAATACAATCTGAGTATTTATGCCCAGAGTTGAACCCATAGAGGACTAAGGCTTAGCTGTATATGTTTAATATCAGTAAGAATAAAAGATTGAACAATTTCCTAAATTTTAAAGATTGAGATTTAGTAATTAGCAGTTTATGGTATTTCTAACAACTAAAACTGAAAATAAATAAACAGTTGAAAACTGACTATGCTTGAACTGTAAACAACTGGAATAAAGGTATAAGGTAATGGTTTCCCCCGTTGTTTATTTCCTTAGTTGTATGTTTCTTATAGCTTTGACTTAGTTGCCTCTATCAATCATGAACTCTCCAGCTATCATAGATCTCTCTCAAGCAATTATGATAATTTACTAGACGCACTCTCTCAAACTACACTAGCTAGATTCACATTACAGTTCACTTAGATCGCACCCAAGGTATCGTTATCTCTAATACAACCTCTAAACCCTTGGTTATGTCTCTCTTCTATACTCCAGGAGTGATGTTGTTCAAACAAATACCTAAATATGCACTCTCTCTCAAGCAGATGCATAATAAATAGGAACGGCTAATTGAGGATCCTTTCAATTAACAAAAATCAAAACGCAATTGAACAAATAGAGATTAATAACCAACTCAAAACTATGTTAATATAACACCCAATTCATCTTCAACGGGTTTCACCAAAACCTTAGATAAAAAATTAGCTATTCATAGTAGTATGTAAAACTACAATATCAAAAGTCATAACCAACAATGAAAAATAAGAAGAGAAAGGAAAAACTGTTGAAGAATTCCCCACCTTGCTCTTATTGTGTCTCTGCCTCCTTAGGTAACATATTTGTCAAATATATGTCCAAACCCTCAAAAATATCGTTTTCCATTTATATATACCAAGTAGGGTCGGGTCCAAACAATTATACTTTCTCCTATGTGAAAAAGGATAATATTTTACATCTGGTCTGTCGCGGACGCGGCGTGGACCGCGCTGACGACCACGGTAATATTTCGACCATATTTTTACCCTGTTCCATTTGAAATTTTGAAAAAATAAAAACTAAAGTTTTAGCCCTTTGAGTTAGCTTTCCATTCATATATTGTGAAGTCCAAATGAAGTTCGAAGCAAACAGTTTTGTCTATTTTACTAGACAGTGCATAATATGCCTCATCGAGTCTTTGCTCGTACTTAATTATCAAATTTGACCCCCAAACCCGATCCGACTTAATTTCTTGAGCTATTACTCAGACTTCAAAGCTTCAAATCACTTAATTTCATTCTATAACATCTATATAGCTAGGAATCACTCCTACAATGCATAAAATACACTGTTAGTGCAAATTACTAGCAATTAAAGCGCAAACTTAACTAAAGTGCAGTAAATTAGAGTGTAATAATTGACTAAACTACACAATTATAGCCTATCATCAACACTCCACACTTAAACCATTGCTCGTCCTCGAGCAATCAAATTACACTTTATATAGACACAATATTTTTAAGCAATTATCCTAACTCATCACACCAAGAATATTTAAAATAGACTAAGCACAAAAATGTAACATCTTCACCTCAAGATTTGACTCACAAGTACCACGCATTATTCACAACTCACCTATTTACTCGAACATAGAGTCCACTGACATTACCTTTCCTTCATGAATCAAGTGCCCTCACACAACACAAGAGAGTATTTCCAAACAATAAAATTTAAGAACACTTAGGAACTCAAGATAGAAAGAATTCACTCACTCTCACAAATAACATTCATATGCCACAAATGATGCACCATAAGCTTGCCCACCGTGTACTACTCCACTAATCGAGCTCATTCAATATGTAGGCTATGGGACGGGTAGGATACATTTAGATATAAAGGTGACTACACCTCCCTAAGCACTTCAATACATACATTTTAACATTTAAACCTCATACTTATGTCAAACCAAAATTCCACATTCACATCAATGTAAATTACCCAATTCTTCTTTAAGCAAACTTACGTCAAGAGCCACCACTTATCACGGAATCTCTTTTTTTTTTCACAACAATCCAACTATTTATTTTTTTCAATTCAAGTGGCTCTTAGTTTTTCAAAACAGTGCACCTTTCTCCTTATTTCATTAGTTCCACTCAAAAGCCAACCCAACCACCCCACATTTTAACTTTTACAAAGTTCATAACAATTCAAGTGCTCATGAGAGGGGAAAAGGTTCAAATAGATGGTTAATTCAAACTCTAGTCCTAAAAAGGATAACCGGTCGTTGCAAACATAATCTGAGTATTTATGACCAGAGTCAAACCCACAGAGAACTAACGCTTAGTTGTATCTGCTTAATATCACTAAGAATACAAGATTGAACAATTTCATAAATTATAAAGATTGAGATTTAGTAATTAACAATTTATGGTATTTCTAAAAACTAAAACTGAAAATAAATAAACATCAGAAAACTAACTATGCTTGAATTTCAAACAACTGGAATAAAGGTCTAAGGTAATGGTTTCCCTCGTTCTTGATTTCCTTAGTTGTATGTTTCTTATAGCTTTGGCTTAGTTGCCTCTATCAATCATGAACTCTCCATCCATCATAAATCTCTTTCAAGCATTTATGATAATTTACTAGACGCACTCTCTCAAGATAAGCTGGCTAGATTCACATTACAGTTCACTTAGATCGCACCCGAGGTGTCGTTATCTCTAATCCAACCTCTAAACTCTCGGTTATGACTCTCGTCTATACTCCGGGAGTGATGTTGTTCAAATAACTACCTAAATATGCACTCTGTCTCAAGAAGATACATAATAAATAGGAATGGCTAATTGAGGATCCTTTCAATTAACCAAATTCAAAACATAGTTGAACAAATATAGATTAACAACCAACTCCAAACTATATTAATATAGCACCCAATTCATCCCCAACGGGTTTCAGCAAAACCTTAGACAACAAATTAGCTATTCATAATAGTATGTAAAACTACAATATCAAAAGTCATAACCAACTATGAAAAATAAGAAGAGGAAGGAAAAACTTGTTGAAGAATTCCCTCCTTGCTCTTATTGTGTCTCTTCCTCCTTCGGTCAAATATCCGTCAAAAATATGTCCAAACCCTCAAAAACATCATTTTCCATGTATATATGCCAAGTAGGGTTCGGCCCAAATAATTATACCTCCTCTTATGTAAAAAAGAACAATATTTCATGTCTCGACTGCCTTGGCTGCGGCGTGTACCGCGGTGATGATCCTGGAAGCCACTGCCTCAAACCGCGGTGCGGACCGCAGTGACGACCGTAGTGAACTTTCTACCGCATTCTTTAGGTTGTTTCGATTAGAATTTGAAAAACGTAAAACATGAAAGTTGTAGTCCTCTAAGTGAGCTTTCCAACCATATATTGTGGATCCCAAATGGAGTTCTGAGAAGAACCTTATGTCTATTTTACTAGATAGTGCACAATATGCCTACTCGAGTCTTTGTTCATTCTTAATTATCAAATTTGAGCCCTGAACCCGATTTCGGCTTAATTTCTTGAGCTCTTACTCAGAATTCAAAGCTCCAAATCATATAATTTCTTTCTATAACATCTATGTAGCTCAGAATCACTCCTAAAAAGTATAAAACACACAGTGAGTGCTGAAAACTTGCGATTAAAGTGCAAAATCAACTAAAGTGCAGTAAATTAGAGTGTAATAATCGACTAAAATACCCAATTATAGCCTATCATCAGATACCAACTCTTCACGACCCAAATTTTCTTCCTTGCGGGAGTCATGATGGCGCCTACTTATAGGCCTTAGGCAAGCAAAACCTTAATCACTTTTTCATTACAACATACTCCCCTTTAACAATTATCGGAAAAAGCATGAAATAACAAAAATAAATAAACAAATAAGGGAAAGTCTTTAGTTAAAGGAATTGGTTAAAATGCGGAAATCCAAAATAATCCTCTACCCAATACTAGTGTCACAATACTCAAAACTACTAAGAGTACAAAATACAATCATCTGAAAGAAAATATAACTGTTTGTCTCGAATACAATGAGATAACATACTAAAATAAAGGATAGAGGAGACGCTGGTCCTGCGGACGCCTGCATGGCTACCTCGGTGTCTCGCTGGACTGAAGGCTGGCTCCTGCGCTACTGCTGCTGCTATCTAAGACCTAGATCTTTGCAAAAAAGCACAGAGTGTAGAATCAACACAACCGACCTCATGTGCTGGTAAGTGCCTCGTCTAACCCCCGCGAAGTAGTGATGAGGCTAGACTAGACTACCATGTAAACTTGTCAGTTATGTAATATATATTGTAGAAAAATAAACAAGTATAAGAAGTTATAAGGGAGGGGGTAAATGCTTCGGGGAACAATATCAACCTAACAGAAAACCAATGGATATATGAAAGAACAATACAACATCTAAAACAATTCATCTCATAGTTCACACTATCACATGAGCCAATGCTCCAAGGATTTAATTTTCGCATATAGCTTCACAACTTGTATTTCAACTCGAGCCAATGCTCCTCGAAGTTTAAAGATCACAATTCCTTTCACATGTTCTTTACAATATATAGAGGTTATCAATTAAGCATAGAAGTTACCATAAGGATCAAAATATTCGCAATATAAAGACTCACAATCATGCTAGACACCAATGCATAGATACTCGTCCCCATGCCTATACATCGCACTCGACAATTAACATGTAGCAAGTAAGACTCAACACCTATTACCTAAAGCTAAAGGTTAGACCAAACACTTACCTCAATTCCTTGAATACAACTCAAGCCTCAATTATAGCTTTACCCCTAAGTTCTACCACCAATCCGCTCGAATTTAGTCATAAGTTACTTAATCACATAAACAAATGCTAAATGAATCTACCCTAATGCATGAAAATAAGCTTTACAAGGTTTTTTCCCAAAAGGTCAAAAATTCCCCTAGTCCCACGTGGTTAAACTCGAAGTTCGGACCAAACCTGGTCACCCTTTCCCCCAAAAATCCAACTATGTGATTTTTTTTAAATCAGACCTCAAATTGACGTCCAAATCCTCAATTTTTAGAAATACCTAGGTTCTACCCAAAACCCCCAATTTCTCCCATGAAAATCTGATTATAAGTTGAAAACATGTTAAATGATGTAAAAGATTGGACCAATTGAGTAAAAACCAACATACAAATGATTTGGAAGAAGTTTTGTTCTTGGAAAATCACCTAAGTGCGTTTGGATTTTGAAAGAATGGTGAAAATGGTTCAAAATTCAACTAAGTATGAAAAATGCAGGTTGTAGATATGGGAGATGTTGCGAACCTTGCAGGTACGAGAATTGTGTGATGAAGTTCGCATTTGCGAACACCGCCCAGAACTCCGGGCTTTGCATTTGCGAGCCAAAATGTTGCATTTGCAACAGGCTCTTCGCATTTTCGGACCAAATGGTGGCATTTGCGACCCAGCTACTGGACTTCCCTTCCTCATGTTTGCAATGGCAGGCTTCCATTTGCGAGCTTGCATTTTCAAGACCTACTTCGTAAATGCAAAAATTGCAGAACTGAAGATACCAGATTTTCTCTATGTTTAAAAATACACTGGCGGCCTTCCAAAACTCACCCAAGCCCTCGGGGCTCCAAACACAATATACACGCAACCTCAAAAACTTTTTACGGACTCACTCGCACGATCAAATTGCTTAAATAACATCATATACATCGAATTAAGCACCAAATCCATGGTTTTTTCAAATTTTCATAAAACATCAAATTCTCCATTTTAAGTCAGAAACATGTCAAACGACGTCCATTTTTAACCAAACTTTAAAAAAAGTTCTTAAACCATATATAACACCTGTACAGGGCACCGAAACTAAAATATGGACCCAATGCCATCACTTTCTAGTCAGATTTCATTTCCAATTTCCTTAAATATTTTCAGAAAACAATTTCACTCAAAGATTCATTTCTCGCGCGTGGGACCTCAGAATTCAATTTTTGTGCATACCCCCAAGTCCCATATTTTCCTACGGACCTTCCGGGATATTGAAATCACTGGTCCAGGTCTGTTTATCTAAAATGTTGACCAATGTCAAATTTATTCATTTTAATATTAAAACTTTGCAATTTTCACAAAATTTGACATTTAAGCTTTTTGGCTACGTGCCCGGACTGCACATGCAAATTGAAGAGACTCTAAATTAGGTTTTCGCGGCCTCAAAAGCACATAATGTATAAGAAAGGAGGTGATCCTTTGGGTCGTCACAGTACCGGTGGGCCCAGCTCAGGTCATAGAGGGGTTTATTTCTACCCTAGTTCTTCAGGACACTCTGGTCCGATTGGTGGGCCTCATGGAGAGTGTCACCCTAGTAGGTTTGCTTCCTATAGCACCAACTCGTTCTCAGGCTCGAGGAGGGGTTCAGACTCCTGCTACTCGTACTCCAAAGCAGGTAGCTTCCCAGATTTAGACACCACCGGTTCAACCAGTTGGAGCAGTTCAGCTAGGTGAAATGGCTCAAACCGGCGATAGAGCAATGATTTCCGCCGACACTTTGTGGAGGCTGCATAGGTTCACCAAGATCTTCACTACTAATTTCAGTGGTTCTTCTTTTGAGGATCCCTAGAATTTACTATATAGCTGCCATGAGGTTCTCAGGAACATAGGCATCGTTGAGAACTATAGGTCTATTCCAGCCTTGATTCGCAAATGCGATGCAGTAGTTGCAATTCCCAAGTCGGAAATGGGACAAGTTGTTCACAAATGCGAAGGTCCAATTATCCAGAAGGGTTCGCAAATGTGAGCCCTGTTTTGCAATACCCAAGCCAACACGCTTCTGAGACCTGCATTTTTCTATACTTAGCCAATTTTTGAACCCATTTCTCATATTCTCTCAAACACAAACACACTTAGGCAATTTTCCAAGAATTTCTTCTTCTCCAAATCAATTGCAAGTCATTTTTAATTAACTTTCTTTAATCATTAACATATTTTAACATGATTACAATTTAAAATCAAAGATTTTCATGGGGGAAATTGGGTGTTTTTGGTAGAGCCTAGGTTTTTCAAAAAATTGGGGATTTGGACCTTAATTTGAGGTTTGATTTCAAAACAAATTACATATTTTAGTTTGTGGGGGAATGGGTAGTCGGGTTTGAGTTTGAACCTCGGGTTTTGACCACGTGGGCCGGGGGCGAGTTTTGACTTTTTGGGTAAAACTTTGGGAAACTCATTTTCATGCATTGGGGTTGGTTCATTTAGCGTTTATTGATGTAAATGACTAATTTGTGATTAGATACGAATGAACTGGCAGTGGAATCAAAGGGTAAAGCTATAATTGAGACTTGAGTAGTGTTTAAGGCATCGAGGTAAGTGTTCGATCTAACCTTAGCTTGAGGGAGTAGGAGTTGAGTCAAATATTTTATTTGCTTCTTGTTGAGTACGATATATAGGCATGGTGACAAGTATCTATATGTTGGTGTTGAGCATGACCGTGAGTTGTAAACTGAAAGTTGTTGTGTTGTTGAATGGCATTACGGATGCTTTAACTGATGATATTGTATATTGAGAAAGGATTTGTTTTATCCTCATAGATCTTATTTATGATTGAGAATATTCATTAATGAGCTGAGTACAAGCTAAGTTAAGGTTAGTTATAGCAGATTCTCCCTTGCCAAAATGACAGTTTCGATATTGTTGCTCCCTTACTGGGAAGTTATTATATTTTTTGGTTCGCTTGGCGGGATTTCTTGTGATTATGAGATGACATGGAAATTGGAGCGGGTGGTACACCTACCACAAGATTGATGAAATGGGAGCCAGTGGTACGCCTACCACAAGATATGATGAAATGGGAGTGGGTGGTACTTCTACCAAAACATTGATAAATTGGAAACGGGTGGTACGCCTACCACAAGATACGATGAACTGGGAGTGGGTGGTACACCTACCACAAGATTGCTGAAATGAGAGTGGCTGATACACCTACCACAAGATATAAGAAATGAGATCGGGTTGCACGCCTGCGACAAGATGAAATCAGAAGTGAAAGTTGCCTTTATTACTCTTTATCCGTGGTAGAAGTTAAATTATAGTTTCCTTATTGTTCTTGGATATTCTATTTTATCTGAACCTCGCATCATGTTCTCCTTCCCCAGTTTAGTTGCTTACTACCTGTTTACTTTTCTGCCAAATATTATATAACTGCACAGGTTTATATGGAGTCTGGTTCTAACATCGTCACTACCTTGCTGGTGTTAGGCCAGACACTTACCAGCACATGGGGTCGGTTGTGTTGATACTACACTCTGCATTGTACAAATTCCAGAGCAGCATTTGATCATCAACAGTAGTTCGAGAGCCAGCCTTCAGTCCACGAGATCCCGAGGTAGCACTGCAGGTGACTGCAAGCCTGGCATCTCTTCTACCTATTTTGATGCTCTGCTTCCTTTTGTACCCTAGATAGACTTTATTTCGTTTGTTTGACACACTTGTACGTAGCACTCCTAAATAGTCCATGTAAGTTGTGATACCAGGTGCTGGGTAGAGACTTTTCTTGATTTTCTAGACATTTGTCTTTATATATAATTAAGACTTTCGCTAATTTTATTTTTCGATGTTCTTTAAATGCTTATTCTTTTTTACTTAATACAGAAGAAGTTAATAGTTTCGAAGTTCATGTCTTGCCTAGCTTTCACGACTAGGCACCATCACGACTCCTGTGGGTGGGTGTTTCGGGTCGTGATAGGTATCCACCATACTTCTTCAATCCATGGGCTTTGACCCCATCCCCCTCGACGTTTCAAGGATATTTCTCCTTGCCAAACCCTTGGTGAAAGGATCCGCCAAATTTCATTCGGATCTTACATATTCCAAGGAAATAACACCATGTTTCACCAATTGTTTTACCGAACCATACCTAGTGCGAATATGTCTTCTTTTTCCATTGTACACACTATTTGTAGCAATTCCAATTCCCGCATGTTAGTTACAATGTAGAGAAATTGGTGAAGCTTGTCTTCCCCACAAAGGCATGTCTGCCAATAAGTTTCTCAATCACTCGGCTTTTGACCTGCCAACTCAAGGTCAATTAATTCAGACTCCATAATAGATCGTGCTATACAAGTATGTTTTGAAGACTTTTATGAAATAGCACCTTCACCCAAAGTAAACACGTAGTCACTGGTGGAGCTTACTTCATCATTGTCATAATCCAGTTTGCATAAAAAAATCCTTCTAAAACATCAAGTAATTTATTAAAATGCAAATACTAATCCATTGTACCTCTCAAATACCTTAGCAAACGATGAAGAGCATTCTAGTGTTCACTATTACGGTTGTGAGTATATCTACTCAATCTACAAACAATATAAGCAATATCAGGTCGTGTATAATTTATGAGAAACATTACCACGACAATTTATCTTAGCATACTTAGTTTGAGAAATACTAGATTCCTCATTCCTTTCAAGTGTATTCTAGGATCATAAGGAGTTCCCAAAGGTGCTACATTAAAACAATTTAAACCTTTTCAACATTTTCTCAATATAATCAGACTGAGACAACGAACAACCATTTGAAGTTCTTTTGATTGTATCCCCTAAAACCACATCTGCTTCTCTAAGATCTTTCATTTCAAATTTAGAAGATAAAAATTCTTACTCTCATTAAGGACATTCAGATTAAGGCCAAAGATTAACACTTCATCCATATATACAAACATATAATAACACAATCTGATCCTATCATCTTGCAATAAACACAAGTATCAGATGCATTAACAACAAAATTATTTGTGAAGACCTAAAAGGTTACCACTTGTTTTAGAAATAAATTTTGTATCCCGAGACCTTAAAATATCTTTTTTGTCTCACCTTGATTTGCATGCGCAGTCCGAGCACGTATCCTGAAAGCCATTATGTGAAAATCTATGAAACAAAAGACAATTTTTTCTTTAAAAATGAATTAACATCGACTTCGGTCTATAGTTTAGGTAAACGGATCCGGACCCATGATTTGACGGTCCCAAAAGGGTCCATAGGACAATATAGGACTTGGGCGTATGCCCGAAATCAATTTTCGAGGTCCCAAGCCCATGAAATGAATTTTTTAAAAAAATTATTTTCTGGAATATATATGAGTTTTTGGAAATGAAATAGGTTCGAAATTTGATGGTAGCAGGCCGGTATTTTGGTTTCGAAGCCTGGTACAGGTCTCTTTGATTTTGATGCTAAATTCATAGTTGTCGATATTATTTTGGTGATGTTTTTGCATGAACAAGTCCGTATGACGTCTTTGGGTTAGTGTGCAGGTTTGGTTTGGAGCCCTGAGGGCTCGGATGAGTTTTAGATGGGCCACGAAGTGAAATTTGGACATAGGAATTTATGATATATTGCAGGTCTACAGGCTTCGCAAATGCGAGCCCGCAAATATGAAAGCTATTATCACAAATACTAAGACGACCTAGGGTGCTTTGGGTTGCAAATGCGACGTGTTGTTGGCAAAAGCGAAGCGATATCGCAAAAGAAAATGTCCCTTTGCATATGCGAAAAGGCCCTGAATTCCCCAGTCGTCTCAAATGCTACAATCCCGTCACAAAAGTGAGTTTGCAAGTGAACAATGGTTGCAAATGTGAGAGTAGCATGTCTTGAAGGGTTCACAATTGCAAATCTTGGTTGCAATTGCAACATCTGCGACCTGCAAATTCATGACTTAGACAAAAATATTTCATTTTTCAAACCCTTTCAAAACATAAACTCTCCTGGACAATTTTTCAAAGACAAATACTCTTCCAAATCAATTGTAAGTCATTTCTAACTTGTTTTTATTAATCTTTAACATCTTTTCTCATGATTTCAACTCAAAATCAGAGGTTTTCATGGGGGGGGGGGGGAATGAGGTGTTTTGTGTAGAACATATGTTTTTCAACTTTTGGAGATTTGGACCTCGATTTGAGGTCCGATTTACAAACAAATTATATATTTGGGTTCGCAGGGGAATAGGTAATTGGGTTTTGGTTTGAACCTCGGTTTTTGACTATGTGGGCCTCGGGGCGATTTTTGATTTTTTGGGAAAAACTTTAGAAAACCTATTTTCATACATTGGAATTGATTAATTTATCATTTATTGATATAATTAACTAACTTGTGGCTACATACGATAGAATTGGTGGTGGAATCAAGAGGTAAAGTGATAGTTGAGACTTGAGTTGTGTTGGTGGGTTCGAGGTAAGTGTTTGGCCTAACCTTATCTTTAGGGATTAGGAGTTGTGTCCTGTTTTCTATGTGTTTGTTGTTGTGTACGACGTATTGGCAGGGTGACGAGTATCTATACATTAGTGTCAAGCATGTCCCTGAGTCTTATACTATGATTAATGTGACTCCCTTTGTATTGTTCATGCCTTATATGATGATTTCTATTATTAAGTAAAGCATGTGGGAGTAATAGTGGTATTTGAATATTAAAGAGCGTTGGCTGAAGTTGTATAATGAATTATAGAAGTATAATTGGCATTTGAAACTTATGGAGCATTGGATCAAGTTGCGAAGTGAGTTGTGAAGTAAATGTGACAAAGACAAGAGGATTATTATATTGTCTCCCTTACTGGGGTGTTATTGCTTTTAGTGATATCTCCCTTTTCGAGATGTTGATGCTTTTGATATTCTTCCGTTGTCGGGATTGGATTGTTGAACTACTGTTCCCTTTCCGAGATTTTATTGCGATTCTATTTATTTTTTTGGCCTTATTGCTTGTGATTTTTTTGGGTGAGAAAGAGTGTTAAAGCTCGAATGATGATGACGTGCATTGTTTTGGTGAGAGAGTGTTAAGGCACGAAGGGTGATGTCGTGTATGATTTTGTGAGGAAGAGTGTAAAAGCATGAAGGGTGATGCCGTGCCATCCGATGTATAATTCCGTGCCTATTATCTTGATTTTATGGTAAGGACGAGAGTAAAGGTACGAAGGATGATGCCATACAGATTATGCTGTTTCTTATGGTGAGGACGAGAGTAAAAGCACGAAGAGTGATGTTGTGCACTTGTTTGATTTCTGATTCTTGTTAATAATTGAGTTATGGTGTACCTTATATATACGTGCTATCCTTCTGTTAGCATTTGATAGTTCCCTGAAGCATGTCTCTCCCTCCCATCCTTACTTTACATTGCTGCAGTTATTTTCCACGATATATGATTTAACTGCACAGGTTATTTGGTAGTCTGGTCCTAGCCTCGTCACTATTTTGCCAAGGTTAGGCTAGGCACTTACCAGCACATGGGGTGGGTTGTGATGATACTACATTCTGCACTATGTGCAGATCCCAGTACTGGAGCATATAGACCGTATATTTGGGTTGGTGTCTTCAGTCTAGTCGGAGATTTCGAGGTAGTTCTACAGGTATCTGCACGACTTGTTGTCTTCTCCTATCCTTTCATCCTGTTGTATTTATGTATTTCATAAATGTCGTATTTATTTTTCAGACCTTGTTTTAGTATTTCTACACCGTCTATGTGTTAGATAATACGCTTAACGCTAGAGGGGGGGGGGGGTGAATAGCGTAATAATAAAAATTAGTGTTAACTTGCGGAATTTAAAAATTGCAGGAAGTAAATAAGTGCGATAAATAATAAAGTACGCACCGATGTATTCTGGTTCACCACAACACGTGGCTAGTCCAGTCCCCGAGAGACTCTCTCGAGATTTTCCACTAACTTGTCAAGCTTACGGGTGCTCAACAAACCTTTACAACTTAAGGACACAAGCCTTAACACCTTTGCTCGGAGATTCAACACTCCAAGACTTCACTGTTAAGCTTACGGGTGCCTAACCAACCTTTACAACTTAAGGACACAAGCCTTAACGCCTTTGCTCGGAGATACAACACTCCAAGACTTCGACCAAGGAAACACAAGTTCCTTACAACCAGAGAATCACAATTCTCTTCAAGTGTACAAAACACTAAACACTCAAACAATACACTCCTTTATGAGTAGATATGAGTAAAAGAAGTAAGCTCAAGATCACAACAACTTTGAACAATAATATGGCTCTCAAAATTTATGTAATGAATATAAAATGATAAGCAATAGAGTATGCAAGCTTATAGCAATTGTATGATCAGTTTTTGTGTGTTGTTGTTTTTAAAACACTGAAATGAGGCTGTATTTATAGTTGAAAAACTTGGCATTACCGTTGTCTAATTGTCAATTAAGAGTTGCTGATTTTACTGAGTGACAATCGATTGTCAAGAAGCCACAATCGATTGTTTGCCAATCGTTCCAGAAATCAATCCCAGATTTTACGCTTAACAATCGATTGTCCAAGATCAATAATCTATTATTGGTAACGTTCAAAAAATCATTTCCAGATTTTACGTAAAACGATCGATTATACCAAATCAATAATCTATTATTCAACAACGTTCAAAAAATCCTTTCCAGATTTTAATTTCAACAATCGATTGTACAAAATCAACAATCGATTATTTAGCAACGTTCAAAAAATCTTTTCCAGATTTTAATATCAACAATCGATTGTACAAAATCAACAATCGATTACCTGACGGTATTTGAAAACTTAACAACAACGGTCAGCTTCACAATGGATTGTGCAATGTTAACAATCGATTACTTATCAGATTTTTGAAAATCATTTTAGACACTGCCTCTTGCCAATCGATTGTTTTATACTCACAATCGATTATTTAATAATTTTGAAAAAGTCTGGAAGACACTGCCTCAACACAATCGATTGTCATAAGTTCACAATCGATTATTTTGTGACTTTGAAAAATCTTAAGAACACTGTCTCTTCACAATCGATTGTCATTAACTTCACAATCGATTATTCTGAGTTTTGAAAAACTTTGATGTACACTGCCTCATCACAATCGATTGTCATAAGGTTCACAATCGATTGTCATGCAGATTTGAAAAAACTTGATGCTCACTGCTTAACACAATCGATTGTCATTTAGTTCACAATCGATTGTCATGCAGTCTTGGCTTAACATAATCGATTATCATAAGTTCATAATCGATTATCTTAGTCCAGATTTTAGAGGCATGTTTAAAAATCATTTTGACTAAAGTAAATATGCATGATTTAAAATCATTTAGCTTTAAATTAAATATGCATGATTTTGTAAAAATAGTTTTACGAGAGAAGCCATGTCATGAGTCAAGTTGTCGTATCAAGATCACAATTTAGAACGACTCTTTAAACTATAAAACTTTGTCTTGTGCTTGAATCTCGTTATCCACCATTGTGCGCTTGTACTTGAACTTCGCATATATCAATTTGCGCTTGTTTGTCATTCATCAAAACCTACACATAAGAACACACGTTTTAGTATAAAGCCTTGAGAACGTGTTTCCAACAATTTCCCCCTTTTTGATAATGGCAAACTTTAAGCGGGATATGCAACTTAAACAATTTATAATGAAGATTCAAGACAAGTATATATATGCATCAACAAGTATGCAATTTGTTCCCCCTCAATATATGAATTCCCCCTCAATTTAAGCTTATAAATATTGAGAGTGCATACCCGTTATCTTCCCCCTTTTGCCATTAGCAAAAATAATATAAGAAGATGCCAAAGATGTAAATAAAACTTGTTTATTTATTGGAAAGAGAAACAATTACATAAGGAGGGGACAATAAATCATATCACAATAGAACCAAAAATAAAAAAAACAAAGAAATCATTCATCATCATTTCCCGCCTCATCATCCGGCACTGCTTCGAATGGAACAAGACCCGCATATGGATAATGAACATGGTCAAAATATCCATGGATCTCATGAGTCAATTGACCAACAGAGGTGGTCAAGGAAGCAATTTGGTCGGAAATGGATTGGAGAGTGGGCTCTTGAGGCGGACGGGTTCGACGGGTTGGAGGAGCAGCAGAGGCTGCATGATCACCGTCATGATGAAAGGAGGATTCTGAAATTTCCCACTTCTTGGTACTCTTTTTGAGAGGACCTTTGGAAGTGATGAATCCGGAGGCTTCAAGAAAATTCATGATGAGGAGAGCATAAGGAAGAGGCCTATCATCTCCGATAGCGTCACGCGTGTGAATCTTGACGAACCGACACCAATTGATGTTAGCTCCGGTTATTATGGCATGCATGAGCTTGGTGTCCTCTTGGGAAATGGTGGTATGGTTATGCTTGCGAGGCTTGAGGACTCGGGTGATGAAATAAAAAATCAACCGATAACTTGGATCCATTCCCGTAATTGTAGGACGGCGGAAAGAAAGATTTGGATCATAAGAAGTATGTCCGGTTTGATGTAGGAGGACTGTTTCATCAAAAAGGGCTCCGGCCTCGCCGATGTACCGAAAAATGTTTTCGCCACTATGAGGAAGACGGGCAATGGTATGAAGATTTTCATCGGAAAGAAGATTTGAATACCATTTATATTTGTCACAAGCTCACCGTCATCATCCTCATGAGGGTTGGAGTAAAATGCTTGAATCAATGTAGTATTGATATAAGGGTGGGTAAGAAGTAAGAAGTCAAGAAGTTGACAATTTTTGAGCATATTTGCAGCAGGGCCACAAGATTCAAGATACTTGTTGGTTGAAAAGCGGGGAGGAAGAATGTCGCGCTTTTCAAATTTTGTTAAAAATCGAGTAAGCTCGATGTCAGAATTAAAATATAGAACGGAACCATCTTGATAGGGATAGTTTGGAGCAGTAGAGGAGGATGCACCATGCCTAGCAGAACGGGAACGTTTGGAGTGACGGCCCGACACTTTTACTAAGTATTGCTGGAATTTGCAAGAGACTTGAAAGAGTTTTGATAGTTTGAGAGCTAAAATTGATGCTTGAGTGAATAAAAATGAACATATATGGAGCCTATTTATAGAGGGGAGAAAGGCATTTCATTAATGGAAGAAATCTGCAGAAAATTGAAAGCTGAAACAGTCAGAAACGGTAAAAATAAATCTTACTGACCGTTAGACAATCGATTGTTGGAATGAGATAATCGATTGTCATTAAGATTTGACTGAATCTCGGAACTGACACAAATCGATTGCAGAACCAAACGGTAACAAATTTTGAATTTCTGACATGAAATAATCGATTGTCAAAATATGGTAATCGATTTTTATGTTACAGTGAGCACAGAAATTTTCTGATTTTGAGAATAATCGATTATATTTTGAAACAATCGATTGTTTTGGAAAAGCATTGCTGAATGGCTGAGACGGAAATCGATTTTGCAATTAAAGAATCAATTATTTAACAAAACTGCATAATAAAAATAAACCATAAACAATCGATTAGTAATACTGCTAATCGATTTTCTGCATAATAAGATAATCGATTATTTGCTTGGAACAATCGATTGTTTTGTGCCAAAACTTAATAATTCCCCCTACCTTTAGGGTGATACCTGCAAAATAGAATTAAACGTCTCCGACGCTCAAGTCAGTAATTAAAATATAAATGCAACCTAAAATGTATGCATTTAGATCAACGTTTACCCGCATTCAATACTTCATTTGGACATGATTTATATTTAGCACAACATTAAACGCTAAATATTTTATCAAGTCTACTAGCAATAAGGTAAAGTGAGGAACGATCATACCTGTGTAGTTCTTGGTGTTGCTCGTCTTACCTTTCACATTTCTGTCAAGATGGTCATCTAAATTCATTGAAGTGACCATTGGTTTGGTGTTGCTCTTTTCGAATTGATTTGGCAACTCCTTGCGACATTTAGATGGACAAATGAAAGTTCCCTCTTTCACTTGCTTAATTTGCAGCTCCAAGAAGAAATTAAGCATGTCTATCAATGATATCTCAAATGCGATTTACAGATTCCTTGCATGACACTTATTAGTTGCTCCAAAGTAATACAAATATTTTCTAAGATATCATTTTCCACAAGATTTGGAATGCAAGATATTCGTGGCATGAGAGTTTAAAGAAAATAACATTGCCAATATAGAGAGGTGTTTTGAAATTCTGTCATCAAAAAGATAGTAAACTTCATGCAATCTATTTCCCCTTAATCAGAAATTTATCAAGACATACCAACAAGACATAGATATACCAATTGTTATAAAACAATGATAAACCCATTTGTTGGATGACATAACAAGTGTACCAAAAGTTATTTTATTAACAGTGATACAAATTGTTATTTTTAGTAAAGCATATTACAAACGAGTGTTGACTGTTAACAGATCAACCATACATCGAATTTTGAAGAACATACTAACCATTATCCAGACCAAGGGATGTGTTCATCAAGAGATGATTTTTAACAGAAGGATTTTTGTCAATTGTTAGAAACATGAGACATCTCAATTATTTTTCAAAGCTGAGGATAGCACTCATCAAAAACGAGAGTGAAAACTTTTTGAAGAATATGCTAATAAATAATGCACACCACACAGTATACTAACGGTTATTTAAACCATAGATAGCAATTATCAAATCATGAATGAAATGATTTTATCAAGCTAACTGTTAATACATATCAACAGTTTTGATCTTTTAAAAACAAATAACTAACAAGTAAACTAATTGACACCAATTGTCAATTAGCAACACGTTTTCAACATATGAATCAGCAAAGCTAATTGATATTAATTGTTGACAAGGATATCTCAATTGTTAACGCACATCAACTATTACGACTAAGCTTATCAAAGATTCAACAATAAGGGAACCAAATTAATAACAAATAAGTTAATATTGGTTGCTAGCACATATCAACAATTCGGTTTTTGTCAAAAAGGATAACTAACCGAAATTTCCTCTTGATGCAATGAGGTGTCGTGCTCGGTGCATCTACTACAATACTGTAGCCTTTCAAGCACACCTGCAAAACAGATTAATGATCTTTTGGTACCCATGCCATTTTGGGTCCTTGGGGGTTAGGCATATCATAATGATGCGATTGAGTGATATGTCTATGTCGTGTAAAACATGCAGGAGCAATATCACCAATACGTCTACAATAATGACAAGTCACGTTGGGGTTATGCATCCTTCTAGGTTCATAGTAACTTGACGGACGAAAATGAATTACTCTATTTTCATTATGACTATTGCGCATTTCATGAGAACCATTTCTCCTACTATTAATTCTAAAATGAGCAGCATTTCTAGAGTAATGGTCATGTCTAGATGTTCTAAAAGGTTCAAAACTCCTTCTAGAGTTTGGCCTAGAATATGCATCATTTCTAGGGTAGTCATTTCTAGGTGGTAAGTCATTTCTAGGTTTTCTAAAATGTTCAACGTTTGGTCTAGCATGCATATTTGTTCTAGGATTGCTATTTCTATGATAAGCATTTGTTTTATTAATCCTAGGTTGAGACTTAGGTGGTTGGGGTTTGGCGTCAACCTTTTCTTTAGACTCATTCTTAAAGCCTATGCCATGCTTGGTTGATTTCAAATTAACAAGGACCTTATTCAAATTTTTGTGGGAAGAATTAAACTTATCTAATGTGTCTTTAAGCCTTTCTACTTCATTTTTGAGATGCAAGCAAGAAGTACACTTTCTAATAGAGCTTTCGGGCTTATCGGCGCTTCTTTTTCTGAAAAACTTGTTTTCCTCTTTCAACTTCTCATTTTCTAAAACCAGTTTTTCAAAATCTTTTTCTTTTAGATAGAGTTGTTTTTGAAAATCTTTTTCTTGCAATGACAGAGTTTTCTGCAAATCTTTAATAGTTTTGGAAGCATCAACAAACTCACTATGTAATTTATTATAAGCATTTTGCATTTCTTCAAGCGAGTGAGAGTTGGACGTACTTACCTCTTCTTCTTCGTTTGCCATGAGATATTGGCCAGTTGATTCATCATATGAGCTGTCCGCTTTTTGAGGCATGCTTTCATACATTTCCTCCAGCTTATCCCACATCTCTTTGGCGGTTTTGTAGTGGGAAATTTTCTGATAGCCTTCCTGATTCAAGGCGCTATACAACATATTTATTGCATTAGTGTTGTATTCACTTACCTTGGCTTTCCCAACTTTTGTTGTCATTTGATCACCATGCTTGATGATTTGCCATAGAGTTGTTGGCTGTGATGAAAATTCTCATCCGATCTTTCCAATATAAGTAATTATTTCCATCAAATATTGGGGGCAACATGTTAAAATCACCTATTCCTGCAAAAGAGTCACGAGTAGAAGCCATGGATGGTTCTCTCAAACTGTTAAGTCTTCAGAGAGTTGGGCTCTGATACCAATTGTTAGATAATACGCTTAACGCTAGAGGGGGGGGGGGTGAATAGCGTTATAATAAAAATTAGCGTTAACTAGCGGAATTTAAAAATTGCAGGAAGTAAATAAATGCGATAAATAATAAAGTACGCACCGATGTATTCTGGTTCACCACAACACGTGGCTAGTCCAGTCCCCGAGAGACTCTCTCGAGTTTTCCGCTAACTTGTCAAGCTTACGGGTGCTCAACAAACCTTTACAACTTAAGGACACAAGCCTTAACACCTTTGCTCGGAGATACAACACTCCAAGACTTCACTGTTAAGCTTACGGGTGCCTAACCAACCTTTACAACTTAAGGACACAAGCCTTAACGCCTTTGCTCGGAGATACAACACTCCAAGACTTCGACCAAGGAAACACAAGTTCCTTACAACAAGAGAATCACAATTCTCTTCAAGTGTACAAAACACTAAACACTCAAACAATACACTCCTTTATGAGTAGATATGAGTAAAAGAAGTAAGCTCAAGATCATAACAACTTTGAACAATAATATGGCTCTCAAAATTTATGTAATGAATATAAAATGATAAGCAATAGAGTATGCAAGCTTATAGCAATTGTATGATCAGTTGTTGTGTGTTGTTGTTTTTAAAACACTGAAATGAAGCTGTATTTATAGTTGAAAAACTTGGCATTACCGTTGTCTAATTGTCAATTAAGAGTTGCTGATTTTACTGAGTGACAATCGATTGTCAAGAAGCCACAATCGATTGTTTGCCAATCGTTCCAGAAATCAATCCCAGATTTTACGCTTGACAATCGATTGTCCAAGATCAACAATCGATTATTGGTAACGTTCAAAAAATCATTTCCAGATTTTACGTAAAACAATCGATTATACCAAATCAATAATCGATTATTCAGCAACGTTCAAAAAATCCTTTCCAGATTTTAATTTCAACAATCGATTGTACAAAATCAACAATCGATTATTCAGCAACGTTCAAAAAATCTTTTCCAGATTTTAATATCAACAATCGATTGTACAAAATCAACAATCGATTACCTGTCGGTATTTGAAAACTTTACGACAACGGTCAGCTTCACAATCGATTGTGCAATGTTAACAATCGATTATTTATCAGATTTTGAAAATCATTTTAGACACTACCTCTTGCCAATCGATTGTTTTATACTCACAATCAATTATTTAATAATTTTGAAAAAGTCTGGAAGACACTGCCTCAACACAATCGATTGTCATAAGTTCACAATCGATTATTTTGTGACTTTGAAAAATCTGAAGGACACTGTCTCTTCACAATCGATTGTCATTAACTTCACAATCGATTATTCTGAGTTTTGAAAAACTTTGATGTACACTGCCTCATCACAATCGATTGTCATAAGGTTCACAATCGATAGTCATGCAGATTTGAAAAAACCTGATGCTCACTGCCTTAACACAATCGATTGTCATTTAGTTCACAATCGATTGTCATGCAGTCTTGGCTTAACATAATCGATTATCATAAGTTCATAATCGATTATCTTAGTCCAGATTTTAGAGACATGTTTAAAAATCATTTAGACTAAAGTAAATATGCATGTTTAAAATCATTTAGCATTAAATTAAATATGCATGATTTTGTAAAAATAGTTTTACGAGAGAAGCCATGTCATGAGTCAAGTTGTCGGATCAAGATCACAATTTAGAACGACTCATTTAAACTATAAAACTTTTGTCTTGTGCTTGAATCTCGTTATCCACCAATTGTGCGCTTGTACTTGAACTTCGCATATATCAATTTGCGCTTGTTTGTCATTTATCAAAACCTACACATAAGAACACACGTTTTAGTATAAAGCCTTGAGAACGTGTTTCCAACACTATGAAGTTGTGATACCAGTTTTACGTAGTCTTTGTTTAAGAAATTGTATTGGAAATATTTAAATAGTTTTATTTGTTTCATTCGCTTGTTTAAATTCCGCTATTTCTCTAATGTTGGTTATTAACTGTTAAAGGATTAAAATGAGAAAAAGATAAATAATTCAAATGCTTGGCCCTCTTAGCTTTCACTAGTGGGCGTTATCGCGACTCCCGAGAGTGGGAAATCCGGGTCGTGACAAGTTGGTATTAGATCTCTGGATTACACTGGTCTCACAGTTCATGGACAAGCTTAGTAGAGTATGATGGATCAGTGTGGAGACGTCTGTATTTATCCCCCAGAGGCTACAAAGTTAGGAAAAACTTCATATCTATTCTTTCCTGTCATGCAATTTGGTTTCTCAATGCTAATTGAATTTCTACTCTATTCTTTTGTAGATGTAGAGAGCACGCGCTTCCTCACCAGCTGACCAGCAGTCTCAACCCTCAGCAACAGCTCCTACGAGGGGCAGAAGGCGAGTCCGAGGTCGTCCTAGAGGCTGAGGTAGGGGCAGAGCTCGGCCTAGAGTAGCAGCACCAACGACGGAGCCTCAGGTTGAGTTTGATGATGAGGTTCCAGCCCAGGCAGCTCTGGTAGGCCCAGCTCAGGTCCCAGAGGGGTTCATTGCTACCCTAGTACTAAAGGATGCTCTGGTCCATCTAGTGGGCCTTAAGGAGAGTGTCGCCTAGGAAGGCTTGCTTCCTGTAGCACCAGCCATCTCTCGAGCTGGAAGAGGACACCAGACTCCTACTACCCTCACTCTAGAGTAAATGGCTTCCCAGTTTCAGACTCCAGCAGCTCAGCCAACTGGAGCCGTTCAGTCGAGTGTGGTAGTTCAGATCGGTGATTTAGTAGCTATGTCTTGCCTTATGGAGATTGGACAGGTTATAACATACTCTTCAGTACCACTTCCAGTGATGCATCTTCTTAGGATCCCCAGGATTATTTAGACAACTGTCACGAGGTTTTCAGGAACATGGGGATAGTGGAGACCAATATGGTCGACTTTGCTACTTTTCGCTTATCTGGATCCGCCAAGACTTGGTGGAGAGATAACTGTTTGGATAGACCAGTTAGGTCACCAGCATTGACTTGGGATCAGTTTTCCTAGCTATTTCTTGAGAAGTTTCTTCCTATCACTCAGAGGGAGATCTATCAAGCATTTTGAGCTTTTCCAATAGGGTTATACGACCGTTACTCAGTTAAAGACCAAGTATATTGGTTTGGCCCGTCATGCTCTACTTATACTTCCTAATTAGAGAGAGAGATAGTGAGAAGGTTCATTGAGGGACTCATTCAGCCTATTCCACTTCAAATGGATAAGGAGACGGGAAGTGAATTTCTTTCAAGAGGCGGCAAATGTGTCCAGGAGAGTTGAGATGGTTTTATCGCAGGGAGGTGTCAAGGGTCTGGCAAGAGGACTCGTCATCGAAACAGATACAGTGGCGCCTCAATTGGAGGCAGGGATTCATATGGTAGAGGCCATCCTCCTAGGCCTTTTCAATCATCACTTCAGGTTTCTCACGGTGATTCACGTGGCCGTGGTTCTCATATGCAGTATACTGATCAGCAGTCCTAGATTGCACAACCTTATCCTATCAGAGCACTTCTACTCCAGAGTTTTTGGGGTGGTCGTTCAGGCCGTCAGGCTTTGCAGTCTCAGCAGCCGAGGGCTTGTTATACTTGTAGTGATGTGGCTTACATTGCTACATTTTGTCCTCGAGCATCGAGCAATTCTCAGCATCAAGGTTACTGTGCCATTGTTTAGGCACCGAGTGTCCCACAGCCCGCTTAGCCTGCTAGAGGTGGAGGTAGATGTGCTAGAGGTGGAGGTAGAGGGTGTAGAGGTGGAGGTTAGGCAGCTAGAGGTGGAGGCCAGCCAACTGCAGATCGTCCCAAAGATGTAGTCCAGGGAGGTTGAGGCCAACCCCGATGTTATGCTCTTCCAGCCAGACCTATGGTTGAGGCTTGTGATGCAGTTATCACAGGTATGGTTCTAGGCTTTAGCAAAGATGCTTCATGTCTATTTGATCCAGGATCTACGTACTCCTATGTGTCCTTTTATTTTATGTCACATCTGGTAATGCCAAGTGATTCCTTGAGTGCTCATGTATATGTTCTATTGATAAGTAGGGATTATGGTTCATTTGACACTCCTTCTTACTTGAGTTTTGATTAAAAATGTGTACGAAATAGTCCCAAAGGCTTACATGTTGTACTTGTTTGCAAGGTTTTGCCAAAAAGGTGACAATTAGTCAAAATCTGCTCAAAAAGGAGTGAAACATGCATAAGTACCAAGAACTAATCTAGCCACAGCCGCCACACATCCACTGCAGCCATATTCCATTTACTGCGGTCCACAGCTAAGAGATTCAGAGAGGTGCTTATTTCAGAAACTCAAGCAATACTGCCATAGAGCATTTTGTGCGGACCACATTAGCCTCACCGTGGCTGCAATCAAGAGTCTGCGGCCCGTAGTAACGGTGTTTAGAGAGTTGGGAATTTTGAGGTTAATTCCAATGCGGTCCGCGGTCCTTTTTTACTGACCTCAGTAGAAGCACCACGGCCGTGGTGCATTTTATGCAGCTCGCGGTGGCCAAGTTTAAAGAGCAGAGATCTAAAGCCAAGAAGCCTCACCGCGACCGGACTCCATTGTGTGCGGACAGCACTGCAGGGGTATTTTTGTTAAGAAAATTTGGCCTACTATAAATACTTTCTTTTCCCATTTTTAGGTCATCAGTTGTATTTTAACTTTTAGCTGTGCTCGTGAATAGTAGTTCTTAACCATTTTGAGTATTTTTAGAGTAGTTTTACCATTGAATCTTCAAGTACTAGCTTGTAGTTAAATATTATAGGTTTTTCTTCATATATTTATTAGTTTTCTTCAATTATTATGAGTAGCTAGACCCATTATCTAGGGTTGTCGCTCAACCCTAGAGTGGGTATTTGATGGGTCATGAGTTTTAAGGCTTGACTGTTCATGGGTGTTTGATATTTGGATTAATTTGTGTTTTTCATGTTGAATTAGTGGTTGCAATCACTAATTTGTGCCATTTGACTTGGGGCGCTTCCTGAGAAAGAGAACTCGAGTCTAGGAAAATTAGTCCAACAAGGAATTGGGGCGTATTCAAGAGATTGATAGCCCCAATTAAAGGGTGAAACCTAGAGACAGTAATACCCACTTGAACCTAAATTGCCCACACAAATTATCATACCCAATTGGTCTTGAGAAAGTCAATTGGGAAAAAATCACTCAAACTACTGAGAGGCATAAAGTGAGAAATTTTGTGCATTGGTTATATCGTAATCCCCAACAGAACAATCTTTCCTTAGACTCGAGAACCCGTCAAGCATTCACCTAGGAGAAAGTCACTTCTCTCGTGCCTCCTTAACCATTTATACAACCTTTCAAGTATCTTGCTCTTAGCTTAATTTAGCATCTTATTAGCATAAAATTAGAAGTAATATCAAAATTAATGATGTTTGGAAGATTAATTAAGAGAAATTAAACATCTTTAGTTTATATAGGAATCCAATTGCCAATTCTAGCTCTCTGTGGATTCGATCCCGACCATCTCGGGTAAAAGCTGCTTTGACCACTCTCGCTCTTTTGCTCCGATCACTTTTTGACGCCGTTGCCGGGGAGCTAGTGGTTTTGGCTATCTATCTAAATAGTTTTGTGTATTGTTCTTCTTTCTTTTGTGTTACTAATTTGTGTGTCTCAACACTTCACGTACAAAATGGGAGCAAACAACACACCTCTTGGAGATCTTCCACCGGGGGATGAGGTAGATGAAAATATTGATGATGAGGTTCTTATAGGACCTCAGGCTCAAAGAGGAGGCTGCCGAGCAAATGATAATACTCCAGACCCTCCCACTCTACCTCCAAGAATGGCTCATCGAGTGCTTCTGAACCAAGGATATGCTAGTGCAATTGTCCTACCCTAGATCCGGGAGGTGAATTTCTAAAATACAAATGTGATGTTGATATTGTTGGAACAACGATGGTGTTTCACAAGTGCTCCCACTCCGAATGTTTACAAATATCTCAAGGGTTTCGTGGATACCTGTTGGGGGAGCAAGTAAACTAATGTGTCAAAGGATGCACATTGATTGAGACTATTCCCTTTCTTTTCTAGAGGGAAGGCATTGGATTGGATTGAGCGAATTCGCAACCATTCCATCACTACTTTGGATAAGTTGGAGGATCAGTTCATTGCAAAGTTTTTCTTGCCGGGACACATGGAAGCATCGAGGGATGGGATCTTAGCAGGAGCCCCCCGAACCATTACATGTGATTGGGCTGAGATATACAACCACAGTAACGGAATGCCCCGACAAAGACATGACTGAGGAAATGATTCAACAAACTTTCTACCAACATATTAACACAACAAATTAGTGCGTAGTAGACCAACTTGCTGGGGGTAATTTTATGAAGCTATCTTATGACGAGGCTTGTGACATTCTTCACGAAATGGATGACACGTCCTCCACTTTTAAAAGTAGAGCCACTGTTCCACTAGGTGACCCCACGGTCACTCACTTGCAGAAAGAGCTATGTGATCATGGGCAGGCTATAGCATAGCTAACAACAACAATGAACTAGCTATCAAAGGAACAGTTGCAAAAGGTTTAAAATCCGTGCCAAGTAAATGCTGTGGAGGGTGTCAAGATGCTACTGAAAAAAGAAGACAAAGAAGTCAACAGAACCAAGGGTATCAATAATGATTGTGTTGGATTCCAATATGATGGTTATGATAGGAAGAATGAAGAAGTGCAATATGTGAACAATTCTCAGGGCCAAAGGGGCAATTCTTCCACCAAACAACAATAGAGACACCAAGGCAACTGGGGAAATCAACAACAACAAGGGAATAGTAATTGGGGGAACAACAACCAAAATGCTAATATGGTCAATCAGAACAATAATCAAAACAATTAGGGTAATTTAGAATGGCAACAACAACAACTGGGGTGGCAACAACAATCAGGGTGGTTGGAATAATGACAATCAAGGAAATTGGGGGAAAGGCTTCAAAGGCCCCCAATGTATCAACAACTGAATAATCTACCCCATTTCCATCCCAAGGTCCGAGTTCTTCTAACAATAAAATAGGGAGAATTGAAATGATGTTTGAACTGATGATGAAAAAGAATGCAGACTCTGATGATCAATTTGTTTCCCACAAAATTTCAATTAGAAACTTAGAGGTTCAATTAGGTCAAATCTCCTAATCCTTGAATACTCACCCTAAGAGGGATCTACCAAGTGATACGGTAGTTAACCTGAAAGGTGGGAACAATCATGTTATGGCGGTAACAACAAAGAGTGGGCAAGGCGATGAAGTGATAGACTCCAAGAAAAAAGAAATTTTGAATGATGAAGTTGAGTCCCAAGAAGATGAGATTTATTTGGTGGTTAAAAATGTGATTGATGAGAACGTGAATGAGGATCAGAGGATTGACATTCAAGATGCCGAGGTGGACATTCAGAATGATGTGAACCCGTCTACGGAACACGTAATAGACATGCCAGAAATGGTTGGGCCTAAAGCGAAGGCTCCTTTGCCAAGGCTACCTCCACCTTATCCTCAAAGGCTCGCGAAGCAGAAAAATGAGAATAAGTTTAAAAACATTTATTGACCTGATGAAGAGCTTATCCATTAAAGTGCCTTTGGTGGAGGCTATAGAGTTATGCTAAATTCAAGAAGGACTTGGTGACAAAGAAAAGAACCATGGATTGTGGAACTATCAAGATAACCCACCAAGTTAGTGCAATAGTGCACTTGATGGCCCGAAGCTAGAAGATCCCGGTGCATTCATCATTCCTTGCACCATTGGTAGTGCAGACTTTGCAAAAACTTTATGTGATTTGGGGACAAGTACCAACTTGATGCCCTACTCAGTTTTTAAGATTTTGGGTATTGGACAATACCGACGCTGACTTCCATGAGATTGCAAATGGTGGATAGAACTATGAACAAACCATTGGGTATTATTGATGATGTTCTTGTCCGGGTGGACAAGTTTTTCTTGCCAGCTGATTTTATCATCTTGGATTGTGAGGTAGATTATGAAGTTCCAATCATACTAGGAAGACCTTTCCTTGCTACTGGGAAGGCCTTAGTTCCTGTGGAAGCAAGGGAACTCACCTTCCTAGTGGGTGTGGAGAAAGTGGTCTTTCATGTAAGCAAGTCAATGAAGCAGCCAAACAGTTCTGAGATGTGCTCCTTTGTGAACCTTGTCACTACAGTGATAGTTGATGATGCTAGTTCAATGATCAATTTATAGGACCCTCTAGAGGCACTATTGTTGAATCTTGATGTAAATGAGGATGAAGGACGAGTGGAGTGCATAAACATTTTACATGGAATGGGCTTTTATTATTATGAGCCTAGGAAACTCTCTTTGGATCTTGAGAATACGAAGACTCCACCAACAAAACCTTCAATCGAGGAACCTATGCTGTTAAAGTTGAAGTCGTTTCCTCTACACCTCAGGTATGAGTTCTTAAGACCTAGTTCAAATTTTCCGGTTATTCTTTTTTCTTGCCTTACTAAGATGCATGTTGATACCATATTGGCAGTGCTTCAAAATCAGAAGAAGGCAATTGGACAGACCCTAGCTGATATTTGGGGCTAAGCCCGCATTATGTATGCACAAGATTATTATATAAGATGATTCAAAACCCTCCTTGGAACATCTAAGGACGTTGAACGAGGCAATACAAGAAGTTGTAAAAAAAGAGGTGATCAAGTGGTTGGATGTCGGGGTTGTGTACCCCAGCTCTGATAGCTCATGGACTTTGCTGATGAAATGTGTGACTAAGAAGGTTGGCATGACAATAGATGAAAATTTTCAAAATTAGTTGATTCCTACCAGGACCGTCACTGGGTGGAGGGTGTCATGGATTATCGCAAGTTGAATAAATTGACCTGCAAGGATTACTTTCCATTGCCTTTTCTTGATGAGATGTTAGATTGACTTGCTGGGTGTGCCTTCTATTATTCTTGGATGGGCATTCTAGATACCACCAAATCTTGATTGCTCAAAAAGATTAGGAGAACCATATTTTCTTGTCCATATGGTACTTTTTCCTTTTTCTAGGATGCCTTTTGGGTTGTGTAATGCACTGGCTACATTCCAGCGGTGTATGTTGCCCATTTTTACAAAAATGGTGAAAGATATTTCAGAGGTGTTCATGGACGATTTTAGTGTTGTGGGTGATACATTAGATGAATGTTTGAAAATTCTTGATAGAGTGTTGGTCCACAGTGAAGAAACCAATCTTGTTCTTAATTGGGAGAAATGCCATTTCATGGTTGAAGAGGACATAGTTCTTAGGCATAAAATTTAAAAGTATGGTATAGAGGTGGAAGAAGACAAAAATTGATGTGATTTCAAGGCTCCTTCCCAATACCTCTGTTAAGGGAGTTAGACATGTGAGGTTCTACTAGAGATTTATCAAAGACTTTTCGAAGGTAGTTAATCGCTTATGCAAGTTATTGAAAAAATATGCCAAGTTCATGTTCTATTAAAGATGTATGCAAAACTTTGGACTTCTCAAGCACAAGTTGAGACCATTCCTATTATCACTACACCCAATTGGCGCTTTCCTTTTGAACTCATGTGTGATGTAAGCGATGTTTTGGTTGGGGTACGTTTGGGTCAAAGGGTGAACAAAATATTTTATCTGGTGTACTATGCAAGCAAGACAATGAATGGTGCTCAATTGAATTAACGGTGATTGAGAAAGAGCTTTTGGATATTATGTTCATGATGGAGAAATTTCGGCCGTATCTCATAGGTTCCAAGGTAATAGTTCATACCAACCATGCTGCACTCCGGTACTTGATGACGAAGAAAGATTCCAAAGCTAGACTGACGCGATGGGTCTTGTTACTTCAAGAGTTTGATTTCGAGATTGTGGACCGGAAGGGCAGTGAAAACCAAGTGGCGGACCACTGTCTCACTTGGAAGAGGAGGGGAGGCCCCGTGATTGCCTAGAGATGAATGAATCTTTTTCCAACAAACAACTCCTTTCTATGTCGATGAATGGTATACCATGGTTTGCGAACGATGCTAATTTTCTTGTCATTAGTATAGTCCCGTATAAGCTCTCTTCTAACTAAAGGAAGAAGGTCAAACGGGATAGTTTGAATTTCTATTGGGATGAGCCATACTTGTTCAAGAATTGCACGGCTGGTGTGATCTGAAGATGTGTCCCAAAGGAGGAGCAATTGAGTATCTTAGAGGCTTGTAATTCCTCTCCCTATTGTGGTTATCATGGCAGGGTGAGGACGACTTCCAAAGTTCTTAGTTGCGGGTTTTATTGGCCAACTTTGTACAAAGATGCAACTGAACTTATGAAGAGGCGCGATGAATGTCAAAGAGTGGGTGGAATTTCGAAGAAAGATGAGATGCCTCTCAATACCATTCTTGAAGTTGATATTTTTGATATATTGAGCATTGATTTTATGGTCCCATTTGTTATTTTGTGTGGGAACACATACATTCTTGTGGTGGTTGACTATGTTTCAAAGTGGGTTGAAGATGTGGCTTTACCCAACAATGAGGCCCAGAGTGTTGTTGCGTTTCTCAAGAAGAGCATTTTTACAAGGTTTGGCACTCCTCGTGTAATCATAAAGGATGGGGGTCTCATTTTTGTAATAGAGCTCTAGCACTTTGCTTACAAAAGATGGTGTCAATCACAATTTTTCTACTGCTTATCATCCTTCCGGCGAGTGGCCAAGTTGAAGTCTCAAACATGAAAACCAAGAGTATATTGTCAAAGACGGTCAATGGAAATAGGACTAATTGGTCAAAGAAGTTGAATGATGCTCTATGGGCTTATAGAAGTGCTTACAGGACTCCGATTGGTATGCCTCCGTATCGGTTGGTGTTTGGGAAAGCTTGCCATCTAACGGTTGAGTTAGAGCACAAGGCTATGTGGGCTTTGAGGAAGCTAAATCTTGAATGGGATGTGGTAGCAAATCTTCATGTGGAGCAGTTTAATAAACTTGATGAATTTCGATCCCATGCCTACTCCAGTTCGTCTTTGTACAAGGACAAGATGAAGTACATGCATGATAAATATGCTCGTGACAGGGAGTTCAAAGTGGGTGATTTTTTTGTCTTATTCAATTCTCAATTAGATCTGTTTCTGGGAAAGCTTAAGTCAAAATAGAGTGGACCTTTTGAAGTGGTGTTTGTGACTCCATTTGGTGCACCTGACTTGAAGAAATAAAATGGGGAGGTTTTCAGAGTTAATGGGCATGGGGTCAAGCACTACCTGGGCAAGATTGATGACAACCATGAGGTGGCACTGCTCCATCTAATGTGATTTCATTGTAACCTGCATCGTGCCACGACGTTAAATCAGGCGCTTCTTGGGAGGCAACCCATGTGTCTTTCTTTTTGTTTTTCTTTTATTCTCTTCTTAGTGTAGGATTTATTTTTGGACTAACTGGTTGTGAGATGTTGCAGGATTGTTTTGATGTAGTGTAGGGCTAAGTTTGAAAAAATGATAACTTTCTGAAGTTTGCACTGTGGTCGCATTGCATTTTGTGCGGCCGCAAGGACCTTAGTGCGGGAGCAAAAATTCAATAAAGACCGCATAGTTAATTGGTCTAAAATGAGGAGTCTCTAATGTTTTCCACCGTGGCCGCAATGCATATTTGTGCGGTCTGCGGTGGACCATGCAACCACATTGCAATTCTTGCGGTCCGCAGTGGATATCTCCCCAGTGCCACTTGTTTTTGAGTAGTGCGAACTGCGGTGCCCTTTTTTGCGGTCCGCGTTGGGTAGGTGAGATGGGCCCCAATTCCTTTTTCTGTAAATAGGACCGGAGGCCTTCGACCCTTGGCTCTCTAATAGTGAAAATTTACTGTTCACACAAGCCCTAATTGCAAGATTTCATTCACTCCCTGTCAATCATCTGTTTTGCATCTTACTAACTGGAAATATTAATTTTTCCATAGTTTTTAACTTTGCTATTTTCTTTTAATTAGCTAATTTTTCTTCTTTTTATTCCCCTTTTCTTTCAATTCTATATCGTAGGTTTTTTTAGACATGCTGGGATTAGGGTTAGTTAGTGATAACAAGTGACTAAACACCTAAGAGAGTAATCATATATGATTTTAGGCTTAAATACAGAAACATTTGAACCCTAGGTCGGTATTACTTTTGGGTGCTTACCGTAGGTGGTGGTGGATTTTTTGCGATTCACAGTGCTTCAATATGGTCTTCAATGCTATTTTGTGCGGACCGCGATGGTTTGACTTCTGAAAGATGATAACTGAGGACGCGGCCGTGATGGATTTTATGCAGTACGCAGTGACTCAATGCGGACCACAATACATTTTGTGCCGTCCGACGTGCCTAGAATCAGAGAGTGGGTAGTCTGATCCCCACCCCAGTACAGACCGCGGTACATTTTGTGCGGTTCGCGATAACTTCTTTGCAGTCGTACTTCATTTTGTGCGGTCAGTAGTCTGCAATTCTGGCTGTCTATAATATTTTTTCTGTATTATTTCATCTGTTACTTGGATACTAACAAGAATATAATGTATTCTCTTTGCAGATAATGGTGAAATCATAAGCCCGAGGCAATAAACAGAAAGGGAAAGGAGAGTCCTCCAGGGGTAGGGGACGAGGCATGATTTGATTGACCCTGCAAACCCGAAAAGCCATCAAAACTCCAGAAGGATCATAAGGGATGCTGATAGAGCTATTAACCACTAGGGGAGTAAGTATGAGCCCTCCCGGGAGACATAGGTTTTACGGAGCCAATCATAGGTTACCAAGCAGTCCGAGTACCCAGGGACCTAGACTCAGGAACATATGCAGACGGAGTGCAAATAGGGAGTTTCTTTTTCCTCTCTTATCTTTTCTTGTGCTTATTTTGGTTTGTTAGCATTGAGGACAATGCTAGCTTTCATTTGAGGGGGTAGCCCTATTTGGATGACTGTATGTATGACATTACTTTTCTCTTTATTCTTTCTACCTCTGGTATGTACATAATTTTATCATTTTATTGCACTTTTAGTACTTTTTACTTTTGATATGTATATAAAGTTTAGTTTTATGGTATATATTTATTCTCTCTTATTGACTAGATCCCCTCTTGTATATATTCATTTTACTTTCCGCATTTTTCATTTCATAGCTTCTTATTTTATTTTTGTAGCTTCTTGTTTTGAGTTTTTTGTGTCATAAGCCTTTGATTTTCTTAATTCCACAGTTCTTTCCAAAGATGGAATTTGTGTTAACCGGGTTGCTCTTTCTGATTATGGATGGCATGACAACCTTTTTAAGGGTTTATGTTTGTTTTATTTTTGCTTTTTGTATATCTAGTAGCTAGTGAGTAATGGTACCTTAGGCAAAGCTTCACTTGGGCCTCAGGAATGAAACATGCATAAGTACCAAGAACAAGTTCAGGCACAGTGCAATAGATCCACTGCGGCCGCATTCCATTTAGTGCGGTCCGCAGTGAAGAGATTCAAAGAGGTGCTTATTTTGGAATCTCAAGAAATGCGGCTATAGAGCATTTTGTGCAGTCTGTATTAGCCTCGTCGTGGCCATAATCGAGATTGTGCAGTCCACATTAAAGGGGTTCATAGAGTTGGGAATTTCAAGGTTAATGCCAATGCGGTCTGCGGCCCTTTTTGTGCTGGCTGCAGTAGAAGCCACCGTGGCCGCGACGATGCATTTTGTGCAGCCCGTAATGGCCATGTTCAGAGAGCATAGTTCTAAAGCCAAGAAGCCGCACCATGTCCGCACTCGGTATTGTGCGAACCACACTACCCCCAGGGATATTTTTATCCAGAAAATTTGGCTTAGTATAAATACTTTATTTTCCCATTTTTAGGTCATCAGTTGTATTTTAACTTTCTGTTGCGCTCATGAATAGTAGTTCTTAACTTTTTTGAGTAATTTTAGAGTAGTTTTACCCATTGAATCTTCAAGTACTAGCTTGTACTTAAATCTTATGGGGTTTTCTTCATCTATTTATCAGTTTTCTTCAATTATTATGAGTATCTAGACCGATTAGCTAGGATTTTAGCTCAACCCTAGTGAGGGTATTTGATAGGTCTTGAGTTTCAAGGCTTGAATGTCTATGGGTGTTTGATATTTGGACTAATTTGTGTTTTTCATGTTTTATTAGTGGTTGCAAACACTAATTTGTGCCTATTTGACTTGGGTTCTTCTTGAGAAAGAAACTTGAGTCTAGGAAAATTAGCATAACAAGGAATTGGTGTGTATTCAAAGTATTGATAGCCCCAATTAAAGGGTTAAACCTAGAGATAGTAATATCCACTTGAACCTAAATTGCATGCACAAATTATCATACCCAATGGGTCTTGAGAAAGTTAATTAGGGAAAAATCACTTAAGCTACCTAGACTTTATATTGTAATCCCCAGCATGCCAATTTTTCCATAGACTCAAGAACCCGTCAAGTATTTGTCACGCCCCAAAACTATGGAATGCAACCGGCGCTCAACCGAGTAAACCCGACTGAGCAAGCCTATTGGTTTCCATTCTACCCAAGATAGTCATGAACAAAGAGGGAATGTTATCCTATCTTATCAAAACTTTAGGAAATCTTCCATTCGCGACTTTTAATTCATTTCCATTAATGACTTCATTCATAGTTTACAAAATATTACAAGAATACAAGCTTAATGAAAGACATGTTTATCAAGTAAAAAATTTTCTAGTCCGGACTCCCAACATCAACAACCACCCATAAACATTCTACGAAGCTTCTATGTACAATAGAACAAAAATAGGGAAATTTCGGCAACAAGGCTCCGGGAATACCTCAGAACATGATGAGAAATGAACAAAAGATACATGACATGACACCGGGATAGAGTGGGGATCAAGTCTGCTAGGAAAGAATACTGCTATCACTGGCCGATGCATTTCGCTTTAGAACAACATATATCATAAAACAATACATCATCCCTGACAAAAAAAGGGTGTTAGTGCCGTCGAATAGCACTAGTATGTAAGGCTAACAGCCCTCTTTCAAAATAGAATGTCCATATAAGCAGAAACAACACATAGGAGCAACAATTCGCAATCCACAATATCCAAACAACTAATGAAAACATAACGATTTTCAAGTAAGAAAATAGTTTATATATATTTGATTAGGAGATCACTAGCACCGATATATCACTGTCTTTGTTAGTACGGGGCTCGATCATGCCTGATTTGATAGGCCATGTCCCCACGGAACAATGTGGTTTGACATTATGATGCGAAAGAAAGTTGTCACAAGAATAGTACCACCATATGCGCAACATTGAGTCTGATCTCCACCCGGTCAGCTAGGCCTCCTCCTTCCTACATATGCCGTGTGGGTTTGCCTTTTCTTTTCCTATTCACAGGTATTATTTTCATCCCACTTTGGGGGAAATAGTTACACTCCACTCCTACACCAGCACGTAGAGTTTCAGTTGTGGGCATTATAAGCCACTCTTCCTCAGTATTGCTAATGATACTCCCGAAAATATTTTTGATTCGATTTAATATTGCACACAGTTGTAGTATAATTACAAGTATACAAATATAACATACATACAACCATGCTTATTTCCATGCCTTTCATAATTTATAGCTTTTATTAATGTTCTCAGGCTCTCTCGTTAACAATATCACTTTGGCCCTTTGGGCCTTTCACAAGGTTCGACGTTCTCATGGCGCGAAGGCCGCATATAGTTATCCATATTTTCATCTCCTTTATTTCCAAGGCTCGCCAACCATTATCAATGTACCAAATATTCTAAAAATTATATATATATATATTCGAGTTCAATAGGAATAGAATCACCAAACACAAAGGATTCTTCCGAAAGGGGACATGTCAACCAACAATTAAAATACACATTGAAATTATTAGCAATTAATCACCTCAGTTATCCTTAAATTATTCCTTTCCCATTTTAACAATTTTACAATTTCAACATCAGAATGTATAAGGACTTGCATTGTAATGTATGTATTTAAAATGGCAAGGTAATATCTAGAACAACCACTTATGAGCTTAGTTCAGGTACAAGACCTTTAGGTCATTCTATTTTTGAAGCTAGTTCATAACAGTTCGGTGGAGGCTTATTTCATAATTTGTTTCACATTTTCCCATTCGATTCACTTCCAATCATTTTTACAATTTATCAGCAAATAGACACACTCAATCAAGGCATTTAGTACAAATAAGAGCAACTAGGGGCATTAAGAAAATTGAATTCTTCTCAGCCAATTTAGATACTAACCTTCATTTAAAGTGACTTAAGGCTATACCATTTTGGTAGGCAAACCACACTTAAACTTGTGAAACAATATGAAATTCACTTCCGAGAGAGAAAGTTTAGCCTACATACCTTGATTGAGCTTCCCTTAAGTCCTACTCTACTCCGAGATTCTTAGCAAGATCCATCTTTTGGGAACATGACAAATTGAACCACAAATTAGAGAGGTGATCATAGGTCTAGCTCACTTGAATATATTGTCAAACACTAAGTGTGCATTATTCTTTTAAAACCATTTTGTAAAAGATCCTACCATCCCTCATCCCATCATTAGCCTAAGACCTAACCAAATATTTTTAAGAACTCATGCATGCAAGATATCAACTTCTATCCTAATCAATTGCCCTTTAACGGTTTATCCTAGTCATATCCAGTAATAAAGAGCTTGGGTTATAGAAACCTTACCTTTTAGGAAGAAGACCTAGGTGCCTTTCTTGACAAATCTTCAAGGTTATGCAATATCTTAGGAGAAATGTTGATGAAGAACACACTTCTACCTCAAGGACTCTCTCTCTCTCTCTCTCATTCTCTCTCTCTCTCTCTCTCTCTCTAAATGCATCAGAAAATAGGCCTAAAATGAAGGGTAGCGTATAATATATTGACATGGGGTCAGGTAAGAAAATTAGAAAATTGGAGCCCCGGAACAGATCTGCAATCGCAAAACATGCGGTCCGCAAAATGGACCGCAAAATTCTTCCCCAAAAACTGGACACACTGACTGGGTATGCGACAAGAATGCGGTCCTTATTCACGTTCTATGATCGTATAATGAACCACAGAACTGCCCTTCAGAAAATCACAAGAAAATTATGCGACGACTATGCGATCTGCATTTTGGTTATGCAATCACATAATTGACGACATAGTTGACTTCAAAATTTTCCAACACACTGACTCACTTTGTGGTAGAAATGCGGTCCGCATACTTGATATACGACCGCATTATTGACAGCAAAAAATGTACTTTCTGGAAAACATAATTTATTGAATTTTTAATTCATAGCTTAGTCCAATAGGGTCTAAACCAAATTTCTAACACTTATTCATATCTACAAGATCTCAGGTTTTGAGCAAAAATTGTCACAGGGCCTTACAATATTCGCTTAGGAGAAAGTAACTTCCCGAGTGCCTCCTTAACCATTTAGACAACCTTTCAGGTATCTTACTCTTAGCTTAATTGAGCACCTTATTAGCATAAAATTAGAAGTAATATCAAAACCAATGATGTTGGGAAGAGTAATTAAGAGCAATTAAACATCTCTAGTTTAGATAGGAATCCAATTCCCTATTCTTGCTCCATGTGGATTCGATCCCGACTATCTCGGGTAAAAGCTGTTTTGACCACTCTCGCTACTTCGTAGCGGTGCAGGGTTGGCTCTGATCATCTACACGGTGGTTGAATTGTCCATCGTTCATGTATAATTTTGATTAGGGGGTCATTAGTCTTATGTATATTTGTTACTTTTGGACATGTTTGATTTTGATATCGTATTGGGGATGAACTGATTATCACCTTACCATGTAATCTTGGACTGTCATGCCAAGAGTGTGACCTTAGCTTAGCTGGGTTTACCTCGTTTAGAGTAGAGATGGACTCCTGGTCATTCTTCCCGTAGTGTTATCTCATATATGTAGGCTCGACATATGGTCTAGAAGGGGTGTTTGGCCTATTTGGCATATGTTTGTGATTCTTGTGCTGAGGTTGCTTCTATTGATTCTGTGCCTTTAGTTCATGAATTTCTTGAGGTATTTCCTTCACAACTTTCGGGTATACCACCCCCGACAGGGATATTGACTTTTGTAATGATTTGGCTCCGGGCAACTAGCCCATTTCTATCTCACCATATTGCATGGCCCCGCCTGAGTTGAAATAGTTGAAAGATCAGTTCCAAGACTTGATTTAAAAAGGTTTTATTAGACCTAGTGTTTCACTTTGGGGTGCGCCAGTGTTGTTTGTTAAGAAGAAGGACGGATCAATGAGAATGTGTATTGATTACCGACAGTTGAACAATGTTACAATCAAGAATAAGCATCAATTGCCAAGGGATATTTGTTTGATCAGCTTCAAGGTGGCAAGGTATTTTAAAAGATTGAATTGAGATCTAGCTGCCATCAGCTGAGGATTTGGGCATCTGATGTCCCTAAGTCAGCTTTCCGCACTCGGTACTTGCATTATGAGTTTTTGGTGATATCATTTGGGTTGAAAAATTCCCCAGCAGATTTTATGGATTTGATGAACTGAGAGTTCAGGCCTTACTTGGGTTCCTTCGTGATAGGCTTCATTGATGATATATTGATTTATTCCTGCAACAGAAAGGATCATGAGCAACATCTGAGAGTTGTTCTTCGGACTTTGAGAGATAGTCAGTTGTATACTAAGTTTTCGAAGTGCTAGTTTTGGTTGGGATCAGTTTCTTTCTTGGGTCATGTTTATGCAGAGGGTATTCTGGTAGATCCAACGAAGATAGAGGCAGTCAAGGACTGTCGTAGACTCGCATCAGCTACAGGGATCTAGAGTTTCTTGGGTTTGGCAGACTATTATTGTCAGTTTGTGGAGGGGTTCTCATCTATTACAGCTTCGATGACCAGGTTAACCTAGAAAGGTGCCCAGTTCAGGTGGTCGAACGAGTGTGAGGTGAGCCTCGAAAAGCTCAATACAGCTTTGACTACGGCGCTAGTGTTTGGTTTGCCCAAAAGTTCAGGGCTCTATACAGTATATTATGATGCATCTCGTATTGGACTTGGTATGGTATTGATGCAGGATGGCAAGGTTATTGCATATGCTTCACGTCAGTTGAAGATTCATGGGAAGAATTATCCGGTTTATAATCTGAAGTTAGCAGCCATTGTTCACGCGTTGAGATTTAGAGGCATTATTTTTATGAGATGGCGTGTGAGGTGTTCACGGATCACAAGAGTCTACAGTACTTGTTCAAGTAGAAGGAGCTAAATTTGAGGTAGAGAAGGTTGTTGGAGCTGTTGAAAGACTATGATATCACCATCTTATATCATCTGGGAAAGGCCAATGTTATGGCCGATGCTTTGAGTAAGAAGTCAGCTAGTATGGGCTGTCTTGCGTATATTCCGGTTGGTGAGAGACCACTTGCTTTAGATGTTTAGTCTTTGTCCAATCATTTTGTGAGATTGAATGTTTCTGAGCCCAGCCGTGTATTAGCTTGTACAATTGCTCGTTCTTTTTTATTGGAGCGTATTCGAGATAGGCAGTATGATAATCTTCATTTGTGTGTCCTTAGAGACATAGTACAACACAGAAGTGATGAACAGGCTACATTAGGAGATGATGGAGTTTTGAGACTACAGGGCCAAGTTTGTGTGCCTAATGTGGATGGGCTTCGAGAGCTGATTCTAGAGGAGGCTCATGTTTCCGATATTCTATTCATCCGGGCGCCTTCAAGATGTATCATGATTTACGGCAACATTATTGATAAAGGAGGATGAAGGATGATATTGGTGCGTATGTGGCTTGGTGTTTCAATTTTCAACAGGTAAAGTACGAGCATCGGAGAGCTGGTGGTTTGTTCCAGAAGATTGAGATTCCTGAATGGAAGTAGGAGAGTATAACTATGGACTTCGTTGTTGGACACCCACGAACTCAGAGGATGTTCGATGCAATGTGGGTTATTGTTGATAGGCTAACTAAGTCAGCGCATTTCATTCTTGTGGAAGTCTCTTACTTTTTCAATAGTTTACCGACGATTCATATTCGGTGTGCCCATGTCTATAATTTCGGATCGAGGTACGCAGTTTACCTCACATTTATGGAGAGCTATTCAGCGAGAGTTGGGAGCACGATTTGAGTTGAGCATAATGTTTCATCCTCATACGGACGAGCAGTCCGAGTGAACTATTCAGATTTTGGAGGATATGCTCCGAAGCATGTTTCATTGACTTTAGAGGCTCGTGGGATCAGTTATTTCCTTTAGAAACGTTTGCCTACCACAATAGTTTCCAGTTGTGTATCCAAATGGCTCTTTATGAGGATTTATATAGTAGGCAATGTCGGTCATCGGTTGGATGGTTTGAGCTGGGAGAGGCTCAATTGTTGGGTACAGATCTACTATAGGATGCCTTAGACAAGGTTAGGATTATTCGGGATAGGATTCGTACAACTCAGTCCAGGCAAGAGAGTTATGCCAACCATAAGTTTCGTGATTTGGCATTCATGGTCGGTGAGCGGGTTGTCGACTGACCCCCAGCTAACACCATCTGTCGGGCGAACCATACTTTCTTACGTTAGCCATTAATTTACAACATTTGATTAATTAAATGAGTATCCAAATGATCTGATTACTATAACGAACAATTAATATCTCAAACTATAATATTAGAACTCTAACCCAAATCTCACACTAGACCATGGAATATCTAAGAGAATAACAAAAGACCTCATATGAATAAACGATTAAGACTCTTTGGAAGGCCTCCACGAACAATGCGGCGGTTCACCTCAATGGCTGAATCAACTCTAGTGTACTCGTCGTCTACAAGATATGTCTTCACCAATAGTATCTACATGGATATGCAGGTAAGGAGTGAGTTATACGTAAATATAACCTAGTAAGATCTCGACTTGCCATTCTGAATACCTGTGGAACAAGTTTTAGAAAATACAAACACATAAAGAGCACAAAAATAACATGCACAGAAATTCTTTCACCATATAATTAATCTATAAGGTCCAAAAAATTATTCAATAACAATACTATTTATGTCTCAACACAATCAACATTAAGGACTTGTCATTAACGGCAGTGCAGGAAATTAACCAAAATCCCGGGGAGTACACGACAGCATACACAATTCTCCAAAATTCAAAATGGCGGCAAACACAATGCCCCAAATTTTATAACAGTGGCATACACAACGCCCAAATTTTATAACGGCGGCATACACAATGCCCCAAATTTTATATCGGTGGCATACACAATGCCCCATATTTTATTAACAGCGGCATATATAATGCTCCAAAATTTATAATGGTGGCATACACAATACCCCAATATATGTTACGGCAGCGAAGGAATAGATTCTAACACCCAACAACATTGCACGAGGTTATGCCACACCACACCACATCACAAATCACTCATTAAATAATTTTAGCTTTTTACGAAATAATATATATTTGCGGCTGGTCAACGACCACCGATTCTGTCAAGCGCACGCTTGTCCTAACACATGGACCGGGCGGTAATTCTGAAAAACAAGCATCCAAAGCAAAAAGTTTCTTACTTTGCTAATGAAAAGTTCCCCAACCTTGCGACGTCCATAACACCAACCGAACGACCTTTAATGGCCACAAAATATCCAATATTGAATAACAACATTTTATATTCTAGTCGAGGTAAATCTTAATATTCCAAACTTTGAAACCTAGAGCTATATTTTAATATCATACCTATTAAATCATGTTTTTAAAAGATAAGGTCATATCCCAATATTTCAAAATAAACTCAATATTTAATATCCAAGCCCAATATATGAAAATTCGAGTCCCAAAATAATTTTCATAAGTAAAAATATGTATTTGCACTTGAAATCGAAGCCACAATTTTATACGTAATTCTACAGATTCCTAGTGAAACCCATTTTGGTATCCATCATGCACACAATACACTTATTGTCATTAGAATTCCTCTCATCAATACCTAATAATTGATTCATCATTGTATCCCTAAATTCAAAGAGGCAAAAATCGATATATCAGTGAAATAGTTTAATTTTCATAGTATCAGTGGAAAAAAAAAATGCCCCTCCCCTCAATCATTTATTAGTTATTAGGTATAATCCATAATCTCTTTATAATCCAAAGCCACGTACATAGGTAAAGTTTGAATAAATCTACATACCTTGTAACTTGAGTTTTCCTCTATAATTTTCCTCTGCATTGAAGATAATCAAGCAAGCCTTGTATTTTCTCCTGACTGATAGTGTGGGTTACTATATTTTTATTAAGGAATTAAGCCATAAAATCATATACTCCAAAACCCTAAGTGCAAACACGTATAACATAACGAGATATAGGATTTAGGCCCACTTCTTCCATCTCTATACCTATCCAAAATTATTATATCGTTTATTATTATGTAAATTATAAGTTAGGTCCACTAACAATTTATTTCGCATAGTTATTTATAAATCATAACATATTTATTTCTTTCACTAGCTTAATATTTGACCCAATAGTTATAAAAAAAAATTAATTTTCTCTAGTTTCACAATTTATACGTATATAAAATTCAAGTGATTACATTTTCCCCCACTAAAAAAAATATTCATCCTCGAATGTTAAGCGAGGTATACCCAAAAAGAGAGGTATGGATACTTTGTCATTATACTCAACTTATTATTTTATATTTATCCTACATACGCTTTTTGTAACTCGTTTGAAAACTTATTAACAACTATAAATATCCGAAGAGTTAGAATTTCAACTCTAGTGTCTTAATAATCACAGATTGATATGTTGAACACTTTCAATTCATCTTATGTAAAACCTTCATATACAGAACTTTCTCACCTATGACAATCGTGAATACTCTTCCATGTTATTCTAAGACAATAGAAACAACAAACATAATATCCTTTGCCTGGCAATTGTGCATCACATAGAATGATACTAGTCATTCCATGCACATAATAATATTAAAATCTGATATTGGAAACACTAGTAGGGTATCACACATCCTCCGTATACTCTATCCATAAATATGGTCTTTTTACGAGGATCGTAACCACGTATGAAACATTACAATTACTAAATATGACAAAACTAGTCAATCCATGCCCAAGTTCACTTAAATATCAATATTACAAACCATAACGAATTCGCAACCTTCTATCGTCACTCTGATCTCACATGTCTAATAAATACAATCAATAATAGTAGGCTCCTCCACTTGAGTAAAATTTTACATTTTCTGTTATCACATCATTTTGCCAATATTCAAGTTTTCTCAACTCATACAGTATAAGAATACAAAACCTATCATGACAATTGTCAGAACAGAATACTGAATTCGATAATGTTTGTTTTATTGTCTCTCTCTCCCTCTCTTTAATAGAGTGTATGACAGTCTCCATACAATACAATTTACCCTTATCTCAATAGCTAATCATGCCATTATTTTACTGAGTTTCATACTCAAACTTTTATTATATTGGTTCATTATGCATACTTACGTCTTACTTTCTCTCATAGATTGAAATTCATTAACGGACCCCAAGTATAATTTGTTGTAATGTTTACATCACCTAGTTCCATAATTATGGTCATACTAAATGCCCTTAAATTAGAATAATCATGCCCCAAATACACTTGTAACATTATTATCAAGATATCATTAGTAATCAAATTACTTCAAAAGACATTAAGCTTCTACCCATATAAGCATCTTTCTCGGATTATCTTTTACACAACCCTTACAGTCAAGAGATGTTTAAGATATTGTTACCTTGCACTTTATATTTCTGCGTCCAATTCTTTTCTTCTCCAACTCAAACTCATAACATGGGGTTGTGTCCACAACATCAAATATTGAATATGTCTCTCTCGGAAAAAATCAGATCCTTACATCACTTTACAATTCAGATAAATTTTCAACTTTCAAAAAATTGACTAAATCCCAAACATCTTATTTTTAAAAGAATTTTGGCACACGAAAATAAAGTTCTCCCAAAATTTAAAACAAGTAAAATATCACCTATCACCATTGCTCTGAATATTTTATGTACTGAAGGTCACTCTCAATCTCTCATGTATTGATAGAAACTTCCAAATCTACGGTGTCGTCTAATATATGAGGATACACGTGGCCTAGCCAATTGCTAAAGGGACATATTAGGAATAAAATCGATTTAGCTTAACGCACAGATGGGGAATGAAAGAAGGGAAAACATCCTAAATGCTTAGTAGCCTCAAGATCATAAGTATGGCGTCTACATACCCACGAGCTAGACTCTACTAGATACTGCTATTAAACTTTTCGTACCACTGCTTAGGTTCCTGCTTTAGACTATATAAAGGCTTTCTCAATTTGCATACTTTATTCTCCTGTCCTTGCATTAGCTAAGTCCCAAGTGTAATTAGAAACTATAAAGTCTAATTCACTTTTAAGGGCCTCTCAACTCAATAACTGAATTAACTCTAGCGAGCTCGTCGGTTACAAGCTCCGTCTTCACCAATAGTATCTGCATGGATATGTAGGTAAGGAGTGAGTTATATATAAATATAACCCAGTAAGATCATCGACCCGCGACTCTGAATACCTCTGGAACAAGTGTTAGAAAATACAAGCACACTAAGACCGCAGAAATAATATGCACAGAAATTCTTTCACCATATAATTACTATATAAGGTCCAAATAATTATTCAATAAAAACTCTATTTATGTCTCAACACAAATTACATTAAGGACTTGCAATTAACGGCAGTGCAGGAAATTAACCAAATACCCTGACGAGTCCATAATAGCATACACAATGCCCCAAATTTACTATGACGGCATACACAATGTCCCAAATTTTATAATAATGGCATACACAATTCCCCAAATTTTATAACGGCGGCATACACAATGCTCCATATTTTATAATAAAGGCATACACAATGCCCCAAAATTTATAATGGCAGCATACACAATGCCCAAAAATTTATAACAACGGCATACACAATGCCCCAAAATTTATAATGGCGGCATACACAATGTCCTAATATATGTTACGCCAGCAAAGGAATCGATTCTAATGCCCTAACAATATTTCACGAGTCTACGCCACATCACACCACATCATAAATCACTCATTAAATAGTTTTAGCTTTTTACAAAATAATATATATTTGTGGCTGGTCAACAATCACCGATTCTGCTAAGCGCACGCTTGCCCCAACACATGGACCGGGCAATAAAAAAACATGCTTTCAAAATGGGTTTTGGAAAATCAAGCATCCAAAGCTTAAAGTCTCACTTACTTCACTAATGGGAAGTTCTCCAAACTTGCTATGTCCATAACACCAACCCAACGACCTTCAATGGCCTTAATCTATCCATAAAATTAAAAAACATTATCAATGATTCTAGTCGAGGTAAATCTCAACTTAGGAGCGTGTTCGAATTGTGTTTTGGAGGTCCATAGCTTATTTAGGCTTGAAATGCCAAAAGTTGAATTTTTGATGTTTTCCGATTCGATAGTGAGATTTTGATATGGGGATCGAAATGGAATATTGAAAGTTGGAAACACTTCAACCACTCTGCTCGTTTTTTTGTCCAGAAATTGCAGCCTCAATTTGTCTGGAAACTTATCCATTAACTCGAGGATGACCTTCACTCTTGTTGTACTAGGACGCGACTTTGTTTGGGTAGCTTTGTCTATGGCTATAGTTTTTCCCACAACTGAAGCTATTGACAATAACGCCTTCATTGCAAACAGCTCCGTTGGCAAATTAGGCAGTGAAATCCATACCACTGCTTCGTCGTTTCTTCATTTACATTAAAATCAAGGGACCATGGAAATATTCGGATTTGATGCTCCTTACAATTATATTTGAAGTAGTTAACTGACCTTGTATCCATGGTTCTTTAAAAATCCATCCAAATGAAAGAAAAACAAAAAAATGATGAAATCTGCCAAGTTTCTGTTTTGCTACAGTAAATGACTGACCAAATTTTAGATTTGGAGAAGTTGTGGATGTGTTTGAGAACAAAAAGAACTGGCGATTTTGCTCAAAGAATAGGTGATTCTTTTGACACTAATCTTGTGAATTTTCACTGCTGGAATATTGATTTATGGCCAGAGAACTGTTGCGTTGCTACTGTTCATCTCAGCTAGAGAGAGAAACTTTACTTATATACGTTTGTATTTTTTTTTTTACGATTAATCTTCATCACATGGATGTGCATTTTTTAATTTTCAGATGATTCGAACGAGGTTTGGCAGACTTTTTTATCGAAAGCAGAAATTGGAAGCTTTGAAATCCTTAGGCTTGAATCTCAGAGTGTTTTGATGATTCAACGATCATTTAAGTGTTCCGTAAGTTGGTTCTAGCTTTGATAGTGGTATATGACTTTTTTCATAATTTTGACTAAGGTCCTGGGGTCCGCAGGAGGATTTCGGATGGTTGACGGAAGGATTTCGGAGATTTTAAAATAGCTTCTGCTACTGAAGTTCTGTCATAACCGCACCTGCTTGCCGAGGTGTTGTTGATTTTATTTCTATTTCCCTTGCCGGGATTTTGATGCTTTTGATATTGTTCCCTTTCCGGGATTGGATTGTTGAACTATTTTTCCCTTGCCCTCCTTACTTGTGATTGTTGTTTGGGTGAGAAAGAGTGTTAAAGAACGAAGGGTGATGCTGTACATTATTTTGGTGAGAGAGTGTTAAAGAACGAACGATGATGCCGTGTATGATTTTGTGAGGAAAAGTGTAAAATTACGAAGGGTGATACTATGCCGCACGATATACAACTATGTGCCTATTATCTTGATTTTATGATGAGGACGAGAGTAAAAGCATGAAGGGTGATGATGTGCAAATTATGCTGTTTGTTATGGTGAAGACGAGAGTAAAAGCACGAAGGGTAATGCCGTGCACTTGTTTGATTTTCGATTCTTGTTAATGATTGAGTTGTGGTGTTCCTTACATTTACCTAAAATAGTTCTTTTGTTATCATTTGATGGTTCCCCACCAACATATCTCCCCTCATATCCTTAACTGTATGTTATTGCTTTTATTTTCCGCGTTATATAATTTAACTATACATATTATTTCGTAGTCTTGTCCTAGCCTCGTCATTACTTCACCGAGGATAAGTTAGACATTTATCAGCACACTGGGTTGGTTGTGTTAATACTACACTCTGCACCGTGTGCAAATCCTGGTACTGGAGCATATAGATTGTAACTTTGGGTTGCTGCATTTAGTCCAGTCGGAGATTCCAAGGTAGTCCTGCAGAAGTCCGCAGGACTTGGCATCTTCTCCTATTCTTTCATCCTGTTTCATTCATATATTTCAGAAACAATATTGTATTTATTTTTCATACCGTGTTTATAGTATCCCTAGACTGTTTGTAAAGTTGTGGCACCAGTTCTAGGTAGTCTTTGTATAAGAAATTGTATTGAAAATATTTAAATGGTTTTATATGTTTCTTTCGCTTGTTTAAATTTCGATGTTTTTCTAATGTTGGTTATTAACTATTAAAGTATTAAAATAGTAAAAGGATAAATAATTCAAAACGGTTGACTTGCCTAGCTTTCACTAATAGGCGCCATCACGACTTTTGAGGGTAAGAAATCCTGGTCGTGACACCATTAACCACTAATGTTCTATTAAACTTTTCATACCACTTCTTAGGTTCCTGCTTTAGAATATATAAAGACTTTCTCAATTTGCATATTTGATTCTCCTGTCCTTGCATTAGATAAGTCCCAAGTGTGATTAGAAACTATAGAGTCTAATTCACTTTTAAGAGCCTCTCAACTCAATAAGTGAATTAACTCTAGCGAGCTCGTCGGCTACAAGATCCGTCTTCACCAATAGTATCTGCATGGATTTGTAGGTAAGGAGCGAGTTATACATAAATATAACCCAGGAAGATCATCGACCGGCCACTCTGAATACCTCTGGAACCATTGTTAGAAAATTCAAACACACAAAGATCACATAAATAATATGCACATAAATTCTTTAACCATATAATTACTCTATAAGGTCCAAATAATTATTCAATAAAAACTCTACTTATGTCTCTACACAATTTACATTAAGGACGTGTAATTAACGGAAATGCAGGAAATTAACTAAACACCATGACAAGTCCATAATATCATACACAATGCCCCAAATTCTCTATGGCGGCATACACAATGTCCCAAATTTTATAATGGTGGCATACATAATTCACCAAATTTTATAACGGCGACATATACAATGCTCCAACTTTTATAATAGCGGCATACACAATGCCCCAAAATTTATAATGGCGCCATACACAATGCCCCAAACTTTATAATAGCGACATACACAATGCCCCAAAATTTATAATGGCGGCATACAGAATGTCCTAATATATGTTATGTCAACAAATGAATAAATTCTAATGCCCTAACGACATTGCACGAGGCTACACAACATCACACTACATCACAAATCACTCATTAAATAATTTTAGCTTTTTACAAAATAATATATATTTGTGGCTGGTCAACAACCACCGATTTATGCCAATCTCACGCTTGTTCCAACATATAGATCGTGCAGTAAAAAAAATCTTTCAAAAGGGGCTTTGGAAAATCAAGCATCCAAAGCTTAAAGTCTCACTTACTTCACTAATGGGAAGTTCTCCAACCTTGCGACGTCCATAACACCAACCGAACGACCTTTAATGGCCTCAATCTATCAATAAAATTGAATAACAATATCAATAATTCTTGTCGAGGTAAATCTCAAATTAGGAGCGTGTTCGAATTGTGTTTTGGAGGTCCATAGCTTATTTTGGCTTGAAATGCCAAAAGTTGAATTTGAAGTTTTCCGATTCGATAGTGAGATTTTGATATCGGGATCACAATGGAATTGTGAAAGTTGGAGAAGGTATGTTGCGTAATTTGAAACGCGTGTGCAATATTTTCAGGTGATTCGAACGTGTTTTGGTGGAATTTTTTATCGAAAGCGGAAATTGGATGTTTTGAAATCCTTTGGCTTGAATCTGAGAGTGTTTTGATGATTCAATGATCATTTAAGTGTTCCGTAGGTTGGTACTAGTTTTGATTGTGCGATATGACTTTTTCATTGTTTTGGTTGAGGTCATGGGGTCCGCGGGCGGATTTCGGATGGTTGATAGAAGGATTTGGGAGATTGTAAAATAGATTCAGCTACTGAAGTTCTGTCACAACTGCACCTGCTTGCCGGGTGTTGTTGCTTTTATTTCTATTTCCATTGCCGGGATGTTGATGCTTTTGATATTTTTCCCTTGTTGGGATTGGATTGTTGAATAATGTTCCCTTGCCCTCCTTACTTGTGATTGTTGTTTGGGTGAGAAAGAGTATTAAAGCACGAAGGGTGATACCGTACATTATTTTGGTGAGAGAGTGTTAAAGAACGAACGATGATGCCGTGTATGATTTTGTGAGGAAGAGTGTAAAAGTACGAAGGGTGTTACTATGCCGCACGATGTACAATTGTGTGCCTATTATCTTGATTTTATGATGAGGACGAGAGATAAAGCATGAAGGGTGATGATGTGCAAATTATGTTGTTTTTTTATGGTGAAGACGAGAGTAAAAACACGAAGGGTAATGTCGTGCACTTGTTTGATTTTCGATTCTTGTTAATAATTGAGTTGTGGTGTTCCTTATATTTACCTAAAATAGTTCTTTTGTTATCATTTTATGGTTCTCCGCCAGCATGTATCCCCTCCCATCCTTAACTGTACATTATTGCTTTTATTTTCCGCATTATATGATTTAACTATGCATATTATTTGGTAGTCTTGTCATAGACTCGTCACTACTTCACTTCGGTTTAGTTAGGCACTTATCAACACACAGGGTCGATTGTGCTAATACAACACTCTGCACTGTGTGCAGATCACGATACTAGAGCATGTAGACCATAACTTTGGGTTGCTGTATTTAGTCCAGTCGGAGATTCCAAGGTAGTCCCGAAAGGTGTCCGCAGGCCTTGGCATCTTCTCCTATTCTTTCATCCTGTTTCATTTATATATATAAAAAACAATGTTGTATTTATTTTTCATACCTTGTTTATAGTATCCAGACCGTCTGTGAAGTTGTGGCACAAGTTCTGGGTAGTCTTTGTTTAAGAAATTGTATTGAAATTATTTAAATGGTTTTATATGTTTCTTTCGCTTGTTTAAATTTCAATGTTTATTTAATGTTGGTTATTAACTATTAAAGTATTAAAATGGGAAAAAGTAAATAATTCAAAAAGGTTGACTTGCCTAGATTTCACTAATAGGCACCATCACGACTTTTGAGGGTAGAAAATCCGGGTCATGACACCATTAACCACTAATGTGCTATTAATCTTTTCGTACCACTGCTTAGGTTCCTGCTTTAGACTATATAAACATTTTCTCAATTGGCATACTTTATTCTCATGTCCTTGCATTAGTTAAGTCCCAAGTGTGATTAGAAACTATAGAGTCTAATTCACTTTTAAGGGCCTCTCAACTCAATAACTGAATTAACTCTAGTGAGCTCGTTGGCTACAAGCTCCGTCTTCACCAATAGTATCTGCATGGATATGTAGGTAAGGAGTGAGTTATACATAAACATAAACCAGTAAGATCATCGACGCGCCACTCTGAATACCTCTGGAACAAGTGTTAGAAAATACAAACACACAAAGAGCACAAAAATAATATGCATAGAAATTCTTTCACCATATAATTACTCTATAAGGTCTAAATAATTATTCAATAACAACTCTATTTATGTCTCAACACAATTTACATTAAGGACTTGTAATTAATGCCAGTGCATGAAATTAACCAAACACCCTGACGAGTCCATAATAGCATACACAATGCCCCAAATTCACTACAGCGACATACACAATGTCCCATATTTTATAATGGTGGCATACACAATTCCCCAAATTTTGTAACAGCGGCATACATAATGCTCCAAAATTTTCAACAGCGGCATACACAATGCCCCAAAATTTATAATGGCGGCATACACAATGCCCTAAAATTTATAATGGCAGCTAACACAATGTCTTAATATATGTTACGGCAACAAAGGAATAAATTCTAATGCCCTAACAACATTGCACAAGGCTACACCACATCAAACCACATCACAAATCACCCATTAAATAATTTTAGCTTTTTACAAAATAATATATATTTGTGGCTGGTCTACAACCACCGATTCTGCAAAGCGCATGCTTGTCCAAACACATGGATCGGGCAGTAAAAAAACATGCTTTCAAAAGGGGTTTTGGAAAAGCAAGAATCCAAAGCTTAAAGTCTCACTTACTTCACTAATGGGAAGTTCTCCAACTTTGCGACGTCCATAACACCAACCAAACGACCTTTAATGGCCTCAATCTATCCATTAAATTGAATAACAATATCAATGATTCTAGTAGAGGTAAATCTCAACTTAGGAGCGTGTTCGAATTGTGTTTTGGAGGTGCATAGCTTATTTAGACATGAAATGCCAAAATTTGAATTTTTGAAGTTTTCCGATTCGATAGTGAGATTTTGATATCGGGATCGGAATGGAATTCTGAAAGTTGGAGAAGGTCCTTTGTGTAATTTGGAACGCATGTGCAAAATTTCAGGTGATTCGAACGAGGTTTGGTAGACTTTTTAATCGAAAGCGTAAATTGGAAGTTTTGAAATCCTTAGGCTTGAATCTGAGAGTGTTTTGATGATTCAACGATCATTTAAGTGTTCCGTAAGTTGGTTCTAGTTTTGATAGTGGTATATGGCTTTTTCATAGTTTTGATTGAGGTCCTGGGGTCCGCGGGAGGGTATTGGATGGGTGACGGAAGGATTTAGGAGATTATAAAATAGCGTCAGCTACAAAAGTTCTTTCATAACCGCACCTGCTTGCCGTGGTGTTGTTGCTTTTATTTCTATTTCCCTTGCCGAGATGTTGATGCTTTTGATATTGTTCCCTTGCTGGGATTGGATTGTTGAACTACTGTTCCCTTGCCCTCCTTACTTGTGATTGTTGTTTGGGTGAGAAAGAGTGTTAAAGCACGAAGGGTGATGCCGTACATTATTTTGTGAGAGAGTGTTAAATAACGAACGATAATGCAGTGTATGATTTTGTAAGGAAGAGTGTAAAAGTACGAAGGGTGTTACTATGCCGCACGATGTACAATTATGTGCCTATTATCTTGATTTTATGATGAGGACGAGAGCAAAAGCATGAAGGGTGATGCTGTGCAAATTATGCTGTTTTATATGGTGAAGACGAGAGTAAAAGCACGATTGGGTGATGCTGTGCACTTGTTTGATTTTCGATTCTTGTTAATAATTGAGTTGTGGTGTTCCTTATATTTACCTAAAAGTGTTCTTCTGTTATCATTTGATGGTTCCCTGCTAGCATGTCTCCCCTCCCATCCTTATATGTACATTATTGCTTTTATTTTCGGCATTATATGATTTAACTATACATATTATTTCGTAGTCTTGTCCTAGCCTCGTTACTACTTCACCGACATTTAGTTAGGCCTTATCAAAACACAGGGTCGGTTGTGCTAAAATACTACACCCTGCAGTGTGTGCAGATCCCCGTACTGGAGCATATAGACTGTCACTTTGGGTTGCTGCATTCAGTCCAGTCGGAGATTCCAAGGTAGTCCTGCAGGCGTCCGCAGGCGTTGCATCTTCTCCTATTCTTTTATCCTGTTTCATTTATATATTTCAGAAACAATGTTTTATTTATTTTTCATATCTTGTTTATAGTATCCCTAGACCGTCTGTGAAGTTGTGGCACCAGTTCTAGGTAGTCTTTGTTTATGAAATTGTACTGAAAATATTTATATGGTTTTATATGTTTCTTTCGCTTGTTTATGAAATTGTACTGAAAATATTTTGGTTATTAACTATTAAAGTATTAAAATGGAAAAAAGGTAAATACTTCAAATGGTTGACTTGCCTAGTTTTCACTAATATGCGTCATCACGACTTTCAAGGGTAGGAAATCAGGGTCATGACACCATTAATCACTAATATGCTATTAAACTTTTCATACCGTTGCTTAGGTTCCTGCTTTAGACTATATAAAGACTTTCTCAATTTTTCATACTTTATTCTCATGTACTTGCATTAGTTAAGTCCCAAGTGTGATTAGAAACTATAGAGTTTAATTCACTTTTAAGAGCCTCTTTCCAAAAACTAACATCTATTGACCTTATTGCTTTACTGTACGTCTTAGGGTAATCTTCTATTAAATAGATTGACACTAATTCATTACTCAAAACATCAAGATAAATATTTTCAGTCAAGAAAGTAATACGAAGGTCAACATCAAAGTTAGCTTCAGTTCTTCACCTCTTACTTTTTCTTAGTTTATTTTCGTACACATTAGCAGTAACACTAGAAGAAAGCACCATATGAGAACTAACAGTCATATATGTAGAAGCATTATTAGGTACATCTCTAGGCACATTATTTTTTAAAGAAAAAACATGCTCAAAAAATTCTGCATCTTTAGATTCACAAATAGAACTATCATTCAAAGACATAAATCTATATGCAATGAAAATAACATTAAAAGTCTGGGGTCCAACAATTACTTATTTAAAATCAGGTAGACCAACCTTAGAAATATAGCCCCCACACTTTCAGAATTTTCAAGTTAGGGTCAAATCCATTACTTATACGGAGTTTTATTTTATGAGGGACTTTATTGAGAACATAACATACAGATTAAACAGCTTCCCCCCTCACATATTATTAGATAAACCTGAACTCAAAAGCATAGAATTCATCATTTCCTTAAGGGTTTTATTTTTCTTTCGGCTACACCATTTTGTTGGGGAGTATAGGGTGCACTAACCTCATGTATGATGCCATTTTTCTCACAAAAAGATTCTAGAGTACTAGTACTATATTTACCACCTTTGTTAGACCTAAGCCTCTTGATTTTTCTGTCTAATTATTCTCTACTTCCACCTTATATTTGAAAAACATGCTTTCAGCCTCGTCTTTTGACTTAAGAAGATATACTTTAGTGTATCTTGAAAAGTCATCTACAAAGGTGATGTAGTATTTACTTCCACCCTTACCAATAATATTCTTGAAATCTGCTAAGTTGAATGTACTAGTTCAAGCAATTCTATTTTTCTAGTACTTACATTCTTAAAAAGGCTTTTTGGTATGTTTTGCTTCTACACAAATAGGACACTTAGAGAAATTATCAACATTAATTGCAGGATAATTATATTTTTCTAAGTCTTTTAGTAGAAGCAATATTAACATGCCCTAGTCTACCATTTCATAAATCAATTGACTCGGCAATATAAGCAAAACTAAAAGTACTAGCATTATTCGTATTCTCTTGAGCGATGTTTAGTACAAATAAACCCCCACTAAGGTAACACTTATCAACAAAGTCTTCCCCACAAGAAATAATAAATTTATCAGATTCAAAAACAAATTTAAGAAATGTTTTATTGAGAAGTGCACCAGAAACTAAGTTTCTGCGAAGGGAGGGTACATAGTTCAAGGATAAAGTTTTTTCAGAAGTTAAACTAAGGAGAATTTTTTCTTTACCTATAACTCTAGCTGTAGTGGAGTTACCCATGTAGACACACTCGTCATCAGGGGATTCCTCAAAGTCGTGAAACAGCTTTTTGTTGGTGCAAATATGCCTTGAAGTGCTTGTGTCTAGCATCCAGTCAGAGTTGTTAGCCACCATGTTCGCCTCAACAATGACATCACCACCCTTAGTGAGGTTATATTGGACTCGAGCTTTTCCTCCATTCTTTGAGCTTTTTCCTTGTCTCTGGTTGCAGTGAAAATCCTTATGACCAATTTTGTTGCAAACATAGCAAGGTCCTTTTGACTTTTGAATATGGCCATCTGTCTTATTGAAGTAATTCCGCTTCTTCACATGTCTTTTCATCTGGCCTTTTTTCTTTTTTCCTTTAAACATGTCTTTCACAAAAGTACTAGGATTCCAGAATGGTTAGCTTTAGATTCCATTCTTTTCCTTGAGCCGTTCAGACTCCTTGTCTTTGAGACACGATTTTCTTCCTCGGTCCTCATGTGACTAATTAGTTCTTGAAGAGTTAAGTTTTTCTTCTTGTGTTTTATTTGATTCCTGTAATTACTCTAGGAAGGTGGAAACTTTTCAAGTAGAACATCAGCCTGAAGAACCTCAAACATCTCCATGCCCTTGTTCAAGACATCAACAACCAAGTTCTCATACTTATGAACATATCCCATGATTGGCTTATCATCAAACATCTGAAACTTTTTTTTTTCTTTTTTTTTTAATTTTTTTTTTTATCTTAACTGACATTGTGTATTGATATCAAAAAAATATACAATGAGTCCTAATGTAGTAGTATGGACTTCTACTACTCATTCTCTCCTTCTAGTTACAATTGGATCTTAACTAAGCATGTTATATACAAAGCAAACTAACATCTATTTCTCAACCAACTAAGGAAATGTATTGAGATTTTGTAAGTTATCCTTCCACTTCTTTCGATTCCTATTTCTTGTATGTAACAACATTGTTACTTCCTTACAGCATTGATCTTCGTCAAAGGTCTTGTTTTCAAATCTGATCAGATTCCTGGACCTCCATAGCAATGCAACAGTGGTCACAAATGCAGCTGCAGTGACCTCTTTCTTCCAGCTTTTGCTCTTTGCATTATTACAGATCCACTTCAGTTCATTCTCCCAGCATACTGTAGTTCTAGGGTGACCCAACCATATACAAATTCTCCTCCAAACTCTACTGGTAATGGCACATCCAAAGAACAAGTGTTTGAACTCTTCATCATATCCTTTGCAAAATGCACATAGAGTTGGTGTTTGAATGCCCATGATCTGCAGTCTCTCGATGGTAGGTAACTTCTGATGAGCAGCCAACCATACAGTAAATCTATGTCTTGGAAGCGCAGATGATACAAGCATTGCATTCCTCCATAGAAACTTAGGAAATATAGGAAGAAGAGCAGTATAGAGTTTATGAATTTGGAACTTTCCAAACGTACAAACAGATTGAAGCCTGTTGAATAAACTGTCTTGCAACTGAATATTATCCATCATGAGAGCTCTACTGGCCAAAATCTTCTTGATGACCCAAGATGAGTTTGAAGGCAAAGCTACAGACTCAATGGACCTATGTTTGATGTAATAGGTATGCACCCACTTAACCCATAAGCAGTCCTTCTTCCTTGTCAAATCCTATAGCAATTTAGCTATAGCAGCTTTGTTCCACACTTCCATTCTCACAATATTTAGGCCACCAGTTGAGATAGGCTGGCATACCTTATCCCAAGCTACAAGAGCTCTTCTGGATAAGGTTGCTTTGCCTGTCCATAGATAAGATCTGCAAACTGCCTCTATAGCCTTCAATACTTTCTTAGGAATAACAAACACCTGAGCCCAATAAGTCTGCATACCAAAGATCACAGCCTTAATTAGTTGAGTTCTACCAGCATATGATAAAAGCTTAGCAGACCAACAAGTAATTCTAGCTGTGATCTTTTCAATGAGAGGTAGGTAATGCTGTATGGATAGCTTCTTGGAATCCAGAGGAACTCCAAGGTATCTAAAAGGCAATTGCCCTTCAGTGAAGCCAAGAGCAGCAATAATCATCTCTTTAGTATCCTGTGGAATTCCTGCTAAATAAATAGCACTCTTTCCTACATTTGCCTGAAGACCAGAAGCATTTGAGAACTTGAGGAAAGTGCTGTGCAAGATTTGAATAAACATCATATCTGCTCTACAGAACATTAGCAAATCATCAGCAAAGCAGACATGAGAAATATTAAGCTTCCTGCATCTAGGGTGGAAGTTGAAATTTCCATCCTTATGCAGTTGTTGTAGCAGTCTATTCAAGTACTCCATTACTAGAACAAATAGATAAGGAGACATAGGATCTCCTTGCCTAATACCTCTCTTAGCATTGAATGGTTTAGTAAGGCCACGATTCATTACTAGAGAGTATGAGGTAGAAGAAACACAAGCCATAATCCAATCAGTAAATTTAGCAGGGAATCCCAAAGAAATGAGAATCTGTTTCAAGAATTCCCACTCCAATGTATCATAAGCCTTCCTTAGATCCACTTTAAGAACACATCTAGGTGAAACCCCTTTCCTAGAGTATCCTTTAAAGATTTCATGACTATGAAGGATATTATCCATGATGCTCCTGCCTTCTATAAAAGCAGACTGTGCAGGCCCAACCAAATCTCCAACTACTCTCTTCATTCTATTAGTTATAACTTTGGATATGATCTTATATAATGTAGTACAACAAGCAATAGGCCTGTAATCCTTCACTGTAGTAGGAGCTTTAACCTTAGGGACAAGAGCTATTGCAGTTGTATTGATCATATGAGGAACTTTACAGGTTTCAAAAAATTCCTTTGTAGCAGCAAGGACATCCTCTTGAACTATCTTCCAGTTCTTTGTAAAGAATTCAATGGGAAATCCATCAACTCCAGGAGCTTTATCCTTAGGCATCTCATTAACTGCTGCACTGATTTCCTCCATTGTGACTGGACAAATAAGAATTCTTTGTTGTTCAAGTGTTAGACATTTGCCACTTCTCATAATACAAGAATCCACACAGAGTAGTTCAATCACAGAATCTCCCATTAGAGATTGGAATACCTTCAAGAATTCCATTTCTACAGCAATAGGCTCAGTCAATTTGATACCTGTATCAGTATGAATAGTAGTAATATTGTTTTGCCCTGTCCTGATCCTCCATTGTGCATGAAAATACTTGGTGTTTGCATCTCCACATTCAATCCAAGTAGCTTTGGATTTTTGCCTCAGTACCTGCTCTTCAATTTTACTCCACTTGTCAAGGTCTTCTAGTAATCCTCTTTCTTCAGCAATCAGCTCCTGTGAAAGACAGTTTGTCTGCATTTGGAATTGTAAAATATCAAGCCTCTCTCTTGTCTGGATTATCTGCTGCTTATATTTGGCTAAGTAGTCATTTAACCCCTTTAGTTGCTGCTTAACTGCCTTCAATTTGCTCCAAATTTGCTGCATATGAGTGCCAGGATAGACCTTCTCCCAGACTTTTTTCACAATTTCATGAAACTGCTCATGTTCCATTACATTGCTATAAAGCCTGAAAGGTTTAGGGTGGATTGGCCTATATACACCAAATTTTACTAGAATAGGGGAGTGATCTGAGATCAATGGATTCATGCAGTCAGCCTCCAAGTGCCCAAACTGCTGTAACCATTGGAGATTTCCAAATGCCCAGTCTATCTTGCTATAAACTCTAGAGTCAGCATCTTGCTTGTTTGTCCAAGTGAAGTGCCATCCAGTTGCTCTTAAAGCTGTAAGTTGTAACTCATCTATTGTATTTTTGAAATCTCTTACTTCAGCTTCAGTTACTAGAGAACCAATTCTATCATCAGAGCTTAATACACAATTAAAATCACCACTTATAAGCCATGCATCTTGCTGAGGAATAGAAATTGTTCTGAGATCCCTCCATAGTTGTGTTCTAAGAACTGAAGTATTGTAAGCATAGATAATGGTGAAGTGAAATCTGACTAGACTTCTAGTATCTTCCACTAGACAATGAATGAGCTGATCAGAAAGAAACACCCCTTGAATCTGAACATAAGGTTTCCATAATAGCCATATCCTCCCATTAACAGCTTTTGTATAGTTGCATTGCCACATCCAGCCCTTTGCAATTTTGTCAAATATCTTCTTAGCTTTATGCTCTTTTATTCTTGTTTCCAGTATACCAATTATATCAACTTTATTATCATTAAGGAATTGCTTCAATTCCTTCTGCTTTGGGGACTGGTTAAGTCCCCTAATGTTCCATGTGACTGCTATCATGGATCAATATTTGGCAAACTATAAGAAGGCCCAGGATCAAATAGTTGCCCTCTTCTTCCCATAACTTCCATGATTCCTTTTCCTCTAGTACCCATGCTAGCCATTTGATCACTACTGGTAGTTGTTTCACTCAAATGACTTGCAGGAATCACTTGCTCATTCAACTCTACATTAGTTTGATCATCAACCTTGCTTGAATTCTGATCAGTCTGCACTATTGCAACTGGTGGATTAACAGCTTCCTCAGCCTGCTTTTGGGTTCCATCAGTTGCTACACTCTTCTTTACTAGCCATTCCTTCTTCTTTTGCTTCCCCTGCTGCATTTGTTTAACTGTCTCTCTCCTTATGTCTTTTTGCTCCTTCACATGATTGTCTGAATTCCCAGAAGAATACCAACACTCAATTGTGTCATGCCCAAACTTAAGGCAGTGGTTGCAAAAGGTAGGTTTCTAGTCATATTCAACAGACTGGATTTTAGAACCAAAAGGTGTATCAATTTCCAGTTCATCAGGCAGTTGATATGCAGCATCAACTTCAATAAGGATTCTAGCAAATGAAATTTTGTCGTAATGAGCAGTATACTTATCAGTATACAATGGTTTCCCAATTGCACTTGCCAACTTACTCAGCACCTCTGTGGACCAATATCCCACAGGCAGACCTGGAAATCGAATCCAAATAGGTATGGTGCTCAGCACACTAGCCTGAAAATTGAAATCAATTTCCCAAGGTCTTAGAACCATTGGCTTGCTTCTAAATGTATATGGACCAGATTGCATGACTATATCCCTGTCTTCAGCATTATTGAATCGAAAAATACAGTAACCTTCAGCATGCATAAGGATTTGAGGCTTAGTAACAAAATTCCAAATATGGCTAACAAAGTTTTCCATATTTTGTTCACTAGGTCGATCTCCAATTACAAATCCAATCAGTGCATTCTTCCAATACTCTTGTTGTGGTTGTAGATCTTCTTCACAAATCTGCACTACCTTTTTACCATCTCTCAAAGTAGGAGGAACAAATGATAAAGGCTTACCCATTTGCACATCTCTGTTGCCTCTGACTACTTCCGCCATTGTAGGTTTTGAGTTTTCTGTGTCAACAGCTTCAACAACCTCTGGTACTGCATTTTTTGGATCCATAACTTCTGAAAACTGCAATCTCCTTGCTGTTGTATCATTCACTCCTTGAATACCTTTCAATCGATTCTCATTTCCATCTGCATGCAATTGATCCTTCGATTGATACTTCAAAGGTAAAAAATTACCAAATGTAAGAGGTTCAAGTGTAGTAGTGATGCCATGTTCGGGTGTAACAAGCTTAGGGGGGACTGCATGGGCGACCGGAGCAGCATTCCGTCTCTTCCGAGCCATTTCCGGCGACAATTGCTCCTCGCTAATGTACGCCGGCAGAAGCACTGTTCTATTGGAGTGCTAATGTGCGCCGAGAGCCATCTCTTTTTCCACAAAACATCTGAAACTTGATCTACATTTCAATGACATATTTCTTTTTTCCTACATCATCAACATAATATTTCTTCTCCAAACTATCCCATACGACTTTAGCAGATTTTAAAAATACAAACAAATCAAAGAGAGGGTTAGTCATATGGATAAGCAGATGCCCTCTCACTGTTTTATTATCCTTTTTAAATTTCTTCTTAGCATCATCATCAACAATAATAGTATTAGCATCATTACAACTATTAGCAACAATATGAGCAGGAGGATCGTTAAACAAAACATAATAAAATTCTAATTGTTCGAAGAAAATTAAAAGTTTCTGGGACCGATGCTTATAATTATTTTCATTTAAAGGCTCAAGATTTGAGAGACCAGGAAGTATTTTGTTCAAAGCGGTGGTCATTAGTCAATATTATATGTAAAATCATTTTTAAAATGTAAGAAAAAAGAGTAGATAATATTGACTAAGAACAAGAAGGAAAGAAGAACAACTTATTAAAAATACTGTATCGTGGCAAGCCACTAACTTGAAAATGATTTCGGCCGGACTGGGTGTAAATTGTTAAGATCGGTTTCTCCCCAAGGTTTCACAGCACATCCAAACACGTGCACTCGTAGTTGGAAGTTTAGAATTTGCACAAACAATTTCCCAGAATGAACAGAAGATGAAGGTATTTTATATGTTGGATAATTCACAAAGAATACTAGGAATAAAGTAATGATTAAGTAGATGAATTCTTGGTTTAGAATTGAGTGAATATGATGGCTAATGATCATCCTATTTATAACATGAAAATGAGTTTAGTTTCATGACAAGTGCCTTACTTACTTGTTACTTTTCTTTCATGCAAGATAACAACACATGACTTACTTGTCAATTTTCTTTCATGCAAGATGACAACATATGTCGTGCAAAATTACACTTGTCTTAGCAAGGCCATTTGTCAAAAAAATTTTAAATCAACGCCACATGTAAAAACTCTTTCCATGTAACAATTATCTAAGAAAATTTGACCACTTGAAAATATATAGGATACTAATAAAATAAAAAGACCCATGGCTATTAGTTGCAAATGGATTTGCTAAAAGAAATTTTTGATTTTGCAATTACTTTTTTTTTCTTTGAAATTTTATATTAAGCTAATGTGTTGATAAAATTTTAACCCCTACCTTCCCACGGTAGGGTAAGGTCTGCGCGTATACACTACACACTATCCTGGGTGATATTAAAAAATAACCAGATTTACAAGTGGTAATTGAAAAATAGTCACAATTTCAAAAGTTATCAAAAATTAGTCACTTTTCATGAAAGATAAATCTGAACAAAAATACTGTTCAAAATTCAAAAAATATTCCAGCATAATTTATTTGAGTTTCAGCATAATATACTGGAGTTCCAGCATAATATACTGGTCCAGCATAATATGTTGGAAGTTTATACATAGGTGCTCCAATCTCCAGTATATTATGCTAGAACTTTTCGTGTATTGGAGTTCTAGCATAATATACTGGAAGTTCATACACATGTGCACCAATCTGCAGTATATTATGCTGGAATTTTTCGCGTTCCAATAATATAGTGACAATTTTAAATGACTTTGCAAATGCAGACTATTTCTCAATTATCAATCTAGAAACTTACTAGCTCGTGCTATTTTCAATACTATCTTCCGGCACTCCACTTGTAATATTTCATAGGTAAGTTATTGATGTTGCAATAATAAGTTGATAAAGTTTGTCATGGTCAGGCATTAACTAAGTCTTTAGTAAAACAAATAAAAAGCTAACTACACTAAAAGAGGCTAAGACTTGTGTTTAAAATCATTTCTTTACTCCAGCATATACAACAACTTTACATCACCACTACATGCGCATCTTACATTAACTTCTCTTTTTAATTTTGGTATTAGTAAAACTTCAACCCGAAAAACAAGTGAATTACATGACAGAGAACTTGAAAATATATTGCGTAGTCAAGAAGATGGCATTAATTAATTCCATAGGAAACAGACCCCAAACAAAAATAGGAAAAAGTAAAAACATAAAACTAAGTCCATCTCTTCTTAATTCTGGCTTTGAAACCATGTTGCATGTAGAGAATGATGGAGACATTAGGGTAAACTTTGTGTCCCTCGATAAATTGAACTTGGTAATTATGGATAATAGCAGCAGCCACAGCTTTCATCTGAGTGAAAGCCACTTCTTTACCTAAGCAAGTCCTTGGCCCTGCATTGAAAGCCAAGAACTTATAAGATGGTTCATGTTTTACCGTGCCACGATCCGAAATCCATCTCTCTGGCTTGAATTCCGAGGCATCTTTCCCCCATATTGGTTCCATCCTCCCCATCGCATACAAAGAAAACATCACTCTCATATTGGGATGAACATGGTGTCCACTTGGGAGAACACCTGGCTCTCGTGGAGTCTTGTGCTGAAATGGAACTGGTGGATATAACCTCAATGATTCACACAATGCTGCATGCAAATAAATCGCATTTTTCATCTCATTTGCCCTAAAAAGACTCCATTTTTGGGATTCTGCCACCGAAATGATTGCCATAAGTTCTTACCTTATCCTTTTTTCCACCTCAGGGTGTGTTGAAACAAGCCAAATGAACCAAGTAAGGCCAGAGCTAGTCGTGTCGCGTCCCGCGATCATAAGGTTTTGGTATAGTGTCCCTCAAGGACTTGTCATCAAATTTTAGCCCATCATCTAATATATATGAAGTTAATAGATCAAAACCCTCTTCATTGTCTTCCTTTAGCTTTGTTCCATTGCTCAATTCGTCGCGTTTCATCGATATATACTTGCCTATAACTTGATCAAGAACTTGCCATGCTTTCCTTAATTTCTTCTCATGTCCAATACCTAGCCATTTTTGCAATTTCCAAACACTTTCTGGCAATAAATGGCGAATAAATAATACTTCTTCAGCCTCATCCATTGCTTTTGAGAAGGGAACATCTGGGAGTTCCAATGATAAACAACCAGGATCATAGCCTGTGACCAATTGACATGTTGTATCAAAGGTGAACCTTTGAAAAACATCTTGCAAATCTACAATTTTACTTTCTCTAGCCACAAATTCAAGGAGAGGAATAAGTCCATTTTCAATTTTGTCCCAATTAGTTTTTACCAAACAATTATGAAACCTTTGATGATTGATCAAGGTTCTAGTAATTTTCCTTTGCTCTTCCATAAATCCAAGTCAGAATTGAAAATTCCATCTCCTAAAATATCAAAAATCTTTTTAAACTCTTCCCCTTTTGGAAAATTCTCAAAATTTGCACTCATGATATAGTGCACATTTGGCGGATATACTGTGCCAAGAATGTCCATATTTGCAAACCAAGGGCCTTTTAGTAAACAAGTACCTCTACTTCTTGAAAAAACTTCAAAACACCTTTCATGAATTTTATTTACATAGAAAAGAAAGCCTGGAAACATTCCAAGAAATGGCCAATTACATGGTAGGCCACTTCTATCCCCTAAAGCGCAAAACACAAACAAGCAAAAGATAGCAACAAATATCTCAAAGTAACCTATTGAGGCCATTGTAGAAATGAGAGCCATTTCTTGCTTAGTGTTGCTATTTTTTTTTAAGGTTACTTCGTTCTTTATAGATAATTATATTTAGTCTAATTGTATGCTCGGTTGAATTATTTTGATACCTAATCCTGCCACCTTGACGTGTGTATTGAGTATAGTAAAATCTTTAGGCATGGTGGGGTCATAAAAGGTAGATGGGTTTGAAGCTTATGAAAATGCCGTTCAGTGTATTAAATTTTTGCAATGTGCGATTTGGGAAAGAATCGGATCACAAGGATTTATTATACGCAATCTTACTTTGTATTTTAGCGTAAAATTGTTTCTACAGTTTAGTCTCATGATCTCCTGGCTACATGGCAACAACTTTACCATTTACACCAAGGATCCTCTTTCATTCGAAGCTTGTGAATTCAAAACTTTAGTTGTTTTAAGCTATTAAATTTTAAATTAATAATTTTAATTTATTAAGATATATTGAGTTCATGTGAACCGATAACCAATAAACTAGCTCCGCCCTTATCTATGCCATAACATCAAGTATTTCACGCTACAAATTAACTATGATATTATAGTAAACTATACCTATATATGACAACAATTTTGATTTACACGTGACTTGAATGCTTATCTTTTAATAGAATAGAGTTTCTTGTGGAATTAGACAATGCCTCTCCCAATTCAGCATATTATTTCAAAATGTAGGATTTTTAGCGCTCAAATGGATATTACTTACCTTAGTGCACAATCTTGACGTTAATGTATTTCAGTTTACAGAAAATACTAATTTTTTAGAGCTTTTCTTGTGCCTAATATTTTCATTTGTATACATACTCTTAGTTGTTGTGTCGGTTTCTTAAATAGAAAATGAGATTACACGTGGCCAGTGAGGCTCAACTTCAGCAGTTGTGTATCCCAGTGGAAGATATCTAATAGGAAAAAGGATCTCAACTAAGATTGTATTATTAGAAAAATATATTAATCTATTCTTATTCATATTGCATATACAGGGGAGGCTGGAAAGAATAAAGTTTTCAATAGAAGACCACAAAAAGGTAATACACTAAACTATATTCCTCCTGCCCTAAAGGATGGTAGATTTATGGTCTAAATTGATGATGCTGATACTAAGGAATTAGAGAATTATTGGAGTAATGCATTGATAGGTTTTGTTTCTCGGGTAGTCTCCGTATGAGAAGACTATGGAAAATTTTCTGGCAAAATTATGGAATTTTGTCGATCAGCCTCAAATAATGTATCATGGTGATGGGTACTATCTATTCAGATTTGACAATGCGGAGGACAAGGATCGCGTGTTACAAGCAGGACCTTACACCTTCCATAACAAGCCACTGGTATTGCAGCAATGGGAAATGGACTTCAAATTTGATCCAGCAAATATAAGTGTGATTCCACTGTGGTTCAATTTCCCGGGCTTACCATTAGGTTTCTGGTCAAATGCAGCAATAAGCAAATTGGCAAGTGTGATTGGAAAGCTTTTGTACACAGATAAATTCACTGCTGACTTGGAGAAAGTGTCCTATGCAAGAGTTTTGATCGAAACTGACATATCCAAGACTTTGCCAGATAGCTTAGAGCTTCAAACCAAAAAAGGAATCATCGTCCAACAAATTGAATATGAATGACATTCCTGAAAGACAACAGTTATGGGATAAGCTGTTGCTGCTAGGTGCTTCTGTACAACAAAGTTGGTTGATCAATGGGTATTTCAACAATGTTCTGCATACAGACGACAGAATAGGATCACCAGTAACACAAAATGAAATCAAATGTTTTTAGGAAGCAATCAACACACTTCAGCTTACTCCATTGAAGAGTTTGGGCTGCTACTTCTCATGGTGCAACAAACAACAACCCAGCAGAAGGGTATATAGCAGGATAGATTGGACCTTTGGCAATATGACTTGGATGCAGCATTACAGTCACATTGAAACAGATTACCTGAATCTGGGGGCCTCAGACCATTCTCCTATTCTAATACAGTGCAAAACTGGATTACAGAGGAACAATCTACATCCTAAACCTTTTAAATTGTACAAACCTGTGATGGAGCATGCTGACTTTACTGCTATAGTGGAAAAGATTTGGAAACAGGGGGGAAATGATGATACTGGAAACATGCACAACATATGGAACAAGCTCAAAGAATTGAAAAGGGAGTTGAAAGAACTGAATATGCACATAGCTGCCTATAGAACCCATCTCAATGCAGCAAGACACAAACTAGAAACCATTCAGTTTGAATTGAGAAGACACAACCTGGACCAGGAGTTGATAGATCAGGAAAGGACCACCTTAACAGAAATAGAGAAATGGAGCAACATTGAGGAGCAGATTCTGCACCAAAAATCCAGAGCACAGTGGATCACATGTGGAGACTCAAACTCAAAATACTTCCATGCACAACTGAAGCAGAGGAAAAACATAAACACAATTGGCTCTATATACACAGATTTAGGAGAGAGGCTGTCTGATCCTAAGCTAGTGGAAGAAGAGTTCTTAGACACATTCAGCAAGATTCTGGGAGGGAAAAAACCTGTCTGTATATGTCCAAACACTGCCATAATTCAACAGGGTCCATGTCTAAGCATACAACAAAAGCAGTCACTGATTAGGCCAGTTACAAAGGAGGAAATCTCTCAGGCAATAAATGATATGCCACATGACAAAGCTCCAGGAGTAGATGGCTTCCCAGTTGAGTTCTTCACTAGCCGCTGGAATACTGTTGCAGATGATGTCTATAGAGCAGTGCAGGAATTTTTTATAACAGAAAAAATGCATAAAGGAATAAGTAGCACAGCAGTATCATTGATCCAAAAAACACAGAATCCTACTACTGTCAAAGACTACAGACCAATTGCTTGTTGCACAATACTGTATAAAATAATCACCAAAGTACTCAAAGCACGAATCAAAACAGTCATAGGTGGTTTGATTAGCAATTCACAATCAGCTTTTATTTGGGGCAAGAGCATAACAAACAACATTCTCTTTACACAAGAATTATTTAAAGGATACAACAGGAAAGGTGTATCCCCTCGGTGTGTATTAAAAGTTGACCTGAGGAAGGCTTATGACACAGTTGAATGGTATTTTATTGAGAGACTGGTACTGGATATGGTTTTCCCCTACAAATTTACAAAATGGATAATGGAATGCTTCTCTTCTGTCACATATTCATTAAGTCTCAATGGAGGATTGACAATTCCGTTTAAAGGAAAAAAGGTATACGGCAAGGCGACCCAATGTCCTCATACCTCTTTGTAATTTTCATGGAATATTTGAACATGGAACTCAAGAATATGACGGGAAGAAAGGATTTCAAATTTCATCCTATATGTAAGAAGCTAGGAGTGTCACATATCTGTTTTGCGGATGATCTACTACTATTCTGCAAGGCTGATACCTAATCTGTAAGACTTATAAAACCGACGCTCCAAAACTTTGAGGAAACCTCATATTACAAGCAAATGCAGACAAAAGTGCGGTCTATATAGCAGGGGTCTCGAACTAGACAAAGGAGGAAATCTTGCTGGAACTGGAATTCCCTGAAGGGTCCCTACCCTTCAAATATCTTGGGGTCCCCATGGACTCCAAAAAATTAACAGTTACACAATGTTGGCCAATAGTAGAGAAAATAACACAGAAAATCAACTGCTGGACATCGAGACTTCTATCTTATGCAGGTAGGCTCCAGTTAATCAAGATAGTATTATTTGGTATGCAATCGTACTGGACTCAAATCTTCCTGCTTCCAAAAAAGGTAATGAAGATGATTGAAGCAATATGCAGATCCTTTCTATTGACTGGTGCAGCAACTGTGTCCAAAAGGCACTAGTCGCTTGGGAAACTATATGTCTACCGTATAGTGCTGGGGGCCTAAATATTTTGAACTTATCAATCTTGAATAAGGCAGCGGAAGCGAAGCATCTGTGGGCAGTAACAATGAAAAAGGACACCTTATGGATCAAATGGCTGCACATATACTAGATTAAGAACAATGTTGTAGAGGATGTTCCCACTCCTAAAACAACTGCCTAGGCTGTCATGAAGATATTTGAGACCAGATCACTGATAACAAATACACAGGGTGTACAGGGGACCTGAAATGTCGATAGATCCAGCTACAAAAGGGTGAACTATTCAACATAAATAAACTCTACAGACTCCAACGCCCTCATACCCTCAAAGTACAATGGAAAAGCATAATACTGCAGCCAAATCTACACCCAAGATTCAAATTCATCGTCGGGCTAGCTTTGCGTAGAAGACTGGCAACAGTGGAGCGGCTAATGCATTTTGGAATACAGATTCCGCAACAATGTGTATTCTGCAAGCAAGTAGATGAATCTTTTGACCATCTATTTTTTACTTGCCCGACATCATGGGGGGTATGGAATAGATTACTCATATGGCTGGGATACCAGAGAACCATCTGTGATTGGAACAGTGAAGTGGAATGGATAAGAAACATTGCAAAAAGGAGAAATGGACTAGCGGAAATAACCACCAGTGTGTTCGGAATGTTTGTATACTGTCTCTGGCGAGAATGGAACAAGATTAGATTCCAAGGCGGAAACATAGTTATAAATGATACATGCAAAGAGATAGCGGTTCACGTGCATACACAGGGAACATCTCTTAAACACTGGAATAATATTTTGCGAAGACTGGATCACTACCCCTAGAACCTATGTTTCTTGAAATTGAATGTATTTATAGCATAGGAGACGGATATCATATAAGACTGAGTTGAAAGTAGCTAGTCAGCTGCTACTGGATAAATCGGTATTATTCTAATCTATTGATGAAATGGAAATTAATTTTTTAAGAAAACTTACAAGTGTTCAACTGACACTTAGCTGAGTTCACTCGTTACCTTCTTTTCTTTCAAGTTGGATATATAAGTTGTAGTCGATTATATATATATATACATATATATATATATATATATATATATATATATATATATATATATATATATATATATATATATATATATTTGATATATTATAAGGAACAAAATAAAGTTATGATTTGTAATTTTAGTATATACATTGTGTGATATCTTATACACTATAACATACAGAAAGTACACTTATTTATGCACTTGGATAGAGACAGTAAATAATTATATTTACAATTTTATATTTTAGATATATGCAAAGAAAGAATATAAAATTTTGATGTACACAAAGAAGAAAAATAAAGTTATAATATATATTTTGATATACACATTATTATTATGATATTATACATATATTAGTTACATAATGCAAATAAATGAAAAATAGATTAATTCTAGCTAATTAGTAAGTTGAGTTGATACACGGTGCTAAATTTCTATAAGTAAACCTGATAAGCGAGCATATGCCTTGTACTAATCTAGTTTTACTTGGGGTGGCTAGCCTGGCCCCCAATTCCGGTCTGGTCCCCTTCATAATGGGTCGGGTCAGGCTAGATTTGAATCAGAGAGGCCAGGTCCTAGCGGAAAATTGTAACCACCCTATTTGGTTGTGTAATTTAATTTATACTTAATTCTTTTTAAAAGTTTTAACTTGTACCCACTGTTTAAATAACTTCAGACCTCTTTCTCCTCCTCGTTCAATTTTATAATGTTGAAGATTGACATATTGTTATGTGTTCTAGCTATTTGCTATTTTAGCTCTTTATAGCTAGGAATTAGCTTCTAGACCGTCCAGTTCGAAAATTTTAATTTTAATTGCTACCGAAACATGAAAGCACGGCTTGATTCCTCGTGCATTAGGTGAAGATGTTACTTCTACTAATGGTCTTGCCTTATTGGAGCATTGCTTTTCAAATTTCCTGATAATTCCATATAGCAACTGCATCTTATTGACAACTTGTCATTTTCAGCTTTAGGAATGCTAAATTCAGAAAATGTAAACAAAAACTTCAGCTCCTAGAATGCTGAAGTTCAGCAAATACAAACCAAACTTCAGCCTTGAAGTTCATCACAAACATAACAAAGCTTCGGTTAAAACATGCTGGAGTTCAGCAAATATAGAACAAAACTTCAACTAAAATATGCTGAAAGCAAATAGAGAATAAAACTTCAGCTACTAGAATGCCTAAGTTCCGCAATTACAAATAAAAACTTCAGCCAACACTTCGTTCAGTAAATTTTGCTACTTCAGGCATGTCCACTAGAATGTTGAAGTTTGTGTGATTGCCTTTGTAACTTCATGTCACGCCACAAAACCGTGGAACGTGACCGATGCTCAACCGAGTAAATCCGCCTGAGCAAGCCTGTTAGATTTCATTCTACCCAAACTAGTTCATAAATAAAGAGGGAATGTTATCCCATTTAATCAAAACACTAAGCAATTTTCCATTAGCAACTTTCATTTTATTTCCTTTAATGATTTCATTCATAGTTTTCATATTACAAGTTTACAAGTTTAATGAAAACATGTTTAGTCTGGACTCCCAACATCAACCATCACCCACAAACAGTCTACGGAGCCTCTAAGTATAATATAAGAGTAATAAGAAAATGTCGGGAACAAGGCTCTGACTATACCTCAAAATATGATCAGAAAATGAACAAAATATACATGACATAATCCTGGGATGGAATGAGGCTCACCAAGTCTGTTGGGGAGAGAATTCCGCTATCACTGGCCAAAACCGATCGCCGTGGAATCACCTGTATCAGTACACGATACTGCACCTCCGACAAAAGGGACGTTAGCACTGTTGAATATCACTAGTATGTAAGGCTATAGGATAACCAAACAAGCAAAGAAATATGAAAAAGTAAGTCAAATCAACAATTTACAAGCTTCCAATTTGCAACATGTAAGTCTTCTAGTTTACGAAAATATTATATATAATTTTTTGTTGGGATATTATTAACACCGATATGAGTTATACCATCGTCTTTGTTAGCACGGAGTCCGATCACGATCCGATTGGCTAGGTCGTCCTTTTTGGGACATGTACCACAATTAGAATTTCATTTATTGAATTTCTAGTTTTGATTCCCAGCACAATACAACCATATGCGCGGCATGGCATTTGATCATGGCCCGATCGGCTAAGCTGTCGTCCTACATATGCCGTGTGAGTTGGCGTTACCAATTTACAAATATTAGCAAGTTTATCCCAATTAAGGAGAATAACCACGATCCACCCCTACATCGGCACGTGTAGTTTCAGGTATGAGCCTTATGACCTACCCTTCCTCGGTTTTGCTAATGATACTCCCAAAAATATTTTTGATTTGATCGGATATTTCACACAATTTTAATATAAATACAAGTATACAAATATAGCATAATACAACTATGCTTACCTTTATATCTTGCATATTTTAAAGTTTTATTAATATTCTCAACCTCTCCTGACAACAATATTTCTTTGGCCATTTAGGCATTTTACAAGGTTCATCTTTTTTATGGCACGAAGGCCGCATTCTTTTTTAGTTTTTTACATTTTCATCTACTTTATTTCCAAGGATCATCAACCAATATCAATGTACCAAATATTATGAGAATCATATATTTTTGAGTTCATTAGTAATGAAAACATCAAACACAAGGGATTCTTCCAAAAGAGAGATATGCCAACCAACATTTAAAATACACATTGGAGTTATAAGCAAGCAATCACCTCAATTATCCTTGAATTATTCTTTTTCCATCATGATAATTGTACAATTTCAACATCAGAATGTGTAAGGACTGGCAATACATTGAATGTATTTATAAGGCAAAGTAATATCTAGAACAACCACTTATGGTCATTGTTTGTGTACAAGAACCTTAGGCCATTCTATTTTTTTGTAGTTAGTTCCTAAGAGTTGGGCCGAGGCTTATTCCACAATTTGTTTCGCATTTTCTCATTCGATTCATTTCTAAACATCTTTATGGTTTATCAATAAATGACACATTAAATCAAGGAATTTAGTACACATAAGAGCAACTAGAAGCATTAAACATATCGAATTTTTTCTCACCCAATTAGTATACTAAGCTTCGTGTAATATGTGACTCAAGGATATACCACTTTGGTAGACAAACCACTCTAAAACTTACAAAAATAGTATGGAATTCATTTCCGAGAAAAAAAGTTTAGCGTACATAGCTTGATTGAGCTTTCCTTAAGTTCTACTATACTCTGATACCGTTAGCAACGCCAATATCTTAGGAACAATACAAATCAAACCAGAAATTAGAGAGATGATTATAGTTCTAGCTCATTTGAGTATATTTTCAAACACTAAGTGAGCATTAAGATTTTAAAACCTTTTTGTGAAAGATCCTACCATCCATTATCTCATCCTTAGCTCAAGACCTCACCAAATACTTTAAGAACTTATGCATGCAAGATATCCCCTCCCATCCTCGTGGATTGCCCTTCTAATGGTCTATCCTTGTTATATATAGTATTTAAGAGCTTTGATTACAGAACGTTGCCTCTTAGGATGAATACCTAGGTGACTTTCTTGACAAATCTTCAAGGTTTAAGCTTGGTCTTAGGAGAAATGTTGATGAAAAGCTCCTTCTCCCATTAGGACACCCCCCCTCTCTCTCTCTCTCTCTCTATTTCTCTCTCTCTCTCTAAATGCATCAGAAAAAGGCCTAAAATGAAGGGTATCATATAATATATCGATACGGGGTCGGGTAAGAAAATTAGAAATTAAGAGCCCCGACACAAATCGGCGATCGCATATGCGATCGTATAATTGTCATGCGGCCCAAAGGGACTAAAAAAATAGACCCTAAAACCTGAATAAACTACCCGGGTATGCGATAAGAATGCGGTCAGCATACCTGTCCTAAGGTCGCACAATGCACCACAAAACTGGCCCTTAGAAAAATATCAAGGAGATTATATGATGACTATGCATCTCCATATTGATTATGTGATCACATAATCAGCCGCATAGTTGACATTAAAATTAACCATCAAACTTCCTCACTCTACTACGACTATGCGGCCTGGATAGTTATTATGCAACTGCATAATGGGCAGCATAAATGCACTCTTCTAAAATATATTATTCCTTAACTTGGCATTACGAGATCTCAAGTTTTTAAGTAAAACTTTTTGCGGGGCCTTACATCCTCCCCCACGTAAGATCATTCATCCTCGAATGAGGATCATGGCTTGCTCCAAACACCCCAACACGACTTATTTCCTTCCTTACATACCTCAGGCTCCAAAATTTGACATGCCCATCAATTATGCATAGCGATTACTATGATGACCCATCCGGTCGGCTTAAGAATTAACGTCTCGATCCCCTATTAACTACTTTTTCCAAGTCTATTTCTGCTAATTTAATTTGCCGGGATGTTTGTTTTTGAGTTTACGAGAGTCTTGGGAAAATTAGTCCCTAAATGAGAACTTAAGTGTTAGAAAGTTGTCTATAGTGGGAACAGCGTGAAGACGGCCCTAGAATGGAAATCCGATAGGTTTTTAGCTCCGTTAGGTGATTTCAGGGTTTGGAGCATGTTCAGAATGTGTTTTGGAGGTCCGTAGCTAACTTAGGTTTGGAATGTAGAAGTTTGAATTTTTTATGTTTCCGGTTCTATTGTGAGAATTTGATCCGAGGGTCGGAATGGAATTTCGGAGGTTGCAGTAATTTTTTCATGTCATTTGGGATGAATGTGTAAAATTTTAGGTCATTCAGATGAGGTTTGATAGACCTTTTGATTGAAATGTGTTTTTAGAGTTATTGAAGTTCTTAATGTTGAATTCAATGAAAAATAGGTATTTTGATGTTATTTTGAGCGTTCAAAAGGTTGGAACAAGTTTGAATGATGTTATGTGATATTTTCATAGGTTGGTTGAGGTCCCGGGGCCCTCGGGTGTGTTTGGATGCTCAACGGGGCATTTTGAGTTGGAAAAATTGCAGATTTTGCTTCAGGCCTGTTGCAGACATATTCTTCTTCGCAATCGTGTCCCCCTTCTCGCGTTCGCATAGAGTCATTTCAGAGGGGACCCAATTACTTATTTGTGATTGCATGGATTGCTTCGCAGTCACATAGCCCTGCCTTTTTCCCTTTTCACGTTCGCAATTCTTCTTCTGCATTCACATAGTAGAGATGAGAGCTGATGGTTCATTGTTTCTTTTCCTCTTCGTGTTCGCGTGGCTTCAATCACGAACGTGTAAGCTTGCCTTGGCATCTTCTGTGATCGTGTGCTTTAGGCTTCATTCACATAGGCTATTTTGGACCCTTAAATTTGACTCTTTGCAATCGAGGGTTTAGCTATTTTTACCAAAACTTAAGTTTGAGAGCTCAGATTTGAGCGAGATTTTGAGGGATTTTAAGAGAATATCAATTGAGTAATGATTCTAATCTCTTTTTTGCTTGTAAGTCATTAATCTAAGCGTGAATTCCTCCCTTAATTTCAGATTTTGAATGAAAAATGATAAAAATTCATAGACCGAATTTTTGAGTTTTGAGTGGGTTTTTAATATCCGATTTGGGAGATTTATATATGGTTAGACTCATGAGAGTACGAGATTTCTGAAAATGTTAATTTCACCTGATTCCGAGACGTTGGCCCAAGGGGCATTTTGGTTATTTATCTAATATTGCATCACTTTGAATTAAATCATACGATCACTTGCTTGAGATGTTATTTATGATATGTAATTAAATTGAATAGATTTGGGCCTTTTGGAGTCGGATAATCGTGGCAAACGTGTGGTTTCGAGTTGATTTTGGAGCCGGTTCTAGGTAAGTGGCTTCTCTAACCTTGTGTAGGGGACCTTCCCCTTAGGATATGATATTTGGTAATTGAATTCCTTGTACGTAAGGTGACGAGTGTGTACTTGAGCTAATTGTCAAAAATATGATTTTGCTTTAAGTATTAAAATTAATTTCTTTCTTACCTGTTTTATTCTACTTGTAAATATAGCCTGTGTTAGTTTAGAAAAGCATGCTTAGCTGACCTAAATTTCCTATTTACTTAAGTTATTTTGATTGCATTATGTGAAGTATTTTAGGCTATAACTACCTATTGACTTGTTAATGAACGTCATTTCAGAATATCTTCTTGTTGTGGCTGTGTATTTATATTGGGACTACGAATGTGGGATTCCGGTAGCTTCCCCCTTGTTTGTTTATTTTGGGAGTACGGGTTAGATTTCCAGTAGATCCCACTACACATTTTCTTTGGGGCTACGGGTTAGATTCTCGATAGATCCCCCTACAAATTTACTTTGGGACTACGGGTTAGATTCCCGGTAGATCCCCTAACACATTTACTTTGGGATTACGAGTCGGATTCTTGTAGATCCCCGCGCATTCATAGTCAGAGTATTGGACGTATCTCGGAGATCCTTCGGATATATATACATATGATGTACAACAAGACGGTATCTAGGGAGATCCGCTGGACAAATGATGAAAGTGGCTATAGGACGGTATCCTGCGAGGTCCTCGTTGTTACTATTGGTATTGAGATGTTCTGGTTTCCGAGTTTACTTTGTTCTTTTATAAAATTGTTGTTGCCTTGTATATCCTGTCTCATTTCACTGTTGTATTCATATATATTGTCTAATTCACACTGTTGAAACTTTATATTATGTTTAACTCAGTAGGGCCTTAACCTTCCTTATCACTACCCAATCAAGGTTGGCTTGGCGCTTACTGAGTACCACTGTGGTGTACTCTTGCCCCATTTGCGCATCTTTTTCATTTGCAGATCCCAGTACCTCTACCAAGGCGTATCACCCTTGTCTAGTAGAGACTTCGAGGTACATCTGTTTCGTCCGTAGACCAAAGAGTCTCTATCATATTCTATCTTTTAGCAGTTAGCCTTCCTTCTTACTGTTGTTTTAGACATTCTGGAGTTAGAGCATTGTACTACATTTTCTTTAGCTTGTGTTCCCGTGATATTTCTGGTTTTGGGATAATGTTGTAGGCTTCCATGATATTGAGTTGTATATGCCGAACGACATTTATATACAATTATTTTCTAGTTGTTCAATTTTGAATTATATATTTTTGCAAGTTATTTTATTTCTGCATTGTTAGGCTTACCTAGTCGTAGGGACTAGGCGTCGTCACGACATGTTCACTGAAGGCGAACTGCGGTCATGACATATACTTATCTAGTTATTATCTTGCTCTTCCCTAACCAATACATTCAAATACTTTTAGTATCCTACCGAGAACTGAGAACTAACTTGTTCATATTAAACTCGTGAACCAGAATAAGCATTAGACGTCGTTAGTGGCAACGACAGAACTGAATCTAGAAGCCAAAGAGTGGAAGCCATCTTTTGAGAAAAGCCCGATACATTATTATCCTTTTTCTCTATCACACAAGATTTTATAACCCGTTACCACCAGCTCGGTTGGTGTACCAACATCACAATCCTTGTCATAGCCTCAACACTATTCTTCCTTCTACTAACAACAACAACAATTGGCTCCCCACCTTGGCGGTGTCCCTTTATATTGGATTTGACTCTTCATTCACACCCCGAAAATTCCAAATTTGACTGAATTTGCAAATTTCTGAAAATTTCACCAGAGCTTCCTTTGTAAGTGGGCCCATCCACCTATCAGAGAACCTCAGAAACACAATTTAACAATACATTTGTAACTAAGCAACTAGTACGATAAACCAATAAAACAGATTTTCCACACATCTAACATTTCATTATCAAAGACAAAACCGTGCACATATTTAAGTCACAATACATAGAAATAACCGCTCGAATCACGACCATAAGATATAGAATTAAGCGGATAAATAGTTTACCTTCCACGACTCTCAACCTTGTTAACTCCCAGATTACGATTAGCTACTCCTTACAAGCCGACTGTACAGTAATTCCACCTTCACAATTCACACCAGAATGATATACCAAAGATCCCTAATTACCTCTTTAGACATAGATACATGAAACACCGGAACCATGGAAGGCAACGATACTATAGGGGGGACATTATACATCATAATTTGACCCATCTCTTTCAAGGTTCCTTAAATTTTGAAGTGCACTACACCTACTTTACCCTTAGGAACAATTCACATAGCATCTTCCTAGAGGAAACCTTGAGAACACCTTGCATACATTCTTTAACTTTAAATCTTTATGCTGAACACCGGATTTGAACACCTGGCGGTTTTTAGCCATTATTCTATAAGGACCTAGAATGAAGACGACCATAGAGTTACTACCCAATATGATTGACCATGGAATGACACCACTTTATGACGTGCTTGAACCCATACCCTTAATAGATTTATCACAAATAGAAACAACGAGGTTCGAGATTGGACTAAAAATATTTCAAGAATCCATCAACGTAGATGCATTGAGTAGCGTATTTCAGGAGGTTGCATTTTATTTTAGGAAAAATGAAGCTTACTATGGATTATGATGGCACGATTAATCTTTGCGATGAAATCATTCGTCTGAAACATTGAGTCATGGAGTTTAGGTAACACATCGGCAATAGAAGTCATTTACGGAGGAATATTCAAGTACATGCCACCGGTCATCTCCTGGAGGGTAAGGAAGAGTAATTTATCAAGAATGAGAATACTCTTGCACCTTGGATGAGATAGGGGTTTCAAAGTATGAAGTTGAATTACACTCCTAATATTAATTGAAACAGGGTATTTGTGCCACAAGCCCATGAGAATGAAATGGAAGCCAAACACTCGTGAGATTACTATAATTTAAACCGCTCAACTCTTCCCGATAGTTGATCCTATACGAGAGTACAAAAGATACGACAACTTGTCCTTCAAATTAATATGATGTGTGCAAAACACAAGACATCTAATATGAACCTTTCACAATTGAATCCATATTTCTAGGACTTTTGAATAATGAGGGGGATTATGTGCTGGCCGGAGAAGATATAAACTCTTTTCTATGAGATTGACACGATTCTGTAATTATAATTCTCTGGCTGTAATACTAGGACACTTCACAGACAATTTCAATTCTAAGAATAAAGTTAGCTACTTATCGCTAAATGTTTTAAGTGAGCATGAAAGTCATACTACAATGGGCAAAGAAAAGATCTTCCTGTGGAGGAGTTGTGAAAACCTCATATTTCTCATAAACTTATATAGATAAACGATCTACTTCAACTGATATGCACACATATGATAGGAGCTGAGAAAGGGTCTCATGTCACTAGATAGTGAAAATACTTTATGATAATATTGACGAAGGAGCTAAGTGATTATTTGAACCATCAAAGCCATCTACACCAAGGAGAAAAGAGTGACTCAAGAAGGGTCACAACACGAGGCTACTTTATGCTGAATTTGGCACTACATAGGAATGTTTTACGACCATTCATGCATGAGCACAAGTGAGTAGATGTTATCCATTTGAATAAAACGACCCGTAAGAAATTTATCCGATATAATTCCTTAGTTAGGGTCTAGGAAGCAAGTGGAAATGGTTACCCTCAGATTCTGAGTCAATTCAAGAAATCATCATAGGACTCAATTCTTCAAGATAATGCAAGTAAGATAATTGTAATAAAGAGGCTTCACGAATAATACTTCTCTTTCAAAGATTAGATACATAGAATGGACCATAAGGTTATCCTGACTCTATCCTAAATTCCACAGCATTATAAGGATTGATATATGATAAAGCAGAGCCAGAGTCAATAAGGGCATATTCATCATGAGATTGAAGAGTCAACATACCTGTAACCTTACCTAAAAACGCTTCCAACCCTTGATGCTACCTCATAACATTGAACCTGTTGGACCCTCCCAAGCTCTTGATACCACCCCCGACTATTCCACGTCCTGAAGGCATTATAGATGAAGTAGTTGTAGAACTGGTTGGCTATGCCAAACCCCTTCCCATGATCTAGCGAGATGAATGACAATCTCTTTGAAGGTTACCTAACATACCATACTTGTAGCATACATTGGTACCATAGTGACATACTCCTAGATGGCACCTCCCATATTTCACAATGGGGACAAGGTCCACTAAACTGAATCATCCCACCGACCTGATACTCACCATTTTTGCATTCATTATAAACTTCCCCCTTATGCTTCCTCCAAGCTTCCAATGCACGAGTACCGATTTCAATATTGGTTTGCTGTGCGAACCCTTGGAATTGCCCCTGATCCACCACCCCAAGCACATTGCTGGGCATACTCACAACACGACGTCAGATATTCCTTCCTACATAACGGGCAGATCGGGACAGGTGTACCCAACCTAGGGCATTTATTCTATTTGTGCCCCCTCCTTCCACAACTGTAACATATCTCAAGAGTTATCCAACATCTCTCCAAGTGACGCTTCTTGCAAATTGAGCAATCTCTCTTATTAGCACCCATAGCCTTCTTTCGTTTCTTAGATGCTCTTACCACATGCTCTGGTGATGCGGTAACATTGGCAGGGACAATGACTTCCCTTAGCAATAATTTATTCCAATCCTTCCACGGTTTGGCGCATCCTCCCTACGAACTCATGCACAATATTCCCCAAATTAAATGGAGGGGTTGTTCCTTCCTCACTACTTCGGACTCGTGGATTATTCATCTAGAAACGGGAAATAACAAGGAAGTTAGATCTCTATCTTGAGATCCATAGCACGACCTAGAATATTAAAGAATGGCAGAATTCCTAAATGTCCAAATAGCCTCCAACTTATAGACGTGGTCGAAAACACACCGATAAGAAGGACTCTACTAGACATAGCTCCGAGACATCCTAGGACAGTAAACCCGACTGAGCAAGCCTGTTAGATTTTTTTCTACCCAAACTAGTTCATGAATAAAGAGAGAATGTTATCCCATTTAGTCAAAACACTAAGCACTCTTCCATTAGCAACTTTCATTTCATTTCTGTCAATGACTTCATTCAAAGTTTTCAAAATATTACAAGGTTACAAGTTTAATGAAAACATATTTAGTCTGGACTCCCAACATCAACTATCATCCACAAACAGTCTTCGGAGCCTCTAAACACAATAGAAGAGTAATAGGAAAATGACGGTAATAATATTTCGGCTATACCTCAAAATATGATGAAAAACAAAGATACATGACATGACCCTGGGATGGAGTAGTGCTCACCAAGTCTGCTAGGGAGAGAGTAACTCTATCACTGGCTGATGTCGCTCGTTGTGGAACCACCTGTATCATTACACAATACATAGCCCCCGACAAAAGGGACGTTAGCACCATCGAATATCATTAGTATATAAGGCTAAAAGTCCTCTTTCAGAATAGGATAACCAAACAAGCAAAGAAACATGAAACAATAAGTCAGGTCAACAATTTACAAGCTTCCAAATTGCAACATGTAAATCGTCTAGTTTGTGAAAATAATATCTATAATTTTTGGTTGAGAGATCATTAACACAGATATGAGTTAAATCACTGTCTTTGTTAGCACGAAGTCTGATCACGACCCGATCGGCTAGGTCGTCCCTTTGGGGATATGTACCACAATCACAATTTCAACTTTTGAATGTCTAGATTTGATTTCCAGCACAATGCCACCGTGTCCATGGCGTGACGTCGGATCACAGCTCGATCGGCTAAGCATCCTTCCCACATATGTCGTATGGGTTGGTGTTACCAATTTACAAATGTTACCAAGTTCATCCCAATTAAGGGGAATAACAACAACCCACTCATACACCAGCATGTGTAGTTTCAAGTATGAGCCCTGTGACCCACCTTTCCTCGGTTTTGCTAAAGATACTCCTAAAGATATTTTTTATTTCATTAGATATTGCACAAAATTGTAGTATAGATACAAATATACAAGTATAGAATAATACAACTATGCTTACCTTAATATCTTTCACATTTTATAGTTTTATTAACATTTTCAATCTCTCCTGATAACATTATTTCTTTGGTCCTTTTGCAAAGTTCATATTTTTCATGGCACGAAGGTCACACTTTTTTTAGTTTTTCACATTTTCATCTACATTATTTCCTAGGATCATCAGCCAATATCAATGTACCAAATATTATGGGAATCATATATTTTTGAAAAAATTAGTAATGAAAACATTAAACACAAGGAATTCTTCCCAAAGAGGGACATGCCAAACAACATTTGAAATACACATTAGAGTTATAAGCAAGCAATCACCTCAATTATCCTTGAATTATTCTTTTCCCACCATAACAATTGTGCAACTTCAACAACGGAATGTGTAAAGACTAGCATTATATTGAATGTATTTATAACTTATAGGCAAGTTCGGGTACAAGAACATTAGGCTATTCTATTTTATTTTTGAGTTAGTTCCTAACAGTTGGGTCGAGACATATTCCATATTAGTTTCACATCTTCTCATTCAATTCATTTCTAAACATCTTTACAGTTTATCAACAAATAGAGACATTCAATCAAGGCATTTAGTACACATAAGAACAACTAGGAGCAGTAAACAAATTGAATTCTTCTCACCCAATTAGAATACTAAACTTCATGTAAAATGTTATTCAAGGATATACCACTTCGGTAGACAAACCACTCTTAAACCTATAAAAATAATATGAAATTCATTCATTTTCGAGAGAGAAAGTTTAGCGTACATACCTTGATTGAGCTTTCCTTAAGTCCTACTATACTCCGATACTCTTAGCAACATCCATCGCTTGGGAATATGACAAATCGAACCACAAATTAGAGAGGTGATAATACTTCTAGCTCATTTGAGCATATTTCAAACACTAAGTATGTATTAAGCTTTTAAAACCTTTTTGTGAAATATTCTATCATCCCTCATCTCATCCTTAGCTCAAGACTTCACCAAATAGTTTAAGACTCATGCATGCATGATATCCACTCCCGTCCTCATGGATTACCTTTCTAATGGTCTATCCTTGTTATATCAAGTAATTAAGAGCTTGGGTTATAGAACCTTACCTCTTAGGAAGAAGACCTAGGTTCCTTTCTTGAAAAGTCTTCAATGTTTAAGCAAGATCTTAGGAGAAATATTGATGAAGAGCCCTTTCTTCCTCTCAGATCCTCTCTCTCTCTCTCTCTCTCTCTCTCTCTCTCTCTCTCTCTCTCTCTCTCTCTCTCTCTCTAAATGCATTAGAAAAATAAGTCAAAAATAAAGGGTAGCATATAATATATCGACATGGGGCCGGGTAAGAAAATTAAAAATTCGGAGCCCCGACACAAATCTGCGATCACATAACTGTCATGCGGCCCGCAAAAGAGACCGCAAAAATGGCCCCTGAAACTTGAATAAACTATCCGGGTATGTGAAAAAAATGCGGTCTGCATACCTGTTCTGTGGTTGCATAATGCACCACAAAACTGGCCATCGGAAAAAATATCAAGGATATTATAAGATGACTATGCGACCCGCATATTGATTATGCGATCACATAATTGGCCACATAGTTGACCTCAAAATTAACCATCAAACTGCCTCACTCTCGGCGACTATACGGTCCACATAGCTATTATGTGACCGCATAATGGACCGAATAAATGCACTTTTCTGAGAACTATTATTCCTTAACTTGGCACTACGAGAACTCGGGTTTTTAAGTAAATTTTTTACGGGGCCTTATCTTCAGGCTCGTATGTCTGAAGTTATGCGAAAAGTGAATACGATTGTAATTTTCTTCTTCTTTTTTCACAAAACAAATATAAATTAAAATGTGACAAAAAAACATGAACAGATATAAACGCTCCGATCCTAGCCTGCTACTAACCTCTAAAGTGGCTCTTAAGAGTCCAGGCTTTTTAAAAGAAATTACAATAGATTACTCGTACAATCATATCAAAATATGATATAATTTGTTGAGCAAACTGTATCATATGATTTTACAAAATCAAACTTCTTATCTACTGTACCAATGATGATTTTTTATGTATTAAAATTAAAAGAATCATATAATTATCAAATAACTTCTGGATGAAACTCAAATATCATAATTATATAATTTGGGCTACAAACAATTGAAAATATAACATGATTCAAAACGAATGTAAAACTTCTTTGTTTACTAGTTTTCTAACTTCATCTGTTATTTATTCATCATTAAAATCTTCAATACTTCCCACTTGTAACTCGTGGTGAAGATTTGGAAAGGTGCATTTATAAACGCATGTGTATTTAAAAATAGGCCATATGAGATAGTGATTCGTCTTAACTTCTAATAATGTCAAAAGAATAATATGATAAAAAAATATATTCTCTTGGATCTAGAAGATATTTTGACTCGGATGAATTAACATATTATTGGGATGATTAATTTTTCCTCAACAAATTTTCTAATAAAATTTTAGCTTCATTAACTTGATTTATAAGTGTGAAAATGATTAATATCGTATCATTACCAAATACTACTCCTATATTTTAGACTTAAGCATATACTTATTTTATGTTACAATAGAAATCAGGTCTTATTTAGTTGACTTAGTATCATCTGTTCATGTCGTTATTTGCAAATGACTTATATTTTCTTAAATCTTTGTTTATCCTTTTCTTTCCTTTAATATTTTTCTTTTTCTTAAAGAATAAACTAATAGTTCCTACCATTATAAATTTAGAGATCAAGAACTTAAATTTAATAGATTTTAATGTTCTAAATCAGTAATTATCATGGGTGAATCACTTCATGAATTTATTTTTGTGACTACTCGGCCGGTTGTCTTAAGGATTAGCGCCCCGATTCTCTATTAACTTCCTTCTCCAAGTTTATTTCTGCTAATTTGATTTTTCGGAACGTTCGGTTTTGAGTTTTGGGATACTTAGTCCCTAAATGAGAGTTTCAGTGTTGAAAAATTTACCATAGTCGAAACACTGTGAAGAGAGCCTCGGAATGGAAATCCGATAGTTCTGTTAGGTTCATTAGGTGATTTCGGAGTTGGGAGCGTATTCGGAGTGTGTTTTGGTGGTCCGTAGCTAATTTAGGCTTGAAATGCCGAAGTTTGAATTTTGGAAGTTTTCGGTTCGATAGTGAGAATTTGATCCGAGGGTCGGAATAGAATTCTGAAAGTTTTGGTAGTTCCGTCATGTCATTTGCGATGTATGTACAAAATTTTGGGTCATTCTGACGTAGTTTGGTTAGGTTTTTGATCGAAAGAGTATTTTGAGGAAATGCTGAGTTCTTAAACTTAAATCCGTGTTTATGTCAAGTTTCTGATATTGTTTTAGGTGTTTTAAGGATTGGTACAAGTTTAAATAGGGTTGTAGGATATGTTAGTTCTTTTGATTGAGGTCCTGGGGGCCTCGGGTGAGTTTTGGATGGTCAATCAGACGTTTTTGGCTTTGAGAAATCTCCTTGTCAGGTCAGATAGATGATTGACATATAGAGATGCTTAAAACATCATTCTTTAAATAACTGAAAATAGAAGCTACGAAGCAAGGAGCTTAGCGTACCGTTTTTGACTACCTTCTCTGTCATGTCTGAGTTATAACATTCTATGGGAATCTGTGCTTTGTTTTGTCAATGTCACTTTCAATATGCTTCACATATACAAGTTTGATTGAACTGATAAGGGCGGGTAAGAAAGAGAGGTGAGGTGACTAGCTTAGTAACTTTATTCAATCTAAAAGGTTGACTCAGTGCCCTATCCGCCATTAAGTGAAGGGGCGCATCCACCGAAGATGGCAGCGGGAAAGACAGGAGCACGAACGAGGTAGCTTATACTTTTTTTCGTCCTCACTACCTGGTTTATAGTAGAATCTGGAGAATATGAACTTCTCTCGCATATATTTTGTGCAAATGTTGCAGGCATTTAAGCCTTTGCGATCGCGTTGGAGGAATTTGGAAGGCAGAAAAATTGCCCTTCGCGTTCACATAAGTGGTCTCGCGTTCGCGGTAGGCTAAGGGTTTGTGCTTCGTGTTTGTATGAGGCTTCCCGTGTTCACGTATAAGGATTTGCGGTTCAAAGATTATTACTCTTATCGTTCACAACAGGGGTCTCGCGTTCGCTTAGTATGGGAAGTGGAGTCATCGCGTTGGCAGTGCATATGTCGCGTTCACGTAGCGTGTTTTTGAATTCTTGCAATTTTTCTCTTTGCGGTCACAACGATTGGGCTGCGATTGCGATGAAGGGAGATCAGAACATGGCAGAAAGTTTATAAGTTATTTCATCTGCAATATTGGGTCATCTTTCCTCCATAGATGAGCCTTTTGAGAGCTTTTTGAAGTGGGTTGAAGAAGGATTCAAGCGAAACTACTTGGAAGTAACATTTTTGACTCCATAACTCGTTTTTATGTCATTAGATACCTAATTAATAGTTAGAAATTTGAGAAAAATGGGTAATTAGGCTTGAGTTTAAGAGGCCTTTAAATGTGGATTTAAGGGGTCATTTCGACTTCGATTTTTATGTTCTTGTTATGCATAGACTCGTGAGACTATGAGGTTTCCGAAAGTATACATTTCACGTGATTTCAAGGCGTTGGTATGAGGGCATTTTGGTTATTTTACATAATTTCGCGTGTTAGAATTTAATTATAGAATCAGTTACTTGAGGTGTTATTTCAAATGTGCAATTGAATTGAATAGATTTGGGATATTTGGAGTCGGATACTCGTGACAAAAGCATGGTTTCTAGTTAATTTTGAGCCAGTTTGAGGTAAGTAGCTTGTCTAAGCTTGTGTGGGGGAACTTCCCCTTAAGATATGATAATTGGTAATTGAATGCCTTGTACGAGAAGTGACGAGCGCGTACTTGAGCTAATTGTTGAAAATCCAATTTTGCTTTAATTATTTAAAACCGAGTTCCTTTCTAACCTGCTTTATTATACTTGCAAAGGTCATTATGTGAAGCATGTTAGGATAGAATTACTTGTTGCCATGGTATGAAATTTCATTTCTATACATCTCCTTGTTTACTTTGGGACTTTGGGACTGTGGGTTCGATTCTCGAAAGATCCCCTTGCACATTTACTTTGGGATTGCGGGTTAGATTCCCGATAGATCCCCCTGCATATTTACTTTGGAACTACGAGTTAGATTCTTGATGGATCCCCTTGCACATTTACTTTGGGACTGTTGGTTAGATTCTCAATAGATCCCCCTACACATTTACTTTGGGACTACGGATCAGATTTTTATATATTTCCACGCATTGATAGTTGGACTACGGGACGGTATCTCGAGAGATCCTTCAGATATATACATATTATGGACTACAGGGCGGTATCCCGAAAGATTCTCTAGGCAGTAGATGAAAGGGACTACAGGACGGTATCCTGGGAGATCCTCGTTGTTGCTATTGGTATTGAGCTATTTTTATTCCGTGTTACTCTTTTCCTTGTGTATTGGTTGTTGCCTTGTATAGCCTGTCTTATTTCACTGTTGTATTCATTTATACTGTCTAGTTGATATTGTTGAAAACTTTATATTATGTTTAGTCTCAGTGGGGCCCTAGCCTTCCTCGTCACTACACGACCGATGTTAGGCTTGGCACTTATTGAGTACTAGTGTGGTGTATTTGTGCCCCTTCTGCACATGTTTTTCAGGTGCAGATATATGTACCTCTACCCAGGTGTATCACCCTTAAGGTGGGAAGATCTATCAAAGACTTTGAGGTATATCTGTTGCATCTGCAGACAAATGAGTCTCTATCTTATTCTATCTTTTAGCAGTTAGCCTTCTTTGTTACTATTGCCTAGACATTTTTGAGTTAGAGCATTGTACTACATTTCCTTTAGCTTGTGTTCTCATGTGTTTTCTGGTTTTGGGATGATATTATAGGCTTCCGTGATATTGAGTTGTATATGCGGAGCGGCATTTATATACAGTTTTCTTCTAGTTGTTCAATTTTGAATGATTTATTTTCGTAAATTATTTTGTTTCTGCATTGTTAGGCTTAAATAGTCGTAGGGACTAGATGCCGTTACGACATATTCACGGAGGGTGAACTGGGGTTGTGAAAAGTTGGTATCAAAGTTCCAGATTCATAGGATTCACCGAATACAAGCTTGTTTATTAGAGTCTCGCTAATCGGTACGGAGACGCCTGTACTTATCTATAAGAGGCTATATAATTGTTGGGAAAATTCCACTTCATTTGACTTCCCTGTTGTGCGAGATTTTGACATCACAATCCTAAATTCCTGCCTTATATTCTCTCACAGATGGTGAGGATACGTGCTACTTGAGATGATCAGGCACCCGCGCCCCCTACTATAGCCGTCAGAGGTTAGGGCAGAGGCCGAGGATGCACACATGGTGCAGCGAGGGCACCCGCGTGAGCTGCCGGCGTGGTACCACTAATAGATCCAGCTGGAGTTCAGACACTTGACACGCCTGCTACTGCTACTCCAGCCTTTTGGGAAACTTTGGCACAATTCCTGAGCATGTTTGGTACATTAATTCAGGCGGGACTAATTCAAGTTGTACCGACTACTTCACGGGTCGGGGGAGGGACTCTGACTCCCGCCGCCCCCACTCTAGAGAAGCGAGTTCCCATTTGTTAGGTTTCAGGTGTCATGGCGACTCAACTTGTGGTCCCAGTTCAGCAGGTGGTGAGGACCTTTTACTTAGTAGGGGACATATAGGTCCACGAGAGAAAGAACAGACGAGGTCAGAAGGGACAGTATAGAGGAGTGATTAGATATTATAGATGGGAGAGACCCACTGGTCCTTATTTTAGAGGAAATGTACGGCATGGTAGAGGTTTCGTGGGTCAGCCAGCTCAGTTTGCATCTCAGATTTCACACAGGGCTTCAGGTGCTCAGGGGTTTCAGAGTACCCATACCGAATAGTTTTCACTGCCACATCATTCACGAAGTTGCTTTGAGTGTGGTGACATACACCATGTGGTGAGGTATTTCCCTAGACTTGGGAGGAGTGCACTTCCACATATTTCTCGACTACAGCATGCCCCGCAGAGTTCCCAAGCCATGGTTACAGCCCCAGTTGCTACCCCACCTACCCATACCAAGGTCGCTACCACCAATACTGTCATCACAGGTCTTGTCATGGTTTGTTATAAAAGTGTACCAATTTTATTCGATCTAGGCTCCACTTATTCTTATATGTCTTCTTATTTTGCTCCGCATTTGGTTGTACCTTAAAATTTCCTTGAGTTTCCATGTTTATGTTTCTACTATTGTGGGAGATTCTCTTGTTGGGGACCGCATTTATCGGTCGTGTTTCGTCTCCCTTAGTTGTTTTGAGACTACAGCCGATTTATTATTACTCAACATGGTCGAATTTGATATTATTTTGGGCATGGGCTGGTTGTCCAATTATGTTATTCTTGATTATCACACCAAGACCGTGACGCTGTCTATGCTAGGTGTACTGTATGGTAAGTTTAGTGGTACTTTAGATCACACTCCCAGTAGCGTTATCTCTTTCCTTAAAGCTCAAAGTATGGTTGAGAAGGAGTGTGCCACATATTTATCTTATATGAATGATGTCAGTATTGATTCCTCATTGGTTAATTAAATCCCAATAGTACGGGTTTATCCCGATGTGTTCCAGCTGATGTTCTTGGCATGCCACCTGATAGAGGCATTGATTTGTTGTCGGGCACTTAGCCTATTTTTATCCCTCCGCATCATATGGCTCCTCCTGAGTTGAAGGAGCTGAAGGATCAGTCATAGGATTTGCTTTATAAGGGTTTTATTCGACCTAGTGTTTCACCTTGGGGTGTTCCTGTCTTGTTTTTGAATAAAATGGATGGTTCTATATGTATTTCTATCGATTATCACCAGTTGATCAAGACTACAGTGAAGAAACGTTATCCCTTGCCTCGTATTGATGATCTGTTTGACCAGCTCCAGGGCGCAAAGGTATTTTCTAAGATTGATTTATGCTCAGCTTTCCATCAGTTGAAGATTCGGGAGCCAGATATCCTAAAGATTGCTTTTAGGACTCGGTACGGTCATTACGAGTTTCTTGTTATGTCATTTGGGCTGACCAATGCCCCAACAATATTCATTTATTTGACGCACATTGTATTACAGCCATATATCGAGTTATTTGTCATTATCTTTATTGATGACATTCTGGTATATTCCCAGAGTTGGGAAGATCATGAGTAGTACCTAAGGATCGTGCTTCAGACTCTGAGGGAGAAGAAGTTATATGCAAAGCTCTCAAAATATGAGTTTAGGTTGGATACAATGGCATTCTTAGACGGCGTGGTACCAAGTGAGGGCATTCGGGTGGATCCGAAAAAGGTAGAGGCCGTGCAAAGTTGGCCCACGCCATTCTCAACTACAGAGATTTGTAGTTTCCTTAGCTTGGCGGGCTACTACCCTTGATTTATGGAGGATTTTTCATCGATTGCAACCCTTATGACTAGATTGACCCAAAAGGGTGCTCCATTTCAGTGGACAGGGGAGTGTGAGGTGAGCTTTCAGGAGCTCAAGATAGCTTTGACTATTTCCCCACTTTTGATATTACCTACTGGTTTAGGGTCTTATATAATCTATTGTGATGTCTTGAGTGTTGTCCTCGGAGCAGTGTTGATGTATAATGGTAGGGTGATTGCCTACCTATCCAGCCAGTTGAAGATATATGAGACGAATTATCATGTCCATGATCTTGAGTTAGCTGTTATTATTCACGACTTGAAGATCTGGCATCATTATTTGTACGGTGTTCCTTGTGGGATTTATACGAATCCTTGGAGCTTGCAGCATTTGTTCAAGAAAAAGGATCTAAATTTGCGTCAGAGGAGGTGGTTAGAGTTGCTAAAGGATTTTGACATCACTACCCGGGAAAGGCCAATGTAGTGGCTGATGCCTTGAGTCGTCGGGCAGAGATTTTGGGAGTTTAGCATATTTATAAGCTGTAGAGAGGCCTATGGTGATGGATGTTAAGGCCTTTGCCTGTCAACTTATGAGATTTGATCTTTTAGAGCCCAATCGGGTCCTAGCTTTAATGGTTTCTCGAGCTTCCTTATTTGATGTATCAGGGAGCGGCAGTATGATGACCCTTATTTTCCTATCCTCAAGGACAAGGTACAGCACGGTGATGCCAGAGCTGTAGCTATTGGAGATGATAGGGTATTAAGGATGTAGCTTCAAGTCTGTGTACCCAATGTTGATGGGCTTCGAGAGTTAATTCTAGAATAGGCCCATAGTTCGCGGTACCCCATTCATCCGGGTACTTCAAAGATGTATCAAAACTTGAGGCAGCAATATTGATGGATGCGAATGAAGAAAGATATAGTTAGATTTTTAGCTAGATGCCTCAACTGTCAGTAGGTGAAGTATGAGCACCGGAGACAGAGTGGGTTGCTTCAGAAGATAGAGATTTCGGAGTGGAAGTGGGAGCTGATCACCATAGACTTTGAAGTTGGACTCCCACGGACGTTGAAAAAATTTGATGCTATCTGGGTGATCTTGGATCAGCTGACCAAGTCCGCTCATTTCATTTCTATGTGTATTACTTATTCTTCATAGCGGTTGGCGGAGATTTATATCCAAGAGATCGTTCGTCTGTATGGTATTCCAGTTTTTGTTATTTCAAACAGAGGTACTCGGTTCAGATCACGGTTCAGGAAGGTCGTTCAGTAGGAGTTGGGTACTCGGGTGGAGTTGAGCACAGCATTTTACCTCCAGACAATGGACAGTCCGATTGCACTATTCAGATTCTCAAAGATATACTCCGTGCATGTGTGATTGAGTTTGGAGCGTCTTGGGATCAATTCATGCCATTGGCGGAGTTTTCTTACAACAACAGCTATAAGTCTAGCATTCAGATGGCACTGTGTGAGGCTTTGTATGGTAGACAATGTAGATATCTGGTAGGTTGGCTTGAGTCGGGTGAGGCCGGGCTATTGGGCACAAATTTGGTTCAGGATGCTTTGGAGAAGGATAAGGTAATTCAGGATAGACTCTGCATAGCCCAGTCTAGATAGAAGAGTTATGCGTACCGGAAGCTTTGTGATGTTTCCTATATGGTTGGAGAGCGAGTTCTGCTTCGGGTTTCTCCTATGAAAGGCGTCACGAGATTTGGGAAAAAAGATAAGTTGAGTCCGAGGTTCATTGGCCCTTTTGAGATATTGAGGAGTGTTGGGGAGGTTTCTCATGAGCTTTGCTTAGCTTCTGACCTGGTAATTATTCGCCTGATATTTCATGTTTCGATGCTCCGAAGGTATCACGGTGATCCGTCGCACATGTTGGATTTCAGTTCAGTCTAGTTACAAGGATTTGTCTTATGTTTAGGAGCCAGTTGCTATATTGGACAGGTAGGTCAGTAATTTGAGGTCTAAGAATATTGCTTCAGTAAAGGTTCAGTGGCGGGGTCGGTCGGCCAAGGAGGCAACCTAAGAGACCGAGTAGGATATGCGCAACCATTACCTCATATTTTCACTACTTCAGGTATGTCTCTTTGCTCGTTCGAGGATGAACAAATGTTTAAGTGTAGGAGGTTGTGACGACCCGGCCTGTTGTCTTAAGAATTAGCGCCTTGATCCCCTATTAACTTCCTTCCTCAAGTTTATTTCTTCAAATTTGATTTTTTGGGATGTTTGGTTTTGAGTTTCAAAGAGTTTTAGGACACTTAGTCCCTAAATGAGATCTTAAGTGTTGGAAAATATACATAGTCGGAACTGTGTGAAGATGGCCTTAGAATGGACATTTGATGGTTCCGTTAGCTTCATTAGGTGATTTCAGGGTTGGAGCGTGTTTGGATTGTGTTTTGAAGGTTCGTTCCTGATTTAGGATTGAAATGCCAAAGTTTAAATTTTGGAAGTTTCCGATCCAATAGTAAGATTTTGATCCGAGGGTTGGAATAGAATTATTGAAGTTTCACTAGTGCCATTCAGTCCTTTGAGATATGTGTGAAAACTTTCAGGTCATATAGACGTGGTTTGGTTAGGTTTTTGATCGAAAGCGAATTTTCAAAAAAATTTGGAGTTCTTAGACTTAAATCCATGTTTAATTTGAGATTTTGATGTTGTTTTAGGTGTTTTAAGGATTGGTGCAAGTTATAATAAGGTTTTAGGATATGTTGGTGCTTTTGGTTTAGGTCTTGGGGGGCCTCGGGTGAGTTTCGAATGGTCAATCAGACCATTTTTGGGTTTGAGAAGTTGCAGATTTGATGAGCAAATGTCGTAGGTATTTAAGCCTTCGCGATCGCGCAGGGTATATCGCGATCGCGTAGGAGGAATTTGGAAGGTAGAAAAATTTTCCCTTCGCATTCGCATAAGTGGTCTTGTGTTTGAGGAAGGCTAAGGGTTTGTGCTTCGCGTTCGCACAGGGCTTCCCGCATTCACGTATATGGATTTGGAGTTTAGAGGTTATTATTCTTCGCTCTTACAACAGGGGTCTTGCGTTCGCATAGTATGGGAAGTGGAGTCATCATGTTCTCAGTGCATATTTCGCATTCGTGTAGCGTGTTTTTGAAGTCTTGGAATTTTTCTCTTTGCGATCACGAGGCTTGGGCCCACGATCGTGATGAAGGGAGATTAGAACTGGGCAGAAAGTTTATAAGTTATTTTATCCACGATTTTGAGTCATTTTTCCTCCAAAGCTGAGCATTTTGAGAGCTTTTTGAAGTGGGTTGAAGAAGGATTCAAGGGGAATCACTTGGAGGTAATATTTTTGATTTCATAACTCGTTTTTATGTGATTAAATACTTAATTAATGGTGAGAAATTTGGGAAAAGAAGGTAATTAGCGCTTGAGTTTAAGAGGCCTTTAAATAAGAATTTGAGGGCCCATTTGGACTTCGATTTTTGTGTTCTTATTATGCATATATTTGTGCATGTATGAGCTTCCGAAAGTATAAATTTCACCCAATTCCGAGATATTGGCCGAAGGGGCATTTTGATTATTTTATATAATTTTGTGTATTAGCTTAGAATTAATTACATAATCAGTTACTTGAGGTTTTATTTATAATATGCAATTTAATTTAGTGGATTTGGGTCATTTGGAATCGGATACTCATGGCAAAAGCATGGTTTCTAGTTGATTTTGTGCCATTTCGAGGTAAGTGGCTTGTCTAACCTTGTGTGGGGAACTTGCCCTTAGGATATGATAATTGGTAATTGAATTCCTTGTACATGAGGTGATGAACGCGTACTTGAGCTAATTGTTTAAAATCCGATTTTGCTTTACGTATTTAAAACTGAGTTCCTTTCTTACCTGCTTTATTATACTTGCAAAGTTTAGCCTGTTGTTAGTTAGAAAGAATGTTCAGTTGACTTAAAATTGCCTATTTTCTAAATTGCCTTTGTTTAATTACGTGAACCATGTTAGGCTAGAATTACTTATTGCCTTGGTATGAAATTTTATTTCTAAAAATCTCATTGATGTTGCTGTGTATTTACAATAGGACTACAGATGTGGGATTCCGGTAGCTCTCCCTTGTCTGTTTACTTTGGTAATGCAGTTCGATTTTCGATAGATCCCCCTACATATTTACTTTGGGATTGCGGGTTAAATTCTCGATAGATCCCTTTGTACATTTACTTTGGGACTGCGGGTTAGATTCCCGATAGGCCCCCCTACACATTTTTTTTGGGACTGCGGGTTAGATTTCCGATAGACCCCCCATGCACATTTACTTTGGGACTACAGATCGGATTCCAGTAGATCCCGCTCATTGATAGTTGGACTGCGGGATGGTATCCCATGATATCCTTCGGATATATATATATTATGGACTACGGGATGGTATCACGGAAGATCCTATGCGCAGGTTGATGAAAGGGACTATCGGACGGTATCCTTGGAGATCCTTGTTGTTGCTATTGGTATTGAGCTGTATTTATTCTGTGTTACTCTTTTCTTTGTGTATTGGTTGTTGCCTTGTATAATATGTCTTATATCATTGTTGTATTCATTTATATTATCTAATTTATACTATTGAAAAATTTATATTATCTTTAATCTTAGTAGGTCCCTGACCTTCCTCGTTACTACCAGACCGAAGTTAGGCTTGGCACTTACTGAGTACCGATGTGTGGTACTTATGCCCCTTCTGCTCATGTTTTTCATACGCAGATCCAGGTATCTCTACCCAGGCGTATCACCCTTGAGGCGGGAAGATCTATCAAAGACTTCGAGTTATATATGTCGCGTCCGCAGACCAAGCAGTCTCTATCTTATTCTATCTTTTAGCAGTTAGCCTTCCTTCTTACTATTATTCTAGTCATTTTGAATTTAGAGCATTGTAATACATTTCCTTCAGCTTGTGTTCCTATGAAATTTCGGATTTTGGGATGATATTGTAGGCTTCCTTGATGTTGATTTGTATATGCCGACTGTCATTTATATACAGTTTTCTTCTAGTTGTTCAATTTTGAAATATTTATTTTCATAAATTATTTTGTTTCCGCATTGTTAGGCTTACCTAGCCGTAGGGACTAGGTACTGTCACGAGATGTTCACGGAGGGCGAACTGAGGTCGTGCAAATTTTGGTACTATTTTTAATAATTACTATTTTAGTAGTATGTACAATTAATAATTAGATTTTCTTTTTATGTGTTATTTTTAACATAACATTTTGTGTTTAAATTTTAGTTATTATTAAAATGATCTTTATTAGAAATTTATTGCATTTATAAAATTTATATGAGTTGGCTTTGAATTCTTCGTTTGAACTTTTCTCATAATTTAAACAGTCTTCTCATCTCAAATTTAAATAAGTCTTATATTTATTTTTAAGATTATTTTATTAGTTTTCATCTTTTTGTTCCTTGGATATCGTTTGATATTATCCTAGATAGCTCGGGATAAGTGGAGAATATTGAAGATGACTCCAAATTATCTAGTAGACCTTTGACTCGCTCCAAGTCCAAGAACGCTCGAGGGATGCACATTGAGGAGTTGCATGGTCTTAAACAATTGACTAAAATACGTTTGAAGAGTTATTTGGAGGATTCATACAAAGGATACTATATTTTGAATCTTGAGAATTGAAGAATCAAGACCCCATGTCAAACCGTGTGACATTGTTTCACCAATCATTGGCTATGGTTCAAGAGGGGCTTGAAGAGCTGAAGAAAATAAGCCTATGGAATTCATTACGGTTCAACTGTGCATCACAGTTGGGGTTGCAGTTGAGGGTACGGTTTGGCCTGACGAGTATTTTTTGGGACATTCACTTAGAAACGTTGCCTATTTTATCCATTTGGTATTTATAATAGCGTAGGGTTATTCCATTAGGAACTTAGCATTTTTTGACATAAGAAAACTCGAGAGAGAGATTTGGAACATCTTTGATCGAGTTCGACTTTAGATTACCAGTTTTCAGGACTTGAGGTTCTTGAGTGTAAACTTGTTCTCCTTTCTTTATATCAAGGATTCTAATTTGCCATTCTTGGGATGCGATCGAATAGTTTTTCGGCTGTTGCTTGAGACGTTCACTTACCATTCTAGATTTTCTTTTTTATTTTATTATTCAGACTACTTTTGATTATCTTAATTGCACCTATCACTATAGTTTCTTTAACTATTGTCATTTTCATATTTCGCTGTTTTACTTATCTCAGATCGTATCAGTTGGTATCATAGCAAAGGCTCGAGTATTGTTCTAACAAACTCATGTTCCATATTCATGCAATCAAACCTAAATTAGTAAAAAAAAAGTAGTTATTTTTTACTAAACCCTAGTCGAGATGCTTACAAAAAAAATTTCCAGGGATTAAAAAAATAGAAAAAAATATTATTGAAGTTTTCTTGTTGATATTTGGGGAAAGACTACTTTTCCGTAAGAAAGATTTATTGGGGATTCTTGCTAATAAAAAAGTAGTGCTAGTTTGCATTAAATCGTTCTTATTATTTGAAATTGACTATTTCTTTCGTGCCAATTTGGGTTGACTCGTACCGGCTGAACCATCATCATCTGCTTGCTTGGTCACTTTCAAGGTCATCTCGTATTTTAGAACACAATTCGGGGTTCCGAGGCATTCAAAGCCTCATTTTCTTTCTCCTCGATTTTCCTGTGTAGTCTGAGCGCATTTTTGAAAAGCCCTTATGTGAAAATTTCAAAAATATTAAGTTTCGCCTTTAAAAGTTAATTTTAGTTGACTTTGGTCATCATTTTGATTAAACAGACTTGCATCTATATTTTGATGGTCCTGAAGGATCTGTAGTAAAATATTAGACCTGTGCGTATCCCCGGAATCGAATTCTGAGGTCCCTAGCCTGAGAAAGAAATTTTTGATAAAAAAATTTTAAATTGGAAATATAATGGTTTTAAGAATTTATTTGATGATTTTGTTGATACTGGGTCCTTATTATTGTTTCGGAGTCAGTTATGATATTTATACATTATATGTGAAATCTGATGCGAAGCGAGACTGATTGACGTGATTCAGACGTTTGGTTGAGAAAATAGAACTTTTGAACTTTCTTAATAATTTTATGCAATTTGATGCTAAATTTGTAGTTTTAGGTTTTGTTTTTGTGATTTAATCATGCGAACAAGTCTATATGATACTTGTAGACTTGGTTGCATATTCGATTTGGAGCTCCGACGGCTCGGGTGAGTTTTGGATAGGCTACGGGGTGATTTATACTTAGAAAATCTCTTGTTTTTGCTGCTTCTGGTAGGCTGGTACTTTGTGCTTTGTGTTCGTGAAGCAACTCTCGCGAACAGGAAGTGTAGCCTAGGCTGGGGAAGGGATTTGTTTGCTGCTTCCGATATGCTCATACTTTGTGCATTGCATTGGTGAAGAAACTCTTACGAACCAAAGTGTAGTGTAGGCTGGGGAGGGGATTGTTCCTCACGAACGCGAAGGCATGGTCGCGAAGCACTGGGGGGCTGCTCCTCGTGTACGCAACTGGCATCACGTGAACACGTAGAGAAAAATGGAGGTGGGCTGATGGATCTTTGAGTTCTTCTTTGCGAACGCGTTCCATGGCCCGCGAACGCGATAATCAGGGGGACAGACCATCGCGAATGCGAAGGTCATTCTTGATGCAATGCATCGTGAACATGATGCCTCTTGCGAAGGCAATGAAGGCATGTCCAGTCTTTTAAAAACATAACTAGAATCGGGATTTTATCAAGAACTCAAAAATCTTTCATAAAAACTCGACCTAGGAGCGATCTTGATTAGGGGATTTCAACGTCAATTCATAGGTTTGTGTTCTTCAACTCATTTTCTTCAATTCCATCAACACCCATTAGATTTTTAGCCTCCTTCATGCTATAATTAGGGATTTTTGGAAGAAGTGGAGATTTTGCAAATTGGGAATTCAGACCTCAATTCGGGGTCGTATTCTGAAACTAATTACATATTTAGGCTCATGGGTGAATGTGTGAACGGGTTTTGGTCTGAACCTCAACTTTTGACTAAGCGGGTCTGGGATCGATTTTTGTTTTTTGGGAGAATTGTTGGGAAACTTGTAGTTATGCATTGGAATTGACTTCTTTAGTGATAATTGATATTATTAAGTTAATTATGATTAGATACGAGTGGTTCGGAGGTGGAAACTAAGGTAAAAGCAGTGATTGGGGCTTGAGTTCGACTGTCTAACCTTAGCTTGAGGATTAGGTATTGTTACACTATTTTCTACTTGTACAGTTGTTGAGTATGACATATAGGTGAAGTAACGAGTATCTATAAGTTGTTGTAGGGTCATAGCATGCGAGTTAGTCTTATACTTGTGATTGTTATATTTTCTTTATACGTATTATTCATGCTTAAACTGGTTATTCTTCATGTTACACAAGTCTTATTTTATTTTCTTGGTATTGGATATTGGTTAAATATTGACTCAAGTTGAGATTTGTATTGTTAAGTTAAATGTTTATACGAGGTTTGTGATTGATGATTCCCTTGCTGGGTTGTTATTGTTTTTGTTGATTAGGTAAGGAAGAGTGTAAAGCGCGAAGTGTGATACCGTGCAATGTTTTGAGAGTGAGTGATAAAGCACGAAGGTTAATATTGTGCCATATTGTGTGAGTGTTAATGCAATAAAGGGTGACATCGTGTTGTATTCTGATATTGATAATGCACGAAAGGTGATGTTGTGCCATGTTATGAGAGAGCTAATGCACGAAGGGTGATGCCATACTGTTTCTATTATTTCTTATGGTAAGGGCAAGAGTAAAAGCACGAAGAATGATGTCGTGCACGTATTTGCTATGTTATTATTTCAGGATTTCATATTCTCCTCACCATGTTTTCCCCCTTCCCGTTACTATCCACTACCAATTTTTGTTATTTTCTCGTATTTGATTTAATTGAATAGATTCATATTGCTATCGTGTCCTAGCCTCGTCACTACTTCGACAAGATTAGGCTTGACACTTACCAGTAGATAGGATCAGTTCTACTGATACTGCACTCTGCATTCTTTGTTAGATATCGGTAACGGAACTCGTTGACCAGAGTTAGGTTGCTTCCTTCTGTCCATCAGGAGACCCAAGGTAGATCTGCCATCATTCATAGACCTGGAGCCCCTTCATATTTATCTTGGTTTCCCTGCTTTCTTTCATTTCGAAAATAGATGTATTTCTTTAAACCAATATTTGTAGTTACTCTTAGACGTTGTGGACTGCGAAACCTGATTTTTGGGTAGTCGTATATTAGTGTTTAAAACTGTTATAAAATTTCCACACTTCTTACTTGTTTTAGTTGAAATTTATTGTTAATTACTGTTTTGGTTAGCGATTCGGTTTTTAGATCTTTATCTATTGGCTTGCCTAGCATTCTTCAAGGTAGACGCCAGCAATATCCCGATAGTGGGAAATCTGGGTCGTGACATAATTTGTTCGTGCTTTTCTCATTATTTATCTAGAAATTTCTTAGCTTCTGTCCCTTTTTTTTGAATGTCAGTTCTTGATTATATAAACTCCACTCTTAAATTAAGTTCAAGAAAACTCATTCTTGGATAGGTGATTTGTGAATTGAGCTCCAACTTTGAGGATAGTGAGGCAGAGAATATATATGAGTGAAACGTGAGAATTCATAATTGTGAGAGAATGTCTGGCGTTAAGGATAGTACCGATGGAATTAAAGCACCGGCTCAGGTTGAAGGAACTAATGAGATGTTGCAAACTATGATGCAACAAATACAACATCAGACTTTGCTGGTCAAAAATTTGCAAAATCTAATCAGCAACTATCAATTGCTCCAACACTCGCAGTACATCAAGGTTCACCTCAAAATGTGAGGAGGGATCCACCACAAGTTAGGTTACCTCTACAATGGCCCATATGAAGAATTTGAAGATAAAGATTTTGATGACTATATTAATTATTGTCATCAAGCCCCGAGAGGGGGTAGGAGAGGACCTAGGCATGGCAGAAGATTGGGATGCCACAGTGGAATCAACACAACCGAGATAAAGGAGTTGATAGAAACTTGGGTAGCTTCAAGATAAAGATCCCTTCCTTAGAAACTTGGGTAGCTTTAAGATAAAGATTCCTTCCTTTGAGGGAACAACTGACACATATGCATACTTGGAGTGGTAATTTGATGACATCCAAATTCACTACTAAAAAGTAAATATGCCCGTTCGCATGTAATATAATATACTCAACTATGTGTCGGGGTCGAATCCGACAGAGAACAATATGAAGGCGATTAGGAATGTATGAAAATTATCACTTGTATGCAATACCAAACACTAAGAATTGTTTTGAGAAATATTTATACCTAATGCAAAAATATAAACTAATCTAGAAAGCAAGTAAAATGATCAATGGCTACAAGTATGGATGCATTGGGAATTACACTCAAGTAACTATCCAATGTATTTCACGATTTTACAAATATGAGTGAGTTTATGTTAATTAGCCTCGGGTAATAATTCTATATTAGCTTCTTCTAAAGACTAACAAGACTTCATAATTGTATTATACCTAACGAAATTAGAAGATTAAGTGCACCGATTAAGGCTACAAGTAGTTCAATCCTATCCCTAGGTAGAACATATAAAGTGAAGGTTAAAACCTCAAGTTCTTGTTAATTAATCTTTTTCAACCCTAAATTATCTTTTCCAAAATTAATTTGGAGCTAATGGGCGAGTCTTAGGGTTAGATAATCTTTTTGGAAACGTTAAAGAACAAGAATAATTAAAATAACAATAAACTCACTTCATAAAAGATACAATCATTCAATACATAAGAACAACAAGGTGTTTAACCCACACTTTAAATATGATTATTTCCATAAACAATATTCAAGTGTTGAATAAAATACTACACACTTAAATATTCAATACAGAGCAAGAAAATGAAGAAATGAACATAAATGAGTAAGAAATTCTCAACCAATTGCCTCAATCTTCAAGACCAAAGTGTGTGTGAAAACCCTAGCTTCTAACATTGTTCTCTCTAGTCTTAGAGACTGAAAATAAGCCAAAGATGCTAACAACTTCTTACAAATGAGAAAAATTGTGTATTAAAGGATTTTGGGTCAAAAAATATGAATTGACATAATTTCCCAGAGCTGCAGTGTTATATTCGCATTTGGGAACATACAGTATCGTGTTGACTTTCGCATTTGCGATTAAGATTTCACATGCCTGAAGGTTGACTTCCTGGTTTGACTTCGCATTTGCAAAGTCTTCTTCGCATTTGCGAACAGAGCTTGACTGGCCGTACTTCACAATTGCGATGTATTTCTCGCAATTTCCATGTATGTTTTCTTCGCATTTCCCACAGTTATGTCACAATTGCGATACATGAGATCATTTTTCAGATTTCTTCTTATCAACGTCATTTTTACTCGTTTTCACTTGGTTTCTTCATAGTCATTTCTAAAGCATATAGAACCTATAAAATAGAAATAAATGACATTAAACACATGATTTTATCACTCAAATATCGCAAAATATAGGCTTAATGATAAGATAATTTGATAAAATACCAACTTATCAAACCCCAAACTTAAACAATTGCTTTCCTCAAGCAATGAAAGTGACAAAATCTCATCCCAAGTATTTAACTCAATAGTGCATCCTTACCATATCAAGCCAAATAGGGTCTACTGTAAGCACAAACATATGACATTGAATGGTACCAATAATTAATCCAAAACATATGAATTACCAAACACTTCTCATGAACTTTATTACGTTTTAAATGCTCAAAACTATTAAAATAAAAGTAGCAAAACAAGTAATGACACTAAAGCTTCAAAATTTTCCTCCCTATCAAAATTATCTTCCCTCGTTCATTCCTCCCAAATGGAAATAGGATTAAATTCACAACTCAAATCTCATGTGCCCGCACACTTAAGAGAGAGAATCCCACACTCATAATTTGTAATTCAGAACATAAATGGGATATCAAGTGGAAAAAATAAGCTCTCACTCACAAAGATATTCAGATGCATAAAAATTGTGCCACAGGCTTGCCCTTATTTTAGTTCACGCCTATTCAAGAACATTCGGTTAGAGATCGTATAAGTAATTTTTGAGCTTGTAATGTAGGTTTAAGGGAGGATTGGATAAGCATTAAGGATATAAGTGACTACACCCTCCTTGAACACTACTCTTATTTGTCTTTCTTTTTGCACTTTACTTCTTTTTAAACCACATAACCCTTATTGGCCTCTAGTTATCAACATAGAACCAAATTAAGGTACCTCTATAATTTTCTCAAGAGTCCATATTTATATATTTACATATATACATATTAACACCAATCTTTACAAATGCGAAGATCGCAAATGTGAAGAGGCCATCGCAATTGAGCCCCATCGTCTCCAGCCAAGCTTTTCTTAGAGAACAGTCCTAAGCCCTAAAATTTTTGAATACATGCATACTTATAGATAACCCAATCACTTTTGAACACAAAAATGTGCAATAGACTTCATAGACGACCATGAATAAACAAAAATATCAATGATTTGGCCAAAAATCTCGTTCGGGCCTTTTATCGACCACATAGGAAGCACACAAGACCACTCATAATTTCACAAGGTCATGGGTACTCAGACTTTCCCATTTTCACCATAAAGAAAAAGACTCAAGCTCTCAACCAACCTCACCCGGAAATCAACACAAGATTTGAACAATTTTAAAATCAATGTCGGACAGAGGAACGTCCTATTTTAGACGTAGGTTAACTGAGAGAAGAAGAAGAAGAAGAAGAAGAAGAAGAAGAAGAAGAAGAAGAAGAAGAAGAAGAAGAAGACAACAATAGCATAATTATTGAGATGTCATACCTTGATTCTTGCAATTAGGAGTGAGAAATAGTGGAGTTTTACAATTAGGACAGTGAGAGAGAACAGAGATTTGAGAGCCCCAAAGTATTTTTTTAATTTTGCTCAAAATGGGAGCAGTAACCCGTTTAAACTCTCTGTTGTCGCATTTGTGACAAAAATTTTTGCAATTACAAAGATCAAGAAATCCTACAGTTGTCGCAAAAGCAACATAACCTTGGGTTTTGCGATAGACCAGGTTCACAAATGCGAATAAAAGTTCGCAAATGCAAAAGGTGGTGCTTCTGCAATATTCAACTACTAGATTTTGTGCTCTCTGTCACCACATCCTGCTCAAATCAATTTCAAAAATTATGAAACTTGGTAGATTGGTTTTAAAAATATAATAATATATTCTAAAAAGGAAAATTTCAAAAATGACTAAAAATTTGAAAAACTATGGGTTGCTTCCCACTAAGCACCATATTTTACGTCGTGACACGATGCGAATGAACTTTATAACTTTTCATACCACTTGGACAATATGAATTTGACACCCAACTTGGAATCAAGCTTGTGACCACGAGCAGTGGGAGTGGTAAGTAAATGATCTACCGAAATCTCAATTTCTTTGTTTTACATTTATTGGCTTTCATGTGAGGACTATCATTTTGCCTTCTTGTTCCCTCAAATTGTAAAATGTATGGCCTTTGTATTTCCTCTTTGCAATCTCTCATTGACTAGGGTAATTCAATTCTCATATCACCATACAATTCCAATATTGAAAAATGCTTGGAATGTGACATCAAACCTCCAAATTGTGATTCTTCTCGGATTTCGACATCCTCTTTTTCCTCGGGATTAGAGTCAATCTCAACCCCATTTTAATTCACACTAGTTGACTGTAATTTCATATTTTCTTGGAATCACAAATACTCATGGAGTCGGTTGGTGGACGTTCAATCCTTGATTTCTCAAAATAAAGCTCGCTTTCTTCCTTATAATCGAACTCCTCTTGACTTCTTTCCGCACTCTCACGTTGTTGGGAAAAGTGAGCCTCAACCAATATTTTCGTTTGACCTTTCAAAGTTTGGATATGTTCATCATTGTGAATCAAGTCTTGTTTCAAGTCCTCGAGTGAAAAGTAGTGCTTCTCCTCATTTTCAAGAATGGCCTCCAACTTGAACATCATTTTCTCATTTTGAGCATTTGATATTTCTTCTTGGTTTTGATCAAGTGTCAAAGAACATTTTCGGCTTCAACCTCCAAGGCACATTCTTGGCAATAATAAACTTCCAAGGCTTTTTGGATATCTAAATCTTCAAGCATTTCTTTCATTTGCAAGTTCAACCTTTCAAGTGCTAACTCATTTTTGAGACTATTTTTCAAAAGCTCTTCCGAGGTACTTTGTTCTTTGTTTCCTCCTTTAATTAGGCATTCTAACATGAGTTTGAACTATCCACTTTGGCCATGCTCAACTTCTTCTACTTCCATAGCCCTATCAATTTTATCACAAAGAGTAGAATAATCATAGCGGGGGCTCGGGGAAGGAAAGGAAAAATAAATGATCATTTTGACGATCACACTTATCACAAATGCTCCACTCATGGGTTTGAGACTGTGCGCACAATCCATCCCCCAGAGAATTTAAATAATTTTGCCGCGAGAGTGGTCTTTCACAATAAGGATAAGGGTCATCAAAGTAAGAACAATTACCATCAAACAAATTTTCATTATGTGATGCTAATTATTTTTTAAAAAACTATGAAAATAAATAATAAAAAAAATAGACCAAGGTAAGAAAAATTAATTACACAAATATTCACAAGTTTGGGACAAAGAATTTACGCTTATTTCTCAAACAACCTAAATTACTCCAAATTATTCCCCGGCAATGGCGCTAATTTTCATGACGTCCAAATCTACTACTAAAAAGTAAATGGATATAGTCGCATGCAATATAATTTACCCAACTATGAGCCGGGTTCGAATCCTACAGAGAAGAATATGTAGGCAATTGAATGTAAGAGAATTATCACTTGTTATGCTATGCCAAATACTAAGAATTATTTTGAGAAAATATTTATACCTAAATGTGGAAATGTAAACTAACCTAGAATGAAAGTAAAATGATCAATTGCTACAAGTATGGATGTATTGGGAATTACACTCAAGTGACGATCCAATTTATTTTACGATTTTACAAATATGAAGGAGTATATGTTAATTAGCCTCGCGTAATAGATCTATATTAGCTTCTTCCAAAGACTAACAAGACTTCCTAATTGTATTATCCTTAAAAAAATTAGAAGACTAAGCACACTCGATTATGGCTACTAGTAGCTCAATCCTATCCCTAAGTAGAATCTATAAAGTGAGGACTAAAACCTCAAGTTCTTGTAAATTAACTTTCCCAACCCCAATATCTTTTTCAAAATTAATATGGAGTTAACGGGTGAGTCCTAGGATTAGCTTATCCATTTGAAAACATTAATGAACAAGAATAATTAATGTAACAATAACTCACTTCATAAAAGATACAAAATTACTCAATACATAAGCACAACAAGGCATTTAATCTACACTATAAATATGATTATTTTCACAAACAAGATTCAAGTGATGAATAAAATACTACAAACTTAGATATTTAATGCAAAGCAAGGAAATAAAGAAATGAAGTATATGGATAAAATTTTATGTGATGTTATACCTATGCAGGCTTATTATCTATTTCTTGGGATACCATCGCAACATGATAGAAATGCGCTACATGAAGGGAGGAGTAATATTTTTACCCTTGAGTTGAAGGGTAAAAAAGTATCACTTGAAGTCCTTGACTCCACTTCAAGTGTATAAAGATCATAAACAGGTAAATATTTGGATGGGAAGAAGATGAGAGAAAAAAAAAGAACTAGTGTAGAGGCAAAATTTTAGTGAGGAAACGGAAAAAATAAGAGGGTAGTGCAAAGAGGAAGAATAAAAAAATCGAGTGATGGTGAGAGAAAGGAAATAAAATGAAGAGAGTTTAACCTTTTTTTAAAAGTCAAAGTGTGTGAAAAGACCCTTAGTGAAGGAATACCACTTTTACTATGTGTGTATAAATGAGCTTATTTGAATACTAAGGAGCTCTCTTACCCTTTGGCTATTGATTTTATCTCTTTATTATAGGAATATAATGATGTCTTTCGTGAGAAACTACCTGAAAGATTGCCACCACTTAGAGGGATTGTACAGGTTAACTTTGTACCAAGATCTCATATTCTGAATAAATTGGATTATAAGAGCAATCCAGAGGAGGCTAAAGAGCTTCAAAGGCAAGTATTGGAGTTGTTAAATAAGGGGTTTGTGAGGGAGAGTATGAGTCCATGTATTGTACTAATCATTTGGTACCAAATAAAAAGGGGTCTTGGCGTATATTTTTTGACTATAGATCTATCAACAAAATTACAATAAACTATCGCTATCCCATTCCAAGATTGGATGAAATATTGGATGACTTGCATGGTGAAAAGGTATTTTCAAAAATTAATTTGCGAAGTGGACATCATTAGATTAGGATGAATCTCGGTGATGAATGGAAAAAAAACTTTTATAACTAAAAATAGTTTGTATGAATGGTTCATTATGCCTTTTGGGGTTCACTAATACACCTATTATATTTATGCGCTTGATGGATCATGTTTTAAATCCATTTAGAGGTAAATTTGTTGTTGTATATTTTGATGATATACTTATTTACACTAACTCTTTGTATGATAATCTTTTGCATGTTAAAAGTGTGCTTGATGTACTTAAGAAAGAGAAACCCTTTGCAAATCTTAAAAAGTGTGATTTTTGTATTGATAGAGTGATTTTCTTGGGGTTTGTTGTGAGTGGGAAGGGAATAGATATTGATGATATGAATGTGAAAGCTATTAAAGAGTGGCATTTTTGAAGAGAATGTTAGAGGTTAGGAGTTTCCATGGCCTCGCTATTTTCTTTAGGAGATTTGTTAAGGGTTTTAGTACCATAAATGCCTGTTTGACTGTAGTAATTAGGAATGATACGGGATTAAAATTGGTAAGGAACAAGATGAGGCTTTTGAGGTTGAGTGTGATGCTTCTTGGGCAGGTGTAGGGGCGGTTCTTACGCAAAACCAAAAACCTATAGCTTACTTTAGTGAGAAATTGAATGGAGCAACCTTAAATTATTTTACTTATGATAAAGAGGTGTATTCCCTTATGAGAGCTTTATAATGGTGATTTATGGGGAATTTTGGGTTTCTAAAACACTTGAGAGCCTAAACTAAAAACTTTATTGGTTCCACGCGAGAAGAGATATAGGTAGAGTTTGTGGTAGATGTATCAAGTGTCTTCAGGCTAAGTCTAAGGTTAAGCCACATGGGTTATATACTCTATTGCTTGTTCCCAAGGGTCTTTGATTAGATATTTCTATTGATTTTGTTTTGGACTTACCAAGGACTAGGAAGGGACATGATTGCATATTTGTTATGGTTTATCGTATTTCTAAGATAGCATATTTTATTACTTGTCACAAAAAAGATGACGCGTCTTACGTAGATATATTATTTGAGAGAGATGTTTTAAGGTTACATAGGGCGCCTAGGTCCATTGTTAGAGATAAGGATACTAAGTTTGTTAGATAATTTTGGAGAACTTTGTGGTCTAAGTTGGGAACTAAGCTATTGTATTTTACTACTTGTCATCCTCAAAAATATGGTTATACTGAGGTAGTCAATAGGACTTTGGGTAGTATGTTGAAGCTGAACTTAGGGGTAAGTATGCTTCTTGGGAGGAGGAGCATCTACCATTTATTGAGTTTACCTATAATAGATACATTCACTCTTTCATGGGTATGTCTTCTTTTGAGGTTGTATAAGGCTTTAATCTGCTAACACCTTTGCATTTGATTGCTTTATCTATGAGCGATAGTGTGAATGTAGATGGTAAGAATAGGTCTGAAGCAATGAAGGGAGTTCATGAGCAAGTGTGGTTGCAATTGGAGAAGACATATCAAAAGGTTTCAAATAGAGCAAACAAAGGAAGAAAATAAGTTATTTTCAAACATGGTGATCGGGTTTAGGTTCACTTAAGGAAGGAACATTTTTCTGATAAATGCAAGTCCAAGTTGCACCCTTTTGGAGATGGACCAGACCAAGTTCTTGAGAAGATTCGTGACAATTTGCACAAATTGGATCTCCCTGTTGAGTTTTAGGCGAGTGCGACATTTATTATTTCTGACTTATCAACTTTTGGTGCAGGTATGTTCGATTTGTGGACGAATCTTTTCAAGAGGGAGGGATTTATACCATCCTACACAGCCTGGCCAAAATGGAAAATATTGAAGATGACCCCGAATTATCTAGTGGACCTTTGACTCACTTCAAGTCCAAGAACGACCGGTGATGCACATTAAGAAGTTGCATGATCTTCAACAATTGACTAGAAGATGGTTGGAGAGTCACTTGAAGGATACGTGCAAAGGATACTATATTTGGAGTCTTGAGAATTGAATAATCAAGACCCCAACTCAAACCATGTGACACGGCACCAACTATTGGCTACGGTTGAGGATACTATTTGGTTTGACGAGTTTTTTTTAGACTTTACCGACTTGGTATTTATAATAGCCTAGGTTATCCATTGGGAACCTAGCATATTTTGACATAAGAAAACTTTTGATAGATATTTGGAACTTCTTGGTTCGAGTTCCACGTTGGATTACCCGTTTTCAAGACATGGGTTCTTGAGGATGATCTTCTTTTTCTTTCTTTATACATAGGGCTCTAATTTGTCGTTCTTGGGAGGCGATTAGATATTTTTTTGATTGTTCCTTGAGAGATTCACTTCTAGCTTTTTTGGTACGGGGAAAAGGTATTATTAATCTCAGGATTAAATTTGAAATGAGTTTCTCCCATGTTTGGATGTGATAAAATTGTGGTATAACTAATTCCGAGATTAGTTATCTTGGAATTGTAGTGTTTGTTTATCCCAATGTGAGGATGGAATAACTAATCCCGGGTAACTGTCTCGACCTAAAAACTAGCCCAGTAGTGATGGTGCTTATCGTCAACTATGCAGGCCGACAAATTACCCAAAAATTGATATTTTCACTTTTTTTAAGACAATCCCAAAGCTATTTCATTTTAAAATTTCATAAGGAATTCAAATCAAAACAAAAGTGCGCAAAAAAAGAAGCCCGACATCGTGGTGTCACTAAGTCATGATCAACTACTACGAATTGTTCTGAAAATGGCAAGACTAACCTAGTCTGAGAGTAACCAAAGTACACTAAAGGGAAGATAAAGAAGGAGAAAAGCAGGATTGTGATTGCCACGCAACTACCTCACTATATTTTATGATCCGCTATTGAGAAAATCAACAACCACTACCGTGGCCATAGATACATGGATTTACATACAAGGTGCAGGGAGTAACGTGAGTACACCAACTCAGTAAGTAACAAGTCCAAAGTATAGACTGATAGGTAGTGACGGACTTAACCTCAATAAATAATAGAAATAAACTGTGCAGGAAAAGTAGGCATGCCATCATTTCAAGTATGCAACTCAAGCAATAAAAAATTACAGATCTGAACAATATGAGATTTAAAGCTTGGCTAACTCTGCATGGCAATGCACAAAATGTATGAAATGCACAATTTGCTCCCACTCTCAAGTGCTCAACCATTCGGTACTGCATATGGTAATCCGGTCCAATATAATCCATTCTGAAACATATAAAATATTGATTGCAAGTCAATCAGTATCGAGGAAGAAGGATAATCCAACCCTAAGGAAAAATCCATCTAGGTATATATATACATGCTCAACCACTCGGTACTGCATCTGGACATCTAGCCTAGGGAAATCAATCCCGGCCATACTTAGTGCTGACAATAAGTTACTCAGTGCCGAGGGATAAGGTAATCTAACCTTGTGCAGAAATCAATCTCGAGATATCAATACTTCGGACAAATCTATGTCCATGAAAATCTATCGCTCAATAATATAATCTACAGTTACTGGGGGTGTGATACAGACTCCAGAGGGGCTCCTACAGCCCAAGTGCTAGCATAATCATCAATAATAGCTACGACGTACAATCCGATCCCATAATTATCACTCACAATCAAGCTCTCGGCCTTCCTTAGTTATCACTCTCCACTCTCAAACACGAGCTCACAAAGCCATGAAAACTAGCTCGGAATAATGATATGATGTTCCAATAAATAACAACTGAGACTGAGACATGATATGAAATGCATGAATAAGACTGACTACAAAACATCAATGATTCTAGCAAGATGACAACAAGCAATGACCTACTAGGTCTAACATTATTCGCGTAAAGCCCTATCATGATATCTAGCATGTTCTACAACTCATATATTTAATCACATAACGGAAAAATGGATACCAGCCATAAAGAGTCAACAAGCGTTACCATGGAATGAACCAAGTCCCGATTCTCATGGTGCACGCCGGTACGCCCGTCACATGGTATGTGCGTCACCTCAATTCTTATCATATAACACATAGTTCAGGGATTTGAACCCTCAAAACTAAGTTTAGAAGTGTTACTTACCTCCATCAAGGCAAAATCCTAATCCGCGACGCCTTTGCCTCTTGAACTGGCCTCCAAACATCCCAAATCTAGCAAAAAGCAATACAATGCAATCAGTATAGGCCGACGAACAAATTCCACAAGAAAAATTACTTAATTGGACATAAATCCTGAAATTCACTCAAACCCGTGTCTCAAATCCGACAACAATCACAAAACTAGAAAACATATTCACCCACGAGTCTATGCATACGATATTTATCAAAGTTCAACTCCATTTGACCCATCTGATAATCAAATCAAACGCTCTAAGTCCCAAGCTGTAACCTCTCATTTTAATCCCTAATGTCCACTAGTTAATTGACAAAACAATGGGAAAGCACCATAGATAGGATTACTAGAGCTCATGCAACTAACCTCACTGAAAACCCCTTGAATCTCCCTTAAAAATCACCCAAAATGCTCCAAAACATGTCTTCAAAAATGGTTGAAATTTGCAAAATTCACAAAGTCTCCAATTCATAAGTTCTGCCAGCAAAACTGCATCTACAGTAGAATTTTCACATCAATGCTCTGATACCACATCTGCGGTCGTGCAGTGCTGTCCAAATCTCTCACATGTACTTCCAGTCCAAACCACTCCTGCCTGCATCTGTGGGCCTCACTTCGCTTCTGCGGTCTACACCTACAGGCTCCCATTGCAGGTGCGAAGACACCAGAAACGAACCACTTCAAAACTCCTTCAAACTTCAATCATGTTTCGTTTACCACCCGATCAACCCGAGGCACTCGGGACCTCAACAAAACATACCCACAAGTCCCATAACATCATACGAACTTAATCCAATCACCAAATCACATCGAACAATATCAAAAATATGAATAACCCTAGAATTCAAGCTTAAGGACTTCTAAACTTTCAAAAATCATGTCCGAATAACCTCAAATTTTGCACACAAGTCAGAAATGACACAACGAACCTATTCGAACTCCTAATATTCTATTCTGACCCCGATATCAAAATTATCACTGTCGACCAGAATTGCCAAAATTCTAACTTTTTTAATTTCATTCCTAATTCTAACACGGGCCTCCAAATCATATCTCGGGTGCGCTCCTATGTCCAAAATTACTTAATAGAGCTAAATAAACCATCAAAATTCACATCCGAGATCATTTATACATAACATAAAATTCACATCTGAATCTTTTTTAAAACATACCTGACGATTTACATAAGTCATAATACATCTTTTGGAGCGACTCATTCCCTCCAACAACCAAGCGATGTGCAAATGCTCAAAAAGACCAGTACAATCGTTACAACAACTAATCCCGGGATAACTTATTTTCAACCAAACTACCCCTGAATGTTCTAGATTTTCTTTTATATTTTATTTTTCTGACTAGTTTTGATTAATTTAATCAAACATGTCATTGATTTTGCTTTAATTATTATGATTGTGAATGCCTAATTTTTTCCCATTCTATTTCTCCTAAATTTTATTTTTCTTCAAGATTTATTGTGTGCACTTATAGATTTTTTAACTTGATTTTATTGAGTTAATTATTTCAAAATTGAAATTGGCCAAAATTTGGACAAATTTGGCAGCCAGACCCGGTATAGACCATTTGGTTTCAGAGATGCCCAAATGACATCGTTTTGATTAAAATCTCAGCCACTCGTCTTGACTTGATCCAACGGCCCTGATTAATCTCCCACCCTAGCTATTTAATGCCTAGTTTGGCCAAAATGTTGCCTTCATTTCCCTTATTATCTCCTCATTTTTTTCTTCCTCTCTCTTTTCTTTCTCCTCTTAGCAACTTCGCCCGTCGTTGCCCAGCTCTGCCACCGAAAATTTCCCACCGGCGGTGATCATCCTCCAATCACTCCAAAAATTTCACCATCTCCTCCACACTTCCTTCTTTTTGTGGCTACCCCACTCAAGTTTTATAAATCCATGTCAAACTCCTCAAATCAACCCTAGACCGAAACCCTAGCCTTCTTTTTCCTTTTAAAATTCAACAAGTTTTAGCCATTTTCACCCTATACAACCTACATGAGTGTGTACATCTCCTTCAGCTCTACATTTATCCTATAGATTTACCTCGAAACTCCATCGGCGTGCGGCCAAACTTTGACCACCACGCCACTGCCAATATCGCACCACTGCTTCCCCCTATATTTTAGACTACTTGACCCAAAGACCCATGTTTCCTTCAATTATGATGCCAAATATCATTTGCTTTGGCGTCTACGAAAAAGAAACTTGTGTTTCTGGGTTAGACATCCGCCTCTTGGGATTTGCTTCATCTTTTGGTGGCTCGAATTAGCATTGTATGCCTCGTGTGCTAAAACCTTACTCCCTCTTTCCACTTTCTAATTTTTTTTCTTCCATCTTATTTCGTTTGTTTTGTTGTTTTGGATAGGTTTAGAGTTCAATTTTATTCATTTTTATGTTGTTCGTATACGTTTGAGTAGTGATTTGTTGAGTTGCTATTATCCTCTTTATGTAATATTGTAATGACCCAGCTGGTGGTCTTAAGAATTAGCGCCCCGATACCCTATTTAAATACCTTCCCCAAATCTATTTCTGCTGATTTTAATTTGCCGGGATGTTCAATTTTGAGTACGGAGAGTTTTGGGGCACTTACTCCCTCAGTGAGAGCTTAAGTGTTGGAAAGTCACCCCCAGTCAGATCAGTGTGAAGAAGGCCTTAGAATGGAAATCTAATGCTTTCGTTAGCTCCGTTAATTGATTTAGAGGTTGGAAAAGTGTTCAGAATGTGTTTTGGAAGTCCGTAGCTGATTTAGGCTCGAAATGCTGAAGTTTGAATTTTTGAAGTTCTGGTTAGATAGTGAGATTTTGATCCGAGGGTTGGAATGGAATTCTGGAAGTTGCAACAGCTCTATCGTATCATTTGGGATTTGTCTGTAAAGTTTCAGGTCATTCCGACGTGGTCTTGTTAGGTTTTTTATAGAAAGTGAATTTTGAAGATTTGGAAGTTCATAAGCCTAATTTTTTGTTTGATTTATAGTTTCGATGTTGTTTTATGTGACTTGAAACTTTGAGCGAGTCCGTGTTAAGTTATATGACTTATGTGTGTTATTAGATGGGGTCTAGGGGGCCTCGGGTGTGTTTCGGATGGACTACAGATAATTTTCCTCCTATTTTAAACTGTTGTAACTGTTGCTTCATATATCCTTCTACGCGATCGTGAAACATCTCCTGAGATCGCCTTATTTTACCTACCTGGTTATTTCCTCTTCGAGTTTGCATGACTCCTCGCGTGTTCGCGAAGCCCAGATTACTTCATCTTCGTGTTTGCATAGACCACCTTGCATTCACGTACCTGTCCTAAGTCCGCTATTCTCATTCGCGGACGCTTTCACGCGCTCTCATAGAGCAATTTTTGGACCTCAATATTTTCCTTCGACGCATTTGCATTCATGCTTTCCCGATCACAAAGCACTATTTTCTCCCCTCCGCGTTTGCGTTCTCATCACCGCGTTTGCAATGTACATTTATGGGACCACTGAAATTTCCTATACCTAATCACGACCATTGTTCCATGATCGAGATGAAAAAATTGCTAGGAAGACAGAATTAAATCCCAAATTGGAGGGTTTCACCATTTTATCTCATCTTGACCTATAGAGCTCGGTTCTTGGCGATTTTTGTAGGGATTTTCACCTGGGCGAATTCAGTAAGTGCTTCTCACTCGATTTAGATCAATTTCCATGAATCTCCTCTTAATTTCATCCGTATTTCAGATTTTGAATGAAAAATGGGTAGAACTTCATAGACTGAATTATTGAGTTTTGAGGGGTTATTTGACCTCCGATTTGATAGATTTATATATGCTTAGACTCATGAGAGTGGGAGGGTTCTGAAAATGTAAAATTCATTTGGTTCCGAGATGTTGTCTTGAGGGGCATTTTGGTCATTTTGCATAATTTCGTGCTTTAGCTTTGAATTAAATAGTAACATCAGTTGCTTGAGATGTTATTTACAATGTGTGATTTAATTAGAAAGATTTGGGCCATTTAGAGTCGAGTACTCGTGGAAAGAACATGGTTGCTAGTTGATTTTAGCCAGTTCGAGGTAAGTATCTTCCCTAACCTTGTGTGGGGACTTCCCCTTAGGATTTGAGTCTTCCTTGTTGCTTATATTCCTTGTACGCGAGGTGATGAGTGCGTGTTCGAATTTGTTTGTGAAAAATTTGTCCCTTTTAGGCTTTTAGATACTTGCAATCACCGAATATGGAGTTCTTCTTGATATGATTGAGTTTCTTATTATTAGTTTCCACCTCTACATGTCCTGCCTGGAATTTATTTGCCCTTTTTGGTTTGTTCTTCTTACCTAATTGACATTTACTTGATTAACTGTGGACACTTGCCCTTCTATAGTCACATTATCATTCCTAATTACTCGTCTTTATTTAGAAAGCATTATTTCTGTCTCTCGTGTAATTAATTGGTCTTAAGTGGAAAGAAGATAGATATTCTATGTTTAGTTGATATTTCCTTGATTGTAATTATTTGATTCATGTTAAATTCCTTGTTGTTGAATTGAGTATTATGGAATCTTTGTTTCTTATCATTATTCCTTGTTGAGTTGTCCTTGGTGCGCATAGAATTTTCTCTTTTACAGTTATTCCCTGTGAGTTAGTTGTACTGCCTTTTGGTAAACGGAAATGCCTGAGTGATTCGCTTGCTTCGTTCTTGTATATATTGTATTTGTTTATGTGGTACTTTATATTGTGTTGCACGAGGTTTCTGTCGTGCAACTTTTGATACTATGATGCACGAGGTTTCTACCATGCTACTCTTGATATTGTGGTGCATGAGGTTTTTTCCGTGCTATCATTGATATTATGGTGCACGAGGTTTCTGTCGTGCGGCTATTGGTATTTTGATGCACTAGGTCTCTACCGTGTGGTTGTTGTTGAGGGGTTGCGCGAGGTCTTTTTCATGCTATTGTTGTTCTTGATGTTTTGCATATGTAGCATAATAAGTCGGGATATGTTATATGCTTATATGTGGCTTGCGTGTGTGGAGAAATAAGGTGGGAATATTATGATGCATGTGTGGCAAAACAAGACGTTGCTTAATATATTACTATTGCACACGTGGCAAAACAAGGTGGGCTATGTCTGGGGTTGATTGTAATGAATTGTGATGGCCTGTGGAGGCATTCCTATTTTGCTATTATTGTGATTGTGGGTTGCTTACCTATATGATCTTTATCGTTTGGAAGTTTTGAGGAAAACATCATACGTGCAGTCCGTTCTCCTATTTATGTTTGCTAGTTGGTAGATTCTTGTTAGAACACTTGCACAAGCATACATGTAGTTGAATACTCCCGTTAGAGATAAATTGCTCCTTTTTTGCTAAGGAGGGAGGTGCGCCCTCGTTTATCCATTATATATGTGAGAGTGGCCATAGTTAGCTGGTTAGTGGTTAGCATGACTAAGAGGCTTGTGGGGCACAAAATGCAAAGTGTTAGATTTCAGAGGCTAGGTTTTCGTGAGTTATGGTTTGTCCGAGACTTGGTGAAATTGTGGAAAGAGTGAATAATACCTTATGTGAACATCCTAGTAGGATATGAGTTATGGACTTGTTTTTCCCTTGCTATGTTGTGACCTTAGGATTTGGATTGTGATTTGTCGTCGTTATGCATCATCATTTATTATTTTCTCGTTGTTACTTGTTGTTCCTTTCCCTTATTGTGAATTGTAGCATTATTGTTCATTTCTTACAATCATTACATATATATATATATATATATGTCATTCCCATAGTTCCTTTGATTATAATGTTAATTGACTGGTAGGTGTCTTGAATATTCCTCGTCACTATGAGGTTAGTATTGATACTTACAGGGTACGGACATGTGTGTGCTCATGCTACTCTTCTGCACATTTTTGTTGTGCAAATACAGGTACTCCCACTCATTTATGTCAGCCTTGGAAGGAGTCGCATTGATAGAGACTTCGAGGTATATCTACTAAGTTCACAGACCGAGGAGTCTCTTTTCAGCTTTTTGTAATAAGTATAGCTCTTCCAGTATTTCTCTTTTGAATAGATATTGTTGAGTAAGAGCCTCGTATGTATCCCTTAGCTTGTGATTTGTGAGATTCCGGGTTTTGGGAATTTTTGTCAGCTTCAAGAGTTGCTATTGTATGTGCCAAGCTTCATCTTAAATACATGTTTATTTTACTAGTTCAGTTTTAATATCTTTCTTCCGCACCTTGGTTTATATTCCACATTGTTAGGCTTACCTAGTCATAGGGACTAGGTGCCGTCACGACATATTCATTGAGGGCGAATTGGGGTTGTGAAAAGTTGTTATCAGAGCTCTAGGTTGATAGGAGTCACATATCACAAGCCGATTTATTAGAGTCTTGTGGATCGGTACGTAGACGTCTGTGCGTATCTACTAGAGGCTATGTAACTGTTAGGAAAAATTCTGCTTTATCTTATTTCCCTGTCGTACGAGATTTGACATTCACAATCCTAAACCTCTTTCTTTTACTCTCTCACAGATAATGAGGACACGAACTACCCGAGGCAATCAAGCACCCGCGCCCTCTGCCACAGCAATCGGAGGTCAGGGCCGGGGTAGAGTTCGAGAACGCGCATGTGGTGCAGTGAGAGCACCTGTGCAAGCTGCCGCCGAGGTACCACTAGAAGATCCAGCCGGAGTCCATGCACCTGACATGCCTGCTGCTGCTGCTGCTCCAGCCTTTTAGGAGACTTTGGCACAGTTTATGAGTATGTACACCACTTCGGCTAAGGCAGGATTGCTTTCCCTTGGTGCAGCCACATCCCAGGCTAGGGGAGGGGCACAGAATCTCGTCGCACGAACTCCTGAGCAGTGAGTGCATATTGAGCAGGCCCAGAGATTATTCCTGCGCCACATACGGCACCAGTTCAGCTCGAGAGCATGCAGCGGCTTCCGAGCAGGAGCAAATGAGACTAGAGAGGTTCAAGAAGTATGATCCTCTGGTATTCAGTGGATTAGCATCAGATAATGCCTTGGGATTTTTAGATGAGTCTTACCACATTCTCCATACTATGGGGATCTCTGGATCGATGGGGGTTTCTTTTACTACATTTTCAGCTTCGAGGAGATGCCTATGATTGGTGGCACAACTATGAGTTAGACAACCCAGATGAGGCGTCTTCACTAACTTGGACCCAGTTTTTCACATATGTTCCTGAGAGAGTTTGTACCTCAGAGCCTCAGGGATGCATGGCTCGTGGAGTTTGAGCATTGTGCCAGGGTGTTATGACCGTCTCGGAGTATGTTGTCTATTCACCAGTTTGGCTAGACATTCCCCAGCCTTGGTTTCTACTAATCACGAGAAGGTTCGCCGGTTCATTGAGGGGCCTAATCCCAGTATTAGGTCCAATATGGCTCATGAGTTAGAGATAGATATTCCATATCAGTAGGTGGTAAATATTGCTAGGAGGATAAAAGGTATGCATGCTAGAGAGAGAGGCCAGGCAGGGTCACGAGAGAGAAATTAGATGAGGTCAGGAGAGAATATTTTAGGAGGCGAGAAGGCTTTGTAGATTGGGGAAATATGCTGGTCCTTATTTTGGAGGCAGGGTGCGTCATGGTAGAGGTTTTACGGGACAACCAATTCAGTTCGTGCTTTAGGCTATGCATGGGGATGCAGGTGTTCAGGGGTCTCAAAGTACCGTATCACACATTTCCCACCGCCTCGTCAGCAGAGAGGGTGCTTCGAGTGTGGAGATACTAGCCATATGGTGAGAGATTGTCCTAGACTTTGGATCAATATGTCACAGCGAGGTATTCAGCGAGGTCAGTGTCCCAGCTAATGTCATTCAGGCTTGATGTTGCTTCTGAGTATCCTTTATTACAAGCTGTGATTTTTATGCTCCACCAGTGTGGGAGCCAATCTGTGTTGTAAATGTAGATGGAATTGATCTAGTGAGAGTCTCTGGATGGCTTGATGTGTACCCTACTTGTGATTCAGTGTTGAGGGCGTGACCCTCGTGATATCAGGTGATTTGATATGTTTAGACCGGGCTATGTACCGTGGTGAGAGCTATATCATTATAGATCCTTGTGAGTCGTTTATATGTTTTCATACTTTCTTATTAGATGTTTTTGTCGAGTTACGTTTTAGGAGAATTTGTGCTAGTTTAATTTTCCTTTCTATGCTTCTTGAGTTTTAGCTTTTGGGGTGTGTACCCGTTGGTGTTGGCTGAGATTTGGTTGTTCGGGTGTTTTGTTATGTGGTTTTCGTGTTTATCATATCATCGCTGGTGTTGTGAAGGTTTGACAAGATTTCTTATTGAATATGAGGTTTATATCCCGTATGTATTTGGGCTCAGGCAAGTATTGCTATCAGAAGTGTTATTGTGGGCCTATGTGCGATGTGTCATGTTATGTGGTTGTACCCTGTGGTGTTGGCTTGTATTGAAATAGCTAGTTGAGGCTGATACCGATCGGGTCTTTTGGAAATGGATGGAAGGTGAGAATTCTAGCTTAAAGGCTTATTGGTATTGCTAGAAAGGCTAAATTTCAGTTGAGAAGGTATCGTCATGCTCAAGTGGATTGGGGTGATGTGGGATGACCCGCGCGTGTATGTTGGAAGTGCACACTCAGTGACTTGAGGACTTCAGGTATGTCTCTATAAGCTCATTAGAGGAAGAAAAAATGTTTAAGTGTAGGAGGATGTGATGATCCGGCTGGTCATCTTAAGAATTAGCGTCCCGATCCCCTATTTAACTGCCTTCCCCAAGTCTATTTATGCTAATTTGAATTTGTTGGGATGTTCGGTTTTAAGTTCGGAGAGGTTTAGGGCACTTAGTCTCTAAATGAGAACTTAAGTGTTGGAAAGTCGCCCACAGTCAGATCCGTGTGAAGCCAGCCTCAAAATGGAAATCTAATGGTTTCTTTAGCTCCGTTGGTTGATTTCGGGGTTGGGAATGTGTTCGGAATGTATTTTGGAAGTCCGTAGCTGATTTAGGCTCGAAATGCTGAAGTTTGAATTTTTTAAGTTCCGGTTTGATAGTGAGATTTTGATCCGAGGGTTGGAATGGAATTCCGAAAGTTTTAGTAGCTCCGTTGTGTCATTTGGGATTGTGTGTGTAAAATTTCAGGTCATTCAGACGTGGTTTGGTTAGTTTTTTAATCAACAGAATATTTTGAAGATTTGGAAGTTCATAAGCTTCATTTTTGGTTTGATTCATTGTTTCGATGTTGTTTTATATGATTTGAAACTTCGAGCGAGTTAGTTTTAGGTTATATGACTTGTGTGTGATTATATGGGGTCCCGGCGGCCTCGTGTATGTTTCGAATGGGCTACGGATCATTTTCCTCCTATTTTGAACTATTGTACATGTTGCTTCTGATATCCTTCTATGCAATCCCGAAACATCTCATGTGATCGCGATGCCTTATTTTACCCACCTGGATATTTCCTCTTCGCATTCGCATAACTTCTCCCGCGTTCGCGATGCCCACCTTATTTGTTCTTCGCGTTCGCATAGACCACCTTGCATTTTCCTATCTGTGTTGAGCCCGCTCTTCGCGTTCGCGGACACTTTCATGCGTTCGCATAGAGTAACTTCTGGACCTCGATATTTTCTTTCAACGCGTTTGCATTCATGCTTCCGCGATCGCGAAGAACTGTTTTTCTCCCCTCAACGTTCACGTTCTCATCCTCGCATTCGTGATGTACATTTCAGGGCCTTCAGAAATTTCTTCTATGCGATCGTGACCATTGTTCCGCGATCGCGATGAAAAAATCGCTGGGCAGACAGAATTAAATCCCAAATTCGTGGGTTTCACTATTTTAACATATTTTGACCTCTAGAGCTCGTTTCTTGGCAATATTTGAAGGGATTTTCACTTGGGCGACTTGGGTAAGTGCTTCTCACTCAATTTAGATCAATTTCCATGAATATCCTCTTAATTTCATCCTTATTTCACATTTTGAATAAAAAAAATGGGTAGAACTTCATAGACTGAATTATTGAGTATTGAGGGGTGTTTGACCTCCAATCTGATATCTATATGGTTAGACTCGTGAGAGTGCGAGGTTCTGAAAATGCTAAATTCATCCGGTTCTGAGACGTTGGCTTGAGGGGAATTTTGGTCATTTTGCCTAATTTCGTGCTTTTAGCTTTGAATTAAATAGAAAAATCAGTTGCTTTAGATGTTATTGACAATGTGTGATTTAATTGGATAGATTTGGGCCATTTGGAGTCGAGTACTCGAGGCAAGAACGTGGTTGCTAGTTGATTTTTGTGTTCGAGGTAAGTATCCTGCCTACCCTTGTGTGGGCGTCTTCCCCTTAGGATTTAATCTTCCTTGTTGCTTGTATTCCTTGTACGCGAGTTGACGAGTGCGTGCTCGGATTTATTTGTGAACAATTTGTCGCTTTTAGACTCTTAGATCCTTTTAATCGCCGAATATTGAGTTCCTTATTATTAGTTTCACCTCTATATGTCTTACTTGGAATATATTTTCCCATTTTGGTTTTTTCTTGTTGCCTAATCGACTTTTACTTTATTAACTGTAGACACTTGTCCTTCTATAGTCACATTGTCGTTCCTAAATGCTCGTCTTTATTTGGAAAGCATTATTTCTGTCTCTCGTGTAATTAATTGGTCTTAATTGGAAAGAAGTTAGATATTCTATGTTTAGTTGTTATTTCCTTAATTATAATTATTTGGTTCATGTTAACTTCCTTGTTGTTGAACTGAGTATTATGGAATCGTGGTTTCTTATCATTATTCCTTGTTGAGTTATCCTTGTTGCGCTTAGTATTTTCTTTGTTACAGTTATTCCTTGTGAGTTAGTTGTATTGCCTTTTGATAAACGAAAATACTTGACTGATTCTCTTGCTTCGTTCCTGTATATATTGTATTTGTTGTTGTTGTATTTGATATTGTGATGCACGATGTTTCTGTTGTGCCACTATTGATATTGTGATGCACGAGGTTTCTACCGTGCTACTGTTGATATTGTGGTGAACAAGGTTTCCGTCGTGCTATCATTGATATTGTGGTGCACCAGATTTCTGTCGTGCAGCTATTGGTACTGTGATGCACGAGGTCTCCAGCATGCGGTTGTTATTGAGGGTTTGTAAGACGTCTTCGCCTAGCTATTATTTGTATTGATTTTTTGCACATGCGACGTAATAAGGCGGGATATAATATATGCTTATATGTGTATTACGTATGTGGCGGAATAAGGTGGGAATATTGTGATGCACGTGTGGCAAAATAATGCGGTGCTTATTATATTATTATTGCACACGTGGCGAAACAAGGTGGGTTATGTCAAGGGTTGATTGTAATGAATTGTGAGGCCTGTGGAGGCATTCATGTTTCGTTATTATTGTGATTGTGGGTTGCTTACCTGTATGATCTTTATCCCTCGGAAGTTGTGAGGAAAATATCGTAGCGTGCGGTCCGTTCTCCTATTTATGTTTGCCAGTTGATAGAATTCTTGTTAAAATACTTGCACAAGGATACACGTAGTTGAATACTCCCGTTAGAGGTAAATTTCTCCTTTTTTTATAAGGAAGTAGGTGCGCCCTCATTTATCCATTATATATGTTAGAGCGCCCGTAGTTAGCCGGTTAGTGGTCAGCATGACTGAGGGACTGATAGGGCACAATATGCCAAGTGTTAGATTTCAGATGCTGGATTTTCGTGAGTTGTAGTTTGTCCAAGACTTTGTGAAATTGTGGAAAGAGTGAATAAGACCTTATGTGAACATTCTTGTAGGATATGAGTTATGGACTTGCTTTTCCCTTGCTATGTTGTGACCTTAGGATTTGGATTGTGATTTTCCTTGTTATGCGTCATAATTTATTATTTTCTTGTTGTTCCTTTCCCTTATTGTGAATTGTAGCATTAATTTTCATTCATGCAGTCATTACATATCTATATATCATTCCATTGTTCTTATGATTATACTGTTTATTGACCGGTAGGTGTCTTGACTGTTCCTCGTTGCTACTCCACCAAGGTTAGTCTTGATACTTACTGGGAACCGCCGTGGTGTGCTCATGCTACTCTTCTGCACATTTTTGTTGTGCAGATACAGGTGCTCCCACTCAGTTCTGTCAGCCTTGGAAGGAGGTATATCGGTAGAGACTTCGAGGTATATCTTCTACATTCGAAGGTCGAGGAGTCCCTTTCCATCTTTCTGCAACAAGTATAGCTCTTTCAGTATTTCTCCTTTGTATAGATATTCTTGAATCAGAGCCTCGTATATATCCTTTAGCTTGTGATTTGTGAAATTCTGGATTTTGGGAATTTTTATCAGCTTCATGAGTTGTCATTGTATGTGTCGAGCGGCACCTTAAATACATGCTTATTTTACTAGTTCAGTTTTAATTTCTTTCTTCCGCACCTTGGTTTATATTTCGCATTGTTAAGCTTATCTAGTTGTAGTGACTAGGTGTCGTCACGACCTGTTCATGGAGGGCGAACTGAGATCGTGAGAAGAATGTCACTTCCTGTTAGCCCTTTAGTTGCGAGCAGTGTTTAGTTTTTGTTGTATCATGTGAGACTTAGATCAATTGATTTTTTTATTGACTAATTATTCATTTATTAGGTTACATTGATTTGATTCGTATGTTATATTTCCGAGTCGTTCTTTAAGTTAGTTTAGTTTTTTTATTAATAATTAATCAGTTTACAATAAATAGTCTTTAGTTGTCATGTGTCGTTGCCTACAAACTTTAACTGAAGTTTCAAATTTGGACTCTAACCGGAACCTTAATCCATTCTTTAGGTTTCTGATTTCTATTGCCGACTACTTTGTTGTAGTTATTGTGGTAGTGTAAGTTAGTGGTCGATTTTAGTCCGTTTTTTACCTAATTTTCAGTTTCATCTTCACTTAGTCAAACTTTTTCACTATGTTGTTTTCTCCGTTAACATGTGTCTTGCTTGGTTTCATTTTAGTCATTAGGTTTTAAGTTCTTGATTGACTAATGGTTCAGTATTAAGTTGTAGTTACATGTTTGTGGTAGATTAACAAAGTTCTAGTTACTTGCTGCTATTTTTGTTTGAAGCAAACTAGGTCTAGTATTGATTGTTGAAAAGCTGAAGAGTAGATATGTTTAATCATGAGAGTATGATACTTGTTGCTGCTTTTTACTGTTTAAACGTTGTTGTTGGGACTATACAACTCCTAATACTATTCACAGTTGGTAAAAAATTATCTTTTGGTCTAATTTTTTATCTAAATGTCTGTCTTTTGAATAGTTAGAGCAGAATTTTGGTGAGAAATATGTCCTATGGGCAAATTTTCAATTATGAATGCATTGCATCTTCTCTTATAAAGGATTAAATAAATTCTTATATAAATGGAGACATCTTCAAGAGGTGTTTGGATACAAAAGGTTTAGAGAAAAAATCAGCAGCTAAAAATATATAATAGTACGTTGAAATTGTGAGTTTGGTGAAGGTTTCTTAGAGTAAAAACTCTTCCAAAATAATAAAATATATTAGAACTTTTTCTGGGCTTCTACTCTAAGATTTTCGGATTTTTCAGATGTCCATCTTAGGGTTGTTTTTTGCTGTTAAGTGCAGGAAAAAATTAGTTTTCTTTCTGTGAATCTTTCATGACTAGCATGTTATAATTGTTAAGTGAAGGAAAAAATTAGTTTTCTTTTTTGTGAATCTTTCATGACTAGCTTGTTATTAATTTAGAGTCGTTGTTAGTATTTGAATGATAGGAAATAGCTATTTTATCAAGGTGAATGTTTTGGATTTAATTTTGACATATGGAATGTGAGTAAATTTAGTTAAAGAAAATTAAAGGCAACTGATTACTCTTGTTGAGTGAATTGGGCCAAGGGAATGGTGTGCACAAAAGAAATTAGATTTAATGAAAAAGGGGGCCACATTAGATCTTCAGTATACATGGGATTGGTCTTGAATCATAATATATTGGCTCGGGTTTAATAAAAATGTTTATTGGCCCAATGCCGATAAATAATTTAGTAGCCCATATTTTCTTTCAATAAGCTGTTGGCCAACTCTCTTTATTCAACTATCGGTGATTCCTACGGTGGCTGATTTCCTCAAAAAAAAAGAAAAAAAGGTTGTCCAAATTCATGTGTCGTATTTCTCTAAATAGTAAATTCGAATAAGTTGTTTTATTAAACTATTTAACTGCTTTCTTAATTAATTAATTAAGTCAAATGTTGGGGAATTAATAGACATATTTTAATTTTACGGAATTGCTTGCGTAACATTGATGTTTAATATTTAATAAATTAATTCAATAATCTCATATCATGTCCATCAGTTAAATTAATTTCTAATCTAATAATTCTTTTGTTAAAATTGCGAAATCGCTTGCGTAGAGTGATTCTTAATATTTTAGTAATTTCTTTAAATGTAGTAACTTTTTTTCGTTCAAAAGTGATAATGTACTAATAATCTTTGTCATAACTGCGGATTCACTTGCGCAGCGCTGTTATAATAAAATTAATAAATTTTGTCTCGTTCACGCATTCACTTTCGTAGTGTGGTTATGACAAAATTATTCAAAATTCTCTTTTATTTCTCTAATAATTAAGAAATAAAAGTGGATTGGTAAAACTTGAAAATCATGTAAATCACAGTTTATCAGAAATTAATTTAGGCCAAATTTTAAGTCAATAAAGTGACATTACTAGAACCACGGGACTCGAAAAATGCCTTACACCTTTAACCCGGTCAACAGAATTACTTACCTGGACTTTGTTTTTCCAGACCAATAATAAATGAGTCAAATCTTCCTTTGACTAGGGATTCACATAAAAGATGACTTGGAACACCGAAAAATAATTGAAATAACTCTTTAACCCAAAAATCAACACAACAATTCATAACCTATATATATCTTTCGGGGGTGGGAAAAAGGGGTATGACAGCTTTGGCGGCTCCACTGGGGAATAACCCGAATTCGATCTTGTACATGTTGACTTTTTATCTGGATTTATTAATCTTGTGTATATTATGATTTGGTTGTGCAATGTGCTATTTGTTAGATTTTTACCGTTTTGATATTGTTGAACTGTACATATAAATTGTTTCTCACGTACCCCCTTTGAGTCTTCTTGAAATTAAAATTGTGCATTTGCTTGAAATAGCCCACTTTCTTTGAGATAGACGAGGTGCTTGTCACGCGATGAAGGATTTTAGTCACACATATTTTAGGTGGGGAGCACCACCACTTAAGCCGGAAAGCAATGCTACCGGTACACTGACCCTCCTAGGCTCGAGTTGTCTGCTCGAGTCAGCCAATCTAGATACCTTCTCCACCAGAATTTAAACCTACAAGAACAAACCTTGTGCTAAATATTCCTAGTAGGTTTGCTTTATGTGCATCACGTGCATTTAACTTAGCGAAACTCCACACAGGGGACGGTCCGTATAAGACAGTTATCCTCTTAGAGACCATTGTGTTTACATATGTAATACTTGATACATCATTTGGAAGGCTTACTTGCATTCTCAACCGACTATAAAAAAGTAGTGTAAATATTAAAAATAAAAAAAGAAAAAAAAAAGAATAATTCCCCTAGTTTTGTGCAAATAGACCTTTTAAAAAATGATTTTGTAGTAGTCTAGTGTAGGTTGTAAAATTAATTTTCATTAAAAAAACAAAAGGGGAAAGTACCCACCATATCTACGTGTGATTCCTATCTATAAAATGCTTAACCCAAGCACATTTTTTGCCTCTTACATAGCAAGATTAAGGTGGTTGGTTTGTGATGAAACTTGCAACGCATCATTACTTCATAAGATCTGAGGGAGCAGTGGTAATGGATAACAGTGACGAAACCGAGTTGGTCAATGACAATCCGGAGGATAAGTCGGTTGAGCAAGAGTCGGAGAAGATGAGAAAATTGAGATAACAACTGGCAGATATATATATATATATATATATATATATATATATATATATATATATATATATATATATATATATATCAAGATAGGGTTCCCGGTCGACCTCCACCCCAGGGTCCCTTGGAAGGAACTTCCACCATACCCCAGGCTACTCAAACATCGCTCCATGCAATGAGCGATCACATTCTACCACAAAGGTATGTGCCAAAGTATAGCCTCCATGCTACCCTCGGTACCTCTAACATGAGACCTCTGGTTGCACCAGTTAGGCACACCCCTCTCGTCGTGTCTGGCGCATCAGTATATACATTCCCACCAGCACCTCCTGTAACGAGGCCAAACAAAGAGCCACCATATCATGTTTATAATAGCTAATACTATTATCCAACTATACCTTTCGGAGTCTCGGCTGCATTCAATCAGACTCCTCAGTACGAGTTACCATTGGAAAATAAAAACCTAACACGAAGGTTGAGCCAGATTAGATGGCCAGGAAAGTGAAAGTCTTGAACAGAATATAAATAAGATATAGGGACTAGGTGGTCACAAACGTGTTTCATTCAATGATCTATGCATGTTCCCTCACATCCATTTTCCACGAGGGTTCAAAACCCCAAAATTTGAGAAATATGATGGACACGGTGACCTTATCGCCCACTTGAAAAGGTACTGCAACCACCTGAGGGGTGCAGGAGGAAAGGAAGAGATGTTGATGGCTTACTTTGGGAAAATCCTTGTGGGGGTAGCTTTCGAATGGTTCATTGACCAAGATATCTCTAAGTGGCATGTTTTGGATGACATAGCCCAGGCCTTCATCAAACAATTTCAATACAATATTGATATTGTGCCGGATCAAATTCCTTGTTCAATATAAAGAAAAAGCCGACTAAAAGTTTTAGGGAATATGCGATCAAGATAAGGGAGCAAGCGGCTAGAGTTAAGCCACCCATGGATAACCATGAGTTGATCACTATTTTTCTAGAGGCTCAAGAGCCTGATTACTTTCAGAACATGATGTCCGTGATGGGTAGACCTTTTGCAGAAGCAATCAAAATAGGGGAGATGATCGAAAATAGCCTCAGGATTGGTAGAATTGTAAGTCAACTTGCTCTCAAGGCCACCACCCAAGATATCCAAAATGGATCGGGAGTTTTGGCAAATAAAAAGAAGAGACATGAAGGGTCTATGATGGTTTCGGGATCTAGGGAAGTTCAAAGAGGGGCATTGCACCCTTATGTGCAAGTTCAACAGGGGCAATCTAGCTACCCTCAACATTACTATCCCCCACTTATTCCTCAATACTTTGTGGGCCCACAAAAATATATAGTATTCAATGCTCAATCATATGCTCGGCCTCACAGTCAGCAGGTACAGGTACCAACTCCAAAGGCCCCCAACCTCAATAGCAAAATTTTTGGGCACCTTACAATGTTTGTCCCAGGTAGGATTATGGTCGATAGCAGAGGCCAGCAAAAACATTCACTCCATTGGCCAAAGCATACTCGAGTCTATTCCAGAAATTGAAGCAAATGGGCGTGATTGGACCCATCGCTCCCCGCATAGCACTAATGACTGTAGGACTCTGTAAAGAGCAATACGGAAGCTCATTTCTAAAAAATTGATTGTAGTGAGGAATGGTGAGTACCCTCCTACTGTGACAAATAACCCATTGCCAACACACAATGATGTTCATTTTGTGGGAATCATTGGCCGAGATCAAGAATACAAGCCGGTCAGTCAAACAGAAATGATAGTAGGTGTAATTCAAGAAGGAATAGGTCTGGAAGTAAGTCCCAGCTGAGATATGACATTGACTGTGAAAGGCTCCTCGAGCTCAAATAAGGCAACTTTATTTGTTCCAAAAATCTCAAGGCAGGAAGTTCACTCTAGTATTCCAAGCCCAAGGTTATATGTACTTAAAGGATACCCTGTCACAAGGCAGAAGCATAGAGGTAGGAAAGGTATAACATAGCCAATCATAATCAAACCTGTCGTGCAACCCCCTGTGGCAAACACAAAATCCATTTCTTAGAATAACAACAAAACTGTGATAACTTTCAAAGGTAAGGAAGTCATAGAGGAAGTGGGGGAAACTAAAGGTTTGAATCGATCGTAGAGATATTACTCTCTAGAAGAGTTGAGGAAGGCCAAGAAAATGATAGATGGTCAATTGCCAATAATGAAACCAGACACTGAAGTAGAGGCTGAAGAGTTTTTGAAAAAGATGAAAGTTCAAGATTACTCAATCATTGACTAGCTAAGAAAGACTCTTGCCCAAATATCTCTACTATCCATGCTCATACATTCCAAAGAGAATGCCCGTGTATTAATCAAGGTCCTGAATGAGGCTAAAATCTCAGAAGCGACCACAGTGTATCGGTTAGGGAAGATGGCCAACAGACTTTTTTTCAGTGAATAGAATCTTCTTTACTGATGATGAACTTCTCGAGAAGGGAGCGGGGCATAATACGTCTTTGAACATGATGGTCAAATGTGACGGGTATTATGTAAAGTGAGTCGTAGTTGATGGAGGCTCAAATGTAGAAGTTTTCCCTATCTATACTTTGCAAAGCATGATGATCAATACAGATAGAATCTGACCCAGCAATGTTCGCATCCAGGCTTTTGATGGCTCAAAAAGAGATACCATTGGGGAGATCAACCTCACCCCTGAAAAGTGGGCCGGTTAACTTTGAGGTTATCTTCCAAGTAGTGGACATGGCCACTTCTAATAACTTTCTTCTTGGAAGGCAATATATCTATACGACCCGAGCTGTGCCATCCATCTTGCATCAGATGCTCAAATTCTAACTTGATAGGTAAGAAACAATTGTTCAACAGGAAGGCGAGTCTTCCATTTGTAAAGACACATTAATCCCCTGTATTGAGGCCACAGAAAGGTTTGAGTCCATTGTCTATCAGGCTTTTGAAGTGGTTGTTGTGGACCATGTGGAGGAAGAAAAGCCCATTCTGCATCTTTGTCTTTCCACCACATCTGTAATGGTGGCTGCAGTTATGATGAGACAATGTTATGAGCCAGGAAAAGGCTTGGGGGCATTGTTGCAAGAAATTTCAGAGCCTATGTCTCTATTCGGTAATCAGGGTACTTTTGGCTTAGGCTTTAGGCCAACACAAGTAGGCAAAAACAAAGCCAAACACCACAACAAGCATGGATGGGTCTTATAAACAGTCTATCCCTCACATTTTCTACACTTTCGTCTAGCCACGACTCTGAAAGGGTCCAAATTCCTTCACGCATGCAAACGTTGATGAAATTTGACATGGCCTCAGACAAATATTATTTGAAGTGAATATAATCCAAACTGGTGAAGGCATTAGTCATGCCGATATGCAACTAATTGACCTAGATACCATGCTCAACAACTAGGAAGCAACTCCTCTCCCCACAAGGAAGAAGTCTTCGCAGTTTGCTTTTGCAACTTCATTTTGTATTTTGGGTTACTTTCAGGGTTGTAATCCAGACATCTTAGTATGATTGTACTGTTTTGATGTTAACCTTTCTATCCTTTTGAATTCAATGAAATGCAGTTAAGTTTCTTATTAAGTTTTGTATCTTTTCCTTTTCCTAATTCTTGTCATTTTTATTTCCATTTTAGTTTTGTTAATGCAGACATTAATAACATGACTTGCATGTGGAATTCACTCCGAGATCTTACAAAGCTATATAATATTGAAATAATACATCAAGAGGTTGAATATGATGAAGATGAGGTTGTCGAGGAAATAAAAAGAGGGTTGGAACAATTTGAAAACAAGCCTAAGCCCAACCTTAATGAAATTGAGGCGATTAATATCGAAAGTTATGAAGAAGTTAGAGAAATGAAGATAAGCATTAACCCTGAACAAAAAATCAAAGATGCCTTGATTCAACTTATATTTAAATACAGAGATGTGTTTGCTTGGTCTTACAATGATATGTTGGGATTAAGTGTTTATCTAGTGGTTCATAAGCTTCCTATGTATCCTGGTTTTCCACCAGTCTAACCAAAGGAATAAAAATTTAAACAGACGTCAGTGACAAGATCAAAAAGGAAATAATGATGTAACTGAGCGCCAATGTGGTTAGAGCTATCTGATACACCACCTAGGTGGCGAATGTTGTGTATGTGCCGAAGAAGGATGGAAAGACCAGAGTCTGTGTTAACTACACGGACCTGAACAAAGAAAGTCTAAAGGATAATTTCCCTTTACGAAATATCCACATTCTTGTAGATACTTTCACAAAGCATGAGATACAATCGCTTGTGGATTGCTACCCTGGGTACCACCAAATTCTAGTTGATGAGAATGATATAGAAAAGACTTTTTTCACCACTCCATGGGGCACATATTGTTACACAGTCATGCCTTTGGTTTAAAAAATGTAGAGGCAACTTACATGAGGGCCATGACCATCATGTTTCACAACATGATGCACAAAGAGATTAAAGTATATATCGATGATGTCATCATAAAATCAAAGACACAAGATGATCACGTGTGCGATTTAAAATAGTTCTTCGAATGGGTTTGAAGATATGACCTTAAGATTAATCTAGCGAAGTGTGCATTTGGGGTTCCATCTAGGAAAATCCTTGGTTTTATAGTCAGCTGGAGAGGCATCAAATTGGATCCATCTAAGATAAAGTCCATTCGAGATCTGCCACCCCCGAAGAACAAAAAGGAAGTCATGAGTTTGCTCGGGAGGTTGACCTACATCACTAAGTTCATTTCTCAGCTCACAACCACGTTCGACCCCATCTTTAAGTTGCAGAAAACGGATGACGCTATCAGGTGGACGGACGATTGCCAAAAAGGTTTTGACAGGATGAAAGATTGTCTGTCAAAACCCCTTGTACAGGTCCCACCTAAACCTGGTAGGCCTTTATTTTTATATCTATCGGTGATGGATAATTCCTTTAGATGCGTTCTGGGGCAACATGATGCAACTGGCAAAAAGGAACAGGCAATTTATTATTTGAGCAAGAAGTTCACCAATTATAAGGTTAAGTACACCCTTTTAAAAAGAACATGTTGTGCCTTGACTTGGGTGTCTCGGAAGCTGAGACATTATCTTTTGGCCTACACTACTTACCTAACATCCAGAATGGATCCTTTGAAGTATATCTTCCAAAAGCCAATGCCCACTAGTAGGCTCATAAAATGGCAAATCTTGCTCACCGAGTTCGAAAACGTCTATGTCATTCGCACTATGATTAAAGCGTAGGCTTTGGAAGATCATTTGGCAGAGAATCCAGTTGATTATGAGTACACGCCACTTAGCACATACATCCCAGATGAAGAGGTCAAATCAATAGAGGAAGTAGTTCTATGCGATAACCCTGTGTGGAAAATGTATTTTGATGCGGCTGTCAATATCAAAGAAGTTAGTATCGGGGCAATACTTATCTCACATATTGGACATAATTACCTTTCAATGGCCAAATTCATTCTTCTATACTGATAATGTGGCAGAATACAAGCTTGTATCATGGGTTTGAAAATAGCCATCAATCTGGATGTGCATGAACTATTTGTTATGGGAGATTTTGAATTGCTTATCCGGAAAGCCCAGGGAGAACGGGAGACTCGAGACATCAAGCTTATTCCATACAAACAATGTGTTCAAGACTTGAGCAAAAGATTCAAATCTATCGAGTTCAAGTACATTCTCAGGTTTCACAATGAGCTAGCTGATGCTTTGGCAACTTTAGCCTCGATGCTTCCTTATCCAGGCAACACTCATATTGATCAACTAGATATCCAAGTTCGGAATCAACACGTTTACTCCAATATAATTGAGACAGAACTAGATGGTGATCCATGTTATCATGAAATAAAACAATTCCTGAAAATAAGAGAATATCCAGAGCATGCCAAAGGAGATAAAAAAAAAGAACTATAAGGTGGCTCGCCGGTAGTTTCTTGTTGAATGGGCAAATTCAGTACAAGAGGACCCTATATTTAAACTTGTTCAGATGCATATATGCCACAGAAGCGTATGGGATCATGAGCGAGGTGCATTCGGGGGTATGCAGACCTTACTTGAATAGATATATTTTGGAGAAAAAGATTTCGCGGGCAGGGTATTATTGGCTTATGATGGAGCGAGATTGCTTCATTTTTTTTTCGCAAGTGTCACCAATGCCAGATTCATTGTGACATATTCACTCGCCTCCTTTGGAGTTTCATCCGATATCCTCTCCTTGGCCTTTCGTTACATGTGGAATGGATGTTATTGGGCCAATCGAGCCAAATTTTTTAAATGTGCGTAGATACATTTTGGTTGCAATTGATTACTTCCCCAAGTGGGTGGAGGCCCTCACTTTCAAAGCAGTCACCAAGAAAGTAGTGGTAGATTTTTTTGTTCCAACTTCATCTGTCCCTTTTGCATCCAAAAAACCATTATCATTGATAATACAACCAATCAAAAATAGTCATTTGACGAAGGAGGTATGCGAATAATATAAAATCATGCATCGTCATTCTACCGCTTTCGAGCCAAAAGCCAATGGAGTCGTTGAAGCAGCCAGCAATAACATCAAGAAGATCCTTAGGAAGATGATCCAAGGATCCAGGCAATGGCATGAAAAATTGCCTTTTGCACTTTTGGGATACTGCACGACTGTTTGCATATCTGTTGATACAACTCTACATCTGCTTGTATATGGAACTAAAGCAATGATACCCCCAGAAGTCGAAATTCCCTCTCTCCAAATTATTGTGGAATCAGAGATTGAAGATACTGAGTTGGTCAACACCCAATTAGATCAAATGATTTGATCGATGAAAAACGGTTAAGAGTAGTGTTTTTAGGCCAGTTATACTAGCAAATAATGGCATGCGCTTACAATAAGAAAGTGCGCCCAAGGTATTTTGAGGTAGTCCAGCTAGTTTTGAAACACATCCTTCCCCACCAGGTTGAAGCTAAAGGAAAGTTTGCACTGAACTAGCAGGGACCCTACATCATCAAGAAAGTTTTACTAAAAGGGGCCTTGCACTTGGTAGATGAAGGATGGGTACCATACATGACTATTAATTCAGATGTAGTCAAAAGATATTATGTCTGATATATGGCCACAGTAGCACTTTCACGCGCTGATTTTCTCATATCGAGATGACGAAGGATATCATTTGCTCACTATTCCAAATAGGCATCACTCTTTTGTTGACCCTTTTAAGCCATTTTTGTCTTCTTTGTTTTGCAACTTCTGGAACCTGTGTGCTTCCAAAAAAATAAAAAATAAAAAAGAAAGAAAGAAAAAATAGTCAAACAACAAAGCTTCAGCATCATTGAACTACGTTCAGCCTGATTCTGAAAGGATACGTAGGCAGCTTATCCTGGGTTCATTCCCATCAGTACAAAAATTCATATTCAAAATACTCAAAAACTGGGGAAGAAGTTAGTTTTTGTTTCACGGTTTTTCTATAAAAATGGTTCCGGAAGTTGTAATTCAGTTCAAGGTTCGTTTCCCCTTTTTTACCTTTCAAGAACTTCTGATCGATATTTTTGAGAATGTTTGAAGTCTCTATGCGAAGGGCATTGGGTAGCCCCCCCCCCCCCTCATGTAGTATCTTAGTAAAAAAAAGAAAAAGAAATGAGAGAGTCTTATCAGTGAAAACTCGTACAGGCACTATAAAGTGATAGTGAGTAGAGAAATGAGGGAGTCTTATTGGTGAAAACCTAGATGGGTTCCCACAACGCAACAGTTAGTAGAGAAATAAGAGAGGTTAGTTAGAGAAAACCTGCAGAAGGCGCTATTAGCCAAATGAGTGTCTTTGATTCTCCGGCATGAGCACAACCAAGACAATTTCAAGATGAATATATGCAACGGATTTTGAAAATTAGATAGCTTAGACGGATCAGTCGTCCAGTCCAAAATTCATGTCATGATTCATTGAAGTCGGCACATACCTCAAGATAAGTCTCTATGTTTATTTCCTTGAAACGGACACCTTTTTTTAAACACATTTCTTTTTCACTTTCAATTATTATTCTATTTTTACCCATAATTTTTCTTTGAGTCCCTTTCTGTCTAATCCTGCATCAAAAGCGAAGAAAAGAAATGACCGCAAAACTAGCTACAGTTTCCCCATAATATCGAGCATATTTGGGGCATATATAACATTGAAGAAGCCACTAATCAATATGAGATCTCATTCAATAATGCGAACAGAGTATTTCAAAGAAACTAAAAAGTCGCATGACCAAGACCTACTTCATGATAAAAGTTGGTAAGCACTACAGACATAAACTGATACTAGGTGCAAGACAACTGAGTTTGATTTTAAAGAAAAAATGTATTTAGAGCAGTACCATAGATATCTGGGTATGAAACAGTTAGGGCAACATTGTAAAACCAAGGTCCCCAGAAAATTATACAGAGCGGCAGAGCATCTCGGTACCACTCTGACATAATCGGTTCTTTGACATCAGGGGTCGCGAATCAAGATACTCAGGGTATCAAGGACACAAACCAACCACTACTTTGAAAACTCATAAATTCTTCTTTGTTTGAAGCAGGAACAAAGCAGTGCAGAATGCCGATCCTAAAAGACTGAATGTCACCAATTGTAAGCTCCTTCAAATCTACATTTTTCTTTTTTTAGTATGCATCATTATTGTTTACAACTCCCAAATGTGTATCTTAACTCAGGCAGAACCATATCACCTAGGGGGATCCAGCTCATAGTTTCGGGTAGAAGTAATCATGGCTCAGGTTGTTTATACTTAGCTTAACCATTTCTCCTAGGGGGATCCATCTCATAATTCCTGGTAGAAGTACTCTTCACTCAGGATGTTTTATGAAGCTTAACTCAGGTAGAATTCTCTATGGGGATCCAGGTCAGATTTTCGGGTAAAAGTACTACTTGCTCAGGGTGTTTTACGCAGCTTAACTCAGGTAGAATCTTTTCGCCTAAAGGGATCCAGCTCATATTTTGGGTAAAAGTACTCTTCGATCAGGGTGTTTTATGGAGCTTAACTCGGGTAGAATCCTTTCACCTAGGGGATCCAGCTCATATTCCTGGTAGAAGTACTTTTCACTCAGGGTCTTTTACGCAGCTTAACTTAGGTAGAATCCTTTTGCCTAGGGGGATTCAGCTCCTAGTTCTGGGTAGAAGTACTCTTCGCTCATGATATTTTACGTAGTTTAACTCAGGTAGAACCGTTTCACCTAGGGGGATCCAGCTCATAGCTCCATGTAGAAGTACTCTTCGTTCAGGGTGTTTTATGCAGCTTAACTCAAGTATAAACCTTTTGCCTAGGGGGATCCAGCTCATGTTTCCGGGAATAATTACTCTTCGTTCTGGGTGTTTTATGTAGCTAAACTCATGTAGAATCCTTTCCCTAGAGGGATCCAGCTCATAGTTCCAAGTAGAAGTTCTCTTCGCTCGGGATGTTTTACGTAGTTTAACTTAGGTAGAATCCTTTCACCTAGGGCCGGGGGATCCAGCTCATATTTCCGGGTAAAAGTACTCATAGATCAGGGGTGTTTTATGCAGCTTAACTCAGGTTGAATCTTTTCGCCTAGGAGGATGCAGCTCATAGTTTCGGGTAGAAGTACTCTTCGCTCAGGTAGGACCGTTTCGCCTAGGGGGGTCCAGCTCATAGTTTCGAGTAGAAGTACTATTCGCTTGGGGTGTTTTACTTAGCTTACTCATGTAGAATCCTTTCGCCTAGGAGGATCCAGCTCATATTTTCGGGTAGAAGTACTCTCCGCTCAGGGTGATTTACGCAACTTAACTCAGGTAGAATCATTTCACCTCGGAGGATCCCACTCATAGTTCCGAGTAGAAGTACTCTTCATTTCGGGTGTTTTACGCATCTTAACTCAGGTAGAATCATTTTTCCTAGGGGGTTCCAGCTCATATTTCGGGTAAAAGTACTCTTCACTTAGGGTGTTTTACGAAGCTTAACTCAAGTGGAATCCTTATACCTAGGTGGATCCAGCTCATATTTCGCTTAGGGTGTTTTATGTAGCTTAACTCGGGTAGAATCCTTTCACCTTGGGGGAGTAAAAGTACTCTTCGCTTAGGGTGTTTTACGTAAATTAAATCAGGTAGAACCATTTCTCCTAGAGGGATGCTCATAGTTCTGCATAGTAGTAATCTTCGCTCAGGTTGTTTTATGTATCTTAACTCAGGTAAACCTTTTTCGCCTAGAGGGATCCAACTCATAGTTCTAGGTAGAAGTAATCTTCGCTCAGGTTGTTTAATGAAGTTTAAATCAGGTAGAACCTTTTTCACTTAGAGGGATTCAACACTTTATCAATAATACATGTTGCTAATGACTGATTCTATTTCTTTCCTGTAAGATAGGTTACCAGCTCTTGGTTACATTTCCTTTCAGTAGTACATGGTACCGATCCCTTGTTACACAATCATTCTTTACTAAGTTTTATATCTTTTAGTTAGTTTATACTATTGTCTCTGTCTGCCCCTCAATAAATTAGATAGTTCATCGCTTTGGCAAATAACTTACAAAATTTTCCTAGTCCAAACTGGGGAAGCAAATTTTTGTTCGTCTTTGATGGCTTTGTAGGCCTCGCCGTAGAGCACGGGTTGTGACGAACGATGCTTGTGGTTTCAGTTATCATCTGAAGGTCGATCACATGATAGTTGGAGTTAACTTTGACAACGTGTCAGCAACATAGCTTCTCAAGTTTCATTTTCTTAAATTTAGATCCAGAAAGCAAGCATTTGAGATTGAGTCATAGTCTTTTCTTCAATGAGAATCAAGATCCAATTTAAGGTCAACACAAGCGAGCAAGTCAAGAATCAAGATTTGACTCCAGAAGACACATAGATAGGAATTTTGTAACTCTTATCTTGCATGAATATGTAGTTCTCTTCTTCTTTTGATGTAAGCCACAAGTAACAGTCGATAGCAACAACAACAAATAGCAGCAGCAGTCTTAACTGCAGTTTCTGGTAATCCCAGCTACCAAATTTTCTAGAACTACACTGACCTGATTCCTTTGTCGCAAGGATATGTAGGCAACCTCGGAAGCAAGGTTCGGTCACATTTTTCAAAAATGCTTTCAATGGAGTAATACACAAGCAAACATTAGCTATGGCATTCACTTTCTTTGCACGAAAACTCTTCATGTTCTGGAGCAAAGAGGGGCAGCTGTGAATACCTAATTTTTGTTTTTTCTATTTCTCCTACATTATATTTTTCTTCTAGGTTTATATTGTGCATTTGCAGATTTTCGAATTTGATTTTAGTCAATTCAGTTTGTTAAAAGGTTTAAGGGATTGAGTTAATTATTTCAAAGTTGAAATTGCCTAGATTTGGACAAAATTGGTAGCCTAAAACTGGTCTAAACCATTTGGTCTGAGAGATGCCCCAAAATGACGTCGATTTTGTTAAATGGTTGAGATTTAATCTCAGCCATCCATCTTGAGTTGATACAACGACCCTGATTAATCTCATACCCTAGGTATTTAAAGCCTAGTTTGGCCAAAAATTTTCCCCATTTCCCTTATTATCTCCTCCTTTTCTTCTTCCTCTCGCTTTTTTTACTCCTCTCAGCAGCTTCGCCCATTGCCACCCAGCTCTGCCACCGGAAATTGCCTAGTGGAAATAGTCATCCTCCAATCACCCCAAAAACTTCACCATCTCCTCCCCTCTTCCTTCTCTTTGTGCCTACCCCACTCAAGTTTTCTAAATCCCTGTCAAACTCCTCAAATCATCACTAGACCGAAATCCTAGCCTTCTTTTTCCTTTTAAAATTCATCAAATTTTAGCCATATTCACCCTATACAACCTACATGAGCGTGTAGATCTCCTTGAGAGCTACATTTCCCCTATATATTTACCTCGAAACACCACTAGAATCCTGTCAAACTCTGGCCACCATGCCACTGCCAATACCGTACTACCACTGCCCCTATCTTTTAGACTACTCGACCGAAAGACCCATGTTTCCTTCAGTTATGATGCTAAAAATCATTTGCTTTGGTATCTACAAAAAGGAAACTTGTGTTTTCGAGTCGGACAGCCACCACTTGGAGTTTGCTTCATCTTTTAGGGGCTTGAGTTAGCCTAGTATGCCTCATGTGGTAAAACCTTGCTTCCTTTTTCCACTTTTTGATTTTTTTTTCTTCCTTCTTATTTTGTTTGTTTTGTTTTGTTGTTTTGGCATTAGGTTTAGAATTTATTTTTCATTTATGTTTATGTTGTCCGTAGACATTTGAGTATTGATTGTCGAGTTGCTATTATTCTCGTGATGTAGTATGTCACTTCCAGTTAGTCCTTTAGTTGCTCACAGTGTTTAGTTTTTTTTTTTTTTTTTTTTGTATCATATGAGACTTAAATCAATTGATTTGCTTCTTGACTAATTATTCATCTAGTTTGGTCATGTTGATCTGATTCTTATGTTATATTGAGTCATTCTTTGTGTTAGTTTAGTTTTTTTAATTAATAATTGATCAGTTTAAAATCAATAGTGTTTAGTTGTCATGTGTCATTATGCCTCCGAACTTTAACTAAAGTTTCAAAGTTTTTGGACTCTAATTGGAACCTTATTCCCTTCATTAGGTTTCTGATTTATGTTGCCTACTACTTTACTATAGTTATGGTAGTAGTGCATGTTCTGTTAGTGGTCGATTTTAGTTTTTTTTCTACCTAATTTTCAGTTTCGTCTTCACTTAGTCAAACTTTTTCACTAGATTGTTCTCTGTTAATATATGTCTTGCTTGGTTTCGTTTTAGTTATTATGTTTTAAGTTCTCTTGATTGATTAATGGTTCAGTGTTATGTTTTAGTTACATATTTGCGGTAGATTAATTAAGTTCTAGTTACTTGCCTTTGGTTTTGGTTTGAAGTAAACTAGGTCTGGTATTCATTGTTGAAAAGCTGAAGAGTAGATAGGTTTGATCATGAGAGTAGGGTAGTTGTTTGCTGCTTTTTACTATTTAAAGTTTGTAGAAAGTATACAATTCCTAAAACTATTGACAGTTTTGGTAAATAATTATCCTTTGGACAGATTTTTGAACTAAAAGTCTGTCTTTTGAATAGTTAGAGCAGATTTTTTGTGAGAAATATGTCCTATGATGGATTTTCAATCATGAACGCATTGCATCTTCTCTTATAAAAGACTGAACATTCTTATTTACATGGGGACATCTTTAACAGATGTTTGGATACATAAAGTTTAAAGAAAAAATCAGCAGCTAACAATATATAATAGTAAGCTGAAATTGTGAGTTTGGTGAAGGTTATCTTAGAGCAAAAACTCTTTCAAAAAAAACAAAATCTTTTAGAATTTGTTCTAGGCTTCTCTAAGATTGTTGGGCTGTTCAAACGTCCATCTTAGTGCTAATTTCTTACTGTCCTGCTGCTGTTTCTGCTCGCTTTTCACTGTTGCATCATGTTTCTGCTTTTCAGGCAACTTTTGAACCTTCGTAATGTAGATTTTCATAGCAATAAAGCAAGTTGGAACCTGTATTGACTGTTAGAGTAGAGCTGAATTCATTTGGCTATTGGTTTAAGATATTTTAATGTAGGATGCATGACGCAACATGTGAATATTTTTTTGTTTCTTTTAAATTTTGGAGTTCCAATATACTGGTAGGTTTTTTGAGTCTTTGCTATCATTAAATCCCTTTCACATGGATAAAGTCTCATTTAAATTATGAAGCTATTTTATTAAAGAAGATAATCCCTTCGCATATTTCTTTCTGTGTCAGTTTAAGCAAAAGTGAGCATCTAGAAATTTCCATCAATCCACCTTATAATTGTTAAGTGAAGGAAAAAGTGAGTTTTCTTTTTTTGAATCATGGTAAGCAACCACCACTTCCAATCGGGAGGTTGTAAGTTCGAGTCTCCCCAAGAGCAAGGTGGAAAGTTCTTGGAGGAAAGGATGCCGGGGGTCTATTTGGAAATAACCTTTCTACCCAGGGTAGGGATAAGGTCTGCGTACACACTACCCTCCCCAGATCATATTAAGTGAGATTATACTGGATTGTTGTTGTTGTTGAATCTTTCATGACTAGCATGTTATTAATTTAGAATGTTTGTTAGTATTTGAATTATAGAAGATAGCTATTTTATCAAGGTGAATGTCTTAGATTTAATTTTGACATATGGAAAGTGAGTAAATTTAGTTAAAGAAAACTTAGAGGGCACTAATTACTCTTGTTGAGTGAATTGGGCCAAGGGAATAGTGTGCACAAATGAAATTAGATTTAATAAAGGAATTTTTATATATATATACCACTTTTATTAAATTATTACACTCATTGTCTAACTTTTAATTTAATTACAATTCTTAAACTTAATTACTAACTATATACCATAATTGAAATTAATCACACTATTAGTGGGTCCTCTTAATTGGACACAATTATAATCTAACACACCCCACACAAATAAAATACTAATATATTTTATCTTTTTTTACTAAATACCCATCCCCCACGTGCTACCCTCTCTTTTCCTCCCTCATTTCTTTCTCACTCTCTCTCTCCTTCTTTCTCTCTTTATGTATTATTCTTTCTCACTCTCTCTCTCTCTCTCCTTCTTTCTCTATGTTGCTTCTGAAGATGAGGCATTTATGGTTTTCAACCGAGAAATTGACGCTTATTCACTGCAAAATGAAAGGAGATTTGCTTCATTGTTGTCTGATACACCGGACTGAAAATGCGTGGAAGCCATGCCTCTGGCTGAAAATAATATGAGCAAGTGGATGCTGGAGTGGGATTCCATTGCAAGGGAAGACGAGGCGGAGCTAGTTCCAAGAGATATAGGAAGTTAAGGCAGAGCTAGTTCCAACAGCTAGCCTTGATCAATTGAGGTGGAGAACTCAAAACGAGCAGCAAATCTACTCTTTCTTCAATTGTAGTTTAGTAGTCTTAATATTTGTAGACTAATTGTAGTTGATATTATATACAGTTTATATTTGTAGTTATTTTGTGGTCACGTAAATTAGCTATGTTAATTATGTGTATAAATTATAGTTGTTATTATCAACAACTTATAAATGTAGTTATATTTTAATTGGTTATTAAATTGTAGTTTAGTAGTTTTAATTTTGTAGATTAATTGTAGTTGATATTATCTACAGTTTATATTTTTGTAGTTATTTTATAGTCATGTAGATTAGCTACTTTTTTGGAAACAATCTATCAGCTAACTACATTTAATTGGTTGATAAATTGAAGTTTAGTAGTATTAATTTTGTAGATTAATTATAGTTGATATTATCTACAGTTTATACTTTTGTAGTTATTTTGTAGTCATGTAGATTAGCTACTTTTTTGGAAACAATCTATCAGCTAACTACATTTAATTTGTTGTTAAATTGTAGTTTACTAGTCTTAATGTTGTAGATTAATTGTAGTTTATATTATATACCCTTTATATTTGTAGTTATTTTGTTGTCATGTAAATTAGCTGTGTCAATTATGTGTATAAATTGTAGTTGATATTACCTACAACTTATAATTGTAGTTATTAGTTGAAAATATATATATTTTAATTGGTTGTTAAATTGTAGTTTAGTAGTCTTGATTTTGTAGATTAATTGTAGTTGATACTATCTACAATTTATCTTTTTTATAGTTATTTTATAGTCATGTTGATTAACTACTTTTTTAGAAACAATCTATCAGCTAATTACATTTTATCGGTTGTTAAATTGTAGTTTAGTAGTGTTAATTTTGTAGATTAATTGTAGTTAATATTATCTACAGTTTATACTTTTTTAGTTATTTTGTAGTCATGTAGATTAGCTACTTTTTTTGAAAACAATCTATCAGCTAACTACATTTAATTTGTTGTTAAATTATAGTTTAGTAGTTTTAATGTTGTAGATTAATTGTAGTTGATATTATATACCGTAGTTATTTTGTGGTCATGTAAATTAGCTGTGTTCGTTATGTGTATAAATTGTAGTTGTTATTATCTACAACTTATAAATGTAGTTATTAGTTGAAAAAATATACATTTTTAATTGGTTGTTAAATTGTAGTTTAGTAGTCTTAATTTTGTAGATTAATTGTAGTTGATATTATCTACAGTTTATATTTTTTGTAGTTATTTTATAGTCATGTAGATTAACTACTTTTTGGAAATAATCTATCAGCTAACTACATTTTATTGGTTGTTAAATTGTAATTTAGTAGTGCTAATTTTGTAGATTAATTTTAGTTGATATTATCTACAGTTTATATTTTTGTAGTTATTTTATAGTCATGTAGATTAGTTGTGTTAATTATGTCTATAAAGTTTAGTTGCTATTATCTACAGCTTTATAAATGTAGTTATTTTGTAGTCATGTCGATTAGTTGTCTTAATTTTATAGATTAATTGTAGTTGTTATTTTTTATATTTTTACAAATATTGTTATTTTGCATTCTAATTAACACAACTAATCTACATGACTACAAAATAACTACAAATATAAACTATAGATAATATTAACTACAATTTATTTACAAAATTCGTGAACTTCAAGAATCACATTCAGCAACTTCAATTTGAAAGCTGATTGCAATTAAATACGTATATCATGGCTAACATGAAATTAAGAGACACTAAAAATAATACAAACAAGAACTGCAAATCAGAAATACCAAGAAAAAAGTATGATAAATTTACCGGAGAGCCTAAAACATTAATGCATCCGCCAATAAAATTCGGTTATTAGGTCAAGATAATACTCAAAAGGTTTCGGTACACATACAACGTAATAACCAGAAGAAAAGAAATGTCTCACAAAAACTAACTCTTACTTTTCCCCATTTCAATTATATGAACAACATATATGAAGCTTCAATGTAGGTTTAATTTAATTGTAGGCAATGTAGATCTATGAAGTAGATAGAATCATTTAAGAAATTGGTTCTCGGCAGTACAAATATTCCCTCCCAAATTTTATTCTTCATCTGTAGTAAGACTCACTCTTACTTTCCCCTTTTTACTTTAATATCCATAATTAAAGTCAAGCCCAACTACAACATGTTTCTACTTTAACCAACACAAAATGTTAATATATTCCTTCCTTTTTGGGGTGATTGGCGGATGGGGCTCATTTGGTACATAAAATGAAAAAAAAACATGAACTAGAAATGTAATATAGGTAATATGAACATTTTTGGTAATATAGTTTTAAATTTGATACATATATAAAAAAATCCCGTTTAATAAAAATGCATATCGGCCCAATGTCGATAAAAAAGTTAGTACCCCATATTTTCTTTCAATAGTTATTGGCACACTCTCTTTATTCAACTGTTGGAGATTCCCCTGGTGGCTCATTTCCTCAAAACAAATAAAGGATGTTCAAATTCATGTGTCGTATTTCTCTAAATAATAAATTTCGAATCAGTTGTTTAATTAAAATAATTTAATTGCTCTCTATTAATTTAATTGCTTTATTAATTAATTAATTAATTTAAACATTAGGGAATTAATAAGCATGTTTTAACTTTACGGAATCGCTTGTATAGCGTTGATGTTTAATATTTAATAAATTAATTCAACAATCTCATACCATACCCATTAGTTTACTAATTTCTAATCTAATTGGTAGGGCGATACTTAATATTTTAGTAGTTTCTTTAACTGTAGTAACTTTTTTTCTTTGAGAAGTAATAATTAATGAACTAATAATATTTGTCATAATTGCGGATTCGCTTGCATAGCGCTATTATGATAAAATTAATAAATTTCGTCTTGATCACGCATTTGCTTGCGTAGTGTGGTTATGACATCTTATTATTCAAAATTATCTTTAATTTCTCTAATAATTAAGAAATAAAAGCGAATAGGTAAAACATTAAAATCATGTAAATAAAGTTTATTCGAAATTAATTTAAGTCAAATTTTAAGTCAGTAAAGCGACCGTTCTTAGTAACTTTGAATGGCAGATGAAGTGGAACCATGTACACACTGTATATGGTCATCCCCTTATTTCTGATCATAACCCTATGCTACTAACTCTTACAACTGATACAGCTACAAGGATAACACCATTCAGATTCTTCAACGCTTGGATCCAGCATAAGGAATTTCATGTTATTCTCTCAAAGTACTGGAGTGTCAAGGAGCAGAATACTCTTCAAGGAGTATGGAATAATCTTAAGTCCATCAAACATCCCTTAAAATCTCTTAATGTTAGAGATTTTAAGAATATTTCTCAAAAGATTGAAAGTAGCAGGAAAGAACTGGAAGATGTGCAGCATCAACTGGCTACTTCTTATTCAGATACACTTCAGCAAAGTGCAAAAGATATGGTACAGCAGCTGGAGAAATGGTCACTAATTGAAGAGTCAGCTTTACAACAAAAGTCAACAGCTAAGTGGATCAAGCTAGGGGATTCCAACAATAAGTATTTTTCAGCAGTCATGAAAGAGAGGAGACAATATAAGAAGATTATTGAACTCTCTACAGAAGGAGGCATGAAGATAAATGATCATGCAGAGTTGAAGAAGGAGATTAGGGATTTCTATCAAGCTCTAATGGGAACTGCAGCCAACACACTTCCAGCAGTGAATAAGATATATATGAGGAATGGACCAAAATTATCTCAATCACAAAGGATGGATCTTGTAGCTGATATAACTGATACAGAGATAATTGACAGCTTGAAGGGTATTGGAAATGATAAAGTTCCAGGCATTGATGGTTTTAATGCCATGTTCTTCAAACAGTCTTGGCATATCATTGGTAATCAGGTGATGTTAGCAGTCAGGAATTTCTTTCATACTTCCAAAATGCATAGACCAGCTAATTGTGCAACTCTCACTTTGTTACCTAAGGTTCCTAATCCTCAAACTGTGAAGGAGTTTAGGCCTATAGCTTGTTGCTCAGTCTTATATAAGATTATTTCCAAGCTGTTGGCTAATAGACTCCAAAAAGTTATGAGTAGTATTATATGCAATTCTCAGGCTGGATTTATACCAGGAAGAAGAGTAGCAGATAATGTGATATTAGCTCATGAGCTAATAAAACAGTATTCCAGATCACATATTTCTCCCAGATGTATGATCAAGATTGATCTCCAAAAAGCTTATGATTCAGTGGAAGGGTGCAGTCTACAACAGATTATGGAAGAGCTGGATTTTCCTAGCAGATTTATTAGATGGATCATGGAATGTGTTCAAACTGTTAGCTATACTGTTGTAGTTAATGGTGAAACAACAAAGCCTTTTCAAGCTGCCAAAGGATTGAGGCAAGGAGATCCAATATCTCCATTTGCTATTATAATGGAATATCTTAGTAGATCTCTGCCAGAGTTGAAACATACTACAAGCTTCACATATCATCCAGGGTGTAAGAAGTTAGGAATCACTCATTTGAGTTTTGCAGATGACTTGCTATTATTTGTCAAAGGGGAGCCTCAATCAGTAAGTTCTATGTTCCTATTCTTTTCTCTATTTCTTGCTGCTACTGGGCTCAAGGCTAATCTACACAAAAGTGCTGTGTATTTTGGTGGGGTGTCAAATGAGAGTCAACAACAAATTCTTGATCTTCTTGGTTATGTTAAGGGGGATCTTCCTTTCAAATATCTGGGAGTCCCTTTAACTGCCAAAAAGCTATCAGTTGCTCAACGGCAACCTCTGGTTGATAAGGTTCAATCAGTTATTCTTGGAGTTCAAGCTTACTGGGCTCAATTATTTATCATGCCATCTAAAGTTGTTAAGCTGCTGGAGACTATATGCAGAACATACATTTGGTCAGGGTCTGTTAACATCACTAAGAAAGCATATGTGGCTTGGGAGAAAGTTTGTATGCCTAAGTCTGTTGGAGGACTGAACTTAACAAATATATCAATGTGGAATAGAGCTGCAATAGCTAAACTTGGTTGGGACTTAGCTCATAAAAAAGACTTGTTATGGGTGAAATGGATTCACACTGTCTATGTCAAACAACACCAGTTGGAAAACCTTACTATCCCAGTTAATGCTAGCTGGATGGTAAGGAAAATTGTGGAAGGAGTTAAACTGCTGCAACAACAAAATCTGCTAGGTGACACTGTCTGCTCTATAAGGAAGGTATACTTGCAGCTGCTGGGAGATTCATCTAGAGTTTCATGGAAGAATATGGTAATGCAAAATGCAGCTAGACCTAAAGCTATCTTCAGCTTATGGTTGCTACTGCAGGATCGACTTCCCACCAAAAACAGGCTGTTACAATGGAAGCTGAACATCTCAGGAGTGTGTGTTATGTGCCAACAAGAATTGAAAACTAGAGATCATTTATTTCTGCATTGCTCCTTTGCTTCACAGTTGAGATATCAAACAATACAATGGCTGAGAACTGATGATTTCACTGGACAAAATTGGATACAATTCTGTCAATGGATCATTATGCAGTCCAAAGGGAAATCTGTCCGAGCCCTCACCTTCAAGATGACTGTCACAGAAATGCTATATAGTATATGGTTAGAAAGAAATGCAAGAATTTTTGAAAACATTTATTGTAATAGTGATAAACTCTTAAGTAGTATAGCCTATATTTGTAATGTTCGAGCTCCTCCTAGGCTTAGTTCACATATTCAGCATTTCATGATATAAATGCTGAATATTAGAGTAGCATAGATACTTCATGTTCTAATTTGATAGGCAGTTGAGATTAAACTGTTCTATGATTTTGTAAGGCATCCTTTTGGTGATTAATAAAAATTTTAATTACCAAAAAAAAAAAAAGCGATCGTGCTTGAACCAAGGGACTCGGGGAATGCGTTACACCTTCTCCCCAATCAACAAAATTTCTTACCCCAACTTCGTTTTTGTAGACTAATAATAAAGGAGTCAAATATTCCTTTGACTAGGAATTCAGATAAAAGGTGACTTAAAACACCAAAAAAATTAATTTCAAGTGACAAATTCTGTAAATAAAATAATTCCTACTCAAATTTATCTTTTTTATTGGAAAACCTCTTTCACCCAAGAATCTACACAACAATTGATAACCTTTATATATTTTTTGGGGTAGGAAAAGGGGGTGTGATAATTATTTTCATGTATCGTTATTTTGTTTATTTCGGATTGTATAATTTCGTTGTTGCATTATTCTTTACTTAATATTGTTACATTTTCACGTATTTGTTCTTGTTAAATTGTCACTTGACTTAATATTTGTTATTACTCACCTTTTAATTCACATAGACAAATATATATATATATATATATATAAATTGTTTTACTTATGAAATTGTATACTTTTATTACTTAAAATTATAATAATATTTTGAGTATTATTTATTTATTTTATTTTTAAGTTAATTTGAAGAATAATTGGCCTTACACTATGTCTAATTTTCTCTCTTTATACATTATTATTCCTACTATTAAATACTCAAAAAGTGGCATATTTTGTTCTAAATTGTAAGGCTTACTTAAATAAAACAAAAGAACCCATTAAAACTAATTTCTGAATTTCCTTGATGTATTTAGATATCTTCGAAGGAGTTATCCATTTTTCCTGGATGTACTTAGTCAGAAGTAATGACTATTCGAGAAATTAACTCAAAAATGTAACAAATTCAGAATGATACTTATGCGGGAACGAAGTTAACTAAGTACTAAAAAAAAAAATAATAGATAGAAAACAGTGTTGAAGGGAAAATAAGTAATAAAGACATTAAGCAATTACTACCCAGGATGTATTTTCTAAAGTTTTAAGAGTTTAAAGAGTATAGGTCATTCAAAAATTACATTAAAGGTGTCATATTACCTAGCTTACAATATAGATTCCAAAGTACAGTAGAACCATATAAGGGAATGTTTGGTGCCAACATTTTATGTTGACTTTTGAAAATTTGTGTCATATAAAACGGATACAGAAAGATGTTAACCTTGCTATAATATATTATTATTATTATTATTATTACTATTATTATTGTAATTTCATCCGAATTGATTTATCCTATAACTTTGGAAAGGGTTTCTTAGACATTTTAAGATTTCTAGCCAATCATTTGGTACTTAAGGTAATACAAAGTGCAAGAAATATTTCCTGTTAGACAATTGCAGATTAAAACAATTAAATTCAAATTTAGTGGAAATTCATTTGCAAAAGGTCAAAATGCTGACGATTCTCAGTTAGATTCATCTTACAAACTAACATCTAACAACTAAGAATTATAAATCCTGTACATGTATTACTTAATTAAAAAGTGTGGGTGCACTCACCAGCCACGTGGATTTTTTCTGTTTATGTGACATTTTTTTGAAAATTAATTTTTTTTACCTTTTTAATAATATTACTTTTTTAGATAATTTTTTTTGAATAAAATGTATAATAAAACTTGGATTTTACTATATTATTTAGGATAAATATTTTTATTTGGCCAAAAATAATAAAGTTTTAGTTAATCTTTCTTTTTTGAATTTGACCTGAAAATAACGATTTATACAATTGAAATAAATAGTCAAGGCATCTAAAAAGATATAAAAAATTACATAGTTGAAATAAATAGTCATTGCATCAAAAGAAGAAATTAAAAAAAGTGTACGATTGCACTTATAATTTCTTGCAATTGTACACTCTTTTTATTTCTTTATTTGATGCAATGACTATTTATTTCAACTAGATATTTTTACTTTTTTAGGTAAAATCTGTTTAAAAAGAATTTAGAGCACCGCAATTTAGAGCTATATAAAAACTTATAGCCAAAATAATTAACTTTAGATTATGTATTTTTTATAATTTTTTAGATTCCTTTACTATTTATTTAATTATATCAATTACATAGTTGAATTAATTGGTTACACTAATTGAATTAATAAATATAGATATATTATAATTGTCTATAAAAAATGAAAACACAAAACAGAATTTTACCCATTCAAATCTATATCTATAGAATAGGAGAAGCAAAAGTTCTACATTAAGATAAGTGTCTTAACCACAAAATGCCAAGTGGCTTTGTAAATACGAAATAAACTACTTTTCTAACTAATTTTTTTGAATTTTAAATTTTGAATTAATTGTTAACACTAATTGAATTAATAAATGTAGAGCAAAAACAAATTAAGCGAAAAAAGCTCTTGACGCAAGATAAGCAAGGTGTGCTAACTTGCGCCTTCAGCCATGGCAAGACGAAGAAGAAGGACCCAAGCGACAATGGAGATTACAGAGGAGGATAGTAGAATAGAGACGCCTGCTCTCGACAAGCTCACTCGCTGGCTAACAGGAATGGGTTCGGCACCTATAACTTTTCACAACCCTAACAGGAATAAAAATACTGGATTGTGAATAACACCTGAAACTGGAGTGCAACAGCGATTACAACCGGTTACTTTTGGAAGTTTTTTACCACGAAAATTCCAACCAATTAGTGAGGGAATCGACGAAGGCAAGGAGGGAAATCTGGTGACAGACAATGTCTAAGCACAACAAGTCCATCACTTCAATTTTCAGCACAAGAAAAGCTAGATCAGATCTGCCAGGATTCTGGAGATTCTAAGGAATTTGAAGGTAAGAGGGTTGCCATGCATATGAATGAAGCTCTCAAAAAGGGAAGCCTGTTGTGCTATATTCCACCTGCTATGCGGGATGGTACATTTGTGGTACAAATTGAAGACAAGGATACAAAGGAACAAGAGGCATACTGGAGCAATGCATTGATTGGGTTTGTGCTTGGAGAAGACCCGTATGAGCGAGCAATGGATAATTACATCACAAATGTATGGGATTTTGTTGAAAAACCTCAAGTGCTGCATCATGAGGACGCTTACTATATTTTCAGATTCTATAATAGTGAAGACAGGGACTTGTCCTTCAGGCAGGTCTATACACTTTTCATAACAAGCCATTTGAGCTACAACAGTGGAGAATGGACTTTAGATTTGATCCAGGCAGTGTGAGTGTAATTCCTCTATGGATTACCTTCCCTGGCTTGCGTTTGGGTTTTTGGTCAACTAAAGCCCTCAGTAAGCTAGCTAGTATGGTTGGGAAGCCTATGTACACTGACAGAATTACTGCTGAATTAGAGAAGATATCTTATGCAAGAATACTGGTGGAAACAGATATATCCCAACCCTTGCCGGATAGTTTTGAACTACATACTTAGAGGGGAGTTATCACTCAACAGATTGTATATGAATGGAAGCCAAAATACTGTTTGACTGTGTAAGGTTTGGCCATAACTCTGATGATTGCTGGTATAAGAATATGCAGGAAAGTGAAGAGTTAATACAGAACCATTAAAAGGTAGCAGGGGAAAAGAAGCAATTGCAAAGAGAGAACTGGAAATGGATACCAAAATCCAAGAAGAACGATGAGGTGGTTAAAACAGCTAGGATAGTGGACGACAACAAACAAAGTGCTGACATTGCAGGAAGCAGGGTGATGGATAAGGGGTTGTCAAAATGTACAACATTCAGCTGGAACTTCAGTGAACATGACAAACAGATTCTCCTTACTACAGATAGGTGAAGACCCAGGGGACGCTGGCCCATCCAGCTTCACCACAAAATGATCTTCAACACATGGAATATTAGGGGCGTTAACAAGGCTCATAAGCAGAAGGAGCTGAAATGCTTTCTGAGAAAGCATAAAGTAGATTGTATGGGATGTATAGAAACTAGAGTAAAAGAAGCTAAGGCAAAAAGGATTATGACAAAACTAGGAAGTGACTGGAGATATTGCTGGAACCATAATGAACACCCAAATAGGAGAATTGGCTAATGTGGAATTCAAATGTTGAGATGCAGATACTGAAGACTGATGACCAGTTTATACACTGTGAGGTAAAAGAAAGAAGTATAAATTTCAGAACACTGATAACAATAGTGTATGCAAATAATGAGATGAATAAGAGACAGCAACTATGGGGCAAACTGTTGATCTTAGGAGCAACTATTCAGGAGAGCTGGCTTCTCAGTGGGGATTTCAACAATGTTCTCCACACTGATGATAGGATAGGAGCACCAGTTATGCAACAGGAGATTCAAGGTTTCCAAGACACACTCAATGCCATGCAACTCGCTCAGTTGAACAGCTTGGGATGTTTTTATACATGGTGTAATAAACAAAAACCCGAGACAAGAGTGTATAGCAGGATTGATAGGGTATTTGGAAATGTGAAATGGATGCAGGAGTACAGTCATATAGAAGCTGATGTGTTGACCCCTGGAGTATCAGATCTTTCCCGATCCTTTTAATATGCAATGCTGAGGGAAAATAAGGAATCTACATCCTAAGCCATTTAAACTTTATACTTCTGTGATGGAACATGCTGATTTCCCTAGCATTGTGGAAAGGGAATGGAACAAAAGCCATCCTGGAGGGAAAATGCATAGAGTATGGAATAAATTAAAGGCCCTAAAAATAGGGTTAAATGATTTGAATACTTATATGTCAATGTATAGGATCCACCTCAGGGAGGCTAGGCAGAAACTGGAAGCTATACAGAATCAGTTACAGATCAATTATATGGACCAAGGCTTGATTGATCAAGAAAGAAGGAGCTTATGGAAGTTGAGAAATTGAGTAACATAGAGGAGCATATCTTACACCAGAAATCTAGAGCATACTGGATTGCATGTGGAGATTCAAACACCAAATATTTTTATGCTCAATTGAAGATGAGGACAAATTTCAATACTATAAACTCTATATATACTCAAGAGGGAATTAAATTGTATGATCCCAGACATGTGGAAGAAGAGTTTATTACATATTTCAAGAAGTTATTAGGGGGAAACAATAGTATCTGTCAGTGCCCAAACACTGCAGTAATCCACCAGGGTCCTTATCTTAGCTTGCAACAGAAAGATGAACTAGTAAAACCAGTCACAAGGGAGGAAATACTAATGGCAATAAACGATATTCCTCATGATAAGGCACCAGGTGTGGATGGTTTTCCAATTGAGTTCTTTATAAGGCATTGGCATGTAGTGGGGGAAGACATTTGTGAGGCTGTGATGGAATTCTTTCTCACTGGAAAATTTCATAAGGGAGTTAGTAGCACTACACTAACACTAATTCCTAAAATACAAAATCCAAGCAAAGTAAAGGATTACATGCCTATAGCATGTTGTACAACTCTATACAAAATCATCACAAAGATCCTTACAGCTAGGCTAAAAGCAGTTGTTGGCTATCTGGTGGGTAGATCACAGTCAGCTTTCATTGAGGGTCGCAGCATTAGAGATAACATTATGTTTACACAAGAGTTGTTTAAAGGCTACTCCAGGAAGGGTATATCACCTAGATGTGTTCTTAAAGTAGATTTACAGAAAGCTTATGAAATAGTTGAGTGGAGCTTCCTAGAAAGACTGTTGCAGGACTTGGGATTTCCTTATAAGTTCATTGGGTGGGTAATGGAGTGCATATCATCTGTCACCTATTCTCTCAACATCAATGGTGGACTCACTGTTCCATTTAAAGGCAAAATAGGTATAAGGCAAGGTGATCCTATGTCTCCATACCTCTTTGTTCTGGCTATGGATTATCTACAGAGAGAATTCATGCAAATGATGATGAGGAAAGAGTTCAAATTCCATCTTAGATGTAAGAAACTGGGTGTGGCACATGTCTGCTTTGCTGATGATCTTCTTATGTTCTGTAAAGCAGACATTTAAGTCTGTTAAACTACTGAAGCAGGCTTTCCAGAACTTCTCAAAAGCTTCTGGACTTCAAGCAAATGCTGACAAAAGTAATGTGTACATAGCAGGTGTATCAAACTGGCAGAAGGATGAGATCTTACAGGCACTTGGTTTCCCTGAAGGCATACTTCCATTTAAATATCTAGGGATACCTCTGGATTCAAAAAAACTGACTACTGCTAAATGGTGGCCATTAGTTGAGAAAGTCACACAGAAAATAAGTTGTTGGTCATCAAGGCTGCTCTCTTATGCTGGTCGACTTCAATTGATCAAATCAGTTTTATTTGGTGTACAACCCTACTGGTCCCAAATATTTCTACTGTCAAAAAACGTGCTGAGGACGACTGAAGCAATATGCAGATCCTACATTTGGACAGGTTCAGCTACAGTGTCAAGAAAAGCTCTGGTTGCCTGGGAAACACTCTGTTTGCCATACAGTGCAGGGGGTTAAATGTTCTGAACTTGATCAAGTGGAATAAGGCTGTTGTTGCAAAACATCTATGTGCACTGACCAAGAAGAAATACAGTCTGTGGATTAAATGGATGCATAATTTCTATATAAAAAACTACAGTATTGACAACATGCCAGTTCCTAAATCTGCTGCTTGGGCAATAAGGAAGATATTTGAGTCGAGAGAGTTGATAAAACGAATTGCAGATCTTCAAGGTAATCTGGATAGTTGACTGCTTCAGCTACAGAGGGGAGATTCTTTCAGCATTAAGAAATTATACAGGTTCCAACACCCTCAATACCATAAGGTCCAGTGGAAGAGCATCATACTGCAGGCTCAATTACATCCTAGATACAAATTCATATTGCGGGTTGCTTTGCATAAGAGGTTGGCAACAGTTGACAGACACCAGGAACTCCACATTCTGATTCCACAGGAATGTACTTTCTGTGGACTGTCTCGTGAGACTTTTGATCATTTGTACTTCGATTGCTTGCAGACTAAAGCACTTTTGGAGTCGGCTCCTAAACTAGCTGGGTTATAAACGACCCATTTCTGACTGGAACAATGAATGTGAATGGGTTAGTAAACTAGCAAGGAAGAGAACTGGTATAGCAGAAATCACTACATGTTTGTTTGGGATCTTGGTGACATTGATATGGAGAGAGCGAAATAAACAGAGATTCCAAGGAGGAAAAATGGTGTGCGACAATGTCTGCAAGGAAATAGCCATTCACCTACACTTAAAAGGAGCTTCAGTTCACAAATGGAAGGTTGCACTGTTAAGCTTAGACCATTACCCTTAGGACTGCTGTTAGACTGTTTGATACATATACTATCACATAGTGAGATAGCAACAATTTTGTCATCTGAAAGTAGGTGTAGTGTCTGGTTAGAATGAGAGTATAGATGGCCAGCATCTATGTTTGTAATTGTACAGTTTTTTGAATGGAATGGAATAGAAAATCTGTTTATTCAAGAAAATTTTGAATATAAATATAGATATCTTATAATTATCTATAAAAATGAAAACACAAAATAATATTTTACCCATTCAAATTGGGTGAGAGTAGTTTCAAGTTGAACTTTTTTATAATTATTTTAAAATAAAAGGAAAAGAAATAGCTATAAAAAATGAAAAAAGAGAAGAAAAAACTAATCATCCAGATTGAGAAATAGTTTCAAGTTGGAGTTTTAAAATAATTTTAAAATAAAATTAAAAAAAATAATGAATTACCAATTCAAAATTGGGAGTAGTTTCAAATTGGAGTTTTACAAATTATTTAAAATAAAAAATAATGAATTACCGATTCGAATTTGGAAGTAGTTTCAAATTGGATTTTTAAAAAATATTTTAAAATAAAAAAATGAAAATAAAGAAAATAAACGTAAAATATTAAATATTGTAATATGCTAATAAATATTTCTATTAAAAATATAATAATATTAAATATTAGATGATGTAACAAAGAAAAATACATAACAAAAAATTTATTCAGTGCTCTCCCTATATAACTCCCGACAGTTTACGAGAGATTTTATTCATTAAAAATAATAGAATAAAATTTTAAAAAATAATATTTTATCAATATTAAATTATATATCTTCTTATATATTACAGAAAAAAAGAGAATACTAAACATTGGCTAATATAGTAAAGGACATATGAACAAAAGTTATTGGTTATTATCTTAATATAAAAAGGAAAAAATATTAGCTATAAAAAATATTAGCATAGATGCTAACCATCTATTGTTCGTATACTATACATAAACACTAACCTATTATCTATTTAAGAAGTAAGCAATACATACAAATATAGTACGTGTGATACAGTTTCGAGATTTATGACATCTCATTTGACTAGGGAAAATGATCTAAGCTATGAAGAGTCGCCCTCCATTTGTGTCTAGTAGCTCCTCTGCAATGAAGATGGACCACAATTTCCTTACACATGGTATCCCCCATTAACCTGCCACCTTGGAATCTCAATTTATTCCTTTCTTTCCATATTGTCGGCACCAGAATCCCAAACAGGCATGCTGTGATTTCTGCTAAGCTATTTCTCCTCTTCGCCAGCTTACTAATCCACGCACACTCCTCCTGCCACTCAGCAATGATACGCTTATGACCCAGCCAGTTAAGGAGGCGATTCCAGAGCTCTTTTGTTTTCGAACATTCAAAAACAAATGCTCAAAGGTCTCCTCATCTACACCACAGAATATGCATTCTTGCGGAACCACTATATTAAACTTTTAGAGTCGCTCCACAGTTGCGAGTCGCTTATGTAAAGCCAGCCATAATATGAACTTGTACCTAGGATAGAGTTGAGGTTGTAATATGATTGATTTTCATTGAACTTTTCTGCATTGAGGGATGAGTTGTCTGTAAAGTTTGTTGATGTTGAACACCTCACCCTGTTGCACTTGCCTTAGCTTATCCACTAGACTTCCAGTTAATGTTGCTAATCTGTTAATCAGAGTTCTTGAATCAAAAATTTTTCTGATTACCCAGGTAGCATTCTCTGGAACTATCATGTCATACAAGCATTTGATCTTGATATAGAAAGTATGGGCCCATTTGATAGGCTATCCTTCTTCATTGTTAATGCCCACAAATGCTTTACCACAGCTGCTTTGTTCCAATTAACAAGGTCCAACACATTCAGCCCCCCTTCACTATAAGGTAAGCACATAGTGTCCCGAGAAATAAGAGCCTTTCTTGTTACTGTGGCAGCTCCGGTCCACAGATAGGATCTACATATAGCCTCTGTGAAATGGTTACTGTTTATCAAAAAAAAAAAAAACTACCTATTCAAATCGAGATGTAGTTCCAAGTTGGAGTTTTAAATAATTTTAAAATAAAATTGAAATAAAAAATATTAAATTACCAATTCAAATTGGGGACTAGTTTCAAGTTGAAGTTTTAAAATTATTTTAAAATAAATAAAACAAAAATAAACTTTCAGAAAAAAATATTTAATAAAGTAATATGCTAATAAAACTTTCTATTAACAATGTAATAATATTAAATATTAGATTATATAATAAAAAATATACATAGCAGAAAAGTTATTCAGTGCGCTCCCTGTATAAGTCCCAGTTAGTTTAACAGAGATTTTGTTCACTAAAATTTAGATAATATTATGAAGAACAATAGAATAAAATTTCAAATAAAAAAAATTCAAAAGTAATAAATTATAAATCTTCTCATATACGACAAAAAGAAAGTGAGTATTAAATATTGGTAAATATAATTTAAAAACATAGAACAAAAACGTTATTCACTAACTATATAAGTACCTTTAATTTAATAAAGATTTCATTATTGGGTATATGGTATTGACAAGTAAGATGATAATTAAATTTTGTTAAAGCAATATAATTTAATAGGATCGAACAAGCGCGATCATAATTTAATTTAATTAATATTTTTATTTCTAACCGCACATCGCGCGGGTACAATTACTAGTATATATATATATATATGTATATATATATATATATACACACACACACACACACACACACACACACACATATATATATATATATATATATATATATATATATATATATATATATATATATATATATATATATATATATATAAAATAGGAGAAGCAAAAGCAATACATTAAGACAAGTGTCTTAACCACAATATGCCAAGTGGCTTTGTAAATACAAAATAAACTACTTTTCTATCTAATTTTTTTTGAATTTTGAATTTTTAATTAATTGGTTACACTAATTGAATTAATAAATATTAATATCTTATAATTATCTATAAAATGAAAACACAAAATAATATTTTACCCATTAAAATTGGGTGAGAGTAGTTTCAAGATTAACTTCTTTAAATTATTTTAAAATAAAAGGAAAAAAATAGGTATAAAAAATGAAAAAAGAGAGGAAAAACTAACCATCGAGATTGAAAAATAGTTTCAAGTTGGAGTTTTAAAATAATTTTAAAATAAAATTTAAAAAGTAATAAATTACCAATTCAAAATTGGGATTAGTTTCAAATTGGAGTTTTACAAATTATTTTAAAATAAAAAATAATGAATTACCGATTCGAATTTGGAAGTAGTTTTAAATTGGATTTTTAAAAATTATTTTAAAATAAAAAAACGAAAATAACGAAAATAAAAAACTTTCTGAGTGAAATATTAAATATTATAATATGCTAATAAATATTTCTATTAGAAATGTAATAAATATTAAATATCAGATGATGTAATAAAGAAAAATACATAAGAAAATATTATTCAATGATCTCCCTATATAACTCCTGACAGTTGACGAGAGATTTTATTCATTAAAATTTATGTAATATTATAAAAAATAATAGAATAAAATAATAAAAAAATATTTTATCAGTAATAAATTATATATCTTCTTATATATTATAAAAATAAAAAGAATACTAAACATTGGCTACTATACCAAAAAAAAATATGAACAAAAGTTATTGGTTATTATCTTAATATTAAAAAGAAAAAATAATTAGCTATTAAAATATTCAAAGAAAGAGAAGAAAAACTACCCATTCAAATCGGGATGTAGTTTCAAGTTGGAGTTTTAACATAATTTTAAAATAAAATCGAAATTAAAAAAATAATAAATTACCAATTCAAATTGGAGATTAGTTTCAAGTTGAACTATTAAAAATTTTTTAAAATAAATAAAACAAAAATAAACTTTCAGAAAAAATATTTAATAAAGTAATATGCTAATAAAACTTTCTATTAACAATGTAATAATATTAAATATTAGATGATATAACAAAAAATATATATAACAAAAAAGTTATTCAGTGCGCTCCCTGTATAAGTCCCGTTAGTTTAACAGAGATTTTTTTCATTAAATAAAGATAATATTATGAAGAACAATAGAATAAAATTTAAAATAAAAAAAAAATATTTCAAAAGTAATAAATTATAAATCTTCTCATATATTGCAAAAAGAAAGCGAGTATCAAATATTGGTCAATATAATTAAAAAAACGTAGAACAAAAAAGTTATTCACTAACTATAAAAGTACCTTTAATTTAATAAACATTTCATTATTGTGTATATCGAATTGACAAGTAAGATGATAATTGAATTTTATTAAAGCAATATAATTTAATAGGATTGAACAAGCCCGATCATAATTTAATTTAATTAATATTTTTAAATACTAACCGCGCATCGCGCGGGTACACTTATTGTATATATTTATATATAGAATAGGAGAAGCAAAAGCACTACATTAAGACAAATGTCATAACCACAAAATACCAAGTGGCTTTGTAAATACAAAATTAACTACTTTTCTAACTAATTTTTTTTTCAATTTTGAATTTTTAATTACTTGTTACACTAATTGAATTAATAAAAATATATATCTTATAATTACTATAAAAAATGAAGAAACAAAATAATATTTTACCCATTCAAATTGGGTGAGAGTAGTTTCAAGTTGAACTTCTTTAAAATCATTTTAAAATAAAAGGAAAAAAATAGCAATAAAAAATGAAAAAAGAGAAGAAAAATTAACTATCCAGATTGACAAATAGTTTCAAGTTGAAGTTTTAAAATAATTTTTAAATAAAATTAAAAAAAATAATGAATTACCAATTCAAAATTGGGAGTAGTACTTGGAAAAAAACAAAAAAAGCAAATTTTCTCTCTCTTCCGACTCTCCTCTCGGCACATGTTAGTTAACATACGCCGAGCTGGTTTCCATGGAGAGAGGAAGAGGACGAGGCAAGGGTCGACCTCGAAAACTGCCGATTGCCACCATAGATCGTATCATTTTAACGATAAACCATACATCCAATGTTAATACACCCATTGACAATGTTCCAGTATCTGCTACTGTTCCATTGAATATCACTGTTCCATTGACACAATCGGATGAGGTATCTGAAGCAGTTGAAGCTCCTTTGCTTCCTCAACCCCAGATGGTACAAGGAAATGGAGGAATCGACCACATGCAGAACCCATCTCAACCACCAGTGACAGAGCCAGAGGAGAGGACTACTGAAGTAGCCAAAGGGTGGGCAAATCTCTTCCAGAAGAATCGATTTGCTTCTAATGGTATGGCATTGGAGTATATCCCACCGACTCTGCTGATTTTGATTTCAATGCTGCTTTTCCTACTGACATTCCTCTGTGGGTCAAGTTTCCTAATCTCCCTATGTCATGCTGGGGAATCAGGTCTTTGAGTAGGATAGCCAGTGTCCTTTGTAAGCCCATTTTTGCTGATGAATGTACTACTAAGCAGACTAGAATTTCTTATGCACGCATGCTTATTGAGGTGAATGTCTCTAAAGAATTGCCAAGTGAGATAAAGCTAATAGATCCAAATGGGAAGAAATTTGTGCAGGAAGTGGCATATGATTGGAAACCAACATACTGGGTGAGAAGTGCCTTATGGTTGGACATAACTGTCTGGCTATTCCCAAACCTTCCCAACCTAATCAAATGCAAAAGCCTAGAGTAGTTCAGGAATGGAGAGCTAAAATGCCAAACAAGAATGTTATGCAGCATCAGGAGGCTCCCAAACAACAGTTAGGACTAAAGCAGAATGAAGTACCTCCTAAGGATGTTGATCCTTTAGGAAGCACAGATTTGAGTAAACAGGAAGATAAAGGCAAACAGGTGCAATCTCCAGTTTTCAACCTTGCAAAATTTCCCCCCTTATCTCTTGTTGTGATGAGTAACAGATTCCAAGTAATGTCAGCTAGTAGACCTGGAAATCCCCCAGATGAAGGGGGTCCTAGTCATACCTAATGAAGTTCTTATTTTGGAATATTAGAGGTGTGAATAAGAGGTATAAGCAGAAGGAAGCTAAGGAATACTTTAGACATAATAAATTTAACCTTGTTGGTCTGGTAGAGACAAAGGTTAAGGAGAGAAATGCAGAGAGAATAGCTAAGCTGTTGGTTCCAGGTTGGGATATGCTATCTAACTATAGGGACTCTCCAAGGGGTAGAATTTGGATCTTATGGGATGCTCAGAAGATTAGGATCACTGGTATTCAGGAGGAGGCTCAATTCCTCATTGTAGTGTTAACACCCTTGCAGGTGATCTGGTTTGCCTCCTCACTGTGGTGTATGGCTTCAATGGCTTGGATCAAAGGAGAACAATGTGGCAACAACTACAGACTCTTGCTGCTGGTATTACTGATCCTTGGCTAGTAGCAGGTGATTTCAATGTTGTTATATCTATCAATGATAGACAATCCTGTAATCAAGTTAAACAAGCTGAAACTCTGGATTTCACTCAATGTATTCAACTGGCTGAGTTATCAGAACTTCCTTAGAAAGGGGAATTCTTCACATGGACCAACAAACAAACTGGAAATGATAGAGTTTGTAGCAGATTGGACAGAATATTTGGTAATTATGACTGAATGCTTAAATGGGGTCATGTACAAACTGTATATGACCCCCCTCTAATCTCTGATCATAATCCAATGGTGCTCACTCTGACTGAAGATACTATGATCTGGAAGGCCCCCTTCAGATTCAATAATGCATGGGCTAATCACAAGGACTTCCAACAACTTATCAAGGAGAATTGGAGAAATACTACTCAAGGTACTGTCAAGGAGGTGTGGAATAATCTCAAGGCATTGAAACCTGTTTTAAAATCTCTAAATGTTAGAGATTTTAAGAATATTGCACAGAAAATTGAGTCTAGCAGGGAGGAGTTGAAGGACATTCAGAACCAGATGATGCTGAATTACACTAATGATTTGCAGACTAAAGAGAAGGAACTAGTCTTGAAGTTAGAAAAATGGTCAATGATAGAAGAGAGTATCCTGCAACAGAAGTCCAGGGCCAGATGGATTCAATTGGGAGACTCTAATAATAAATATTTTAATGCTATCTTGAAGGAAAGGAATCAGTACAAAAGCATACATAACTGATTACAGCATGGGGAACCAGACTTACTAATCCAGATGACATTAGGGAGGAGATCAAGGATTTCTATAAGTCTTTGATGGGAACATCAGCTGCCTCACTTCCAGCAATTAACAGGTTGTAAATGAGTAATGGTCCAAAGCTAACACATATCCAGAAGCAACAGTTAGCTGCTGATATCACTGCTGATGAGATTCTGCATAGTCTAAAATCCATAGGTGATGACAAAGTACCGGGGATTGATGGATATAATGCTGCTTTCTTCAAGTAGACCTGGAGTATCACTGGCAATCATATTATCAAGGCAGTTCTGGACTTTTTCCAGTCCAGCAAAATGTATAAACCAGCTAATTGTGCCTCCCTCACCTTGATTCCTAAAGTTGCTAATCCACAATCAGTTAAGGAGTTTCGACCAATATCTTGCTGCTCAGTCTTATATAAAATAGTTTCTAAGATATTGGCCAACAGACTACAGAAATGCATGGCCAGTATCATTTGTGATGCCCAAGCAGGATTTATCCCAGGTAGGAGGATTGCAGATAATGTTATACTAGCCCATGAACTAATTAAACACTATGCAAGAGTTCATGTGTCCCCTAGATGCATGATTAAAATAGATTTACAGAAGGCATATGATTCTGTTGAATGGATCTTCTTACAGCAGGTAATAGAGGCCCTAGATTTCCCAGGCAGATTTATGAAGTGGATCATGGAATGTGTCCAAACACTCAGCTATACAGTGATGGTGAATGGGGAAACTACTGAACCCTTCCAAGCAGATAAAGGCTTGAGGCAGGGTGATCCAATCTCCCCCTTTCTATTTGCCATAGTGATGTAGTATCTAAGTAGAGCTCTTGCTGAATTGAAGAAGGATACAAAGTTCCTGTTTCACCCTGGTTGTAAAAAGCTAGGCATTACTCACCTTAGCTTTGCAGATGACCTTTTGCTGTTTGTTAAAGGAAAGCATCAGTCTGTAGCAGCCATGTTTAAGTACTTTTCTCACTTCACTGAAGCCTCTGGGATAAAAGCTAATCTGAGTAAGAGTTCTGTTTACTTTGGTGGTGTTCCTACTGATATCCAACATCAAATTGTAGATCATCTTGGCTATGTATATGGGGAGTTACCTTTCAAATACTTGGGAGTTCCTTTATCTACCAAGATAATGTCTTTAGTGCAATGGCAGCCATTGGTGGATAAGGTCACTGCCAGGATCACATCCTGGACTGCCAGAAAATTGTCCTATGCTGGTAGAGTTCAACTGGTTCAATCAGTCATTTTTGGCATACAAGCTTACTGGGCTCAACTCTTCCTTATTCCTTCAAAAATCTTAAAGATGCTAGAAGCAGTATGTAGATCCTTTGTATGGACAAGTTCAGCAAGTATATCAAAGAAAGCATATATAGCCTGGGATAAAGTATGCTTGCCTAAATCAGCTGGAGGCTTAAATGTTATGAATCTGCTAGTGTGGAACAAAGCTGCAATTATCAAGCTTGGATGGGATTTGGCTCACAAGAAGGATGCTCTATGGGTAAGATGGATTCATTCAGTCTACACAAAACAGCAGCAGCTACATTCCATAGTTATTCCTAACCAAGCTAGTTGGATGTTCAGGAAGATTATTGAAGCTACTGTTACATTGCAGCAGTCTCAGTTGATGAATCAATCAGTGTGCACTATAAAGATGATATACCTACACCAGATTGGACAATTGCCTAGAGTTTTGTGGAAGAAGTTAACCATCCAAAACTATGCCAGACCCAAGGCAGTCTTCAACCTTTGGTTGGTATTACAAGATAGATTACCTACTAAAGACAGGTTGGGACACTGGAACCTAACTGTGGACAGCACCTGTGCCTTATGCCAACAAGGTATGGAGACCAGAGATCATCTCTTCTTTTCCTGTCCTTTTGTTAGACAACTGAGGCATCAAACAATGCTATGGATTGGAGTAACTCAGCCTAATTATCAGAACTGGGAGCAGTATATTCATTGGATCATTGCCAAAGCTAAAAGGAAAACTAGTCGAGCTCACATTGTCAAAATGATCATAGCAGAAATGTTCTATACCATTTGGTTAGAGAGAAACTCGAGGTTGTTTAAGAATGTCTCTTGTTCTAGTGGTCAATTACTTAGGACTATTGCATATGTTTGTCATGTTAGGAGTCCCCCTAAAGTTAGCCTACAGCTTCAGCATTCTCTTCTGTAAATAGGAATATAGATATAGTAGTAGTAGGTGTTGGTTAAGTTTTATCTGTGATAGTCAGCTATGTTTAGCTGAACTATGGATTTGTAAAGAAACCTCTTTAGTGATTAATACAAAATTTTAATTTCCAAAAAGAAAAAAATTGGGAGTAGTTTCATATTGGAGTTTTACAAATTATTCTAAAATAAAGAATAATGAATTACCGATTCAAATTCTGAAGTAGTTTCAAATTGGATTTTTAAAAATTATATTAAAATAAAAAAACGAAAATAAAGAAAATAGAAAACTTTTTGAGTAAAATATTAAATACTGTAATATGTTAATAAATATTTCTATTAAAAATGTAACAGTATTAAATATTAGATGATGTAGTAAAGAAAAATATATAACAAAAAATTTATTCAATGCTCTCCTCCCTATATAACTCCCGACAGTTTACGCGAGATTTTATTTATTAAAATTTAGGTAATATTATTAAGAACAATAGAATAAAATTTTAAAAAATAATATTTTATCAGTATTACATTATATTGTATATTACAAAAACAAAGTGAATACTAAACATTGGCTAATATAGTAAAGAAAAATATGAACAAAAGTTATTGGTTATTATCTTAATATAAAAAAGGAAAAAAATTAGCTATAAAAAATTCAAAGAAAGAGAAGAAATACTACCCATTCCAATCGGGATGTAGTTTCAAGCTAGAGTTTTAAAATAATATTAAAATAAAATCGAAATTAAAAAATAATAAATTACCAATTCAAATTGGGGATTAGATTCAAGTTGGAGTTTTAAAATTATTTTAAAATAAATAAAACAAAAATAAACTTTCAGAAAAAATATTTAATAAAGTAATATGCTAATAAAACTTTTTATTAACAATGAAATAATATTAAATATTAGATGATATAATAAAAAGTATATATATATATAACAAAAAAGTTATTCAGTGCGCTCCCTGTATAAGTCCCGTTAGTTTAACAAAGATTTTGTTCATTAAAATTTAGATAATATTATGAAGAATAATAGAATAAAATTTAAAAGAAAAAAATATTTCAAAAGTAATAATTATAAATCTTCTCATATATGACGAAAAGAAAGCGAGTATTAAATATTGGTTAATATAATTAAAAAAATATTAAAAAAAGTTATTCACTAACTATATAAGTACTGTTATGAAATAATATAAGAACAAGTAGAATAATGCAAGAACAAGAACAATATAGAGAGAATAGGGAGAGGAGTATTCTTATTTATACTTTGGGGATGGTTTACAATGGGAGAGAACCCCTTTATTTATAGGGAGGTGGTGACTTAGCCACCAAGAAGTAAACCCTAGAATCTCTCTAAATATGGACATTCACCTAAAATAGAAAATTTTATAACACTCCCCCTTGAATGTCTATTCAATAATGTGCCTCGTTAAAACCTTAACTAAAATAAAACCCAATGGGAAAAAATTAAAGAAAAGGAAAAAGAGTACACATGTTTGAATATGCGCCTGTTGGTTGCCTCGTTAAAAACCTTGCAAGGAAAACCCAGTGGGACAAAACCTTGTAAGGGAAAAAGAGTGCAACGCCCATTAACTCCCCCTGAAAAGAGCATCAATTCACATCCTTGAGCATTTGCATTCCAATCTTGTGCACCATCTTCAAAACGATATTTGGTAGATATTTGATAAATAAATCAACCATATTGACTTGAATAAATATTCCGCACCTTGAAATTATCATTCTTGATAGATATGAACATCTTCATATAATGCCGTGGAATGACTCTTTAATATCTCCATATGGGTATTCTCGATGCCATCCATTGACTTTATACTTTCAAGTATTCGAATCACATGTCCAAAATTACGTGTCTTTCATATGGAATCAATTCTACTTGAATTGTATCTCTTCCATTTGGCCAATATTTTGTTTGTATTCGACAAACATAAGATCCTCATCGATATTTAGCGCTATCATAGATGTCGTCGACGGACATTTTATATCGGTTCCAATAAGTTTTCATAAGGACATAACATGGAGATCTCTTCATTCATATATTCAGGTACCTGAATCTCTCATGAGGTTTTATGAAGTGTTATGTCATGTGATCTTCTTGATCACTTGCCTCCTTATTATGATCACTTTGATCATTTGCTCATCTTCTTTATTAAGAAGTTATTTTGAAACCGATTTGTCTATACGCTTCATGCGTATCAAAGACTTTGTCCTTCTGGGACTTAATATGAGCATTTGCAGTGAGAATATGGTTACTTTCTTTGGGTCAGCAAATGCGCATGGCATGCTTTGCAATATGTTGCAATTTAATTATCATTTTTATGAACTTCAGGTTCATATCATGATATTCAGGGATCTACATATACAAATGATAATTCATCCCATGTATCCTTTTCTCAATTGTTTATCATGTCTCCCCCTCATGTTAGAAAAGCTAACTTGTTTCCTCAACTTCGAGAAATCATCTTTGTGCATTATCATGTCAATATACACAGCACATTAATAATAAGATGAAATTATTTGGTTCCTGACCCTGAACCACTTGTGAGGGGAGAATATACTCTCGTATACAACGTATATCAAACTGATATATATAACTTTGTTCTCATATGAAACAGTTTAGCTATTAAGTGGAGGCACTCAATAATTATCTTGCTAAACCAACTTTGATATAAACCAACTTATCCAGACGAACTATCTTGAGTAGAAAATCTGGAAATTATGCTCGAAGTTAGATTACTGAGCAATTTAACTCTCAAGCACCGGCCAGGCTGCGGGTTAATAACAATCGCGCATGTAACCATTTCATAGATGCATCATATGTGGTATACATGGCAGGTGAATGGGCCCATATTCACCTTTGATATTTCCAGAATTTATGGGCTTCAACCCGAACTCTTTAGTTGGTCAATTCATTAATAAGAACAAGTGATACAAGAGAATTCGTAAAGAACTTTCTAGTTCTTTAATATTCACCCATGTGAATTCTCTATTATTGCACATCATACTTAAAATGAGATGGCTAACCCGAATGCCAACTGAATAAATTATCAATATTGGTAAACTTCAAATTTACACCATGACATGTGCACTTATCAATAAACTTCAGGTTTATTATGACATGGGTTTTTATACCAATAGATATCCACTCTATTGTGGCATTCTTTTGTTTGTGTAGTACAAACTGGAGAATAAAGCAGGTAGCTTTTCATATACAAATTATCCCGCTACAAGTTGTAGTAATAGAAGATATCAAATCTTTCCTTTATTTATAGAGTCAATATAATCAGCGCTTTCGCGTGTACTTTGGAAACTGAATAAGTTTCTTTGAGACTTACTACAGCACAATACTCAATTGTGTTTCTCCAACATAGTAATAATTGGCTCTTCTAGAGCTCTCAATTAATTTTGTACTACCACAAATTCATCAACATCCATGTGGTGAATATCTTTCTTAAAGAGAAAGTTATACCATTATGGTCATGTCAAACTTATATGCAAGATATGTTTCTTGCATTATCGTTGTCCTTTAATAGTCATATTTCCAAAATACTTTGGCGTACAATAGGTACGTGACCAACGATCATTCATGCCATATACCATCTCAAACCTCCTTCTAGGGGTGAGTGTGGTATCATCTCAAACGTCCTTCTAGGGGTGAGTGTGGTATATTCTATACCAATTTCATGTTCATATTCTTCCAATAATGAATATGTATTCGTGAATCAGATGTTGTCACATTCACTGCGGGGATATGTGATTTTGTTATCCTTTTCAAATCTGTAAATGCGTCTGGCATTTGATTTGTTATTCTTTGCAAATGGATAATCTTTTGCACCTCATTTTCACAAATGGAGGTATGTGTATCAAGATGAGATAATGATGCATTTTCCCACAAAATTTCCCGTTTGGTTTCACCAACTTCTCCCCCTAATTTTGGGAAAAGTGTCTCATCAAATTGACAGTCTGCAAATCGTGCAGTGTACAAATCCCCTGTCAATGTTTCGAGGTAGCGAATAATGGAGGGCGATTCAAACTGAACATATATTCCTAACCTTCTTTGCAGACCCATTTTGGTGCGATATGGCGGTGCTACAGGCACATATACTGCATATCCAACAATTCTTAAATGGGATATATTAGGTTCATGACCCAAAACTAATTGCAACGGGGAATATTTGTGACAATTCGTCAGTCAGAGACGAACTAGCATTGCTGCATGCAAAATGGCGTGACCCCAAACCGAAGTGGGCAGCCGACGAACTAGCATTGCTGCATGCAAAATGGCGTGACCCCAAATCGACGTGGGCAGCCTCGTTTTCATGAGTAAGTGAGGTATTCAAGATTATTCTCATCTATTGTCTCAACATGATATCCATTTTGAATGATATCTTTAAAACTCAACAAGTTTCTCTTGGACTTGGAGGAGAACATTGCATTCTCTTTAATATCGTTCCTTTAGGCAGAGCTATAGTTGCTCTTCAGGAGCCTTCAATCAATTTAATTCCCATAGTTTGCCATACAAAAGAAAATATACGAACATGAGAATAAACAAATTCAATCCGTTTGTTTCATACTTAAACAATATTTTGAAAATCTGCTGAGGTCAGTTGACTAACTAAATCAGATAGTCGATTATATGTTTTCCATAATCGATTACTATGCAGTTTGAAAATTTCAGTTTAAGCATTTTCTTAAAACAATCGATTGTTAAACACACACAATCGATTGTTGAACATTGACAATCGATTGTTAAACACACACAATCGATTATTTGCTATTTTGAAAAACTTCAGATCACACTGTCTTAAGACAATCGATTGTTAAACATAGACAATCGATTGTTGACTATTTTGAAAAACTTCAGATCACACTGTCTTACGACAATCGATTGTTAAACATAGACAATCGATTATTTGCTATTTTGAAAAAAATTCCAGATCACACTGTCTTAAGACAATCGATTGTTAAACATTGACAATCGATTATTTGCTATTTTGAAAAAATTCCAGATCACACTGTCTTAAGACAATCGATTGTTAAACATTGACAATCGATTATTTGCTATTTTGAAAAAATTCCAGATCACACTGTCTTAAGACAATCGATTGTTAAACATTGACAATCGATTATTTGCTATTTTGAAAAAATTCCAGATCACACTGTCTTAAGACAATCGATTGTTGAACATTGACAATCGATTGTTGAACATTGACAATCGATTGTTTTGCAGTTTTAATGCGAAATATTAGATAATCGACTAACTGTTAGGTTAGTCGATTACCTCTACTTAAAAATAAAAATATTATTGAAATTTAAGCATATTGAAACATTCTAAAGAACTAATACTAACATTATATCATAAACTAACTAATACGAGCTGATACTAATGACTATTAGTTTATTCACTAACTATTACAAATAAGTGAAATAAAATCAAACAACTCCATCATCTTTCATCACAAATCTATCACCGATTAGGTGGTCTATTTTCCCATCGGGTTGCTCAAAGAAGTCTGCCACATCCAGGCTGGTGATGTCAAAATTGTCGTCAGAGACAAAATTTGTTTCAGGGCCTTTATTCTTTAGAGAAGCTTGATAAAGATCAACCAAATGTCTTGGTACACGGCAAGCTTTTGACCAATGCCCTTTTCCACCGCAACGATAACATATAGTTTCTGAACTTTTTGCCTTAAGATCCTCATAATCCCGTTTCTGCTTCCGGCGGTTATCTCTCCTCGGGGGGTGACGGACATCATGGATATTTCTTCCTTGTCTACGTCCACGGCTATGACCCCGATTACGACCACGACCATGGTTAGATCCATGGCCCTTTTCATGATTGGCATAATGAGAATACACCTTATCTGCTACAGGCAGTGGTGTAGACCCAGTGGGTCGACTTTCGTGATTTCTCATGAGCAGGTCATTATTTCGCTCAGCCACAAGTAGAAGAGAAATCGGTTCAGAGTACTTTGTGAAGCCTTTCTCTCTGTACTGTTGTTGCAGTACCATATTGGAGGCATGAAACGTTGTAAACGTTTTCTCAAGCATATCATAATCGGAGATTTTATCTCCACATAGCTTCAATTTAGAAGTAATTCTGAACATTGCAGAATTATATTCAGAAACAGACTTAAAGTCTTGGAGCCTCAGATGAGCCCAATCATATCGTGCTTGTGGCAGAGTGACCAACTTCAGGTTGTCATATCTCTCCTTTAAGCCTTTCCACAAGATGAGTGGATCCTTGACGGTGAGATATTCAATCTTCAAACCTTCATCAAGGTGATGGCGCAAGAAAATCAAGGCCTTAGCACAGTCTTGGATGGATGCTTTATCTCTATCTTTAATGGCGTCTCCAAGACTCATATCATCTAAGTGGATTTCAGCATCCAACACCCATGTCATATAGTTCTTGCCCGAAATTTCAAGGGCAACGAACTTTCTTTTCATAATGTCAGACATAATCGAAAATCAAATTAGGAAGAGAGAAATACCTTAGTTTTTCTCGAGAACGATTCTTGAGACGGTAGAGTCTCGTGCTGATAACGTGTTATGAAATAATATAAGAACAAGTAGAATAATGCAAGAACAAGAACAATATAGAGAGAATAGGGAGAGGAGTATTCTTATTGATACTTTGGGGATGGTTTACAATGGGAGAGAACCCCTTTATTTATAGGGAGGTGGTGACTTAGCCACCAAGAAGTAAACCCTAGAATCTCTCTAAATATGGACATTCACCTAAAATAGAAGATTTTATAACAAGTACCTTTAATTTAATAAAAATTTCATTATTGGGTATATCGTATTGATAAGTAAGATGATAATTGAATTTTATTAAAGCAATATAATTAAATAGGATTGAACAGGCCCGATTATAATTTAATTTAATTAATATTTTTTATTATTAACCGCGCATCGCGCGGATACAATTACTAGTAACCTAGAAAATGGCAATAATAGGGCTAGGTTACATTGAAATTTTCTTAGCAATACTATGCTTTTTCTTGTTTCATGGGTTAAAGGATACAAAGGGATATCCAAGAAATTGGCCAATTTTTGGTATGTTACCAGCCACCCTTTATTACATGCAAGAAATTCATGAAAGGGTAACTATGAATATGAGCCGATCAGGTGGCACTTTTTTATTCAAAGGTCCAGTATTTGCAAAAATGGACATGTTAGCCACAGTTGATCCAGCAAATGTGCACTATATCATGAGTGAAAATTTCATGAATTTCCCAAAAGGGCCAAAATTCAGAGAGATTTTCGACGTTTTAGGAGATGGGATTTTCAACGCGGACTTGGATTTATGGAAGATTCAAAGGAAGACGGCTCGTTCTTTAATCACTCACCAACAATTTTACAAGTTTTTAGTAAAGACTAGCCGCGAGAAGGTGGAAAAAGGACTAATTCCTGTTCTTGATCATGTTTGTCACAAGGGTATAGTAGTGGATTTACAAGATTTATTTCAAAGGTTTACTTTTGATACTACTTGCATATTGGTTACTGGATATGATCCTGGTTGTGTATCTGTTGATTTTCCTTCTCAAAAGCAATGGATGACGCTGAAGAAGTAATTCTTGTTCGACATGTCATGCCTGAGGCTATTTGGAGGCTACAAAAGTGGCTTGGGATTGGAGAAGAAAAGAAGTTGATTAAAGCTTGGGAAACTATGGACAAAGTTATAGGCAACTATATATCCAAAAAACGCGATAAGTTGTCGAAAATGGAATCCGAGTTGAAATTCGAAGACGAGGGTTTTGATCTTCTGACCTTTTATCTCGAGGAAGGTCAGAATTTGGGAGTGATATGTGATGATAAGTTCTTAAGAGACACCATCTTGAATCTAATGATAGCGGGGCGCGACACGACTAGTTCAGCTCTCACATGGTTCATTTGGCTTGTTACACAAAATCAACAAGTGGAGAATAAATTAAGGGAAGAAATCAATTCAGTTATATCCATAAAAGAAGTTGGAAAATGGAGGCTATTCAATGTCCATGAATTGAACAAATTGGTTTGCCTACATGGTACCCCCAACACAAAGAACCACTTAAAGAAGACATACTTCCAACTGGTCACAAAGTTCATCCAAAGTTGAAGATGTTATTTTCCATGTACGCGATGGGGAGAATGGAGTCAATTTGGGGTAAAGATTGTTTAGAATTCAAGCCAGAGAGATGGATTTCTGAGCGAGGAACTATTAAACATGAAGACAAGAGGGGTTGCTCTGATGGTAAGCAACTCCCACTTCCAACCGAGAGGTTGTGAGTTCGAGTCTCCCCAAGAGCAAGATGGGAAGTTCTTGGAGGGAAGGATGCCGGGGGTCTATTTGGAAACAGCCTCTTTACCCAAGGGTAGGGGTAAGGTCTGCGTACATACTACCCTCCCCAGACCCCATTAAGTGGGATTATACTGGGTTGTTGTTGTTGTTGTTGAACTATTAAACATGAACCTTCAAATAAGTTCTTGGCTTTTAATGCTGGACCAAGAACTTGCATAGGGAAAGAAGTGGCTTTCACTCAAATGAAGGCTGTGGCTGCTACTATCATCCATAATTACCAACTTGAACTAGTACAAGTACACCCTATTGAACCTAATACTTCTATTATTCTCTATATGAGACATGGTTTTAAAGTTAGGATTAGTAGGAGTTGGCCTTAGTGATAGTGTAATTGTCAAATTTATGTTTCTTTGTGTTGCTATCTTACTTTCTTTACTACAATAAATAAAGAATGTAAAACTTCTAAGAAGAATTGATGTTTAGTTTTTCTTTTTGTTATGTTATGAATATATAATTGGTGGAGAGTATGTCATGTATTAGTATATTTCATGTTCAAGAGTTGATGATGTTTCTTAATTAGGGGAAAACATGAATACTTTCACGCAAAAGTTTCAAAATAGTAGCTGAGAATCATGTGGGTAGTATTTAGGCATTCAATTTTTGGATGAAGAGTTTAGAATATTTCGGACATATACGAATTTGAATTAAGTAATTTACTAACTTTAACCTTTTGTGTTATTAAAAGAGTAAAGTGCAATAAAGCCCTGTAACTTTTAAGTAGACAACTTTCACCTTAAAGTAAAATTTTGTAGCAAACGTATGTTAATGTGCCACCAGTCTGGTAAATGACGGGTTATAAGTTAATATTAAAACCTTAAAGGGTACTAGTCTTTACTTTTTTTGAGTGAAATTACGAATTATTATTACTAACTAAACATTTGCACAAAGACGAGCCTCTTATAAATATATGTATTACGGATGTGGATTTAGTACTTCGTTTTAAATAAATTTTCTTAAGAAGTTTGTTTATATGGAACCCCGCCTTAAATATGTTTATATATTTAGTAATTTATTAGAAATAAACCTTCTGAAGAAGCTTATCATTTCAGTATTTCCTTTTATATAAATATTACCTTCAGTAGAGGATTATCTATATCTAATGCAATAGACACTTACAAGTAACTTGCACATCAGCTTGCAGTAGCAACTCACAACCAATTTACACAGGAGGTTGCATAGGAGCTTACAAGCAACTTACAAGAAGCTTGCTGTCTTTTATAAATAGAGGAGATTTCAGTTTATTTTATATACATGAATTTGAAGTTGAATAATACATCAATCTCTCTCTCTCTCTCTCTCTCTCTCTCTCTCTCTCTCTCTCTCTCTCTCTCTATATATATATATATATATATATATATATATATATATATATATATATATATATATATATATATATATATATATATATATATATATATATATATATATATATATATATATATATATACACTTGTATTTGATTTATCTACTTTACAATCTTTATTTTATAACACGTTATCAGTACGAGATTCTGCCATTTTGATCACTTACTTCGAATTTAATTTCCATTTCGGTGTTCATTTCTGATGTAAGGCGACACTCCTACATCCGTGGTTAGATCTTCTTCATTTAGAATCTCATAAGGCAAATTATATCCTTGAGGTGGTGAGCTTTTCTTCTTGGCAGTAGTGATCTTGATATCACTTACGTCTGAGTGGCCAAATTCTTGGCATTAATCACAAAACTTGGTGTGATTAATGCATGTTCAGATAATTATATTATGTTCCCTGAAGAATGATAACTTTTGATAAATATTAATCCATTCCCTGAAGTATATGTGATAATATTAATAAAGCTCGTAAATATGAGCGCGCTCTAGATGTATATATATAACAATACACCTCCAGAAGAGCTAATATGATTGAGAAAATATATACTTAATATTTCATATTTTAAATTTGTTCATGAAGAAGTAACACAAATGAAATTTCCTCCTGAAGTAGAAAAATATTAAGAAGAGGTATTTTCTTGTGCTTAAACAATTGTTTGTTTATTTGGTTATGATGTGATGATCCAAACTGCCATCACTTATTTTAAATTAATTTTTATGTCTTCGAGGCCTTGAAAACCTCATTTAGAGTCATCTCTATTTGTGTGCACAGTCCGGACGCGTAGCCAAAAATCTTAAATATGAAAATTTATTAAAACAAATGATAAGTTTTGATTATAATATGTGTTAGTTTTACTTTGATCAATATTTTGGGCAAACGGACCTGGACCTGTAATTTGACGGTCCTGGAGGATAGGAAAATAGGGGACTTGGGCATATGCCTGGAACCGAATTCTGAGGTCCTAAGCCGTAGAAATAAATTTTTAAGTAAAATTGATTTCTAAAATTATTTAAGAAAATTTGAAATGAAATTTGATTAGAACACGATGGTATCAGGCCCGTATTTTGGTTTTGGCGCCCGGTACAGGTCTTATATATGGTTTATGTCATTTCTGTAAAGTTTGGTTGAAAACGGATATCGTTTGATGTGGCTCAGGCTTTAAATGAAAATTTTGATGTTTTAAGAAGTTTGAAAGAATTCATGAATTTTGAGGTTTAATCCGATATTTATTATGTTATTTTGGCGATTTAATCGCACGAATAAGTCCGTAGGATATTTTTGAGATTGTGTGTATATTTGGTTTGGAGCCTCGAGGGCTCGCGTGAGTTTTGGATAGGCCACGGGTGCATTTTGAACTTTGAAAAGTAGCTGGTATGTTCTGATCTACAGGCCTAGCTCGCAAATGCGACAAATCAATCGCAAATGCGAAAGAGTAGACTGGCAGCCTAGGTCGCAAATGAGACTTCAACATCGCAAATGCGACTTTGCATTGGAGAACGGCCTCTCGCAATTGCGATGATGGCTGGGAGGCTGAGGTATCACAAATGCGAAAGTCTAGGATTTTATTAGTGCTCGCAAATGCGAATAATATTTTTTCAATTTCCACATCAGCAGGTCGGGGTTCACAATTATAAACCCATGTTCTCATTTTCCATAATTGAGACCTGCAATTTTATACTTAGCCGACTTTAAGCCTCATTTTTCGTATTTTCTAAAACCCAAACACACTTCAAAAAGAGATTTTTCAAGAATCATTTCCTCTTCAAATCAATTGAAAGTCGTTTTAACTAACTTTCTTCAATCATTAACATCTTTTAGCATGATTTCAATATCAAATTAAAGATTTCATGGGAAAATTGGGTGTTTTGGGTAGAACCTAGGTTTTTTCAAAAATTAGGGATTTGGACCTCGATTTGAGGACCGATTTCAAAATAAAATTATATATTTGAGTCCGTGGGGGATTGGGTAATCGAGTTTTGGTTCAAAGCTTAGGTTTTAACCATGTGGGCCTGAAGGGCATTTTAGTTATTTTATCTAATTTCGCGTATTTGCTTTGGATTAAATCGTGGAATTAGTTACTCGAGGTGTTATTTACAATATGCAATTAAATTGAATAGATTTGGGCCATTTGGAGTAGGAATCTCGTGGCAAAAGTGTAGTTTTGAGTTGATTTTGAGCCGGTTCGAGGTAAGTGGCTTGTCTGACCTTGTGTGGGGGACATTCCCCTTAGGAGATGATATTTGATAGTTGAGATGCCTTGTACGTGAGGTGACAAGAGAATACTCCAGCAAATCCTTGAAAAATCCGGTTCACTTTAAGTATTTAAACTGAATTACTTTCTTACTTGTTCTTATTCTACTTGCAGGCTTAGCCTGTTGTTAGTTAGAAAAGTATGTTTAGTGAACTTAACTGCCTATTTGATTAACTGCCTTAAATTGCATTATGTGAAGCATGTTAGACTAGAACTTAACTGTTTACTTATACGAAGTTGGCATTTAATTTAATATTCTTGTGTTGCTGTTGTGTATTTTAAATTGGGACTACAGGACGGCGTCCTAGGATATCCCCTGCATGGGATTATGATTTTGGACTGAGATGCAGGATACCAAGAGATCCTTGGCACGTGTATTGAGGATACCGAGAGATCCTTGGGATACCAAAAGATATCTCACATTTATATTGAGGATACCAGGAGATCCTCGGGATACCAAAATATCCATGGCATTTATAGTGAGGATACCAAGAGATCCTTGGGATACGAAGAGATCCCTGGCATTTATATATATTGAGGATACTAAGAGATCCTCTGGATACAAAGAGATCCCCGGTTATAATCCTTGTTGTGAGCGATATTTCCTTGCGTCCTGCCTTTATTTTTGTTTTCTGTTATTGAACCCGTATTATCCTGTATAGACTCTTGCTGTAGATTCTCAATTTTATTGTTTATCTTATCCGGTCATTCTTATTATTATTTACCTCAGTAGGGCCCTGACCTTCCTTGTCACTACCCGACCGAGGTTAGGCTTGGCACTCACTGAGTACTACTGTGATGTAGTCATGCCTCTTCTGTTCAAGTTTTTCATGTGCAGATCTTGGTACTGTTGATCAGGTCTATCATCCCTGAGAGAGACGACTGCTTAGAGACTTCGAGGTACATCTACCGTGTCTTCAAACCAATGAGTACATTTCTATTTCTGCCTTAGTATTTAGCCCTCCTGTATATTTCAGTTTTATTAGACATTCTGGAGATAGAATTGTGTAGTATTACCTCAGCTTGTGATTCGTGGGGTTTCGGGTCTTGGATTTGGATACTGGTTTGAGCCTTATATATGGTGTATGCCGAGCAGCACAATTAAACACTATTAACACCTTATTTCTATTTTTAAATTGTTTTACTTCCGCAAGTTTGGTTATTTACCAAAATTTAGGCTTACCTAGTCGTACGACGCTAGGTGCCACCACAACAATCCACAGCGGCGAACTAGGGTCATGACATATGATTTTCTCTCATGATACTAGAAATGGCTAAGCAATATTTGATAATATAAAATGTATCAACAACTCCTGAAGAGCTAACGGTTTGTCTAGAAGATACATGATACCAGTAGTGTTTGATAAATAGATTGTGGATAATAAATGGCGGCTCTCGAAGAGTTTATATGCATATATGTCATTCATATTATAGGATTATGGTCAAAACATATGTTGTAGTAAACGTAAAGTTTACTAATACAAATGACTATTATATTGAAACTACAAATGATTGGAAGACTGAAAAACTTTATGTTTCCACAATAATAGAGGGTAAAATAATATGTATATGAAAAGTTACTCGCCTTGTTCTTCAATTTGCATTATATCATGCATCATAGTAATCCAGAAGTTTACAAATGCGAAAGTAGTCACAGTAAATCAATAGTTTTAATGAGGCAAAAATAGCTACAGTAAATAAGAAATTTGTTGATACAAAAGTAGCCATACTAAATCAGAAGTTTCTAATGTAAATGTGTCACAACCCAAAATTCATTAAAGGCAGTGATGGCGTCGTACACCTCAGTAAGGCAAGCCAACATAAAATAGTTAATTAAACTCTCATTTTACTATTTTTGAAACCATAAATTTTTTTAATTTAACTAGTAAAATGTAATCTTCACAGAATAAATAAAAGTGTTTAAAATTTTCAATATTGAATATTCCATAATCATCCTAGAACCTGGTGTCACATGTACATAAGCAATCACTAGAAAATCAAATGAAGTACAATAACGGTCCGGAAAATAAATGTAGACAAAAAGAAAATACAATACTTTGAACAGGACTCTGTTGGCTGCAGGTCATCTCGAGGGATACAGCTCACCTACGTCTCTGTATCAACCATGCTTCGACGCCCACTAGGCCTCTAGAGGCACATGTGCTTATACAATAAAAATGCACAGCAAGTGTAGTATGAGTACGAACACAACGGGTACCCAGTAAGTATCCAGTCTAACATCGAAGAAGTAGTGACGAGGGGTCGACTTCGACATTTGCTAGTGGTCCAGTAATATCAGGTACAGTAATTGGGTAAAGAAACATGAAGCAACTTAAATATATGAAAATAAACAAGTATAAAACACGTGATGCAATTACCCTCTTTATAATTTTACACCAGCTCTCAGCTAACAAGTTCCCTTCGTAACCAGAGCATATATCTATATATATATATATATATATATATATATATATATATATATATATATATATATATATATATATATATATATATATATATATATATATATATATATATATATATAGTTTATAACTATTTCTTAAACTTTTTCATAATTTTATCTTTTAAAGTATTATTTCAAGCTTGGACTCTAGATCGAATTTTTGAATGCTCCAATAAATATTTTTACCATAAATATTTTTAACCCAAATAAAGCCTAAACTAGAAATAAATTAACACTAATGCTAACAAAAGATATTCAATTCAAAACTAGAAAGGACAATAGTGTTGGATATTTATTTTAAGTTTTTTCATGATTTAGATAAAATGAATTACTTATTTATTTATTTATTTTCATTAATTTTTATTCATGTAATTAATAGTACTCATTAGTTGTACTAATTTTAGCATGGTTTAGTACTTTCTAGATTATATGTTAATTTTTATTTCGCCTTATTCATTAGCAATATTTATTTTATGTGATTTTATTATCTTTATTGTCGAATATTTTATTACAATGTTATGACTTGTGATGATCCAAAAGGTCATCACCTACTTCTTTATTCATCTATGTCTCAGAGGCCTTGAAAACCTCACTTAGGGTTGTCCGCAGTCCGGGCACGTAGCCGGAAAGCTTAAATATGAATTTTGTTAGAAAATGTTAAATTTTGATATTAAAATGATTAAATTTGATTTCGGTCAATATTTTGGAAAAACGGACGTTGATTTGATGGTCTCGAAGGGTCCGCAGGAAAATATGGGACTTGGATGTATGCTCGGAATCGAATACTGAGGTTCCAAGCCCGAATAAACTTTTGTATGAAATTATTTTCTGGAAACGATTAAGGAACTTGAAAATAAAATTTGATTAAAAGATTATGGTATCGGGCCCATATTTTACTCCCGCTACAAGTCTTACATGTGGGTTAAGCACTTTCTGTAAAGTTTGGTTGAAAACAGACGTCGTTTGACGTGTTTCAGACTTAAAATGGAAATTTGATGTTTTATGAAAACTTGGAAGAAATTATGAATTTTGAGGCTTAATTCGATGTATATGATGTTATTTTGGCGATTTGATTGCACCGGATAACTCCGTAGGATATTTTTGAGGTTGTATATATGTTTGGTTTGGAGCCCCGAGGGCTCGGCTGAGTTTTGGATAAGTATCGGATTGCATTTCTGCATTTTTGGAAAATCTGGTATCACTGCTCTGCAGGCTTCGCATTTGCAAAGACAGTATTCGCAAATGCGAAGGTCCAGCTTTGGCAAATGCGAAGGCTGGTTCGCAAATGCTAAACTAGCCCAGGCTTGTCAATGTTCGCAAATGCAAATCCATTCCTCGCAAATGCGAAGGTCAAGGTTTCGCAAATGCGGGACCTTATTCACAAATGTGAATGTCCCCTGATAGGCCTGAGTTCGCAAATGCGAACAAAAATGTCGCAATTCCCATGCCTGGAGGGTTCGCAATTGCGAACCCTGTTTCGCAAATCCCATATCCGCAGCCCTGCATATTTTATACTTAACTGATTTTGAACTTCACTTTTCACATTTTCTCAAAATCAAACACCCATAGGCGATTTTCCAAGAAATCGTTCTTCTCCAAATCAATTGTAAGTTAATTTCTACTCATTTCTTCCAACAATTAACATCATTTAACATGCTTTCTGTTAGATAATACGCTTAACGCTAGAGGGGGGTGAATAGCGTTATAATAAAAATTAGCGTAAACTTGCGGAATTAAAAAATTGCAGGAAGTAAATAAGTGCGATAAATAATAAAGTACGCACCGATGTATTCTGGTTCACCACAACACGTGGCTAGTCCAGTCCCCGAGAGACTCTCTCGAGATTTTCCACTAACTTGTCAAGCTTACGGGTGCTCAACAAACCTTTACAACTTAAGGACACACGCCTTAACACCTTTGCTCGGAGATACAACACTCCAAGACTTCAACCAAGGAAACACAAGTTCCTTACAACAAAAGAAACACAATTCTCTTACAAGTGTACAAAACACTAAACACTCAAACAATACACTCCTTAATGAGAAGATATGAGTAAAAGAAGTAAGCTCAAGATCACAACAACTTTGGACAAGAATATGGCTCTCAAAATTTATGTAATGAATATAAAATGATTAGCAATAGAGTATGCAAGCTTATAGCAATTGTATGATCAGTTGTTGTGTGTTATTGTGTTTAAAACACTGAAATGAAGCTGTATTTATAGTTGAAAAACTTGGCATTACCGTTGCCTAATTGCCAATTAAGAGTTGCTGATTTTACTGTGTGACAATCGATTGTCAAGAAGTCACAATCGATTGTTTGCCAATCGTTCCAGAAATCAATCCCAGATTTTACGCTTAACAATCGATTGTCCAAGATCAACAATCAATTATTGGTAACGTTCAAAAAATCATTTCCAGATTTTACGTAAAACAATCGATTATACAAAATCAATAATCGATTATTCAGCAACGTTCAAAAAATCCTTTCCAGATATTAATTTCAACAATCGATTGTACAAAATCAACAATCGATTATTCAGCAACGTTCAAAAAATCTTTTCCAGATTTTAATTTCAACAATCGATTGTACAAAATCAACAATCGATTACCTGACGGTATTTGAAAACTTTACGACAACGGTCAGCTTCACAATCGATTGTGCAATGTTAACAATCGATTATTTATCAGACTTTGAAAATCATTTTAGACACTGCCTCGTGACAATCGATTGTTATATACTCACAATCGATTATTTAATAACTTTGAAAAAGTCTTGAAGACACTGCCTCAACACAATCGATTGTCATATGTTCACAATCGATTATTTTGTTACTTTGAAAAATCTGATGGACACTGTCTCTTCACAATCGATTGTCATTAGCTTCACAATCGATTATAATGAGTTTTGAAAAACTTTGATGTACACTGCCTCATCACAGTCGATTGTCATAAGGTTCACAATCGATTGTCATGCAGGTTTGAAAAACCTGATGCTCACTGCCTTAACACAATCGATTGTCATTAGTTCACAATCGAATGTCATGCAGTCTTGGCTTAACATAATCGATTATCATAAGTACATAATCGATTATCTTAGTCCAGATTTTAGAGGCATGTTTAAAAATCATTTTGACTAAAGTAAATATGCATGATTTAAAATCATTTAGCATTAAATTAAATATGCATGATTTTGTAAAAATAGTTTTACGAGAGAAGCCATGTCATGAGTCAAGTTGTCGGATCAAGATCACAATTAAGAACGGCCCATTTAAACTATAAAACTTTGTATTGTGCTTGAATCTCGTTATCCACCAATTGTGCGCTTGTACTTGAACTTCGTCATATATCAATTTGCGCTTGTTTGTCATTCATCAAACCTACACATAAGAACACACGTTTTAGTATAAAGCCTTGAGAATGTGTTTCCAATAATTTCCCCCTTTTTGATAATGGCAAACTTTAAGCGGGATATGCAACTTAAACAATTTATAATGACGATTCAAGGCATGCATTTGTTCCCCCTCAATATATGTATTCCCTCTCAATTTAAGCTTATAAATATTGAGAGTGCATACCCGTTATCTTCCCCCTTTTGCCATTAGCAAAAATAATATAAGAAGATGCCAAAGATGTAAATAAAACTTGTTTATTTATTGGAAAGAAAACGTGATTACTTAAAGAGAGTACAATAACTCAAGTAATAGCAGAACAATCGATTATTGATACGAGATAATCGATTATTAGACGACCGAAACCTATTTTTCTGAAGAAGACTCGATTATTGCGCGTCATGCTTTATAATTCCCCCTACCTTTAGGGCGATACCTGCAAAAATTCGTTAGACGTCTCCGACGCTCAAGTTAGAAATCATGTAAAATAAAAAGATGCAATGCATGACTTAGATCAACGTGGAGTCAAGAATCCCGAGTTCACTACGAATTCGGAAGAATGACTCTTTCTCTAAGCTTAGTAAAGATGTCGGCCAATTGGTCTTTGGTTTCAACAAATTCGATTTCGACATCGCCCTTGAGAACGTGATCTCTTATAAAATGATGTCTAATTTCAATGTGTTTTGTTCGCGAATGAAGAACGGGGTTCTTCGTCAAGCATATGGCACTAGTATTATCACATCTAAGAGGGATATGATCAAGACTTAGGCCATAGTCCAAGAGTTGTTGTTTCATCCAGAGGATTTGAGCGCAACAATTCCCCGCGGCTACATATTCAGCCTCAGTTGTGGACAACGCAACACTTACTTGTTTCTTGCTAAACCAAGAAACGAGAGAGCTACCGAGCAAATGGCAAGTGCCACTAGTGCTCTTGCGGTCCAATTTGCATCCAGCAAAATCGGAGTCGGAATAGCCAACGAGTTGGCATGAAGAACCTTTGGGGTACCATAGACCCACATTTGTAGTACCAACAAGGTACTTCAAAATCCGTTTTACCGCAGTAAGGTGAGACTCCTTCGGACACGATTGATAACGGGCGCATAAGCACACGTTAAACATGATGTCCGGACGACTAGCAGTAAGATAGAGAAGAGAGCCAATCATACCTCGATACTTCTTAGTGTCGACTTCCTTACCTTTCTCATCTTTGTCTAGATGATCGGATGTGCTCATGGGAGTCGCCATTGCTTTTGCATTGTTCATTTCAAATCGTTTCAGCAATTCTTTGCAATATTTGGCTTGGCAAATGAAACGTACCTTCTTTCATTTGCTTTACTTGTAATCCCAAAAAGAATGTTAACTCACCCATCATAGACATCTCAAATTCGCTTGTCATTAAATCAGAAAATTCCTTGCATAAGACATTGTTAGTAGCACCAAATATGATATCATCCACATATATTTGAACTAATAAAATATCATTATTTTTATGCTTAACAAAAAGGGTGGTGTCAACTTTCCCCCTAATGAAATCATTTTCCAATAGAAATTTACTCAATCTTTCATATCAAGCTCGGGGAGCTTGTTTTAAACCATAGAGAGCCTTTTTGAATTTGAAAACATGATCGGGAGATTTAAAATCTTCAAAACCGGGGGGTTGTTCAACATAAACTTCTTCTTGAATAACACCATTTAGAAAAGCACTTTTCACATCCATTTGATATAAATTGAAATTCATAGAATAGGCAAAAGCGAGCAATAGACGAATAGCTTCTAATCTAGCTACGGGAGCATATGTTTCTTCATAGTCAATACCCTCTTCTTGATTATAGCCTTTTGCTACAAGCCTAGCTTTGTTTCTAGTGATTACACCATTTTCATCTAGTTTGTTTCGAAAAACCCATTTCGTACCAATTATGGTATGATTTTTGGGTCTTGGCACCAAATCCCAAACGTCATTCCGTTTGAATTGGTTAAGCTCCTCTTGCATTGCCAAGGTCCAAAATTCATCCCCAATTGCTTCGGAGATGGTTGTTGGTTCAATTTGAGACACAAAAGCAGTATGTCCTAAGATGTTTTTAAGGGAGTTTCGGGTACTTACCTTTTCTCCGACGTCGCCAATTACCTGTTCGAGAGGGTGATCCTTGATTGTCCTCCACTCGTTAGGCGTTTTCGTTTCATTCTCCAATGGTGGCGCTTCTTCCGTTGGTTGTTTCAAAATTTCGTCTTGATTTTCCTTAGGCGTTTCCTCTTGTATTTTGTCTTTCAAGCTATCTAAAATACCTGCAAGATCAAAACCGGAATCCTTTCTCGCCAAGCGAGCATTATTTTCGGCAAATACAACATGAGGGAATTCCTCCACAGTTTCGGTTCTTTTATTAAAAACCCTATATGCTTTGCTACGTGAAGAATAACCAATGAAAATTCCTCATCGGACTTAGCATCAAATTTTCCCAATTGATCTTTGCCATTGTTATGAATAAAACATTTACAACCGAATACTCTAAGATGGGAGATATTTGGTTTCCTTCCCTTATAGAGTTCATAGGGAGTTTTCATGAGTATAGGCCTTATGACTACTCTATTTAAGACGTAGCATGCGGTACTCACGACATCCGCCCAAAAATGTTTGGGAATCTTGGCCTCTTCGAGAATGGTTCTAGCCATCTCTTCGAGACACCTATTTTTCCTTTCCACCACCCCATTTTGTTGTGGTGTACGTGGAGCAGAAAAGTTATGCTCGATACCGAGTTCGTCACAAAAGTCCGCAAAGAGATTGTGATCAAACTCTCCCCCATGATCACTTCTAATTGAAGTGACGGTTGTTTCCTTTTCGTTTTGAACACACTTAAGAAAATATTTAAAATTCTGAAAAGCATCACTTTTATTGGCAAGAAATAAAGTCCAAGTAAATCTAGAATAATCATCAACAATCACAAAAGCATAACGATTTCTTCCTAGACTTTCAATGCGAGATGGTCCAAATAAATCCATGTGAAGCAATTGCAATGGTCTAGAAGTTGAAACAGTATTTTTGGATTTGAAAGATGCTTTTGTTTGCTTCCCTTTTTGACATGAATCACAAATAGAGTCATTTTCAAATTTTAAATTGGGAAGACCAATAACTAAGTTTTGAGAAATCAATTTGTTCAAAAGATGCATGTTGATATGTGCTACTCTACGATGCCATAACCAAGTATCATCCTCTTTACTCATAAGACAATCAACATATTCGGGTGAGGAATTAGCAAGATCAACCATATAAATATTATCCACTCTAAAACCACGAAGGGTAATTTTAAAATCACTACGTCTAAACACTAAGCATTCATCCGAATCAAATAGGGCAAGATTTCCCTTGTCACATAATTGACTTATGCTCAAGAGATTATGCTTTAAACCTTTCACAAGTAATATATGCTTAATAGAGGAATTTTCATCCTTACCGACCGATCCGATGCCAATAATCTTTCCTTTATTGTTATCCCCAAAAATCACACTTCCTCCTTCTTTGTGTTCTAGTTGAAGGAATTTGGATTCGTCTCCCGACATATGTTTGGAGCATCCACTATTAAGGTACCATAGTACACTTGATCCCTTCAAACATACCTACAAAACAAGTTAATGCGTTTTAGGTACCCATGCCATTTTGGGTCCTTGAGGGTTAGGCATATTATAATGATGTGATTGAGTGATATGTCTATGTCGTGTAAAGCATGCAGGAGCAATATGACCAATGCGTCTACAATAATGACAAGTCACGTTGGGGTTATGCATCCTTCTAGGTTCATAGTAACTTGATGGACGAAAATGATTTACTCTATTTTCATTATGACTATTGCGCATTTCATGAGAACCATTTCTCCTACTATTAGTTCTAAAATGAGCAGCATTTCTAGAGTAATGGTCATGTCTAGATGTTCTAAAAGGTTCAAAACTCCTTCTAGTGTTTGGCCTAGAATATGCATAATTTCTAGGGTAGTCATTTCTAGGTGGTAAGTCATTTCTAGGTCTTCTAAAATGTTCAACATTTGGTCTAGCATGCATATTTGTTCTAGGATTGCTATTTCTAGGATAAGCATTTATTTTATTAATCCTAGGTTGAGCCTTAGGTGGTTGGGGTTTGGCTTCAACCTTTTCTTTAGGCTCATTCTTAAAGCATATGCCATGCTTGGTTGATTTCAAATTAACAAGGACCTTATTCAAATTTTTGTGGGAAGAATTAAACTTATCTAAGGTACCTTTAAGTCTATCTACCTCATTTTTGAGATGCATGCAAGAAGAACAATTTTTAATAGAACTTTCGGGCTTGTCGGCGCTTCTTTTTCCGAAAAACTTGTTTTCTTCTTTCAGCTTCTCATTTTCTAAAACCAGTTTTTCTAAATCCTTTTCTTTCAAAGAAAACTGTTTTTGAAAATCTTTTTCTTTTAGAGAAGCATTTTCTTTTATGCTCTTAAAAGTTTTTGAAGCCTTAATAAATTCAGTATATAGCTCATCAAAAGCAGTTCGCATTTCCTCAAGAGTAAAGAAGTTTTTAGAAGAGATTTGACATACCTCATCTTGCTTGTCTTCTTGCGCCATAAGACAAAGGTTTGCGTCTTCGTCTTCTTCTTCTTTGCTTGACTCATCTCCGGAGTCTCCTCCCCAAGAAATATATGCACGTTGCTTCTTAAAAGGTTTCTTCTCCTTTTTGATGTTTGGGCAATTTGATTTGATGTGCCGGTTTCACCGCATTCATAGCACTTAATTTGTTCGCCTTGCTTTTTGCCCTTTCATTCATACTCCTTTCGCATGAACTTTTGAAATCTTTTGATAACGAGTCCAAACTCGTTGTCTCCGTCCTCATCAACTTGAGGTTGGCTTGTGCTTGCCTTAAGCGCTATTCTTTGCCTCCTTTGATCATCAACAAGAGGGTTAAGTATAGTAGACTCATAAGTCTTAAGGTTACCTCTTAATGCGTCGATGGTGACATTTGAGACGCCAATGGATTCTTGGATTGCGTCGGCCTTTGATCGCCATGCCGGAGTGAGACTTCTAAGAATTTTTCGAACAAGTTCTCTGTCCGTGAATGTCTTCTTTAGAGCATGTAGATTTACGATTATTGAAAATCGTTCAAACATTTCATCCACCTTTTCACCTTCCTTCATGTGAAATAATTCATAAGCATGGGTTAGGAAATCAATTTTGGCTTCCCTTACCTGGTCCGTACCTTCGTACCTAATTTCCAGCTTGTCCCACATTTCCTTCGCCATTGTGCAACACGATATTTTCCTGTAATCGTCAGCATTTACAGCACAATATAATAAATTAATTGCTTTAGCATTATTTTGCACCTTTCGGATATCATCCGCGTCATATTCTTCTTCGGACTTGGGAACCCATTCGGTTTCAACCTTTTTGGTTGGAATTTGATTTCCCTTCGTTATCACCTTCCAGAGATGAAAGTTGTTTGCTTGAACGAAGATTTTCATCCTCTCCTTCCAGTACGTATAGTTTGTACCGTTGAATAGAGGTGGTCGTGTAGAGCATTGTCCTTCATCAATTCCTGCAAAAGAGTCACGAGTAGAAGCCATGGATGGTTCTCTCAAACTGTTAAGTCTTCAGAGAGTTGGGCTCTGATACCAATTGTTAGATAATACGCTTAACGCTAGAGAGGGGGTGAATAGCGTTATAATAAAAATTAGCGTAAACTTGTGGAATTAAAAAATTGCAGGAAGTAAATAAGTGCGATAAATAATAAAGTACGCACCGATGTATTCTGGTTCACCACAACACGTGGCTAGTCCAGTCCCCGAGAGACTCTCTCGAGATTTTCCACTAACTTGTCAAGCTTACGGGTGCTCAACAAACCTTTACAACTTAAGGACACACACCTTAACACCTTTGCTCGGAGATACAACACTCCAAGACTTCAACCAAGGAAACACAAGTTCCTTACAACAAGAGAATCACAATTCTCTTACAAGTGTACAAAACACTAAACACTCAAACAATACACTCCTTAATGAGTAGATATGAGTAAAAGAAGTAAGCTCAAGATCACAACAACTTTGGACAAGAATATGGCTCTCAAAATTTATGTAATGAATATAAAATGATTAGCAATAGAGTATGCAAGCTTATAGCAATTATATGATCAGTTGTTGTGTGTTATTGTGTTTAAAACACTGAAATGAAGCTGTATTTATAGTTGAAAAACTTGGCATTACCGTTGCCTAATTGCCAATTAAGAGTTGCTGATTTTACTGTGTGACAATCGATTGTCAAGAAGTCACAATCGATTGTTTGCCAATCGTTCCAGAAATCAATCCCAGATTTTACGCTTAACAATCGATTGTCCAAGATCAACAATCGATTATTGGTAACGTTCAAAAAATCATTTCCAGATTTTACGTAAAACAATCGATTATACAAAACCAATAATCGATTATTCAGCAACGTTCAAAAAATCCTTTCCAGATTTTAATTTCAACAATCGATTGTACAAAATCAACAATCGATTATTCAGCAACGTTCAAAAAATCTTTTCCAGATTTTAATTTCAACAATCGATTACCTGACGGTATTTGAAAACTTTACGACAACGGTCAGCTTCACAATCGATTGTGCAATGTTAACAATCGATTATTTATCAGACTTTGAAAATCATTTTAGACACTGCCTCGTGACAATCGATTGTTATATACTCACAATCGATTATTTAATAACTTTGAAAAGGTCTGGAAGACACTGCCTCAACACAATCGATTGTCATATGTTCACAATCGATTATTTTGTGACTTTGAAAAATCTGATGGACACTGTCTCTTCACAATCGATTGTCATTAGCTTCACAATCGATTATTCTGAGTTTTGAAAAACTTTGATGTACACTGCCTCATCACAATCGATTGTCATAAGGTTCACAATCGATTGTCATGCAGGTTTGAAAAACCTGATGCTCACTGCCTTAACACAATCGATTGTCATTAGTTCACAATTGATTGTCATGCAGTCTTGGCTTAACATAATCGATTATCATAAGTACATAATCGATTATCTTAGTCCAGATTTTAGAGGCATATTTAAAAATCATTTTGACTAAAGTAAATATGCATGATTTAAAATCATTTAGCATTAAATTAAATATGCATGATTTAGTAAAAATAGTTTTACGAGAGAAGCCATGTCATGAGTCAAGTTGTCGGATCAAGATCACAATTAAGAACGACTCATTTAAACAATAAAACTTTGTATTGTGCTTGAATCTCGTTATCCACCAATTGTGCGCTTGTACTTGAACTTCGTCATATATCAATTTGCGCTTGTTTGTCATTCACCAAAACCTACGCATAAGAACACACGTTTTAGTATAAAGCCTTGAGAACGTGTTTCCAACACTTTCCACTAAATCAACGAGTTTTATAGGTGAAATTGGGAATTTTGGGTAGAACATAGGTTTTTCTAAAATTGAGGATGTGGAGCTCAATTTGAGGTCCGATTTCAAAACAAATCATAGATATTAATTCATAGGGAAATGGGTAGACGACTTTTGGCTCAAACCTCGGGTTTTGACCACGTGGACCCGGGACAATTTTTTTATTTTTAGGAAAAACTTTGGAAATTTCCTTTTTATGCTTTCAAATTGGTTCATTTAATAATTATTAAAGCAATTAAGTAATTTATGGCTAGATTCGTGCGGATTGGAGTTGGAATCCCGCGGTAAAGCTATAGTTGAGGCTTGAGTTGAATTCAAAGTATTGGGGTAAGTGTTTGGTCTAATCTTAGCTTGAGGGAATAGGATTTGAGTCTTATTTGCTGCTTGCTAATTGTCGAGTACGATGTATAGGCATGGCGACGAGTATCTATACATTGGTGTCTAGCATGACCGTGAGTCCTTATTATGCAAATAGTTTGGATTTTGTTATACCTTCCATGCTTGATTGATGACTTTTATATGTTGTAAAGAGCTCGTGAAAGGAAATGTGATCTTTAAACTTCGTGCAGCGTTGGCTCGAGTTGAAATACGAATTGTGAAGGTATATGAGATAAGTAAATCTTTGGAGCATTGGATCAAGTAATAATGTAAACTATGAGATAAAAGTGAAAGAAAGAGAAAGAATTAATGATATTTTGCCTCGCCGGGGCGTGGTTCATTATTGAATATTTTCCCTTGCCAGGACATTGATATTATTGATTTTGTACCCTTGCCGGGTTTTTCACTTACTTGTTTGTGTTCCCTTGCCGGGATTTTCATTATTGTTTTATTATTCCCTTGCCCTTGTTTTTGATTGTTGATTGGGTGAGGAAGAGTGTTAAAGCACGAAGAATAATGTCGTGCATTGTTTGTTTATTGTGAGGAAAGAGTGTAAAGCACGAAGGGTGATGTCGTGCATTGTTTGTTTATTATGAGGAAAGAGTGTAAATCATGAAGGGTGATGTCGTGCCGCACGATGTACCATTCTGTGCCGATTATATTGATTATATGCGAGGAAAGAGCGTAAAAGAACGAAGGTTGATGTCGTGCCGCACGATGTACCATTCCGTGCCGATTCTATTGATTATATGTGAGGAAAGAGAGTAAAAGGACGAAGGGTGATGTTGTGTCGCACGATATACCATTCCGTGCCGATTCTATTGATTATATGTGAGAAAAGAGAGTAAAAGCACGAAGGGTGATGTCGTGCACATTTTTATTATATCATTACTTGGTGAGGATGAGAGTAAAAGCACGAAGGGTGATGCCGTGCACCTATTGACGTTTGTTATTATTTCTTATTGTTATCAGTTCAAGTGCATTTAATTGGCTTATTACTATGTCTGTGATTCTTTGCGTTGAAATCTCCCTTTATTGTGTTACTTGTTATTATTGAATCAACGTGTCCTTTGTGCTACGTCGTGTCTTGAATTTATGCCATAATTGTTATATGTTTATGTGACTTAATTGCTACTTGACATTCAACACATTAAATATTAAATTTTCTAATTGCTCCTTAAAGCCCATAATAAATTGCTACTTGTCATTACTTGTTTTCCTTAGCGAATCATAATTATTGTGCCCTTGTTATCTTATGAATTCGTATTAATTGTTGCGTTTACTAGGGTAAATTTCATTTGCAAGAACTGTTGATATATTGAGAAATGGGAGGGGTGGTACGCCTACCACGAGTGAAATTGAAATGGGAGCGGGTGGTACGCCTATCACGAGTGATATTGAAATGGGATGGGGTGGTACGCCTACCACTAGTGATATTGAAATGGGAGCGGGTGGTATGCCTACCACGAGTGATATTGAAATGGGAGCGGGTGGTACTTCTACTTCTCTGTTGTACTTGTATATATATTTGCACAGATTAATGTGTTAGTCCAGTCTAGCTTAGTCACTACTTCGTCGGGGTTAGGTTAGACACTTACCAGCACATGGGGTTGTGCTGATCCTACACTCTATGTTATTTTTGCACAAATCCAGGTTTCGAGCAGCAGCAGAAGCAGTAGCGTGGAAGTAGACTTTCAGCCTAGTGCGACCCGAGGTAGCCTTGCAGGCGTCCACAGGCCCGACATCTCCTCTGTTCTTACGTTAGGCTGTCATCTCCTTGTATTCAAGATAAACAGATTTATGTTTCTTTCAGATTTTGTATTTAGTATTCTTAGATGTTCGTGAGTATGTGCCTCCAGATCTTGGGTAGAGATTATGTTGAAAATTTCATAGTTTTATTCAGCTAATTAAATTTAAGACTTCCGCTTATGATTTTAATCCCGTTGATTTTATTTTTATGCTGTTAAATTACTAAAAGGAACATGTGTTTGATGAAATAAAATTGAGTTTGACTTGCCTAGCTTCTATTAGTAGGCGCCATCACGATCCCCGAGGGTAGAAATCCGGGTCGTGACATGACTGATCTCATATTTTATGTTATTTTCTCGAAAAATATCTTATATAGTTGTGCCGAATTACTATGACTAAAGAAATAGTTGGAGCACAAATTTTATATTTTATGATATGAATACTTTACTGGAAAACATCCAGAAGAATCCCAAAATCTGAAAAGAATTGAGATTAAAAATCCCTTGGTTCGGTTTGATCGTTAGATTTAATAATCCGATTCAATTGTTTTGATTGGTAACTATAAAATTCGAACCAACCCGATCTATACATGCCCCTTCCGCAAATACACATCTTAATTATTTAATTGAAACATGCATAAGAATTCTAGATATGACCTCTTGACCATCCAATTAGTTTAAGAACAACATAAAAAGTGGTCGATTAGCCGAAATTAATTGCACTTACTAGTCAAATACTGTATAATATATATAATATATATATTATAGACTATTATTTTTTAGCGCGGCTAAAAATATACATTTATCCTAATTTATTGTTAAAACATGTGTAGGACAAATATATTAAATAAGTAGAATGAAAGACTGTGTGCTATTTTTGCTACTCTTTCTCGTTTTGGAACTTATGACAACTGTGCGAACGTGAGTCCTAATCCATGCATGAACCTCCCATTTTCCTTTCTTGTAGAATCTCCATTACTTCCACACACCTAATTACCTACAAAAACTCATTATCTCCATTAACACAATAATCACTTCAGCTTCAAGAAGTTTTCATCTTTACCAAATTGGGGAAACAATTTAAAAACCATGGAACTTTTTAGAAAACTAAGTGTAGTTATTCTTTTTTGTCTTATCATATTTTCCTTTGGAATTATTCACACAGCTAGTGATGCTGCTCCTTATCAGAATAATGTCAAAGACAAACAAAAAGATCAATCTCCCACACAAATGCTAGAAGAAGCCTATTCTAAGTTGGTTACATCTTCTTGGCGTTCTTGGGATACGGTTAAGTCTTATATCAATCAAATCCAGCTCAACTATTTTCCTCCAAATGTAGAGTAAGTTCTATTGTCCATTTCTCTTTCTTTCTTTTCTTTGGTATATTTGAATGATTTAGTTGTTCTTTTGTGGTTGCCTTCGAGCAACGGTAAAATCATCCCCGTATAACTTATAGGTCACGTGTTCGAGCCATGGAACCGGCCTCTGATATTTGCATTATGGTAGGCTGCGTACTTACATTCATTGGTGTGCGATCGTCCCCTGAACCCAATATGAATACGAGATACTTTGTGCGCTGAGCTGCCCCTTTTTTAGTTGTTATTTTATGGTACGTGGTAGTTCTCTGTATTATGCAGGACCAATAGGTTTGTGAACGTTACTGAAGGGAAAGGTTAAACCAACCCTTTTTACAGAGTAATAGAGAACCTGAAATATGATGCGAACAATCAGTGAAATCCCTAGATACTCCGATTTCTTATATTGATACACGCCTGTTTCATCTTCTGTGGTATGCGTAGTTCCAATGGACGATTATCATTGTAGTTGGTGAACCTAATGTTTAGGAAGAATGCATCATGCTTTACTCTCAAGATTGGTTCACTAGTCATGTACCTCAGCCTTATAGCATCGGGTTTATATGTACCCTGTACTTTTTATATGTTGTATAAATTTATATGTAAAAAATTACAACAAATAGTAAGTCATAATTTTAAAAACATAATAGGTTCAACACTAAAAAACTTGAAGGATGATCAACCTGTAAAGTTTGAATTTTGGATCCACCTCTGCTAACTCTACCTCGATGGGGCTGTTGTCTTTTTCCTGTTCTTTTTGTTTTCCATAGTACGACACTTATGAAAATGAGTTGAAAAGTTAATAATTTTGAGATAAAAATGGACAGTTTTAGGAGCAGGGATGATGGCAAGGCTAATGGAGGTGGTGGAGAGAGGATGGAGGAGGCTACTCAGAAGAGTTTTGGAAAGAGCAAAGAGACAGTAGAAGAAACCGCGAAATCGGCTGCTGAGATGATGGAGCAGGAAGTGCAGAAAACAGCTGAGAAAATAACGAATACTGTCTCTTCTGGACATGATGAGCTCTAAAAATTATATGTACCAAGAAAACAGATAAAAACCTAGCCTTGGCTCCTTTCACTTCTTTAGTGTAATATTAATATCTTGACTTTTTTTTTCTTTCTAGATCTTTTTTTTTTTTGCACCGGGTGTCCGAATCTCTTCGAACCCCGACTAATCCCGGGGTGCACAGGCCCTCGGCAAAGAGTTCCCGCAAGTGCACCACGATTAATTCAGGTTTTACCCAGTCCGATGGCCCTCAGAAATTATTTGCAAACAGTAGGCTTTCTAGATCTTTTATAGCATCATAAGTTTGTCAATTTGTCTGCATTCCAATTTTGATTACTGTAAAAGTTTACAATAATTTGGGATAACTGACTGGACTTTGCTTATGAATTATGATCAATAACCTATATCCTGATCCAAACACTCCAGAATCCTTAAGGAAACTCCAAAGAGGTAGTGTTCATTTCTACCTGTTGTTTCTCTTTTATTTTTCTTGTATTGAAGTTAACAACTGTTTCAATTTGATATCCAGAAAACCAGAAATAAACTACATCAAAACTTTGATATCTTGGGGAATTGGCGAGTTACCTTCACTCCGCGTGGCAGCCTACCTTACAATTGCTGAAAGTCGATCAAAATAACACCATAACTGGCTTATATCTGAACTATAGGTACAAGCTGACAAACCACTGCTCTAAAAGTGAGATAAGTTGTAACAAAGTTGAGAAGACATGCAAAAACGAAAGCGTACTATTTGACCCTCAAACTTGAGAATGGTGCCTTAACAAGTTTCGCAAAGAAATCATAACGTAACGACAGGTACACTATCATGAAGAGAAAGAAGAGGAAAGCTTGAGGCATTCACTTTGACATCTCCTGAGGCAGACGTCATTCCAGTTTGGGACCTGATGCTGGTTAACACAGACAGTGCGAGCACAGGCATCAGAGCAAGCATCAAGTTCTGATACGCCACATACGGTAACACAAGTGTCGGGGATTGGATCCTTGGAAAATGCACCAACCTTCTTCAACATTCTCTTTGATGTACAGACTCTCTCGCACACGAAAATATCATCAGTGCTCTTTTCCCTGCCCCGTGCACTCTTGATTCTCTGCTCCTCGGCGTGATTTCTCCTAATTCTGTATGCTTGACCAGCTACAATGGCAGGGATAGCAGCCCCCAACAAGGACCACCATACCTCAACCATCAGGGCTAGGGCTGCGAAATTGTTCGCCTTCTTACTCCCTGTTTTGTGGTTAACATTTCACAATAAGAACATAAGACTTCTTAACCACCACTCTTGTTAAACAAAAAATAGCAGAGCTAAAGTACTTGAAATGCGGAGTATTTAATAGATGCAAACTACCATGCAACTGATCCTGCCCCCCCACCCCCCCAAAAAAACCCACACCAAGCTCAAACTAGCCATGAGGACTCAAAGCAGTGGTGAAGCAAGAAATATTTCCAAGGGTGTTTAAACTTGAAAGAACTTAATGCAATGGTAATTGGGGGGGGGGGGGGGGGGGGGATGGATAACACAATGGTTCGGTTGAGTGAGAAGTATACAAGATGAGATTCGTAACAGCAAATGTTCACTTTTTCGATGATCTGCAAGATTCAATTGACTGTGAAAGCATTATCTGGCGTGAATTATGATTCTGCCAATAGCTTAGGGGTAGAGCATCAATACCACAGATTACATCTATCAGTTGGGTGTCAATGTCATCTTCATTCAGAGTAATGAAAAATGCCACGGTGATCTATCTCCAACTATAACCATGATAATTAACCACAATAGCATCACTAGATTGAACCTAGCTATCAAAATAGGAAATGGAAACCATTTGAACTTGGACATAATTGTCCCTTTTTTTTCCTACGGTTTTCTGAATAACAGTAAAAATGATCATGAAGCAAGACGACTTAAGTTTCAACTTCATTGTTAATAGCTCGTTGATCAAAACACCCACCCACCATTCATCCCCTAAAGACAAAGAAAAGATCTTTCTTCACTCAACACACTAATCCCCAAAAAGAGCTCAAAATCGGAAACTTCTATTACCTCCAACTCTAAGTATAGAAAATTAATCCTATCAATAGAAAGGAAAACACTCTGGTATTCTTTCCCGCTCTTTAACACCTAAAAGGATAACAATTCAAATTTCTCTTCTCCATAATGTAAGAGCTTTTTGAATTCATATCATCTTCTATTCACGTCCCCCTTATTTATCAAGCATAACAATCAAAATGCAAACTTTTTCTCTTCCAAACCATATGTACATGTGTGTGTATATACATATATATATATAAAGATTTCATACTGGTAGTAAGTACGTACTCTCGCATTTGGTTGGTATTAGGTCTCTTTGAATACCTGTCATTTTTTGCATTTTGATCATCTTACTATCTTGTTATGTATGCTAGTTTTACATGGTTTCTTGGTGTTGCCCCGTCTTGTTTTCATGTTATTATTGTGGTACCTATGCTTTCCTCTGAGGGTCTATTGAAGCCTCTCTACCTCCACAAGGTAGGGCTAAGGTATGCATACACACACCCCACTATGTGGAATTATACTGATTATGTTGTTGTTGTTGTTGTTTTTGTTGTGTGTATACATAAAATAAATGATGTACAACCTCTTGAGAGTGAGATCTTTTATCAGCTGTTTGTTAGCAAAATGATGAGCAACCCTCCCCAGACCCCACTAAGTTGGATTATACTGGGTTGTTGTTGTTGTTAGCAAAATGATATTAAACCAAACTTCAGTCTTCTTTTTCCTCTATTTTTATCAACAAAAAACAACATAGCACTATGTTAGAAGTAGATAACATTTGAAGAATGTAAATTTCTCCTTTCCCATTGGAAGAGCCACATAGCTCCAATGGGTGTTTAACAACCTTTCACCGGAAAATTATACTGTTCAGATAGATTAATTAAATCTATAGGTATATATACTATGTGTATTTACTTCTTTAAAATTTGACACCCCTTAATGAAAATCATGGCTCTCCAGCATCGAAAATGAACTTTATTTGTCAACAAACTGGGGAAATGCAACAATAGGCTCCACCGGAGACAGATGGAAGATCTTCTAAAAACAAAGTTAAAACTAAAAACCCCGAAACAACATTATTACCAATAATATAATAACTTGCTTTGGTTGAAAATTATTGATTTAGCAGCTGGTAGCCCCTTAATTTGTCAAATTAGAAATTGAGGTCGGTGCTAAAATTCAAGACAAATATAATACTACAACAAACTAACAGCTCAAAGAAATAGAACCAGGAACTAAACTAGCATTTACTCAACAATTTTCCGAGAACAAATCCAAAAACATTAAAAGAAGAAACCAATGAAATCAAACAAGAAATAACGAAAAAACAGAAGCAGAAATACTATGTTTAAGCATAATTTCCTACCTTAAAATCGACGAAGCGAAGTAGAATGAAGTGTCCAGAGCAGACCAAGTGGATTGTGAAGAATTTTAGGGAGAAGGGGTTTTAAGGGTTTTCTGTTTTGCTGTTGACTTCTTTTCGTTTATTTTAAAAATAAAAATAAATTTTAAAAAAAAGGATCTCACCTACTCCTTTCCTTTGTTAAAATTGCTGAATTTGGAAATTAGGTATTAGAAATTTAAGAATTTTTTTAAGGAAAAATAATTGTATAACCACTATTAAAATAATAGTTTTATATTTTTTTTTTTTACTATTAAATATAAATAGTTTCGTGAGTTAAAAGTGATCTTAGCTTTCTATTTTTTTTTTTGTTTTTCACTCTAAAACTCCCCATTTTTCTCTCTTGATAATTTGAACTTGCAACCTTTTCTGTCAAAAATTTATGATTTATTAATCCATAAGTTATGAAAAAAATTCTTCTTAAAAGCGGAATATGTTCTCTCTTTCCTGTTCTTTTTTGGGATGAAGTGGAGCTGTAATTAGTTAGGAAAAAGGGAAGTAAAAAGAATAGGAGATTACCTAAAGTTGCAATTTTAACAGTAAAATAAGTCTGCACATTTAAAATTTTAGATTAATGCGCACTTGGAGTAATTTATCAAATTGTACGGCAACCACTTTGGTGATTAATACAAAGTTTAATTAATAAAAAAAAATTATCAAATTGTATGTTTAACCCGCAAACACATATGCTTAGCAAAAACTTATTAAGCCACTAAAGTTATTCAATCCCATCTACAATATAACTAACAGATTTGTTATAAATCAAACATTATACCTCATTAGCTTCTTCAAATTCCATACACGTCGATAAAAACACGTATTTAGCCTTGCATTTATACCATTATCAAGTCATTTTTTAATAACAATGATGTATGGACCAATTTGCAGGCACACCATACCGTTATTATGTCAAAAGAAAAAAATACAAAAAAGATACACGGAGAGTGGGATATTATGTCATTAGCAATTTAATTAAACCGATACACCCCTTTCTGATACAAAACAAATGAAACAAAAATGGAGCACGTTATATCAAAGATCTTTGCATAAACTTAAGAGATCTTTATATTATAAGCCTTTCAACTTTACCCTACATATTTCCAGGACCTCACAATGAGTCAAAAGAATGACTTGGAACATTTTACAAGACAGGCTTTTCACAGAGCTGGCTATTCTGTCTTGAAAATATGTATCATTATATGAAAAATATAAAAATAAACAGGAAAAAAAAAAGATCGTCAAACGTTAATATCTGAACGCTTAAATCTGGCACTGTTGATTTCTTGGTTGCTCATAAAGGCAAATCTGGGGATGTTATAATTGTCAGGTGTAGACATAGGCTGCTGTGGGTAAAGCGTGGGAGGCGGTGTGAGATTGCGTTGAGCTGGTAAGGGAGGGAGTGCATTGTACTTGTATTCACCGATATAACTGCAACAAGCGGAAGACAAATTATCAATATGACTTAAAGAACACGGTAACATAGAGGGAGTTGGTGAAAACAAGACGACCAAGAAGGCACCGCTGTCACTGAATATGGCACTACTCTAAAACATAGAAGCCTCCCCGTCCCAACACTTCAGAAAAAGTATAGCACGCATTCATCCACCAGTAAAGCACAAAGACTAAAGGTGCAATGGCTGAGTTGGTCTTTATTGGACAGCTATTGAGATATTTTTTACGTGATCTTCTATTCTCCCATTCTCCTTCCCTCGTCTTAGAAAAGAGGAGCTATGTAGCTTATTCGAGGCAATCATGACATTCTAATCATGACACTTGGGAAGTTCACCATAAACACGCTATATTCGAGGCCAAGCACCAGTTCTTTTGGGTGATGGAACACCAATGTTTACAACACTACTGGGGAGGTAGACATTCAACTATATTTCACGCCCAACATGAAGAGAAAAAGACCTTATTATCATTACGATAGGTTGATTTGCCCATAATTGTTCATAATTCACAGTCAGTGACCATCAACCAATAGTCGACTACAACAAATGGAACACTTTTTTCTGTAAGTATGGTACGCTTTAAGAACAGCCAATTTTCATCGAATTCAATCGGCATACCTTGAACTTTTACTTTTATACAAGTGATCATCATCACTTGAAATTTCACTCGATTGCTGCAGTGGTTTCTGAACTGGGGTAGACCAATGATTACCAGGTAGATCATCTGAGAAGTATCTCCTCCTGATTAACTGAAACAAAATGAATCCAGCACTTCAATAATGTAAGATGGATTAAGTAAACCTCAGTTTAGATGCAAAGCAATAATATACAGACCATGCGGAAAAATTTCATGACAGCTTCTTTGTCATATCTTGCTCCCCTAGCGGCCTGCAATATTTCAAGGGGTGGAAAACATTATATACATCCATTGATACTTATTTAAAAGAAATTAAACTTCTTACTTCTTATTCATCATTTCTGAAAGAAACTTATAAACTTGCATCAACAAAGAGCACCATGAGATAAACTCAAGATTCACCATGATTATTTGTCACAAGACTTATTATAGCCAATGGATGTTTAAGAATTTCGAGGAGGGGAGAGGGAGGGGGGGGGGGGGGGGGGGGGTTTGGGGGAACAAGGGTAAACGAAAGAGTCTCTTTGAATTTGAAGATAGGCCTGAATGCAAGTAATAACTCACTGCACCTGCTTCTCTTCGTGTTTACTATAATTCCTACAAGGAGACCAACATTCACAGGCCAGGAAATAGAAGCTGCCTATTTCATAAGCGATATTAGGAAGAAAACCTAAAAGTTCCAAAGCTTCAGACTACACAATATGACACAGTAACTATTGTTCTTTTCTCCTTCTCTTTTAGGGGTTTGGTTGCAATCTAATGAAAAAACAGCATATAATGAGTAAGACCAAAAAAACTTCAATTTATCAAACTCAAAGATTTGTCGCTGAACAGCTTAGAACTATGAGAATGTCCTACTAATGAAACTGAGACATGTAACGACATATGTAAAAGCTTAGCCATGAAGAAGAACAAAGTGATGGATCAAACACGGATTTTCCAATTAATCTAGCAATTATTCAAATCTAATTAGTTCCAAATCAATAATAAATGTATGATCAGAGAATCTTCAAGTATGAAAAAACTATCCAAAAAAAAAGAGAGAAACGAAAACCAAATGGAAGAAGGAAAAAGCGTCCTGTCCCCTTGGTTCAGCTGACAGATTATATAAGTCAACAATCTCTTTCTTCATGTACGAGACTGTCAGCTTTTATAGTCTAACCTATATATAGATATAAACGAAAAAGAAAGATAGCTATTCCCATTCAGATAATTTCTAAGAAAGACTGTTGGTAGCAGGAAACCATTTTTCCCTCTTCAAACACAAGAAAATGCATGCAGGGTAGAGCTCAGAAGAACGATTGAGAATAGGGTAAGGTAATCTCCTTAAGATTTAACAAAAAATAGAGTTCAAAACCTTTATGCATGCACCTCCATAGACTGCTACCCTTACTAAGCATTTTTTACCCAACGAGAAGAAGATGAAAACTTAAATTGCTATGTCAATAAGATTGGTTAAACAAGAGTGAGCACTGCGAGATCACAAGAACAAGCTTAAACATCAGAACTTGTGTTGCCCGAGAGAAAATTGTCTTTCATAGCAAAACAAGAAGCATCACTATTTTCAAATGTGAATCAATACAATTTTCTTTATGCAAAATTACCGCAATAAGACCTCCACCACCAGGAAAACTCTCAGTCAACGGGATCTCTTCGCTTGAAGGAAGTAGACCTTGCTTCTCAACCCACTGGCGAGCCATATCAACAAGATTGCCACTGCTTCCTCTAGTGCCCTCTTTTGTAGCAATATCTGCTTTATTGCCAATGACAATGTAAGGAACAGGAATACCGCCAGGACCTCCTGAAGCTAGAGGAGCCGAGAATGTCCCTGCTGTTGCTATCTCAACAGCCCACTTCTGCAAGCTTGTCTTTGTCCTTCTTTGAGATAGATCATATACAAAGATAACACCTAAAGTGGAAATTGAGAATCGTCCATATTAGTTTTCACCCGACTATGACAAAATGTATACTTCGCAGAAAGAGAGTCATCCACCGCCCTCTCCCAAATGAAAGAAAATGCAAGTAAGAAAAGATGTGATGACAACAAACATGTCAAAAAATCTCTGATTTCAGTTAAAATAAACAAACACAATCAGTTATCTATAACATTCGTGCTTTAACCATCTTTTGACATTAATGATCAGGTATTAGCTACAGAGTCATCCATAATAGATACTGTACATGTGTCTTCAAGGAGAAAACTTTAGGCAAGAAAAGAAACAGTTTAAGAGATGAAGCTAGTTGCTCACCATTAATTTGTGAGTAGAACAGAGATCGGCAATCTTTATAACGATCGTGTCCTGATATATCCCAGAGTTCAATAAAAAAATCTCTCTCGGCATCACCTTTTATGCTTGTTGATGAGCTACCAGAATTTCCATAGGTAGTGTGCTTTACAGAAGAAACAGGAATAAATTAGTTTTGATATGGACATGCCTTCTCAGCACAATTTCATATTATAGGGAGAACAAAATTATATGTGAGCCATACTTTTACTCCGACTGTACAGCCAATTGTTTGAGGAGGGCGTGCAACGGAAGAACCATTGAGAATCAGATGAACAAGAGAAGTCTTCCCCACACCTACCAGAAAATATGAAGCAGAAAAATTGGTGAAACCAGGAGCTGAAAACAAGTAATCAGTGTGTATAAATAAAAACAGAGAAACTAAGAACTTCTCACAAAGTCTGAATATATCAAGGGAGAAAAGCTAACACCAAACAAGAAAGACTTGAACACTTAGGCCTCATTTGTTTGTACTTTATGGAGGTCTTCATTCAGATCTCAGACATTAAGTGCGTTTGTTTTTAAAGTCTGAATCTTAATTACTCAGATTTTAATGATTAAGTGTGTTTGTTTTTTTTTTACATGGGCCTCAATAGGTCTGTATGATTAAGATCTATAACAGAGACTTAATTTTATTAAGATGCTATCACATATTCATTATTAACCGCTGCCACCGCCTATCATTTTCAACTACCATCATGTTGTCACCACCACCACTGCGCCACTCAATCATAGCCGTCACCATTATCGACCATTACCACCCACTACCACCACCACTCTAACCACCATCATTCTCCCCAACAATCACCACTCATCACCATCAACAACCACAACTGGCTACCACATCACCATCAACAACCACAACCGACATTGCCCATCATTATAACCTACCACCAATAACTCACCCCCTTTCTCAGTCACAACTACTACCACCACCCGCCATTATTAACTATCATCAACCACCACCATCATCATCAATCGTAATTACCACCACTACCAATCACTACTAGCTACTAGTATGAACCACTATCATCAACCAAAACTACCACTAATCACCGCCTCTAGTCAGCATTAACCCGTTAGCCGCCACCACCAATAACTATCATATTTTACTGATAGAATAGTAGATTAGTTATTTCATTTGAATTTAAAGTTTACTAACTTTCAAATAAAGATAATTTTATATATTCAGATGTTAAAAATCAAATAGTCTTAAATATTTCTATAAGGTCTTAATACACATCTTAATATATTCAGATGTGTTTCAGATTCAGATGTCTTAATCTTAATACACTATCTTGGTATTCAGATGTGCATTCAGATCAGACGTCTTAATCTTAAAAAAACAAATGGCCTTAATAAGAAGGTTACATCATAATCAACTTAGAGTATAGCAATTGGAGAATAAAACCTAGTGTATCCAAGAAACATCAATTGAATGAACTATACCGAGGGCATCTGAAAGATGATATCCAAGGATAGGGATACATTTTGGATTGAGCAACTAAACCAAGAAGATGAGGCTGTTGTTTAGGTTGTACATACTCCTGTTTTACATACTGTTGTATCGAAAGAAATTCAGTTTACTCTTAATAATCATAATACAACAATAACATATCCAATATGGTCCCACAAGAGGGGCCTGGTAAGAGTAGTGTGTAAGCCAACCTTACCCATATCTTGTGAAGGTAGAGAGGTTATTTCCAATACTCTTAATAATCATAATATCAAAAAAAAAATCATTCTACTTTTTTCTTGATCAAAATATCATTGGAAGAAAACTTCTATTTATATTAATAATCAGCATTCCCATACATTTACACCATCACCAAAAACTCTTAAGATGGTGTTCTTAGACTCTAACATATTAGGAATCATCTCGCTACAGCTACGAACCAGACTGTACGATGACAGTAAGACGTGGTCACAAATAAAGTAGGTTGGATCAATCATTAGAATACTTTTCAAACAAATGTAACAGTATGCAGTACCCATATCCTCCAGATTTCGTAGGTTAAAAAAATTCTTGCAGTTATAAAAAGTTCAATGGCTCATCACCAACTTTTTAGTAACAATAGAGAACAGGAGCTCCCAAATTCTTTAAAAAAAAACTTTATCATCTTGTATTGACCTAAATTTTCTGAAACGTGAGAAGTCGAAAAGAGTGTTTTTTAAGATAAAGGTGGGGTCTAGGCCGGTCGCTCATATCAACTATTTCACCAGGTACCTGATAATCCCAGTAGCACACGTATAACCTCCTTCATTGACCTCTACGCCATACCCTTTAGCTCAACCCAAAAGCAATTATGTCTATAAATCAGAGACCTCATATTATTTGCATCTTTTGTTATCTCCATTCCTCAAGCATTTCTGAATCTATGCAACTACTGTATATTTTACCACCAAACACCAAGCTACAGACTAGAAATCAAATTCAAGAAGATACATAGTAAGATGCATAAGATAACATAGAAAAATCATATAATCAAAAGATAAAAACTTTAAATTTTAGCTAAATACCTGAATCTCCAACAACAAGCACCCTGACTTGTCCACAAGGTGGACCACCATTTTGCTCTTTAGTCTCCCTTTCCCTTTCCCTCCAAAACATCATCTCCTCTTCCTCAAGAACCCCAAATGAAAAATCAATAGAAAACAATCCAATAAAAAGGACAAATCACATAGCAAGTACTACCCATATCACAGAGCAAATACTACCCACGAAATGCTTCAGTTTCAAGAACCCATCTCCCGTAGGATTCAACGCACTGAATTAACCAAAAACGGAATAATAGTAGATCTATTAACAAATCTTGAAATGGATGAATTTAACTAAGGTATATTTTTGCATTAAGAAAAATAAAAGAAAACGAATTGGGATTTTTGATTTTCAGTATAGTAGTGATTGGAATATAATTTGGGAATTCTTTTGAGTAGATTTGTGTAGCGATCGAGCGAGGTTTGTTCGTCAAGTGCTATGAAAAGACAGTTTGGACGGCTGATGTGTCACCAACAAGTGAATCAAGCCCAAAATAACAAAGATAAGTTTGGGCCCAATAAGTGCTTCGCTTGAGCACAACATAGATCGTAAAAATAGCACGGTATAGCTAGTTTTCGGACTGGTCAATAAAAAATAGCCAGTGTTTACCAAGTCAATAAAAAATAGCCACTATTTTGCTGCAATAGAGACCGGTCCAACATAATATACTGAAGTTCGGTGCATTTGTATATGAACTCCAGCATATTATGCTGGACCGGTATACTTTGCTGGCTCCAATATAATATACTGAAGACTGGAGCACCGGTGCTCCAAACTCCAGTACATTATACTGGGACTAGTATACTTGCTGGAACTCCAATATATTATGCTGAAGTTCTAGTGTACTTATGCTGGAACTCCATCATAGTATGTTGGAGTTCCAGCATACTTATCCTGGAACTCCAGTATAATATGTTGGAGTTCAAGTGGTGTTTTCCCTCAGATTTATCTTTATATAAAAAGTGGCTAAATTCCAATTACTTTTGATCAATTGTAAATCTGGCTATTTTTAAATTTATCTCCTGAGAACGGTCCAAGTTTGTCATTTTTTAAGGAATTTTTACACAAATAGTCGGTTGAAGAGGAAAAACATAAATAGGAGGAATTTAAGGAAATATTGCAGAATGCTGGCACCAGTAAGTAATTGACAGAATTAGCAACTAATTAACTACATTTCTTATAACTTACCTAATTTGAGCCCGTTTGGACATTTTAAAAAAAATCACTTTTTCCGAGGATGTTTAAACTTGAAAGAACTTAAAAAGAATTCTCGACAAAGGGTGTTCACTATATATTTATACATCTAAAATCAGTATTTTACTTATATAAAGTGTAATATTTCGTAATATTTTGGTGAAGGATAGTCAGTCGACCACCTTTTGTAAATGGTGGCTTCGCCCCTGACTCTGAGATGGAGAAATGTGGCACGAAATACTGTAAGTCTGTAACTTATTCACTAAATGGATAGATCGACATAAATAAAGGTTAAAACCAACTTCTCCACCCTTTGATCCCCACCCAACTAGGGCCAAAACCACTAGTCACTTTTGTGAAACGCAATAACCCAACTCTCATAAAAACTGCTACACTTAAAACAAGAGAGTAAGTCATCCCTTATAGCCATTTCAATAATTTTATGCTTCACTTTTCTTGCAAACTGTTAATTCTATGACCAGAAGTACCCATCCTACAGAACCCCTACCCCCAAACAATGGCACCATAGAAATGCAACGGTAGTCGGGGGGGATAACACAATGGTTTGAAGACAACGCTTAATTGAATCAACATTGTGATGAATCAGTTGAGTGAGAAGTATACAAGGTGAGATTCGTAACAGCAAATGTTTGCTGTTTCGATGATCTGCAAAATTGATTTGACTGTGAAAGCATTATCTGGCGTGAATTATGATTCTGCCAATAGCTTAGGGGTAAAGCATCAATACCACAGATTACATCTATTAGTGGGGTGTCAATGTCATCTTCATTCAGAGTAATGAAAAATGCCACGGTGATCTATCTCCAACTATAACCGTGATAATTAACCACAATACCATCACTAGATTAACCTAGCTATCAAAATAGGAAATGGAAACCATTTGAACTTGGACATAATTGTCCTTTCTTTTTCCTATGGTTTTCAAATAACAGTAAAAATGATCATGAAGCAAGACGACTTAAGTTTCAACTTCATTGTTAATCGCTCGTTGATCAAAACACCCACCCAACCATTCATCCCCTAAAAACAAAGAAAAGATCTTTCTTCACTCAACACACTAATCCCCAAAAAGAGCAAAACTCGGAAACTTCTATTACCTCCAACTCTAAGTATAGAAAATTAATCCTATCAATAGAAAGGAAAACACTCTGGTTTCCTTTCCCGCTCTTTAACACCTAAAAGGATAACAATTCAAATTTCTCTTCTCCATAATGTAAGAGCTTTTCGAATTCATATCATCTTCTATTCACGTACCCCTTATTTATCAAGCATAACAAGCAAAATGCAAACTTTTTCTCTTCCAAACCATATACAACAACAACAACTACTACTACCCAGTATAGTCCCACAAGGTGGGGTCTGGGGAGGGTAATATGTAGACGGGCCTTACCCCTACCCGAAAGGGCAGAGAGGCTGTTTCCAATCGACCCTCGGCTCAGTGAAGGAAAGAAACAACAAAAACAAAAACAACAACAAAAGAACATTAGTAGATACAGCAGAAATAGCATAAATAATTATCTAAACATAAGAACCATAAATAAATAAAAATAAATAAATAAATAAAATAAAATAGCATGCAACAATATCAGACAGTAACTACCATAAATAACTACAATAATGGAGACACAATCCAATACACAAATCATCTATGGATAGCCCTGCCAAGCCTCACCCAACCCCGGATGAGAAAACTCCAGGGGCCCCTATCCTACAACCCTGATACTAGACCTCCAGACTTTCCTATCAAGGGCCATGTCCTCAGAAACCCGCATTTTAGTCATGTCATGCCTAATCACTTCTCCCCAATACCTCTTAGGCCTCTCTCTGCCTCGCCGTGCGCCGACCATCGCCAGCCGCTCACAACTCCTCACCGGGGCATCAGGACTTCTCCTCCGTACATGCCCGAACCACCTCAGCCTCGCTTCTCGCATCTTCTCATCCACCGGGGCCACCCCCAACTTCTCTCGAATAACTTCATTCTTAATCTTATCTAACCTGGTGAGCCCGCACATCCACCTGAGCATCCTCATCTCCGCAACCTTCATCCTCTGAACATGAGAGTTCTTCACTGGCCAGCACTCCGCACCATACAACAAGGCCGGTCTAACCACAGCTCTATAAAATTTTCCCTTGAGTTTCTGTGGAACTTTCTTATCACACAGGATTCCTGATGCAAGCCTCCACTTTGACCCCCCCGCTCCTATACGATGAGTGACATCCCCATCAATCTCTCCGTCCCCCTGAATCACCAACCCAAGATATCTGACACTGTCCCTCTTGGCGATGACCTGAGATCCAATCATCACGTCCCTGCCTACTTCGCTCGGCTCGGTGCTAAACTTGCACTCCAGGTATCCTGTCTTAGATCTGCTTATTTTGAAACCCTTAGACTCGAGAGCCTGTCTCCATACCTCTAACCTCTCGTTAACACCGACCCTCGTCTCGTCTATCAAGACTATGTCATCAGCAAATAGCATACACCAAGGCACATTCCCTTGAATATGTCGGGTAAGAGCATCCATCACCAAGGCAAACAAGAGAGGGCTAAGCGCCGATCCTTGATGGAGCCCCATAACCACTGGAAAATGGTCTGAGTCGCCACCCACCGTCCTAACCCTGGTCTTAGCTCCATCGTACATGTCCTTAATTACTCTGATGTAGGCTTCAGGCACGCTCTTCGCCTCCAAGCACCTCCATAGCACCTCCCTTGGGACCTTGTCATACGCCTTCTCCAAACCATATACATATATATATATATACACACATACCCATAGTATGAGTACGCACTCTCGCATTTGGTTGGTATAAGGTCTCTTTGAATACCCGTCGTTTTTTGCATTTTGATCATCTTACTATCTTGTTATATATGCTAGTTTTACATGGTTTCTCGGTGTTGCCCCGTCTTGTTTTCATGTTATTATTGTGGTACCTCCGAGGGTCTATTGGAGCCTCTCTACCTCCACAAGGAAGGGGTAAGGTATGCGTACACACACCCCACTATGTGGGATTATACTGAGTATGTTGTTGTTGTTGCGTGTATACATAAAATAAATGATGTACAACCTCTTGAGAGTAAGATCTTTTACCAGCTGTTTGTTAGCAAAATGATATTTAACCAAACTTAAGTCTTCTTTTTCCTCTATTTTTATCAACAAAAAACAACATAGCACTATGTTAGAAGTAGATAACATTTGAAGAATGTAAATTCTCCTTTCCCTTTGGAAGAGCCACATAGCTCCAATGGGTGTTTAACAAGGGAAACTTACACTGTTTAGATATATAAAAAAATATCTATAGGTGTATATACTATGTGTATTTACTTCTTTAAATTTTGACACCCCTTAGTGAAAATCTTGGCTCTCCAGCATCGAAAATGAATGATATTTGTCAACAAACTGGGGAAATGCAACAATAGGCTCCACCGGAGACAGATGGAAGATCTTCTAAAAAACAAAATTAAAACTAAAAACCCCGAAACAATTATTACCAATACTATAATAACTTGCTTTGGTTGAAAATAATTGATTTAGCAGCTGGCAGCCTCTTAATTTGTCAAATTAGAAATTGAGGTCGGTGCTAAAATGCAAGACAAATATAATACTACAACAAACTAACAGCTCAAAGAGACAGAACCGCGAACTAAACTAGCATTCACTCAACAATTTTCCGAGAACAAATCCAAAAACATTAAAAGAAGAAACCAATGAAATCAAAAAAGAAATAACGAATAAACAGAGGCAGATTTCTATGTTTAAGCATAATTTCTTACCTTAAAATCGACGAATCGAAGTAGAATGAAGTGTCCAGAGCAGACCAAGTGGATTGTGAAGAATTTTAGGGAGAAGGGGTTTTAAGGGTTTTCTGTTTTGCTGTTGACTTCTTTTAGTTTATTTTAAAAATAAAAATAAAATTTAACAATGCAAGTACTACCCACGAAATGCTTCAGTTTCAAGAACCCATCTCCCATAAGATTCAACACTGCACTGAATTAACCAAAAACGCAATAACAGTAGATCTATTAACAAATCTTGAAATGGGTGAATTTAATTAAGGTACATTTTTGCATTAAGAAAAATAAAAGAAAACGAATTGGAGGGGTTTTTGATTTTCAGTATAGCCGTGATTGGAATATAATGTGGGATTTCTTTTGAGTAGATTTGTGTAGAGATCGAGCGAGGTTTGTTCATCAAGTGCAGTTTGGACGGTGATGTGTCACCGACCAGAGAATCAAACCCAAAATAACAAAGACAAGTTTTGGGCCTAATAAGTGCAGCCCAGCATAGATAGTAAAAAGGATTTTTACATATATATATATATATATATATATATATATATATATATATATATATATATAGCAAACCTTAATACCAAAATTGTGTATGGTTTGGTATTTACTTGCCTATACTATGTTTTGTTTACAAAAATTGTACCAAATCAAAAATAGATAGATTCTACCCTAAAAAGGCTCCAAATTTGTAGGAATCACATTTAATGGTGATTCTATCACCATTAATTTCGAAATTTAAAACGGAAGAAAATCTAGTGGAGCGTAATTCTCTCCTTCTCCATATATTTTTCACCATTGATAGCCATTAAAAAGCGTAAAAGCTTTGAATTCAAATTTGGATTTTCAAAAATCATTATTTGTTTGGATTGGGTGTTGTTGTAAATAATTCGAAATATGTTTAGGAGTTTATATCTCAATTTTGAGGGGTTTTGGTGAAGATTAGACTTGGTTTTGACTGATTTTCAGATTGAAGCTCGTCGAAAAAGAAGAAGACATATTTTTCCAGCAATTGTAGTTAAATTGTAGAATTGTAGATAAAATATTGATAAATTGTAGATAAGTTGTAGATAAATTGTAAATTGTAGTTAAATTGTATTGTTATTATACTACAATTAAACTACAATCTTGTGTCAAAAAAATTTAAGCATACTAAATTTAATCAATTCTTAATATTCAAATTTTCAATTTTGAAAAAATCTTCTTTAAATACAATACTTGAAGTATTGTATGAGTTTGAAGTGTATGAATTTCTACAACGCCTTCAATTTGATTCTATAATAACAATTGGATTCTTAGTCAAATATTTATAAATATTTATTAAATTAAGTTTTATTAAATTAAGTTGCCATGTGTATTTTTAATAGGTTGCCAATTATTTTATACTTCTTTTTGGATTAAAGGATGAGCTTCTAACTCTTATCTTTGCTTTTAGTTGAGGTGAAGAAACAAAGTTCATGTGCTAGCTAATATCACAGAACAATATGTAGCTTTCAAGGTATGGTAATTTTGTCGAAAAGGCATTCATATAAACTCTTAAGAAAATGAGATACATGCGCAGCTGTCCCTCCTCTTTAGTACGGTGAGAATGTTCTGGGGAGGGCAGGGATTTTTACATGGAATTTTTAAAGAGAAGATTCCTTAAAAAAAGGGAAAAGGAATGTATGCTCCTAAAATCATGCATAGAATAAATGAAGCAATAATTATACCCTTAATTTGAATTATAGTACATAAATTAAAATTTGGTATTCTTAGATGTAATAAGCACAAACCTTAAACATAGGGGGTAATAAGGTTTGCTATATGGTATAGATAGGTAAAAATCCCTAGTAAAAATAGCATCATATAGTCAGTTTTTGGATTGGTTAATAAAAAATAATCAGTATTTGTCAAATCAATAAAAAATAGTCACTATTTTGCTGTAATAGAGACCGGTCCAGTATAATGTATTGAAGCTTGGTATACTTGTGTATGCACTCCAGCATATTATAATAGATTGGTATACTTTGCTGCCTCCAGTATAATATACTGGAGATTGGAGCACCGATGCTCTAAACTCCAGTATATTATACTGGACCAATATACTTGCTGGAACTCCAGTATATTATGTTGGAGTTCTAGTGTACTTATATTGGAACTCCATCATATTATGTTGGAGTTCCAGCATATTTATCCTGGAACTCCAGTATAATATGTTGGAGTTCAAATATACTTATGCTGGAACTCCAACATAATATACTGGAGTACTTTTTGAATTTTGGTTAGTGTTTTTGCTCAGATTTATCTTTACATAAAAAGTTACTAAAATATCATTACTTTTGATATTTGGCTATCTTTGAACAACTAATTATAAATCTAACTATTTTTAAATTTATCTCCTAAGAACGGTCCAAGTTTGTCTTTTTTTAAAGAATTTTTACACAAATAACCGGCTGTAGGGGAAAACCATAAATAGGAGGAATTTAAGGAAATACTGTAGAATGCTGGCAGCAATAAGTAATTAACAGAATTAGCAGCTAATTAACTACATTTCTTATAACTTACCTAATTTGAGCCCGTTTGGACATTTAAAAGAAATCACTTTTCGATTTTTTTTTACTTTTTTTAAAATCAATGTTTGGCCATAAAATTTTTAATTTTCACTTGAAAATGAATTTTGAAACTCTTTTAAAAATTTAAAAATTTTCAAAAAACTGTTTTTCAAAATTTTCACTCATATCACTCACAAAACTTCAAAAACAATCTAAAGTTATTTTCATGTCCAAACACAACTCTAATTTTAAAATACCATTTCACTTGAAATTTTTGTTGGCACTTTTTTTTGGGATTTTACATTTCCTATGTCCGAACGCCCACAAAATAACTCCAGTTTCATCTCAATCAATCTCTTAAAAAATGTGTTGGAGAAATTACAAGTAATTGCAGTTGAAAAATAATATGAAAAAAATAAATAAATACGCTTCAAGCTTAGATACGGATATCTCGTTCTCTTTAAGAGATTCAAGCTTGTGTTGGTAGCTTCTTCACTGATCCAACAGTAATACTCTTGGTTTGTCCCCTCCATGATACAACAGCCCAACAATGCCATATGACTCGAGCAAACTCTGAACAAGTTGTTGAGTCCAAAGCCCCATCAAAATAAACATGTTCCTTTCACAAAAATAATATTCTCCTTTTTTTTACTATACCAAGTTCACTTTTTTCATACAGATTACGATATTTTTTCCATGTACAACACAAGGAAGAAACACATGTATTTATAGATGTAAATTTCTTCTATAAAATAAATGACATAGTGGGATAAATAAATTATAGAACATAAGTTGTGGTTACAAAATTTAATCTTTAGTGGGCAATTAGTGCTAAATTATAATATTAGTGGTTTCATGACTTACACCAAAGTAATGATCACTTTCTTGTCAATTTATAATTACTATCTTACAAGAAATAATGTACTTCAATATTATAATAATTTATAATTACTATCTTACAAGAAATAATGTACTTCAATATTATAATTTAAATATTAAAATTCATTAATACCAACATCTCCCCACTCATTTTAATATTAAAATGAAAGAGTTTACCAGTCGAAGGAAGACTATTATATATAATGAAGGTTTGCTCTGCATTGAACCTCCACTTAGTAAAAATAATAATATTTACTCCAGGGTCATAATGGTCTCCGACTTGAACTATATCTGTTTAAGGAAAATAAAGTATCATTGCTTACATATAATAATCAATGTGTTGAAATGAGCTTCATTAGCCAACACATTACAACCGATTTTCATGAGTGTTTTTAAAACAAGCTCAATTCTTATAAGAAGCGGTATACTTCCACACTCACATAGGTGAAATCTGTCAAAGGTGCTCCTATAACTCTAATATCCCACTCATATGAGCTACATATTTTTATTAAAAATTAATAAGAACTCAATCTCACATATCATTACAGGATAAATATACTCACATCATAGGGACAAAAATAATAACAAATATAATAGTGATTTTCATAATAAGTCACCATATGATTAGTTCTTCCCATTGATCTTGATTATAGGATTTCTAGTTCCCAGATTGGGTTTTCTCATATTTAATTTATGAGTTTATGTCTTCATTCTCATCCACTTCGATGTACTCCAGACCATTTCTCTTACCAAGACCTTGATTAGTGGATCTGAAAAATTATCACATAATCAATATTTATATGAGTTGTACCACTTATCAAATATTTTACAATATTATATTTTCTCCTTATAAGTCTGGATTAATCGTTTTAATAACAGTTTTATACTGTACCAATAGCATGGTGCTATCAAAATGAAAAATAAGAGAAATTTATTTTTCAATATAAGGAATCTAAAATAATAAATCTTTCAACCAACGTAGTTTCTCACTAGCGAAAGTTAAAATAATTTGTTCACTCTCCATAGTAGAGTTAGCAATTATTATTTGCTTTTTTATATTTAACAAATATTATCACTTCTCAAAGTAAAACATATAGCCTGTTGTAGAACATGAATCACCACATAAAGTATTTCAATCTGCATAAGAAAAAATGTACAGGGTTATATTTAAGTATAACTCACTCCTTACATGCATGTCCGTGCATATACTATTTCTGAGGACGAGACTAGTGGCTAACGAGTTCGTTGAGTGGATACTGTGATGAACTGTCGCATTATTTGTGGAGGCCGATATTTCATATCTACCTATCTTATGTCTATTATTTCTTTTGGGTTTGCATTCCCGTCAGTTAACCTTCTATTATACTGTTAGATGTTATATGATCTTAGTATGCAATTTGGGTTAGAGATTTATTATTTGAGTGTTCCTTTTAGCATTCATAAATAAATTATGATTTTAGTTCGATAATTATTTGTATTTTGTAATATTTAATGCGTTTATGGGATAGTATGTATTTCTCTTGATGCTAATATAAAAGATTAAGAGTACATGAATTCGTTCGCCTAGCGGATAGTATTAGTAAGGTGTCAGCCACATCTAGGGGTAGTTTGGGACGTGACAAAGTTGATATCAGAACCTAAGCTTTAAGTACCGGGTAATGGAGCAGTATTTATCAGTCTTTTTCATCGATATGTACGCGCCCATACTTATAATCTTGAGGCTACTAAGTATTTAGGATATTTTTCCTTCTTTCATTCCTTGATCATGCATTGAGACAACTTGAGTTTGAATTTTTTGAGTATTTCTTTCGCAGATGGCTAGAACACGCATACCTCTGTTGAATGTGGTTTCAGCCGTGGTACTGTCCGAGGTGGTGGTCGGGTTGTGGATTATCAGACTAGAGCTCAGAGTAAAAGACGAATTTCCCCTCAACCTGAAGTTACAAATGTTGATATACAATTTTTTCCTATAATATTTTTAAAGTGCGTATATACCTTCAAAACTATGCATTAGCATCAATTGATATTTTTCCATAATGTTTATTTTAAAATAATTTATTCTAGCACAAATGGCTCTATAGCATTTTATTGATTTAATTTTGTTATTTATAGTTATATTAAGTTCAAATTATTTCACAATTGGTCAAGATTTATACCTTTTGACTACAATTGCAATAATTTGACAATTATAACCCAAGTATACATTATCATATTAGTTTAACAGAAAATACCTCATTGTATTTTATAAATATGTAGTAATTATTTTAAAACATTTTTATACATGAAAATTATTTGTTATAATCTATTAATCATTTTATAAAATATTTTTTTATAAATATTTGGGATATTTAACAAGTAGCCTATTTGATCCTTAATATTTTTCGGATCTAACCTCTCAAACCAGCCCAAATAACCCTCCAATAATTGGCCGAATCCCCCTTAAGCCCAATATATATCCAGCCAACCCAATACCCCTATCTAATCATGATCGTTTATCGTTTTGATCAACGGTCCACAATCCACTTACCATAATTAAACCTGAGCACCCCCCCCCCCCAAACCCTTTTATTTCTCTCTATCAATCGCCATCATTATTTTCCTTTCTCTCTCAACTCTCTCCACTAAACCTAGCTCTCAAGCAGCGTCAACGACGTGCATCTCAGTCTGATGATGTTTCCTTCTCTTCTGCGGCTAGCCTTGACCTCTCACATACTATGGCTCCTCGATTTTGTGGATCTTGAGAAGATCTCGAAGAACCTAGTTGTTTTTTGTTTGAAGCTTTGCTTATTATCCTATCTCGGGCCATTTGTTCGATTATGAGTGAGAACTTCTCTTCATTTTGTTACGGATCTTTGGGTTCTCGGCCTACTCTCTCATCTCTGCTATCTTTTTTTTCCTGAACACCCTAGTTCATTGCTGTCAACATTTCTCAGATCTTCATAGATCTTAGATGATTTGGGTATTATCAAATATTTTTCTCCAAAAATCCCTTACTTTACTTGATTATCTCGCTTCTTAATCACTCGTTTCAAACTAAGGTTCATCCGAAACTACTTTTGTTTTAAAAAAAAATATTTTTCTAAGTTATTAATGTTTAGAAAGTCATTTCTCCTTCATCTTGACTGATTTTCACATGAGTGTTCAAACCCTAACTTATTCTATGTGATATACTGGTTTCTCCAATCTTTGCTTCAATTTTTAGTGTTTCAGTGTTATCAATCGTATTAACTCATCCTTTATTTTTGACTTACATGATCCTTTGCCAAATCCGGTATTCTGTAATTTTACCCTGACTGATCCCTTTTACTGTTCGAACCTAATTTTTCCGACTAAGTTCTATGTTTATGTGAAATTTTACTTAGTTTATTTACTACTTATGGGAATTGATATATATTCTTTCCAAAAATCAGTATTACTTTAAAATCCCGGCTGATTGATTACTCCGTTAAAGATTTGTGTGCATTGAATTTATTTGTTTCTTTGTTTATAACTTTAATTGGCCGTCTTTGCCTTAACTGCTTGCCCCTATAATGTTGGTATTCTTATCGATTCTTTATTAGGTATGATTTGGTCTTTTTGCCTTAATTAAACCCCTGTTGTTATTGTTTGGCTAATTGCCCATAATTAAAGAAGTTTAGTCTAAACTCCTTATGTGATTGGACTCTGATTGCTCTTAATTGCTGATTTCTGATTCTTTTACCTTATTGACTCTACTCTCTAACTACTACATAAACACTCTCATTTTGCTCCTTCAACATACAAATGTTGTTCAGAATATACGCACATAAATTCCAACTCTTTCTTCCTTCTTTGTTACTTGTGTTGACTGTTGGTCTAGCAGACTGAAAGCCAAGGCTAAATAGTGAAACTGCTCTATTTTTTTTACATTCTCATTCTCTTCTTTAACTGGTGTGTCTCTAGTTAAATTTTGAAACTCAACCTTATGTGTTCCATGTTTATACATTCATGTTTATTCCTATATATATTACTCAATTTGTTTCTCTGTTTGATGTTATTAAGCATGTCAAAATTACGCATTATGTGTAATCAACATGTCTGACTTCACTTAGTTCTTTGATATCTGCCTAACATGTTTACTTAGTTCCTTACCCCCCCCCCCCCCCTCTTTAGTTTGTATGACTATGTAGTCACTTAGTTTTTTAGTGCATTCAATTAGTCCTGATTGTATGTTTAGTTTTGTTCAACACATCTCTGTCTTTAACATGATCATATTACATTCCTTTTCTATGTCTTGACTGTCTAGTAGCATGATTAACTTGATTCATTAGACTCCTAGTGGTACTGTACTGTTGTTGTATCAAATGTTTCCCCTATTTATGTAGTTTCAACCCCATGTGTTCCGAATCCCCTTCACCCCTTAATTGTAAGTCTGCTTGCTAAGGAAATCTGAGTACTCTATGGTCAATTCGGTTGTTTGTTGAGTATGATTTCCCTCAAAATTATTTCAAAACTGCTACTTACACCTAGTATTGTTCTCAAAAACTAGCCACTCCTAGTATCTTTAAAAAAACTATTTCTAAATCTTTTCACCTCTAAGCTGTTTTACTAAGTATTTGAATACTATGTCAAGCACTCTCACCCTACTCCTAGATTATTAAGTTCTACCTATCTGGTATGTGTACTGCTTAGGGATCCTTGAGTTTTCTGTGAACTCTGGCATACCACGGCTGACCCTTCTACACTACACATTGTTGGAAACACGTTTCAAATGCAATATACTAAACGTGTGTTCTTTTGTAGGTTTTGATGAATGTCAAACAAAGCAAAAAGCGATATATAGCAGTACTCAAGGACAAGCACAAAATGGATGCATTACAAGAAGCTCAAGACAAAGTTTAGAAATGTCATAATTGAGTCAATATTAATTGTGATCTTGATTCCTCAACTTGGCTCATAACATGGCTTCTCTACTAAAATTATTTTTCCAAAATCATGCATATTTAAATTAAGTGTCAAATGATTTTAAACTATGCATATTTACATTTGTTAAAATGTTTTCCAAGCATGCCTCAAAAATCTGGGCTAAGATAATCGATTATGTACTTATGATAATCGAGTATCTCTAAGCCAAGACTGCATGACAATCGATTGTGAATTAATGATAATCGATTGTGAGTAAGTCAGTTAACATCAGGTTTTTGCAAACTGCATAACAATCGATTGTGTACTTATGATAATCGATTGTTAACTGAGGCAAAGTTTTCAAAACTCATAAAAATCGATTATGAACTAATGGTAATCGATTAGAATGAGAAAAATGTCTCCCAGTGATTTTAAATAAGATGATAATCGATTGTGGTTTTTGATAATCGATTATATATGAGACAGAGAGTTTTGAAATTAATTAATAATCGATTATTCCATTTGATAATCGATTGTTGAAGCTGACCGTTGTCATATATTTTCAATTACCTTCAGGTAATCGATTGTTGATATTTAACAATCGATGTTTTGCTTAAAATCTGGAAAAGATTTTCTGAACGTTGTTAAAATAATCGATTGTTGATTTCCGGACAATCGATGTTTTATGCCAAAAATTGGAAAGGATTTCTTAACGTTATAAATAATCGATTATTGATTTGAAGTAATCGATTGTTGACGTAAAATCTGGGATTGAATTTTTAATCTGATAGGCAAACAATCGATTGTTTAGTCTTGACAATCGATTGTCACTGAGTAATTTCAGCAATCCTTAATTGGCAATTAGACAACGGTAAGACTGAGTTTTTCACCTATAAATACAGCTTCAACTCAGTGTTTTCACAACAACAACATATACACTTTGAGTATTTTCATTGCTAAAAGCTTTCTTACATTGATCATCATTTTCCATTCATCCATAAAGCTTTTTGAAGAGCCATTCTATTGAGCTAAGTTGTTATGATCTTGAGCGTACTATTTCTACTCATATCTACTCATTAAGGAGTGCTTTGTAAAGTGAGTGTGTTTTGTGTTTGTAAGAGAATTGCGATTCTCGTTTGTTGAGGAACTTGTGATTCCTCGGTTGAAGTCTTTGGGATTGTTATCCCCAAGCAGTTGAAGTCTTTGGGATTGTTATCCCCGAGCAATTGAAGTCTTTGGGATTGGTATCCCCGAGCAATTGAAGTCTTTGGGATTGTGATCCCCGAGCAACTAGGTGAGGCTTGTGTCCTCAGCTGTAACGGTTTGTTAAGCACCCGTAAGCTTGACAAGTTTAGTGGAAATCTCGAGAGAGTCTCTCGGGGACTGGACTAACCACGTTTGTGGCCAACCAGGATACATCATTGTGTAAGTTTATTCTACTGCACTTGTTTTAATTTCTGCAAAGTTTTTAAATTCCGCACTAAAACGCTTAATATTTTTAAAACGCTATTCACCCCCCCCCTCTAGCGTAAAGCGTATTGTCCAACAATTGGTATCAGAGCCATACTCTCTGAAAAACTTAACCGTTTGAGAGAACCATCCGTGGCTTCTACTCTAAATTTCTTTGCAGGAATAGGTGAAGGAGAATGCAGCATGTCACCTCCAATATTAGACGAAAACGACTACTCAGTCTGGAAATATCGGATGCAAGTTTTTACAATGGCAAACGATTTGTATCTATGGCAAGCTATTAAACACAGTGATCAACTGACGACAAAAGTCGGGAAAGATAAGGTAAGTGAATACAACACTAAAGCTATGAATATATTACATAACGCCTTGAACCAGGAACTTTGGCGAAAAATCTCCCACTATAAAACTGCTAAGGAAATGTGGGACAAACTTGAGGAATTGCACGAAAACACGCCTCAAAAAGCGGTCAGCACAAACGATGAATCAACTGGTCAGTGCCTCATGGCAGACGAAAAAGACGAGGTAAGTACATCTAACGATATGCAAATTGCTTATAACAAACTGCATGATGAGTTGGTAAATGCTTCTAAGACTATTAAAGATTTACAAAGAACTCTTTCTTTACAAGAAGAGGATTTTCAAAAACAACTCTTTTTAAAAGACAAGGACTTTGAAGAACGTCTTTCTTTAGCTCAAAAAGGTGCTGAAAATCTGTCTCGTGATAACGAGAATCTTGCAAATGAAAATCAATTTTTGTTAAATGATAGTATAGAACTTAGACAAGTCATCAAGACTATGCATGAAGCCTCTTGTGTTGATAAATGCTCTACTTGTACTGCTTGTGAGTCCTTAAAACTAGAAAACACAGAACTTAGGAAAACATTAGAAACACGTAGTAAAGAAGTTCCTAAAATTGTTGAAAAAGAAACGCCTAAGAAATATCAACGGCATAAAAACAAAAACTTCACTACTCCACCTAGAAATAACTCTAAGGTATTAAACAAGCCTAGAACAAATTCTTTTAGACCACCTAGACATTATGCTAGAATGTATGAAAATAAGGGTAGAACTAATATCTTTAGACAACCTAGATCCGAATCTAGGATTCTTGCAAACAAGCCTACAATTAGTAATTTTCGGCAACCAAGAAATAACTCTAGGAACGAGCTTAGACCACCTAGACATGACACTAGGTCCTTCAACAAGTCTAGCACTAATAACTTTAGACCATCTAGATATTATACTAGAAATGGGAACAATATGTCTAGTGTTAATCATTTTCATTCGCCTAGAACTTTGTTGGCTCAACCTAGGCATCAACACAACCCGAACGTAGTATGTCATTACTGCAATCGTATAGGTCATATTGCACCTATGTGTTTTACAAAGCATAGAGATTCCTCATATTATTATGGTCGTTATTTGCCTAACCCCCAAGGACCCAAAATGGTATGGGTACCAAAAGAGCATTGATTTGTTTTGCAGGTGTGCTTGAAGGAATCAAGTGTAGTGGATGCTCCAAACACTTGACGGGAGACGAATTCAAAATTCCTTCAATTAAAGCACAAAGAAGGAGGAAGAGACGGAAAAGTCGATTTAGGCATTTTTTTCAAAATCGGAAGTATTTTCGAAAAATTTAAAAGACAAAATACAAGGAAGACAAAGGCAAAATTGTGGAAGAAGCTCCTCAACCGGAAAATGAACCAAAAGAGCAAATAGAATGGAGGACAGTCAAAGACCATCCTCTCGATCAGGTAATAGGCGACGTTGGAGGGAAGGTAAGTACCCGGAGCTCCCTTAGAAATACCTTAGATCTTACTGCTTTTGTTTCTCAAATTGAACCCAAAACCATCTCTGAAGCAATTGGGGATGAATTTTGGACCTTGGCAATGCAAGAGGAGCTTAACCAATTCAAACGTAACAACGTTTGGGATTTGGTGCCAAGACCCGAAGGTCATACCATAATTGGTACGAAATGGGTTTTTCGAAATAAATTAGATGAAAATGGCATAATCACTAGAAACAAAGCTAGGCTTGTGGCTCAAGGCTATAATCAAGAAGAAGGGATTGATTATGATGAGACATATGCTCCGGTAGCTAGATTAGAGGCCATCCGTTTGTTGCTTGCTTTTGCATCTTCTATGAATTTCATTTTATATCAAATGGATGTGAAAAGTGCCTTTTTAAATGGTTTTATCCAAGAAGAAGTTTATGTAAAGCAACCCCCCGGTTTTGAAGACTTTAATTTTCCTAATCATGTTTTCAAACTCAAAAAGGCCCTTTATGGTTTAAAACAAGCTCCTCGAGCTTGGTATGAAAGGTTGAGTAAATTTCTTTTAGAAAATAATTTTATTCGTGGAAAAGTTGACACAACTTTATTTGTCAAGCATGAAAATAATGATATCTTGCTAGTTCAAATATATGTAGATGATATCATTTTTGGTGCTACTAACAATGCTCTATGCAAGGAATTTTCAAACTTAATGACTAGCGAATTTGAGATGTCCATGATGGGTGAGTTACAATTCTTTTTGGGATTACAAGTAAAACAAATGAAGGAAGGTACATTCATTTGTCAAAGCAAGTATTGCAAAGAACTGCTTAAACGTTTTGATATGAACAATGCAAAGGAAATGGCAACTCCCATGAGCACATCCGATCATCTCGACAAAGATGAAAAAGGTAAGGAAGTCGACATCAAAAAGTACCGAGGTATGATTGGCTCTCTTCTTTATCTTACTGCTAGTCGTCCGGACATCATGTTTAGCGTGTGCGTCTGTGCCCGTTATCAATCATGTCCGAAAGAGTCTCACCTTACTGCGGTAAAGCGGATTCTAAGGTATCTTGTCGGTACTACCAATATGGGTCTATGGTACCCCAAAGGTTCTTCATGCCAACTTATTGGCTATTCCGACTCCGATTTTGCTGGATGCAAATTGGACCGCAAGAGCACTAGCGGCACTTGCCACTTGCTCGGTAGCGCTTTAGTTTCTTGGTTTAGTAAGAAGCAAGTTAATGTTGCGTTGTCCACAACCGAGGCTGAATATGTAGCCACGGGGAGTTGTTGCGCTCAAATCCTATGGATGAAACAACAACTCTTGGACTATGGCCTACGTCTTGACCACATTCCTCTTAGATGTGACAACACTAGTGCCATATGCTTGACGAAGAACCCCATTCTTCACTCGCGAACAAAACACATTGAAATTAGACATCATTTTATTAGAGATCACGTTCTAAAAGGCGATGTCGAAATTGAATTTGTTGAAACAAAAAGCCAATTGGCAGACATCTTTACAAAGCCCTTAGATAAAGAGTCCTTCTTCCGAATTCGTAGTGAACTCGGGATCCTTGACTCCACGTTGATCTAAGTCATGCATTGCATTTTATTTCTTACATAATTTCTAACTTGAGCGTCGGAGGCGTCTAACACTTTTTTGCAGGTATCACCCTAAAGAAAAGGGGATCATAAAAGCATGACGCAAAATACTCAAGTATTCTACAGGAAAATCGCCGTCAAACAATCGATTACTGTATCAATAATCGATTACTTTTGTTATCTTTATTTTCCAATAAATAAACTTTTGTTTATTTCATATTTTTTTTCATATTCTTCTCTTGTATATATTTTTGCTAATGGCAAAAGGGGGAAGAAACGGGATATCAAGAAGTATGCTATATCACTCTCAACTTCATTCATGCTTAAAGTGAGGGGGAACATGAATTGAGGGGGAACATCAAATTGCATACTTTACACTTGTCTTGGATTATCAAAATAATTATTGCATATATCCCGCTTATGTTTGCCATTATCAAAAAGGGGGAAATTGTTGGAAACACGTTTCAAATGCAATATACTAAACGTGTGTTCTTTTGTAGGTTTTGATGAATGTCAAACAAAGCAAAAAGCGATATATAGCAGTACTCAAGGACAAGCACAAAATGGATGCATTACAAGAAGCTCAAGACAAAGTTTAGAAATGTCATAATTGAGTCAATATTAATTGTGATCTTGATTCCTCAACTTGGCTCATAACATGGCTTCTCTACTAAAATTATTTTTCCAAAATCATGCATATTTAAATTAAGTGTCAAATGATTTTAAACTATGCATATTTACATTTGTTAAAATGTTTTCCAAGCATGCCTCAAAAATCTGGGCTAAGATAATCGATTATGTACTTATGATAATCGAGTATCTCTAAACCAAGACTGCATGACAATCGATTGTGAATTAATGATAATCGATTGTGAGTAAGTCAGTTAACATCAGGTTTTTGCAAACTGCATAACAATCGATTGTGTACTTATGATAATCGATTGTTAACTGAGGCAAAGTTTTCAAAACTCATAAAAATCGATTATGAACTAATGGTAATCGATTAGAATGAGAAAAATGTCTCCCAGTGATTTTAAATAAGATGATAATCGATTGTGGCTTTTGATAATCGATTATATATGAGACAGAGAGTTTTGAAATTAATTAATAATCGATTATTCCATTTGATAATCGATTGTTGAAGCTGACCGTTGTCATATATTTTCAATTACCTTCAGGTAATCGATTGTTGATATTTAACAATCGATGTTTTGCTTAAAATCTGGAAAAGATTTTCTGAACGTTGTTAAAATAATCGATTGTTGATTTCCGGACAATCGATGTTTTATGCCAAAAATTGGAAAGGATTTCTTAACGTTATAAATAATCGATTATTGATTTGAAGTAATCGATTGTTGACGTAAAATCTGGGATTGAATTTTTAATCTGATAGGCAAACAATCGATTGTTTAGTCTTGACAATCGATTGTCACTGAGTAATTTCAGCAATCCTTAATTGGCAATTAGACAACGGTAAGACTGAGTTTTTCACCTATAAATACAGCTTCAACTCAGTGTTTTCACAACAACAACATATACACTTTGAGTATTTTCATTGCTAAAAGCTTTCTTACATTGATCATCATTTTCCATTCATCCATAAAGCTTTTTGAAGAGCCATTCTATTGAGCTAAGTTGTTGTGATCTTGAGCGTACTATTTCTACTCATATCTACTCATTAAGGAGTGCTTTGTAAAGTGAGTGTGTTTTGTGTTTGTAAGAGAATTGCGATTCTCGTTTGTTGAGGAACTTGTGATTCCTCGGTTGAAGTCTTTGGGATTGTTATCCCCGAGCAGTTGAAGTCTTTGGGATTGTTATCCCCGAGCAATTGAAGTCTTTGGGATTGGTATCCCCGAGCAATTGAAGTCTTTGGGATTGTGATCCCCGAGCAACTAGGTGAGGCTTGTGTCCTCAGCTGTAACGGTTTGTTAAGCACCCGTAAGCTTGACAAGTTTAGTGGAAATCTCGAGAGAGTCTCTCGGGGACTGGACTAACCACGTTTGTGGCCAACCAGGATACATCATTGTGTAAGTTTATTCTACTACACTTGTTTTAATTTCTACAAAGTTTTTAAATTCCGCACTAAAACGCTTAATATTTTTAAAACGCTATTCACCCCCCCCTCTAGCGTAAAGCGTATTGTCCAACACACATAACCAATCCACATTTGAGTAATGGTCTTGGTGTGAGCACTGCCTAGGATCCTTTAGGTCCTTAGGGAACTCTGACACACCAAGTTATATACTACTGGCTGTGAGATCTTTGGCTTCTGATACTCTGTTGAAGGCATGCTATTCCCAGGCTTACTTTGGGCCTGATTAGTCTCCCTATAGTATACTTTCATTTACTTATGTAATTCATTTGATCCTGGTCTATAATAATTTATTTGTAAACCGATGCTGGGGTGACTAGTAAAAAATAAGGGCTCTTATATGATGTTTCTGGGAAATTGGGTAGATATCATGCTTTAGGTTGACACTTAGTAGAAATCATGCTCTTAGTTCATATATATTTGCAACAGAAATCCTGCTTTCAATTTATGCTATGGTAGAAATCATGCTTTAGGTCCACATGCTATGCGACTTGCATCAAAACATTTCATAAGTCTATTATATTTGCATTACAAAACCTGTCTTAAGACACTCACATTTATATTTTGCATATTAGGAACATGTTATAAGTTCATCACTTCTTTCTCCGACTTTGCATAAGTTTTTATCACCTGGAAAATCATGTCATTAAACTGATGTTTTAATCATGCTTACTAACAATAATCATATTTATGTGCATTATAAATCCTGATTTAAGACTTTGTTTGCATTGGCTCTAATCCATGCCTACATCGTTTTGAATAAATAACTGTTTATATAAGGTTTAAAATAATCCAAAAACATAGATATCATGTCCTAGTATAGACATGCCTAAAATCAGTTTTGTAATACTAATAACTTAGATCAGCGTGCCTATATGACTAAATAACTTCAAGTTGTTTAATTAATTCCCAGATTATGACTGCATACAGACTCAAGCCTAGGCAATTAAATAACTATGAAATCAAGTTTTGTTTATGTGTGAAATTGTCCAGGTTTAACAGAACATAAAATCAATTGGCAAACTAATTAGAGTTCTGCCACTTCGCTCTTAAATAAATGATGCATATTCTGTATATGTGATGTTCATCTATATATCATGTTCTTAGGATTTCTAAATTTCATTAAAAATAGTTGTTTTGAGACGTTCTATGTATCTGATTATGTGTGGAGGCAAACATGAGCTCCTAATGATTTCCCTATTTGATAGTCCTACGTGTTCTTTGCTGTCGCTTAGATTTTACTTTTTAAATACCTTAGGAATGTGTAGAACTACCCAAGTATAGATGTTCTAAATGCCTAAGAGACCACAAGGAAAGGACGGGTAACACACACTTGAGTTTATTAATTAAACTCGATTATATAACCACTAAGGGGAGGGTAATAGGTAATAAAATGATATGATGACCAGCACACTAATGTTACGTGTAGCCCCTCTAGTTGAGGAGGATTATCGGACATTGCACAGATTAATCCTATAGGCTAATGAATTTAGGACTTTCCCTTCCCAATTCATATATGTGTACTTAGACCACCTAAACTTCCTTGGTTTATGTATGTATCCTTGGACAATTCAAACCTCCTTAATTTACATATGCTTAGACCATCTAAATTTTTTTGATGGTATATGTGTTTAGATTGCACAAACTATCTTTATTTGCAAATATATACTTACAACGCTTACTTGTTAAATGACTAATTCACATAACTAAGTTTGGTTGGGTCCCACCGTTGTGGACCTCGAGGGGTACCTAACACCTTCACATCGAGGTTATTTCGAGCTCTTATCCTAATCTCTAGTAAGGCAAACTGGTTACATAGTTTAATTGCTCTAGGTGCCCTAACGTACCTTAATCTGTTAGGTGGCGACTCTTCAAACACCCAATTCCTAAAAGGAAACAAGTTATTCCCCATGAATGTCGAAACCCTGGACTCCGTGAAAGAAAAAGGGGGCGCGATAGTATGACCACTCTGCTGGGGATATTTTTAGGCTCTTACCATAACGAACTTATTTTTTTTTTGAAATAATCTTAAGCATGCTTTATCCCGTGCACCTTCCCCCTTATTTGAATTTAGCTGCTTATTTATGATTTCGTTTATTTCTTGAAACTGACTTGTCTCTTTATTTTCTTTTTTCGTAACTGTCTTTCAATTATTTAAATACCGTATTTATTGTTTTCAAATGTGCAAATAAATGACAACATTCTATTTATTGTTGCATAAATCATGCTCAACATCATATTCCACTCGTATGTAATCCATCATATAGCAACACTTGATGAGCGTTTGCACTCTTTCCATATATCACCTTTTTAATTCGGAAAGGCGTATTTATGGTAAAACTATTTGATCATCAGTACCTTCAACGGTTCTGTGCCTTTCCCCCCTCAAGTTGTCCGTGAGTCCCGGTCTAGACCTTTATAACAACCTTACTCTGATTAATTGTGCATACATCATGGTCTAACCTAGTCGGGTTAATATGTTGTCCGCATAATACCTTTAAGGCAAGACTCGTCCAAAAGTGTACCAGGTTTTTCATAATCCCAACGCACACAACCACGATTGTATGCATTAATTTTGGAGAAATAAGTGCCAATTTGCTAATCATTATTGTATAAATAGACGAACCTGGAGGGTGAAAGGGCCTAACCATATTTGTTTTGCAGAAAATGAGGCACGAAGTCCTCAGGTTCGACATGTTCCGCAACATACTACCACTAATTTCCAGAACATCGAAGGAAGAGAAGGAGGACATCTAGAAAGGGCATACCTACTACTGAACATACGCAAACCAGGGGAACTGATCGACAACAACATCCGATCTGGAGAGGGTCCTCCTTGGACCAAGTAGATTAGGTTTACTTGCTTTCCTTTTAAATGTAATAAGGCAAAGTGCCATTATTAACATTATTTAGTGTCATTTTGGGTCGTTTATTTTTACATTAATGAAATGAGGCAATTTTTGGCACCGAATTTCTCCAAATCTACTTGTCTCTAGGCCTATCTCACCACAACAAGGCTCCCAAACTAGGACACGAATTTACATTCCTACAATATGTGTTTAAATACTGCAAACATCTCAGAATCATTACTGACTAGGCTAGCTTTTATTTTTCTTTCTTTTTTTTTGATTATATTCATTCCCTAAAAACGTTGGTTCGTGCATACTAGCATCATCAGCTTATCACACAAGATTCAGAGAGCCTCCACCTTCTCCCCCTCCTAGTCCACCAAAAGGTAAGGGAAAAGCAAAAATGGAAGATTTGAATGGCACCATAAAGGAAACAACACAAGGGTTGAACACACAAAAACTTCTGAGGGTCAGGGTACTCAGGCCCCAAATGATGTAGTTTCACGGCTCGAACAAAAAATATTGGAACTCTAGAGTGAGCTTGAGCATGTCCGGAATGTGAAAACATATCATTCTCACTCAACATCCCAAACATCAGTCATCCAAACACTCAGAACCCCGCACCACCTCAAAACAAGCCCAACAAGCGCCTACAAAATCCACCTGTGCCTCACCATTATACAACTCCAGCACAAAATCAAACTATCCGACCATAATACCCCCCAAACACCTACCACACTCCACAAAATGCTTCATCCGTCATTCCTGAACCCCTAGAATTCCACCAATGATCACCACTATACTCAGATTCCAGGTCACCAAAACAACCATATATATGTGGAGATCCTACCTCACTCCACTCAACCATATCCTATGCACCGATATCTGTTGAGAAGGACATGCTCATTAAGAACCTGACCGAGAAGCTCAAGAAGTTGACCAACTGAGTTCAAGGCATAGAAAGAGGCAAGGGGACAGGAGGTCAGAACTATTAAGACTTATGCATACAGCCAGATGTTGAACTGCCAGAGGTTTACAAACCTCCCAAGTTTGAGATATTTGACGGTATAGATGATCCTAAGGTTCATATAAGGACCAATTGTGACAAGCTTGTCGGGATCGAAAAAGATGAAAAGATTCGGATGAACTTTTGTGAGAAGTCTTATGGGAGATGCCTTGTCCTGGCACTTCAGCGAAGATCCTAAGAAATGGTCCAACTGGATGAGTATGACATCCAATTTCATGGACCGATTCAGGTTCAACATAGAAAATGTACCATATGTTTTCTATATTCACAACCTCAAGAAGAAGCCCACCAAGACTTTCTGCGAGTCGCTACTCGTTAGAGGTCAGAAGCCGCCAAAGTCAGGCTACCATTTGACGAGGAATAAATGAAAAAGTTCTTAGTCAGAGCACAAGATCTGCAATATTATGAAAGATTGATAATTCTTGAAAACCATAAGTTCTCTGATATCATCCAACTTGGTGAAAGGATCGAAGAAGGCATCATGAGCGGGATTGTAACGAACTTTGAGACATTACAGGCCACTAATAAAGCATTATAGTCAAGGGGTGTATCTAAGAAGAAAGACGTGGGGGCAGTAATGGTGGCTCAAGGCCCAAAATCTCCACTCACATACCAAGCACCTCACCCACATACCAATCACAGTTTCCATTTCCAAATATACATATCCTGATTGACAAGTGTGTTAAGCATGAGCTCAAATCCTTTGTAGATTGCTTCGCGGGTTATCACCAAATATGGATGGATGAAGAAGATGTAGAGAAAAAAGTCTTTATTACACCATGGGGGGTGTACTGCTACAAGATGATGCCATTTGGTCTAAAGAACGATGAGGGCACTTACATGAGAGCCATGACAACCATTTTCCATGATATGATACACAAAGAAATAGAGGTATATGTGGACAACGTCATTATCAAATCCAAGAGGGCTGCAGACCACACAACGGATTTAAGAAAGTTCTTTGACAACTTAAGGAGGTAGAACTTAAAACTAAACCCCTCAAATTGTACATTTGGGGTTCCCGCAGAATAGTTATTGGGATTCATTGTCAGCCATCGGGGGATCGAGCTAGACCCATCCAAAGTTAAGGCTATTTAGGAGTTACCACCACCTAGGAGCAAAAAGGACGTGATGAGCTTTCTAGGACATCTCAACTATATTAGTCGCTTCATAGCATAGTTCACAGTTATATGTGAACCCATCTTCAAGATCTTGAGGAAAGATGCTGAAACAAGTTAGACCGAGGATTGTAAGAAAGCTTTTGAAAAAATTAAGGAGTACTTGTCCACACCACTAGTTTTGGTCCCGCTAGATCCAGGTCGACCTTTGTTACTCTATCTATCTATATTATATGGAGCCTTCTAATGTGCTATGGGACAACATGACGAGACAAGGATAAAAGAGAGAGCCATATGCTACCTGAGTAAGAAATTCACACCATATGAAGCACGATACTCTCTGCTGGAATGCACTTGTTGTGCTTTCACCTGGATGGCCTAGAAATTTAGGCATTACTTCTGTGCCTATACCACGTAACTCATATCAAGGATGGACCCTCTAAAGTATATCTTTCAGATCCCATGCCGATCGGAAAGTTAACTAAGTGGCATATACTATTAAGTGAGTTTGATATCGTCTATGTAACTCAAAAGCCGGTCAAAGGACAAACATTGGCAGACCATCTTGCTGAAAATCCTATGGGAGGGGAATACGAATCATTGAAAATGTATTTTCCTTATGAAGAAGTGTCATTCGTAGGAGAGGACATAACCGACGCATATGAGAGTTGGAGGATGTTCTTCGATTGAGCTGTAAATTTTAAAGGAGTGGGAACTGGAGCAATATTTGGTATCAAAAAATGGTCAACATTATCTGGTATCTACCAAACTTAGATTTCCTTAGACCAACAACATGGCTGAGTATGAAGCCTGCATACTAGGACTCAACATGGCAATTGACATGAACATTCAAGAGTTGCTGGTAATCAATTCAAATTTGCTTGTGCACCAGGTACAAGGAGAATTGGCCACTAAAAATTCCAAGATATTACCATATTTGCACCATGTGCATGAATTAAGAAAGAGAGTTTCGACATGTGCCCAAAATTCAGAATGATTTTACCGTTGCTTTGGCCACTTTGTCATCTATGATATAGCATCTAAAAAGGAATTTGATTGATCCCGTCAGAGTAAGAATTCATAATCAGCCGGCATATTGTGCTCATACTGAAGAAGAAATGGATGGAATACCTTGGTTCCATAACATCAAGGAATATTTGGAGAAAGGAGAATACCTAGAGCATTTGAACCATACCCAGACATGCACACTCTGGAGATTGTCTAATCACTTCTTCCACAACGGAGGAGACTTGTATGTAAGAACTCCTGATTTGGAATTGCTAAGATATGTCGATGCAAAAGAAGCTTCTAAGCTACTTGAGAAGATACATGATGGGACCTGCAGCCCTTATATGAATGGTTTTGTCTTGGCCAAAAAGATACTCAGGGTTGGTTATTTTTGGATGACCATAGAGACAGATTGCGCCCAATATGTCCGAAAATGCTACAAATGTCAAGTGCACGCCAATACGATAACAGTGCCGCTAAATGAGCTCGGGCCCACTGCTTCAATAGGAAAAATTTCATTCTAGTAGCTATTGTCTACTTCACAAAATGGGTAGAGGTTGCATCCTACAAAGCTGTAACTAAGAAAGTCATCGGAGACTTTGTCAAGGATCATATTATTTGCCGATTCGGAGTTCCCAAGTCCATTGTCAGTAATAATGCCGGCAACCTCAATAGTGATCTGATGAAAGTCATTTGTGAAACTTTGAAAATCAAACACAAGAACTCAACATCATATAGACCTTAGATTAATGGAGCCACAGAAGTCGCCAATAAAAACATCATGAAGATACTAAGGAAGATGGTAGAAAACCACAAAACAATGGCACGAGAAGCTACCCTTTGCTTTATTGGGATACTGCACTACAGTTTGCACATCAACAGCGGCAACCACCTATATGCTGGTTTTTGGTACCGAAGCTGTCATCCCAGCCGAGGTAGAGGCTCCTTCTTTAAGGATCATATAGGAAGCCGAACTCAGCAATGCAGAATGGATAAGGAGCCGTTTTGAGAAATTGGCCCTTATAGATGGAAAAAGAGTGAATGCAGTATGTCACAGTTAGCTTTATCATAACAGAATGTCCAGAGCTTTCAATAAAAGGGTCAAGCCAAGAAAGTTTGCACCAAGACAACTGGTGCTAAAGAAGATCTTCCTACATCAGGATGAAGCTAAAGGGAAATTCTCTCCCAACTGACAAGTTTCTGACATGGTTTACAGGGTGCTAACAGAAGGAGCACTCATACTTGCAGAAATGGATGGAGAGGTCTGGCCAAAACCAATCAATTCAGACGCAGTTAAGAGATACTATGATTAGACTATTTACATTTCTTCATATGTAATTGAACTATGCTTGACCTAATTCCCATTTAATTCGGGATACATAGGCAGCCTTGTGGGTTCGGTCATATCATAATAAAATTTTCATTTTTCCGTAGAACCAGAATCTGGGGCAGAATTTTGAAGAGGACTCTCACAATTCCAGAACAAGTCCAGCCGACACCATCACATTCTAGAAAGTTAGAAATTAGTTTAAAAAATGGGGTAGAATTTTGAGAAGGATTCTCAAAATTCCGAAGAAGGTTCAACAAGTTTCGTCACTCGCAAATGGTCGAAGGATCGTCCACCAAACTGGGGCAATGCCTCTGAAATATGCTACAGTCACTAGTTCATCTATATTACTTGATATTTTGCTATGTTTTCTAAAATAACTCTATTTTCATCAATAATTACATATTTTTAGAAAACTTTATTTCTGTAACAGTCAGGTGTTACCCAAGAAAACTCAAACAAGGCCTCCAGAACAAAGGAGCAAGGTCGAAAGCACGAACCAACCTCCCCTTACAAAACTTATAATTTTTCTTTGAGTGCAGGCACATCTGACATAACAGTAGCCTTTAAAAATATATACACACAGCAAAGTCACTATCAATCAGGCCACCAGACACTGAATATATCTCTAGCTAAGAAATATTCTACTCTTGTTTGCTACTCGTTCTTCGCATGGGACTAAGCCCTGTCCCGCATCTTGCATGAGACTAAGCTTTGTCTTCACTCTTGCATGACGCTAAGACATGCCTCCATATTTGCATAAGGCTAAGCTTTGCCTTCCATTTGCATGGGACTAAGCCTTGTCCCGACCCATACATGAGGCTAAGCCCTGCCTCCATTTTGCATAAGGCTAAGCTCTGCTTCCATATGTATGGGACTAAGCCATGTCACATATCTTGTATGAGACTAAGCTCTATCTCCATATTTGCATGAGGCTAAGCCCTGTCTCCATATTCGCATAAGACTAAGCTTTGCCTTCCATTTGCATGGGACTAAGCCATGTCTCGGATCTTGCATGAGACTAAGCTCTGTCTCTATATTTGTATGAGGCTAAGCCATGCCTCCATATTTACATAAGGCTAAGCTCTACTTCACATTTGTATGGAACTAAGCCCTGTCTTGAACCTTGTATAAGACTAAGAACTGTCCCAAATCTTGCATCAGGCTAAACTGCCTCCATATCTGCATAAGGCTAAGCTCTGTCTTCCATCTGCATAGAACTAAGCCCTGCCCCGCATCCTGCATGAGGCTAAGACCTGCCTCCATATTTGTATAAAGCTAAATCTGCCTTCCATCTATATGGGACTAAGTCCTGTCCCGCATATTGTATGCGGCTACACCCTGCCTCCATACTTTCATAAGGTTAAACTCTGCCTTTCATTCCATGGGACTAAGCCCTATCCCGAATCTTGCATGAGGTTAAGTCCTACCTCCATATTTGCATAAGGCTAAGCTCTTCCTTCCATCTGTATGAGACTAAGCCCTGTCCCACATCTTGAACAAGACTAAGCTATGTATCCATATTTGCATGAGGCTAAGCCTTGCCTCCATTTTTGCATAAGGCTAAGCTCTGCCTTTCATTTTTATAGGACTAAGCCATGTCGTGAATCTTGCATGGGATTAAGTTTTGTCTTAAATCTTGTATGAGGCTAAGCCCTGCCTCCCTATCTATATAACGCTAAGCTCACCCTTCGATCTGCATGGGACTAAGCCATGTTCCGCATCCTGCATGAGGATAAGCGCTCCCTTTTATATACATGAGACTAAGCCATATCCTGTATTTTACATAAGACGAAGCTCTGTGTCCATTTTTGCATAAGCACTGCCTTCTCATAGGACTAAGAGTTGTCCCTCCTTGCATAAATATTACTCTATTCCGATACTATATATTTGCTCCTCTTTTGGCCTAGGCTCTGCCCTCAACCTCATAAAAGTAAGCCTTGTCTTGTTAGTCTTAGCATCATATTATTACATCTCATGGGCTGAAATATCGCCAACTTGTCCCAAAGCGTCATTGTCTAAAGACATCATCCTCATAGACGCAGGACACCATGCTATGGCCTGAGGATCTCTCAAATTTGCATATCATTATTCAAATGCGTCATGGTTCGGAGGCACCATCTTCATGGCCCGAAAACATCATTTTATGCCCTGCGAATCTCCTATATCACAATTTATGGCCTAGGACATCATAATCTAAGGACATCATCCACGCTATCCAAAGATAGTATTTCATGGTCCAAAGGCAATTTGCATCATGTTTAAATTTTTGCAGTAATCTATGTACTTGCATGCATGGTGTTTTGAGTTTGCAGGTGATATCGGAGGTAACCATTTGTCAAACAGGAGTAACCTTCCCTCCGATTTTTGCTCATACCATTCTTATTTCACCATTCATAAACGATCTCCATCAATTACCCACTTTATTATAGGGTGTCCGGATATCTGCCCTATAATCCTTCTATTACACTCTAGATCCATAATCATAACTCTATCCGACATCACCTTTCACAAAAGAACCTTTGCTGAAACTTGTTACTATTCCTATAACAACTCTATCGTCTTCATTCACCAGCGGATCCGGAACTACACATGGTCTAATTCCTATAAAACCAGGTATATATAGGCAGCTCAAAGACTAGAGTTCGGCCTATACCTTTCAAAACATCTCATTCGGTCAAAATTAGCCATCATTTTTTTACTTAAAAACTTTTTCATCCTTTTCAAGTAAAAATAGGCAGTTGTTGATACCCAGTTTTTTCCTATAATATTTAAGTGCATATATACCTTCAAAACTCCGCATTAGCATCAATTGATATTTTTTTATAATTTCTATTCTAAGATAATTTATTGTAGTATTTTATTTATATAAATAATTAAAAAAGGGCAACACAGATGGCTCTATAGAATTGATTAATTTTGCTATTCATAGTTATATTAAGTTCGAATTATTTCACAAATGGATAAGATTTATACCTTTTGGCTACAATTGCAATAATTTTGTAATTATAGTCAATGTGTACATTATCACATTATTTTAACCGAAAATAGCTCACTGTTCAGAATACACACACATACATTCAAACTCTCTATCTTTTTTTTTTTCTACTTGTGCTGACTGTTGGTCTAGCCGGCTGAAAGCCAAAGTTAGATAGTGGAACAACCCTATTTTTTTTACATTTTGCATTCTCTTCTTTAACTGGTATGTCTCTAGTTAAGTTTTGAACCTTTCACGACCCAAACTGATGGGCCGTGACAAGTGTCTGAGTTCTACCTTTCAAACACTCCTAGGCAGATGTCTAAGATATGAACCTGAGTAACATCTGCTGAATTACGCTAATAGCATACAAGAAGGAAACTTGCCTTTAATACATATGAACGTATATAGGCAGAATACAGTAGATGAGTCGGCAAGGTTGCTATAGACAACTATTCATCCAAAACTTAAAGTTGACAAGGCCACATACAATCCAACTAGACATATTGTCCACATACCCATGATGCAGGCTTCATACCCGTGTGTATTGTTCGTGCAGAAGAACCGAAGCCGAGCGGTGGCTGGGTAGTGCTGACCGGTGGGTAAGATTAAGATTGCCCCACCCTTTGCGTTTACTGCTCCATCAAAGAACATTTTCCAGGCAGTGGTATCTTCATATATTACCTCCACCAAGTTCACCTCTTTATTTGGGAAATAAGTGTTCAGGGGTTAGTACACATCATCAACCGGGTTTTCGGCTAAATGATCCGCTAATGCCTGGGCTTTCATTGCTGTACGAGTGACATAGACTATGTCAAACTCGGTGAGCAGGACTTGCCATTTTATGAATCTTCCCGTGGGCATTGGCTTTTGAAATATGTACTTCAGAGGATCCAACCTGGTTATGAGGTATGTGGCATAGGCTTGCAGGTAATGCCTCAGTTTCTGAGCGACCCAAGTTAAAGCACAACATGTTCTTTCCAGCAAAGTATACTTGGCCTCATTGCTGGTGAACTTCTTGCTCAGGTAGTATATTGCCTGCTCTTTCTTTGCACTGATATCATGTTGCCTCAGAACACAACCAAAGGAGTTTTCCGAGACCGTCAGGTACAGAAACCGTGGCCTTCTTGGTTCAGGCTGGACCAAGATCGGTGGGTTGGATAGATAATCTTTAATCTAACTACAAGCCTGTTTACATTAATCCGTCCACTTCATTGGTGTATCTTTCTTTAGAAACTTGAATATGGGTTAACATATGGAAGTCAGTTGAGCGATGAACCGACTGATATAATTCAATCTTCCCAACAAGCTCATTATATCCTTCTTAGTCTTCGGAGGAGGTAAATCCCAAATAGACTTTATCTTCCTCGGATCTAACTCAATACCTTTCCAACTGACTATAGATCCCAAAAGTTCGCTCGATGGGACTCCGAATGCACATTTGGCTGGGTTCAGTTTCAAATCATATTTGTGCAGCCGTTCGAAGAATTTTCACAGATCTCGCACATGCTCATCTTGAGATTTGGACTTGATGATCACGTCGTCCACATACACCTCTATTTCTTGATGTATCATATCATGGAAGATGGTAGTCATGGCTCTTATATAGGTTGCCCTGACATTCTTCAGTCCGAAAGGCATGACCTTGTAGCAGTAGGTTCCCCAAGGTGTGATGAAAGCTATTTTCTCTGCGTCCTCTTCATCCATCAACACCTAGTGATTTCTTGCGTAACAATCCACAAAAGACTGTATCTCATGTTTGGCGCAGTTATCAATAAGGATGTGGATATTGGGCAAGGGAAAGTTTTTTTTGGGACTTGCCTTGTTCAAATCTCTGTAGTCCACACACACTCGGGTTTGTCCATCTTTCTTCAGCACTGGAACTACATTGGCCAGCCATGTGTTGTACCGGACCACTCGGATCACTCCTGCCTCCAACTGTTTCGTGATTTCTTCTTTGATTTTATCACTGTTATCAGTTTTGAATTTTCTCTGCTTTTGTTGGACTGGAGGGCACTCATGGTAGGTTGGCAACTTATGAACCACCAAATCAATACTCATTCCTAGCATATCGTTGTATGACCAAGCAAACACGTCTTTGAATTCAAACAGGAGTTAGATCAATGCATCCGGGGTTTTCTTATTTGAGTGGATGCTTATTTTGGTTTCCTCGATTTCTTCGGGACCACCCAAGTTAATCGGCTCAGTGTCATTTAGATTTGGCTTAGGTTTATTTTTGAAATGTTCAAATTCTCTATTTATTTCCCTAAAAGCCTCTTCTTCATTCTATTCCAGTTCTTAGTTCATTATTTCACAAGTAGGCGGCGTGTTTGGATCGGGGCATGAACTCCGCAAGCATGTCATGTTATTTAAAGCCATATTATTAGAATTGAAAGAAAAATAATAAAAGGAAAACAGCAAGAATAAGAAAAAATAAAGGAAAATAAGCGATAAAATATTGATTTCATTTCTTGGAATTCGAAGATAACATGGTTTACATTTGGAAAATCAAAAGACAAGAAATTAAAGAAAACATTCGAGTTACACCCTGTAATAAGTCGTGGTGCAGAAAAGGTGGACGGATAGATCTACCGGGACTCCCGCCTGATTGGAAATGGCGTAGCCTTCCAATTTTGCAGCTTGGCGTTTGGTCCCATGTACAACACCTCAGCAGTGCTCGAGCCCCCTCCTAGCTGAACCATATGGGTTTCATATAGCATCTTTCTCATTACCCCTATATTTCTTCAATTTCTTCGGCCATAAAGGCCTCTTCCTCTTCTTCTTCACTATACTTTGGCCTTACAAATGTCTCGTACAAATGTGGCAGTGGTTAAGGAAAAACCCACCCCTCACGCTTTATGTCGTTTGCCTACGTTATATCATTTGACATCGGGTAGAAGCCTAACACAAAAAAAAAATTTCAGTGCTGGGCAAAGTAATTTGCTAAACTATTCCTTGCAGAGACTTTCCATGTCCCTTCACTTCTTAAATCCATGTCGTATCATCTACTTAGCCACCATAATTGATGCATTGGAAATGAAGGGATGGGGTAGGGTTTTCTCTCTTAATACTGATCAGCCACCACAACTTCAAAGACCTGATAAACTATATGCTCGTTGCCTTCTCTGGCTTCGATGCAAAGGATGTAGGGATCCCGATAAATTGATTTCTCATCCTCCCCATGGACCACGATTTCTTGATCATCGTGTTCAAATTTTACCATCTGATTAAGAGTGGAAGGTACAACCCTTGCTGCGTGAATCCATGGCCTCTCCAGAAGGTAGTTGTAAGATGTGTCCATGTCCAACACTTGGAAGGTTACCTTAAAATCCACCAGGTCAATAGTAAGAACTAAATCGATTTCTCTAATTGTGTCCCTTTTGATACCATCGAAGGCTCATACGCAGACATTGTTTGGGATAATCCTTTCAGTCCTAATTTCCATGCGCTGCAGCGTTAAGAGTGGGCATATATCCACCCCAGAACCTCCATCCACCATTACTCTTTTGACGTAGTAACCGTCACATTTGATGGTTAAATGCAGGGCTTTGTTATGGCCGGCCCCTTCCGAAGGAAAGTCATCTTTACTGAATATGATCTGATCGATTGTGAAAAACCTTTCCACAATTCTTTCTAACTGCTGCACAGAGGTTTCAGCTGGCATGCATGCCTCATTAAGGGTTTTTATTAGTACCTTCTGATGTTCGGGGTATCTCATCAACAACGACAGTAAGGATACTTGTCCAGGACATTTCTAAAGCTGGTCAACCACTTCATAGTCTGCCGTTTTCACTTTTCAAAAGAAAGCTTCTGCCTCTTCAGGACTCACTGATTTTTTGAGCGGGAATCACTTCTTGGTGGTATTGTTCACTTCTTCCAGGTCAGAGTATTTTTCCACAGTGTAATTTTGTTGAACCTCTCTGGAGACTTCTTTGCCCTTTATGTCACCACTATTTTATGATAGTTCTAAAGGACTGCAGTGGTATCTGTCATAGGCCTCTGTGGTGCGCGGCTAATAACCATGGGCTCACTCACTGTTGGTGGAATAGTTGGCCCCTGCTCTACATAGGTTCCTTTGGGCACATACATCTGGGTAGTCTTATTGAGTTCGAATCTCTTGGAAGGACTCAGAGTCCGTTGCTTTTCCTTACTACCCCGTGGGACATAAAGGAATAACATCTTTGGCAGGTGCCGCCCTAATTCCTACCTTGGCTTTCTTTTCAACTTCGGGGTGTGCAGCTTTGTCTTTCTTTTCCCCATCATCTTTCTTTGGGGAAGCTTTTGGCATTCTATCCATATCAGCAATGGCAATTATGGCCTTCAATGTCGGGTTGAATTCCTTGTCCTCACAAATTATTCCGATCACCGGTCCATTGTTGTGGGCCAACAATGGGTTGTTGGTCACATTAGGGATGTCCTTGTCCCTTAACACTATTTTCCTTTGTTCTATCAGATCTTTCACGAATCTTTTCATGGTCTAGAAATTTTCTATATCATGTCCCTCAGATCTTAAGTGGTAAGCACACAGGGAGCCCCATTGGTAAGAAGGAAATTATGGGTTTTGTCTTTTTGGAGGTACAGGCTGCAGCGCTCCTCCACTAAAACGGGCTGGAATGCCTGTATTCCTAATCTATGCAAAGTGGGGCCCATTTGGACAAGTTTTGGAAACAGACTAGAGCAGGACTCACCGACTGGTGTAAAGTTTTTCCTTCTAGGTGGTTCACGAGGATAGAAATTATTTTGGGGAGGACGAGGGTTATAGTGGTTTTCGTGAGGAGGCTGATTTCTTGGGAATGGGGCTTGGTTTCTGTTGGCATGTTGCTTCGGTCGAGCAAAAGGTTGAGTGTTCATGACCACATATGGTTGAGGAGCATAAGACATGTCCTGGTGAGGGTAATAATGTTGAGGGGTTCTTTCTGAGAACATGGGTCGAGGAGCACGATGTCTTCTTGTACCTGATGCTACCATAGATGCTTCTTCTTTCTTCTTTCACTTTCTAACTCCTCCAGAACCGCCCTGGATGGCTTGGGAGGTTGCTCTAATAGCGGACTGGCTTAGGATTCTACCTGTTTTTAGTCTATTTTCCACCATTTCTCTAATTTTTATAGCTTCCGCAAATGGTTTAACCATAGATGACATCATATTCTGTAACTAATCATCTTCTTGAGCTTGGAGAAACACTGTGACTATTTCGACCTCATCCATTGGAGGCTTTAACCTTGATGACTGTTCACGCCATTTGATTGCATACTCCGTAAAACTCTCAAAGGACTTCTTTTTTAGATTTGCCAATGAGTTCCGGTCTGAAGAAATGTCTATATTGTACTGGAACTTTCTAACAAAGTCTCTCGCGAGGTCGTCTTAGATGTGCCATCGAGGGATGTCTTGATCCATGTACACCACTCGAAGGCGATACCCACCAAACTTTCCCCAAAGTAATCCATGAGCAAGTCTTCTTTTCCTCCGGCTCCGTGCAATTGATTGCGGTATTTCTTAAGGTAAGCAATAGGATCACCATGCCCATCATATTTTTTGAACATCAAAGTTTTGAATCCTATATGAAAATGCACGTGAGAAACATACATAGAACCGTATATGACACATTCTTCTGCCCACTTAGACCCTACATATTTTTGAGGCTTTATTCCAGGCTTCTCATCCTTTTTGCCATTTCGTCCTGTTCGAGTGTTTTGGAAGTCTTGTTCTGTCTTGTGTGAACTCAAACAGAGGTGGTTGAGGATAAGTATAGGTGGGGAACTGAGGAAGCTCCGTTTGGTAAGTGGGTGTTTGGAATGTAAAGGCCGAATGATCAAAAGTTGGTCTAGGAAGAACAGTCTATGTTGTGTCCAAGCATGGGGGAGCAGTAAAGATATTGGGGACTGTTCTAGATGTGAACACCTGGGGGTTGACCTCAGAAGGTGTTCCTATGAAATGAGTTGGTATGGTGGGCTGTTCCAGTGAGATATTTGGATGACAAATGGGAATATAGGAGGTACCCCCTAATTTAGTGAAAAGTTCGGGGAATCTAGGGATGTAACTTGGAGGCTCCCTTCCATACGTCCATGCATCCCACATCTCCATAACCCTAAGATGTAGGATCCTGTTTTCCTCAGCCGTTGCAGATTCTGAGGCCGGGGTGCCCAAGATTGGGCTATCTTCTGAGATAGGAATTGCTAGCAAGGTCATTTCGAAAAAAAGAGAGAGCGTTGAGAGAATCGGTATGGTCATAGCAACATCCTTCTTATTACAGCACAAACTATGAATCCAATCCCATCTACATAGATGTTCCTAGCCCTCGAATATCTCCTTTACCTTTCATCTACTGTAGTCTGGACTAGGTTAGGGGCCTTGAAAAAGGGAATTCCCCGACATTCTCATCTTCCAGATGAATCTCGTCTTATCATGCCAATCCTTCTTATGAATTTGCTGAAAATGCCAATGCCGCATCACCACCTTTCTGAACACCTGACCTCTTGACTCAAAGTCCTTTACCGAACTGAAAAGTGATCGGTCATTGAGTGAAGACATTTCTGTGCTAGCCTTTGATCTGGTAAAGTAGGGATGTGAAGCCAGTTTACCGCGAAAAACCAACCAGTGTTTCTATAAAACCTGGACTGGAATGTGACATCAGCAAACGGTTAGTTTGAGACAAATAACTGATAGGTAATCGCATGTTAGGGTGTGATGCACCTATACGGTTAAATGGGTTCTACATGTTTTGCAAAGATTAAATGCGTTGTCTCGGCTTTCCTTATCCACTTGATTTCCACTCTCTTTTCTTTTATTTTCTTCCATTCTTGACTTTGATATTTGCCATCAATCCTTTGTCTCGGTTTTCTTATTTTCTCTTTCTTTCGTTTCTTTTTCATTCTTGTTTTCTTTTATTTTCTTTCCTCTATTTTCATTTCTTTTCTCGTAGGGTTATGGTCGAATCCTATGGATATTTCCTATGTATCATGACCCCGCATGAATCAGACTAAGCGTAGTTCGTGAAAATAAATATAAAATAGAAGCAAATGTTTTGGGATTTTCAATTTCATAGATAGCAAATACTTTGACTACAAGGACTTAAAAGTTACAGATTAAAACAACTAACAGACTCTAATGAAAAGAAGAAATACAGACTCCAAAATCGACTATCATATCTCAACAAACAAAAATACAGACTCAAAGACAACTGACGAACTCTAGCAGAAAAGGAAATACAGACTCAAATCATGAATACATTAAAGCGCCTGGTGCCCACGGAACATCAATCGGTCTCGCTGGTTCCCGCGGGACATCATTCGGTCTCGCCGCGGGCCTATATGCAAGATCCCTTTGAAGTCTATCCAAGTCACCCATTATTTGTTTAACAAATGTAATCACCGCCGCAAAAAAGGTGGTGCGAGTCACGTTCTCACACACTTGGCATTTCCTAGTGATGTAGTGAGCAATGGTTAGGATCCTCTATCTAATTCTGCCTTTTTCTTGAAGCAACCGCCCTATCTGATCATTCCTGGCTTCCAATACTCGAGAGTCACGAAGGTGTTGATTTTGTAACTGTTGTATTTCTTCCTCTATTTGGGCCATAGCAATGTTCCTTATCAGCTTTGAAATCTTTTTGGCTTGCTTAGTTGCCTCGTCCTCAAGGGTAGTCACTTTTCTTCTCGGACTAGTAATAGTCTCTTCATAATTTCTCTTCATTAGTCGCAAAAACTGGGTCCGTTCTTCTTCTTTCTTTGCCCACTGCGCCCGTATTTTTTCTATATTCTTTTTGGATTTTTCCAAGTCTTCTTGGCACTCGAGGAATTTCTTTTTTAATCTACTTATCAACCTTTCATCAGCCCGACTTCTTTCTTGTTTGTTGGTAGCTATATTCATCTGCCAGATCTGAGCTTTAAGAGCCTCATTTTCTTAGGTGAGTTTCTTTTTGTCACCTTCATCGGTCGCGGCCGGCAGGCTATTCATAAATTGATGATCCTGGACCTGCTTTTCCAGCTCTCATATTCTGGCCCTATATTCATTCTCCTTAGCACTGCACCTGGGCCCCTTCAGTAAATTGTTGGACGTGTGGTCTATTTGTGGGCCTTTCAGGAATTTGGAATCTTTTGCCAAACCAAATCATACATTTAAGGTCCACTTCACCTCTAGCCTGATCCCCCACTATGGTCTTAGGTTCGAGAAACCTACACTCATTCCACATTTGGCAAATTTCCCTTTTGGAAATGCAGCTTTTGGGTCCAATTCAGTGACTTGTTTACTTAGATCCTCATCATTGTGGACAGTTTGAAATCTTCCCAATTGGCGCAAGACCCTGTAGGGAGCATAGGGTTGGATGCTCCGGATGCCCATCAAACGGATATAAGGTACCCCAACTGACATGGATACTGCTTCCGTAAGAGGAAGCCATTTGAAGGCCCACTCAATTTTGTCAGCAGTCAAAGATCTTAAATGTGATAACCAAGCCTCAGTACCTTCAGAGAATTCAATACCTGCTACCCGGGTTTCAAAGTCTCCAATGCAGCTCAACCCGGTCAAACCATAATTCATATACCCAGTCCGGTGATAGAGGTGCTCTTGCATCCATAACTTTAGTAACAAATTGCAACTCTGGAAGAACTTCCTCCTTCTTGACATATAGTCAAGGCTCGATAGATTTCAGCGATGATTAGAGGAACCACCGTGCTGTTGGCTTTCTTGATTGCAACATCTACCATTTTTACGCGGTCGATCTCTATATGACCATCTTTTCGTGGACATACCACAACTCCCAAGAAAGCTACCACGAAAGCCAAACCCCACATTGCCTCCCACTTATCTTTGTTTCCGGCGTGTGTTAAACCAATGTTGTGCTCTTCAAATCCTTGAGGGTTGCCATATCAATGATATAAGAAATGGAGTGTGCAATACCCTTTTGATAGATTCCCATCCTGAGCATCTCGACTAATACTTAACAAGTCTAGAAATCTATGTGGAGATACTGGTCTTGGTGCCAATGGATATCGAGTTCTGAGGTTTCTGTTGACGCCTGCATAGCCCGAAACTTCCTCCAATGTAAGCGTGATCTCAAAGTCAAAGAAATGGAACACATTGCGAGTAGGGCCCCAAAATGGTATTAAGGCTTCAATTATGTCCGACCTTGGCTTGATACTTAATAATCCGACAAGGCCTCCCGAAACTCTTGTCACTATTTCTTTGCTACCTTTCCTAGATCATTCCACCACATATGGAGCTTCAACGGGATCTCATTAAGGACCGTGAAATGTTCAATTTCACTCGTGCTCATCCTTCACATTAAAAAAGTGACCATTTTTCAAAATATTTCATTTAAGAAAAACAAAAACAGAGTTTTGCAGATAAGGCCTTTAAATATTTCGGGAAAGAAAACTTTAAGGCTGTGCCCGCTAACCGCTGAAAATGACATGAGGTGGCTATTATTGTAAGGCCTTCCGCGTCCTTTTTGGGGAAACTTGGCTTATTTTAGATAAGAATGACATCACCTGATTTATTCACGACAAAATTTAAAGTTTTTGTTGTTTTTGGGCTATTTTTGCAAAAGAGAAATTGGACCAAATGAGGGTTGCCTACATATCCCACATTCAGTGAGAATCAAACTAGCGTAGTTCAGGCAAATTTGTCAAAACAAAATTTGAAAAACAAATCTTTTCCTTTCTTTTTTTATTTTTCATAAATCTGGCAGAGTTCCGGCACTATTTGAGTATTTGTTTTTTTTTTCAAAATAGGTGATCATCCATTGCTATTTCCTTATAACTCTCTCCCATTATTTATAAGCCGGTTAACATGCAGATTTGAAATAAATAAATGCACAAGTTGCAAGTAAGATGCATCAAGATGATCTTTTCATTTCAGGTCACCTGTCCTAGATAGACCCAACACCTGCATTGAGTCCCCTAAGTCAAATATACGAGATGCAAACAAAAGTTCCTACTAGGGATCCGACATGAGGTTTCGTTATACTAGGTTTAAAAACCTGGGTTTATTGTTCTAGACCTTGTTTACCCGAGCGGACAACTCGGGCTAAGGGGGCAGCATACCGGGGACACAAAAGCTCCATCGACTTAGCAGCTTGTCCGAACCTCGTTCTAAATTGGGATAAGACTCTAAACAGAAGAGAAGTCACACGAAGTACACCCTTCTCCATAATTTGGAAGACTCAGAGAGAGGACGGGTTTCACAGCAGTTTATATATACAATTTACAAAATATCAAAACGGTAAAGCATCTAGCACATTAGGCTCAAACATGTAGGAAAATTAGATAAAATAAGCCAACTATAACAGTTATTCTAAGCTCAAACTCTTAAACCATGAAATGAAGTTCTGGGTTTTTATCCCGAGTAAAGTCGCCAGAGCTGTCACACCTCCCTTTTTACACACCACACCCGAAGGATAATGTATAAGGGAGTTTTTCCAATTTAAGTGACATTATTCGAATCAGGATTATTTATTTATCAGAGTCGCCACTTGAGATAGGTTTGGATATTGGTGTCCTAAGTCACTGGTTTATCTTGAATCCCAAATCGAGAAATTTTTTTAACTTTCCAAATGAAGTCTGTGAACCCGAAATTCTGACTAAGGAATTCTGTTGACCTCGGGGAAGGAGTTAGGCACCCCGGATCCCGTGGTTCTAGCACGGTCGCTAAAACTATCATAATTGACCTGATATCTGATTTTAAAACATGTTTATCCTATAGTGAAATTTAAAATTATTTACCGCTTTCAATTGAATTTTTTACGGAAGATTGAACGTCGTTTAAAACGTGTTTTGGATCGCATCACATGAAATGCAGTCGGATCCAAAACACATTTTATCCAATGTTTTGGGATTTAGATTTGGGTGACATGAAATGCACACCCGAATTTAGGAAGGTAAAATTATAAAAGAACGCGCCTAAAGCGACTAATGCGTTATTAACTTTGTTGGAGACCATGAAAATTTTCTAAATGGCATGTCCCGAATTCTAAGGCTTTTATATGGTTAATGAGGGCCACGTAATTTGTGAATTTGTTTAGCTCGGCACATCTCAATTTATTTTAAAAGGACATCCTAAAGAGGAACTAACATTATCTATTATGGATTTTCTATAAAAACTTATTGATTTGCATTATTAATTAACTACTATTAAAATGCATTCAAGGAATTCGGGGCTCAAAATCAAGTCCAAACTCAAACAAGAGGATCTTCATTATTTAAAACCTCTTAATTCAAATATGCTACTTAACTTGTAAGGCCCAAAACTTGCATTATAAATTTAAAACAATGACTTCAATAAGGTTTTCAGCATATTGCCCAAAATGAATGAGGATCCATTCAGCCTTATACAAGGCTGCCCCACGCTGGGCCTCAGCTATAGAGCTGCTCGATACTTTGGGCCCTTAAGAACATGCCTGATTTTATTCAACTGGCAGCTTCTTATATGTACTTCTTTAGTCCGCGAATGAGCCCAAACCAAACATTGGACTTCCGATAGATTTCAAAATATTAAAATTGTTTTCAAAGTTGGATTTAGCAATAATTGAACCATTTTTTCCAATCAAAAGCATGCCAACCTTTCAATTTTCATGTCACATACAGTTTCAACTCCTTCATATATGGATAACTAACATACCCAATTTTTGTAATTTTAACAACCATTTAATTTCGATTAATACACCTTAAAACAAACTTAGTCATGGACTGGGAACTAGGAGTAACTACTGAAATTCTCAATTTTGCATGTTCACTTCTAAGCTGTTGCTTTTACAAATAATGACTCATGAACTTCCAAAACTAGCATATAATACAATATATGTCTAAAATACTCCACTGTTTTGAATTGCAAATGAACTAATTTGACTTTCACTTTTTCAGCAAGTGCATGATGAGTAATCTAGAACAATTAGCATAGTATAAGATACAAGATACGTCTAATTTCATCACAATATAACTGTACACACTGTTCCTAGATTTGATTCCTACTTGATCATTGTTCTCAATTTGAATCTCAAATCAACATGACAGCAAAACTAGAATCAACCATACTAGAGCTCACATCAGTAACACAACAGTTACATAATTTTAAATACAAGCAGTCCAATAGTCCAGTTATTTATACATGACTTACAAATGACTGTATTGTTCAAATAAACATAAACTGTGCTAAATATCTAAATTAAGTAAGACAACAAAAAACTCAAGAGGATAACAAGTAATAAATCATCATTCATCTTCAAATTTGGTCATACACGTTGATTTAATCTTCAAATAACATTTGAGACCAAAAATGTACCTGAAATGTGAAAAATAGAAAATGGGGGTTAGCTAGTCAACAATACACAGCAGCAGTAAAACCAATTTAAAGCCCAGGAAATGGAATCCAACAACAACATAAATAATTTCAGGCAGATAAACACCTGTAAGCAACCCAAAACCAGCTTGAATGAACCAGATTCAACTCAAAATAACCTCAGGAATCTCTAATAACCTCAGCTACCAAAATAGAAGGAAAATTCAAGCCATTTCAACCTTATATAAGCTAGGACTTCAATTTATAACTTAGAGCTTTAAGATTACCCTAAATTTTCCATCGAATAGTAATTTTTGGGAGTTTTTGGTTGCCGAAGTTTTTCAAAATTCTTAAGTGTTTTTCAATGCCTTTTTTTCTATCCAAATATCCCGCAAGGCAAGTACCTGATGCCTTTATAGGTAATTGGGTAGGGCAAACTTCAGAAGTTGTTTTACCCCTTAGGTCCCTTTTAAAAATCTATTTTTTAGCTCAGATACCCTTCAATTATTGACTTGCTTTCCAAGTTAACTACCTAAGAGTCTGAAATTCACCTAAAACCCTACTAGAACCTTTTTATTTCAGTTACACTAAGATTCCCGGAGTTGAACTCCCTAAACTACCCTCCCAATGACCTGTTATTACTCCTTAGTCTAAAAAGACCCCTGGCCAATTGGCCTAAGACGGAAGAGTCCACATAGACTCATGTTGACTCTTTGTTGGGCCTTCATCTTTCTAGGCTCAACAAGACTCGTTAGGCTAGGTAGGCTTTCCAAATAGATCACAAACCCTTTTTAGAATAATACGGTTAACTTGACTTAAAGCATTATAACATGATTTACCAATTTCAATCCTAATTTAAACTCAAGAATTACACTTAGAAGACGAATAAAATTCAGTTAACACAGAATGAGTGCTGAATTCAGGTCTTATTCAAATAGGACTGAGACGGCTTGCATGAAACCTAATTCAAATTCAATAATTTAGACATGAAATCCAAATCAATGAAGACCTACTATGACTCAAACTATACTCAGGAATTAAAGGATGTGGAATTCAAGCAAGACTCAATAACCTGATTAAAATCAAGAGATTCAATTCAAACAGGACAGACTGCAAACCAATTAAACTTATAAACCATCGACCTAATTGAATTTTGACATAAAATCCCAAACTAACAAAATGAGTAATGCGAATTAAATTAAACCAAACTAAAGACCTAAGCTTGCTTTATAGAAATGAAATAAAGAATAATGAAATTAAAAGGTGGATAGAAAACTTAGCTTACGAATGCATAGAACCCTAGAAATCTTTATGCACCACTGTGAAACCCTAGATTCAAATTTTGAGGCGTTACAGGGACAGTCGAGGGAGATTGATTGTGATTCTGATGTGGGGGAGGTGAGGAGACTGGGTGGTGTTATTTTGGGTGGTGGTGGTAGTGAGGTTTGGCCGGAGTTCTTTGATTTAATATTCGAGATGCTTGGCGAAGATTTGGGGGAAAGGACTTATGGATTTGGGATGAGGGAGGTCCGATGGCCCTGTGATATTCTTTTGAGACCATTTGGCATCAGCATCGCCGTACACGGCTGAGTAGCAGACGTTTCAATTGAAGATTCGAGGGAATTGGCTACGATTTAAGGGCTGGTAATGGTAGATCTCGAAAGAGGAAGACGAGGAAAGTGGTTGGTGTAATTTTGGGAGCATTTGGATAGTCGCTGCCAACGGAGGCGATTTCGGCCGGCAGGTTGCAGTAGGGAACGGTGGTTCTAGGGTTTGTATATTGAGGGTATGAGAGACGATGGAAAGGGGGAGGGTGTGGGGTCATTTGGACAATTATAGTTATAAGAGGCCACCTCTCGTCCGTTGGATCAGAAAACATAGACGTCCATGATTAATTGCCACCTAAACGTTGTCGTTTTGATTATGGGGTGTTTGACCATATTTTGGGCCGGGTCAGGGTGATTTTGGACGGGTTGGGGATTTTTGGGCTGGATTTTATTTAAAGAAATGGCCCAAAATTGGCCTTTAATTTTTCAGATTTTCTCGCTTTTTTTTAGAAAAAATTCTTTCAATTTTCTTTCATTTTTTCATTTTCATAAATTATTAAAAATCAAAGATAAATCACAAAATTCCAATTTTACCTAAAAAATGTAAAACAATCCCATATAATTATTATCAAAACAATATTAACGGAAAAATTGTGTAAAAATTTAAAAATTAAAATAAAAAAATCAAATTGAACCTATTTTTGGTTTTTCCTTTTATAGAATGATCAAATCAACTTTAAAATGTGCATGCAACATATTTTTATTTTTTATTTTTTTAAGAATTATCAAAATCAATAATGCAAACAAACATAAAAATTACGTAATTATTCCTAAAATCGAATAATTAAAAGGAAAAATCCTAAATCTAAGATTTTTACATAAGTAATTTATGTAGGTCAAAAATTACATGCTCACAATCCTAGTTTGTAATAATTTATTTGTAAACATATGTTGGGGTGATCAGTTAAAAAAGGGAGGGCTCCTATATGATGTTTGTGGGAAATTGGGAAAATATCATGCTTTAGGTTGATACATAGTAGAAATCATGCTTTTCGTTCATAGATATTTGTAACAAAAATCCTGCTTTGAGTTTATTCTATGATAGAATCATGCTTTAGGTGCATATGCTATACTGCTTGCATCAAAACATGTCATAAGTCTATAATAGTTGCATTAGAAAACCACCCTTAGGACACTAATATATATATTTTGCATATTAGGACATGTTATAAGATTCACTTCTTTCTCTGACTCTGCATGTTATTATCACATGTAAATCACGTCATTAAACTGCTGATGTAATCATGCTTAATAAAAATGATCATCTTTGTGTGCATTAGAAATCCTAGTTTAGGACTTTGTTTGCATTGGCTCTAAGCCATATATGTGTTGTTTTGAATAAATAACTGTTTATAAAAAGGTTTAAAATAGCTGAGCACATAGATATCATGTCCTAATGTAAACATGCCTAAAGTTAGTTTTATAATGCTAATCATTTATATCTGTATGCATATAGGACTAAATAACTTTTAGTTGTTTAATTAATTCCCAGACTATGACTGCATATAGACCCATCCCCAGGGAAGCCTTGGGCAATTAAATACTGTGAAATCAAGTTCTGTTTATGTGTAAAATTGTCCAGGTTTACAACAGGCTATAAAATCAATAGGCAAACTAATATGAGTTCTGCCACTTCGCTCTTAAACAAATAATGCATATTATGTATCTGTGATGGTCATCTAGATATTATGTTCCTAGGCTTTCTGAATTTCTTTAAAACTATTGTTTTGAGATGTTCTATGTATCTGACTATATGCGGAGGCAAACAAGAGCCCCTAATAGTTTCCCTATTTGACAGTCCTATGTGTTCTTTGTTATCCCTTAGATTTTATCTTTTAAAAAACTTAGGAATGTCTAGAACTGCCCAAGTATAGAGGTGCTAAATGCCTACAGGACCACAAGGAAGAGAAGGATAAATCATGCTTATAGTTTGTTAATTAAACTCGCTTATATAACCACTGGGGGGGGGGGGGGGTAATGGGTAGTAACAGGATGTGATGACTTGCGCTAATGATACGTATAGTCCCTCTAGTAGAGGAGGATTACCAGGCATTTCACAGATTGATCCTATAGGCTAACCAACTTAGGACTTCCCTTCCCCAATTCACATATGTGTACTTAGACCGCCTAAACTTCCTTGGTTTATGTATGTATGCTTGGACTGTTCAAACCTATTTAATTTACATATGCTTAGACCATATAAACTTTCTTGATTGTATATGTGTTTAGATTGTATAAACTACCTTTATTTACAAATATGTGCTTAGATCTCTTACTTGTTAAATAGCTAATTCAAATAACTAAAATTGGCCGGGACCCACTGTTGTGGACCTCGAGGGTGCCTAACACCTTCCCCTCGAGGTTATTTTGAGCCCTTACCCTATTCTCTAGTAATGCAAACTGGTTACATGAGTTAATTACTCTAGGCGCCCTAGCGCACCTTAAACCGCTAGGTGGCAACTCTTCAAACACTCAATTCCCAAATGGAAACGAGTTGTTTCCTCGTAAATGTCAAAACCCTGGACTCCGTGAAGGATAAAGGGGGAATGACAGTAAACATGAGTCAATACCAAGCTATTATGCCAGATCAAGTGCAAGAACAGATGGTTCATGATGCTTTACCTATTGTGTCTACTGTTAGCCTATTTGCATAAGTAGTGTCAAGGTTGTTGAATATGTTAGAGGCATTAGTGCCTGCTCAAGATGGATTTCCATATCCCCGGGCTACTTCGCAGGTGCAAGCACATGTTTAGTGGAATGCCGCAGCTCCTCAGATGGCCCCTCAACTGGTTGTTTAGCTAGTTACAAATGCGGGGCACTCTAAGGATCTTAAGCCACCAGAGTTCGATGCTACACAATCTTCTATTGAGACCCAAAAGTTTATTAAGAGTTGTGAAAAGATACTAACTACATTGGAGCTGGAGGAGACTCGTGGTGGAGTTTGCTACTTTTCTATTTTATGGATCTGTAGTCATGGTGGTGTCGCGTCCCCTTTTTCTAAAGCAAAATCAGGTTTATGACATTTGGGAGAACAACTCATTCGCTTTTGGGAACTTGGGTTTGAATTGAAGAATCACCACCTAATGATTAGGGTGCATTAGGACACCAAGAGGGTTTGAGTTGAACAACCAGAAATTGGGTAAGAGCTTGAAATTATTCCGAAGGGAATATGTTAGGCACCCCTCAGAATCCACTAGTGTAGTTCCTGGCCAGATTATTACTGTGAACTTAGGTGAAAATAACACGTAAACAAATAAAGCTTCAAATAAGAGAAGGTTTTCACATGAGGGTTTACAAACAAATAAAGTTGAAAAAAAACTAAAAGAAAGCTGATTTTTCTTAAAAGAAGAGTTTGAAATTCTTTAAAAGAGATATGAAACAAAGAAAAGGGGGTCCTAGGGTTATTAATAATATGGATCACCCCACATTATGCTCGGTAATTACTTTTCAATGAGGGGCTACACATAGAATTATCGCGTGGTCATCATATCCATATCTACCTTTCCTACCCCGTTAAGGTATAAAAGCACGAAATGGTCTTGTTTACTTATTGTATGCTACTACCCACCCCAATCCTATCAGTCTCGAAGCATTAAGAACTATTAATCCTAAGGGGAAGGGGTAACAGCTTATTTGTAGTTTCAAAGGCAAAATTATAAGGCGACACGCAAATAACATATATAACAAATTAGGGGAAAGCACATAACAAGCAAAGATGGCTCAGATATACCTCCTTTAAAGAAACAAACATGTAATTTAGCATGACTTGAACATACTGTTTAGGGCCTTATTAAATACTAAACATGAAAGAACTTAAAGGTTGAGGTAGACTGATTTATTACATAGTTCAAATAAGAAGCCCCAATCAGGCCTACCTGCTGGTTGTAGTTAATGGAACAAATTCAGTTTATAACTTTTATCCTAAGGCTTGCCTAAGTGTTGGAAAGGGATCCTATAGGCATAGAATCTACTGAGTTCAGAAAACAAGGAAAATACAAGGTCTAAATAAACTGAATACATACTGGTTAAAAATGATAGTCAGATTATTAAATGGAAAGCCATTTTTTAACGAAGGTTGTAAGTTCTACAACTAACAGTAGCCGTTGTTACTGATTTCAGCTCTATACGTGAATGAAGTGGCTCAGATTCGAGTAAAGTTCCTATAGACATGCTTTATATGAATAGTTGATTTTTGAACCTCTTAGATATGGTATAAAAAGCAGAAGACTCGTTTTAAACCTATGAACATGATATCTAAATGTTGAACTTTGTTTAAGACCTATAGACAGGATATCTAGGTGAAATTGAATGTTTAAGACCTATGAACATGATATCTAGGTGGCGAACTTTGTTAAAGACCTATGAACATGTTGTCTAGGTGCAATTGAATGTGCAGACTTAAACAATCCTCTAGGCATGATTTCTATATGAATATGGTAGTCCTATGATCATGATTTCAATATAAATGATGGATGTAAAGAATTCAGAAGGGACTATAACCATGATTTCTATATGAATCAGCATATGCAGATTTGCAAACACCTATAGGCATGATTTCTATAGCGTGCAGATTTCAGAATGACTTATATGCATGAGAATTGCAGAATTCAGAAAGACTTATAGGCATGATTTCTATATGAGGGTTGTAGAATTCAGAATGACCTATAGGCATGGTATCTATATGCATATGCAGATTTGAAATACCTATAGGCATGGTATCTACATGAAAGTTGCAGAATAGAATGACCTATAGGCATGGGATCTATATACATATGTAGATTTGAAATACCTATAGACATGATATCTACCCCTTTTTCATACATAATTTTTACCCACCCTTTTCACTAACCATCCCCAAGAGTATATTACAAATTATTACAATCCAGAATAAAGTAAAAATACATCAGAAAAATAAAAGTACAACTAAAGAGAGCCTAATTAGACTTCATATCTGAAATATGACAAACCAACTCAATGAGATCATGATCCAAAGCCTTTCTCCCATTTGAGTATGTCAAAGTTCCCTAAGAGGCTCAAATGAACCCCAGGCAATGCTCACATCCAAATGTATTATCAGATTGGGACAAGTACAGCGTTGAAAGGCTAGCCCTCAGGTGTCCAAGTTCAGAGGGAACTCAAAGGGTCCCAAGGCAAGGCTCATAAGAGGGGGAGGGGGGGAGAAGCGGTAGAACTTAAGACTAAGAAAGTGTGTAAGTGCAGAACAGGACACTAATAAGGGAAATGAGAGGGAACTAGTTTCATATAAGCACACATAAAGGGGGTTCAGGGGAATAGGGAAATTACAAAGAGACTGTTACTTAGGCAAAGGTAGACTTTAGGCATGCCCGGCAATGAGGAGTGCTAGCACACCTGTAAGCATGCCAGAAACTCACACTATTATAAGCTAGGATCCCAGATGATCTGGTTTGATTGATGGACAGTTATTTGTAGCATTGCCATGTCTCAAACCAAATCTTAACATATGGGGGGAGGGGTAGGGATTGTGATTCATAGTAAACAGGCAGAAAGGAATCAACATACTAGAATGAGTGTTGAACTATGCATAAGCAGTAAACAAGGATGCGAAAGCAATAAATACATTGTTGTGATGCTGAAACTTAAATCATGACATACCAATTTCAAAGAAACACGATAAATAAAGGCAGTAGGTCTTGTAAAAAGGACACAATGCAAGCAAATAAGAGAGAATACTATTACATGTGAGTGTAGTTTCAGAAAGACTATAAGCGAGGGATGACCTTGTGCTAATGAAAGAGTGGTGTATTTATCGTGTGAAAACAGGAAGAAATAAGGCGAGAACACAATTAGGGAACTAGGGTATCAAATAAAATCAGTCAATACAAGACTTCCTTTAATTAAGGAATTGAGACTCAAACGGTAAAAACTATTTAAGGAAAGAAATCAAATAAATATCTTGTGTAAAGTAGGCAATTAGGGGTAAATACATAGGGGTTTTAATTAAAGGAAGCATTTTGAAATACATGATTAAAACAAATACGGTAAGGATCCATCAATATACAGTAAATCAAGGGGGTAAGAGATTTGGTGAGCCTTGGTCTGCGAATGAACCAAGTCAGAAAAACAAAGGAAAACTTTTGACTCAAATCGAGTAACAGAGCTGTCATCAAACATGGAAAGAAAATCAATCAAACTTATATAAAGGAAGTCTAAAACCAATCACAACTAAAATCCATTTAGAAAGGAAGTTCAGCACATATAAAGAGTACACAAGTATCAGGCATGCAAGGCATAATTTAGGACACAGTGAAAGTGTCATGCAATTGCAAAATAAGTAAATAGTAGGCTATAGGAATATAGTAATTTAACGATAGCATGCAAAAAGGGGTCATGTAAAGGTCTTATGGAGTTTTGCAAAAATCAGAATTCTATGAAGAAACAAAATTGAAACAACTCTAGGAACTCAAATAGGTCCAAAGATTAGGGTTTTTGGAATCAAGCAAGTTCAGATGAATCGCAAACAAGTCGCACAGCCAATGGTATCAAAACTCGGATGAACCCCCAAATTTAGGGTTCATGCCCTTAACCGAGTGCAGAGATGAAATGGCAAGTGATTAATGGAAAAGATACAAATTGATATAGGTTCAGTGGTCTCAGAAAGGAACTGAGACATATAGCATGCTCTTTTATTAGTAGGAATTCATGATAAGCATAGTAAAAGAAGAAAATGCGAAACCAGTAGAAGAACTAGTAGAAAAAAGAAATAAGAACATGGTGAACAACTTAACGAGAACACAGTAGAAGAAACATAGTAGAAGAAACTGACAAGAACATGATAGAAGAATTTTAAAAAGAACACAGTAGGGGAAACATAGTAGAAGAAATGACAAGAACATGGTAGAAGAAATTTAATAAGAACACAGTAGGGAAACATGGTAGAATAAATACACAAGAGAAAAGAAAATCAGAGAAAAACACAAGAGAAAAGAAAATAAGAGAAACATAACTCAAAAACCCTAGACCAGAAAAATAAAGGTTTTGAAAGAAATAGTTTTAAGGAAATATCAAAAATCATTTTTTTTGGGTAATTAAACTTTGTATTAATCACCAAAGTGGTTGCCGTACAATTCCATAGTTTAGCTTTATACACAGCTGACTATCAAAAGATAAACAAAATCTGACTAAACCATACTATACCTAAAGTTCAACATTACAGTAGATAATATTGAAGGTGTACTCTAATGCTAGGAGGTGCCCTTACTTTACAGGTAAAAAAAAATCATTTTAAAAGTATAAGGAAAATCTAGATCTAGAACAGATCTAAAGAAATTAGAAGAACCACAAAAGGTAGAGTTTTAGAGGAACCCAAATAGTGAGAAAGACTTGGATCGTTGTTGATCCAAATAGGAAGAGTCGAGGCCAGGCTCCAAATAGGCATAGCTTGCTGCCGGAGATGGCCATAAAACCTAAGTCGAACCAGTCTGGATGAAACTTCTTCGTATTCAGACCATGAAACCTCAACGAACAAGTGTGTAGGAACCTTAGAGGGTTAGTGGGTGGTGAAACCACCATAGATTCAGGCTAAGAGGTGGCAGGAGAAGGTGTGTGAGACTCATAGGAGCTAAAAGGGAGGGGGAAGGTTCTATAGAACAAGAGATAGAGAGATAGAGGAGAGGGTCAGTTGAGTGAGGAATGGCATGGGTTTAGGGAGGGTCGTTTGGTTAATAAAGTTAAGGGCAAATCTAGACCGTTGATCAAAATTGATCAACGGTCAAGATTTGATCCGTGTTGAGTTGGATAGTCTTAGGATTGGGCATGGGTCTTGGGTTGGGGTATTGGGTTTAATTAGGCTAAATTAGGAAGCCAAAATATGGCTATAAGTTAAACAACTCTTTTTCCCATTTAATTTATAAAAATAGTAAATATATTTTTGAAAACTAATTAAAAGTACTAAAATGATTTATAATGTATAAATAATAATTTTAAAATATAAGATCCTATTTTTATAAATATGAGACGGATTTAAAACTAAAATGGTTATTTTTTCAATTATGCTACTTTATCCTTAAAATACCAAATAAATTTCTAAAAAATATAAAAAAATATCTTAGCTATATTTTAGTGTAAACATGAGACTACAAGAATTGAATCGCTAAAGTGATGATTTTGGGGACAATATTGGGTTTTTCTTGATAAAACATGGCAGTAAATTAAATAAAAAATCCTTGGAAAATTAGGAAAAAATAATGCAACCTTGGGATATACTTATATATGCCTATATAGGCTATTTTGAAGGTATTATGCATATTTAAAAATACAGGGAAAAATTGGGTACCAACAGCTACCCCTCTTTACTCAGTAAGGATGAAAAAGTTGTTGGGTAAAGATATGATGGCCAATTTTGACCAAATGAAATAGCTTGAAGAGGTTTGGTCGTGTTCTAGTTTTTGAGATTCCTATATATCCTTAGTCTTAGAGGAATCAGGCCATATGTAATTCGGGATCCGTTGGCGGAGCATGCCGATGGAGACTTTTCAAGAACGGACACAATGTTTAGGGTGTGATGAATGGTTAAGGTCTAATAGGGCTGCAGGAAATGGAGAGCGATCACTCTTGCTGAGATAGCCGTTGCTCGCCGGTTTACCTACATATAAGCAATACAAGCATATGTTGTGCGTAAATTTAAACATGATGCAAGTTCCTGTCAGACCATGCATGCTATCTTTGGACAGTTAGGATGATGTCCTCAGACCATGATGTAATGGGCCATGAAACATATAATAAACAATTCACAGGCTATAAAATAATGCTCTCGGGATATGAGAATGACGCTTCCGAATCATGATGCCTTTGAATAATCATATGAAAAAAATTAAAGGGGGTCTTTAGGCCATTATAAGGTGTCCTTAGGCTGTGGCAATGGTGCCTCCGAACAATGATGCCTCAAATAATTTGGCAATATTTCAGCTAATAAAATGCAATAGGTGGCGATCTTTCAGCCCATGAAAAGCAATGGGTGGCGATCTTTCAGCCACTCAAATGTAAATGAAGTGGCGTTCTTTCAGCCATGCAAATGTAAAAATAAAGCGGAAATCTTTCAGTCATGCAAGTGTAAATGAAGTGGCGATCTTTTATCCCATGGGATGCAGTAGGTGGCGATCTTTCAGCCTTACATAATGTAAATAGGGTGGCGATCTTTTAGCCATGCAAAATGTAAATGATGTGGCAATCTTTCAGCCATGCAAGTGTAAATAAAGTAGCGATATTTCAGCCGATGAAATATATTAAATGAAGTGGATACCTTTCATCCATGCGAGCATAAATAAAGTGGCAATATTTCAGCCGATGAAATGCAATAGTGGTGATCTTTCAGCTGATAAAATGCAATAGGTGGCGATCTTTCAGCAATGCAAGTGTAAATAAAGTGGTGATTTTTCAGCCATGCAAATGTAAAAATAAAGCGATCATTCAGTCATGCAAGTATTAATGAAGGTGCGATCTTTCAGTCGAAGAAATATAATAAATGAAGTGGCGATCTTTCATCCATGCAAGTGTAAAGTAAGTGGTGATCTTTCAGCAGATGAAATGCACTATATGAAGTGGCGATCTTTCATCCATGCAAGTGTAAATAAAATGGCAATCTTTCAGTTGATGAAATGCAATAAATAAAGTGGCAATCTTTCAGCCATGCAATGTATATATGGAGATAGTGTTTAGTCCTGGAAGGTAGAATGGTAGTCTTATGCAATGCAAAATGCAGTTAGAAGTAGAGCTTAACCTCGGAAGGCAGAATGGTAGCCTTATGTAATGCAAAAATACAGATGGAGGTAGAGCTTAACCTCGAAAGGCAGAATGGTAGCCTTATGAATTGCAAAAAATGCAGATGGAGGTAGAGCTTAACCTCGGAAGGAAGAATGGCAGATGGAGGTAGATCTTAACCTCGAAAGGCATAATGGTAGCCTTATACAATGCAAAAAATGCAGATAGAGGTAGAGCTTAACCTCATAAGGCAGAATGGTAACTTATGCAATGCAAAAAAGAAGATGGAGGTAGAGATGAACCTCGGAAGGCAGAATGGTAGCCTTATGAATGCAAAAAAGCAGATGGAGGTAGAGATTAACCTCGGAAGCCAGAATGGTATCCTTATACAATGCAAAAAAGCAGATGGTCGTAGAGAACCTCGGAAGATAGAATGGTAGCCTTATGCAAAAAGTAAAAGGGAAATTGATAATAGAATTTTCTTAGCTGATAGCCGATTGAGTATAGTTGATGATTTTGCAACTTGAGTGCCTGCATCCAAAGAAAGAATGTGAGTTTCGTAGAGGGGTGAGGTTAGTTTGTATCTCGCTGGCTCTACTTGATCTGCTTGATTCTGATCTGGTGATACTATACATATCGTTGGGGTAGCATTGCTAAACAAAGAAATTTTGGTAACAAACATACATGATTTAGCAAAATATAACATACATACATAGTAGAGAATAGTTCTCTTTGAATGAACCGACTACTATGACATAGTTCAAGACATTGCGACCTTTTTTGCTACGAAATTTTAAGGGTCCTCCTTAAAAGTCTGCCCCAGTTTACTGGGTTAATGCTTCCGATTATTGCTTACGGCGATTGGCTCAAATCACATTAGAATTTTGAGGGTCCTCCTCAAAATTCTGCCTAGTTTCCAATTACGGGGGGAAATGAAAATTTTTATTAACTTGTGACCGAACCCATAGGACTGCCTACGTATCCCCTCTTAAACGGGAATTAGTTCAGGTGTAGTTCAATTACATCATATATAAAAGCATAAAGATTACACATAGTATCACTTGACTGCATCTGATTTCATCGGTTTGGCGAAACTTCTCCGTCCATTTCTGCAAGTATGAGGGCTCCTCCTTTTAGAACCATATGAACCATGTATGGACCCTACTAGTTGGGAGTGAATTTCCTTTTGGCTTCATCTTGATGGGGAAAATTTTTCTTAACACCAACTGCCCCAGTGCAAACTGTCTTGGCTTGACTCTCTTGTTGAAGGCTTTGGCCATTCTGCTATGATAAAGTTGGCCGTGGAAAACTCCGATCATTCTTTTACCATCTATAAGAGCTAGCTGATCATAGTGACTTTTCACCCATTTTGCGTCGTCGAGCTCAGCTTCTTATGTGATTCTTAAGGAGGGAATTTCCACTTCGGCAGGGATGCCCTCTTTTGCACCATAAACTAGCATATATGGGTTGCTCCAGTTGATGTGCAGATCGTGGTGCGATACCCTAGTAAGGAAAATGATAGCTTTTTGTACCATTGCTTATGCTTCTCTATCATTGTCCTTAATATCCTCTTAATGTTCTTATTAGCGGCCTCTACGACTCCATTTATTTGAGGCCTGTAGGCTATAGAATTCTTGTTTTTGATCTTGAAGGTTTCACACATAGCTTTCATCAAGTCACTATTGAGATTGGAGCCATTATCAGTGATAATTGATTCCAAAAACCTGAATCGACAAAAAATGGAGTCGCGGACAAAGTATGCCACAAACTTCTTAGTTATTGCTCTGTAAGATGCTGCTTCGACCCATTTGGTGAAATAATCGATTGCTACTAGGATAAATTAGTGCCCATTGGATGCGGCAGGCTCGATTGGTCCAATAACGTCTATTCCCTAGGCGGCGAACGGCCATAGTAAGCTTGTTGCAGTAAGCTTATTTGGGGGTACCTTGATCATGTTCGCAGGTATCTGGCAGTGGTGGCATTTTCAGACATACTAGATGCAGTCCGTCTCCATAGTTATCCAGAAGTAAGAAACCCGGAGTATCTTCTTAGCTAAGACAAAATCATTCATATGTAGACCGCAAGTCCCAACGTGGATTTCTTCTAGTAATTTAGATGTTTCCTCCGTGTCGAGACACCTTAGGAATCCCAAATAAAGAGTCCTCCCATACAGGATTTCTCCGTTGTGAAAGAAATTATTAGACAACCTCCGGAGGGTGCATTTCTGAGTAGGTTTTGCGAGCTCTAAGTATTCTTCTTTCGCCAGATATTCCTTAATATTACGAAGCCAGGGCTTTTCGTTTGCTTCTTTTTGAACATGAGCACAATAAGCTAGCTGGTCATGGATTATTACCAGAATGGGATCAATAAAGTTCTTGTCTGGATGTTGTATCATGGATGATAGAGTAGCCAATGCATCAGCGAACCCATTTTGGATACTGAGAACATGTTGAAATTCTATCTTTGTGAACCTCTTTCTCAATTCATATACACAATACATATACGAGAGTATCTTGGAGTTTTTGGTCGTCCATTCTTCTCCGACCTGAAGTATACACAATCCTGAATTCCCAATTATCAGCAACTCTTGAACGTTCATGTCAATGGCTATCTTGAGCCCTAGGATGCAGGCCTCATACTTGGCCATGTTTTCGGTGCAAGGAATCCTGAGTTTGGCAGACACCGTATAGTGCTGACCGGTTTCTGATACGAGGACTGCTCCTATACCAACTCCTTTGAAATTTACTGCTCCATTGAAAAACATTCTCCAGCCATCATAGAATTCAGCAATATCTTCTTCAATGAATGATACCTCTTTGTCAGGAAAATATATTTTTAGGGATTAATATTCTCCACCCACGGGATTTTCAGTAAGGTGATCTGCTAGTGCCTGTCCTTTGATTACCTTCTGGGTCACATAGACAATGTCAAATTAATTTAACAGGATTTTCCACTTGTCTAGCTTGCCAGTGGTCATAGTCTTCTGGAAGATGCATTCAACGAATCCATCATACGAGATATGTGGTATAGGCACATGAGTGGTGCTTCAACTTCTAAGCTACCCAAGTCAAAGCACAATAGGTGCACTCTAACAGAGAATACCGAGCCTTGTATGGGGTGAACTTCTTATTGAGGTAATATATGGACTGCTCCTTCCTCTTTGTTTCATCATGCTGCCCTAAGACACAATCGAACGCTCCATCCAATACTGCGAGGTAGAGTAATAGAGGTATACCCAGCTCTAGCGGGACCAAAATTGATGGAGTTGATAGGTACTCATTGATTCTGCCAAAGGCCTTTTGGCAAGTGTTGATAGGTACTCCTTGATTCTGTCAAAGGCTTTTGGCAGTCATCAGTCCATTTGGCAGCGACATCCTTCTTCAATATCTTAAAGATTGGCTCGTAGATAACTGTAGATTGTGCTATGAACCGGCTGATGTAGTAAAGTCTCCCCAAGAAACTCATTACATCTTTCTTGTTCTTTAGCGATGGCATCTCTTTAATAAATTTGACCTTGGATGGATCCAGCTCTATCCCTCGTTGACTCACAATAAACCCAAGTAGTTTTCCGACAGGAACCCCAAATGCACATTTTGCGGGATTCAATTTCAGGTTGTACCTTCTTGGTCTATTGAAGAACTTCCTCAAATCTTCCATGTGATATGTGGCTTTCTTGGACTTGATGATTACATCATCTACATACACTTCAATCTCCTTGTGTATCATATCGTGGAAATGGGTGGTCATGACCCTCATATAGGTGGCACCAGCATCCTTTAACCCGAACGACATCATCTTGTAACAGTACATTCCCATAGCCTAATGAAAGCCATTTTCTCAGCATATTGTTCATCCATCCAGATCTGATGATAACCCGCGAAATAATCTACAAATGACTACATCTCGTGCTTGGCGCAATTATCAATCAGTATGTGTATATTTATAAAGGGGAAGTCGGCCTTTGGACAGGCATGGTTGAGATTCTGGTAGTCGACACAGACCCTAACCTTCCAATCCTTTTTTGGCACTAGCACAATGTTAGCTAACCATGTTCGATATTCCACTACCCCGAGAACTTTAGCTTTTGCTAGTGACTTCTTTCTTGATTTTCACACTCATGTCAGGCTTAAACTTCCTGAGATTTTGCTTCAGTGGAGGACATGTTGGATCAGTTGGTAGTTTTTGAGCCACAATGGATGTACTTAGACTAGTCATATCATCGCATGACCAGGCGAATATGTCCTTATATTCTCTTAGAAATTCTATGTACTCTTCCTTTTCTAATGGTGACAAATAAATACTGATTCGTGTTTCTTTGACATTTTCTGCATCTCCCAAGTTAACAATCTTAGTCTCGTCCATGTTGGACTTGGGTCTATTCTCAAAATTCTCAACTTCTTTAACAATCTCTTCTGGTATATCATCTTCCTCTAAATCTATGTGTGTTTGTTGTGTTGTCTCGTTGCATGTCACAGTCGTTGGTTCATCAAGATTAGTAGTAATAATGCTATATAAGTAAAGTAATGAGAGAAAACAATAGTAATAAGTGTTGATTCATAAGAAAAGTCAAAATTCTTCGATAATCGCATAATTGTTTTGAACACTCGAGATCTTATTTCAGCAATTGAAAACATGCAAGAAAAAAATAAAAATCTTTTAGTAAATCAAAACAGTGCTTGTTTTTAGCCTTGCTACCCCGAGGCTCTTCGGGCTCTAGTTTTTTTGATTGTCTAGTTATTGAGGCGAGCTCCTATGCTTACGGCCTGTGTGGAAGTGCCTTCTCCCCTCTCCTCCTTAAAATGACACAACAATCCATATCTTCATCCTCTAGGAATAGATTCCGTACTGCTGCCAGTGCTTCCTCCTCTTCAGACCAATAGATAACATCAGCTGGCTGGAAGGTCTGCTCCAAGCGTAGTATTGGCTGCTCTAGTGGATAGTAAGGATTGCGCCATGGTGGTGATCAATTGTTTATTTCCTCCCAAGTATACTCGTACCCCAGACCAAAGGTGGTGCCATGTTTCTTTAGTGTGATAGGCTTAGCAATCTTTGGAGGTTTTTGCCAAGCCCCTTGCCAGGTTCATATCTGCTCCAGTTCAATATTCGTTCGATCTTATTGTCTCAACATTTGTCCTTGTCAACGGCATTGAGTCGTTCGATGTGGTGATAGGTCTCCCCACCTATCTTTCTTCTGCCTATGATTGTTGGGGATGGTCTAACGACTGTATATGGGATTGCTATCATCCCGTGAATGATCACCTCTTGGTGGTTCCACTCAAACTTCATTGCTTGATGTAGTGTTGATGCTACGGCCCCAGCGGTGTGAATCCATGGTCGTCCCAACAACAAGTTATAAGATTCCGGCACATCTATCAGTTCAAAATCAACATTGAAACTAGTATGCTCCATTTGAAAACACAAGCTAATTTCCTCAATGGTGGATCTTTGGGATCTATAGAAAGTATTAACATTAATGGCCCCGTCCTTGATCTCATGCCACCCTTTTCCCAGTGTCTTGAATGTTACCAATGGATAAATATTGAGGCTGGACCCTCCATCGATTAGGATTCTAGTGATAAAATAATCTTTGCAATGCACGGTGATGTGCAACGCCTTGTTATGACTCAACCCTTCAGGTGGCAACTCATCTTGATGAAAAGTGATCTTGTGACTTTACAATACCTGACCTACCATGTTTTCCATTTCTCCTCCGATGATGTTGCTCGGTACATATGGCTCATTCAACACCTTTAACGAGGCATTCTTGTGTGCCTTAGAATTTTACAGCAGAGCCAGGATAGAAATTTGTGCCGGTGTTTTGTTTAGCTGATCAATGACTGAGTAATCCTTAGCTTGTATCTTTCAACGGAGATCACGGTCCTGCTTTCAATAATGGTTGGCTGTCCAGAGGCCTACTTGCTTGACTCAGCCAGGTGTTCCAGGGTGTAAACTTTACTAGTTCTTGTCATACCCTTTGCGGCAACAGTTTCCTCGAACCTACCCATGTCTTTCCTCCTTGCCTTGGCAGTATAGTCCCATAGTATGTCCTTTTGGTGGAATGGTTTTACTACTGACATTGCTACTGGAATTGGCGTGGCTACCTTTACTCTAAATGGAGCATGTGCCTTAGGCAGTAAAATTGGAACTTCGAAGGTTGTAGGTGCACTTGCTAGTGACATAAATTCGACCTCAATCAGCACTGGCATCTTTGTAGAGGATAGTTCTTCAAACTCAAGTGGCATGGATATATTTACCTCGGTGTCCCTAGGGGGGCTAAATCTGGACTACGATCGGATTAAGGATAACTACCGGCTTCTTTCGGTCGTCACCTTCTGTGATCAAATTGATTGTTCCCTTAGGGTCCCAATCATCCTATATTTCAATTATTTGAACGCCTCTACCCTTGCGGTCTAGTAGAGGGTTATTGTGGACGTTTGGAGCAGGTTCCTTAGCCACAATAATCTTGCTTTCGATCAAAGTCTGGATCTTGTCCTTTAGAGAGTGGCATTGATGAATGGTATGTCCTTTCATGACAGAATGGTATGCATAGGATTTATTCGGATCAACCCATTGTGAAGGATTTTCAGGGGTTATAGCAGGGGTAGAGGTGACATAACCATCAACTTTGAGCCTTTCGTACAGGTTGTCAATGGGTTCAGCAATAGTGGTGTACTATTTAGGAGGTCTACGGTCAAAATTTGGTCGACGTCTTGGAAACTTTTGGCGTGCCGGAGGTGATTGATAATGGGATGGTTGGGCATTGTAAGCTTGGTAGACATGTGAAAGTTGGGAGTATTTGGGTGAAGTGGGTTCATATGTGGGAGGTGGTGGTGATTGATAAGTGGGTGGTAGAGTTTGGTAGGAGGGTGCGGGTTCTTGGTAGTTTGGGGTAGGCTGATATGTGACTGGAGACATTGAATAGGTTTGGTATTTGATAAGGGACTTGGTTCTTAGTGCAACCATTATGGCACCCACGTCCCTTTTTTTGGACGTACAACCAGACTATAAGGCTTATTGGTAGCTTGCAAAGCTTCAAACCATACCGTTTTGATGCCTTTTTCAATCCTTTCACCAAGCTTGATGATGTTGAAGAATTTATGGCTTTCAATTAGCATAAGCCTTTCATAGCATTGTGGGTCCTTAGCCCCGACGAAAAACTTATTCATCTGTTCCTCCTCTAAAGCAGATCTTATGACCACTGATTTTTGACTCACATGAATTACTCATCGGAATTCCAAACACAAGATTTTTCCTTTAATTGTTTGTTATTTTAGGTATTAATGCAAAAATTTTCTAATTGTTTGCGTTGTGTGTGCACATTTAATTTCATGTAATTAATAAAAATACAAAAATATTACATTTGCATTTAGGATTTAATTTTTCATTTGTTAGATTAATAGCAAATTAGTTATTTTTACAGGAAATGGAAAAATCAAAAACATAGTTTATTCTTGCACTTTTTAATATTAATTTTGAATTTTGGGTAGTTTTCCTTTTAATTTGGTTTTAATTAGTTGTAGTAAGTATTAGTAGTAATTAATTTAAATTGATAGGATAATCTGATTAGGTATTAATTTAGGTTTGTTTTAATTTAAAAGAAATTAGAAAAAAAGAAAAATTGAAAAGAAAAGAAAAGAGTGAAGAAAATGGATTTTTGGGGTTGAGTATCCTAAAATCCTCCTCATGCCCAATTAATTTTGCCCCAAAACCCGCCCCGTCCAAGCCCAGACCCGTCCAAAATCGATTTGTCTCCACACTCAAACCAAACGACTTCGTTTGGTTGCTTCCAATCTGAGCTGTTGAATTTTCTCAATCTAACGGTCCTTAAGTTGTGGGTATAACAGTGTTCGAATCTCATTATCCCCCCTAACTCATCTCTCTAAAACCTGTCTCTCTTAGAGACCAAACCTCAAACCTAGTAGCCTCCTCAAAATCAAACCACCATCCGGTGGCGGCACCACCTCCAAACACCCCAAAACTAACACCCCATGAACCCCTCACTCCCTTCTTTTGAAATCCCTGCTCTATTTCTCTCTAACATGGCCTCAAGTCTTCGAATCTCAAATATAGGGTTCGAGCCCTAGAAGCCATAGCCGATTTCAATCATGCAAAGACATCCATTAAGGTTTTCCTAGCGTTCAAGGTCTGTTTGGTCCTGAAATAATGTTGTTTGCTTGTTCTTGGAAAAGAACAAGCAGATGAAATTATTTGGGGATTAAATTAGAAGTTCAATCAAGTAAGAGCCCTGAATCGGTGAGTTCTCCCTATATTTCGATTCTTTCTGTTAGTTCGGTTTTCTTTTCTCTTTTTTTTTGTATGACTCAGTTAATTCAACTCAATTCATGGCCGAAGGTAACTGTCCATTTGTTTCTTCAATCTTATTTTGTTTGTTTAGTTCCTTTTTGTTAATAGCAGGATTACTGTCCTCGTTTCATCATTTGTTTAATCACGTTGTTAATGTAATTGGGCCCATAACCTAGATAATTTTCTGTTATGTAGTTAGTTTAATTAGTTCATTTTCTTTTGTTTGTTTTGGCTGCATTTTTAGAGGGTTTCGGATTTTTTTTTGGAAATTTTAGGTCAGTTCTTAAAATTGGGAGTCCCTGATTGTTTTAATTGGATTCTAAAATTCAAAGAGCCCAAGTGGGGATTTAGTTTGGGTTTTAGACCCATACCAAATTTGGTTGGATCAATTTGACCCACATTTTGGTTCAGGAGTAATAGTAGGGTCGTGGGGGTAGGGGGAATTTGGGAAGTATAGGTAAGGAAATCTTGGGTAACTGATTAGGAAGCTTCTAGAAAGCTAGGGAGGGACACTTATTTAATTTCTGAATTTTAAACTAGGGGTATATAGGCTATATAAAAAATTTAAAGGGTCTTAATTGCAAAAACTGAGATTTGGATTCTGTCATAAATGCCTTGCATATAAAGGTTCTCTAACTTTGCCTTCAAGGTAGAAGTTAAGGGACAAAAAATCTAGAAAAACCATAAATGGCTAAAAATTGGATAAAAAACACCGTTCTATTGAATTTTTCTTATTTGAATCTTGAGATCTTCAACTGTTGAAGAAATTTCTACTTTATTTGGGGTAGAAATGGATTGAATTCGAGTCTTTAAAAGTCTGGTTTGAAGTTTGATGGGTCATTTTTTAGTTGAAACAGGTTTATTCTTTACTACTTCACATCATTTTTGGGTTTGAGCCGGTTTTACTAAGGTTGCATTCTGCTACTATTTTATTGCTGATCCTTCACTTCTTTTCCTTTGCAATTTCCAGGTTTTCCATTAAAACTATCATGGAATTGAAGCTTGACTAAATCTATGTAAAGATCTTGAAGTTCGAGTGGGAGTTTAAATGAAAACGTTAGTTTTTGCTGTAACTATTGCTAGTTATTGCAATCTTATGTGACTAGACACCCCAGTTCAGTGGAAATTTAATTCTATTGCACGTGTTTATTTGCTTGTTCCTGGTAGTGGCTTAAGTGTTGTCGATTATTTATATTAGGTGTTTAACTTCAGGATGTTGTCATTGTAATGATGTTTGAGCTCTATTGTATGAATGAACTGATAAACATGCTGTAAAGGAAGGTTGCTTGAGTGTGTTAAGTTTGTGTTCCTGTGGTTTGAGGTTTTACTTTCCAATTTGGAAACTTCTGCAGTTTTTACTTGGTTAGAATTGCAATTAAATTGTCTATGTGAGTTTAAATTTCCTATGTTTGTTTGTGGGGATTAGTTTGGCAATTAAATGCAAGCATGAATCTCTACCCGTTCTGTTATCAATGTAGTTGAAGATAGAAATATTTGTTGAGGCTTTTGTATTGGGTAAGACTCGATATTGAGTTTTGATTCCCAATTCTTTTTTGGTTTAGCAAGTCATAGGCCCATGGAGCCTTAGATTCTGGGCTTTTCGAGATAAGGGATAGTACATTGGATGCATTGGGCTTGTGTGCTGAGCCTAAAGCTTGTATCGTTGTTGCTGGACATTTCACATGGCAGACTTGATTGAAATGCATGCTGAAAATAAAATTAGAACTTTAGTTTAGTTAATTTGTGTCAATTGTTTTAAATCATAGTTCAAACCTGTCCATTGGATCTCATGTATTTGTGTTAACATCAATTGTATTTTCATCATTAGGATTGGGTGTGAACCATGTGGATTACAAAAGTTGGGCCAATGTTGGCCAATGCTGAGTATAAATCGAAATCAATACACACCTTCAAGAGACGTTGGTTGTTTCACCAATTTGGATCACTTGAGCCCAAGTCTGGAGGTCTTTTCTTTGTTTTATGGATTAAATTATTTGATTGCGTTATCATAAATGCCCCCTTTTATTTTCAATATGGTTATTTCTATTAGGGGTTGCCATGGGTCCAAGTTTTATTCAAAGCAAGTTTGGGCAGTTCTGCAATTGCAATTGGTCGATTTTCAATTGAATTGAGGCATTTGCTTTTAGATAAGTTCGAATTTTCCTTTGGTTTCTTAATTAATAGGGCCCGTTAGATGGTGGGGGTGAGTTGTATTTGATAATGCAAACATTTTATGGCCTTTCGAAATTTAGTTTGAATTCCCTTTTAAATTTTGAATTGAGGTGCACTATGCCAAATGAAATCATAAAATGCACGGCCCTCGCCAAGTTGATATTTTAGTCCTTAGAATTGAGGCGTACCATTTAGCAACTTTTCCAATGCCTGAGAAAAGTTAAAGATGCGTAGGTTCATTAGGCGCATTATTGTAATAATTTACCTTCCTAAATTCGGGTGCGTATTTTATATGACCCAAATCCAAATCTCACAACGTTAAATAAAATGTGTCTTGGACCATAGATGCATTTCTTGTGGCGTGGTCCAAATACGTGTTTTAGATGACATTGAAATTTTTCTTAAAATAAATAAAAGCGGTTAATAAGTTAAATTTATACCATAGGTTAAAACATGTATTAAAATCAGATAATATGCTAATTATAATAGTTCAAGCGACCGTGCTAGAAACACAAAATCTGGGGGTGCCTAACACCTTCCCTCGGGTTAACAGAGTTCCTTATTCAGAATTTCTTGTTCGCAGACTTCAAAAGGAAAGTCAATTTTTTATCAATTTGGGATTTAAAATAAACCGGTGACTTGGGACACCAAAAAACAAACGATCCCAAGTGGCGACTCTGAAATGAATAAATAATCTCATTTCGAATAATGTCACTTAAATTGGAAAAACTCCCTTGCACTACCTTTGGGTGGTGTGTAAAAAAGAAGGTGTGACAGCTCGGGCGACTCCGCTGGGGATCATAACCTAGAACTTTTGTTCAGGATTTAAGAATTTGATCTTACAATAGCTATTATGATTGGCTTTATTTATTATCTGATTTTCCTACATGTTTGAGCCTATTGTGCAAAATGCTTTTACCGCTTTGATATATTGTGAACTGTATATAATTTTCAAAACCCTCTTCTATCTGAGTATTGTAAATTATTTGAGAAGTGTGCACTTCGTATAACTTCTTTTTTGTTAGATTCTTATCCCAATTTTAGAACGAGGTTCGGACAAATTGCAAAGCCAGCAAAACTTCTGTATTCTCGGTACGCTGTCTCCCCTCGGCTCGAGCTATCCGCTTGGGTAAGCTAGGTCTAGAACAATAAAGCCGAGTTTTATACCTAGTATAACAAAACCTCATACCGGATCCCTAGTAGGAACGTTTGTTTGCATCACGTGCATTTGACTTAGGAGACTCAACACAGGGGTTGGGTTTGTCTAGGGCATGTGTACCTGAAATAAAAAGACCATACTGATGCATCCTACTTGCTACTTGTGCATTTATTTGCTTCGAATTTGCATGTTGATCGGCTTGTGAATAATAGAAAAATTGGGAAAAAAATAGCAGTGTGAGGGCTAAGATAGAGAATTACTCGTGTTGAAAACCAATGTAAAAAAGGTACTAAAACTCTGCCAAAATTTTGAAAAAAGAAATGAAAAAAAGAAAAATTGAAAAAAGAAGAAAATCTTGTTTTCAAAAATAGTTGTTTTTATTAAATTTGTCTGAACTACGCCAGTTTGATTCTCACCGGATGTGGGATACATAGGCAAACCCCATTGGGTCCAACTTTTCTTTTGCAAAAATAGCCAAAAAGAACAAATTTTTTATTTTCATCGAAAATAAGCAGGGCGATGTCATTCTTGTTTAAAACAAGTCGAATGTCCCCAAAAGGACGCCGAAAGGCCATTTATCAAGGACAACAACCTTTTGTTGTTTTTCAATTGGTAGCCAGTTAGCAGGCACAACCTTGAAATCTTCCTCCCCGAAGTGCTGAAAGGCCGTATTTGCAAAATGGATTTTATTTTTGAAATAAATTTTTTTTTTAAAAAAGTTTTCCATTTAAGTCAACTGAGTTATTAAATCACCTTAATAAATGTGCAGGATGAGCACTAATGAAAATGAACGCTTCGCAACTCTTAAAGAGATCCCCTTACAGCTCCACATGTGGTGAAATAATCTAGGAAAAGGCAGTAGAGAAACTGTGGTAAAGGTTCTGGGTGGTCTCATCAGGCTTTTGGACATCAAGCCAAGGTTGGACATGATTGAAGCCTTGATACCTTTTTGGGATCCCACTCGTAATGTGTTCCATTTTTCTGACTTTGATCTCACACCAACACTAGAGAATATTGCGGGTTATGCTGGCCTTAACGAAAACCTTAGAAGTCGGTACCTAGTGTCACCAAGACCTATATGTCCACACAAATTTCTGGATTTGCTGAGTATTATTCGAGATATTCAGGGTGGAAATTTATCTGAAGAGTATTGCACTTTCTAGTTCTTGTATCAACACTATGGTAACCCCTAAGGTTTTGAAGCACCAAACACTGGTTTGATCCATGCTGGAAATAAAGATAAATGGGAGGCAAGGCGGGGTTTGGATTTTGTAGTAGCGTTCTTAGGTATTGTAATATGTCCACGAGAAGATGGTAATATATAAATAGGTCTCGTAAGAATGGTCGATGTTGCAATTAAGAAAGCCAATGACATTGTGGTTCCCCTGATCTTATCTAAATTTTACCGAGCCTTAACTATCTGTAAAGAAGGGGGAAAATTCTTCCAAGGCTGCAATCTGTTACTATAATAATGAATACAAGAACATCTCTTCCACCGGTTGGTTATATGAATTACGATATGACCGGTTTGAGTTGCATTGAAGAATTTGAAAGCCGAGTAGTAGGTGCTGAATTTCCTAAGGGTACTGAGGCTTGGTGTTTACACTTGAGCTCACTGACCGCCCATAAAATTGAGTGGGCGTTCAAATGGCTTCTTGTCATCAAATAGTATACATGTCAACCGAAGTGTGTTATCTTCTCCTAATGGGCATAAGGAGCATCCATCCATATGCTCCTCACAGTGTTTTGTGCCAACTGGACCGACTTCAAACCATTCCCCATGACGAAGATCTGAGTAGACATGTCATTGAATTGGGTCCAAAAGCTGTATATCTAGAAGGAAGAATTCGCCAGGTATGGAATGAATGCAAATTTCTTGAACTTAAGACTATGGTGCGGGATCTATCTAGAGGTGAGGTGGACCCCAAATACATTATTTGGTTTGGTAAAAGGTTTCAGATTCCTAAAAGACCCACTAAGAGAGCTCATATTCAACAATTCACTGACGAATCGCAAGAGCAGTGGGGCTGGTTGGCAAAAGAAGAAAGATACAAGGCCAAAATAGGTAAGTTAGAAGAACAAATCAGTGACCTCGAATTTGCCAAGAGTATCCAATCTTCCGCATATGAAGGTGAAAAGAAAAATCTAACTCAAGAAAACGAAGCTCTCAAAGGTCAAATCCAAAAAATAAGAATAGCAGCCAGAAATCCGGAAAGAAGCCGAGCAGATGAAAGGCTTGTAAATAGCCTAAGAAAGAAAGAACTTGAGAGTCAAGACGACATAGAAAAATCTGAAGCCAATCTAGCAAAAGTCCGAGCCCAATTGGCTAAGAATGCAGAAGGGAGGACACAATTTGTGCAACAAATGAAGAGAAACTATGAAGGGACAATCACCATCTGAGAACAAAGTTAACCACCCTTGAGAATCAGGCGGCCAAGCAGGCCTTTAATGCTGATACGGAACATTGCTACGCTTTGATGGCGCAGATAAAGGAAGAAATGCAACATTTGAAAAATCAAAACCATCACGACACTCAGGTGCTAGAAGCCAGAAGTCAGCAAATCGGGCATCTACTTTAGGAAAAAGGGTAGAATCCGAGAGAGGGTTAGAGCCATTGCCGACTAAATTATCGCAAAATGCCAAGCATGTGAGGACATGACACAAGCCACTTTCTTCACTGTAGTGATGACATTCGTCTACCAGATAATGAATGTTTTGGAACGGCTACAAGGGTATCTCACAAGTAGGCCCATGGAAAACCAAATGATGTCCCACGGGCCCCAAGAGTTGAAGCTTTAATGTATTCCCCATTTTTCATTTATCGAGTCTGTATTTTGGTTTATTTTAAGTGTGTTTGTAGTTTTATATTCCAAGAAAATGAATAATCTGAAATCTTTTGTAATAGAAGTTTAAGAGTTTTTATTAATGAAAAGAAAAAATTCCCCAAAAATTATTTATTTATTTTTGCACTTTTTTTCATTGAACTACGTAATGATCTGATTCATGCGACATTGTGATAGGTAGGCAATCTTCACAGAATCCGTTCATAATTTTGTGAATAATTCCATTAAGGAAAAAGAAAAAAAAGAGAAGAAAAATCCAAAGAAAATGAAAGAAGAAAAGCAAAAGAAAAAAAACAAAGCAAGAAAAGAGATGAAAAGGAAAGGGTGGAAGTTTAAAAGTGGAAAGAAGAAGAATTGGGAAGAATAAGTAAAGCTGGGATGAAACATGCAACCGCCGCAACACATATAGAGACACATTTAACTATATAGGTGCACCACACCCCCAACATGCAATTACCTATGTGTTATTTGTTTCAAACTATTTATTTTGTTGCAATTTCCAGTCCAGGGTTTTATTGCAAGGTGGTTGGTTTTGGTGTAATCTGGCTCCGCAACCATACTTTACAAGATCGAAAGGGAGCATTGAAATGTCTCCAGAAATGACTGTGCCTGTAATTCCCATTGTGAATGATAGTCCAATCTCGGACATCCCGAACTCAGAATCAATAGCTGCCAATGAAAATAGAATCCCATGTCTCCGTGCTATGAAAATGTAGGACGCTTGGGCAAATGGAAGAGAGCCCCCAAGCACAATCCTTAGATTCCCTGAACTCTTTCCTAGGGCAAGCGGTACCTCCAACGTCCTAATCAGTTACCCAAATACACTGCTAGTATATCCTACTATCTCAGCTCATTTTGTTGGGATAACTTCCGAGGTTTGCCCCCAAGAGTTAATGTCTGGTGTAGCTTCGAATATCTTTACTGCTCCACCTTGCTCGGCTACGGCACAGCCTACACTTCCCAGGCCTAGCTTTGACCCATCAGCTTTCACCTTCCAAACACCCTCCTTCCTAATGGAACCTACTAAATTTCCCACTTATACTTACTCTCAACCACCCCTGTATGAGTTCACTGTGGGGCAAGAAAGGGGCACCAAAACTCCTGAGCAAGAAGATATTGTGAGAAAGATGAGGAGTATGGAATAGAGTCTTAAAAGCATACGAGGCTTGAGTGGACATAAAAGTGTATCTTATGCCGACTTATGTATGTTCCCATATGTGCAGCTACCATTATGATTTAAAACCCCAAAATTTGAGAAGTATGATGGGCATGGTGATCCTGTTGCCCACCTCAAAAGATATTGCAACCAGCTTCAAGGAGCAGGTGGAAAGGTAGAACTCCTCATGACCTACTTTGTAGAAAGTTTGGTTGGCATCGCATCTGAATGATACATGGACCAAGATATATCCCGCTGGCACATCTGGGACGACCTTGCTTGAGATTTCGTCAGGCAGTTTCAATACAACATTGATATTGCTCTGGATAGGAACTCATTGATAAATCTAAAGAAGAAATCCTCGGAAAGCTTCCGAGAGTACGCTGATAAATAGCGTGAGCAGGCCGCCAGGAAAAAGCCTCAAATGGATGAGATTGAAATGTTCACAGTTTTCCTCCAAGTCCAAGAGGCTGATTACTTCCAAAATATGATGTTTGCAATAGGCAAGTCGTTCGCTGAAGCTATCAAGATTGGCGAAATGGTTGAAAATGGGTTGAAAACAGGTTGAATTTTGAGCCAATTTGTTATAAGGGATACTCCCAAGCCATCTAGGGTGGGTCTGGAGGAGCAGCAAATATAAAGAAAAAGGAAGAAACATCAATGGCAACGTCGAGTACAAGGAAACACCGTACTCCTATACCCCTTTTTCTAAGAGAACACCCCAGCACTATTACCCCCAATAAGATATGGCCTATGCTCCTCAGCCATACACTATAATGAATACTCAACCTTATATCAGGACATAACAAAAAGACAACAAAATCCAAGCTCCGTTTCCTAGAAACAAACCTCCTTACAGAACTCACTACAATCCCCGGCCTCTGCAAAACTATGTCCACGCCCCTGATCCACCCAAGAGGCCAAATTTGACACCCATCGGTAGATCCTATTCTATCCTGTTACCCAAACTAGTTCAAATGGGCTTGTTGCAGCCTGTTCCCCAAACCAGGAAGAACCCAACATCACCCGCTTAGAGAGATGGTGCCCGATGCACCTGTCACTCAAGGGCAGAAGGGCATGACATGGATGATTGTTGGACTCTGAAGAGGGGTGCGAAAACTTGATAGAATAAAGGAAAATAGTGCTGAAGTACGAAGGTATTCCCAATATAAACAACCCACTATCGGCCAACAACAACGGACCGATAACCAGCATGATTTGCGAGAATAAGGAGTTCAACCCAGCATTGAAGGCCATCATTGCCATAGCTGACATTGATAAGAAATTGAAGGTCGTTCGAAACAGGACAAGGGGGAGAAAAGGAACCAAATCACCTCGCAGAGATCATAGAAGAAAATGGAAATCGAAACTGGGGCGACGTCCCCCAAAGATGTTGTTCTCTACGTCTCTCGAGGCCACAAAGACAAATAGATGTCATTCATTCCTCCCAGAAGGTTTGAGTTAAACAAGACAACCTAAATGCATGTGCCAAATGGGACTTACGTGATGCGGGGGCCAATAATTCCACCAAGGCTGAGCGTGCCCGTGGTTATTGGCCGCGTACCACAAAAGCCCATGACAGAACCTGCTGGTGTGCCCTGAAACTACAACAAAATAGTTATGACTTATAAATGCAAAGAAATATCAGTAGAAGTGAAAGAAATAACCCGTTTGAGATGTATTTCAATTTAGAAGAGGTGAACAATTCCACGAGAAATCGTTTCCCGCCTAAGAAGCTGGTGAGTGCCGAAAAATCATAGACGTTCTTTCAAAAGAAGAAAATGGTAGATTATGAGATAATCGACCAACTTCAAAAGTCCCCTCCCCATGTCTCCCTATTATCTCTATTGATGAATTCTACTGAACACCAAAAGGCATCGACCAAGACCCTCAACGAAGCATATGTGTCTGTTGAAACCACTGTTGAGTAGTTGGAGAGAATGGCAGAAAGAGCAGTCAACCAAATCTCCTTCAGCAAAAATGATTTGCCCCCAGTAGGGGGTGCACACAACAAATCTCTTCACATGACAGTTAAATGTGAAGGGTACTACGTGAAAAAAGTTAGTTGGACGGTGGCTCTAGGGTAGATATTTGCCCACTCTCGACCCTGCAACGTATGAAAATTGATACTGAGAGAATTCGACCCAACAATGTCTGTGTATGTGCCATTGATCGCATAAAAAGGGACATAATAAGAGTGTTTGATTAGATACTAACTATCGGCCTAGTAGACTTCGAAGTAACCTTCCAGGTTTTGGACGTGGACACTTCCTACAACTTTCTTTTGGGGAGACCGTGGATTTATGCAGTGGGGGGTGTACCTTCTACTCTTTACCAGATGATAAAATTTGGGCATGTGAATCTAGAGATTGTGGTCCACGGGGAAGATGAGCAATCAATTTATCGGGACCCGTCAGAGAGGAATGAACACATAGTTTATCAGGCTTTTGAGATCAGGGTCGCAGACCAGTGTGAATAAGGAAACCCTTGCCCTCAAACCTTCCTTTCAAATGCATCAATCATGGTTGCCAAGGAAATGATCAGGCATGGCTTCAAACAGGGGAAGGGGCTCAGGAAATTATTGCAAGGAATAGCTGAACCTGTCACCCTGAATGCAAGTGAAAAGTTCTTTGGGGTAGGCTTCTGACCCATACCAGCTGATATGAAATGGGCGGATAGTAGAAATAATGATGGTTGGATCTTTCCTCAGCCAGTGCTGCATCTGTATAAAACATTTGTCAAGCCCAAATACAATGAAAAAGAAGAAGATGAGGCCTTTACGGCCGATGAAATTGAAGATATATGTGGGGAAACGAGGATGATACTATATGAAACCCGCATGGTCCATCTAGGGGAAGGATCAAGTACCACTGAGGTGCTATACATGGGACCCAATGCCAAATGCAAAATTGGAAGGCTACGCCATTCCCAATCAGGCGGAAGTCTCGGTAGACTTGTCGTGTCACCTTTTCTGCATCACAGATTTTTCGATTGTGTAACTTGGATGTTTTCTCTAGTTTTATGTCTTTTAATTTCTGATTTAAATCCTGTTATCTTCAAATTCAATGAAATGAAATAAATATTTCGTCGTCCATCTTTCTTTATTCCTTCTGATTTTTGTTATTTTTTATTTCTTCTTTCAGTTCTAATAACGTGGCTTTAAATAACATGAAATGCTTGCGAACTTCATGCCCAGATCCAAACACGGTGTCTAACTGTTAAAATGAACCACAAAGTGGAATATGATGAAGAAGATGCTTTTAGGGAAATAAATCAAGAACTGGAACAATTTTAAAATAAACCTAAGCTGAACTTAGATGACACTGAGCTGGTTAATTTGGGTAGTTTTGAAGAAGTCAAGGAAACCAAGATAAGCGTTTACACAGACGTAAAAACCAAGAATACATTAATCCAGCTCTTGCTTGAGTTCAAAGATGTGTTTGCTTAGTCATATGATGACATGCGAGAAGTAAGTGTTGATTTGGTGGTTCATAAGTTGCCAACTTACCCTGATTACTCCCTATCCAACAAAAGAAAAGAAAGTTTAAAACTAACGTTAGTGACAAGAACAAAGAGAAAATCATGAAATAGCTGAAAGCAGGGGTTATCCGAGTGGTTCGGTACACCACATGACTAGACAATATAGTTCTAGTGCCAAAGAAAGACGGGAAGACCTGAGTGTGTGTGGATTAAAGAGATCTAAACAAGGAGAGTCCCAAAGATACTTCCCTTTTCCTAATATCCATATCCTTGTTGATGACTGCGCCAAACATGAGATACAGTCCTTTGTGGATTGTTATGCAGATCACCAGGTGTTGATGGATGAAGAAGATCCAGAAAAATAGATTTTACCACACACTGGGGTACATACTGTTATTTGGATCATGCCATTTGGTCTAAAGAATGTCGGGGCAACCTACATGAGGGCCATGCCTACCATTTTTCATGATATGATGCACCGAGAGATAGAGGTGTATGTAGACGATGTGATCAAATCCAAAGCCCATGAAGACCATGTTTTGGACTTGAGGAAGTTCTTTGAGCAGTTGCACAAATATGATTTGAAGTTGAACCCAACCAAATGTGCGTTTGGAGTCCCATCGGTTAAGCTTTTGGTCTTCATAGTCAGCCGAAGGGTATTGAGTTAGATCCAACAAAGATAAAGTCTATTCAGGATTTGCCTCCTCTGAGAACCAAGAAAGATGTGATGAGTTTATTAGGCAAACTAACTATATCAGCTGATTCAGTGCTCAGTTGACATCCACATGTGAACCCATATTCAAATTGCTGAAGAAAGATGCGACAATCAAATAGGCAGATAAATGTGAAGGAGCTTTTGATAAAATCAAAGAGTATCTGTCTAACACACCAGTCCTGGTCCCGCCTGAGCCAGGTAGGCCTCTGTTCTTGTATCTGACGGTCTTGAAAAATTCTTTTGGCTATGTCATGTGGAAACATGATGTAACTGGAAAGAAAGAGTAGGTAATATACTACCTGAGTAAAAAGTTCACCAGTTATGAAGCTAAGTATACTTTGTTGGAAAGAACTTGCTATGCTTTAACCTGGGTAGCTCAGAAGTTGAGGCATTATCTGCAAGCCTATACCACATAAGTGGTTTCTTTTTAAGTGGTGATGTCTTGTACAAATGAACTCCAAACTTTAACTTGTTAAGGTTTGTTGATGCAGAGGGGGCTGGAAGAATCAAGTATAAAGTACACATGGGAGTACGGTGACACCACATGAACAGGTACATTTTGGCAAAGAAAATCCTTCGAGCAGGATATTACTGGATAAGCATGGAAAGAGATTGTTTCAACTTTGTTCGAAAGTGCCATCAACATCAGGTGCATAGTGATTTGATTTATGCACCGCCTACAGATCTGTATCCCATGTCATATACCTTGGCCATTCATTGCCTGGGGTATGGATATCATTGGGCCAATCGAGCCAAAAGCGTCAAATAGGCACATATTCATACTGGTCGCCATTGACTACTTCACGAAATTGGTTGAAGCCATCACACTCAAATCCGTCACCAAGAAAGTTGTGTTAGATTTCGTGCACTCCAATATCATTTTCCGTTTTGGTATTCTTGCAACTATCATCACAGATAACGCTGGAAACTTGAATAGTCATTTGATGGAGGAGATATGCGAACAATTCAAGATAGCACATCAAAACTCCACTCCGTATCGGCCTAAAGCCAATGGCGCCATTGAAGCAGCAAATAATAACATCAAAAAGATTTTGAGAAAGATGATTCAAAGCTCCAGGCAGTGGCATGAAAAGTTTCCTTTTGCATTATTGGGATATCACACTACAGTGCGCACATCAGTTGGAGCAATCCCATACCTCTTGGTCTATGGCACTGAAGCCGTAATACCTGTAGAAGTCGAATTCCCTTCTCCTTAGATCATTGTTGAAGCTGAAACTGAAGATGGTGAGTGGGTCAAAACTAGTCTGGAACAGTTGACCTTGATTAATGAAAATTATTAGGCTATGGTATGGCACGGGCAGTTGTACCAACAAAGAATGGCCTGTGCTTATATAAGAAAGTACGTCCCAGGAATTTGGAAGTAGGGCAACTCGTGTTAAGGTGCATTCTTCCCCATAATCATGAAGCTAAAGGAATATTCGCTCCTAACTGGAAAGGCCCGTATATCATCAGAAAGATATTGCCAAGAGGGGAATTACACTTGGGAGATGTCAAAGGAGAAGATTCTGAAGCAGTTGTGAACGTAGATGCAGTAAAAATATACTATGTTTAGGATTTCTGCAGTGACAACATTATCTAATTGGGATGTCGAAGGCTTTCATTCTCGCTACCCAAACACTATCAACCTTTTGCAAACCCTTTGAGCCAGTTATTCTTCTTTGATTACCCTTTTTGAAACCTGAAAGTGTTATGAAAAAAAAAAGAAAAAAAAACAAGAAAAAAAAAAGAAATAAAAAAAAAGGAAAGAAAAACAAAAGAAAGGATAAAAGGAAAACAAAGAAAAACAGAAAAACAAAAAAAAAACAAAATTTTCCCTGAACTACGTTTGACTTGATTATGAAAGGATGCATAGGCAGCCTCTCTCTGGGTTCAATCACACCAAAATAAAATTTTAGTTTTCCCCAAAAAGTGAAACTGGAGTATATGTTATAATGGTTCGACAATGATCCCGCCAGAAAGGTTCCAATGTTGTAATTCGATCCAATTTTTTTACCTAAACCTTGTTCAAGTCCTTCTGATCAATTGGCAAAAGGTTTTCAAAATAAAAGAACACAGTTTTTTGGATCCGATACAATCAAGATGAGAGAAATAAAATGAGAGAGTCATATTGGAAAAGCTACAGGCACCGTAAGGCGATGATAAGCAGAGAAATTGAAAATGAGTGAGCCTGGTTAGTGAAAACTCGTAAAGAGCACTATAAAGCAATGGTGAGAAGAGAAATGAGAGAGGTCGATTGGCGAAAACCTGTAAAGGGCGCCGTCGATCGAAAGAAGACACCCCTGACCACCATTAGAGTCCTGGAAAGGTTTCTCGATTTGAAAACATGGGTCACAATGAGTTTATGAGAAGTTGGGATGGTTATGCAGATTGGGAATGCAGTCCAAGAAGTATGTCATGTCTATTAAATGCAAGGTTTCTTGATTTGAAAACATGGGTCATAATGAGTTTATGAGAAACTGGGATAGTTGTACGGATTGGGAATCCAATCCAAGAAGCATTCATGCCTATTGAAGTCTGAACGAACCCCAAATAAGTCCTTCCTTCCTCCCCCAAAAGGGACGCTTAAATTCATTTTCTTGCCTCTTGTTTGCTTTTCCTTGAATCCCTTTCTTTCTAACTCTGTTTCCAAAACTAATACAAAGAAAAGGTAGAAAGATTGGTTTTACAGGGTTTGCCTAACTAAAGCTGAAGAAAAGTACCCAGCCTCAGCGGGTGCATCAAGTCGATCCCGACTGGTCATGATGGCTAATGCTCTGAAGTCAAAGTTATTGAAAAGGAAAAGAAAGCCAAAGGCAAAAGCCCTTAGAGGCAGAATTAAGTAAAAAGGCCAAAGCCTCGTATGGGGAGCCATTATGAGAAATTTTGAAAAGTTGAGTCCCTTGGTTTCCGGAGAGATATCAATCTTCAAAAAAGCCAGCAAGCAATAGACGTTCTCACCAAAAGAGTTGGGCCGAGATCAAGTGATCAAAACAATCAAGGCTACAAAGCCAACCACCGTTTCAAACTAGAAATTGTTCTTTGTTTGAAAAATTGAAACAAGTGGAATCCAAAGAAACCATGCAAAAGCAGGTGCAACCAAAAGGAAAGGATGAGCAAAATCTAGAAGCAGCTTTGTAGTAATAATCAATCCAAAGGGGAAGCTTCCCTCAGAAATTCTTTCCAGCATTTTATTGAAATAAAAATAAAATGAAAAAGGAAAATGAAAAGAAGAAAGAAATAAAAAAGAAAAATCCAAAATAAAAAATGATAGCTTAGGATTTCAAACCTCAATCTTTTACATATTTTACCAATATTAAGGCTCCAATCACTGGTTGACTTTTTAGACATAGGGTCTCCATTCTCTAGTCTCATTTTTACCGATATTAGGGCTCCAATCCCTGAGTTGAGTTCCTAGACATAGAGCCTTTGTGAGCATGTGATTTTTTCCCTATACGAATTACTCCCATAAATTCAAAACAAAATAATTTCTTTTGTTTATTTCCAATTTTGATTTTTAGTGGCATTATTCTGTTAATTATTCGCATTTTTATGCATATTTAAAAAATAAAAATATAAAAATACATGAGGCGTGTGCACTTAGGAGTAATTTTACATTTTTTAAGAAATTAATTAGCAATTGGGAAAGGAAATTCAAAAATGGCTTAATTTGTACTTAAGATCGATTTTTAAGTAATTTTTTTTTCTCTTAATTTTTTTTGTTATGTGATAATAATTATTATATGACTAATTAGGTTTTTTAGGTTAATCAGGAATTTTTAGGTATTAAATAATTTTGTAAATAAAAAAAGAGAGAAAATCTGAAACTAAATAAAAAGGGCCTAATTGGGCCATATATACAATTAAATCAGCCCTAACCCCTTTCTCCTTCTAAATTCCGCCAGACTCACACCCAATAACCCCCGACCTGACCCGTTCAAACAATACACACACGGATACATACACGAAGCCCTAATCTCACCAATGACCAGATGACTGTTCTTCTCTAAAGAAGAACATGAACCAAGCCTCAGTTTATCCCAAATCCAAGCGAGTCTCAAATCCCTCCGCATGCGTTCATCCTTCTCTCCTCATCACCATCTCCAACCGTTTATGACGCGAATATTCTCATTCCCTTCACTCGCTCAATTTAGTGATAAGGCACGCGATTGGAAGCTTTTGAGAAGGATTTGATGGATGAGTGTGAGGCGTTGGATTGATTTCATTCAATCCAAACCCCACATTCATCAGGAATTCATTCTCAAAAGAGATTTTGGATGGATTTCGGAGGGGTCAGGTTTTAGAGGATTATTTTTTGGAGAGAGGTATGTAGTTTTTTTTGGTTTTCGAAAATCTGGGTTGGAGAGATAGCCTTCTTCTTCCTATCATTTGCCTTCATTCTTAGTTGAACTTCAGAAAAAGAAAAAAATACAGAAAATTTTCAATGTTCAGTGATTTTAGGGTTGTTTGGTTTATTATTTACAAGCATCAAAACATAAGAATTCCGTCTTTTCTTTCAGTCTGGATTTTGTAAAAAATGGAGTTCGATTGAGAGATAGTGAACTCGTTATTGCTCGAGGCGTCGATTCGTAACTATTGTTTCTCTGTGTTGATTTCAGTATTGAGACTAGTTTGATTTTCATCCCAGGTTCAATTCTGCTCTTCCTTATTTTGTTGTGAAGGTAGACATGGATGGACTGTAAAACGATTTCAGTTAAAACAATAGATGAGGCTTGTGTGGTTATCTGCGATTTCATTTAATGTTCTGCTCTACTTTATGTTTGTCAAATGAATCTGAATCAGTAGTGTATATACTCATGGTTTCCACTTGGTTATCTGATTCTCTAATACGAATGATTTCTAGAAATCGTTCTGTTTTCATCTTTTGAACAAGCATAGCAGCTTGTGCTTGGATTTTGCTATTACTAGAGCGTGAACACGACCCTGGGAAGGTTGGAATGGCTGCTATATCGACATTGCGCTTAGTGTTTCACCTTTGTTCCGATATGTTTGTTGGGAGTTGAATTAGGGTCTTTGTCTAGGAGATTTGAGACCATTCATTTTCTATCAATTTATCACCAAATCTGTGTTGAAAGTGAGACATGTGTAGCTTTTCTTGATAGCTCACGATTGGAATTAAACTATCGTATGGTTTCCAAATGAATGACGAGGCGATAATATGCTCATTTATGCTTTCCATGACTATGCTCATTTGTGCTTCTCATGACTATGCTATTTTGGTTCGATCAAGCTCGAGTTTGCCATTGTTCTGTTGTTAGTCTTCCCCTGCTCGATAAGCTTGTTTTCTAGATAGAATTGACATTTTCTTTAATTCATTGTAAGATCTTAACAAGCAACATGTGATTCATCTACTTGCCAGCATGTGTATTAGTTAATGGGGAGCAAAGAATTGTTTGGAAATACTAGAGCTAGCAATGAGAACCTTCCGTGTAGTCCAGTCCAAAGAAGAAAATTATCTCGATGACATTTCTAAATTCTAAGTTTTTGTTCTCTCTTTTTAAATGCATAAGGTTTTCCGTAAGTTGATCAAATTAAGTGTATAATAGGTTGTATAAAAGGTCTTCTACTCCTTGCACTAGATTATGGAGCTTCTTGTTCTAGTTAGTCTTTGATTGTTATGAGCAGAATTGTCAAAAGCTCTTGCAGAGAGCTAACTTTCTCTTAGAGTTACTTCAGGTGTTCTTTGTGGCACTCCCGAGGCTCTAAGTTGGATTGTAAAATAAGTGTATTATGCTTTATCTACTGAAGTCTCGATTAACAGTGAGTCTGCCTCATTCTTAGATTGAAACTATAATCCTTTTTGCTACCCAGTAGGTGGAAGATGATGTTGTTTTCAAACGAGAGGTCTGTGTGAAGTGTTAGTTCCATTTGCTTGGATGATTGCCACATTAGACAGATTCCTTCATTCAGTGAAGGGGGTATGGTTTGTTTCTAAATTTTGAATGTAATTAACAAAACGTATAAAAAATAACCAAACGGATTTAATTTGTTTTGATGAGTTTTAAATAGGATCATCCTTCCAAATGGATTTCATGAACCTTTGGACCTTGTAGATCACTCTAGTTGATACGAAGTAAACAATTCATAAACTTCGTAGAAATGCTTTTTAGGCATGCTCTTAATCTACCTATTGTGGTTGTGTATACGTTCACGTAACATGAACATAATTCTAAATTAATTTGGAGTATGCGTTCCTGCAACTTCGATCAAATCTTTTCTTAGTAATAAAATAGGTTGCAAGTTTTGATTATTTTTAGCTTACATAAGTTCTTATAATCACACATGGCCCTTTAATAATTTCCTAGGTTAGTTAAATATAATATCTCGTAGAATATCCTTTAGGGTCTTTAAAAATAATTAGTGTGATTGCGTATACGTCCGCGTAACACAATTACACTTATAAATTTAATTTGGAGTATGCGTTCGTGCAACTTCGATTAATATTTTTTTAATAATAAATAGGCTAGAAATTTTAATTATTTTTAGCTTACGCAAGTTCATTAAATCACATATGGACTTTTAGTAATTTTGTAGGTTAGATAAAAATATAATATTTCGTAAAATATCCTTTAGGGCCGCTTAAAATACTAATGTAATTGCGTATACGTCCGCGCAATACAATCACACTTATAAGAATAAAATCAGAGTATGCGTTCGCGCAACTTTGGCCCATACTCTTCTTTATAGTAATTAAGCGTTATTAATTGTGGACACGTTCGCGTGAAATGATTGATGACGTGCAAAACAAGCGGTAATACGTACTCGTAACCCGTTTTCAAGATAATTTTCTAACTAAAAGCGGTAATAAGAAGCAAAAGCACATAGGTTTAAAAATCAGTAATTAAACAATTTAACAAGCCAAGTAGGATCAAAGAGACCATGCTAAAACCATGAAATTCGGGAGTGCCTAACACCTTCTCCCGGGTTAACAGAATTCCTTACCCGGATTTCTGATTCGCAGACTATAATACAAAGTCATTTTTTCCTCGATTCGGGATTTTAAGCCGATGACTTGGGACACCATAAATTATCCCAGGTGGCGAATCTGATTTTTAATAACTAATCACATTTTGATTGTCACTTAAATTGGTAAAAACTCCCTTTTATTATAGCGTATCCGGGGTGTAGTAATGAAAAGGAGGTGTGACAGCTCTGTCAACTCTGCTGGGGAGGGAACCCAGAATCTATGGTTCAGGGTTCAAGAATTCGAGTTTATTTTATGATTTTTACTTGGCTTATTTATTGTTGATATTACTGTACTTTTGTGAATCTTCGTGCTAAAATTCTATCTGTTTACCCCTTTAATATTGTTGAATTGTATATAATTATCTCCTTACGCGACCCCTTCTGAGTCTTCTGAAAATGGTGCATATGTTCGCGTAGCCCGCTTTTTCTTTAGAAATTACACCAAATAGAGCGACGCTGGGCAAGCGACAAGGCCGGGCAGACTATAGTGCTCCCGGTACGTCGCCCCGTCCTCAACCCCAGTTTTCTGCTCGGGTACCCCATGTCTTGATCAAAACCCCAGGATGTAAACCTAGAAAAGCACAGCCTCATGCTGGATCCCTAATATAAGCGTTTGTTTGCATCACGTGCATTTTGACTTAGGGGACTAAACACAGGGGTTGGGTCCATCTAGGATAGGTGTACCCAAAGTAACAGACCATCATGATGCATCCAATGTGCTATGTGAACATTAATTATTTCGGCTTGCATGCTGACCGGCTAAATAAGAAAAGAAGCGTGAAAATTAGAGGAAGACAAGGAAAAAAAGCTAAAAGAAAAAAAAAGGGGAGAAAAAAAGGGAGAAAGACCAAAAGGGGTAAATTCAGTTCTAAAAAAAGAAACCCAATGCTTGAAAATACCTCGAAACTCTGGCGATATTTTTTTTGAAAATAAAAAAAGTTGGAACAAAAGGGAAAAGAGTTTTGGTCGCCAACAAAAGAAAATAAGTTTTTTTTCAAAAATAGCCAATAACGAATTTTGTTTTCAAAAACTAGTTTGTTCAATTTTCCGATGGAAAGAAAAGAAGTCTTATGTTCAAATTGGTTTGTTTATTTTCCTATGAATTGAAAAAAAAGTGAAAAAAATATTTTCAAAATTAGTTGTATTAGCTGAACTACGCGGGTCTGATTCCCATCGGATATGGGATACGTAGGCAACCTAGATAAGGTCCGGCTTCATTTTTGAAAAATAGGAAGAAAAGAGAGAAGAAAAGCGATAAATAAGCCGATTCAGTGGCGGTAGTGTTTCAAAACTGTGCTTACTGAGATAGTCTTAGGATATTTTCCCGTTATCGAAGGGCTATCTTCATAAAAGACTGGACAAAATTAAGAAGGGTTACAGAATAAACCCTCTACATCCTCAAATTCATATGGACTTGGGAAGGGGCAATTTTGCCAAAAGGCCATCCGGCTAACCTGGACATATCAAAGAGGGAATCATGATATTTTGTTTTTAAAACCAAAATTTGTTATCAAAAGGGTCCTTAGAGTCAACCCTAACCCTACCTTTCTCCAGGAACAAATGAATATCATCCAAGAAACACCAGAAGTAATCAGGAACCAGGCTCGAGTACACTTGCGCATGTGGTGGAATGAGTTGGATCAAAAGGATCAGGAGTGGGTTGGATAACAGTTGGGCACTCTGATAGACATTTGGGAGATCAGACCGCGAGATGATTTGATAAAGGCCATGATAACTTTTTGGGACCCCGGTTATAATGTTTTCACTTCTCAGACTTCAAGATTACCCACACTTTGGAGGAGATAGCTGGGTACATTGAGTTCGAATGAGACCTGAGGAAGCAACATCTTATATTTCCAAGAACCCCATCGGTGCACAAGTTTTTTGATCTCTTGAATATCAGCAAAAAGATAAGCAAAAACCGCCTAAGCAACAGGTGTTGTGATTTCCATTTCTTGTACGTCAGGTTTGGGCATTCATCCGGGTTCGAGACACATGAAAAAGGGATTGAGCAAAAAAAAAAAAAATAGGATACTTTGGTAACTTCATCGCCAGTTCACATTTATTGTGGCATTCTTGGGAGTAATGGTGTTTCCAAATGAGAAAGGGGCAGTGGATATTCACATGGCCAGAATTGCACAAATCCTCACCACCATGGAAAATCATAACTTGCCCGTTGGTATTGGCAGATATCTACCGTGCATTGACTTTATGCAAAGTTGGAGATCAGTTCTTTGAAGGTTGCAATATCCTCCTACAAATGTGGATGATCGAGCATCTTCGGCACCATCACAGATTTATGAGTTATGGTTCGAGCCCAAGCAATTTCATCATCAGCTATGAAGAGAGGGTAAAGGATTACAGCATGCTAGAGGGGTTTGAGGCATGGGTGTCTCATCTGAAAACTGTCAAAGCAAGGCAAATCGAGTGGTTCATCGGATGGCTCCTGAAGACAGAAGCCATATGAATGACTACTGCTAAGGGCTACTTGAGGATAATGGGTGTGAAAAGAATTCAACCATATGTACCACAGAAGGTCTTGAGACAATTGAGACGGTATAAAAGTGTACCGGAAGATGAAGATTTAAGTACTCAAGTTATAGAGCTGCATCTGGAAGCTGCATTGCCCGAAGCTTTAGTTCAACAGGATTGGAATAGTTGCAGGTATCTTAAAAATGGCACCCAGATAATAGATGCCGCAAAAGGAGAGGTGGATACACATTATAATGCATGGTTTGAAAAGAGGTCTTGTGTGAACGCTGAGCCAGAACCCGAACCCGAAAGACCCACCAAAATATCTCATGTTCAAGCCTTCGAAGAAAAAAATCCAAGAAAGTCATATGGGTAGAAAAGGAAACAACATATCAAATTGAGATTCATAACTTGAAAGAAAAGATGAGAAACATGGAATTCAACAATGATCTTTAGGTTTAGGAAGTCGAAGGTGAGAAAAGGAGATTGATTCAAGAAAATGAAGCTCTCACAGCACAGATCCAAAAAATGAAAATAGCAATTGACAACCCAGGCAGAAGTAGAAAGGATGAGAAGCTCATCTACAACCTTACCCAGAAGGCACGAGATTTCAAGGATGATTTACAAAAGTCTGAAAGGGAATTAGCAAGTGATTAGGCCAAGATAGCCAAGGATGCAAGGGACCGCGCAATTTTTGTTCATCAGTTGAGGGTGAAATATGACAAGGGGATACCGAGTATGAAGACAAAGGTCAAGATTGTTGAAAATTAAATGGCCAAGCGGGGAAGGTATTTTGAAGCTGAAAGGGAGCACTATTATTCTTCAATAGCACGGCTATAGAGAGATTTACACCACCTTCAAAAACAAATCCATGTATCCAAACAAACTGTGGAAGCAAGAACTCAGCAAATTGGAGATCTATTACGAGAGAAAGGTAGGATCCGCGAGAGGGTCACAACAATTGCAGCGTATATTGTGGTAAAATGTCAAATATGTGAAGACATGACCCAAACCACTTTCCTCACGGCAGTCATGACGTTTGTTCAGCAAGTGATTATAGATTTGGGAAGGCTCCAGTTAGATCTTACAGAAGACCCGCAACAAAACCAAACAAAACCCCAAAAGCTTCAGGAGTGTTTAAGGCTGTAATGTATTAGTGATCTTTGCTTGAGTCAATTTTTTGCTTCGAGTCTGTTAAGTTGTTTTAGAGTCTTTTAGGTCTTTCGAATTGATCTTTCATAATCCAGTTTAGTTTATTTCGAGTCTTTGAGTCTTGAGTCTTTATAGTCAAGGTGTTTGTTTTTATCGAAAATATCAAAAAAAATATATTTTGTTTTTATTATTTTCAATCTGCAAGAACTACAATCGATCTGATTCAAGGGTCATGATACGTAGGCAATCTACATAGGATTCGACCATAATTGAATAAAATTGGAAAGTGAATAAATAGGAGAGATGGAAAGAATAGGGCTGAAAAAAAAGGGCTTCAGAAACAAGGAAATAAAAGCTGGGATGGCGCAGGCAACCGATGCATGTGGTGACTGATTGTTGTTTAGGTGCATCCACACCCAATATGTGGCCGCGTATGTGTCAAAACCTAACCATTAACGATTTTTTTGGTGTTGCATCAATTTCAGACTAGATAGGCGATTTTGTGGCATTCTGGCAACCCACTCCTACAACACGCGGTCGAAAAAGCAAACAAGTCATGGCCAATCAAGAAACTGATGTCAGCATTATTGACCCCTTGAAGGAGGCAGAGGAATTGGACGTTAAGCTATGAAGGAGGAAATGTATAAGCTTAAGCACCAAATTGCCAAGATGTACCTGGCATGGGTAAGAGGATAGCCGCTCCGACCTATCTTGCTAATCCAACCTTCATCCCGCCACTGGCCCAAGCACCTGACTAGTTTGTCACTGATCCGCCTTGAAGTTTTACTATCTATTCGCAGCATCAGGGTACAATCTCTCAGCCACCACTAGCTCCACTACCCAGAAACACTCCTCACTCTCCCCCGCCAATCGCTCCCATTTATGTGGCACCTCTGCTTCCTGCACTCCATATGTCATCAAGCGAACCCCTACTTCAAGCTTATGACCCTCAATACTATCCACCATAACATGTTTACAAAACCCAGGAACCTTACTCCTATGCTCCCCGTCCTGAATCCAAATGGGAGTTGAAAAACCGACCAAAAATTCTTAGCAGGAAGAGATGTTTAGAAAGGTCCAGAGTATGGAGCAATACTACAGAGACATGCGAGGATTAGGTGGTCAAGTGAGTGTGGCATTCAAGGATCTTTGCTCATTTCCGGACGTGCAGTTGCCTCCAGGTTTCAAAATGCCTAAAATTGACCTATATGATGGTCACGTCCAGTTGCACATTTGAGAGGGTTTTGCAGCAAAATGAGGGGAGCAGGGGGAAAAGATGGATTGCTAATGGCGTACTTCAGCCAAAGTTGAGTGGATTGGCACTGGAGTGGTATTCGCATCAGGATCCCAATCGATGGTATACCTGGGATGACTTAGCGCAGGCATTTGCACGCCACTTTCAATATAATCTAGAAATTGTCCCAGATCGTCTATCTCTGACAAAGCTGGAGAAGAAACATAACAAGAGTTTCAGGGAGTATGGTTTTTGGAAGAGAGAACAAGCAGCCAGAGTTGATCCTCTCATGAAGAAGAGTAAGATGGTTGACTATTATCTGCAAGCTTTTAAACCTACCTACTTTGGGCATTTGGTATCAGCGGTAGGGAAGTCTTTCAACGAAGTGCTCAATATCGTAAGTATGGTCTAGGAAGGCCTCAAATCCAATAAAATCATGACCTACTCTGCAATCAAGGAAAATACTCAAGCATTCCAGGGTGGAGCTGGAGGAGCTTTCGGGAAAAAGAAGAAGGAGGAAGTAGCGACAGTGGAGTCGGGAACTTGGTTCGGGCCTCCGGCACTATCTCATTACGGCCAGCCCCGTCATCACCAGCATACATACCCACACACTCCATATGGCTAGCCACAACATTACTATCCACCACCAGAACCCCATTTCTCAGTCCATCATGCGCAAGCATATACCCAACCTCCCGTTCACGCACAATGGCGTGTGCCAGCCCCACAAAATACCTAACCAATTCCACAAAATTATTACCCACCTCCAAGAACCTACCAACAACCCTCAAAGGCTGCCTCCCGAGCCAATCCAACCCTGAGAAATGAAATGGTGCAGAAAAAGAAGACTTTCACTCCGGTGGGAGAATCCTACACTAGCTTATTCCAACGGATGTGACAACTGGATATGTTGAGACCCATTGAAGCGAAACTGCCAAATCCTCCCCCAAAGAACTTAAATTATTCATTCAGTTGTGAAAACTGTTTCGGCGCACCAGTGCATGACATCGAAAAGTGTTGGCATTTAAAGAATGTTATCTAAGAACTTATTGACTCCCACTGGATTAAGCTACAGACTCCAGAAGTACCCAATATTACCCGCTGCCACCCCATCAAGAAAACTAACATGATTGAAATTGTGGAAAGAAGGGGAGAGTCTAGAAGGCTTTCACAAACGGTAATGATGATCAAAGCCAGTGATTGTAAGCCAACTGAGGCTGCAAGAAGTGAGAAGCTAGTAACCGAGGCAAAATAGAAAGGGAGCGAACCTTTCATTGTTCAGAGGAGCTCAGCACCTGCGGTTGTGCTAGAGCAGGAACATGCAAAGGTAACAGTACCTGGGGCAGCTAGAGAACCTGTCAGGGTTGTGGAAGGTGTTTGCATAGAGCCAGTTATTGTAAAACCAGTGATCCAGCTACCAATCATCAACAGCAAAGTAGTTCCTTGGAGATATGAACAAGCAATAGTGATGTACAAAGGGAAAGAAGTTAGAGAGGAAGTGTGCGAGGCACGAAGCTTAACTCGGTCAGGAAGGTACTTTGCCCCAGAAGAGTTATGAAAGGGCAGAATCTCTAAAGATAACCCTAAACCAATGAAGAATGTATGAGAAGAAGAGGCGGAAGAATTCTTGAAGAAAATGAAAATGCACGACTACTCCGTCATAGAGCAGTTGAGGAAGTCACCAGATCGGATTTCTTTGTGGTCCTTACTAATCCACTCGGATGAACACCGCCGGGCATTGATGAATATTTTGAATAAAGCTTGTGTCCCACACCAGATAACGGTGAATCATTTGAAAAAATTGCAAACAATATATTTGAGGTAAATCGGGTTACATTTTCTGACGATGAATTTCCCATAGAGGGCACTGAGCATAACCGGGCTCTTTATATGACTGTGAAATGTGAAGATGTTGTGGTTTCCCGAGTTTTGGTCGATAACAGGTCCAGTGCAAATATTTGTCCACTGTCCACATTGACCAAGCTGAAGGTGGAAAATGAAATGGTCCACAAGAATAACATATGTGTTCGAGGTTTTGATGGCGGAGGCAAAGACACTGTAGGGGATATAGTGCTGGAAGTGACAGTAGGGCCCGTTGAGTTCACTATGGAATTCCAAGTGCTGGATGTAGCGGTCTCTTATAACATGTTGTTGGGTAGGCCCTGGATTCATGTAGCCAAAGCACTGCCATCTACACTGCATCAGATGGTCAAATTTGAATGGGACAGGTAAGAGATTGTGGTGCACGGTGAAAACAATCAAGGCACTTCATGTGATGCGATTGTACCTTTTATTGAATCTGAGGACAACAAAGGGCTGTGGATCTACCGGGTGTTTGATAATGTATCAATTCAGAAAATCCCAGAAGGTGAGGTTGTCATGGCCCCAAAGATAGCAAACGTGTCCATCATGGTAGTTTCAGAAATGTTGAATAACGATTTTATGCCCGGTAAGGGGTTGGGTGCTTCTCTACAAGGCATTGTGCAACTAGTGTCCCTCCCCAAAAACTGGATAGTTTTGGCCTAGGGTACAAGCCTACAGCCGCATATATAAGGTAAGCTAGGTAGTTAAAGCAGAAATCTTGGGCTCTCCCAAAGCCTATCCCAAGGTTGTCCAAATCATTCGTCAAACCCAGTACTAGCAATGGCTCTGTACCAAGAATTCACGGCCCGCTGATCGATGCAGACGAGGATCTTGATAAGGGATTAAAAAGGATGTTCAATAAGGTTAATATGGTCGAGACAAGAGAAATATCAAGTAGGGAAGACGTGCAATTTGTGGGAACATGCACAAAAGTCAACAATTGAGAAGCCACTCCTCTTCCCACTCGGAGGGAGCCATGGTAGCTGGCTTTGATTTTTCTTTCAGACAAGTTTGGATTAGCTTCAGAGTTGTTAATTCAGTTATTGTTTCCGTCCCTTTGGAAGTATAAATTATGTTATCTTCGATTCTAATGAAATGCAATTTCCTTTCCCATAATACTGATAGTGCCCATTTTTCTTAACTTCTCTGTTTTTTATAGTTATTTTTACACCGGTTCCAATGATCTGACGTGCATAAGGACTCTTCGGCCTAGTCTTAAGGATTGATCTAGTTCAGAAATAATAATTCAGGAAATAGAACATGAGGGTGAACTAGGGTATGATGAGGAAGGAGCATGGGATGAGATTAGTAAAGAGATGACCCAATTCGAAGAGAAACCCAAACAAAACCTGAACGATATTGAGGCAATCAATCTAGGAAGTACAGATAATATCACAGAAACAAAAATAAGTGTCGATCTGGAGCCACAACTTAGGGAAGAAGTAATTAAAGTATTGCTGGAGTACAAAGATGTCTTTGCATGGTCTTACGATGACATGTCCGGATTAAGCACTGATTTGGTAGTCCACAAATTACCTACTAACCCGGCTTGCCCGCCTGTTAAGCAAATGTTGAGGAAATTCAAAACTTATGTGAGCGTGTAAATTAAAGAAGAGGTGACCAAGCAGTTTGAGGCAAAAGTCATTCGCGTCACACGATATCCCACCTAGTTAGCTAATGTTGTGAATGTGCCGAAAAAGGATGGAAAAAACAGGGTGTGTATCGATTATCGCGACCTTAACAAAGCAAGTCCAAAGGACAACTTTCCCTTGCCGAACATCTACATATTGATTGATAATTTTACAAAGCACGAGGTTGGGTCATTCGTGGATTGTTACGCCAGGTACCACCAGATCTTAATAAACGAACAAGATGCGGAAAAAATAGCGTTCATCACATTGTGGGGGATGTACTGTTATAGAGTTATGCGTTTTGGTTTGAAAAATGCTGGGGCCACATACATGAGGGCTATGACAACCATGTTCCATGATATGATATACAAGGAAATTGAGGTCTATGTGGATCATGTAATAATCAAGTCTAAGAAGCTGTCTGATCATGTCCAAGACCCGAGGAAATTCTTCTAGAGGCTCCGCAGGTATGACCTCAAACTAAACCCGGTAAAATGTGCATTCGGGGTTCCTTTGGGAAAGTTGTTAGGGTTCATAGTCACCCACTGAGGCATTGAGCTAGACCCATCAAAAATCAAAGCTATACAGGAGTTACCACCGCCCCGAAACAAAATAGAAGTAATGAGTCTACTGGGAAGAGTGAATTACATCAGTCGATTCATCGCCCAGCTCACAACCATCTGCGAGCCCATCTTTAAGCTGTTGAAGAAAGATGATGCGGTGAAATGGACGGGAGAGTGTCAAGAAGCTTTTGATAGGATAAAGGAATATTTGTCAAACCCACCAGTATTGGTCCTGCCGGAACCAAGAAGGCCTCTGATCTCATTTGGGTGCGTATTGGGCCAGCACTATGCTACCGGGAGAAAAGAGCAGGCCATACACTACCTCAACAAGAAATTTACGGCCTGTGAGGTTAAGTACACTCATCTTGAGAGGACATGCTGCGCCTTGACGTGGGTAGCCCAAAAGTTGAAACATTATCGGTCGTCATACACCACTTATCTCATCTCACGACTGGACCCATTAGAATACATTTTCCAGAAGCCCATGCCCACCGGGAGGCTCACAATGTGGCAACTCTTTCTCACTGAATTCGACATTGTATACATGACTAGGACTGCTATGAAGGCACAGGCATTGGCAGACCATTTAGCAGAAAATCCCATAGATGAAGAATATGAGCCCTTGAACACATATTTCCCAGACGAGGAAGTGATGCACATTAATGAAATGGAACGGGATAAGAAGTCGGGATTGAAATTGTTCTTCGATGGGGCTGCCAACATGAAAGGCATCGGGATAGGAGCAGTACTAATTTCTGAAGAAGGGTACTACCCAGTCATAGCTCAACTATGCTTTTATTGTACCAACAACATGGCTGAATATGATGCATACATTTTGGGTTTGAGATTAGCGGCAGATATGGGTGTCCAGGAAGTCTTGGTCTTGGGAGACTCATACCTTCTGGTACACAAAATTCAAGGGGAGTGGGAGACATGATATTTAAAACTCATACCCTACCGGCAATGCTTGCATGATCTTTGTCAATGATCCCGGTCAGTAGAGTTTAGGCACACTCCCAGAATTCACAATGAGGTTGTTGATGCCCTGGCTACTTTAGCGTCAATGTTACGTCACCCGGACAAGGCTTATGTTGACCCAATACATATCTGGGTCCATGATCAACATTCTTATTGCAACATGGTGGAAGAATAGCTTGACGGCCAGCCTTGGTTCCACGACATCGAGGAATATATCAGGAAAGGTGTGTAGCCGATGCAAGCCACGAGTGACTAGAAGAGACAATCTATCTTTTGTCATGTGGGTTCTTCTTCAGTCGAGGGATATTATACAAGAGAACGCCAAATCTTGGTTTGCTAAGATGCATATATGTTGGGCATGGGACACGCATCATGAATGAGGTGCATGCATGCGTAACGGGCCGCACATGAGCGGATATGTTTTGGCAAATGAAGATTCTCCGGACAGAGTATTATTGGCTTACCATCGAGTGGAATTGTATCAGCTTTGTGTGCAAATGCCACTAGTGTCAGGTACACGGAGACCTAATTCACTCTCCTCCGTCTGAATTGCAAATGATGTCGGATCCATGGCCCTTTGCCACTTGGTGCATGGATGTCATCGGGCCCATCGAGCCAGCAGCTTCTAATGGACATAAATTTATCCTGGTTGCTATTGACTATTTCACCAAATGGGTTGAAGCCAAAACCTTCAAGGTAGTGACCAAGAAATCTGAGGTCGATTTTGTACACACAAACTTTATTTGTCGGTTTGGGATCCCCAAGACGCTCATCACTAATAATGTGGCAAACCACAACAGTCACCTAATGAGAAAGGTATGTCAGCTATTCAAGATCGCACATCAAAACTCTACGCGTACCACCCCAAAGCGAATGGAGCGGTTGAGGCAGCAAATAAGAACATAAAGAAGATACTTCATAAAATGGTGGAAGGATCCAGGCAATGGCATGAGAAGATACCTCTTGCATTCTAAGGTTATCGCACCACTGTCTGGACTTCAGTGGGGGCTACTCCATACATATCGGTATATGGCACGGAAGCGGTGATCCTGGCCAAGGTTGAAATCACCTCTCTTCGGATCGTGGCCGAAGCAGGAATCGATAACGAAGAATGGGTCAAAGCTCGTTCAGAACAATTGAGTCTAATTAATGAGAAAATATTGGCGGCGGTCTGTCATGGCCAATTGTATCAACAAAGAATGGCCAGGGCATATAATAAGAAGAAGGTTGCGCCCCAGAAAGTTTGAAGTAGGTCAACTGGTACTAAAGCACATCCATCCTCACCAGGCCGAGGCGAAAAGCAAGTTCGATCCAAACTGGCAAGGGCCATTCATCGTATCAAGAGTGTTGTCCAATGGAGCATTGTATCTGACGGATTTGACAGGAAAATATGCGGAAATGGCTATCAATGCGGATGCTGTCAAAAGATATTATGTATGATTTTCTTTAGAACATTGTTTATACTTGACATCTGTTTGTACTTGGCAAATTTTGAAGATTGAAATGACGAAGGCATTTTGTTTTGCTACCTAAACACTTTATCCTTTTCTAGCCCTTTTGAGCTTTAATTATTTTATTTCATACCCCTCTTTCGTGATCAGTAACAAAAGTAAAAAAAGTAAGTGTGAGAAGGCAGTAAAAGGAAAGGAAAGGAAAGAATGAAAAGAACAAAGAAAGAAAAACGAAAAAGGAAAAAAAGGAAAAAAAAAGAAAAAATAAAAGAGAAAAGGAAAAAGAAAGGAAGAAAAAGGAAACAAAATAAAGAAAAGAGAGAAGAAAAACAGAAAAAGGGGAGAAGAAAAACAACAACAAAAACAAGGAATCATGAACTACGTTTGAACTGATTCCTTTCAAGGATACTTAGGCAGCCTCACAGTTCGGTCTCATCAAAATAAAAATCCAAAAGTCCCCAGGCAAGAAACTGGGGTAGAGGTTCTGGTTGTTGTAAGAAATCTAATTCCGAAAGATGTAAGTTTGAACCCATTCGATTTATTTTGAGCCTTTGATACCCTTTATTTCTAACCCTATCCAAAATCCCACGTTACGCTCCAAAGAAAGACCTTCTGATTAGTCTTTTAAAGATGCCGAGTTAGCAGGTAGAGGGTATTTATGTCAGGGACAACACTCCGAGCCAGACAAGAGAGATAATAAAATGAGAGAGTCTTAGTGGTGAAAACCCTCACGGGCACCATAAGGCGATGAGAGTTTGAGAGTAAATAAAATGAGTGAATCTTATTGGTGAAAACCCTCACGGGCACCATAAGACGATGAGGGTTTGATAGAAAATAAAACGAGAGAGTCTTATCGGTGAAAACCTTCACAGGAACCGTGAGGGAAGGTAAGATAAAGCAAAACTCAGAAAGGGGTTATTGATGGATGAACAATGCAGGGCAAAACAAGTTAGGGTTTGGTTAAAAGGATTGGTTTGGAAAAGTCACAACGACAAAATCGCGGCAACAGAAAGTCGGTCATCGAAACATATTGGGTCGAATAGGCCAAAGTGCATGTCATTATCGCAAGAACCAGTGGTTCCCTATTAGATAAGTATTCTTCATTGTTTTTCTTCAACGGTTAGCAAGTCTGGAATTCTTCGCTCTAAATACCATTCAGAGTCTGTGCATTTCATTCTTCTTTCAAGTCTAAAATCTTTTGTTTAAGAAAACAAAAGGAATGTCAAAGCCGATTATCAAACTCCCAAAGGAACAAAGATCATGACGCCACAAAGACGTAACAAAGATAACAAGCGTGGAACAGCAAAGGGAAGGATTCATAAAGCTGCAACTGAGGGAAGAGACAAGAATCAACAAAGTGAAGAAGTATCACACAGAAAAGGGCATGCAAAGAATTTAGGTAATGAATCGAGAGTGCAATATAGGTGGCAAGGAAGTAAAAATCAAGAGTTAGTCAAGAATCACAAAGTGACCAGGTAATCTCAAGAAAGGGACAAGGATTTTCGGCGAGGGCTCAGAAATGTAACACCAAGATGAGAAACAAAAAAAAACCACAACGATCAGGGGACCAACCAAGCATAACATCCTAACTCGTCAATCGTCGGAAATAGGAAGTATAAAAGAATTCCAGAGAAGGGTCAGAGGTGCAACACGAAGTAGGGGGTGATACCATAGACAAACTGGTTGATTCGAGAAAAGAGGCGGGGATTTTGCCAAAGAAATGGAAGGGTAACACAAAGATAAAGAAAAGGCGAAACCACAAGGAGGGGAGGTTTTACCGAAGCATGGTACATCAACACATCAATCATGGGGGAAGGACACAAAGTCTCTGGCAAAAGGGCTAGAAATGTAACAATAATGGGGAGCAAAGTAAAGCCATAAAACTTTGGGGGTCAGCAAACCAACTCAGGCAACTCATCGTTAACATTGAAATTTTAACACAACAGAACATGACAGTAAGGAGGCCGCTTCCACAAGAATGTCGCGAGCCAACCACCACTTTTCAAGCTGACAAGTTTTCTTGGATTGACACAGGGGCAGAAAATTCCAGAAGAGCCTAAGTGGGGCCGTCCACAGGAGAAGGCAGGCACGCACCAGACATCTCAGAACCCACCTGGAAGTGGGACATAGTTAAAGTTCAAAAGGGATATAGTCTGCCATAAACACCTTCCCCGGTAAAGAGCACAATGGGACAAACTTTAATTAGCAAAATCTAGTAGAAACAACCAAGGTTTAAAATAGGCATGAAAGTTGAGATGGAGCACAATTTAAAACTCAAGCAGGTGCGAGTAACATAGGCAAGCGCCAACGCCTCCCCAATAAGAGTCGCAGAAACAACCAGAAATTAGAACTGCATTTAGGTTGGAACCTTCCGAACCCTCCTGGAGAATAGGACTCATTTCAAGGATTGGAGTAATCACAGATAACAGATGGCACAGAAACGACTTGTATGTCAAGGTAGGGTACAGTTAAAGTTGTCAGGACCCTCCTGAAAAATGGGACTTAGCTTAGAACACAAACAGTTTGATGGCATGGTCAAACCCAAATACTTCCCCAACCAGAGTCAATAAGAGTCATCAGGACCTTCCTGAAAAATGGGACTTAGATTAGATATTTCCCCAATAAGAGTCGAAAGGAATCATCAGGACCCTCTGGAAAAATGGAACTTAGAGCCAAAATCTTCCCAGCCAGAGTCAACAAGAGTCGATAAGAGTCATCAAGACCCTCTTAAAAAGTGGGACTTAGAGAAAATATTCCCCCAGCTAAAGTCAATAAGAGTAAAGAAAAGTCATCAGGACCATCCTGAAAAATGGGATTTAGAGGAAAAATTCAAATTTCCCCAGCTGGATTCAATAAGAGTCGATAAGAGTCATCAAGACCCCCATAAAAAATGGGACTTAGATCAGATATGTCCCCAGCTAGAGTGAATAAGAGTCAAGAAAAGTCATCAGGTCTCTCCTGAAAAATGGGATATAGACGAAAAATTCAAATTTCCCCAGCTAGAGTCAATAAGAGGAAAAAAAAGGTCATCGTGACCCTCCTGAAAAATGGGATTTAGAGGAAAAATTCAAATTTCCCCAGCTAGAGTTAATAAGAGTCAAGAAAAGTCATCATGACCCTCCTGAAAAATGAGATTTAAAGGGAAAATTTCAAATTTCCCCAGCTGATTCAGCAAGAGTCATCAGGACCCTCCTGAAAAAGGGGACTTAGATTCGATACTGCCCCAGCAAGAGTCAACACGAGTTGTCAGGGCCCCCCGGGGTAGTGGGATGTAGCCATAAATACTAACCTCCAGCTGTCACCTTTTTATCATTAAGCTAAGAGTTGTCAGGTCCCGCCTGGATAATGGTAAGTAGTTTAATCATTAGTCACCAGCAGATCCCCAGCAGATATAACTCATAGCAATACATAGTGCAAAATAACACCTTTTAAGAAACACAACATAGTCTTGAAAATATCAGCAGTTGAGAATTGTCATGACCAGTTTTAGATATTAGGTACCCACATATAGAACAAGAGAATATTTTTCAAATTTCAAGGCTTGATAGTCAGGCGCACACCTGTAGAACTAGGGAATATTTTTCAAAATTCAAGTTTTCATAATCAGGTCCACCTGGAGAACAAGGTAATATTTGTTTTTTAAATTTCAAGTTTTGGTAATCAGGCGCCCACATGTAGAACAAGGAAATATTTTTCAAAATTCAAGTTTTAGCAATCAGGCGTCCACCTATAGAACAAGGGAATATTTTTCAAAATTTCAAGTTTTAGCAACCTGAAAAATTTCAAGTTTTGGCAATCAAGCGCCCACCTGTAGAACAAGGGAATATTTTTTAAAATTTCAAGTTTTGCAATCAGGCGCTCAATTGAAGAAGAAGGGAATATTTTTAAAATTTTCAAGTTTTAGAAATCAGGCACCCACCTATAGAACAAGGGAATACTTTTCAAAATTTCAAGTTTTGCAATGCGCCCATCTGTAAAATAAGGGAATAGGTTTCGAAATGCCTAGTTTTTGCAATAAGGCGCCCACCTGTAGAACAAGGAAATATTTTTCAAAATGCCTAGTTTTTGCAATCAGGCGCCCAGCTGTAGAACAAGTGAAGATTTTTCAAAATTTTAAGTTTTGGTTATCAGGCGCCCACCTGTAGAACAAGGGAATATTTTTCAAAATTTTGAGTTTAGGTAATCAGGCGCCCACCTGTAAAATAAGGGAATACTTTCAAAATTTCAAGTTTTGGAAATCAAGCACCCACCTGGAAAACAAGGGCATATTATTCAGAAATCAAGTCTTGATGATTAGGCATCCACCTGTAGAACAAGGGAATATCTTTCAAATTGTGAGTTCAAATAGTCAGGCGCCCACCTGTAGAACGAGGGAATGCTTTCAACAGGAATACATTTCAAGTCCAGAAATTCGGCATCAAATGTAGAAGAAGAGAAAACAAGGAGTAAGCAAGGCAACATGGAGTTTACAAGAAGAAATATCAGTCAACAAGGCAACAAGAAGTTTCACAGCAAGAAATACAAGACAACAAAGCAACAAGGATTCAGAGCAAGTCGGAAGATATAGATAGGTTTTCTTGTAATCCATAGTTCATAGCTTAGTCTAGCTTCTTTATTATTCACAATGGTGTAATAAAGGGGTCTAGCAGCAGTAGTAGCAGCTGCAATAGTAATCAAAGCCTCGGTAGTCCTAGCTACAAAACACTCCTGAACTACACTGACCTGATTCCTCTTCAACCGAGGATATGTAGGCAACCTCTGAAGCAGGGTGCAGTCAAACTTTTCAAAAATGCTTCTCACGGAGCAAAAGGGCAAAAATCTCTCATGTTTGCTCACTTATCTTTGCACAAAAGCTCTTCGTGTTTCCGCGCAAAGAGGGGCAGCTGCGAGCATGTGATTTTTGCCCTATAGGAATTACTCACACAAATTCAAAACAAAAAAATTTCGTTTGTTTATTTGCAATTTTTATTTTCCGGGCATTAATTTGTTAATTATTTGCATTTTTTGTGCATTTTTAATTATTTGCATGTGCACTTAGGAGTAATTTTGCATTTTTAAGAAATTAATTAGCAATTGGGAAAGGAAATTCAAATATGACTTAATTTGCACTTAAGATCGATTTTAAGAAATTCTTTTTCGCTTAATATTTTTTTAATTATGTGATAATAATTATTGTATGACTAATTAGGTTTTTTAGGTTAATTAGGAATTTTTAGGTTTTAAATAATTTTGGAAATAAAAAAAAGTGAGAAAATATGAAACTAAATAAAAAGGATCTAATTGGGCCATATATACAATTAAATCAGCCCAAACATCTTTTCTCCTTCTAAAATCCACTAGACCCACACCAAATAACCCCCGACCCGACCCGACCCATTCGCACGATACATACAGGGATACGTACACGAAACCCTAATCTCACGAGTGACCAGGTGATTGTTCTTCTTCTCCAAAGAAGAACATGAACCAAGCCTCAATTTAGCCCAAATCCAAGCGAGTGAGTCTCAAAACCCTCCTCACATGTTCATCCTTCTCTCCTAATCACCATCTCTAACCGTTTTTGGTGCGAATATTCTCATTCCCTTCACTCGCTCGATTTGGAGATAAGGCACGCAATTGGAATCTTCTAAGAAGGATTTGCTGGATAAGTGTGAGGCGTTGGATTGATTTCATTCAATCCAAGCCCCACATTCATCAGGAATTTGTTCTCAAAAGAGATTTTGGATGGATTTCGAAGGGGTCAGTTTTTAGAGGATTGTTTTTTAGAGAGAGGATTTTGGAGAGAGGTATGTATTTTTTTTGGTTTTCGAAAATCTGGGTTAAAGAGATAGCCTTCTTCTTCTTACCATTTGATTTCAATCTTAGTTGAACTTCAGAAAAAGAAAAAAATATAGAAAATTTTCAATGTTCAGTGATTTTAGGGTTGTTTGGTTTATTGTTTACAAGCATAATAACATATGAATTTCGTCTTTTCTTTCTGTCTGGATTTCGTAAAAAATGGAGTTCGATTGAGAGATAGTGAACTCGTTATTTCTCGAGGCGTCGATTCGTACCTATTGCTGCTCTGTGTTGATTTCAGTATTGAGATTAGTTTGATTTTTCATCCCAGGTTCAATTCTGCACTTCCTCTTATTTTGTTGTGAAGGTAGCCATGGATGGACTGTAAAACGATTTCAGTTAAAACAATAGATGAGGCTTGTGTGGTTATCTGCGATTTCATTTAATGTTTTGCTCTACTTTATGATTGTCAAATGAATCTGAATCAGTAGTGTATATACTCATGGTTTTCCACTTGGTTATCTGATTCTCTAATACGAATGATTTCTAGCAATCGTTCTGTTTTCTTATTTTGAACAAGCATAGAAGCTTGTGCTTGGATTTTGCTATTACTAAAGCGTGAACACATGACCCTGGGAAGGTTGGAATGGCTGCTATATTGACATCGCGCTTAGTGTTTCACCTTTGTTCTGATATGTTTTTTGGAGTTGAATTAGTGTCTTTGTCTAGGAGATTTGAGACCATTCATTTGTATATCAATTTGTTCCCCAAATCTGTGCTGCAAGTGAGACATGTGTAGTTTTTTTTAATAGCTCACGGCTCGAATTAAACTATCGTGTGGTTGCCAAATGAATGGCGAGTCGATAATATGCTCATTTGTTCTTTCCATGACTATGCTCATTTGTGCTTGTCATGACTATGCTATTTTGGTTCCATCAAGCTCGAGAGTAATTGTTCTGTTGTTATTCTCCCCCTGCTCGATGAGCCTGTTTTCTTGATAGAATTGAAATTTTCTTTAGCTCATTGTAAGATCTTAACAGGCAACATGTGATTCGTCTACTTTCCAGCATGTGTATTAGTTAATGGGGAGCAAAGAATTTTTTTGGAAATACTAGAGCTACAATGAGAACTTTCCGTGTAGTCCCAGTCCTAAGAAGAAAATTATCTCGATGACATTTCTAAATTCTAAGTTTCTGCTCTCTCTTTTTATATGCAAAAGGCTTTCCCTAAGTTGATCAAACTAAGTGTATAAAAGGTTGTATAAAAGGTCTTCTACTCCTAGCACTAGATTATGGAGCGTCTTGTTCTAGTTACTCTTTGATTGTTATGAGCAGAATTGTCAAAAGCACTTGCAGAGAGCTAACTTTCTCATAGAGTAACTTCAGGTGTTCTTTGTGGCACTCCCGAGGCTCTAAGTTGTGTATTATGCTTTATCTACTGATGGCTCGATTAACAGTGATTCTGCCTCATTCTTAGATTGAAACTGTAATCCTTTTAGCTGACCAGTAAGTGGAAGCTGATGCTATTTTAAAACGAGAGGTCTGTGTGAAGTGTTAGGATCATTTTGACTATGTCTGCTCCAAGGTAGATTTTGCACGCGCTAATTTGAAATCCACGAGTCAAGCTTCTAATTAACCTTAAGTGTTTGTTGTTGTGATTATCACATTCCTGCTAGGCATGTCTATCTGTGCAATGGTTCGTGTGCATTAGTTTTTTTCTTCTTCTGAAATCGCCTCTGTTTTATGTGTTATAAAATTTATAAGAGTTATATTTGCTCTGATGATTTCCTAGTAGTCAGATTCCTTCATTAGGTGAAGGGGGTATGGTTTGTTCCTAAATTTTAAATGTAATAACAAAATTTATCGGAAATAATTTTGATGAGTTTTAAATAGGATCATCCTGCCAAATGGATTTCATGAACCTTTTGACCTTGTAGATCACTCCTGTTGATACTAATAAACAATTCATAAACTTCGTAGAAATGCTTTTTAGGCATGCTCTTAATGTACCTATTGTGGTTGTGTATACGTTCGCGTCCCATGACCATAATTTTAAATTAATTTGGAGTATGCATTCGCACAACTTCGATCAAATCTTTTCTTAATAATAAAATAGGTTGCAAGTTTTGATTATTTTTAGCTTACATAAGTTCTTATTATCACACATGGCCCTTTAATAATTTCCTAGGTTAGTTAAATACAATATCTCGTAGAATATCCTTTAGGGCCATTAAAAATTACTAGTGTGATTGTGTATACGTCCACATAACACAATTACACTTATAGATTTAATTTGGAGTATGCGTTCATGCAACTTCGACTAATAGTTTCTTAATAATAAAATAGGCTACAAATTTTAATTATTTTTAGCTTACGCAAGTTCATTAAATCACATATGGCGTTTTAGCAATTTCGTAGGTGAGATAAAAATATAATATTTTGTAGAATATCTTATAGGGCCGTTTAAAATACTAGTGTGATTGCATATACGTCCGCGTAACACAATCACACTCATAAGAATAAAATTAGAGTATGCGTTCGCACAACTTTGGCCCAAACTCTTCTTTCTAATAATTAAGCATTATTAATTGTGGACACGTTCGCATGACATGATTGTTGACGTGCAAAACAAGCGCGTATACGTACGCATAACCCGTTTTCAGGATATTATTCTAACTAAAAGCGGTAAAAAGAAGCAAAAGCACATAGGCTTAAAAAATAAGTAATTAAAAAATTTAGCAAGCCAAGTAGGATCAAAGCGACCGTACTAGAACCACAGAATTCGGGAGTGCCTAACACCTTCTCCCGGGTTAACAGAATTCCTTACCCGGGTTTATGATTCGTAAACTATAATAACGGAGTCATTTTTTCCTCGATTCGGGATTTTAAGCCGGTGACCTTGGACACCATAAATTATCCCAAGTGGCGACTCTGATATTTAATAATTAATCCCATTTCGATTGTCACTTAAATTAGAAAAAACCCTTTTATTATATCCTATCTGGGGTGTAGTAATGAAAAAAGAGGTATGACAGCCTCCATTCTCTTGTTGCCTTTTTTGCCAACATTAGGGCTACAATCCATGAGTTGAGACTTTTAGACAGAGCCTTTTTGCCAGTATTAGAGCTCCAATCAATGAGTTGAGACTTTTAGACATAGGGCCTCCATTCCCTAGTTGCCTTTTGCCAACATTAGGGCTCTAAAACCTGGGTTGGCCAATTCCCTAGTCGCCTTTTTACTAACATTAGGGCTCTAATCCTTGAGTTGAGTTTTTAAACATAGGGCCCTAGTTGCCTTTTTACCAACATTAGGGCTCTAATCCCTGAATTGAGTTTTAAAACATTGGGCCTTCATACTCTAGTTGCTTTTTTGCCAACATTAGCGCTCCGATACCTAAGTTGAGACTTTTAGACGTAAGGCCTCCATTCCCTAGTCGCTTTTTGCCAACATTAGAGCTCCAATCCCTGAGTTGAGATTTTTAGACATAGGGCCTCCATTCCCTAGTTACCTTTTTACCAACATTAGGGCTCTAATTCCTGAGTTGAGTTTTTAGACATAGGGCCTCCGTTCCCTAGTCTCATTTTACCAACACTAGGGCACCAATCCCTAAGTTGAGTTTTTAGACATAGGGCCTCTATTCCATATTCACCTTTTACTAACACTAGGACTCCAATCCCTGAGTTGAGTTTTTAGACATAGAGCCTTCATCCCCTAGTCGCCTTATTACCAACATTAGGGCTCCAATCGTTGAGTTGAATTTTTAGATATAGGGTCTTTATTCCTAGTCGCCTTTTACCAACATTACGACTCCAATCCCTGAGTTGTGTTTATGGACATAGGACATCCATTCCCTAGTCGCCTTTTTTAACTAACATTAGAGCTCCAATCCCTGAGTTGAGTTTTTAGACATAGGGCCTCCATTCCATAGTCGCCTTTTTACCAACATTAGGGCTCCAATCCATGATTTGAGATTTTAGGCATAGGGACTCCATTTCCTAGTCGCCATTTTACCAATATGGGGCTCCGATCCCTGTGTTGAGTTTTACACATAGGGCTTCAATTCCCTTGTCGCCTTTTAACAAACATTAGGGCCCTCATCCCTGAGTTGAGTTTTTAGACATAGGGCCTCCATTCCCTAGTCCCCTTTTTACCAACATTAGGGTTTCAATACCTGAGTTGAGTTTTTGAACATAGGGCCTCCATTCCCTTGTCGCCGTTTTACCAACGTTATGGCTCTATTCCCTAAGTTGAGTTTTTAGACATAGGGCCTCCATTCCCTAGCCGCCTTTTTAACCAATATTAGGGATCGAATCCCTGAGTTGAGTTTTTAGACATAGGGTCTCCATTTCCCAGTCGCCTTTTTTACCAACATTAGGGCTCCTATCCTTGAGTTGCGTTTTTAGACATAGGCCTCCATTCCTTAGTCGACTTTTTACCAACATTAGAGCTCCAATCCCTGAGTTGAGTTTTAGAGATAGGTCCTTCATTCTCTAGTCGCCTTTTTATCAACATTAGGGCTCCAATCCTTGAGTGTAGTTTTTAGCCATAGGACATCCATTGCCTAGTTGCATTTTTACCAACATTAGGGCTCAAATCCTTGGGATTAGGTTTTAAACATAGGGCCTCCATTTTCCAATCACCTTTTTACCAACATTAGGGCTCCAATCCCTGAGTTGAGTTTTTAGACATAGGGCCTCGATTCCCTAGTCGCCTTTTTTACCAACATTAGGGCTCCAATATCTGAGTTGAGTTCTTAAACATAGAGCCTCCATTCCCTAGTCAATGTTTTACCAGTATTAGGGCTTCAATCCCTGAGTTGAAATTTTAGACGTAGGGCTTCCATTCCCTAGTTTCGTGTTTGCCAACATTAGGGCTCCAATCCCTGAGTTTAGATATTAGATATAGGGTTCCATTCCATAGCCTTTTCCATTCTAGATAGACACAATTCTTATTTTATTTATTATTGAAAAAAAAAAGAATAAAATAAGAGAAAGATAAAAGAAAAAAGAGAATAAGTTCAGACTTTTGTCACATATAACTCATGAAAATTTTCTAGTGAAAACTGGGGCAAAAAAATTTCGTTCGTTTATTTCTTTTGCCATTTGAGTAGGTTCGACTCGAGGCACAGGATCCTAGGTAGCCGAAAGAATGAGCCTCGGTCCAATATAAACAAAAAAAGAAAAAATGACAAAAGAAGTGAATTCAAAATGCTGAAGCTGACGAAGATGCAGACTACCCATGGTATGATTGAAGTCATAAGTTTCGCATGTCCCGCCTTGGCCCAATGCTGAAAAAAAGAAACAGCACCTACAACTTGCAAGCTTCAAGATTCAGATCGAAGTCCACAACAAGAACCAGCTAAAACTCAAGATTAAGCTTCAAGAGATTTTTTATGGGAATCTTGTAACTCGCAATTGATAGGCCTATCTAGCTAAGCTTTTGATTTTCCTTTTGGTGTAATAAGGAGGTCAGCAAGTAGTGCAGCAACAACAGCAACAGTGAAATCATGGCATCCCGGTAGTTCCAGCTACCAAAACTTCCAGAACTATATTGACCTGATTCCTTTATAGCCAAGGATATGTAGGAAACCTTAGAGGAAAAGTTCGGCCAGACGCTTTTCAAAAATACTTCTCATGGAGTTTCAAACAGGAAAAAATCCCTCATAATTGTTCATTTTATCTTTGCCTCAAAACCCTTCCTGTCTCTTAACAAAGAGGGGCAGCTGTGAGCACATGATTTTTGTCTCGCATGAATTACTCCAACAGTATTCCAAAAATTAAAATTTTCCTTTAATTTTTTCTTATTTTAGGTAATATTGTAGAACTTTTCTGATTGTTTGCATTCTATGTGCATATTTATTTTCATGTATTCATAAAAAATACGAAAAAAATACTGCATTTGCATTTAGGATTTAATTTTACATTTGTTAGATTAATTAGAAAATTAGTTGTTTTTAAAGAAAATGAAAAAAAAAAGCATAGTTTATTCTTGCACTTTCAAATATTAATTTTTGAACTTTAGGTAGTTTTTATTTTAATTTAGTTTTAATTAGTTGTAGCAATTAATTAACTTGCTAGGATAGTTTGTTTAGGGAATAGTTTAGGTTTGTTTTAATTTAAAAGAAATTTAAAAAAGAATTAATAATTGAAAAGAAAACAAAAGAGTGTAGAAAATGAATTTTTGGGGTTGAGTCTTCTAAAATCATCCTCAGGCCCAATTAATTTTGCCCTAAAAACCGCCCTGCCCCGTCCAAGCCCAAACCCATCCAAAATCAGTCCGTCTCCACACTCAAACAAAAGGACTTCGATTGGTTGTTCCGATCTGAGCCGTTGAATTTGTTCAATCTAACGGTCCTGAAGTGGGGTGGGTTGGGTATAACACTATTCGAATCTCATTATCCCTACCCCTCCCAACCCGTCTCTCTCAAACCCTTCTCTCTCAGAGACCAACCTCCAAATCCTAGTAGTCACCTCAAAATCCCGACACCATCTGATGGTGGCGCCACCTCCAAACACCCCCAAACTAACACCTCATGACCCCCTCACTCCTCTCTTTCCAAATCCCCGCTCCGGTTCCCTCAAACATGGCCTGAACTCTTTGAATCTCAAATGTAGGGTTTGAGCCCTAGATGCCATAGTCAAGTTCGTTCATGCAAAGACATCCCTCAAGGTTTTCTTAGCGTTCAAGGTCTGTTTGGTCCTGAAATAATGTTATTCGCTTGTTCTTGGCAAAGAACAAGCGGATCACATTATTTGGGGATTAAATTAGAAGGTCAATCAAGTTAGAGCCCTGAATAGGTGAGTTCTCCCTGTACTTTGATTCTATTATTAGTTCGGTTTTTTTCTCTTATTTTCTTCTTTTTGGAACTCGGTTAATTCAACTCAATTACTCAATTCCTAGCCGAAGTGGTAACTGTCCATTTGTTCTTCTCAAGTCTGTTCTTCAGTCTTTTTTTTTAGTTCCTTTTGTTAATAGCAAGACTACTTTTCTCGTTTCATCATCTGTTTAATCACATAGTTAATAGAATTAGGCACATAACCTAGCTAATTTCCTATTATGTAGTTAGTTTGATTAGTTCATTTGCTTTTGTTTTGTTTTGGCTGCATTTTTAAAAGGTTCCAAATTTCCTCTTTCAGAAATTTTGGGTCAGTTCTTAAAATTGGGAGTCCCTGATTATTTTAATTGGATTCTGAAATTCAAAGAGCCCAAATAGGGATATAGTTTTGGTTAACAGACCCATACTAAATTTTGTTGGGTCAATTTGACCCATATTTTTGTTCATGGGTAATAATAGGGTCGTGGGAGGAGGGATAATTTAGGAAGTGTAGGTAATGGAATCTTTGTGTAACTGATTAGGAAGTTTCTAGGAAGTTGGGGAGGGGAACTTATTTAACTTTTGAATTTTTAACTAGGGGTATCTAGGCTATAATGAAAATTTCAAAGTGTCTTAATTGCAAAAACTGAGACTTGGATTCTTCCCTAAATAACTTGCCTATAGAGGTTCTCTAACTTGGCATTCAAGGTAGAAATTAAGGGGTAAAAATCTAGAAAAACCACAAACGGCTAAAATTTGGATAAAAACACTGTTCCATTGAATTGTTCTGCTTTGAATCTTGACATCTTCAATCGCTGAAGCAATTTCTGCTTTAGTTGGGGTTGAAATGGATTGAATTCGAGTCTTTATAAGCCTGCTTTGAAGATTGGTTGGTCATTGTTCATTGAAACTACTTTATTCTTTACTACTTCACATCATTTTTGGGTTTAAGCTGGTTTTGCTGAGGCTGCATTCTGCTTCTATTTTATTGTTGATCCTTCACTTCTTTTCCTTTGTAATTTCTAGGTATTCCTTTAAAACTATCAAGGAATTGAAGCCTGACTAAATTCGTTCGAAGATCTAGAAGTTTGAGAGGGAGTGTAAAGGGAAACCTTAATTTTTGTTGTAACTACTGCTAGTTTTTGCTGTAACTACTGCTAGTTTTTGCTATCTTGTGTGATTAGACTCCCCAGATTTGTGGTAATTTATTTCTATTTCATGTGTTAATTTGCTTGTTCCTACTAGTGGCTTAAGTGTTGTCGGCTATTTAGATTAGATGTTTAACTTCGGGATGTTGGCATTGTAATGACGTTTGAGCTCTATTGTATCAATGAACTGATAGACATGTTGTAAAGAAAGGTTGTTTGAGTGTGTTAAGTTTGTGTTCCTGTGGTTTGATGTTTTACTTTGCAATTGGAAAGTTCTGCAGCATTTTACTTGGTTAGAATTTAAATTAAATGGTCTATGTAAGTTTAAATTTCCTATGTTTGTTTATGGGGTTTAGTTTGGCAATTAAATGCAAGCATGTATCTCTACCTATTCTGTTATCAATCTAGTTGAAGATAAGAACGTTTGATGAGAGTTTTTTTAGGCTTCTGTGTTGGGTAAGATTCGATATTGAGTATTGATTCCCATTTTTTGGTTTTGTATGTCTTAGGCCCATGGAGCCTTAGATTTTTGGCCATTCGAGAGAGGGGATAGTACATTAGATGCATTGGGCTTGTCTGTAGAGCCCAAAGCCAATACTGTTGTTGCTGGATATTTCACATGACAGACCTGATTCAAATGCATGCTAAAAATAAAATTAGAACTTTTGTTTAGTTAATTTGTGTCAAATGTTTTAACTCATAGTTCAAACTTGTCAATTAGATATCATGTTTCTGTGTTAACGTCTGTTGTATTTGCATAATTAGGTTTGGGTGTGAACCATTTGGATTACAAGAGCTGGGCCAACATTGGCCTATGTTGAGTAATAATCAAAATCAATACAACCCTTCAAGAGACGTTGGTTGTTTTACCAATTTGGGTCACTTGAGTCCAAGTCTGGAGGTCTTTTATTTGTTTTGCGGATTAAATCATTTTCTTGCGTTATCATAAATGCCCCTTTTATTTTCAGTATGGTTATTTCTATTAGGGGTTTCCACGGGTCCAATTTTTATTCAAACCAAGTTTGGGCAGTTCTGCAATTGCAATTGGTTGATTTTCAATTGAATTGAGGCATTTGCTTTTAGATAAATTCAAAATTTTCTTTGGTCTCTTAATTAATTAGGCATGTTAGCTGGTGGGGGTGAGTCGTATTAGACAACACAATCATTTTATGGCCCTCCAAAATTTGGTTTGAATTTCCTTTTAAAATTGGAATTGACATGCGCCGTACCAAATAAAATCATAAAATGCACGCCCCTCGCTTAGTTGATATTTTAATCCTTAAAATTTGAGGTGTACCATTTAGCAAATTTTCCATGGCCTGAGTTCAATTTAAAACGCATAGTTGCTTTAGGCGCGTTATTTTAATGATTTACCTTCCTAATCTCGGGTGTGCATTTCATGTGACATAAATCCAAATCTCACAATATTAAATAAAATGTGTCCTGGACTATGGGGGAATTTCATGTGGCGTGGTCCAAAGACGTGTTTTAGATAATGTTGAAATCTTCCATAAAATAAATAAAAAAGGTTAATAAGTTAAAGTTATACCATAGGTTCAAACATATATTAAAAATCAGATAATATGTCAATTATAATAGTTCAAGCAACTGTGCTAGAACTACAGCATCAGGGGGTGCCTAACACCTTCCCTTAGGTTAATAGAATTCCTTATTCAGAATTTCTGATTTGCAGACTTCAAAAGGAAAGTTGAATTTTCCTCTATTTGGGATTTAAAATAAACCGATGACTTGGGACCCAAAAAATAAATGATCCCAAGTGGTGACTATGAAATAAATAAATAATTTCATTTCGAATATTGTCACTTAAATTGAAAGAACTCCCTTGCACTACCTTCGGGTGGTGTGTAAAAAAAGAGGTGTGACAGGTCTGACCTTAGCAGCTTCTGATCTCCAGCGAGTAGCATACTGTGGAATGTTTCTGTTAGCTTCTTCTTTAGGTTATGAATGGAGAACATATCCGGTGCATTTTGTGTATTAAACCTAAATCTGTCCATAAATTTGACGCCATACTCATCCAGTTCGACTATTTCTTCGGGTTTTGGCTAGTGTACCAAGACAGAGCATCTCTTTTCATACTCCTCAAGAAAAGCTTCATGCGGATCCTCTCACCCTTCCCTACTCCGACCATCTTGTTGTAGTACGTTCTCAAATGAAATCTTGGATCCCCTGTACAATCAAACATCTCTAACTTGGGAGGTTTGTACCCCTCGGGCAGTTTGACATTCGGTTGTATACAGAGATCTTCATAGTTTAAACCCTCGATTCCCTTGCTTCCTTCGATGCCCTAAATTCGTCTAGTCAATTTCATGAGTTTTTATGTTAGACTATTAATAAGCGAGTCTTTATCATCAGACTCGGGTGTAAAGTGTGGCGTGGTGTCCACATAGATGGGGGTGTAGTAGAAGTGGTCATTTGTGGAGTTCAAGGGTTCGGGGATGAGCAGTGGAGTGTTGTTGGACGTGTGGAAAGTATTGCAGTGGTGGTGAGGAGTGGGATAGTTTTACGGCTTTGGGATATTTTGTAAAGGTGCGGGATTCTGAGCATTTGGAAAGTTAACATTTGGAGTTGTGTGGGAAAATGACAAATTTGCCAGATTCCAAACCAGGTCAAGTTCTTCTTGGAATTTTAGCAGCTTTTTATCCAATTGGGATGCATTTTCTTTGGGAACCTGAATACATGGGCGTGAGTGCTTTCTACCCGTTCAATTGAATTCTCCCTTCTAGCGTTGTTTAGATCCTCTATCTTCCTCTTGTTCTTGTCTCTGATTGGACTAAGAGGAGGGGTGGGTGGAGGGCCTCTTGACCTCGTGAGGTAAGATAATGAAGCTACAGTGCATGAACTAGCCTTCGGAGAGGGGAATAAAACAAAAGGTAAAAAAAAAAAAAGGTAACAAGTTAGTGCGGATTATAATAAAATGTTGCGAAATTAAAACACATAGTGCAAGAATGTAAATCGTTTCATAATTTGAGGGACTTCTTTGTGCCTGAGGTAGGCCAAGCGACAAATAGATTTGGAGAACCTAGAATGCTAAATGCCTTATTTTATTGATAAAAAGTGGACGAGTCCCAAGACGACACTAAATAACAGGAAATAAAATGTCACTATTGGCCGTTGGCCTTATTACATTTTATAAAGAAGACATGAAAATTCCTATCTATTTGGTAACAAAAGGACCTTCCCCAAATTCGGCGTCCTTGACTCCATGAAACAACTTCACCAACTCGCTAAGTCCCAGCAACAGGTAAGCTCTAGCTAGGTGTCCGCCCTCGTTTCCTTCAGCATCCTAGCAATCCTCGATCCTTTTAAGAAATTTCCTTTCAAGCTTCACTAAACCTTGCTCCAAGCGTCCCAGTTGCTTATTGGCATTGACAACCATATCTTTCCACTCTCCAATCAGCTTTTGGTTGGCTTCTTGAATCTCACGGTGCTCGCTTTCACATTCCCGAATCCTATTGCGCAGTTGATTGTATTTGACCGGTGCATTTTCATCTATGATCCTGTGACCTCGAACAAACCCGGGATGACCCAGACCGTTATGATTATCCTCCAGCCAGCCTGAATAGTGTGGAGTACAACCAACATGATATTTGTATGGCTCGATGGTATTCCTTCCCATGATGATTTTTGCAGTGCCACATATGCTGAGCTTGGCACATGTAAGGGCTATCATTATCCTTAAATTCGTCCCGAAACTGACTCATCTTGTCGACCCTTGGTGAAACATGTTTCCTACTAGCATGTATCATAATTCGAAGAGGGATGTAACGGAGGTTCCTCTCAAACCGATCAATATCAGAAACGGTGCATCCCTAGATCGGGCGATGAATTCCTCAGTAGGGAACAACTCGAACATCCATTGTACTTGATACTCATATAGATTTTAAAATAGCTCTAACCATCCTTTAGCTTCCTCTGGCTGGGCAAACATGTTGGGCATGTAGTTCATTCGCCTTGGATGATGGAAGGCTATATGATCATCTTAATCCCTTCGCTAAATCTATTGCCGACATTCACCATTTTGGAGATGCTCCATAAGCCAGAGCAGGAGTAGCAAATTGCATCCCTCGAAGTGTTTTCCTCCTTGCTGACACTTCTCCAAGGCTCGATATATATATGCAATGATCATGGGCGTTATGCTGAACGATTTCCCTCCAATTCTCTCCATTAAAGTTTTGGTTACCATAGCTAGTCTGGTGTGGATCATTGCTTTCTCTATTAGAAACACTATCATCCCAGGAAGCAAAACATTAAGACAAAGACATTTCGGTGAATATGCCCTAACGATGTGAGGGAAAACTCGTCAGGATAAGTACGGAAGGATTTGCTGTGACCGTACCTCTAGTACAAATAGTCAAAGGGGATATACGCTCTTTTAAGCATGTCAAATTTGGATTCTTCTTTAAACCCATCATTTTGAGGAAACCTTACTCTTGCAGCTTTCCGGCATTAACAAACCCCGAGTCTGCCATGGTATACCAGCCAATCCTCCTATTTCCTCTAGAAGGGGTGTCATATCAATTTTTCTAAAGTGGAACACAAACCTATTACAATCCCATAGTAGAGTAGCAGCTTCTATAATTTTGTTGTTGGGTTGGATTTCTAAAAGGGGAGGTTAATTTCCTACGTATTTCCGGACAAGAGTCTAATCACTGGAATGAATATCCTCACACCAGTTTAGCAATTTTGGGTGGATGTTGGTGACCATGCCGAATATACGGACTTCGTGCCTCATATTTCTGAAATACAAAAAGGGTTAGGCCCTTATCCCCACCGGACTCGGCTATTAAATATCAATAATTGGCAAAAAATAATTATTCTCCAAATAAATGCACATAACGTGATAGTGTCTGTTTGGATAAACCTAGTGGACTTTGGACAAGGCTATCTTAAAGAGTAATTATACGGATAATATAACCGACTCGGCTAAGTTTGACCATGATACATGCACAATTAAATAGAGTAAGGTTTCTATGAGGTTTTAGAGTGTTACCCTTGAGTGGACGACTCAAGGGGGAAGGCACGGAACCGTCGTCTACACCATTGATTGACTGGTTTTACCGCAAATATGCATTTTTCGGATTTAGGGGGTGATAATATCGGAAGATCGCAACCCCTCATTATAAGCATTGCTATGGAATTTATTTGGCACGAGTGGAATATGATTTCGAAAGCATGTTTGTGCAATAACTAAAGTAGGTTGTCATGTATTTGCATGCTATGAAAGCAGTAAATACAATAGTTCTTCATAATTTAAAAAAGTAATGAAGGAAAATGATAAAGGAAAGAAACAAAGAGACAATTCAGTTTTACAGCTGGAGAAGGAATTAAATGCTTAAAGGTATTTAAAAAATAAAGGCTTATAAAGAAATGTAATGTCACAGTGATAGTCTAAAATGGTAAAACCCTAAAAGAAATCCCCAGCAAAGTCGCCATTCTATCGCGCCCCGTTTTTCTAAAGTGAAATCGAGTTTATGACATTTGGGAGAAAAACTCATTCCCTTTTGGGAACTTGGGTTAGAATTGAAGAGTCACCACCTAATGATTAGGGTGCATTAAGACACCAAGAAGGTTTGATTTGAACAACCAGAGATTGGGTAAGGGCTTGAAATTATTCCAAGGGGAAGGTGTTAGGTACCTTTCAAAATCCACTAGTGTGGTTCCCGGCCATAATAAAGCTTCAAATAAGAGGGGATTTTCACATGAGGTTCTACAAACAAATAAAGTTGAAAAAAACTAAAAAAAAGCTGATTTTTCTTAAAAGAAGAGTTTGAAATTCAATAAAAGAGATAAGAAACAAAGAAAGTGGAGTCCTAAGTTTATTAATAATATGGATCACCCCACTCAATGCCCGGTAATCACTCCTTAATGAGGGGATACACATGGAATTATCGCGTGGTTATCATATCCATATCTACCATTCCCACTCCGTTAAGGTATAAAAGCATGGAATGGTCTCGCTTACTTATTACATGCTATTACCTGCCCTAGTCCTATCAGTTCCTGAGGAATTTAGAAGTACTAATCCTAAAGGGAAGGGGTATTGGCTTATTTGTAATTTCAAAGGTAAAATTCTAAGGCGACACACAAGAATATGTATAGCAAATTGGGGAAAAGCACATAATAAGCAAAGAGGGCTCAGATATACCTCCTTTAAACAAAGAAGCACGTAATTTAGCATGACTTGCACATACTATTTAGGGACTGATTACTAAATATGAAAGAACTTAAAGGTTGAGACATGCTAATCTATTATATAATTTAGATAAGAAGCCCCAATCAGGCATGCCTGCTGGTTGTAGTTAATGGAACAGATTCCAAAAATAATTTAGCATGACTTGCACATATTGATTAGAATATGATTAAATACTAAACATGAAAGAAGTTAAAGGTTGAGGCATACTAATTTATTACATATTTCAAGTAAGAAGCCCCAATCAGGCCTGCCTGCTGGTTGTAGTTAATGGAAAAAATTGAATTTATAACTTTTATTTTAAGGCTTGCCTAAGTGTTGGGCAATGATCCTATAGGCATAGTATCTACCGAGTTTAGAAAGCAAGTAAATAACAAGGTCCAAATAAACTGAATACGTACTGGTTAAAAAGGATTGTCGGATTATTAAAAGGAAAGCCGGTTTTTAACGAAGGTTGTAAGTTCTACAACTAACAGTACCCGTTGTTACTGATTTTAGCTCTATACATGAATGAAGCATCTCCAATTCGATTAGAGTTCTTATAGACATGCTTTTTATGCTTAGTTGATTTTTGAACCTCGTAGACATGGTATAAAATGCAGAAGAATCATTTTAAACCTATGAACATGATATCTAGGTGTTGAATTTTTTTAAGACCTATGGACATGATATCTAGGTGTTGAACTTTGTTTAAGACCGATGAACACGATGTCTAAGTGCAATTGAATGTGCAGACTTAAACAATCATATAGGAATGATTTCTATATGAATATGGTAGTCCTATGGTCATGATTTCTATATGGATGATGGATGTACAGAATTCATAAGGGACTATAAGCATGATTTCTATATGCATCAGCATATGCAGATTTGCAAACACCTATAGGCATGATTTCTATATGCATGCAGATTTCAGAATGACTTATAGGCATGAGAATTGCAGAATTCAGAAAGACTTATTGGCATGATTTCTATATGAAGGTTGCAGAATTCAGAATGAACTATAGGCATGGTATGCAGATTTTAAATACCTAGAGCATGGTATCTACATGAGAGTTGTAGAATTCGGAATGACCTATAGGCTGCAGATTTGAAATACCTATAGGCATGGTATCTTCCCCTTTCGCATAAATAATCACCTATCCCCAAGATTTTATTATAAATTATGATAGCCCAGAATAAAGCAAAAATACATTAGAAAAATAAATGTACAACCAAGAAGAGCCTGATTCAGACTTCATGTCTGAAATATGAGGTAAACTAACTCCATCAGATCATGATCCAACGCCTTTATCCCATTTGAGTGTGTCAAAGTTCCCTAAGAGTCTCAAATGAACCCTGGGCAATGCTCACACCCAAATGTGTTATTAGATTAGGACAAGTGCAGTATGGAAAGGCCAACCCTCCAGTGTCGAATTTCAGCGGGAATTCAAAGGGTCCCAAGGCAAGGCTCACAAGAGGGAGGGCAGAACTTAAGACTAAAAAAGTGTGCAAGTGTAGAATAGGACACTAATAAGGGGGAAATGAGAGGGAACTAGTTTCACATAAGCACACATAAAGAGGATTCAGGAGAATAGGGAAATTACAAAGGGCATCTTTTTTTTTTATTCAAACTGTCATTTTCATTGATTTCAAAAAATATGTACAATACATTCCTATGGTAGTAGTATGGAATTCTACTACTCATTTACATGTAGTTCTAACTACACAATCTCATATAGACAATTCTAACATGTAGCTATTGTATCTAAACTACGGATAGCAGTTGAGCTTATGTAGCTCTTCCTGCCACCTTTTACATTTCCTACTTCTTGTATGTATCAACACTGCCACTTCTTTACAGAATTGATCTTCAGCAAAAGAATTGTTCTCAAATCTAATAGAATTCCTGTTTCTCCATATCAATGCAACAGTAGTGACAAAAGTAGTAGCAGTAATTGCCTGATGCCAGTTTCTACTTCTAGCCTTACTGCATATCCACTGTAGCTCATCCTCCCAAGTGTTAGTTGCTCGCTGGTATCCTATCCATTTGCAGATTCTGAGCCATAATCTGTTTGTGATTGGGCATGTAAAGAATAGGTGTTCAAATCTTTCATCTTGTTGTTTGCAGAAAGCACATTCAGTAGGTATATCAACTCCAATTTTGTGCAGTCTATCAATGGTTGGTAATCTGTGTTGGGCTGATAACCACACTATAAACTTGTTTCTTGGTTGTACATTTGAAGTCAGCATCACATTCCTCCAATCTACATTACTATAATTAGGAAGCATAGCAAGGTATAACTTGTGAATTTGGAACTTGTCCAGTTTACACAGTGACTTCAGTCTGTAGTAGAGAGTTCCTTGAAGTAGTTGGTTCTCCATGACAGCAGTCCTGCAATCCAATATTTTCCTAATAATCCAGGAGGCAGTTTTTGGCAAAGGTGCATTACTAATATCATTTTGCTTTATGTAATAGCAGTGGAGCCATTTTATCCAGAGGCAGTCTTTTTTCCTAGCAAGATCCCAAAGCAGTTTTGTTATGGCTGCCTTATTCCAGGTAGCCATATCTATGATGTTTAGACCAGCAGCAGATATAGGTTTACATATTCTCCCCCATGCAACCAAAGCTCTATTAGATACAGAAGCACTACCTGTCCATAGGAAGGACCTGCAAATTGCCTCAATAGCCTTCAGAACCTTCCTTGGTATGATAAAAATCTGTGCCCAATATGTCTGGATGCCAAATATCACTGCTTTTATCAATTGGCATCTCCCTGCATAAGATAACATTTTGGTAGACCAACATGTGATTCTAGCAGTTATTTTCTCAATCAGAGGAGAATATTGATGTATAGCAAGTTTTTTTGAGCTGAGAGGAATCCCAAGGTATTTAAAAGGAAGCTGTCCTTCACTGAACCCCAATTGCTCCATAAGTTCATGTCTAACAGACTGTTGCACCCCAGCAAAATAGATAGCACTTTTGTTGTTGTTTGCTTTCAAGCCTGATGCTGCAAAAAAGTTATGAAAAGCCTCTTGCAATATCTGAATAGAAATCCTATCAGCTCTGCAGAACATGAGGAGATCATCAGCAAAGCAAATACAAAAGGCATGTTGCTTAAGCAAAGGCAGACTTTAGGCATACCCAAAGGGGAGCGCTGGCACACCTGTAAGCCTGCAAGAAACTCACACTATTTTAAGCTGGGATCCTAGATGATCTGATTTGATCCATGGACAGTTGTAGTATTGCCATGTCTCAAACCATAGCTCAACACATAGAGGGTATGGATTGTGATTCATTGTAAACAGGGAGAAAGGAATCAGCATGCTAGAATGAGTGTTGAAAAATGCATAACCAGTAAACAGGGATACAAAAGCAATAAACACATTGTTGTGGTGCTAAACTTAAATCAAGACATACCAGTTTCAAAGAAACACAATAAAGAAAGACCGTAGGTATAAATAAAAATAAAATTTTGAAAACTAATTAAAACTACTAAAATGATTTATAGTGTATAAATAACAACTTAAAAATATAATATCCTATTTTTATAAACATGAGACAAATTAAAACTAAAATGGCTAATATTGCAATTATGCAATTTTATCTTAAAATACTAAATAAATTTGTAATATATATATATATATATATATATATATATATATATATATATATATATATATATATATAAAATATCTTAGCTATATTTTTGTGTAAACATGAGACTTCAATAGTTTAATCACCAAAATGATAATTTTGGAAATAATTATTGGGGTTTTCTTGATAAAATAGGGCAGTAAATTGATTAAAAAATTCTTGAAAAATTAGAAAAAAATAACACAACCTTGGGATATACTTATATATGTCGATATAGGTTATTTCTAAGGTATTTTGTATATTTTAAAATACAAAAAATAATTGAGTATCAACAGGTGAAATTCAGTTTAGAGAGGTAGATGAAGAGGGTTACCACCTATTACTTTGTTAGACTTATTAGCTATGATTATGGATATGTTCGTTCCACTGAGAAACGAGATGACATGCGACGTTAGTTTGCGTAGCTACACCAAGGCACTATGACAGTTGTAGAGTATGAGGTTAAGATTATTGAGTTAGCCACGTATGCACACTTTCTGGTCGTAGATGAACATGAGAATGTAAGAAGATTAGTGGATGGGCTTGAGCATCGTTATCGTGGTCCAATGGTTAGGGATGTTCGAGGTGATTCATACGAAGAGGTAGTTGACACTGCTCTCCGTTATGAGTCTTATCAGAAGAGAGACATGACCGAGCGAGAAAGTAAAAGGGCTCGTAGCGCTGGCGAGTTTAGTAGAGCTACATCTGAGGGCAAGAATGGTTTTAACCGAGGGCAGTCTAGGCCTACCTAGTTAAAGTTAGTGGTGTAGTCGACTGGGAGTACGTTTTCAGTAAGGCAATATCAGCAACTGATACAAGATAAGGATAATTGTTCGCTTCAATTCGGACAGTATCCGAGATATAGTACATCTGGTAGGAAGCACTATGGTCATTGCTTTGGTATCGCTGGTGCTTGTTTTACCGGTGGTGAAAAATGTCATATTGCTAAATATTGTTCGAATAATAATTTTAGTAATAGTTAGGCTGCTATACAACTACAAGGAACTGCTATAGTTATGCAGACTCATACTCAACCAGCCAGAGTCGCCCCATAGGGTGTCTGCGGACATAGTAGACAAGGTGCACAAAGCATTTAGGAAGTCGATATGGTATTCACATGTATTATTACTGTCCATATGGTATTCCTATGTTTCCCTATCTTTAGCTTTAAATATTAGAACGGGGAATCGAGTCTCTTAATATGCCATACGTAGTAACGATCCTAGTGGGGGAGACTATATTTGTAGATAAAGTATATAGAGAAGGTGTAATATTTGTTTAGGTAAGGGACACCATAGCCGCTCTAGTAGAGTTGTCGATGTCTCAATTTAATGTTATTATGTGCATAGACTAATTGGTATTATGCTATGTGATGTACAATTGTTAAGCAAATGATAGATTTGCAATTTTTTTATGGTCTTAGAATTACATGGAAGGGTACTCACGTTTGCCATGGTCGAAGAAGTACCTTATACGAAGATTTTACATGAGATGAATAGGAAGTCTTCAACATATCTAACTATGAGTTAAGACACTAGAGTAGAGATACGGACTCTTAGGGTAGTAATAGTTGCTAAAACTTTCAAAATGAGTTACACGAGGCATATATGGTGCAAATATGAAAAGATAAGATGAGAGTGAGTAACCATGAGGTATTCATATCTCTTTTCTAGTGTATAGCTCGCTCAATACTCGATGAAGAATGTTCTTTTTTGTTGGAGAGAATGTAATAACTCAATTTTATATATATATATATATATATATATATATATATATATTATTTATGAGATTGAGATTAATTAAATGATTAGTGAGCGTAATATTAGACATATTAGTTAGATAATAAAATAATTAGAATAATAAATAATGATTAAAAAAGGGGCTAGGCCCACATTATCTCTGAGCCAGCTCACGTACAAAGACTTATGTTAGAGGATGAGGTCATTAACTAATGCATATACTTAAGGAATTAGTCGACGGCGCATACAATTTTGAAGAAAAGGCTACAATTGTCTCTATGGTGGGTTTGAATTGTCAAAACTGAGTGCTAGGGAGTCAACTGCTTTTGCAGCTCAAATTTTTATCCAGTGATAAGATTAATTTCATATTCTAGGATTAAACTAGGGGTAATAAAGCTATTTGTAATTATTACAAAAATTACTTTGGATAAATAGTGATCATGGCAGACATACTTAAAAAACATTAGGAAAATTCATATAATCTTAATTATAATTGGAACCTTACCATCTAATAAGAAGAAAGGTGTTTACTATTGGTATTTTGGAGTCAGTATACTTGCACTTGGCATAGGAATCTGTTTCAGAAAACTTCGTACAATGCTAGATTAATTGTATTTGTATATTCATGAGATAAGACATAAACTTTATTCTTATGTGTAAATTCGCGTATATTTATGAAGCTAACACTATCATATTGTGCTCAGGAAAATAAGTTTTAGGCCGAATAAGCTTTGATGAGCTTTTGAATATCTGTGTAATAAATGATTAGTCGACTAGTTAACAGGTCATATGCCGAGTATCAAATTGTACTCTAACATAGGAAGTTGACCCGACTAGCATAATTGTTAATTTTAATTATATATTGGATAGATTAAGGTTATTGGAGATTATTTGATTTGCGTTTTAGATGTTATAATATTGACAAAATAAGTGAGACTGGTGCTTGTTTTTTCTAAATTCGTTTTGAAAGTATATTTTGTCAATCTAGTTCATGTGTTGGGACGAGCGTGTGCTTAGCAAAATTGATGGTCTTTCACCAGCAGCAAATACATATTATTTTGTAAAAATATAAAATTATTTAATAAGTGATTTGTAGTGTAATGTGATATGGCATAGCCTCGTGCTATGGTGTTGGGGTGCTAGAAATAATTTCTTCACTGCCGTAATAAATTTGGAGCATTGCGTATGCCACCGTGGAAATTATTAGGCATTGTATATGTTGTCGTGGACTCATTAGGTGTTCGGTTAATTTCTTGCATTGTCATTTATGACAAGTCTTTAATGTAGATTATACTGAGATATATAATGTTGTTACATAATAATTTGGACTTTATAGACTAATTATATGGTGAAAGAATTTCTGTGTATATTATTTTTGTGGTCCTTGTGTGTTTGTATTTTCTTATACTTGTTCAAGAGGTATTCAGAGTTGTGGATTGAGGATTTTACTGGGTTATATTTACGTATAACTCGCTCCTTATATGCATGCACATGCATATTGCTGAGGGAGGATAGTGGCTAACGAGTTTGTTGAGTGGATTCTATTGTTGAGGTGAGCCGCCGCATTATTCGTAGAGACTGTTGTTTCAGATCTACCTATCTTATGTCTATTATTTCTTACAGATTTGCATCCGTCAGTTAAACTTCTATCTCTTTAGATGCTCCATGATCTGAGTATGAAATTTGAGTTGGAGATTTATTATTTGAGTGCTACTTAGAATTCATAAATAAATTATAATTTTAGTTGGATAATTATTTCATATTTAATAGTATTTAATGTCTTTGGACTTAGTACGTGTTTCTCTTAATGCTTATATAAAAGATTAAGAGTACAAGAATTAGTTCGTGTAACGAATAATGTTAGCTGAGTATCAATCATAATTTGAAACGTAAGAGTTATATGCCTATTATATATTAATTTTACCATTAATAAAAGTTCAAGTAGGTGATATTCGCGATATCATGTCTTCAGTGACCCTTTGAGGGTGTTTCTTGATTGGGGTTGGTAAGGTTATTCTATTTAAATATCAATATAAGCATTCTTTTTCCCTTTGTTTGAAAATATAAGACAATATGAAGGCCCAAAGTGACATTAATCCTTCAGTGTACAATATGTTACAATATAATTACTTATAAACTGTTATATTAGGTTGGATTTATCTCTCTTAGCACGCAGGCTTCTAAAATAACGGCGTAACAATATATCTGAGAGAGAGAATGAGAATCTTAATATCTACATTATTCGACCTTAGCCTCTATTTAATATTAGAGCCTAGCATTAGTCATAAATCAACAATAACAACAACTCAGTATAATTCCACTTAGTGGGGTCTGGGGAGGGTAATGTGTATGCAGACCTTACCCCTATCCTGGGGTAGAGAGGCTGTTTCCAAATAGACCCCCGGCATCCTTCCCTCCAAGAACTTCCCACCTTGCTCTTGGGGAGACTCGAACTCACAACCTCTCGATTGAAAGTGAGGGTTGCTTACCATCAGAGCAACCACTCTTGTCTAGGATTAGTGAAAAATCAAATTCTCATTTTCATAGGGAAAAAATTGTTTAAAATTTTAAACTTATGTGATACTTTTGCCTATTTGGCCCAGCTGTAAGAATGAAAGAGATAGAATGTGTGTGAGTAAGTGAGTGAAAATCTTAATATCTACATTATTCGACCTTAGCCTCTATTTAATATTAGAGCCTGGGGATTAGTCACATAATCAAATTCTCATTTTCATGGGGAAAAAATTGTTTATATACTGCTTTATACATACGTGAACTGATTTGTAGTTTATTTATAAATTTTTTGTAAAAAATTTGTAGATTAGAAAAAAAATTTGTAGTGAATATTTTTTTTCAATATAGATTGCAGTTTAATTGTACCATAAATGTAGTACTTTGTAGATACTATAAAAACAATATTGAAAAAATATTTAGTCCTGTTATGAAATAATATAAGAACAAGAACAATAATACAAGAACAATAGAGAGAAAAGTAGAGAGAGGAGTATTCTTATTGATACTTGGGATGGTTTACAATGGTAGAAGACCCCTTTATTTATAGGGAGAAGTAAACCCTAGAATCTCTCTAATTATGGACATTCACCTAAAATAGGAGATTTTATAACACTCCCCCTTGAATGTCTATTCAATAATGTGCCTCGTTAAAACCTTAACTAAAACAAAACCCAATGGGAAAAAAATTATAGAAAAGGAAAAAGAGTACACATGCTTGAATATGCGCCTATTGGTTGCCTCGTTAAAAACCTTGCAAGGAAAACCCAGTGGGACAAAACCTTGTAAGGGAAAAAGAGTGCAACGCGCATTAACTCCCCCTAATAAGAACATCAATTTATATCCTTGAGCATTTTCATTCTAATCTTGTGCATCATCTTCAAAACGATCTTTGGTAGATATTTGATAAATAAATCAACCATATTGACTTGAATAAATATTCCGCACCTTGAAATTATCATTCTTGATAGATATGAACATCTTCATATAATGTCGTGGAATGACTCTTCAATATCTCCATAGATGTATTCTCGATGCCATCATGCTTATAGTTATAGCAAGATACATATGTACACAAATTGTACTTAGGATGTGGTACTTCAGGACCAAGAATTGCATATGCTTCAAGCAACTTAAATCTTTCAAGTTAAGTCATGTAAGTCACATAATAGACTTTAGATGCATATCAAGTTTTCACGTCATGCTAAACAAATAAGATATCGAAAATTGATTATACATACCTTTGACTTTTATACTCTCAAGTATTTGAACTACATGTCCAAATCTACATGTCTTTCACATGGAATCAAGTATTTGTCTATACGCTTTAAGCGTATCAAAGACTTTGTCCTTCTGGGACTTAATATGAGTATTTGTAGTGAGAATATAGTTACTTTCTTTGGGTCAGCAAATGCGTATAGCATGCTTTGCAATATGTTGTAATTGAATTATCCCTTTTATGAACTTCAGGTTCATATCATGATATTTGGGGATTTACATATACAAATGATAATTCATCCCATGTAACCTCTTCTCAAGTGTTTATCATGTCTCCCCCTCATGTTAGAAAAGCTAACTTGTTTCCTCAACTTTGGGAAATCATCTTTGTGCATTATCATGTCAATATACACAGCACATTAATAATAAGATGAAATTATTTGGTTCCTGACCCTGAACCACTTGTGAGGGGAGAATATACTCTCGTATACAACTTATATCAAACTGATATATATAACTTTGTTCTCATAAGAAACAGTTTAGCTATTAAGTGGAAGCACTCAATAATTATCTTGCTAAACCAACTTTGATATAAACCAACTTATCAAGATGAACTATCTTGAGTAGAGAATCTGAAAATTATGCTCGAAGTTAGATTATTGAGCAATTTACCTCGCAAGCACCGGCCAGGCTGCGGGTTAATAACAATTGCGCATGTAACCATTTCATAGATGCATCATATGTGGTATACATGGCAGGTGAATGAGCCCATATTCACCTTTGATATTTTCAGAATTTATGGGCTTCAACCCGAACTCTTTAGTTGGTCAGTTCATTAATGAGAACAAGTGATACAAGAGAATTCGTAAAGAACTTTCTAGTCTTTAATATTCACCTATGTGAATTTGCACATCATACTTAAAATGAGATGGCTAACACGAATGCCAACTGAATAAATTATCAATATTGGTAAACTTCAAATTTACACCATGACATGTGCACTTATCAATAAACTTCAGGTTTATTATGACATGGGTTTTTATACCAATAGATATCCACTTTATTGTGGCATTCTTTTGTTTGTGTAGTACAAACTGGAGAACAAAGCGGGTAGCTTTTCATATAAAAATTACCCCGCTACAAGTTGTAGTAATAGGAGATATCAAATCCTTCCTTTATTTATAGTCTCAATATAATCAATCGCTTTCGCGTGTACTTTGGAAACTGAATAAGTTTCTTTGAGACTTACTACAGCACAATACTCAATTGTCTTTCTCCAACATAGTAATAATTGGCTCTTCTAGAGCTCTCAATTAATTTTGTACTACCACAGATTCATCAACATCCATGTGGTGAATATCTTTCTTAAAGAGAAAGTTATACCATTATGGTCATGTCAAACTTACATGCAATATATGTTTCTTGCATTATCGTTGTCCTTTAATAGTCATATTTCCAAAATACTTTGGCGTACAATAGGTACGTGACCAACGATCATTCATGCCATATATATAGCCAACAGGCTTAACACCATTAGGTGTTTCAACTATTGGGCCAAAAACTTCACGTTTTGCCAGCGAATTCAATTCTGATTGAATTGCTTCTTGCCACTTTGGCCAATCATGTCTTTTTCGACATTCTTCAACAGATTGAGGTTCGAGATCCTCACCTTCTTGCATAATGCTAGATGCGACATTATAAGCAAAGACATTATCCACTACTATATCCACTCGATTAATATTTGCCTCAATATTGATTGGATTTATGGATAGTTCCGTATTTTCCAAAGCCTCGGGCTCAATGGATTCTTCATGAATCTCAGAATTTGTTAAATCATGAATTTCCTCATGAGATTCTTTCGTAGTGTCATTTGGATCATTTGCTTTCCTCTTTCTAGGATTTCGATCTTTGGAACCTAATGGTCTGCCACGCTTCAGGCGTGCATTTGACTCATTGGATATGACACTAGATGATTGTCCAACAGGGACATCAATACAGATTGGGACATTTTTCGCGGGGATGTGGGATTTCGTTATCCTTTTCAAGTCCGTAAATGCGTCAGGCATTTGATTTGCTATTCTTTGCAAATGGATAATCTTTTATACCTCTCTTTCACAAATAGAGGTATGTGGATCAAGATGATATAGTGATGCATTTTTCCACAAAATTTTCCGTTTGGTTTCACCAACTTCTCCCCCTAATTTTGGGAAAAGTGTCTCATCAAATTGACAGTCTGCAAATCGTGCAAATCTCCTGTCAATGTTTCGAGGTAGCGAATTAATGGACGGCGATTCAAACTCAACATATATTCCTAACCTTCTTTGCGGACCCATTTTGGTGCGGGATGCGGTGCTACAGGCACATATACTGCGCATCCAACAATTCTTAAATGGGATATATTAGGTTCATGACCCAAAACTAATTGCAACAGGGAATATTTGTGACAATTCGTCAGTCAGAGACGAACTAGCATTGCTGCATGCAAAATGGCGTGACCTCAAACCGAAGTGGGCAGCCAACGAATTAGCATTGCTGCATGCAAAATGGCGTGACCCCAAAACCGAAGTGCGCAGCCGACGAACTAGCATTGCTGCATGCAAAATGGTGTGACCCCAAACCGAAGTGGGCAGCCTCGTTTTCATGAGTAAATGAAGTATTCAAGATTATTCTCATCTATTGTCTCAACATGATATCCATTTTGAATGATATCTTTAAAACTCAACAAGTTCCTCTTAGACTTGGAGGAGAACATTGCATTCTCTATGATAAATATTGTTTCTTTAGGCAGAGTTATAGTTGCTGTTCCGGAGCCTTCAATCAATTTACTACTACCAGAAATTGTAGTAACATCTGCCTTACACATACTTAAATGAGAGAAATATTTCTTCTCCTTGAATATCGTATGTGTGGTACATGAATCAATTTAAGAAGTATATTGTACATAAAATCTGACATACAGTGAACAGTATAGCAAAGAACTGAGCACATGGAACAGAGTTACATGATATTGACTACGTCAGTAGTTAAAAGCATTACATTACACATTGACATGCCAAAAAATAGTAAATGCTTGACATTGAAGAATATACAAATCAGTAGTAACAAGTGGTGCGTTTATGCACTAAAATGTGGTAGTGATAAAATACAATTTGTAATTTGTGCGAAGATGTAGCATCACATGTATCATAGTGCATATTACATGAAGAACAGTACAAGAAACAACATTACTACCAAACAATACAACGACATTTGTAGGTAAAAGGTAACAACAAACAGAAGAAAGTCAGTTTACAAGTTAAAAATGTAAATTACATCGAAACGTGATAATGGCACGTATAATACGCATATGTTGTACAGTAAACAGAAATGATAAACGTACAAATTTGCATTGAATCATAAGATAAATGTGTAATCTAAAGTTATATATTTTAAAACCATAATACAGATAAGTAAAATAAAATCAAACAACTCAATCTTCCTTAATCACAGATCCATCACCGATTAAGTGGTCTATTTTCCCTTAAGGGTGCTCAAAGAAGTCTGCCACATCCAAGTGGGTGATGTCAAAGTTGTCGTCAGAGACAATATTTGTTTCAGGGCCTTTACTCTTTAGGAATGCTTGATAAAGCTCAACCAAATGTCTTGATACACGGCATATTTTCGCCCAGTGCCCTTTTCCACCGCAACGATAATATATAGTTTATGAACTATTTGCTTTTGGATTCTCATCGTATCGTGCTTGTGGCAGAACCAACTTCAGGTTCTCATATCTTTTCTTTAAGCCATTTCACAAGATGGGTGGATCTTTGACTGTGATATATTCAATTTTCAAACCTTCATCAAGGTGATGGCGCAAGAAAATCAAGGCCTTAGCATAGTTTAGGGTGGATGCATTATTTCTGTCTTTAATGGCGTCTCCAGAACCCATTCCATCCAAGTGGATTTCAGCATCCAACACCCATGTCATATAGTTCTTGTCCGAAATTTCAAGCGCAACGAACTTTCTTTTCATAATGTCAGACATAAAGCAAAATTACATTAAGAGCTTGTTCATACTTACGGGCTCTATTACAATTATCACATTCACTTCAGGGAATGGATCATAATCATCTGTATGTGCTATACACAATCTCATGTCAAATATTACTTTCATAAAGTGAAAGATTATTTTGAGAATCCTTATTATTCTCATTATCACAATAATGATGATTATAATTTCGTCTATTGCCACGTCCACATCCATTGATACCTTCACGGTAATAATTTTGTCTTCTTTCAGACTTATCACATACTGCTACCACATTCTCTAGAGGGAATGGAGCAAATTCAATTTGGACGGATTTTCAATTCTTTGCTCACAATCATACATGAATTTAACATGGCAGGACATAGAGATTTTACCACTTCACGTAGTTATAATTTCTTACAAACTCCATTAGAGTTATAATCAATCTTTGTTGTCTATGTTTGTATATGAAATCAAATCGTAGAATTTGAAAGAAAAGTAAATTACTTACCTTTAAGGTATACCAATAAATATTGTGATATCAAATATACCTCTTCTATTTTTCCGTATAGAAAATCGGTTCGTGTGACAATTCTGAAATATGTAAGAGACCTTGTTTTCCACCATTGAACTCCACAAAGGCACTGTATTCTTTAACAGATGTAACGATACCTTTATATATGCCTCCAATCTCAATTTCACGCCCAATACTGAAATCAAATTCAATTGGTTAGAGACTCGTGCTGATAACGTGTTATGAAATAATATAAGAACAAGAACAATAGAGAGAAAAGTAGAGAGAGGAGTATTCTTATTGATACTTGGGATGGTTTACAATGGTAGAAGACCCCTTTATTTATAGGGAGAAGTAAACCCTAGAATCTCTCTAATTATGGACATTCACCTAAAATAGGAGATTTTATAACAAGTCCCAAGTTTTTAGCCGCCTAATTTGGAAGAAATAAGCTATTCAAATATTTATCCCAGATTTGTAGGCGCCTAATTTGGAAGGAATCAATTCTTAATATTGGGTATTTAATGAATGGTATAAATTTTTCAGATTTGTAGGCGCCTAATTTGGAAAGAATCAATTCTTAATATTGAGTATTTAATGAATGATATAAATTTTGTAAAAAAAAATATAAACATAGCGGGTAATAAGAAAAACGTGCACATTTTTAATAATAAAGTTTTATATATAATATAGATAAAAAAACATTCCAATATACAATGTATAGAATTTTTGGGCCATAAGAAAGACACAAAGAGCTAAGCCCATCAACTTAATTACAAACTTCATTTTTTTTATCCAAATAAAATCCAAAATATAAGTAAAATGGAAGGACGAATCGAGGAAAAACAAATTCTAGTGGCGGAGGTTATGAAGGCCATAAGTGGGAAAGTTGGGAGGGAATTGTGTGTAGTGAAGAACACATGGACTCTCATGGTTGTGAATTCCTTCGTAGGTAGTGATGACATAGCTTGAGTCATCATTGTCCCTTTCAACCCTCTTCTTCACATTGCATCCTCCAGTTGAACATTTGTAGTAATTCCTGTTCATATCCATTGTATTAATTTGTCATAATCAGACTCAACTTATACATCAAATAATGATAAATTCAGTGAATTGGTGTAATCCCATAAGTGAAATATGGGAAGAGTAATATATTCGTAGTCTTATCCTTATTTTATGAAAGTAGAAAGACTGTTTTTGATAAATACTAGGCTCAAAAAAGCTACAGTCACAAAATTATTGAAAAGAAAACAACAATAAATAAATCATGGAAAAGAAACAGTAACATAAAAAAGTACCAACAATAGCAAAATAAATAGAAGAATGACATTGTATAGCTTCTATAAAAGTAACAGTTGAAAATATATAACATTTGTGTGTGTATATATATAATACAAATTTTATATACTTTTTCGACTACCAAATATAAATAGTTTCCAACGCTGGCTAAAAATTATAATGCCCCCAAATAATAAGAAAACTAAAGCAAAAGAAACAACGTGTAACAATTAATAGCAATCTAAGTATAAAAAAATGAGAGTACTATTGATCCTACAGGTAACAAAAGGATATAATCGCGACTACCTACTAGCCCTCTAATCTATTTCTCGATCTCGATGCCTACGTATTTTAACTTATAATGTAAATAAATATTAGACATATATATAATTATTTTAGAAATTTTTTTAACAAAGATAATATAACTTTTAAAGAGTGAATTAAGGACATGTTTTTTTGGAAGAAAAGGACGTTGTCAAGAATTCAAGATGGGCATTTGAAACTACTGCTAGTGTACCTTTTTTTGTCTTCTTAAATCTTGCTATTAAATATTAATGCGAATCGCTTTTGTGTTGGTAGAGAAAAGGCCGCTCTTTAGAATGACATTTACATTATTTTTGTCAACGTTGAGTAAAATATCCTAAGCTAATAAAGGAAGAGTTTAAGGTCTCTATTTAGTGTGTTTTATTGTTTATTAAATTGAAATATCATTTTTGATTTAAAAGAGTTTACAAGATAGTATTTCTTAAAACATTATCCATCCTTTCTTAAATGCCTCGAAGTAATAGTGCGCAAAGCATTGCCCAAAAAAATAAAAAATAAAAAAGAAGATAAAATGGAGTTAATCATACTTTTGCATTTTTGCAACTTTAACTAAAAAGTTAGGCCATTTAACACCAAGAATGCTGGAAGGCACTGTTACTAATCTTTTTTTCATACTAATGAAAGTGAGACAAATGATCTTTTTTCCATCCTCCACTTCTATCACTTGCTTCTATCAACGTACAAATATACTTCTGTTAGTTTCTTATGATCATCAATTTATCACCAAATAAAGTTTATTCATAATTATATTTTCTTAATTAAGTGACAAAGTATCGATGAAAAAATATTTTCCTCAAGACCATTTTAGTCATATCAATCTAAATATGGTCTACGCTTAAAAACAAAAATAAAAATAAAGGGCCTTTACCCCACCACCTCCAATAATCTTTTAGCCCTCCTTTCATGGAGAGCTTCATATCATAGAGGGTTCAATAGAATCCTCTTCAGCGAAGAAATATATTGTATAAATAAGGATAGATTACTATACACTGACATAGTTGCATCCATTGATATACAGAATGCTTCTAGCGTAGGTAGAAGTGACTCTTAAATTATTATATTTTGCAGATTCAAATTTCAAATCCGGTATTCTTGTATTGTTATAAATCCTATTTTTGGATCTACTAGTGCCCATAATGCAATAAACACATATTAAGTTAGTTAAAAAAAAAAGCAATTCGGTGCACGAATCATTCAGTATTTACGCAAGGACTGAAGAAGAGCTACACCACAAAGAGTATAATGTAGACAACATATTCAAATACAAGTATTAAAAGCTGATTTTACCGCGACATATAGGTCATACACAATTACCTTCATTGGTCGGGCGGTCCCCTCCCACATATTAAGATTAAATTTTATGAGTCTCCGCCTCAGTGCCTCACACACAAAATTTGATTTTTCCTTTCCTCGTTCTACAAGACTCAATGAATGATTGGATGTTCAATTTCCCTCTAATAATGGGTGCCAAACAGAAATAAAAAGCACGTACAACATTTTCTCTAGTTGTTTACGGTCGGTTGTCCCTTTACAATTCATCTCTTATCCATAATAATACTTTTGCAACTTTGGCACAATTATATTCCACACTAAAATTTGCTTTATAAAAAAGGTCACATTCGTCACATATATGGGCCCTATCATAAATCATAGTATGTACGTAGACCTTATTTTACCCTTGGGTAGAAAGAATGTTTCCAAATAGATACGTAACATGACATTATATTGTTCTTAACGGTTTCTGCTTAGAGAAAGTATAGAAAGAAACTCTTTTGCCACAAATATTTTTAGTTTTAATCCTTTTCAGTCGTTACACTAGAGTAGTGTTATTGAGAAGCTTTTTCGTTTTAGTTAATGATGCTCCTATTAGATGGAACAATTATGGTATTTCTAGCACTATAAAACTTATATATGGGGATAACTATTCTCACTGAATTAAATTATTGTAGTATTTCTAGCACTCGAAGCCCTACATCATGATTGCTATCATGCATTGATTGGATGGAATAAACAGTGATAAAGAAAGGAGGCGATTCAAAATTTGAGATTTAAGAATTCTGAATTTGTTATTGAGTACATAATTTATTTTAATAATTAGGTTTGTATATTATTTAATGCATTGTCTAATAAAATGTTACTAAATTCATCCGAACTGTATCTAATATTTTAGCTCTGCCCCTCATAAAAAGTCCATGTAGCTACAGCTTGGGTTAGTTAACCACCTCCAATGGGTGCTAAAAAGGTTAAAAACAAATTGACCATTAGAAATACAGGCTTACATTATTTAGATTATTTTTATGTTTTACTTATTTCTACTTTTATGGCACAAAAATGAGACGATGAGTGTAGGTTAAACCTAATGAAACCCTTAATGGGATGTTAACGCGACACATACAAGTGAGGGCACCATGTTGTATGTTATTTATTGATGACATAGTACTGGTTGATGAGACCCGAGAGGGTGTTAACGCTAGGCTTGAAGTGTGGCGACAAATGTTGGAGTCCAAAAGTTTCAAGTGGAGTAGGTCGAAAACTGAATACTTGGAGTGCAAGTTCAGTGACGAGAGACATGAAAAAGAAGTGGAAGTAAAGATTGATACTCAAACCATCCCAAAAAGAGATAGTTTCAAGTATCTTGGGTCTATAGTCCAAGGCCACTGGGAGATTGACGAGGATATTACTCATTGCAGTGGAGCGGTTTAGATGAGATTGAGTCTAGCTTCGAGCATTTTATGCGACAGGAATGTGCCGCCTAGACTTAACGATAAATTCTACAGGGTGGTGGTTAGACCGGCTATATTATATGGTTGAGTGTTGGCTCGTCAAGAAGTCACATGTCCAAAAGATGAGGGTAGCTGAGATGAGGATGTTGAGATGGATGTGTGGATATACTTGGAAAGACAAGATTGAGAATGAAGTTATTAGGGACAATGTGGGAATGACATCCTTGGAAGACAAGTTCCGGGAATCGAGATTGCGATAGTTTAGGTACGTGAAGAAGAGATACATAGATGCTCCGGTCAGGAGGGTGTGAGAAGTTGAACATCCCTTTTCTTCCTTGCTATCTTTTCTTATACCGAGAGTCTATTAAAAACAATCTATCTGTCTCCTTAGATAAGGGTAAAATTTACATACGCGCTACCCTTCACAGACTCCACCCGTAAAATTTTACTAACTTCCTTATTGTGGTAGCAGTTATTATGTTTGATCGAGGTATTTATTTATTGTGCCAAGACTGCAAACTTTGTCCATTTCTAAATATATGTACTAGCTAGCATTTGGTAAAGGATAATGGATATTGTCACATATATGGACCCACAAAAACAAAATGGCTGCTAGCATTATAACATAAGAGCACACCTGTGTACCTATAAAAGTGGAGCAATGTTTTCACGTGAATCCACTATACTTCACTTTATGTTTTTTTGAGGTGAAGAGAAGATGGCTATTTTGGTACTTCACTTAATTTATATAAATTCTATGGAATAACTAGCATACAATTTAATTACGGCAAATGGATATGGGAGGTTCTAGGCTGCCTATATTATACATTTTTGGTGCTACCCCTTCTTGGAATCGGTATGAATGTGAAATATTTCGCACATTAAATTATTTTTTAGTGAATGGCGTAGGATATATCTTAGTTCTACAGTAACCTAAGCAATCATAGTGATACTAACAAGACAATAAGGTCTATTTACTTGCAATAATGATGAACTTATAATAGGAGAGAATAGAGATGGTACGGATTAGGTGAAAGTTTAGGAGATCATATGATTATCTCCAGTAGAATACGTATAAGTAAAAAGGATACTTATATATAGTTCTCAAATTAACTTAGTTGGAATTGCCCCATTTTCTACTCTTTCTAACAATTGATGAAAAAACACAACGAGAATCAAATAAATTTAAAAGCAAATTTATAAGTCTGGTGTGCTATAATCTCATGATGATAATTTAATAATAAGAGAATAACACTATCCATGAATTCCAAAATGGAGCAATATTTAAGAATATAACCATTCTTAGTGTCACTTACCTTGGATTTGGACTAGTCTTGACCATCTTTTTGCCATACTTCCTCCATTTAAATCCATCATCCAAAACCTCCAATTCCGATTTAAATCTAAGTGCAACCCTAGATTTTGCATTCACCTTGTTGTACTTCTTTACGCCTTTTGTACATTTTCTGTCAAGAAAAAAAGCAAATGAGATTCATAATTAACTTAATTTGAGGAATAAATGCAACATACTTATCATAGGACTTGCATGTTATTAGTTGAACTTGGAGTGTGATTGCAATATGATCCACTGCTGGAAATACTTTGAATAAATTCAGAAGTCATGTCCTTTTGTAACAAAAAATCATCACTCAAACCGTCGACAGGAAAGAAATAATCGGAAAGCTCATATTCCGGCGTCCCAATAAAATCAGTAGCTCCATAATTAGGGTTAGGGTTTGAGTATTGAAAATTTTCCATTGTTGTAAGGGAAAGGAGAGGAAATGCGATGAAAGTGTTTGAAGGACTTGACGAGATGACTTTTCAAGACTTCTTTCTATTTATTTGCTCTTGCTTCCATTTCTTTATTATTGCTTTTTATTTTTATATTTTTTAAAATTTCTTCCTAGAGTAATTTTCCCAGATTCTTTCTTGGTGGGTACAAGGAAGGTGCTTTTCTTGACACGTGGAAGCATTATGTAGGTCGTAGTGATGTCATAGGAATGATATCACCTCGGTGAGGACTTATGTTTTGTTTGTAATGCTTCTGTCCACAAAAAATATTTTCCCAGTTTGGCGTATTAAATTCCTAGTATCTTATTTCTATACGCAAATATAATCTACAGTAACACAACTATTTATAGTAAATTTAATTCGTTAACTTAGTAACAAAAATAATTATTCTTAATCGTGTAAAAATTTCTTACACTGACAATATATTTAGGTAATTCAGTTGCTTATTGATATGGGACAGTAAAGGAATGAAGATATTTTGCTGGAGAAAAGCTTTCAATTTTACCTTTTCTTTTCTTTTCATATTGTTGTATTTATTTTCTTTATATAATGCTTGGGCTCAGGGGCAGCCCGCAAGTAAAGCAATTGCTTTAGGCCCTATATTTGTATAAAAATAGTACGGTATAGTCAGTTTTCGAACTGATCATCTAAAAATAGTCACCGTTCACTAAGTCAATGAAAAATAGCTATATTTTGCTGCAATAAAGATCAGTCCAGCATAATATACTGGAGTTCGGTGCGCCTGTATATGAAATCCATCATATTCTGCTGGACCGTTATACTTTGCTGGCTCCAATATAATATACTGGAGACTGGAGTACCAGTGCTCCAAACTCCAATATATTATACTGCACCATTATACTTGTTGGAACTCCAGCATATTATACTGGAGTTCCAGGGTAAGTATGTTGGAACTCCATCATATTATACTGGAGTTCCAATACACTTATCGTGGAACTCCAGTATAATATTTTGGAGTTCAAGTATACTTTTGCTGTAACTCCAGCATAATATATTGGAGTATTTTTCGAGTTTTGAACAGTGCTTTTGCTCATATTTATCTTTACATAAAAAGTGGCTAAGTTTCGATTACTTTTGAAATTAGGTTATTTTTGAACGACCGGTCATAAATCTGGCTATTTTTGAATTCGTCCCCATTTTTTCTTACACCTAATAGACTATATATAAATTTAAAAACGAGTTATCTAAAGTAAAAAACTTTAATTTCTTTATTTAACAAATATAGAGAAAAATAATTTGCAACTACTATGATTTCTACCAAGGAAATTGCACTTGAAATGAATATTGAATCCGAATTTCGTAAGAAACGTGTGATAAATAGGAAGTGATAATTTGATGCTAATGTTGATAATGAAATCTCAAAATCTTTCGAATAATCCTTTAGAGTTGATTACTTTTATACATAATAGGCAAGACTATTTCTTCACTTCAAAAATAGATTTGAAAAATTTGAAGCATATGAAAATACTTTTGATTTTCTATTTCACAGTAAAACTAAGATTACTAAATGTTGAAAATTTTAAAAAATATTGCCTTAGTCTTGAATGTTCCTTAAAGAATAATAATCAATTCGATATTGATGGTTTAGATTTATTTTCTTAATTAAAAATATGAAGAAAAATAATACAATTAAAAGATAGCAGTTTAATTGTTACATTTAATCAAATAAATAGATTTAATTCTTGTTCCAAATGCCTAAATTGCTATGGAATAATGTTAGTAACTCATGTTACTAATGCTTCAGCCGAAAGAAGTTTTTAAAATTAAATTGATAAAATCTTACTTAAGTTTAATAATATCTCAAGAAAGATTTAATAGATTAGTTATATTGTTAGTTTAAAGTATTTATTAGGAGTTATCGATAGAACATTAATAACTTTATATATATAAAAAAACTTCAAATAAAAAATAATAAAATATTTAAAAAGTTAAGACCTTCATAAATTTGATTTTGAACCGCAAAATTAGTCGGGCCACCTCTGCGTTGGCTAAGATATTTTTGTGGTGATTGAGATAAGATAGGGTGTAAACTCTCTTTATTAGCCTTATTTTAACATTTTCTGGAGATTAATATTCTTGTTGATTTGATTGTGTTTAGACTATTGACACCATGGATTAATAAATAAGCAAATCTTATCGCCAATCTTCGGCATTTCACAGAAGTCTGTTTTTACATGTTTGATCCTTTACACATTAATAGTCTGTTTGGTCGATTTCTTTTTAACTAAAAATATTTTTTTTTGGTCAAAAGTACTTTTAACCAGAAATTAAGATATTTGACCAAATTTTTGAAAGGAAAAATAAAGTGCGAGAAGAAGCAGAAATAATTTTGGAGAAGTAGAAAAAAGTAGTTTTCCTCCAAAAATATTTTTTTGTCAAGCACTTTTGAGAAAAATACACTTAGAACCAGTATTTTAAAGCTTGGTCAAACACTAATTGCTGCTCAAAAATGCTTTTCAAACTAATTAGCCAAACACAAGCAACTTCTCACCAAAAGTACTTTTGAGAAAAACACTTTTGAAAAAGAACACTTCTTAAAATAAGATGATTTTTGTAGTTTGGCCAAACGGACTATAAGGTAGTTTAGTGTGAAGCAGATCTGCTTTAATGTAATTGTTTAAATAGGTTATTCGGCCAAGCTTCTCCAAGCCTAAAAGTGTTTTTTTTTCCCAAAGTTAAAGTGTTTGACCAAACTTTTGTAATGATAAAAATATTTTTGAGCGGAAGGAGAAAAAGTAATTTCTCTCCGATAATATTTATTTGAAAAATATTTTTTTTAAAAATACAGTTAGAAATAACTTTTAAAAACTTTGCCAAATACTAACTAATGCTAAAAATACTTTTCAAATTAATTAATTAAACACAAAATATTTTTCATCAACAATACTTTTTAGAAAATACTTCTTACAAATAAATTAATTTTTACGACTTGATCAAACAAACTATAAAACTTAATGCTAATGCCTGAAGAATGCCACTTGACGGTTCCCAGTTTAAATGGTGCATGTATTTACTTTTTCCTAAATTGAATTAATAATGATTACCAAACATGTTTTTTAGCATGATAATATTGAAGACTACACAAATAAAACAATCAGAGTATTGTAAATAACGTATTAGTGAAAAACATACTTGCCATGTAGGTCTATTAAATGGTAATACATATTAGTAGATTTATAAGAAAAGTAAAGAACGACAGATAAAGATAATATGTGACGCACTTTTAGGATCGAATATATTCGTATCGAATCTATTAATCTCAGAACTGATCATTATAGAATAACCATAAATCAAGTATGAAGAATAACATATAAATACAAATGAAGAAAAGATCAATTAATCCTAGATTACACGAAATTTTTCATTATTACACTATTACTTACAAATCAATTATGTGATGTACAATAAATATAATTAATAGTTCTAATGGGCAAAACAAGGCAATTAGTTACAGAAATAAATCAATAGGTACATAATTGACCCAACAGGTACATAATTGACCCAACATGTACATAATTAATTCATCAAGCAAGGAATTTCACCACTTACTTAGCACTTACAAGTAAGGGTGTACATAGGTCGGGTTGATTCGGATTTTATAATTACTAAATCAAACTAATTGTATTGGGTTATTAAATCTAAATACCAAACCAAACCAATAAAACTCGAGTTTTTCACTCTCGGGTTTTCTCGAGTTTTCGGGTTAGTCGGGTTTATTTCCTGTAAAATCTTCATAAAACAAAACATATAAATTGTGCTCAAAATATTTCTTTAATCCCAGTAAGATACAACTATATAAAGTATTTTCTAAGAAAATAATGCAAAATATTATATGTGTCATGGCATTATCCTAAAATTTTCAACAATAAAGATAATAAAATTATGTAATGTAATATTGCTAATTTAAAAAGCAATAATAAAAATAAGCATAATATAAAAGTAATAAGTCATGATAAAATAAGTAGACTAACATGGGAATGTTAATCACACGACTAAACGCTAATAAAGAAAAATTAAAAATAGGATATGTATTTTTATCTAAATTATTACAAAACAAAATATAAATATTCAATACATTCTCATTCATAGTATTGAATTGAAGGTCTTTTATTAACATGTTAGTATTGATTTGATATTGGCTTAGCCGTTTTTTTAGCATTATTTAGTTTACTAATGTTATAGCTATAAAACTTATTGGAACATTCAAAAATTTTAAGTCCAATCTTGAAATAATAATTAAAAAGATAAAATTATAAATTTTTTAAATTAATAATTATAAATTATATCACAATAAGTATATTTACATATCAAATATATCTAAAATTTCTATATGTAATGTTGGGTTGATTTGGTTTCGGTTTGACTTTCTTGAGTTAAAACCAAACCAAATCAATAATGGTCTGATTTTTTTCCCCACATCAAACAAAATCAAACCAAATCATAGTCAGATTTTTTTCTCGGTTTTAATCGGATTATCGATTTGGTGCAGTTTATCGATTTTCTTTGTATGATCATACTTACAAATATTCCAAAAGTAAATGAATTGACTAAATATATAATAGGCCCACAATTCAAGGAGGGTGATTACCTAGAATTAGTCCTATATTTAGACACTTCTTTTTGAAGAGAAAAGATACTTATATTAATAATAATAATAATAATAATAATAATAATAATAATAATAATAATAATAATAATAATAATAATAATAATAATAATAATAACAATATAACGGTAGCAAGCTAGAGCACGAGACCCATAGCATTGTCATTAGTACATTCTAGAGATATGCCTTCTAAGGCACGATCATTGCCTAATGCCGCTAGATTACTACACACATTCATAGAACCCGATCTAACATACATATGACCATCCTTGTCCTTGCAATAGGCATCTATTGCGAAGATAGGAGGTGATACAAAATAACAAGTTTTATTTTAATTAGGAGACATTAGAGCTTCTTTTTCCAACTGGTGTGCTACCATGTTCCTTTCCCGAAAGCTATGCTTCATTTTGATTTTCCCTTGCTACATTGCCTTCTCCATTAACCACCTGCATTCTTGAATTAAATTATTATAAGTAGGATAATCCTTATAAAGGATGCGAATGACCTCTATGACGTCTGTTTCAACTTCAACTGGGAATAAATTTTCCTTGATAATTATTTGAAGTGCATGCCGTAGTGCTTAGAGTTCAGCCTGGATAGGTGATGTTGTGGAATACTTCTCATATTATCCCAGTACTCATTCGCCTTTGTTGTTGCATATTATTTCGTCGATACCTCCTTGTAAATAGCTAATGTTAAAGGCTCCATCAAAATTGATCTTGTATCAATTTCTTGAAGGAGCTTGCCACTTTACATTAAGCTTGACTTTTATATTATTAGTAGTAGCCTTGGATGTTAGCAAGTGATATTCCAGTGCTTGGTTAATAACTTTGGTCGCGTCAATACGGTTTCTAGTCACATTATTTTTATTTTTGTTTCTCCAAATCGCCAATAATACAAATGGAAAAGCTTTTTCCCATGCGATAAAATTTTTGGTTATTTTAGGATTCCTAGTACGTAAAAAATCTAACCAATGTTCATAATCCAATTGATTATTTATGGCCACCCCCGTGGTGTACCAAAAGGTTTGAGCCACCATGCATTCTCAGAAGATGTGTATTGTGGATTCATTCATGTTCTTGCATATGTGGCAGTTTGTGTCTATATTGATACCAATTTTCCCATGGTATTCTCTAGTGGGGAGACGTTGGTGATAGTGTTATCATAGGAAGAACTAAATTTTCCTTGGATATTTTTTCCCCAAATCTAATTGAATAATTTATTTGGTTGGAATTGTTTGTCAATCAATTTATAACACGAAGAGGTTGTGAATGCCCCACTAGAATTCATATTCCATATGAGGTTGTTGATATAAGTAGGGTAGGAAGTTGCAGATAAGGAATGGACACTAGTAATAATTCTTTGAGAGAGCTCAAAGGAAATTTTTATTAGATCCCATCCATTATTATTCTGAATGTCTTTGATTATTAGGCAATTTTTATTATAGGTTAGAGGTCCAACTATATTATCTCTAAGGTTGTTGGCGTTTGGGATGTAGTTGGTGTCCCAAATATTCATGTTTAGTTGTTAGTCTACTGGCCACCTTATACCTTGCTTACAGATGGTCCAACTCTTTAATATGTTTTTCCAAGCATTAGACAACCTCCAGTTCTACTATTATTCCCATACAAACTAATGAGAACACGAGCCTAGATGGATGACAGGTTATTAAGAATACGCCAAGCTAGGCTGGCTAGAAAGGATATATTTTTAGATTTTGCTTTTTTAATTCCCAGGCCCCTCTCATTCTTTGGGTTTGTCACCACATTCCATCCAATTAGGTGAATTTTTTTCTTTTCACTAATAGCCCCCCCCCCTCCCCCAAGGAAATCTCTCTGAATATTGTCCATTTCCTTCAGCATTTCACTAGGAACTAAAGAAAAACGCATTAGGTGATTTAGGATTGTGTTAAGAGTGGATTTTATTAAAGTGCACTTTCCCGCCATGCTCAGCCACTTAGTATTTCAATTATTTAAGCTTGCTCGTATTTTATCTATTACGGGTTGGTAGTCTTTATACCTTTGATGGTTTTGGAGCATGGAAAAACCTAGGTAAGTACCGAAAGATTTTCCAAGTTTTATGTCAAACGTGTTTCTGGCCAATTGTGATATTATTCTTAGTGAAAGACTTTAACACTAATAATTTAGATTTACCTTTGTTTGTATTTACCCCGGAGAGGTAACAGAAACTTTTCATGCTATTTCACATAGTAGTGATTGTTTTATTTGCACGAGCCATTAAAGCTAGGTCGCCTATAAAGAACAAGTAGGACAAGTGTGGACATTTTTTGTTTAGTCTATTGGAGTCCCAATTATGAATATCAACTTGATGTTCAATATTTTTTTACAACATATCCCTGCATAAGATGAAAAAATAAGGGGACATAGGGTCACCCTATCTAATTCCCCTAGAAGGGTAGAATTCCCCCGTTTTATTTCCATGTACTAAAATGGATATAGAACTAGTTGGCATACAATTAAGGATTAGGGAAGATATACTAGGAGGCAAGTTGAAATTTTTTAGAGTTCTGTAAACATATGAGCATTCTAATTAATCAAAAGCTTTTTTTAGGTCGAGCTTTAAAATGCAATTCTCTTTTCCTTTACGCGTGTTAAACCGTTTTAGTACTTGTTGGATAATGATAGAATTGTCACTAGCTCGCCTATTTTTAACAAATCTTTCGTGTTGATCGTTAATATGATGTATTAGGAAAGGATTGATACGATTAGCAATAACCTTAGTGACCACTTTGTACAAAGTGTTACATAGGTTGATTGGCCTAAAGTTTTTAATTGTTTTGCATTAATGAATTTAGGGATCATACATAAGTAAGTTTTGTTAATTTGATGAGGCATAACCCTTGCGTCAAAGATTTTTTGGCACAAATTTATGACCTTACTGTCTAGAATTAGCCAAAATTTCTTGAAAGAAGAATGGGTGTAGACCATCCGGTCTAGGCCCCTTGTTTGGTTTGAAGGAGAAAATAGATTTTCTAGTCTCAGAACTCTTTAATTTACTATCAATGCTGGATATGTCAACTTTGTTAAATGTAGTGTTATTTGATTAAATGGTTTTCCAATTAGTATTATCATGAGATGTACTAAAAATACTCTCGAAGTGATTAGAAAATATGTTATTAGGGCAGATTGATTTCCAATCCATTTTCCCGAGTTATCTTTAAAAAAGACAATATTGTTTCTCCGTCTACGATTAGTGGCTTGAATATGGAAGAATTTTATATTTGCATCCCCTCTATTTAATTAATTAACCTCAGAGTATAATTTCCAGTAGTCCTCTTCTAATTTAAGAATTGAGTCATAATTTTCAATAAGATTTACTTCTAGGTCTCTAAGGTATTGACTAGTTTGGTAGCTAGGAGAGTTTGGAATTCCATTAATACGTTTTAATAATTTTCTTTTACTAGAAAAGATATTCCTTGTTTCTATTCTAATACATTTTGGTGGAAAGACTCCGTCCCATCAATTATACCTCTATTTGCCCAACTATTAGACACCACTATAGGAAAATCTAGGTGGGAGAACCGGAAGGTTTCAAGTCTAAATGGCCTATCATGGTTATTATTAATTTTATTATTAAGATTAAGATTTACCAAAATGGAGTTAGGGCCTGAGTTTAATTTAGGTATATGTGTTACTGTAACATTGGTGAACTTTTCTAACCACTCGGAATTGGAGTATACCCTATGTAACATTTCCATTATTACGCCCCCTTTTCTCTTACGATGGTTGGACCATGTGTATTTACACCATTTAAATGGTGTAAATACATGGTCCAACCATCGTAAGAGAAAAGGCTAGCATCTCCTTGAAGATGAGTACTTCTACGTTGCTTTGGTTTGAAAAGGCTACTGCTAGTTCCAGAAAGTGGCCCAAGTCGTCCTCCTCCTCTTCTTCTTCTTCCTGAAGCCCTTCTTGGTTTGCATATTTTGTTCTGGAGATTGATTTTCGGATGGATCTAGTTGTGGACCTTATTGTTGGTCTTCTATGTTTTGTGGAGTGTGTGAAAGTGAGGTTCAGAAGCATCATGTCCTACAGATCAAAGAAGGGTAGGTTGACATGTGGATTATGTGGAAGCTGTTGGTTGGAGTTGTGGGGTATGTTCCACATTTGTTGCATATTGTGTACTAGATTTTGGTTCAAGGAGGGTACTAGAGGTTGTAAGATATTGCTCATCCACATTTGATTGATATAGTTGTTCATTGCTAGGCTCATATTTTTTGAAATTAGTTGTTCAAGGAAGTGTGTGATTTGAATTATTAGGATTGACTATTGACTACTAATTTTCATATTGAAGGAGAATGCATACCCTTGAAGACCAAATTTCACCCATGATTGTGGTACATGGTTGGGTAGACTCGGAGGTTGGGCATATATTACTGGGTTTGGGGGGAGATTGAGGAGGAAGTGGTGGTAAGCTGTTCATCCTTTGGTTCCTTGAGAGATGAATTATGTGGATCAACCGATATCTCTTCTTAAGGTAAGTGGAGTCTTGGCATTTTTGGCAAGTTCAGGTAATATAGGAGGGGTAAAGTCTATTGGGGTAGTAAGTTTTGTAATGGGCCAATGTGAGTATTACCAGGATATGAAGCATTGAGGCCAGGGTGGCCAAGGCATCAGCTAATTCATTGTGAAACCTGGGAATGTATCTGAACTCGATGGACTCGAATCTCTTGCTAAGATCTTCCGAACATTGCTTATATGGAATGAGCTTGATATCTCGAGTTTCCCAATCTCCTTGAGCTTGCCTAATAAGCAAATCTGAGTCTCCCATCACCAATAGTTCATGCACATTTAGGTTTATTGCCATGTTTAGACCCATGATGCAAGCTTCATATTCTGATGTGTTGTTTGCACAGAAGAAACTAAGTCGTGCTGTGGCAGGGTAATGTTTCCCAATAGGTGACACGAGAATTGCTCCAATCCCTATGCATTTAATGTTAACAGCCCCATTAAAGTATAGTTTCCAAATTTCAATGTCATCTCGTGGTACTTCCAACTAAATTAACCTCTTCATCTGGGAAGTATGTGTTCAAAGGTTATAATCACCATCAACTGGATTTTCTGCCAAATGATCAGCTAAAGCTTTTGCCTTAATGGCTTACGAGAAACAATATCAAACTCTGTGAGCATGATTTGCCACTTTGCTAATCTGCCAGTGGGCATCGGCTTCTAAAAGATGTACTTCAGGGGATCCATTCGGGATATGAAGTAAGTTGTATATGCCAAAATATAATTCCTAAGCTTCTGAGCGACCCAAGTTAAGGCACAACATGTCTTTTCCAAAAGACTGTATTTGGTATCATAAGTGGTAAACGTTTTTCTCAAGTAATATATTGCCTGTTCCTTTTTGCCTGTGGCATCATGTTATCCCAGAACACAACCAAAAGAAGTATTATTTACTGACAGATATTAAAACAGAGGCCTATCAGGTATTGGCGGGACCAAAACTGGAGGATTTGACAAATATTCCTTGATATTATCAAAAGCGTCTTGGCACTCATCTGTCCCCTTGATAGATGCGTTCTTTTTCAACAACTTGAAAATAGGCTCACATGTGGTTGTAAGCTGTGGAATGAACCTGCTGATGTAGTTTAACCTCCCGAGCAAACTCATGACTTCTTTTTTATTCTTCGGGGGAGGCAGTTCTCAAATGGTCTTTATCTTGGAGGGATCTAACTCAATGCCTCTTCGACTAACTATAAAACCCAAAAGCTTCCCCGAAGGAACTCCAAATGCACATTTGGCCGTATTGAGTTTGAGATTGTACCTTCGTAGCCTTTCAAAGAACTTTTTCAAGTCTTGAACATGATCATCTTGTGTTTTAGACTTAATGATCACGTTATCAACATACATCTCAATCTCTTTGTGCATCATGTCATGGAATATGGTAGTCATGGCCCTCATATAAGTTTCTCCTGCATTCTTCAAACCAAATGGCATGACCCTATAATAATAAGTTCCCCATAGAGTGGTGAAGCCGGTCTTTTCTGCATCTTCTTCATCCATTAGAATCTAGTGATACCTGGCATAACAATCCACGAAAGATTGGATCTCATGTTTAGCACAATTGTCCACAAGGATATGAATGTTGGGTAAAGGAAGGTTTTCCTTTGGACTTGCTTTATTTAAATCTCTATAGTCAACACAAACTCTAATTTTCCCGTCCTTCTTTGGCACTGGCACAACGTTCGCTAACCATGTAGTATATCGAACGACCTGATCACATTTGCAATTATTTAATCCGTGACTTCTTCTTTAGTTTTATCACTCATGTCTTTCTTAAACTTCCTTTGTTTTTGTTGGACTGGTGGAAAATTAGGATATGTAGGAAGCTTATGGACCACTAAATCGGCACTCAAACCCGGCATGTTATCATACGACCAAGCAAATATATATCTATACTCGAACAAAACTTGAATTATGGCATCTCTCATCTTTTGTTCGGTATGAATGCTTATTTTTGTTTCTCTGATTTCTTCAGGATCTCCCAGGTTAATTGCCTCAGTTTCTACTAAGTTAGGCTTAGGCGTATTCTCAAATTGATCCAATTCTCTTTTTATTTCTTTAAAAGCCTCATCTTCATCATACTCAACTTCTTGATTCGTTATTTCGAGATTAGACAACTTTTTAAGATCTGGGCATGAATTCTGCACGCATATCATGTTTTTAAAGCCAGCGTTAACAAAACTGAAAAATGATGAGAAATTAAACAAAATTAGGGAAAGGAAAAGACGGAATTCTACTATAAAACTGGAACTTCATTTCATTGAATTTGAAAGGATAGAAGGGTTAACATCAAACCAAAGCAATTAAACTGAAATATATGGATTACAACCTTGAAAATAATCCAAATATAGAAAAAGCAACAAAACAGACTACCAAGACTCCTTCCTGATGGGAAAAGGAGTTGCTTCCCAATTGTTGAGCGAGGTATCTGGACCAATCAGCTGAACACTTGCACGGCTAGATCCCTCACCAACTTGAACCATATTGATCCCATATAACATCTCCTTGAGACCCTGGCAAACTTCATCAATGTCATCCTGAGTACAAGGATTTTGGACTTCTTCAAATTCTAGCTTGACAAAGGAGTAGGCAATATAAGGGATTGGTTTTGACAATTTCCAATCATTCTTTTTGTGGGCCTTAGCTCTGTTTATGTCAGCCGATGTTGGTTTAAAACCCAAGCCAAAGGTATCTTTCTTCAAAAAGGGAGCAACTAGGTTCACAATTCCTTGCATAAATGATCCTAATCCTTTTATTGGTTCATAGCCGTTCCTCAACATCAGTGAAGCTACCATCATAGATGTGGCTGAAAGATAGGGACGCAGAATTGGTTTTCCTTCTTCCACTTGGTCTAACTCAATCAACTCAAATGTTTGATATACGAGGGATTCACATGCTTCCTTTGCCTCGATACATGGAATGGATGGGTCATTATAGACGTATGGGTCGTCCTCCCCATGAACAATAATTTCTTGCCTATCATATTCAAATTTGACCATTTGATGTAGGGTGGATGGTATAGCTTTGGCCATATGGATCCACGGCCTTCCCAGAAGAAACTTATAGGAGGTTTTCATATCCAACACTTGAAAGACAATTTTAAAATTAACTGGTCCAATTGTCATGGTGAGTTCGATTTCCCCAATAGTGTCTCTTTTTGAACCATCTAAAGCTCTTATGCTGACACTACTAGTCTGAATTCTGTTAGAGTCAATGTTCAGCTGGTGTAGAATAGAAAGAGGGAATATATCTACACTTGAGCCTCCGTCAATCATGACTCATTTCACGTAATGCCCTTCACATTTGACCATAAAATGCAAAGCTTTATTATGCCCAGCCCCTTTCTCAGGTAAATCATCATCGCTGAAAGAAATTTAATTCACCTCAAAGAATCTTTCAGCCATTTTTCTAGCTGATTCACTGTTGTCTTTTCTCAAACATATGCCTCATTCAAAGTTTTGATCAACACATGGCGATGTTCACAATGCAAAAGCAGAGATAACAAAGATAATTGAGCGGGGGTTTTCCTTAGTTGATCGATGATTGAGTAGTCTTTCATTTTCATCTTTTTTTAGGCAATCCGCTAGGCAAGCGCCTACGGGTAGGTTTTTATTAATAAACAAAATAAAAGGGAGTTACAAGATCCGCAAGTCTTTCTAAATGAGTAAATAAAATTTGACAGTTACATTTTACCTATTACCAAAATTAAGTGTTATACTTAAAGTTGGTATCACAAAATGCAAACTAAAATTGAAAATGAGATGCCAATCCACGAAATTGGCATTTGCTCCATTACTTGCCACCCTGCCCGTGCGGTGTCACCTTTCCTTCCTCAAGGGAATGAGCAACAAGTGCTAATACCACCTATAGAGGCCGTGTTGAGTGGCATCGTATTATTACAAGGCTACGATATATGAAGTTGAATATAGAGATAGGAAGCAGTGGCGTAGGAAGGCACTGTGAAATTAGCCATCACCCTATATTGGCCATGCAAGCGTGAATGAATCTAATTCATTACATCTCAAAGAGCCATACCAAGACAAGAGACATTCAACTGAAAATTTCGAATTATGTCGATATTCCAAGAGATTTCGATCAAGCTTTAGCCATTGTGTCTAGTGATTCCCACTCTTCAATGGACTAAGATGAAATTCTGTCGAAATGCTCAATAGCATGCACGCCAAGACAGCATGCGAGTGTGCACTATTCCAATGCTTCATCAAAAGCTGAGTTGTTTGTTTGAATTCCAAAACAATTGTTGTTTCTCGATGGTTGCAAAATTGATGTTGAATACCAAGCTACAGCTGTAAAGAGAAACAACACATAGGTCCATCCATATGCGTCTTCCATCCAGCATGAATACCGTGCTTCATCGTTGGTTGCACAAGGCATGTTAGCAGTACAAATTCCCATGGAGACTATATTTAAACCTGACCAAAAGAGCATGCATGCATTAAAGAAAGTGGACTGGAAATTCCCAAGCAACAACGCATGCGACTGACCGAGCATTTTCCCCAAGCTAACGAGTATAATTAATAATTAAAACTCCAAAAGCTGAAGGGCAGCACATGGGGTTGGATACCAACACAACTTTTGAATAGTTTATGAATAAACAAGGCACAAATTGAACTTCCGTGTGCTGTCAATCACATGTTATGAACCGTTACTTGGAAAGAATAGAGTAGCTCAAGCCTGCACAAAAAGAAAAAACAATGTTAAAGAAAAAATTATTCCCATGTTCTCCTCTGGTCTTTCTGGTGACTGCATATTAAATTAATGACTATTGCAAATGTGCCTTCACTTTCGTTGCCTACTTTTTCGAAATCTTTACCACAGTACCCCTTACGAGTCTATATATGAAGCATGTTCTAGCAGAGTGCATATTGACCATTTTTCATTTTAATTCCTTGCCACTTTCACTCTTATGTATGGACATTGCATCTAATCATCATTGATAATCCTCCTTCCTTTTGAGTCCACATCCCAGAAACTATGACATTCAATATTTGCTTCATCTAGCGCATAGTTAGCAAGATGGTCTGCTAATGAATTCCCTTCTCTGAATATGTGAGTAACTTTGATATGATTTGTTCTTTCATTCTTAGAATGTCCTCTACATGTTCTATAATACACCAAGGGGGTCAATAACTTTCGATAAAAGCAAGGAATCTGTCTGAAGCCATATCTGGACAAAATTAAGATTTTTGCACATCTTCAGTGACTCCACAATAGAAACTGCTTCTGATTCATTATTGGACCCCTCCTTTATTTCTCTTCCTTCTGCATATATCAAATCACCTGACTCATCTCTTAAGCAGAAACCAATTGAACTTCTCCCTGGATTCCCTCTGCACGCTCCATCAGTATTGACTTTGATCCACCCTCTTGGAGGAAGTTCCCATAACACTTTATATTATTCAATCGTGGTGTGTATTGATCCATCATTGTCAGTAAGTCCAGCCATTTGTGAGGCACATGTAATCCTGGTTTTTTCAGTTGCGTTAGAGCTTGAAACGCAGATGACACCTGGTAGATAAGTCTACTTACTGACACTGCTTCTTCATATTTCAGATTGTTTCTTCTCTTCCATAACTCCCATACGATGCATGTTGGTAAGGCTTGCATGACTGGCTTCATTCTAGGAACAACCAATGGCGTCCAACACTTTGTAATTGCTTGTTGTAAGGACAGTCCTTCTAATGCAATTCCTACTCTCCTCAGGAAATAATTCCAGACAGTAGAACCTGCATTGGATGTGAAGAACAAGTGAAATAGAGACTCCTCCTTAGGATCAGCACAACACCAACATTTAGATGCCATGGAGTATCCTATTCAGCGCAAGAAGTCATCAAGAGGCAGTTTGGCTTTCCACACCTTCCACATGAAAGAGGATATCTTGAATGGTAATCCTTTAACCCATATCATCTTGAAAGCTAGCCTAGGAATGTCTCTTCTTCGCAGGTATTCCCATGCAGATTTCACTGAAAATTGACCCTTTGTTTCCAGCATCCAGAAAGGGTTATCTAACTCTGCACCTGGTTTTGGTGGTCTAATATTTTGCACAATGTGGTTTACCAGATATTCAGGTATAGTTTGAAATAATTTATGCACATTCCACATACCATTTTCAACCATATCATTGACATTTTGAATTTCTTCATCAACTACAAACTGTGCAGGCACTAGGAAATATAAAGCTCCCATCTCGATCCAATTATCGAACCAGAATTGAGCCGGTCCCATCCTCAATTTCCAGTGTATTTAATGTTCAATCAAGTCCCTGCATTCAAGCATTTTTTTCCATATAAGGGATTCACCATTCCACGGTACAATTACAGGATTGAATTTCTTGCAATACTTTTGACACATAAAGACACTCCATAAGCTGGGTTTAGTCCTGAAATTCCACCATAATTTGCATAAAAGTGCCTTGGATACATCATGAAGGGATCTGTAACCCATACATCCATCCTCATGTGGCATACACAGGTTAGTCAATGATGACCAGTGTCTTGATCATCCTCCCACATTGCAGCTCCAGAAGAATTTGCAAAAATGCTATGTAATTTGTTGATCACATAGCTTGGTGGGTTAACTACTGATAACATATGAATTGGGATACTCTGCAGGACATTTTCGATCAAAACCGCCCTACCTCCTACAGATAGGAGTTTGCCTTTTCAAACCTTTGTAATTAAACCCTGGTAGTAATCAATCCTTCTTCTGGCATAAAAAATAGGACATCCCAGATAGGTCATAGGGAAACATTGTTTTCCTATACCAGTAATCCCTTCCACCTTGTTAATCACCTCATTTTTACTTGAATGATGCATATATCTGGCTGATTTGGCTTTGTTCACCAGTTGACCAGATGATGATTCATAAGCATGCATAATGTCCATCACAAGTCTCAATAAAGTTGTATCAGAAGAGCAGAAAATGATTGTATCATCTGTATATGGAAGATGGTTAATTTTTGGGCTCCATTTTGGTAATCCAAATCCACGGAACTCCAGGTTAGTATGCAGTGAGTTCAAACCTCTAGACAGGGCTTCTGCTGCTAGAATGAATAGGGTTGGAGACAGAGGGTCTCCCTGCTTAACTCCCCTAGATGATTTGAAAAAACCATGTGGCTGACCATTTATAAAAATAGAGTACCAATTATTCCCAATCAAATCAAATATCAAGCCAATAAAGCTTTCAGGGAATCCCATCTTCCTTAGCATTTTAGTCAGGAATAGCCATGATAACCTATCATAAGCTTTTGTCATGTCTATCTTAATAACAACGTTTGTGCCTGCTTTTGTTCTTAACCTGATATCCTTAATGATTTCTTGAGTTAACAGTACATTCTCAACAATGCTTCTTCCCTTCACAAATCCTGCATGTTCCTCTGAGATTATGCTTGGTAAAAATTTAACCAACCTTTCATGAATGACCCTCGAGAAAATCTTGTTAACAAAGTTGCTGAGACTGATTGGTCTAATGTCTGCAAATATAGTGATTTCTATTTTCTTTGGTAATAAAACCAGGTTTGTGTACGTCGCACTCTTTGGTAGCTGGTAACCGCAGAAAAAAGACTTGACCATGCCGACTACATCTTCTTCAATGATGTCCCATCATGTTTGTAGAAAGCTCCAGTGAAACTGTCCGGTCCGCCTGCTGAATCTCCATTCAGCCCCATGACTGTTGTCTTCAAGCCATCAATCCGTCATGTTGACCGTTATCTATCATTGAAGGTACTTGGTTTAGAATATCAAAAGCATTAGGAAATGAAGACTCAGTAAATATATCCTTGTAATATTTTACTGCTTCTTCTGCTATTAAGCAATCTTCTTCAATCCAGTTACCAAGGCTATTCTGGATCCTTGATAATTTCAGTCTCTTTCTTCTCTCATTAACTTGAGAATGGAAAAATTTAGTGTTTCTATCGCCATCTTTGAACCATAACATGCCTGCTTTTTGTCTCCAGAATTGCTCTTCTAATGCAAGATATTTAAGCATTTCGGCTTGGACCAGTCTTAATCTCTGTCTGTTTATCTGTGTAGGATTAGCTTCAAATTGTCTTTCATGAACCATGACCACCTCCTCAACACTTGAAATCTTTTGGAAAATGTCCCCATATGTAGCTCTGCTCCAGGTAGATAGTGCATGTTTAAGCTTCTTTAAGTTGTAATTAAAAATGTAGAAAGGGTTAGCACTAAAATCAGCTTTGCAATTCTCCTTTGAAAGTTTCATGCTCTGTCTAGAATTTTAGAAATCTGAATGCATTCTTTATTGTTGGGGTTTTATATCACATTTCAGCAGCATCGGGCAATGGTCAGAGCCTATTTTGGACAAGTGAGTTACCTCAATCCAGGAAAAGTCTGTTGCAATGCGTCATTGCCTAAACATCTATCCAATCTTTTGAAAATACAGTCCTCTTCTGATCTTCCGTTCCACCATGTAAATATACTTCCTTTAAATCCCAAATCTGACAAAGAGCATGTGTTCATGCAGTGTCTAAAGTCATCAACTTCAAGGATAGAAACTGGTAGGCCTCCATACTTCTCCTCCTCGTCCCATATCACATTAATGTCACCTCCAACCATCCATGGCATTTTCATATCTGATGCCATTGCATACAAAGAATCCCATAGATCAATTCTTTCAATGCGATCACATTTGGCATAGACTAGCGTAATGATGAGCTCAACATGCGTTTCAGTGTTCATCAATCTCAAAGTCAGTTGTTGAGGCATGTTATGCAGAATAGTAACTACAAAAAATTCATCAATAGAGACCCAAATCTTGTTTGACACATTCACCACAGCGTGAGTGAAACCAATTCTTGCTCTATAGCTCTTGATTTTCTGAGACTGCTGCATAGGCTCCATTATTCCTATGAACTAGAAGTGATGTTTTTGATGCATTATAATCAGCCTTTGAAATGCTTTCATTGTGTTTACTGACCTCACATTCCATATAATGGCATTCATTAAATGTATTTTGGTTTGGACAGTGTACTCCTTGTTTGTACTCCACTGACATGTGTAGTTGAAATCTCTTTTGACTGTTTCTTTTTTCCTTTTGATGGAGCTTTGACAGGTTCAATATGCCTTGGAGACAGATCCCCATGCTTGGCAACATTAAGGAAATTTTGTGCGGTGGATTCCTCATCCATGTCTGTATCTCTAAGATTTGCATGGGCAGTTAGATCATGAGCTTCTATTGGTTCTTTTGTTGTGACAACTTCATATGGCTGATTGGTAATTACAGCATTATTTTCCTGTTTAGAAACTTCAGCACCAGTTTCTTCATAATCATTGGTGCGAACCCGATGCGAATTCCCTCCTGGATCTATGATATCGATGTTTCCCTCTGTTGTATCTTTTGCTACTGTATTTGCATTTTTAGATATGATTTGAATAGGATTTGAATTGACATTATCATTAACCCTTTGGTCCTCATTTTCCACTTCATTTCAACCTATTTCATCATCACTTTGCATCGTATCTAGGATCTGACCATCTTCTAAGACTTCCTCTGTTTGGTTGAGCCATAATTTCCCTGTTACCCATTTTTCTTTTTCATTGGCCTTGATTATGTCAAAATATGGATCTTCAATAAATTCATTTTCTTTGTTATTTGCTAATTGTTGGTCATCTTTGGTGCCTTGTGAAGGAATTCCTTGACATAACGAATTGACCTTAACTGCATTATTTATTAATGTCGCCTGAACCCATTGGGCAGTTGAGAAATTGTGAAGGCGATGCTCTTTCCCCACATGTTGTTGTACACAATCTGCTTGACTCTCTATTGTGTTCAAGATTTCTTTTTGTTGTATGTTTGAATGTGGGTCTGAATGGTTTAGTTTCTTTGGTTGAGTGTAGGATGGTTGTCTCCTGGAAGATCTAGGAGAGGTTACTTTTTGTACCATTTGTGTAGTTGGAGCATAAAAGTCTTGTTCATGTAAAACATTTTCCAAAGCTGTTGTGGAGTTGTTATGCAGAATATCATTGTTGCTTGTGTTTTTTTTTGAATTGGAGATTCCTTTATGACTGCCAGGTTGTTACCCATATTATTCTCATCATTTTCCTTTTGTAGAACTGCGAATTGGTTTTTTTGACATTGGAATCGTTAGCAAGATCTATTTCTTTACCTTGTGTAGCAGAGGATTTAGTTTGTTTTCCTTTGTTCAGAACCCTATTGTCGTGGACTTCCTTCCATTGAGGGCCTTCATTACCAAACACCTTGCCGCTGGTGAAAGTCATTATGGGAGCATCATGTTTTGCAGGATTCTTAGTGCGTTGTTGCACAGTTTCAACACTTTCTTGTTGATGGACTTTTTTCTTTTCCCTTAACTCCGTATTAATTCTCCAACATTCAAAGATGTCATGTCCTTGTAACCTACATCCTTTGCAGTATTTTGGTAGGTAATCGTATTTAATCGTCACCCACTCAGTCCTCACTTCCCCCGTTGTCTCATTCACAATATCCATGCAAACTTTTTTAGGAAAATCAGATAATAAATCAACTAACACCTTAACTCGAGCAAAGCTTGGTCTTGTCTTATTAATAGTATCCAAATCAATATGAATTGGCTTTCACACAGCATAGGCCAAAGAAAACAGACATTCTTTTGCGAAATAAGTTGGCAGTAAAGTTGGGAAAGAAATCCAGGCCATAACTTTAGGAGTTTCCTCATCGACTTTGAATTTAGAATCATATATCAAAGTTCTCAATTGGTATTCATTCCCTGTCCTGTCTTTGATGTAATAAACGCTTTTTCATGAAAAATCCACAAAATCATGCCATAACGTCAATCTAATCAAAACGTGTTTATCACAAAGATGACCAATAGAGCACTCGCCTTTAATTCCACATTGAATTGGGAGGATTCGACGAAGTTCATTTAGCATAGGACAACCATATGAATGTTTTAACACAATAGTATAATGTAAATTTTCAATCTTGTTCATGCGATCAACCTCGGCTTCAGAGAAACGTACCATTGGTTGTCCCTGTACTAAAATAGGTCGACGCATCGGAATAGGCTCTATATTACAAAGATCCTGGACCGGATGATTGACTGTTGCTGGCTTTAGAATATTTGAATAGTTTAAAGGCTTGGGTACTGTAGAGGTGTTGAAAGGGATAGGCGAAGTCGATTGAGAGGGCTGACTGGTCTCTGGCCATGGAGGCCATGAATGACAACAACTTAATATCAAAACTGCAAGACAATGAAGCTGATGAAGAAGGTAACAGTTCTTCCAAACAAACGCAAGGTTTTGGACGAAACTGTTCAAATTATGAGTTGTGAGCTACTGATACTAATGAGACTCAGGTACAGCAGTTAGGATGGCGATCGACAAAATAGTGAACTAAGCAGTTTATCAGAAAAGAACGCAGCAGCTTGAGGAAGACGCTGCTACAGTAACCCTAATTTTTAAAATAAGATATGGAACGATAGGGTATAAGTTAAGCTGAAAAACCAGATAGGAATTGTTTATAAGAGGAAAGGCGTTCTTTTGTGATTAAAATTGAGATGAAAGCACTGAAAATGAAGGATTTAAGCCATTAGAACTAAAATTCTCAAGCTTTCTCTCTCTAGAGTAGCGAGATACTCTTAAGGAATTCCTCTGCTTCTTTTTCTAAGATAGGTTCTTTCACTGGAAAGTGATTTTCCTGGGCTTGCTTGGATTTTCTCAATTCCTCTGGTGAGTAGCACCTTCCAGAGCGGGTCAAGCCTCTCATTTCATCTGTTTCTTCCACTATCTCTTTTACTTTGTATGTCACGACAATCTTGTTATAGTTCTAGGGAATAGCTTTTGTGTTTGACACTGGAAGTTGTGCAATAGGTCGGATCACAACTGGCTATGTTATATTTCTCAGAGAATTATTAGGAACAATCTTTTCAATGCCCCCAGGGATGTAAAGTTTTGGCCCACCCAATTCAATCTCAATCTTTTTTGTGCTTCCAGGGACATTGAGAACCATTTTTTTTAGAACCTTCCAAGTTTGAACTAGAACTCGCACCTTTCACAAATAATGGTGTCGATTGAAGAGGGCATACTATCACTTTTGGCTTTTGCCCTATGGTTTCAGCAATCATCTCTATCTTGCCAGACGGCTTATAATCCCGATCATCACAAATCATCCCAATAAAATGTGTATTATCATGAGCACGGTTTTGGACGAAACTGTTCAAATTATGAGCTGTGAGCTACTGATACTAACGAGACTCAGGTACAGCAGTTAGGATGGCGATCGACAAAATAATGAACTGAGCAGTTTATCAGAAAAGAACGCATCAGCTTGTGGAAGACGCAGCTACAGTAACCCTAATTTTTAAAATAAGATCTGGATCAATAGGGTATAAGTTAAGCTGAAAAACCAGATAGGAATTGTTTATAAGAGGAAAGGCGTTCTTTTGTGATTAAAATTGAGATGAAAGCACTGAAAAATGAAGGATTTAAGCCATTAGAACTAAAATTCTCAAGCTTTCTCTCTCTAGAGAAGCGAGATACTCTTAAGGAATTCCTCTGCTTCTTTTTCTAAGATAGGTTCTTTCACTGGAAAGTGATTTTCCTGGGCTTGCTTGGATTTTCTCAATTCCTCTGGTGAGTAGCACCTTCCAGAGCGGGTCAAGCCTTTCATTTCATCTGTTTCTTCCACTATCTCTTTTCCTTTGTATGTCACGACAATCTTGTTATAGTTCCAGGGAATAGCTTTTGTGTTTGACACTGGAAGTTGTGCAATAGGTCGGATCACAACTGGCTATGTTATATTTCTCAGAGAATTATTAGGAACAATCTTTTCAATGCCCCCAGGGATGTAAAGTTTTGGCCCACCCAATTGAATCTCAATCTTTTTTGTGCTTCTAGGGACATTGAGAACCATTTTTTTAGAACCTTCCAAGTTTGAACTAGAACTCGCACCTTTCACAAATAATGGTGTCGATTGAAGAGGGCATACTATCACTTTTGGCTTTTTCCCTATGGTTTCAGCAATCATCTCTATCTTGCCAGACGGCTTATAATCCCGATCATCACAAATCATCCCAATAAAATGTGTATTATCATGAGCACGGAGCGGATTGTTAGTGATATTAGGAGTGTCTTCATTGTTTTCCACCAGAATTACCTTTGCTTCAATCAAATCTTCAATGGCTTTCTTTAATGTCCAACTATGGCCTTGGCCATTAGAGTGATACTCACATCTTACATTGGATTTAAAACTTTTTGAATTTGGTTCAATCAACTTCAGCTGCATTAAATTTTGAAATAGGCTTGTATACGATTCTCTAATTGGGGTGAACTCTTCCTTTGGCTCCTGTTCTCTCACATATTCCCGTTTGGGACGAGGATTATATCAAACCTGAAAATGCGGCCGGATTAGACGGGAACCTTGTGGAATCGGTGCTCGCCGTCATTGGTAATTGGGAGGACTAGCATAAGCATGAGCATTAAACACTGTGTATTGTTGCGAGGGAACAGAGTACCAGGGACCTTGAGGTAGATAATAATTTTGAGGAGAATTGTATTGTCCTTGTTGGAATTGCACATACGAAGGAACTATTCCTCTTTGCACTCATCTGAACCTAGATGCCATCATGGATCCTTCCTCCTTCTTTTTCCCATTTCTGAAACTGCCTGAACTGCTTTGAATTGCTTGTGTGGTCGCCTTAAGAGCTGCCTGACTCATAATTTTTCCCGACTTCATGCCATTCTCAACTATTTCCCCAATCTTTTCGCCTCAGCAAAAGGTTTACCAATAGCGGCCAACATATAATGGAGGTAATCAGGATCCTGAGCTTGGAGAAAGTAGTCAATCATTTCTGCCTCTTTCATTTTTGGTTTGACCCTAGCAGCCAGCTCTCTCCACTTGATTGCATATTCTCCGAAGCTTTCTGCTGGTTTTTTCTTTATGTTGAAAAGAGAGGAGCAGACTGGCACTATATCAATGTGTACTGAAATTGTTGGACAAAATCTTGAGCCATGTCATTTCAAACGTGCCAGTGAGAGATGTCTTGATCTATGAACCACTATGAAGCAATTCCTGTCAAACTTTCCCCAAAATAAGCCATGAGTAATTCTTCTTTACCTCCTGCTCCTCTTAACTGGTTACAGTACCTCTTCAAATGGGCAACGGGATCACCATGACCGTCATATTTGTCAAACTTGGGGGTTTTGAAGCCCGGTGGCAAATGAACATGGGGAACATGCATATATCATTGAATGAAACACTCTTGTGGCCTCCCAAACCCTATATGTTTCTCATGTTTTGTTCCAAACTCTTTATTTTTCTGGTCATTTCCTCTTGTTCCATATTCTTATTGGGCTTTTCAATGCCGACTGGGAGCATGTACTGATGAGTATGCTTGTATGAATCTGGAACCTTGAAAGTCATTTCTGGAGGGTAATGTTGGGTATCATGATCGTTCAATTGCGGATCATTGTTGAGCTTTTGAGTGATTGTCGGTTGAGGAACTATGAAAGTCGGTACGATTGGTACAACATGTAGGTCATCTTTTAGGGCTCCCATTGGAGGACGTGGAATGGAAGTACTGGGGATAGTGGGAAGGTTAATGCTCGGACTGAATCCAGGTTGGTACAATGGGTTACTTGTTATGGAGATGGGCACTTGATTTGACATGGACACAATGAAGATTATCAAAAGACCTTATGGGTAGTGAGGACAGTGTCTGTCCATTCACCCAAGATTGGTACATATCTGCCTGTTGTTGTTTCAACACTCTTACTTCTTCAACAAGTCCTGAACCTTATTTGACCAATTGTCCATGGACATCATCATTATCTGACTCATTCTCATTATTGTTTGCCTTTCTACTTTTTCCTTTTGACCTTGTGTTGTAAGGGTGAGTCGCCAGTTTAAACCAGAAACCAACCACCTCTGTTTACGTTATCTCTTTTCAATGACAAAAATCAAACATGTTAGAGTTAGGCATTTTGCGGATATTAATCACACATTGTATGTCATGTACCTAACGCCATTTTCATTTCTAGAATGAGTTTGAAAGGCTCCATGCTTCATCCCGGCTTATTAAATAATTAGTTTATTTACATCTTGAATTTGCTTCCTCTTTTTTTTTCTTTTTTTTACCACTTTATTCTTTTTTTTATTATTTTATTTTTTAAAATGGTTCGATTGAACCTGGTGTGGGTTGCCTACGTATCATGTGGAGACATGAATCCACCACATCAGAAGCTGGAATAGAAACCCATCTACATCTGTCAATGGTGTGTTTTGGATAGTGCTCATTTTGTACCTGTGGTTACTAAGGTTAGGGTTGACACTAGCCTCAAAAGACAGAATCAATGCACTCGTTTTGTAAAACAATCTTTTGTATGGAACTCCATTTTAGGAAAAATCAAATAGAGGGTGGTTATTTTTGCATTTATGGCCCTTTCATACTTCCAGAGATAACTTTAGGGTCGGGATGGGCATGATAATATAAGTGATGCTATTTTGAAGATGTTCTAATGCTATTCCGAAAGAAAATAAAAAATAAAAATTGAAAAATTGGTGATTAGTCGAAACTGGGTCTGCTAATTTGTTTTTAATTAAAAAAACACTAGACACATTTTCCCTTTTTTTAAATTATTATTTTTTTGAAAAATGGAGTCGAACCTTATGGAGGTTGCCTATGTATCTCACATCTGGTGAGAATCAAACCCGCGTAGTTCGTATATATTTCGAGAACAGGATGACACTTTTTTTTCTTTTGAAAAAAAATTAGACTTATTTCGTAATAATCTTTTGGGGTAAATACTGATAGTGTTCAAAAATCGGATAAAATTTCTTCCCTTTTGGTTTTCCCTCAATTTATATATAGTTATTTTTTTTGTTATTTTTAGGAGCCGGTCAACATGCACAAGCCGAATCAAACATAATGCACAAGTAGCACATAAGATGCATCAGGATGGTCTTGTAATTCTCGGGTACACCTGTCCTAGACGGACCCAACCCCTGTGTTGAGTCCCCAAAGTTAAATACACATGATGCAAACAAACGTTCCTACTAGGGATCCGGCAGGAGGCTATGTTATTCTAGGTTTAAACCCCGGGGGGAGCGCTTTACACCTGGCTTACCCAAGCAGACAGCTTGAGCTGAGGTGGGGCCAACGTACCGGGAGTACGAAAGTCTACCCGACCTTGTTACTTGACCCAGCCTCGTTCTAATTGGTATGACTTCTAACAGAAAGTGGGTCACGCATACGTGTGCACCATAAATTTAGAAGACTCATAAGGGAGGCGTAAGAAATTAGTTTAATACAATTAAAATAATATCAAAGCAGTAAATAAGCGGCAATAAACACATTAGGCCCAAAAATACAGTAATAACATCAAATTAATAAAGCCAAGTATTGATCACATTTGAAGCTCGAATTCTAAACCCTGAACTGGAAGTTCTAGATTATTGTCCCCAGCAGAGTCGTCATCGCTATCACGCCTCCTTTTTTTACACACCCTAAAGGGGTATGAGAGTTTTTTAATTAAAGTGACATTATTCGAAATGGAATTAATTTATTTATTAGAGTCGCCACTTGGAATAGTTTATTTGGTGTCCCAAGTCATCGGTTTATTTTAAAATCCCAAATCGAGGAAAATTTTATTTTTAAAAATCAGCGAACCAGAAATTCTAGATAAAAAATTCTGTTAAACCCGGAAAAGGCGTTAGGCATTCCCGAGTTCCGTAGTTCTAGCACGGTCACTTAGTAATTATTACTTGGATTAAATTTTTCAACTACTCATCTTTAGAGCCCATGTGCATTTACCTTTAAACCGCTTTTAATCACTTGATAGTTCATAATTAAAGAATTGAGTTACGCGTATGTATACTCTTTTCAATTGGCACGTTAAAGATCATGCCACACAAACATGTGCACAATTAGTAACACTTTGTTTATTTTTTAAGAAAAACGTTTGGTTGAAGTTGCGCGCACGCATACTTTGATTTATTTTGGGAGTCATAATCATGTCACACGAACATGTACACAATTACGATGATTTAATTAATAAAGTGCAGGCCTAAAGCATTCTAGCGTATTCATGATTTATTTCTTTCCTAAGTTTGAGATTATTGTGAAGGCTATGAGTTATGGAAGAATATCTTTGTGGAAGAAAGGTATTTTAGCCATTTGGACCAAATATAACAATTACACAATTATAGGAGAAACAAGCGTGATTTTGATTTATTAACCTTGGGTCAGTTCTCATGCAAACCACCGTGCCCAAGCATTATTAGTGTTAGTCCAACCTTTATAGTCTCTTATTTAGGTAACTTACTGCATATTGAATCTAATATCCAATTTAAATTAAATAAAATTTTTATTGTGTTCATGCAAAATCCACATAACTTACTCAAGATACCAAATCAACAAATATTGAGGAAATGTACAGTTCAGGTGTGAATTCTATTTAAATAATAAGACCAAATACTTTTATAAATGTTTCCATCTCATTTTACTATTCAAATGTATCTTTCATTAAGCAACTGCAATACAATTACTACAGACCATATGACTATTTAAATATAAAAATCTTAAATTTAAGCAACAGAACATTAATCGAATTGACGAGAATAAATAGCAAAAATAGATAAGTTGATAAAGAAAGCAAGAAAGAAAAAGAAAGACTTTATTTGCAAAAGTTTTATTCCTTTATTAATAGGCTCCTCAAAATTCATGAATTAGTATGAAAATTATTCACACATATTAAATATTACATACAAAGAAGAAAACAAAATTTTACCAACTTTTTCTATCTTATCATATAACAAAATAAGAGCACAAATATATGATTCTAGCAAAAATCACAAGCGAATTAAAATTAAATTCAAACTTTGAGGAAACATAGATCTCATATATCATGTTTAATCTATATAACAAGATTGAGTGTTACCTTTTGCGAAAATTCTACTCAATAATCGATTTAATCTACTAATTATCAAACTTCTAGAACCCCGGACTCGAAACCACGAAAGAAATTTGGAACTCCAACTTCAGATTCAATAACTTAGCCAAACTTTTTCTTTTTTTTCTGCCCTTTCTTCTTCCTCTTTTTTTTAATTGACTTTCCTTCTTTTTCTTTTTACGATTCTGTTGTCCCCTTTCTCTTTTTACTTTTTTCCTTGTAGCAGAAATCTCTTTCTCTTTATATAGATGAGTATGAGTAGTTTTATAACTTCTAAGGAAATGGGAAAGTATGGATTGGGAAGTTAGGAACGGGAGAGTTAGTGGGAAAGGAAGATACGTGAAGTGGGAAAGTGGGGAAGTTGGGTTGTTTATTATTTTTACTTTTTTTTAAAACTTTATATATATTTATTTAAATTTTCCTAACCCCCTTTTTAATTAAATAAAAGAAGATAAAAACGCACACACGCATATAAAACTTACTTTAGATTTAAAGAAAATAATAAGAAAACCTAAAATTTACATTATAGTTTAAATTATACTATGAAAAATACTATAGCTTACATTTAAAAATAGAAGAAACCAAATATATATATTTTTTGTAAACTTTCTTCTATTTAAAAATAGGAACAAAAGTTATACTCTAAGAATGCAAATAATTTTTTTTTTTTGTATATTTTTTTTAAATTTTCATAAATGAAACCTATTAAGAGAAAGATAAAAGTTGATATATTAAGATTTAAATATTTACACTAAAATAGTATAGAATTTGGGTGAGGTCAAAAATTAGGTGTTCACGGTATGTTTTCGAGTTTCGCGATAGCATTATTGTAGTTTAGATATTATGTTGTATGTGTCGAGTGGCATTTTACATTATGTTCTCCATGTTGTTAAATCTTGATTTTGTGTTATAATTTATGCAAGTTATTTACTTCCGCATTGCTAGGCTTACCTAGTCGTAGGGACTAGGTGCCGTCATGAGATGTTTACGGAGGGCAAACTCAGGTCGTGACAAGTTGGTATCAGAGCTCTAGGTTCATAGAAGTCACGGAACACAAGCTGGTTTATTAGAGTCTCGATGATTGGTATGGAGACGTTTGTACTTATCTACGATAGGCTATGTAACTGTTAGGAAAATTCCACTTCATTTGATTTCCATGTCATGCGAGATTTTTTATATCACAACTAAAATTTTGTGTTTCTATACTCTCACAGATGATGAGGACACGTGATACTCGAGATGATCAGGCACTTGCGCCCTCTACTGCAGCCGTCAGAAGGCGGAGCTGGGGTAGAGGTCAATAACGCTCGCGTGGGGCAGCCAGAGCACCTATGCAATCTGCTGCCGAGGTAGAATCAGCAGGCCCAGCCAGAGTCCATGCACCACCACTACTGCTACCACTACTCCAGCTCTCCAGGAGACTCTCCACAGTTCATGAGCATGTACACCACCTTGGCTCAGGCAGGGTTGTTTCCCCTTGCTGCAGCCATACCCCAGGCCGGGGAAGGAGCACAGACTCCTGCCGTCTGCACTCTTGAGACCTGAGTGCATGTAGAGCAGGTCCTAGAGGTTATACCTACACCGCCTGCGGTACTAGATCATCCCCGGGACAGGGCAACCACTTTCGAGGATGAGTAGCTGAGGCTTGAAAGGTTCAAAAAGTACAAGCCTCCTATATTCAGTGGTCTAGCATCCACGGATTCTTTGAATTTTCTTAATGAGTGTTACTGCATTCTCCATACCATGGGTATTTCAGGATCTAGTAGGGTATATTTCACCACCTTCCAGCTTCGAGGGGCCGCCTATGAGTGGTGGCGCACCTATGAGTTAGATAGTCTAGATGAGGCTGCTTCACTGACTTGGGAATAGTTTTCAGATCCGTTCCTGCGAGAATATGTCCCTCAGAGTCTCAACAATGCATGGCGCGCTGAGTTTGAGCATTTGCGCCAAGGTACTATGACTATTTTATAGTATGCTATCCATTACACTAGTTTGGCTAGGCATACACCAGCCTTGGTTTCTACTATTCGCGAGAGGGTTCGCCGGTTTATTAAGAGGCTTATTCGTAGCATTAGATCTAGCATGCCTTGTGAGTTGGAGATGGATGTTACTTATCAGCAGGTGGTGAGCACTACTAGGAGGATTGGGGGTATGCATGCTAGGGAGAGGGATGAGAGAGAGGCCAAGAGGTCTCGAGAGTCAGGCTACTATTTTAGTGCCCGTATCCCAGGTGTAGGTCATCATGGTAGGGGTTATATGAGATAGTTCATTCAGATATTCTAGCAGCTAGCAGTGCTCCAGTTCCAGCTCCTCCTAGGCCTCAGGAGCCTTATTATGCACCTTCAGTTTCTAACGCACCTCATGCGCGGGGTGCTTCCAGAGGTTAGTCCAATAGACCTGGCCCTAGCCAGTCGTATCCACCACGTTCCCCAAGAACTTGTTTTGAGTGTGGTGACACACTCCACAAGGTGAGGGATTGCCTTAGACTTGGGAGGAGTGCACCTCCATAGACTTCTCAGCCACAGCATGCCCCACAGAGTTCACAGGCTAAGGTTACAGCTCTAATGTCTGTTGAAACACGTTCTCAATACATACTAAACGTGTGTTCATATTTGTAGGTTTTGATAAATGACAAACGACGCGCAATTGACATATGACGAGGTCCAAGCACAAGCGTGCAATTGACATAACGAGGTTCAAGCACAAGACGAACAAAGATCATGATCAAGCAAAGAAATAAAGTTATACATGAGTCGTTCTTTAATTGTGATCTTGATCCGACAATTGACTCAAGACTTGGCTTCTCTCGTAAAATCATTTTTATCAAATCATGCATATTTATTTTAAAGCAAAATGATTTTCAAACATTTATTTTAGCCAAAATAATTTTTAAACATGCCTCTCAAATCTGGACAAAGATAATCGATTATGTACTTTATGATAATCGATTATGTTAAGTCAATGTACACCAGATTTACAAAGCTGAACAATAATCGATTATGTACCTTATGATAATCGATTATGTTAAGGCAGTGTACATTAGATTTTTCAAAGCTACAAGATAATCGATTATGTACCTTATGATAATCGATTATGTTGAGGCAGTGTCCATCAGATGTTTCAAAGCTACAAGATAATCGATTATGTACCTTATGATAATCGATTATGTTGAGGCAGTGTCCATCAGATTTTTCAAAGCTATAAAATAATCGATTATGCACATTATGATAATCGATTGTGTTGAGGCAGTGTCTATCAAATTTTACAAGACTGTAAAATAATCGATTATGTACTTTATGATAATCGATTATGTTAAGACAGTGTAGTCCGAAGTTTTCAAAATATAAAAGATAATCGATTATCCTTATAGCATAATCGATTATGCAAATGACCGTTGCCAAAGTACTTTTAAACTCTGAAAGATAATCGATTATACACAATCTGATAATCGATTATGCGAAGTAAAATCTGCATATGATTTTTTAACGTTGTCAGGTAATCGATTATACACAATCTGATAATCGATTATGCTAAGTAAAATCTGAATATGATTTTTTGAACGTTGTCAGGTAATCGATATACGATTTGGATAATCGATTTTTCTGCTTAAAATCTGGGAATGATTTTTGAACGATTGGAAAATAATCGATTATGCAAATCAGATAATCGATTATCTTAGCACAAAATCAGCAATTCTTGATTGGCAATTAGGCAACTGTTGTGGGGGTTTTGAACACTATAAATACAACTCAAAATCAGTCTTCTAAGTACAACAACTGATCATATTCTTGCTAAAGCTTGCATACTCTCATATACATCATTTTATATTCATTTCATAAGTTTTTGAGAGCCAAACTCTTGAGGAAAGTTGTTGTGTTCTTGAGCGTATTTATTTTACTCATATATACTCTTAAAGAGAGTCTTGTCTTGAGTGCTAAGTGTTTGTATACACTTGAAGGGAAGTGTTAATCCCTTGTGGTTGTAAGAAGGAACGTTTTCATTCCTTCGGTTGAAGTCTTGAAGTGTGGTATCTTCGAGCAAAGGTTGTTGAGGCTTGTGTGACTCAAGTTCTCAGTTTGTAACGGTTTGTTAAGCACCCGTAAGCTTAACAAAGTTAGTGGAATCTCGAGAGAGTCTCAAGGGGACTGGACTAGCCACAGGTTGTGGTGAACCAGGATAATTTCTGTGCGTTCGTTCCTTATTATTTACTTACCGCACTTATTTCAATCCTGCAATTGTTAATTCCGCAAGTTTATATTATTTTTTATTATAACGCTATTCACCCCCCCCCCCCCTCTAGCGTTAAGCGTATATTCTAACAATTGGTATCAGATCCCAACTCTCTGAAAGACTTAACCGTTTGAGAGAAACAATCCATGGCTTCTACTCATGACTTTAATGCAGGAATAGGTGAAGGACAATGCTCCACCAGACCACCACTATTCGATGGCACAAACTATACGTACTGGAAGGAGAGTATGAGAATATTCATCCAATCGAATAATTTTCATCTATGGAAGGTTATAACGAAGGGAGAACAAATTCCAACCGAAAAGGTTGAAAATGAATGGGTTCCAAAATCCGAAGATGAATATGATGCGGATGATATCCGAAAAGTGCAGAACAACGCTAGAGCCATCAACTTATTATATTGTGCTGTAAATGCTGATGATTACAGAAAAATATCATGTTGCACAACGGCTAAGCAAATGTGGGATAAGCTGGAAATCACGTACGAAGGTACGGACCAGGTAAGAGAAGCTAAAATTGATTTTCTAACCCCATGCATATGAAATGTTTCACATGAAGGAAAGCGAGAGGATCGATGATATGTTCGAACGATTTTCAAAAATCGTCAATGACCTACATGCTCTTAAGAAGACCTTCACGGATAAGGAACTTGTCCGAAAAATTCTCCGAAGTCTCACTCCGGAATGGCGCTCCAAGGCCGACGCGATTCAAGAGTCTATCGGCATTTCAAATGTCACCATCAACGGACTAAGAGGTAATCTTAAAACCTATGAATCTACTATACTTAACCCTCCGTTTAATGATCAAAGGAAACAAAGAATCGCCCTCAAGGCAAGCACGGCTCAACCTCAAAATGATGAGGACTCAAACAACGGAGATAACGAGTTCGGACTCGTTATTAAGAGGTTTCAAAAGTTTATACGAAAAGAGTATGAACGAAAAGGCAAACAACAAGGAGATCAAGTAAAGTGTTATGGATGCGGAGAAATCGGGCACATTAAATCAAATTGCTCAAATGTCAAAAAGGAGAAGAAACCCTTCAAGAAACAACGAGCATACATATCTTGGGGAGGTGACTCCGGAGACGAATCAAGCAACGATGAAGAAGACGAAACCGCAAATCTATGTCTCATGGCACACGAAGACAATCAAGAAGAAGTATGTCAAATTTCTTCAAAAAATTTCTATTCTCTTGAGGAAATGCAAAACGCTTTTGATGAACTGTATAGTGAATTCATTAAAGCTTCCAAAACTGTTAGAGACGTAAAGAAAAATTCCTCTTTGAAAGAAACAGATTTTGAAAAGCAACTCTCTTTGAAAGAAAAAGATTTGGAAAAATTGATTTTGGAAAATGAGAAGTTGAAAGAATAAAACAAATTTTTCGGCAAGAGAAGTGCCGACAAACCCGAGAGTTCTAGTAAAAATTGTATTTCTTGCATGCATCTAAAAGATGAAGTAGAAAGACTTAAGGGCACCCTAGATAAGTTCAATTCTTCTCATAAAAATTTGAATGATGTTCTTGTCAATTTGAAATCGACCAAACATGGCATAGGTTTCAAAAACGAGCCTAAAGAAAAAGTTGAAGCCATCCCCCAACAACCCAAGGCTCAACCTAGGATAAATAAAATAAACATTCATCCTAGAAATAACCATCCTAGAATCAATATGCATCCTAGACCAAACACTAGAAGAAACTTTGAACATTTTAGAACGCCTAGAAATGGTCTTCAACAATCGCAACCTAGACATACTCGACCTAGAAACAATTATTCTAGAAACGCTGCATATCCTAGAACAAACAGTAGGAGAAATGATTTTCAAGGATTGCGCAATAGCCATATTGTCAAAAATAGAGCAAACGATATTCGTACCTCCAACTACTACCAACCTAGAAGAATGCATAATCCTAATGTCATTTGTCATTATTGTAGTCGAATAGGACATATTGCTCCTGCTTGTTTTACTAGACACAGACACTTAACTGCATGTCAAGCACAACAACATTTTACACCTAACTCTCAAGGACCCAAAACAGCTTGGGTACCAAAAACTCATTAATTTGTCTTGTAGGTATGTTTGAAGGGATCAAGTGTACATTGGTACCTTGATAGTGGATGCTCCAAACACATGACCGGAGACGCATCCAAGTTCCTTCAACTAGAACACAAAGAAGGAGGAAACGTTATTTTTGGAGATAACAAGGGAAAAATTATCGGCATTGGCTCGGTCGGTAAGAATGAATCTTCTTCCATTAAGCATATATTGCTAGTTAAAGGTCTAAAACATAATCTCTTGAGCATAAGTCAATTATGTGACAAGGGAAACCTTATTTTGTTTGATTCGGAAGAATGCTTAGTTTTTCGTCGTAGTGATTTTAAAATTATTCTTCGTGGTTTTAGAATTGATAACATCTATATGGTTGATCTTGATAACTCTTCATCAGAGTATGTGAATTATCTTATGAGTAAAGAAGATGATATGTGGTTATGGCATCGTAGAGTAGCTCATATCAACATGCATCTTTTAAACAAATTGGTTTCACAAAATTTAGTTATTGGTCTTCCAAATTTGAAATTTGAAAATGACACTATTTGTGATTCTTGTCAAAAAGGGAAGCAAACAAAAGCATCTTTTAAATCTAAGAATATTGTTTCAACTACAAGACCTTTGCAACTTCTTCACATGGATCTCTTTGGACCATCTCGCATTGAAAGTCTTGGTAGAAATCGTTATGCTTTTGTTATTGTTGATGATTATTCTAGATTTACATAGACACTATTTCTTGCTCACAAAAGTGAGGCTTTTCAAAATTTTAAATATTTTCTTAAACGTGTTCAAAATGAAAAGAACACAACCGTCACTTCCATAAGAAGTGATCATGGGGGAGAGTTCGATCACAATCTCTTCGTGGACTTTTGTGACGAACTCGGTATTGAGCACACCTTCTCTGCTCCATGTACACCACAACAAAATGGAGTGGTGGAACGGAAAAATAGGTGCCTCAAAGAGATGGCTAGAACCATGCTCGATGAGGCTAAGATTCCCAAACAATTTTGGGCGGATGCCGTGAGTACCGCATGGTACGTTTTAAACAGAGTAGTCATAAGGCCAATACTCATGAAAACTCCCTATGAACTCTATAAGGGAAGGAAACCTAATCTCTCCCATCTTTGAGTATTCGGTTGTAAATGCTTTATTCATAACAACGGAAAAGATAATTTGGGAAAATTTGATGCCAAATCGGATGAAGGAATTTTTCTTGGTTATTCATCACGTAGCAAAACATATAGAGTATTCAATAATAGAACCGAAACTGTTGAGGAATCCCCTCATATTGTGTTTTCCGAAAATAATGCTTGCTTGGCGAGAAAGGATTCTGGTTTTGATCTTGCAGGTATTTTAAACACAATAAGTCCTCAAGACAAAGCACAAGAGGAAAATCCAAAGGAAATTCAAGATGAAATCTTGGAACAATCATCGGAGGTAGCGCCACCACTGGAGAAATAAACGAAACTGCCCAACGCGTGGAGGAGACCATCCTCTCGACAAGGTAATTAGCGACATTGAACAAAAGGTAAGTACTCGAAACAATCTTAAGAACACCTTAGGACATACTGCTTTCGTTTCTCAAATTGAACCCTCAACCATTTCCGAAGCAATTGGGGATGAGCATTGGACCTTGGCAATACAAGAGGAGCTTACTCAATTCAAACGAAATGACGTTTGGGAATTGGTGCCAAGACCCGACAATCATACCATAATTGGTACGAAATGGGTTTTTCGAAATAAATTAGATGACAATGGTGTAATCACTAGAAGCAAAGCTAGGCTTGTAGCAAAAGGTTACAATCAAGAAGAAGGAATTGACTATGAAGAAAGGTATGCACCCGTAGCAAGGTTAGAAGCTATTCGTTTATTACTTGCTTTTGCCTCTTCTATGAATTTCAATTTATATCAAATGGATGTAAAGAGTGCTTTTCTAAATGGTTTTATTCAAGAAGAAGTTTATGTTGAACAACCCCCGGGCTTTGAAGATTTTAAATCTCCCGATCATGTTTTCAAACTTAAGAAAGCCCTTTATGGTCTTAAACAAGCTCCCTGAGCTTGGTATGAACGATTGAGCAAATTTCTTTTGGTCAATGAGTTCATTAGGGGGAAAGTTGACACCACACTATTTATTAAGCATAAAAACAATAATATTTTATTAGTTCAAATCTATGTGGATGATATTATTTTTGGTGCTACTAACAATGCTTTGTGCAAGGAATTTTCTGATTTAATGACAAGCGAATTTGAGATGTCTATGATGGGTGAGCTAACCTTCTTCTTGGGGTTGCAAGTGAAACAAATGAAAGAAGGAACTTTCATTTGTCAATCTAAATATTGCAAAGAGTTGCTAAAACGATTTGAAATGAGCAACGCCAAAGCAATGGCCACTCCAATGAGCACATCCGATCATCTTGACAAAGATTAGAAAGGTAAGGAAGTCGACACCAAGAAGTATCGAGGTATGATCGGATCCCTTCTTTATCTTACTGCTAGTAGACCGGACATAATGTTTAGCGTATGTTTATGCGCTCGATATCAATCATGTCCGAAGGAGTCGCACCTAACTGCGGTTAAGCGGATAATGAAGTATCTTGTTGGTACTATAAATGTGGGACTATGGTATCCCTGAGGTTCTTCATGCCAACTTGTTGGCTATTCCGACTCCGATTTTGCGGGTTGCAAATTGGACCGCAAGAGCACTAGTGGCACTTGCCATTTGCTCGGTAGCTCTCTTGTCTCTTGGTTTAGTAAGAAACAGGTAAGTGTTGCATTGTCGACAACCGAGGCTGAATATGTAGCCGCGGGGAGTTGTTGTGCTCAAATCCTTTGGATGAAACAACAACTCTCGGACTATGGACTAAGTATCGATCATATCCCTCTTAGATGTGATAATACTAGCACCATAAGCTTGACGAAGAACCCCGTTCTTCATTCAAGAACAAAACACATTGAAATTAGGCACCACTTTATAAGAGATCACGTTCTCAAAGGTGATGTCGAAATTGAGTTTGTTGAAACCAAATCTCAATTGGCCGACATTTTCACAAAGCCTTTAGAGAAAGAGTCCTTTTTCCGAATTCGTAGTGAACTCGGGATTCTTGACTCCACATTGATCTAAGTCATGCATTGCATTTTTTTCTTTTCATTACTAACTTGAGCGTCGGAGGCGCCTAATTCTGTTTTGCAGGTATCGCCCCAAAGACAGGGGGAATTATAAAGCACTGGTGCAGAATAATCGATCTCTTTTAAGAATAATCGATTTCTCTTAAGTACATAATCGATTATCAAGTATCAATAATCGATTATGTTGACATTATATTGTCCCTTTTATAATTGCAATATTGGTTAATCATTAAACTAGTTATTTACTTATTTTTTTGCTAATGTCAAAAGGGGGAAGAATAAGGGCTATGCACTTAATATTTATTGGCATAAATTGAGGGGGAATTCATATGTTGAGGGGGAACTAATTGCATATCTATATACTTGTCTTGGATCGTCATTATGAATTCTCTAATATGCATATCCCGATATTGGTTTGCCATTATCAAAAAGGGGGAAATTGTTGAAACACGTTCTCAATACATACTAAACGTGTGTTCATATTTGTAGATTTTGATAAATGACAAACGACGCGCAATTGACATATGACGAGGTCCAAGCACAAGCGTGCAATTGACACATAACGAGGTTCAAGCACAAGACAAACAAAGATCATGATCAAGCAAAGAAATAAAGTTATACATGAGTCGTTCTTTAATTGTGATCTTGATCCGACAATTGACTCAAGACTTGGCTTCTCTCGTAAAATCCTTTTTATCAAATCATGCATATTTATTTTAAAGCAAAATGATTTTCAAACATTTTATTTTAGCCAAAATAATTTTTAAACATGCCTCTCAAATCTGGACAAAGATAATCGATTATGTACTTTATGATAATCGATTACGTTAAGTCAATGTACACCAGATTTACAAAGCTGAACAATAATCGATTATGTACCTTATGATAATCGATTATGTTAAGGCAGTGTACATTAGATTTTTCAAAGATACAAGTTAATCGATTATGTACCTTATGATAATCGATTATGTTAAGGCAGTGTCCATCAGATGTTTCAAAGCTACAAGATAATCGATTATGTACCTTATGATAATCGATTATGTTGAGGCAGTATCCATTAGATTTTTCAAAGCTATAAAATAATCGATTATGCACATTATGATAAATCGATTATGTAGAGGCAGTGTCTATCAAATTTTACAAGACTGTAAAATAATCGATTATGTACTTTATGATAATCGATTATGTTAAGACAGTGTAGTCCGAAGTTTTCAAAATATAAAAAATAATCGATTATCCTTATAGCATAATCGATTATGCAAATGACCGTTGCCAAAGTATTTTTAAACTCTGAAAGATAATTGATTATACACAATCTGATAATCGATTATGCTAAATAAAATCTGCATACGATTTTTTGAACGTTGTCAGGTAATCGACTATATACAATCTGATAATCGATTATGCTAAGTAAAATCTGAATATGATTTTTTGAACGTTGTCAGGTAATCGATTATACGATTTGGATAATCGATTATTTTGCTTAAAATCTGGGAATGATTTTTGAACGATTGGAAAATAATCGATTATGCAAATCAGATAATCGATTATCTTAGCACAAAATCAGCAATTCTTGATTGGCAATTAGGCAACGGTTGTGGGGGTTTTGAACACTATAAATACAACTCAAAATCAGTCTTCTATGTACAACAACTGATCATATTCTTGCTAAAGCTTTCATACTCTCATATACATCATTTTATATTCATTTCATAAGTTTTTGAGAGCCAAACTCTTGAGGAAAGTTGTTGTGTTCTTGAGCGTATTTATTTTACTCATATCTACTCTTAAAGAGAGTCTTGTCTTGAGTGCTAAGTGTTTGTATACACTTGAAGGGAAGTGTTAATCCCTTGTGGTTGTAAGAAGGAACGTTTTCATTCCTTCGGTTGAAGTCTTGAAGTGTGGTATCTTCGAGCAAAGGTTGTTGAGGCTTGTGTGACTCAAGTTCTCAGTTTGTAACGGTTTGTTAAGCACCCGTAAGCTTAACAAAGTTAGTAGAATCTCGAGAGAGTCTCTCGGGGACTGGACTAGCCACAGGTTGTGGTGAACCAGGATAATTTCGGTGCGTTCGTTCCTTATTATTTACTTACCGCACTTATTTCAATCCTGCAATTTTTAATTCCGCAAGTTTATATTGTTTTTTATTATAACGCTATTCACCCCCCTCTAGCGTTAAGCGTATATTCTAACAATGTCCACCCCACCCGCTCACCCAGCTAGGGTGGAGGCCAGGGAGGCAGAGGTCTCCCTCGGGAGGGAGGCCATGCCAGATACTATGCCCTTCCTGCTCATGCTAAGGTTGTTGCCTCTGATTCTATCATCACATGTATTATATTAGTTTTCCACATAGATGCATCGGTTCTATTCAATCTATGCTCTACTTACTCTTATGTGTCTTCTTATTTCGCTTCACATTTAGGTGTATCTCGGGATTCTTTGAGTTCCCCTGTTTATGTTTCTACTCCCATGGGGGATTCATTTATTATGGACTGTATTTATCGGTCATGTTTGGTTACTATTCAAGGGTTTTGACACCAGGGCAGACTTATTTCTATTCAGCACGGTTGATTTTGATATTATTTTGGGCATGGACTGGTTGTCACCCCATTATGCTATTCTTGATTGTCACACCAAACTGTGACGCTAGTATGTCAGGTGTACCGCAAGTTGAGTGGAGTGGTACTTTAGATCACACTCCCAGCAGAGTTATCTCTTTTCTTAAAGATCGGTGTATGGTTGAGAAGGGGTGTGCCGCATATTTAGCTTATATGAGAGATGTCAGTATTGATACCCCTTTTGTCAATTCATTCCCAGTGGTATGGGATTATTCCACTGTATTTCCAGCTAATATTCTGGTATGCCACCTGATAGAGACGTTGATTTTGGCATTGATTTGTTGCCAGGCACTCAGCCCATTTCTATTCCTCCATATTGTATGGCTCCTCCTGAGTTTAAGGAGTTGAAGGATCAGTTATAGGAATTGCTTGATAAGGGCTTTATCTGCCCCAGTGTTTCACCTTGGGGTGCTCATGTCTTGTTTGTAAAGAAAAATGATTGTTTTATGCTTATGTGTAATTATTATCGCCAGTTGAACAAGGTCACACTGAAAAACCGTTATCCTTTTCCTCGTATTGATGATCTTTTTGACCATCTTGAGGGCTCACGTGTGTTTTCTAAAATTGATTTGTGCTCAGGTTACCATCAGTTGAAGATTCGGGAACCAGATATCCTGAAGACTACTTTCAGGACTTGATATGGTAATTACGAGTTTCTTGTTATGTCATTTAGGCTGACCAATGACCCAGCACCCTTCATGCATTTGATGCATAGTGTGTTTCATCCATATATCGACTCCTTTGTCATTATCTTTATTGATGACATTCTGGTGTATTCCTGGAGCTGGGAAGATCATAAGCAGCATCTAAGGATAGTGTTTCAGACTTTGAGAGAGAAGAAGTTATATGCTAAGTTCTCAAAACATGAGTCTTGCTTTGGTTCAGTGGCATTCTTAGGCCATGTGGTATCGAGTGAGAGTATTCGAGTGTATTCGAATAAGGTAGAGGTGGTGTAAAGCTGGCCCAGACCATCCTCAGCTAAAAAGATTCACAGTTTCCTTGGCATGGCAGGCTACTATCGTTGTTTTGTGGTGGGGTTTTCATCGATTGCAGCCCCTATTACCATTTTAGTAGATAGAGGAGTGAGAAGCGATCTTTCAAAAGCTCAAGAAAGCTTTGACTACAACCCCAGTTTTGGTATTGCCTACACGTTTAGGGTCTTATACTGCCTATTGTGATTCCTAGAAAGTTGGCCTTGGAGTAGTATTGATGCATGACGGCAGGGTGATTGCCTACGCGTCCAGACAGTTGAAGATACATGAGAAGAATTATCGTGTCCGTGATCTTGAGTTAGCTGCCATTGTTCATGCCCTGAAGATTTGGTGCCATTATATTTGCGGTGTGCCTTGTGAGATTTATACTGATCATAGGACTTTTTAGTATTTCTTCAAGCAAAAGGATCTAAATTTGCACCAGATGAGGTGGTTAGAGTTGCTGAAGGATAATAACATCACTAGTTTGTATCACCCAGGTAAGGCCAATATAGTGGTTGATGCCTTGAGTCGCCAGGCGAAGAGTTGGGGAGTTTGGCATAGTTACCAGTATCGGAGAGGACAATGGAGATGGATGATTAGGCGTTAGCCAGCCAATTTGTGAGATTGGATCTTTTGGAACCCGATCGGGTTCTAGCTTGCATGGTTTTTCGGTCTTCATTATTTTATCGTATTAGGGAGTGGCAGTATGATGAGCTTTATTTGCTTCTCCTTAGGTATAGGGTTCAGTATAATGATGCAATAGATACGACCATTGGCAAGAACGAAGAATAGGGGATGTAGGGTCGGGTTTGTGTACCCAATGTTGATGCGCTAGGGGAGCTGATTCTAGAGGAGGCCCACAGTTCGCGGTATTCCATCCATCCGGGTGCTGCGAAGATGTATCAGGACTTGAAACAACACTATTGATGGAGGCAGATGAAGAAGGATATAGTTGGATTTGTAGCTAGATGCCTCAATTACTAGCAGGTGAAGTACGAGCACCAGAGACCAGGGGATTACTTTAGTAGATAGATAATTCGGAGTGGAAGTGGGAGTGTATCACCATGGACTTTGTATCTGCACTCCCACGGACCTTGAAGAAGTTTGATGTTATTTGGTTTATTGTGGATCGGCTGACAAAGTCCGCTTATTTTATTCCTGTGTGTACCACTTATTCTTCAGAGCGGTTGGTGGAAATTTATATCAGGGAGATTGTACGTCTGCATGGTATTCCAGTTTCTATTATTTCAGATAGAGGTACCCAGTTCACATCACAGTTCTGGAGGGCCGTTAATCAGGGTTTAGGAACTCGGGTGGAGTTGAGCATAGCATTTCACCCGCAGATGGACGGACAGTCTGATCGCACTATTTAGATTCTTGAGGATATGCTCTGTACGTGTGTGACTAAGTTTAGAGGGTCTTGGGATCAGTTCTTTCCATTGGCGGAAGTTTGCGTACAACAATAGCTATTAGTCTAGCTTTAAGATGGCACCATATGAGGCTTTGTATGGTAGGCGGTGTAGATCTTAGGTGGGTTGGTTTGAGACGGGTGAGGTCAGACTATTGGGCACCGATTAGGTTTAGGATGCTTTGGAGAAGGTTAAGGTAATTCAGGATAGACTCCGTACAGCCCAGTCCAGATAGAAGAGCTATATGGACCGGAATGTTTGTGATGTTTCCTTTATGGTTGGAGAGAGGGTTCTATTTCGAGTTTTGCCTATGAAGGCCGTTGTGAGATTTGGGAAGAACAGGAAGTTGAGTCCGAGGTTCATTGGTCCTTTTGAGATATTAAGGCATGTTGGGGAGGTTTCTTATGAGCTTGAGTTACCTCCCAGCCTGGTAGGGGTTCATTTGGTATTCCATGTTTCGATACTCCGGAGATATTACGGTGATCCGTTACACATGTTGGATTTCAGTTCAGTCTAGCTGGACAAGGATCTATCTTATGTTGAGGAGCCAGTTGCTATTTTGGACAGGCAGATAAGAAAGTTGAGGTCAAAGAACATTGCTTCAGGAAAGGTTCACTGGCGGGGTCAGCCGGCCAAGGAGGCGACCTGGGAGAACGATCAGGATATGCGCAATTGTTACCCTCATCTCTTCACTACTTCAGATATGTCTCTATGCTCGTTCAAGGATGAACGAATGTTCAAGTTTAGGAGGATGTGACGACTCGGCTGGTCGTCTTAAGAAGTTATGCCCTGATCCCCTATTAACTTCTTTCCCCAAGTTTATTTCTGCTAATTTGATTTGCCGGGACGTTCGGTTTTGAGTTTCAGAGAGTTTGGGACACATAGTCACTAAATGAGATCTTAGGTGTTGTAAATTTGTCCATAGTTGGAACAGTCTGAAGACAACCTCCGAATGGAAATCTAATGGTTCCATTAGCTATGTTATTTTATTTTGGGGTTAGGAGCGTGTTCGGATTGCGTTTTGAGGTCCGTAGCTAATTTAGGCTTGAAATGCCAAGTTTGAATTTTGGAAGTTTCTGGTTCGATCATGAGATTTTGATCTGAGGTTCGGAATGGAATTCTGAGAGTTGATGTAGCTTCGTTATGTCATTTGGGATACGTGTGAAAAGATTCAGGTCATTCGGACGTGGTTTGGTTAGTTTTTTGGTAGAAAGCGTATTTCAAAAGTTTCTAAAAATCTTAGGCTTGAATTCGATGTGAATTGATAGATTTGGTGTTGTTTGAGGTGTTGTGATTATTGGAACATGTTTGAATAAAGTTTTAGGATGTGTTGGTGCTTTTGGTTGAGGTCCTGGGTCCTCGGGTGTGTTTCAGATGCTCAACGGGTCATTTTTAACTTGTAAAATTGCAGAAGTCTGGTATCAGGAATCCTTATATGCGAGTGCAATATTGGGGTTGCGATCGCATAAGGTTGATAGTGAGGAGGCATAAATCGTTCTATGCGATTGCAAGGAGCGGTTTGCGATCGCGAAGTATGAGAGACCAAAGTAGTGCGATCGTGTGAGGATGCATGCGAACGCATAGTGCGGACGCGTGTGTCATTAGGTTGACTGTTTACTCTATGCGAATGTAGTTGGGTGTACGCGATCAGGTAGAGGGATGAGAGCCAGCTTTATGCAAACGCGTGTGGGACAGCGATCACAAAGAAGGATTTTTGTTAAATCACTGGTCAGTATTTTAAAGCTCAATCCGCAACCCTTCTTTAATTTTCCACCATTTTTTAACGGGATTAGAGCTTTTGAAGGCGATTTTTGAGGGAACCAAAGAGGAATCACTTGGATATAATATTTTTTTACTTCATAACTCGTTTTTATGTGATTAAATACCTAATTAATGGTGAGAAATTTAGGAAAAGGGGGGTAATTAATGCTTGAGTTTAAGAGGTCTTTAAGTGAGGATTTGAGGGGTCATTTGGACTCTGATATTTGTGTTCTTATTATGCATACACTCGTGAGAGTACGAGATTTCTGAAGATGTTAATTTCACTCGATTCCGAGATGTTGGCCTGCAAGGAATTTTGGTCTTTTTACCTAATTTTGTGTCTTAGCTTTGAATTAAATCATAGAATTAGTTTCTTGAGATGTTATTTACGATATGTAAATAAATTGAATAGATTTGGGCCATTTAGAGTCAGATACTCATGGAAAGGCGTGATTTCTAGTTGATTTTGAGCCGGTTTGAGGTAAGTAGCTTGTCTAAGCTTGTGTGGAGGACTTCTTCCCTTAGGATATGCTATTTGGTAATTGAATTGCCTTGTTCATGAGGTGACAAGTGCGTGCTTGAGCAAGTTGCTAAAAATCCGATTTCTTGAAGTATTCTTTAGCATGTTTCTTTTTCCTGCTTTACTGTAATTGCTAGCTTAACCCGTTATTAGTTAGAAGAGAATGTTTACTTAACTTAAATAGCATATTTGCTTAAACTGCCTTAATTGCATTATGTGCAGCATGTTAAGCTAGAATTGACTGTTTACTTATACGAAGTTGACATTTAATTCAATATTCTTGTGTCACTATTGTGTATTTTAATTGGGACTACGAAATGGCATTCTGGGATATCCCCCATATGGAATTTATGATTTGGACTGAGACCCTCGGGATACCAAGAGATATAGCATTTATATTGAGGATACCAAGAGATTCTCGGGATACCAAAAGATCCCTAGCATTTATATTGAGGATACCAAGAGATCATCGAAATACCAAGAGATCCCTAGCATTTATATTGAGGATACCAAGAGATCCTCGGGATACCAAGAGATCCCCAACATTTATATTGAGGATACCAAGAGATCCTCGGGATACCAAGAGATCCCCGACTTTTATATTGAGGATACCATGAGATCCCTACCATTTATATTTAGGATACGAAGAGATCCTCGGGATACCAAGAGATCCCTAGCATTTACATTGAGCATACCAAGAGATCCTCGGGATACCACGAGATCCCTGGCATTTATATCGAGGATACTAGGAGATCCTCGGGATACTAAGAGATCCCCGATTATTATTATTCTTGTTGGGAGCGGTATCTCCTTGTTTTCTGCCTGTATTTCTATTTTTTTCTGGTATTGTACTCTTGTTATCTATATAGACTCTTACTGAAGATTGTATATTATACTGTTTATCTTATCTTGTTATTACTATTATTATTTTACCTCAGTAGTGCCCTGACCTTCCGCATCACTACTCAACCGAGGTTAAGCTTGGAAGTTACTGAGTACCACTGTGGTGTGCTCATGCCCTTCCTGCACATGTTTTTCATGTGCAGATCCAGGTACCGCTACCCAGGCATATCACCCTTGAGGCTTTGGAGACTTTCCTACAGCATTCGCAGACCGAAGAGTCTCCATCTTTATTCTGTCTTGTAGTGTTAGCTCTTCTATCGTACTGTTGATTTAGATACTTTTGAGATTAGAGCTCTTTACTATATTTTTATTCTAGCTTTTGTACCCGTGAGTTTTCGGGTTTGGGGATAGTATTGTAGTAGTTGAGATATTGTGTTGTATGTGTAGAGTGGCATTTTACATTCCATTCCCCATTTTGTTAAATCTTGATTTTGAGTTATAATTTTCTCAAGTTATTTGTTTCCGCATTGTTAATCTTACCTAGTCATAGGGATTAGATGTCGTCACGACATGTTCACGTAGGGCGAACTGGGGTCGTGACATATATTTGAAAGGCTTCACAAGGTATAAGAAATATAATACTAATAAGAGTTATTCTGGGCAAACTATACAATTGGAAGTTAGTCAATAATATTGTAGGATAGATTCACTTGATAAAAAAAAGAAGAATATTGATGTATTTGTACTTAAACTAATCTTATTATATAGATCTTTGTTAGGTGTAAATTAAGTTAGGGTGCAAGGATTGAGTTTTGGTATTTAACTATATTGCAATGACAATATCGAGTTTGGGTTTGAATGTGGCAAGTCTAGTATTGAATACAAAAGATAAGTATCAATTAAGAAGGAAAATTATGGATAGTAAAGTTATTTTCAGTTTCAATTTATGCACACAATTAAGGAAACTGAACAGTAAAAGGAATAAACCGTATAAATACCTTTTTATTAAACGATTTTGTACTAATTTAAGTCACTTATAGCATGGGTAAATATAATTCGGCGAATTGATAATAAAATATAAAATTCGAAGGATTTGGTATTCCAAATTAGTGATAGAGTTAGCCTAAATATGGCAGTTAATATGAGATCGATATTATGTAATTATAGATTGATTGGAGGAATTTGTACGACTTGCTCGACGTGAAGAATTTGATTTTTTGGCACGAGTACTACGAGTAGAAATCTTACCGTAATTTGTGATTTCATAACTTGCATGATCTATACATGATTTTTTTTTAAGATGAATATGTTACTGATTATTTTGAGTTGCATGTGAGATAAATCTTTTACTCGATATGATACCGAAATAGTTATTTGTGATGAATATTGTGGTTCTAAATATTTTCATTGTCACTAGATCTGTTTTACTGTTATTTGAATTTATTATTTTCGAAAAGAAATTATATGATTTGATAAGAACCTAAATGCCCTATATTGTTTTAAAATATTTTCTATGAGTATGTACGGATAATAGAGACAAGTATAAATGGGAGTAGACTTTGAAGGATCTCATAGCTAACGGTGGGTTTGTTAGACCTGGTGCACCTTGTAATTACCAATTACCATTATATCCCTCGCTAGTGTGAAGGTAGAACTAGTATGCGGCTACCGATTTCCCTCGAGTAGGGACTACCTTTATATTTGACTTCTTGCGAAAAAGCCCATAGTTATACCGATTACATGATCCATTCATTAAAACCTCCAAAAATGAAAATATTGATATTATAATATGGTTACCGAGCTTATTACTGAATTGTTAATTGTATTACACTACAAGAAAAAAATGATGAGACTGAAAATTATTGTTTTCTAAAGGGGCATTTTTATGTTTTTTCTGTTTGAGATACAAGCATGTTTTCTGACTTGTCCAAAATAAAAATAGTTGTAGTTAAGTATTATTACTTACTGAGCTAGCGATTCATTCCATGCTAACTTTTTTACCAGACACAGCAGTTGACGCGGGCGCGGATTTCGTTAATTAGAGCGCACAGGTTGATATTTCTTGGTGAGCCTCGCACTTGTTCACGTGGGCGGAGATTTTATTATATTTTTATACTCTTTTCTTTGAACTCTTAGAGTCGCTCTATAGTTTTTGATTAGTGTCATGAGTATTCTTTTGTTATTATAGTCTTATGTTGAGTATCGTTCTCATTTATCGAAATTGGAGATAAATTAATATTTCAAGTGATTATTTGGTGGTTTAGTTATGGTGGAGACTTGTATTGGTGAATTGGCAAGTTGTCAATTGTTTGGTATGATATTAGAATGCTTAGTAGTTGAATGGAGACAGGAAATTGTTTTTGGGATGGTCCAAAAACAGGGGAAACTCTGTCCGATTTTCTGTAAAATACCGATGAGTCTTACTTGGAGGCACTTGCTCCTAAGTGCCGGTCATGATCCTAAATTTGGCCGTGACAACTATGCAGTTAACTCTAAAGAATTTAGGTTTTATTGTCCTTCTCATTCTCCTAAAATTGTTGAGGCTAGAAATGCTAAATTTCTTGAGGAACATAAAGAAAGTAGGAGTGGTTTGACTCAAAGGGTGAAATAGGATGAAACAAGGGAACCACCTGTGGTGCCTTTATACATTGGGAACTTGAATGTTGCTCAGAAAAATTCTCATGAATTATCTGAACAAGAACAAGTTCAAGATCCACCACCACTTGAGGAGCCACATGATGATCAAACCGCTTTAGTTGAACCCAATGAAGAAGTGTCTAAAACAATGGGAGTAAGAAAATCCTCAAGAGTTCTAAAACCAACAACTTTTAGTGAGTATATTATATATCTTCAAGAGTCTGATTATGATATTGGACTAATAGATGATCCATGCTCGTTTTCACAATCCATGAGTAGGGAAAACTACATACTTTGGTATTATGCAATGAAAGAAGAGTTAGAATCTATGGCTAAAAATAAAGTCTGGGATCTCGTTGAATTTCCAAAGGGATCCTCTATCATAGGTTTCAAGTGGGTCTTTAAAACTAGAAAAGACTCATCTGGTAATATCGAACGACATAAGCCAGACTTGTACCCAAGGGTTTTACTCAAAAGGAAGGCATTGATTATCATAAAACCTTCTCTCAAGTATCAAAGAAGGATTCATTGAGAATAATCATGGCATTAGTAGCTCATTTTGATTTAGAATAACATCAAATGGATGTGAAAATATCTTTTTTGAATGGAGATTTTGAGGAGGAGGTATACTTGCATCAGCCTGAAGGATTTTGGGCTAAGGACAAAAATCACCTTGTTTACAAGTTGAATAAATCTATTTATAGGCTAAAGCGGGCTTCTCGTCAATGGTATATCAAATTTCATAATGTCATTTCTTCATTTGGATTTACGGAGAACATCATTGATCAGTGTATATACCTTAAGATAATTGAGTCCTATATGTGGATGTTATTTTTCTTGCAAGTAGTAATTTGGGATTGTTGCACAAGACTAAACAGTTCCTTATTCAAAACTTTGAGATAAATGATATCATTGGCATAGAGATTCACACAGACTTGTCACAAAGATTGCTTGGACTGTCTCAAAAGACCTACATTGAAAGAATTCTGGAATGATTCAAGATGAAGAATTGTTCACATATAGCAGCACCCATAATTAAAGGTGACAAATTCTCATTGGATTAGTATCCACAAAATGAATTGGAAAAAGAGAAAATGAAAGATATTCCCTATGCTTCACTTGTTGGGAGCCTTATGTATGCACAAGTCTGTACTAGACCTGATATTACTTTTGTGGTAGGAATGCTTGGTGGATATCAAAGTAACCTTGCTCTTGACCATTGGAAAGATAGTAAAAGAGTCATGAGATATTTGCAAGAAACCGAGGATTTTAAGCTCACGTACAAATACTCTGACTCATTGGAGGTGATTACATATTCAGACTCTGATTAGGGTGGATGCAAAGACACTGGTAAATCTATTTCAAGATATGTTTTCCTTCTTGCTGGAGGTGATGTGTCTTGGAGAAGTGTCAAGCAGACTATTGTTGGAACATCCACAATGGAAGCTGAAAATTTATAACATGCTATGAAGTTACATCACAGGCGTCATGGTTGAAAAATGTTATTTCTGGACTTAGCATTATCGATTCTATTTCAAGGCCATTAAGAATATTTTATGATAATTCAGCTGCAGTATTCTTTTCTAAGAATAATAAAAGTGGCAGCTGAAGCAAGCACATTGACATAAAGTACTTGATGGTTAGAGACTATGTGAAGAAGCAAGATGTGAGTTTTGAACATATTAGTACTACTTTAATGATTGTTGATCCAATGACTAAAGATCTGCCGGCTAATATTTTCAAGGATCATGTAACCTATATGGCTCTTGGTAGCTCAATTTCTTGCTTTGTTATCTAACAATTTGTTTAGTTCCGTTCATTTTTTATATACATGATAGTGCACACTTTGGTTTTTCATGTATTATTTTGTGATCATTGGATCAATGAAGTTGGACTCTGAATGACTTTTATTAAGTTCATTCATATAGTTGTTAACACTTTATTAGAACATATTGTACATAATGATACATGGAAAAATTATTTATTTAAGAGCATGACCGCCATGATTCATATAATGATGTGTTTTAGCTAAAATGATTGTTGCATAATATTTAGTGGAGTGATAAAGCCTATGGCCATATTAAATGTTTATCTCTCATAAAGGATTATCTGATTTTAATATATGGGTCAAGTGAGAGAATATAAGAAATTTACCGTCTATTTTAGAGACTTCTAGAATGGCCCATCTATAAGGAAATAAATTATTTACCTTGTCTTCCAAAAAGAAAGAATATATCAGATAATATTTTGTAGTTATACATATGTGGTAATTTCTTTTATGGAAAGAAATTACCATATATTAGGAGTCCCTAGGGTCATTATAATTTATAGAAAAGCCCTTAGGGTAAAATATTTACCTAAGAGCCACGGGACTACTTATAAATACGCATGCGAATCCATCAATCTGGCATCCTACGATAGTCACATGCTAGAAGCTTGTAGGTTTTTCTTCACACTTTTTCAAGGCACCTCTACACCACTTGAACAATTATGGTTGAAGGTGCGTTCCTATTAATATTCTGTTGCATAAACTTTATGAATGTATTCGAATTTCAATGGAAAAAACTAATAAGTCACTTAAAAAACTCCAAATATTCCATCTTTCAATTTCTTTTTTTTTTCAAACTTTCAGTTCATGCGCGTTGAAAACTTAAATAGACTCAATTCAATAATGTAGATACATAAGACTCTCCAATCCTGGAACACTAAAAAATTAGAAATGGTAAAAGATAAAATAAAAATAAAAACGCACAAAGTAAACGGCTCTGTTATACGAGCTTAGCTATAATATAACTATCTTTTCCACCAAAAAAAGGAACTAAACCAACTTGGTGGGTGGAATTAGACCCCTAGAAGTAGGGGCGAGCATAAAATTCGAAAAATCGAATTCCGAACTGGATCGAATTAATTCGGTATTTTAATTTTAGTTTTTTTGATATTTCTGATCTAATTCGGTATTATATTTTGATATTTAAGTACGGTCCTCGATTAGGATCTTGAAATTTCGGTGTACCTAAACATCGAATACCGATTTACCGAATTTTTAAATACTTTTTAAAATAATTCCCAACCCACTAATTTTTAATATAATTTCCAGCCCACTCCAGCACCCCAACCCAAGCCCAAGACTTTGTCTTACTCTTTCAGTCAATTAGGGTCTAAACTCTAAAATCTGTAGAGTAAAGATTAGGGCATTAGCGAGCGGCAGTCACAACTCCAACTCCTCACTCACTCCTCAGAAAGCCAATTACATTGGATCTAGGGCGATAGTTTCACACATTTATGGCAAACGAAGACCGAAATTCAAAGAGATCGGTTGCTATTTCAGAAGTTTGATGTGACTTCAAAAAGATCGATTGTTATTTCAAAAGCTTGTCTCGTAGTTTTTCTTTTATCCTTTTCCTTACGATAAACAAATTTTTTTTCAAGTAATAAATTAAGTATTGCTTACATAGGTTTCAGAGGTGTTTAGAGAAAGTAGTAAATGCATTAGGAAATTTAAATTTATTGATATAGTCACATTTTTATTTGTTGTGTGCTATTTTTTGAATTATTTAAGTTTTTGAAATTTGAAACATAAAGTGATCCCTTGAAATAACTTTTTAGAGAAAAAATTTGCAGCCTGTTAATGCTGCTACTGTCGCATGTTAGTAGCCTGTTAAAATTTGTTAATACTGCTGCTACTTGGCAACTTGCAGTATGTTTGCTACAGAAGAAATGGTTGTTCGATTTAAGGTTCTGCCAATTCTTTCAATTGATTGATATAATATGGTTATAACCGAAATCGTATTGAAATTATGCTGAACTAAAATAAAAAATATCAACTGATATTTGGTATATAAATCGAATACCGAAATACCGAATCAAAATTATTAAATACCGAATATCCACTCTTGCATGGAAGTCCATAAGCCAACGCTCACGTGAGTACCAACCATGAGCCTGAATCACCAAAGTACCCCCTAAACAAATATTTAAATACCGAAAATGCCCTTATTGGACCTTCGCTTATTATATACTCCAACAACAACAACAACAACAACTATCCAGTATAGTCCTACAAAGTAGGGTCTGGGGAGGGTAATATATAGACAGGTCTTACCCCTACCCGAAAGGGCAGAGAGACTGTTTCCAATCGACCCTCGGCTCAGTGAAGGAAAGGGAAAAACAAAAACAAAAACAAAAGAGCATTAGTAACTCCGGCAGAAATAGCGTAAATAATTAGCTAAACATAAGAACTATAAATAAAATAGCATGCAAATATATCAGACAGTAACTACCATAAATAACTGCCATAAGGGAGACACAATCCAATGCACAAATCATCTATGGATAGCCCCGCCAAGTCTCGCCCAACCCCGGGTGAGGAGTACGAAAAACTCTAGGGGCTCCTATCCTACAACCCTGATACTAGACCTCCAGACTTTCCTATCAAGGGTCATGTCCTCAGAAACTCGCATTCTAGCCATGTCGTGCCTAATCACCTCTCCCCAATACCTCTTAGGCCTCCCGCTGCCTCGTCGTACGCCGACCAACGCCAGACGCTCACAACTCCTCACCGGGGCATCAGGACTTCTCCTCCGCACATGCCCGAACCACCTCAGCCTCGCTTCTCGCATCTCTCATCCACCGGGGCCACCCCGACCTTCTCTCGAATAACTTCATTCTTAATCTTATCTAACCTGGTGAGCCCGCACATCCACCTGAGCATCCTCATCTCCGCAACCTTCATTCTCTGAACATGAGAGTTCTTTACTGGCCAGCACTCCACCCCATACAACATGGCAAGTCTAACCACAGCTCTATAATGTCCTTTGAGTTTCTGTGGAACTTTCTTGTCACACCGGACTCCTGATGCAAGCCTCCACTTTGACCACCCCGCTCCTATACGATGAGTGACGTCCCCGTCAATCTCTCCGTCCCCCTGAATCACCGACCCAAGATATCTGACATTATCCCTCTTGGCGATGACCCGGGATCCAATCGTCACGTCCTTGCCTACTTCGCTCGGCTCGGCGCTAAACTTGCACTCCAAGTATTCTGTCCTAGATCTGCTTCAGTTAAATTATATTATTATATACTCCAGTTAAATTAAATTAAAAGGCGAGCATAGCAGTTTAACTCATCACTGTATTGTAAAGTTGTACAGATTTAAGTTTCATTCAAATGACATCAATTAGGCGTAGCTTAATCAGGAGTTCCTGACTATTTTGTGGTCAATGATTTGACAGGATTAGCTTAATACCAAATAAAAAATTATGGTTGGGCATTTTTAATTGGCCAGCTAGGCAGGAAAACAATAAAAAGTGGGGTAATTCTTTTTTAAATATTCAAATACTCTACTATTATCAGTAAAGGAATACTAGAACATATATAAATTAAAGAAATACTTTTTAAATTTGTTTATGCTATTCTTTCTTTATAGCACTCCAAAGGGGTCTTCTTTCATTTGCGAGTAATTCAATTATCAAATGTAAAAAACTGTATATTGTAATTTATTAAAGCTAAGTATTTTAGTTTGCCAGTTATACTTTAAAAATTGATCAAGATATTTTAATCTAAATATAATAATTAAAAAGCTCAATAAATGTAACATATTTGTCAGTTTTTTGGGCATTTAATTTAATACACACTGCAACTTTTCTTAACTGATATTGGGACTGAATCATGTGATAGTCATAAGAAAAACTACATATTGTGATCAGACTAGAAAATTAATTAGTTCGATAAGGTGAAATCACAAGAAAGAAGAAAAAGGTAGTAGTTTTTGAAGTTGGGCTTGTGAATATGCATCTAAGGTGCACAATCCTCAACCACATCAATTCACCTTATTTTACAGATATAAGAACTGTAATAAAAAATATAAAATAAAAACTGTAAATTCTATTTTTCCTGGAAGACAGGAGAATTAAGAACTGTAAATTCTTTTTTATTGTATCATATTGTTATTTCAAATATAATTTTTATTTTGATTAGTATTACTTAAATTATTGTACTGTATCGTTAAATTTGTTATTATAGATCGACGAAAAATACCACTTTATATAACGACCGATTTGATACTTTATATTTTTCTCTCATCTTGTCTCTTTTTTATTATTAAATATAGGCAAGAACTCCTGAAAAAGAAAAACACTATAGGAAAAAGAAAAAAGAAAACAAAATCTGAAGTCAACAACTTGTCTTAATTATGGAATAATACTTGAATCTAGAAGAATCAATTATGCAAAATTCATAATCACCTAAATCCAAGGTCAACACTGTACATGGGATGCACTACCCCCTAATATTAATTAAATAATCCGACAAAAAATTTAACAACCAACCAAGTCATAAAATCAAAAATCTTCTTCTTGGTCAATAAATGATTAAACTTCTATAGCTAATAAAAACACCTGCTTCACACACAGAAACCACAAAGAAATTAGACATAAAAGAGTAGACAAAACAAAGAGAAATGCAAAAACACAATGGCCACCCTTATCTGAAATGTTCATTTGCCTTTTGATCATGTCCTCCATTTAGTTCTCCCTATATCTCCAAAAAAAAAATAGCTTTTTATAACAAAGTTTTAAAACAAAAAAAAAAAAACAAAGATTATTTCAAAGTACAAAATAACAGGTAGTTTCTTGAACATGTCTAAGCCACTAAGAAGCTTGATCAAAGTCATTGTTCTTGGTGATTGTGGGTAAGAATTTTCATTACCCTTTATTCATTTTATTGATAAAGATGGTTTTCGTTTCCTTTTTGCTATGCTGTTGGACTCTTTAAAAATGACGTTAGGTGTGTGTTGGATCCTTCAAAAATAGTATGGATCCAACACGAGTGCCGTAGTATTTTTGGAGAGTCCAAGCAACACAGATTTTAAGTATCCTTTTGCTAATGTTCTTGAAACTGCATGGTTTTTGCTGTTATTCATCTTCTAACTGTTACTAACACTTAGATACGATTTGCATTCTCAGGGTGGGAAAAACATCTTTGGTGAATCAGTATCCAACAGCACATAAACTTTTTATTTAACGTTGTTTAGAGGCGGAGCCAGGATTTTTTAAATCGAATGATAATTCGTTTAATACCAGTTAAGTTGATTTTTTCCTACAAATATATGTTAAGGGGTTGGCTGATAAGGGAAGAGAGCATTTTTTTTGTACAAAATACTACTCATGGACTAAGGTTTTAATCAAGGATTTTGCAAATTTGTGTTTCATTGACTGCAATTATAGATATGTTTTCAATAAATTTAGACAGCAATATAAGGCGACAATTGGAGCTGATTTTGCTACTAAAGAACTAGAGATTGATCAAAGAGTAGCGACCTTGCAAGTAAGTGATTACTGAAACATCACAGCTTCTGTTTCTTTTCTTTTTTTTCTTTTATCAATCTACCTACACGTCTTGCTTTCACTGTTATATCGAGAGTTACTCCACGTATGCCTGACGTAAAATGGATAGTAAATTTGTTTCTGTCTTTTGTTTTTTGGTAGATATGGGACACAGCAGGACAGGAAAGGTTTCATAGCCTTGGTGTTGCATTTTACAGAGGGGCAGATTGCTGCATTCTTGTTTATGATGTGAATGTGCCTAAGTCATTTGAGACTCTTCAACATTGGCATGAAGAATTTATCAAACAGGTGAGTCAATTAATTATCATGAACTTTTTTCAAGTTGATAATAACCCTTATTTTACCTGTCGGTCACGGGTTCAAGCCGTAGAAGTAGCTACTAATACTTGCATTAGAGTAGATTGTCTATATGATAGCTCTTAAGTACGGGTACGGCATTTTCTTGAACCCTGTATGATCCCGAAATACTTTGTGCATCAACTCTTTTTACTAGGTATGGTTTCAGATAGTCACTTTCTTTTGGATGTGATTGATTTCAGGCTGACTTAACAGAGCCAGAAAAATTCCCCTTTGTCTTGATTGGCAATAAAGTGGATTTGGAAGGTGGCAGCATTGAGACAGTAAGTTTTTGCTTCTCATCTATCTTTGTCAAACACATTTTCTTCCCAGTATATATGTTTTTGATTAGAATTTAACTTCTATATATACTAAAAAGGGCAACCCACAAAGTAACTCGCGCTCATGTAGATTCTGGGAAGAACTGTTTTTAATGGGTGTAATTTTACACAGTCTACTCTAGTGATTTATTGATTATGACTGCTTCTAGGGCTGGCGATTCGAATCCATAACCTATAAATCATACGAAGATAATTTTATCATTGCTCCAAGACTCCCTTTCAACTTCTATATACACTGAAAGCGCAAAAAGAAAGTAAACTAACAGGTCATCTGAAACATAATTAAGGATAACTACTTATAACAAGTGGATCTGATTATCTGTATAATAAATTAAGTAATCTGCTATAACGGGTTAAACTATAGTAATATTGTAAAAAAAAAAAAATTATTGTCGATGTATATAAAATTTTTACTTAAAGAATACTATTATTTATAGGTTTATGAGAAGAGAGCCAAGGAATGGTGTGATTCAAGGGGAAATATACATTATTTTATGACCTCGGCAAAGGAGGATTACAATGTGGATGCTGCATTCTTGTGTGCTGCACAACTTGCCCTTGCTAATGAAGATGATCACAACATGTAAGGACAAAGTATTAGTTCTTATTATGATTTTATTATTTTTTAAGCACTAATCATTATTTGAATGAGTATAACTTTATTTGTCTGAAAAGAATGACACGTTTTGGTTGAATACAAGGATCAATTCATTTAATTTTTGCGATAAATATAAATACTAAACAGGCATTCATTTCTCTAGTATTCGAAACAAGAAATATATTCTTTAGAAATTGTCATTGTTATTGTTATTATTATTGTTATTTTTATGGTTTTTTTTTTATGTGTGTGTTGGGGGGGGGGGGGGGGGGTATTTGGACATTTTTCTTGTTAAGTTACTGAATTACATCCTCTCTTCTTCTTTTTTCCACTAATATTATCGAACCCTTCATTTACTCCAGATGGCAGCCAGTAGTAGATGAAGAAATGCCTTCACATTGGTGAGTATATCAAATAATATTGCAATGTTTTCTTTTTGAAGGTCAAAGATGCCTATATTAATATTACTAATAAAGTGGCATTATGTTAGGGTCAAAATTCATAGTAACGCCACTAGTACATAACAAAGTCATGTCATTTAAGGCATTGTTATTACCTATAGAGCGGCTAGATTGTTGCATGCATACATACTATACGAACGGAAATAGTTACAACTTTCCTTATTTTTACAATAAATATCTAATGCAAAGATAGGAGGCTTAGCAAAATAGATAGATATATTATAACTAGAGTATTGTAGAGTTTCCTTGGCCAACTTGTGTGTCACCATATGCCCTTCACGGAAGTTATGCTTTATTATGATCTCCCCCTGCTCCATTACCTTCCTCATTAAGCACATGCATTCATAAATTAAATCATTATAAGTAGGATAATTCTTTTCCAAAAAACGAATCACTTATGTGGCATCTGTCTCTGTCTCACATGGTGTGAACTTTTCCTTAATAATTATTTGAAGTGTATGACGGAAAGCTAGGAGTTCTGCATGTATAGGTGATATGGTGTGACTCTTTGCGTAGTAACCTCACATCCATTCTCTTTTATTATCGCATATGATTCCGTTGATGCCTCCATTTAAATATTTTTAATTGAATATTCCATCAAAATTGACTTTGTACCAATTTTTAGAGGGCGGATACTATTTGGCATTTACCTTAATAGAACATTACTAGTAGAAAGTTTAGTAGTTAGTAAAATATATTCCAGTGCTTAATAAAATACTTTAGCGGTGCTGATGTAAATTAAGCTAGAAAAATAAAGTTCTTTTTTGTTTAAATCTCTTACCTCGTAATAAACTCTAATTGATAATTATTAATTTGTGGAATTATATGATTCTTTTTGTCATAAAATCGCAATTTTATTCTTAATATTAAACATCGTAAACTGCTTTCCTACAATTAAACAAGAAGAGTTTCGGTTCTCTTTGTTTGAATAGACACCGCTTATTATAATTTATATTTTTGCAGCCAACTCCAAAGAACAGCAGAGTCTGTAACAGGAATTGAGCAGCAAAGAGGAGGGTGTGCATGCTAAATCTTCAAAATACTAATGTCACTAAGACATGACGTCCTAATTAATTTGTTTGTTCTTCTATTCTTTATTGTTTTTAGATATTTGGTACGCTCATAGTTATCTGAAACTGAATTATTTTTCACTTCCATAGAATTTCACTTTCTTTGATGGATAAAAAGTAAAACTTTTTACATAAATTTGGCATACCTTTTCCTTTTATTTTTCTTACCATATATTCCTAATAAATAATGGCAAATTCTTCGGAATTTATGCATTTCGTCGTTGCGTTTTCAACTAATTTGATATTTTCCTCATGCTATCGTACCTAGAGCTGTCAAAATGGGCCAGCCCAGCTCAAGCCTCGTGGACATTTAAATTTAATGGGCTGGCCGGCCCGACCCCCCATTTGAATGGACATTAAAATGGTCAGCCCAATCTAGAGGCCCGCGAGCTAGGACAGGACAATCCTTCAATGTGATGACCCAAAAGGTCATCACTTGCTTTTTAATTAAATTATGTATTTTCAAGGCCTTGAAAATTTCATATAGAGACACCTCGATTTATGAGCGCAGTCTGGGCGCGTAGCCAGAAAGCTTAAATATGAAAATCTGTGAAAATGGTAAAATTTGGCTATAAAATGAGTTAATTTAAATTCAGTCAACTTTTCGGGTAAACGGATCCGGACCCATGATTTGACGGCCATGGCGGTCCGTAGGAAAATATGGGGCTTGGGCGTATGCCCAGAATCGAATTCTGAGGTCCCAAGCCCGAGAAATAAATTTTTAAAGAAAATTATTTTCTGAAATTGTTTAAGATATTTTCAAATAAAATTTGATTAGAACATGGCGGTATCGGTCACGTATTTTGATTCTAGCATCCGGTACAAGTCTTATATATGATTTAAGATGATCCTGTGAAATTTGGTGAAAACGGATGTCGTTTGAAGTGATTCGGAGTTAAATTGCAAAAAAAATTAATGTTTAAAAAAGTTTTGAGAAAATTTCATCTATCTTGAGGTTTAATTTGATGTTCATGATGTTATTTTGATAATTTGATTGCACGAATAAGTCCGTAGGATATTTTTGAGGTTTTGTGTACACTTGATTTGGAGTTTCGAGGTCTCGGGTGAGTTTCAGATAGGTTCCGGGATGTCCTAGACTTAAAAACAGAGTTGTTACAGGCTCACAGAGGTGGAAGGCCTCTGAACAGGCCAGTGCGGTCCGCATGATATGGACTGCTACCGTGGAAAGGCTTGTGCGGCTGCACTAGTTTTTGTGCGGTCCGCGGTGAAAAATATTCCACTGGTCCGATTTCGGAAATCTATATCTTTTGATCTACAAGAAATTTTGAGATGATTTCAAAACAAAAGTTGTAGCCCTTCGTGTCTAGTTTTCATAAAAGTAAAGCAATCATAACTTAAATATTTGTAGAGAAAGTTATGGCCAAAATACTAAGACTTGTAACTGCAGAACATAGGGAAGTCTGTGCGGCCGCAGTTAATTTTGTGCGGTCCATACAAGGCATCTGGGAGTAGTATATTTAGACCGAATTTTCAGTTAATTTTTATTTTTCAAACCCAAAAAACATAAGAAGCAATTTTTCAAACCATCTTTCTTCTCCAAATCAATTGTACGTCGTATTTAACTAGTTTTCTTCAATCATTAACACCTTTTAACATGATTTCAACTTCAAATCAATGAATTTCATAGGGAAAATTTAGTGTTCTAGGTAGAGCCTAGGTTTTTCAAAAATTAAAAAATTTGGACCTCGATTTGAGGTAGAATTTCAAAATAAATTATATATTTGAGTTCGTAAGGAATGGGTAATTGGGTTTTGGTTCGAACCTCGGGTTTTGGCCACGTGGGCCGGGGGCAAATTTTGACTTTTTGGGTAAAACTTTAGAAAGCGCATTTTCATGCATTCAAATTGATTCATTTAGCGTTTTGTTGATGTAATTAAGTAATTTGTGGCTAGATACAGGCGAATTGATGGTGGAATCAAGGGATAAAGCTATAATTGAAACTTGAGTTTGTCTTTGAGGCATCGAGGTAAGTGTTCGGTCTAATCCTAAATTGAGGGATTAGAAGTTGAGTCATATGTACTAATTGCTTCTTGTTGAGTACGATGTATAGGCATGGTGACGAGTATCTATACATTGGTGTCGAGCATGACTATGGGTCTTAAATTGCAACTTGTTGTGTTCTTAAATGATATTACGGATGCTTTAATTTATGATTCACGATATTGAGCAAAGGTTAAGTTTGTTTTTCTTGAAAATTACTAAGTTGAGCATTGGAGATAGCTGAAATGGTTAGATGTGGATTATTGGTTATGGCTCATTCTCTCTTGCCGGAAAGTTATTATACGGCCTTTATTCCCTTGCCGGAATTCCTTGTGATTTTGTGTTGGTTTGTAAGTGGAAGCGGGTGGTACGCCTACCACAAGATCTAATAAAATGGGAGCGGGTGGTACGCCTACCACGAGATTTATTAAAATGGGAGCGGGTGGTACGCCTACCACGAGATTTACTGAAATGGGAGCGGGTGATATGCCTACCACAAATTTAATGAAATGAGAGCGGATGGTACGCCTACCACGAGATTTACTGAAATAGGAGCAGGTGGTATACCTACCATAAGATTTAATAAAATGGGAGCGGATGGTACGCCTACCACGAGATTTACTGAAATGGAAGCGAGTGGTACGCCTACCACAAGATATAATAAAATGAGAATGGGTGGTACGCCTACCACAAGATATATGAAATAGGGGCAGATGGTACGCCTACCATAAGATATGAGAAATGGGATCGGATTTCACGCTTGCAACGAGATATGAACCAAAAGTGAAATCTACCTTATTTTCCTTATTCTTTGAGAAATGGGATCGGATTGCACGCTTGCAACGAGATATGAACCAAAAGTGAAATCTACCTTATTTTCCTTATTCTTGTTAGTAGTTCAATTTTGGTTTCCTTATAATTCTCTTGAAATTCAGTTTTACCTGTTATTCCACTAAGCATATTTTCCCTCCCCCGTTTTAATTGTTTGTTTCAATTTATTTTTTTACCCTGATGTATATATATAACTGCACAGGGTTATCTGGAGTCTGGTCCTAGTCTCGTTACTACCTCACCGGAGTTAGGCCAGGCACTTACCAGCACATAAGGTCGATTGTGCTGATGCTACACTCTGTACTTTGTGTAGATACCGAGGCAGCTTAGGATAGCAGCAGGAGCTCGGGAGACAACCTTCAGTCCATAGAGATTCCGAGGTAGTCCTGCAGGCATCCGTAGCCCGACGTCTCTTCTATATATTATTTCTTTTTGTTATCACTTGTATCCGAGTCAGACTATGTTTCTTTCTTTCAATCACTTGTATGTAGTAATCGTAGATAGTCCGTGAATGTTGTGACACCGGTTTCTGGGTGGAGACATATGCTGGCTTTTTGTATTATTTTGGTTTTATATTTGTCTAAGTCTTTTGCATAATCTCATATTCCGCTATTAATTGATGTGCATCACCTATTAATGCAAGTTGTGAAAGAGATTAAAACAAAGGAGTTGAAGATTTTTAAATTTCGTGGCTTGCCTAGATTCTATGAGTTGGTCCCATCACGACTCCAAGCATAGAAAATTTGGGTCTGGACAATTTGGCATCAGAGCTCTAGGTTACATAGGTCTCACAATTCAGGGAAAAGCTTAGTAGAGTCTGAGGGATCAGTAAGGAGACGTCTGTACTTATCCCGAGAGGCTCCAGAGTTAGGAAAACTTAAAATTTGTTCTTTCTTGTCATGCGGTTTGGTTTCCCTATGCTAATTGAATTTCCACTATGTTCTTTCGTACATGGCGAGAACACGCACTTTCTCATCTACCGATAAGCAACCCGATCCCCCAGCAACAACTGTCAATGCCCTTTTTTTCTCGCGAAATTAGGTTTATCACATTTGGGAGAAAACTTGTTTCCTTTTGAGAATTGGGTTTGAAGAGTCATCACCTAATGATTAAGTGCATTAGGACACTAAGAAGAACTTTGATTTAGAAAATCAGAGATTGGGTAAGGGCTTGAAATTATCCCGAGGGGTAGGCACCCCTCAAGATCCACTAGCGTGGTTCCCGACTATACTATAATTGTGACTTTATGTGCAAATAACAAGTAGACAAATAAGAGTTATCAATATGAGAGGGAGGTTTTCACATAATTATTGCAAGTAATTTGAAGTTAAAACGAAGTTTAAAGAAGCTGAAATTTGAGAAAAAGCAGTTTTGAAATTCTGAATAAAACGGTAAAAAAGAAGATATTTCACATAATTGCTGCAATTAATTGAAGTTAAAAGCAGTCAAAGAAGTTGAAATATGAGAAAAAGCAGTTTTGAAATTCTGAATAAAACAAACAAGTAAAGGGAGGGGGTCCTAGGTTTATAAATAATATGGATCACCCCACATAAAACCCTGTAACCGTTTATACACGTGGTGTTATTGCATGGTCATCATATATACATCTACCTTTCCCACCCTGTTAAGGTACTAAACGCGGAATGGTCTTGCTTTTACTTATTGCATGCTATTACCCGCCCCCATCCTATTATTCTTGGAGGTATTTGGGACTACTAATCCTAAAGGGAAGGGTGTGAGGTTTTATAATTTCAAAGGACAAAATTCTAAGGCGGCAATCAAAACACATATGTAACAGATATGGGAAAGCATATAACTGATAGAAAGGCTCAAACAGACCTCCTTAAAATGAAGAGAAGCACATAATTTAGCATGCCTTACGCGTACTGATTAGGGTCTGATTAAACTTAAGAGTTGTGGCAGACTGATCTATTACATATTTCAGATAAGAAATTCGAATCAGGCCTGCCTGCTGGTTATAGCTAAGAATCTGATTCAGTTTACAAGTTACCTTATGGCTTGCCTAAGTGTTAAATGAAACCTATGGGCATGATATCTATTAGCTCAGAAAAATGTATACTAATTTTAAAGAAAAGGACTTGTCAATTAGAGAATACATAAATTCTGCATATGTTGAGCATTGTTGCTACTAATTTTATACTTATAAGTGAATGAACGATTCTGATTTCGTTGGTTACTCCTATAGGCATGCTTTCTAGGCGATGTTGATTTTAAACATTTTTTATAGATGAAATAAGACTGCATGCATGGTATCTAGAATGTTGTTTGCCTAGTGATAGATGCAGATGCAAAATTCAGAAAGTCTTATAGGCATAGTATCTATACTGATGTTTGTTATTTAAACCTATGAATAGGTTTGCCTAGTGGAAGATGCAGATACAAAATTCAGGAAGTCCTATAGGCATATTATCTATATGCTATGCAGCATCTTCAGAACTTGACTTATAAACATGGTCTCTATATAATGCAGAAGTACAGAAACAGACATGGTCTCTATATGAGATGCAAAAGTGCAGAATCCTATAGACATGGTCCCTACATGAGATGCAAAAGTGCAAACTGAAAATAGGATACATGAGTGTAGAAGTGTAAATATCCCTATGAACATGATATCTACCCTTTTTTGCATGCATGATTGACCCTCCTCTTTTCACTAACAGCCCCAATAGTTATTACAAGTTTTATTACAGCCCAGGATGAATAAGAAAACTAAAATTACATCATAGAACTAAAAGTTTACAACCAAGGAGATCCTGGTTTAGACTTCCTGTCTGAAGCATGAAGTAAACTAATCTCCAAAGATCAGATCCCAAAGTTTTTCTCTTATTTGGGATGTGTGAGAGTTCCCTAAGAGTCTCAAATAGACTCTGGGAAGTGCTCAAACCCAAATATATTGCAGAATTGAATCACAGTGCAGTGTGGAAGAGCCAGCCCACAAGTGTCCAAGTTCAGTGGGAACTCAAGGTAAACAAGAAAAGAAAGTAGTAGTCTTGTAAAGCCAGAGTGAAAGCAATATTCAGAATGCTATGATTAGAGAACAATGATACTTGAGTAGTGTAAAGGTGTTGAATTGAAAGTGTCTAAAAGTGTCGAGTTCAAGGTGTCTTGGTGAGAAAAGAGTCGTTCCTTTTTAATAATGTAGAAGGTAAGTAGAATAAGGTAGGAGAATAATTTTATAATCAATTACAAAAGTCTCCCTTTAATTAAAGGATTCTGATTTCAAACGGGTAAAAATGATTAAGGAAAGAGATTGATCAAAACCTTTTTCAAAGCAGTACAAGAAGGGTAAATACACAGAGATTTATTTAAGGAAAAAGTCTGAAAGCACACGGTTTGTGCAAATAAGGAAAGGAAATCAATTAACATCCAGTAAATCACAAGGTCTGGATTTTGGTATGGATGAATCCAGTCAGAAAAGGTGAAGAAAGGTTTTACTTAAGAAAAATCAGTAACAATCAATTAAACCTAAAAAAAGATTTTGAATCAATCATAAGTTGGACAACCTTTTCGAAAGAAAGAATTCATCTTACATATAAAAAAATACAGCCATGCTTAAGCATAAAGAAATATCACGCTAATCAATAAGAGAGTCTAGTATAGAAAAAGCTCAGTCATAAACAAAAAAATACAAACTTAGCTCATAGACTCAGAATGAGTCTAAAAGAGTCAAAAGTTCCAAAATAGAACCCCAGCTCAAACACCTGACTAAACCTTGTCAAAAAATCCCCAAATTCTAAGGTTTTCGCTTTGAATCAGATACAAAGATGAGGAGGCAAGTAATGGAAACATGCTTAGAGATCTCTTTCAGAGACTCATGAGAAAGAAAATAGGTACAATATCAAGTTCGAAACAACAGACTGAAGAAACTGATTTGAAGCATAGTGAGAGCAGAGGAAGCATGTTTAAGAAAAAACCTGGGACTTAAACAAGTTCAGAAGAGAAAAGAGATAGTGTAACACTTAAGAAAACAGTAGGAGAAACATGTTTAAAGGGAACACAAACAAGGTCCAGTAGAAGGAAAACAAAGAACTAAAAAATTAATAGAAAATACAGGAGAGGAACACAATGATATCGGAAAAGCCTAGAAAAAGAACACATAGAGAAACATAGCAAGATAAACATGCGAGCATGGTCTAAGAACACAGTAGAAAAACAAAGCATAGAAGAATCATGTAGGGTAGAAATAAAGCATAAGAAAATAGTAGGAGCACATGCGTGACAAATACACATAAAAAAAAGGAAAAGACAAGTCAGAGAAACAATTTGAACCTTTTAGAAAACCCTAAATCAAAGAGAATGAGTTTTGAAGGATAATTTGAAAGAAAAATCGCGGGGAAATGTTTAAAAACTCTAGTAGTGCACAGATATATAACAAATCTAAGAAAAATCAAAGAAAACATCGAATATCTAGGGTTTCAAAAGAACCCTAAAACGAGAAAGGCTTTGAAAAGATCCGATCTTGGTCGGAAAGGTCAGATATAGGCTCATAATGCTTGGATATGCGGGACTAAGACTGGAGAGGCCATAGAACCTTGAATCGGAGAAGGTCTAAACAGACACCATTGAGGTTAGACCTCGAACCTTCGAACACCAAGTGTTCGAGAGTAGAGAAAGATGGGTTCAAGCCAACCATGACCGGAGAATCCATGAATTACGGTGAGGTTATGGTTGAAGATGGAGAGAGAGGCTAAGGTTTCAAGAACCTTCAAGAGAGTTTGAGAGGGAGAGGGATGTTTGGAGGTGGCTGATAGATGGGAAATGAGTTAAGGTTATGGGGTTTGGGGGATTAAAAGAAGTAAGGGTCAATCGTGGCCGCTGATCAAAATGATCAACGGTCTAGATTAAAAGAACGATCAAGCGAGTTGTATTAATGGGTTAGGGGTCAGGTTATTTTTAGGGTTTGGGCTGGTCCGAAATTGGGTTCAAAATTTGGTTAATTAAGGGATCAATTTTTCTATAATTGAAATATAAATGAGGCTAGATTTTAAATAGCCAATTTTTCCATTTTAATTTTATAAAAAATAGTAAAAATGACTTTGAAAAAATTAAAGGTATTGAGTCACTTAATAATACATAAATATTAATTTTAAAATATTAGGACCAATTTATAATTATAAAATGCAATTACTTCTTAAAATAGGCTAAAATTGCAATTACATACAATTTATCTTTTAATATACTAAATAAATTTTATAAAATGAATAAAAATTAACTTAATAATATTTTGGTGTAAATATGGTGTTAGAATAAAGTATTTACCAAAAATAATAATTTTGGCAAGAATTATTGATTTATGTACTGCTAAAAATGGACAATATATTGATGTAAAATTTAGAAAATAAATGCTAAAACACTTAGGAATACTTATATATGTTATTTTGAAAGTATTTGCATGTAAAATTACATAGGAAAAAATTGGGTATCAACAGTAGCTGCCACGAGGGATAGAGGGCGGGGCTGAGGTCGTGATAGAGGCCAAGGTAGGGGCAGAGCTCATCCCAGGGAAACAGCACTAGTAGCAGAGCCTCAGGTTGACTTTGATAACAATGTTCCGGCCCCAATAGTTCCAGTGGCCCAACTCAAGTCCCAGATGGGTTTATTGTTGTCCCAATTCTTCAGGGTGCGTTGGTCCGTCTAGTGGGCCTTATAGAGAGTTTCACCAGGGAAGGTTTACTTCCTGTAGCACCAACCATCTCTCAGGATGGAGGTGGGGCAGAGACTCCTACTACTCACACTTCCGAGTAGATAGCTCCTCAATTTCAGACTCCAGCGGCTCAGCCAGTTGGAGCGTTTTAGCCAGATGTGATAGCTCAGACCGGGCGATGGTATCGCCATGTCTGCCATTGTTTTATGGAGATTGGATAGATTCACCAAGCTCTTTACTACTACTTTCAGTGGTGCATCTACTGAGGATCCTCAGGATTATCTGGATAGCTGTCACGAGGTTCTTCGGAACATAGGGATAGTTGAGACCAACAAGGTCGATTTTGCAACATTTTGCTTGTCTAGATCCGCCAAGACTTGGTGGAGGGATTATTGCTTAGCTAAAACAGCAGGATCGCCAGGCTTGACCTAGGAGCAGTTAATACGACTATTTCTGGAGAAGTTTCTCCCTATCAAATAACGAGAGGCCTATCGGAGGCAGTTCGAGCGCATCCAACAAGGATCCATGACTGTCACCCAGTATGAGACCATATTCGTTGATTTGGCTCGTCATGCTCTTATCATACTTCCCGCTAAGAGGGAGAGAGTGAGACGGTTTATTGATGGACTCATTTAGTTGATTCGTCTCCAGATGTCTAGAGAGAGTGGGAGTGAGATATCCTTCTAGGAGGCGGCCAATGTGGCCCAGAGAGTTGAGATGGTACTATCACATGGGGTGGTCATGGGGAAGAAGAGAGACCTCGCCATTCAGGGAGATTCAATGGTACCTCGTCTGGAGGTAGAGATTCATATGGTAGAGGCCATCCTCCTAGGCCTTTTCAGTCGGCACTTCAGGTTTCTCACGGTGCGTCAGGTGGTCGTGGTCCTCATATGTAGTATTTCAATCCGCAACCCTACAGTGTACCACCAGCTCCTATCAGTGCACCATCGCTTCAAAGTTTTCAAGGTCATCATCCCCATCAGCCGAGGGCTTGTTTTACTTGTGGCAATACGAGGCACATTGCTAGGTATTGTCCCTGAGCACTGAGTAGATCTTAGTATCAGGGTTCTCATACCATGGTTCAGGCATCAGTTGTTCCACAGCCCTCTCAGCCAGCTAGGGATGGGGGTAGAGGTGCTAGAGGTGGAGGTAGAGGTGCTAGAGGTAGAGCTCAGACCACTAGAGGTAGAGGCCAGCCAGGTGCAAGCCATCCCACAGATGTAATTCATTGTGGTGGGGCCCAGCCCCGATATTATGCTTTCCCAGCTAGGCCCAAGGCTGGGGCTTCAAATGCAGTTATTACAAGTATGGTTCTGGTTTGTCATAGAGATGCTTCAGTGTTATTTGATCCAGGATCTACATACTCGTGTGTGTCATCTTATTTTGCATCGTATCTGGTCATGCCTAGTAATTCATTGAGTGTCCCTCTTTATGTATCTAGACTGGTGGGTGATTCTAATGTGGTTGATCGAGTCCATCGTTCTTGTATTGTGGTGATTGGGGGCCTTAAGACTCGTGTAGATTTGTTGCTTCTAGACATAATCGATTTTGATGTTATATTGGGGATGGATTGATTATCACCTTACCATGTTATCTTGGACTGTCATGCCAAGACTGTAACCTTAGCTTTACCGGGTTTGCCTTGTTTAGAGTGGAAAGGGACTCTTAGTCATTCTACACGTAGTGTTATCTCATATGTGAAGGCTCGGCGTATAGTCGAGAAGAGGTGTTTGGCCTATTTGGCATATGTTCGTGATTCTAGTGCTGATGTTCCCTCTATTGATTATGTGCCCGTTGTTCGTGAGTTTCCTGAGGTATTCCCTACAGACCTACCGGGTATGCCACCCGACAGGGATATTGACTTTTGTATTGATTTGGCTCCGGGCACTCAGCCCATTTCTCTCCCGCCGTATCGTATGGTCCTGCCTGAGTTGAAAGAGTTAAAGGAGCAGCTGCAAGACTTGCTTGAGAAGGATTTCATTAGATCCAGTGTTTCGCCTTGGGTTGCGCCGGTGTTGTTTGTTAAAAAGAAGGATGGTCAATGAGAATGTATATCGATTACTAGCAATTGAACAAGGTTAAAATCAAGAATAAGCATCATCTACCGAGGATTGATGATTTATTCAATCACCTTCAGGGTTCCAAGGTATTTTCAAAGATTGACTTAAGATCTGGCTACCATTAGTTGAGGATTAGGGCATATGATGTCCCTAAGACAGCTTTCCGCACTCGGTACGGGCATCATGAGTCTTGGTTATGTCATTTGGGTTGACGAACGCCTCAGCAGCTTTTATGGATTTGATGAACCGAGTGTTCAGGAGTTATTTGAATTCATCTGTGATAGTCTTCATTAATGATATATTGATATATTCTCACAGCCAAGAGGAGCACGAGTGGCACCTTTGGGTGGTTCTTTAGACTCTGAGGGATAGTCAGTTATATGCTAAGTTCTCGAAGTGTGAGTTCTGGTTGAGTTCAGTTGCATTTCTGGGTCATATTGTATCGGCAGAGGGTATTCAGGTGGATTTTAAGAAGATTAAGGCAGTCAAGAAGTGGCCTAGACCATCATCAGCTATTGACATTCGGAGTTTCTTAGGAATTGCAGGCTACTATCGTTGATTCGTGGAGGGGTTTTCATTTATTGCATCCCCGATGACCAGATTGACCCAGAAGGGTGCCCAATTTAGATGGTCGGTTGAGCGTTAGGCGAGCTTTCAGAAGCTAAAGACAGCTCTGACTACAGCACCGGTGTTGGTTTTGCCCATGGGGTCAGAGCCTTATACAGTTTATTGTGATGCATCTCGTATTGGGCTGGGTGCAGTGTTGATGCGAAGAGGCAAGGTCATTTCCTATGCTTCATGGAAGTTGAAGATTCATTAGAAGAATTATTCGGTTCATGATTTGGAGTTGGCAACCATTGTTCACGCATTAAAGATTTGGAGGCACTATCTGTATGATGTGGCATTTGAGGTGTTCACGGATCACAAGAGTCTTCAGTATCTGTTCAAGCAAAAAGGGTTGAATTTTAGGTAGAGGAGGTGGATGGAGTTGTTTAAAGACTATGACATTGCCATTTTATATCACCCAGGAAAGGCCAATATGGTGGTCGATGCTTTGAGTAGAAAGTCATCCAGTATAGGCAGTCTTGCTTACATTCCGGTCGATGAGAGACCGCTTGTCTTGGATGTTTAGGCTTTAGCCAATCAATTCGTGAGGCTGGATACTTCTGAGCCAAGCTGTGTGTTGGCATGCACAGTCGCTCGTTGTTCATTATTGGAGCGTATCCGTGATCAGCAGTATGATGATCCCCATTTATGTGTCCTGAGTGACATAGTGCAGTGCGGAGGTGCCAAGCAGGTTACCTTAGATGATGATGGAGTTTTGAGATTGCATGGTCTAATTTGTGTGCCTAATGTGGATGGACTTCGATAGTTGATTTTAGAGGAGGCCCATAGTTTCCGGTACTCCATTCATCCGGGCATCGCGAAGATGTATCAGGATTTGTGGCAGCATTGTTGGTGGTAAAGAAGGAAGAAGGATATCATTGCACATGTGGCTCAGTGTTTGAATTGTCAGAAGTTTAAGTACGAACATCAGAGGCCCGGTGGTTTATTTTAGAGGATTGAGCTTCCCAAATGGAAGCGGGAGCAGATCACTATAGATTTCATTGTTGGACTGCCGCAGACTCAAAGTAAGTTCGACATAGTATGGGTCATTATTTATAAGCAGACTAAGTGAGCATATTTCACTCCTATGGCAGTCTCCTATTCTTCCGAGAGGTTAGGTGAGATCTATATCCGGTGTGCCCATATCTATCATTTTGGACCGAGGTACGCAGTTTACCTCACGTTTCTAGAGAGTAGTACAGCGAGAGTTGGGCACACGATTTGGGTTGTGCACAGCATTTCATCCCCAGACGGACGGGCAGTTCGAGCGGACTAATCAGATATTGGAGGATATACTCCGGGCTTGTGTCAATGACCTTGAAGGCTCGTGGGATCAGTTTTTGCCTTTAGCGGAGTGTGCCTACAACAACAGCTACTAGTCGAGTATCTAGATGGCTCCTTATGAGGCTTTATATGGTATGAGGTGTCGGCCTCCGGTTAGATGGTTTGAGTCGGGAGAGGCTCGATTGTTGGGTATGGATTTGGTTTAGGATGCCTTGGACAAGGTCATGATCATTCAGGATAGGCATAGTACAGCTCAGTCCAGGCAAAAAAGTTATGCCGACCGCAAGGTTAGCGATTTAGCGTTCATGGTCGGTGAGCGGGTATTGCTTCGAGTGTCGCCTATGAAGGGCGTGATGATACTTGGGAAGAAGGGCAAGCTTAACCCTAGGTTCATTGGTCCATTTGAGATTCTTAATCGAGTAGGAGAGGTGGCATATAGACTTGTTTAGCCACTGAGCTTAGCAGCTGTGCGTCCAGTGTTTTATATGTCCATGCTTCGGAAATATCACGGCGATTCATCCCACATGTTAGACTTCAGCACTGTCCAGTTGGATAAGGACTTGTCTTATAAGGAGGAGCCAGTAGCTATTCCAGACCAGCAGCTTCGTCAGTTGAGATCAAAGAGTTTTCCTTATGTTCGTGTTTAGTGGAGAGATCAGCCTCCTGAGGCATCGACCTGGGAGTCCGAGTTCGATATGCAGAGTCGTTATTCCCATCTTTTCTCCGACTCTGGTACTTCCTTCTTCTGTACGTTCAAGGATGAATGGTTGTTTTAGAGGTGGTTATCACTTGCTTTTGAATTGAATTCTATATTTTCGAGGCCTAAAAAATGTCATAGATCTACCTCGATTTGTGTGCGATGTCTGGGCGCGTAGCCAGAAAGTTTAAAAATGAATATCTATGAAAAACAGAAAAATTTAGCTATAAAATGAGTTAATTTCACTTCGGTCAATTTTTTGATAAACGGACCCAGAACTTTGATTTGACATTCTCGGAGAGTCCGTAGGAAAATATGGGACTTAGGCGTATGCCCAGAATATAATTTCAAGGTTCCAAGCCCGAGAAATGAATTTTTAAAGAAAATTATTTTCTTAGATTCTTTATGGTATTTTGAAATGAAATTTGATTAGAACATGACGGTATCGGCCCGTATTTTAGTTCCAGTGCCCGATACATGTCTTATATATGATTTAAGATGATCCTGTGAAATATGGTGAAAAACGGATATCGTTTGACGTGATTCGGACTTAAATTACAAAAACAATTGGTGTTTAAAGAAGTTTTGAGAAAATTTCATTGATCTTGAGGTTTAATTTGATGTTCATGATTTTATTTTGATGATTTGATTGCACGAATAAGTCTGAAGGATGTTTTTGAGGTTTTGTGTATACTTGGTTTGGAGTTTCGAGGGCTCAGGTGAGTTTCGGGTAGGTTCTGGGATGTTTTAGGATTAAAAATAGAGATGTTGCAGGCTCAGAGAGGTGGAAGGCCTCTGAACAGGCCAGTGTGGTCCGCACTACATGGACTGCTGCCGCAGAGAGGCCTGTGTGGCCGCATTAGTTTTTGTGCGGTCCGCGGCAAAAATCATTCCACTGGTCTGACTTAGGAAGCTTATATCTTTTGATCTAAAAGGAATTTTATGATGATTCAAACACAAAAATTGTAGCGCTTCATGTCTAGTTTCCAGTAAAGTAAAGATATCATAGTATGGACATATGTAGAAAACGTTATGGACAAAATACAAAGACATGTCACTGTAGAAAATAGGGAAGCTTGTGCGGCCGCAGTTGATTTTGTGCAGTCCGCACAAGGCATCTGGGAGTAGTATATTAGACCAAATTTTCAGTTAATTTTCATTTTTCAAACCCCAAAAACATAAGAGGCGATTTTTCAAATAACATTTCTTCTCCAAATCAATTGTAAATCATTTTTAACTAATTTTCTTTAATCATTAACATCTTTTAACATGATTTCAACTTCAAATCAATAATTTCATGGGGGAAATTGGGTGTTTTGAGTAGAGCCTAGGTTTTTCAAAAATTAGGGATTTGAACCTCGATTTGAGGTCTGATTTCAAAATAAATTATATATTTGAGTTCGTGGGGGAATCAGTAATCAGGTTTTGGTTCGAACCTTAGGTTTTGACCACGTGGGGTCGGGGGACAAATTTAGACTTCTTGGGTAAAACTTTGGAAATTTCATTTTTCATGCAGTCAAATTGATTCATTTAGTGTTTATTGATGCAATTAAGTAACTTGTGGCTAGATACGAGCGAAGTGGCGGTTGAATCAAGGGGTAAAGCTATAATTGAAACTTGAATTTGTGTTTGAGGCATCGAGGTAAGTGTTCGGTCTAATCTTAGCCTAAGGGATCAGGAGTTGAGTCCTATGTGCTAATTGCTTCTTGTTGAGTATGATGTATAGGCATGATGACGCGTATCAATACATTGGTGTCGGGCATGACCGTGGGTCTTAAATTACAACTTGTTGTGTTCTTAAATGATATTATGGATGCTTTAATTGATGATTCATGATATTGAGCAAAGTTTAAGTTTTTTTTTTCTTGGAAATTATTAAGTTGAGCATTGGTGATAGCTAAAATGTCAGATGTGGATCAAGATTAAGTTATGGCTCATTCTCCCTTGGCGCGAAGTTATTATACTGCTTTATTCCCTTGTCGGGATTCCTTGTAATTTTGTGTTTGTTTGTAAATGGGAGCGGTGGTGCGCCTACCACAATATTTAATAAAATAAGAGCGGGTGTTACGCCTACCATGAGATTTAATAAAAGGGGAGTGGGTAGTACGCCTACCACAAGATTTAATAAAATGGGAGCAGATGGTACGCCTACCACGAGATTTACTGAAATGGGAGCAGGTGATACGCCTACCACAAGATATGATGAAATGGGAATGGGTTGTACGCCTACCACAAGATATAATGAAATGGAGGCGGGTGATACGCCTACCACAAGATATGAGAAATGGGATCGGATTACATGACTGCAACGAGATATGAACCGAATGTGAAATCGGCTTTGTTTTCCTTATTCTTGTTAGTTGTTGAATTTTGGTTTTCTTATAATTCTCTTGAAATTTATTTTTACTTGTTATTCCTCTAAGCATGTTTCCCCTTCCCCATTTTAATTGTTTGTTCCAGGTTTATCTGGAGGTTGCTCCTAGCCGCGTCACTACATCGCCGGGGTTAGGCCAGGCACTTACCAACATATGGGGTCAGTTGTGCTGATTCTATATTCTGCACTTTGTGCAGATACTGAGGTAGCACTGGAACAGCAACAGTAGCTCGGGAGCCAACCTTCAGTCCACAAAGATTCCGAGGTAGTCTTGCAGGCATTCGCAGGCCCAGTGTCTCTTCTATCTATTATTTTGTTATGTTATCACTTGCAACCGAGACAAACTCTGTTTCTTTCTTTCAGTCACTTGTATGTAGTAATCGTAGATAGTCCGTGAATGTTGTGACACCAGTTTCTGAGTGGAGACATATGTTGGCTTTTCGTATTATTTTGGTTTTATATTTGTCTAAGTCTTCCGCATAATCTCATATACCGCTAATATTTAATGTTCATCACCTGTTAATGCAAGTTGTTAAAGAGATTAAAATAATAGAGTTAAAGATTTCTAAATTTTGTGGCTTGCCTAGCTTTTACAAGTAGGCGCCATCACGACTCCGAGGGTGAAAAATTCGAGTTGTTACATTCAATTTTTTTTTTAAAATCTTTATATCCTCAAATATTTTTTGTGACATAGTCGATTAATCATGTAAACAACTTCTATTTACTTAGAGCGTACAAAAATATTGATATTTGACGAGGAATCTCGTAATTGAAATGCAAATTCTCTATAGCTCTTGCTCTTTTTTTTTAACTTCCATGAATATTTTATTAATACCTTTCTTTCATTTTCATCAAATTCAGAGATTATTTTAAAAAGTTTATATGTTGAGGTTTTTTAATCTAAAATTAACATCATTTGTTGATTTCATCATTATAGTCCATAAAATTTTTAAAATTCTTAATAGTTGCTTGTGGTCAATATTTTTTTTGTATTTATAACTGGCATTTATCTATACTATAGAGTAGTTAAAATATTAATAATTTATTAAAGTAATCCAAACTGATCATTGGCCACTAAAGTAATATTTTATTTTGAGAAATGATTTTATTAGCTACCTAAGACTTTTCGAGTTCGTTATTAATTAAGAAAAAGAAAAACTAATTTTTTTCATAATACATGCATGTCAAAAATCTAAATTCTAGTTGATATGTAAAGGTAAATGATCATTTTAGGATTGGGGTATGGGGATCATAGTTACTAGTTTTTTTTACTTTTTACTTTTTTTAAATATTAAATATTCAATAATAATTATTTTAAATTTAATTAATTTTTTCCCACGGGCCGGCCCAGGAATGTGCAAATACAGTGGCAGAAAAGACAACAGAGGGAAATATCAATATCATAGATCCTGGAGGGACTTTGCATAATGATGAGATTCAAGTATTGAATGAAGTAGAAAATGCAGATACAAATCAAGAGCAATTTCTAGAAAAAAACCAAGAGAACACAGTGCAAGTCCATGCAAGAAGTGTTGTAACAGTAAACACAACGAAGGGAGTAGCAGGTAGTATTATTCTTTCGATCAATACTCAGTCTTTCACCAACAATCATGAAGAAACTGCTGCTGAAGTTTCCAATCAAGAAAATAATGCTGACCTTACCAATCAGCCATATGATGTTGTGACAGCAAAAGAACAAGTAGAAACACATGACCTAGCTGCCCATGCAGAACTTAGAGATGTAGATATAGATGAGGAATCCACTTCTCAAAATTTCCTTAATATTTCAAAGCAAGGGGACATGTCACCAAGGCATATTGAACCTGTAAAATCTCCAGCAAAAGGAAAAAAGAAACAGTCAAAAGAGAATTCAAATGTACATGTCACTGGAGTACAAACAAGGAGTACACTGTCCAAACACAAAAACATTTAATGAATGGCATTATATGGAAAGTGAAGTCAGTAAACATAATGCAAGCATTTCAAAGGCTGATTACAATGCATAGAAAACATCAATTTCAGTTCATAGGAATCATTGAACCTATGCAGCAGTCTAACAAAATGGAGAGGTATATAGCAAGAATTGGTTTGGCTCAGGCTGTGGTGAATGTGTCAAACAAGATTTGGGCTTTTATTGATGAAATTTTTGTAGTTACTATTCTGTATAACATGACTCAACAGCTGACGTTGAGATTGATGAACACGGAAACACATGCAGAGCTCATCCTTACGCTAGTCTACGCCAAATGTGATCGCATTGAAAGAATTAATCTATGGGATTCTTTGTATGCAATGGCATTACATATGACAGTTCCATGGCTTGTTGGAGGAGACTTTAATGTGATATGGGACGAGGAGGAGAAGTATGGAGGTTTACCAGTTTCTCTCCTTGAAGTAGATGACATTAGGCATTGCATAAACACCTGCTCTTTGAATGATTTGGGTTTTAAAGGAAGCATATTTACATGGTGGAACGGAAGATAAGAAGAGGACTGTATATTCAAAATATTGGATAGATGTTTAGGCAATGACGAATTGCAACAAACCTTTCCTGGATTGGAGGTAATTCACTTGTCCAAAATCGGATCTGATCATTGTCCGATGCTGCTGAAAATATGATATAAAACTCCCCTAGTTAAGAAGTCCTTCAGATTTCTTAACTTCTGGACAAAGCATGAATCGTTTAAATATGTAGTGAAGGAGAATTGGAATGCGGATTTTAGTGCTAACCCTTTCAGCATTTTTAACTACAAGTTAAAAAAGCTTAAACATGCACTTTCTACCTGGAGCAGAGCTACATATGGGGACATTTTCCAGAAGATTGCAAGTCTTGAGGAGGTGTTCCTAGTTCATGAAAGACAATTTGAAGTTAATCCTTCACAGATAAACAGACAGAGATTACGTCTAGTACAAGCTGAAATGATTAAATATCTTGCATTAGAAGAACAATTTTGGAGACAAAAAGCAGGCATGTTATGGTTCAAAGATGGCGATAGAAACACAAAATTCTTCCATGCTCAGGTTAATGGGAGATGGAAGAGACTGAAATTATCAAGGATCCAGAATAGCCTTGGCAACTGGATTGAAGAAGATCACGTAATAGCAGAAGAAGCAATAAAATTTTACAATGAGCTATTTACTGAAAGCTCTCCTAATGCTTTTGATATTCTAAACCAAGTACCTTCAATGGTAAATAATGATCAACATGAGAGATTGATGGCTTTGCCTTCTAGTGAGGAAGTGAAAAAAGCAGTCATGGGGCTAAATGGGGACTCAGCAGGCGGACGCGATGGATTCACAGGAGCCTTTTGCCAAACTTGCTGGGAAATCATTGAAGAAGATGTAGTCGGCATGGTCAAGTCTTTCTTCTGCGGTCACCAGCTGCCAAAGAGTGTGACGCACACAAACCTGGTTTTATTACCAAAGAAAAAAGAAGTGACGACCTTTGCAGACATGAGACCAATCAGTCTTAGCAACTTTGTTAACAAGATTTTCTCCCGGGTCATTCATGAAAGGTTGGTTGAACTGTTACCAAGCATAATCTCAGAGGAACAGGCAGGTTTTATGAAGGGAAGAAGCATCATTGAGAATGTACTGCTAAATCAATAAATCATTAAGGATATCAAGTTAAGAAAAAAAGCAGGTCCAAACGTTGTGATAAAGCTAGACATGAAAAAATCTTATGATAGGTTATCATGGATATTCCTTACTAAAATGCTAAGGAAGATGGGATTTCCTGAAGATTTTATTGGCTTGATTTTTTATTTGATTGCGAATAATTGGTATTCTATTCAAATAAATGGTCAGCCAAATGGTTTCTTCAAATTATCTATGGGATTTAAGCAGGGAGACCCTCTATCACCTACCCTATTCATTATAGCACCAGAAGCACTGTCTCGAGGTTTAAACTCTCTGCATACTAACCTGTACTTCCGTGGATTTGGACTACCAAAATGGAGCCCAAAAATAAACCACCTGGCTTATGCGGATGATACAATCATTTTCTGCTCATCTCATGCAACTTCATTGAGACTTGTGATGGAGGTTCTGCAAGCTTATGAATCAGCTTTTGGTCAACTGGTGAACAAAGCCAAATCAGCCATATATCTGCATCATCTAACGAATAATGAGGTGATTAACAAGGTGGAAAGGATTACTGGTATAGAAAAACAATGTTTCCCAATGACCTATCTTGGATGTCCTATATTTTATGCCAGAAGAAGGAGTGATTACGACCAGGGATTAATTACAAAGGTTATGGACAAACTGCAGTCCTGGAAAGGCAAACTCCTTTCTGTAAGAGGCAGGGCTGTATTGGTCGCAAATGTTCTGCAAAGTATTCCAATTCATATGTTGTCAGCAGTTAATCCTCCAAGCTATGTGATCAACAAATTACATAGCCTTTTTGCAAAATTTTCTGGAGCAACAATGTGGGAGGAAGCTCAAGACATTGGTCATCATGGGCTAAACTGTGTATGCCTTATGAGGAAGGGGGTATTGGTTTCAGATCCCTTCATGATGTATCCAAGGCACTGTTCTGCAAATTATGGTGGAATTTTAGGACAAAACCCAGTTTATGGAGTGCATTTATGTGTTAATAGTATTGCAAGAAATTAAATCCTGTAATTGTAGCGTGGAAGGGTGGATCCCACGTTTGGAGGAAAATGCTTCAATGCAGGGACTTGATTGAGCATCAAATCTACTGGAAATTGAGAATGGGATCAGCTCAATTATGGTTCGACAACTTGACAGAGATGGGAGCTTTATATTTCCAAATGCCAGCATAGTTTTCCATTGATGAAGACATCCACAATATCAATGATATGGTTGAGAATGGTATATGGAATTTGGAAAATTATTTCAAGCTCTACCTGAAGAGTGGGCTACCCACATAGTGCAGAATATTAGACCCCCAAAAGAATGTGCAGAGTTAAATACACCTTTCTGGATGCTTGAAACAAGGGGACATTTTTCAGTAAAAAACTGCATGGGATTACTTGCGAAGAAGAGAAATTACAAGGATAGCTTACAAGATTATATGGGTCAAAGTCTTACCATTCAAGATATCTATCTTCATGTGGAAGGTGTGGAAAGCAAAACTGCCACTTGATGATTTCTTGCGTAAGATAGGATACTCCATCGCATCCAAATATTGGTGTTGTGCTGATCCGAAAGAGGAGTCTTTAGTACATTTATTCTTCAAATCAAATGCAGCTACGAGTGTTTGGAGTTATTTCCTGTAGAGAGCAGGAATTCAATTAGAAGGGTTGTCTTTACAACAAGCAATTACAAAGTGCTGGACGACAACAGTTATACATAGATTGAGTGAGTCTTCCAAGATTTACCTGCATGCATCGTATGGGAGTTATGGAAGAGAAGAAATAGTTTGAAATATGGAGAAGCAGTGTCAATAAGAAGAGTTATTTACCAAATTTCATCAACGCTGCAGTCACTAGTTCAACTGGAAAAACCAGGACTACATGTGCCTCACAAGTGGATTGACTTACTGACAATGATGGAGCAATACACACATCGGCTGAAGTACGATAAAGTACTATGGGAATTTCCCCCAAGAGGATGGATAAAGGTGAATACTGATGGAGCATGCAGAGGGAATCCAGGGAGAATTTCGATTGGTTTTTGTATAAGAGATGAGATAGGTGACTTGATATATGCAGAAGGAAGAGAAATTAAGGAGGGTTCTAACAATGAGGCTGAGGCAACAGCAATAGTAGACGCAATGAGAATGTGCAAAACAATGAACTTCAACAGCGTTTTGGCTTCAGACATATTCAATGATGCTTCAAAAGATAATAGATGGACAATGGAAACCGCCATGGAATATTATGGATGCAGTGGAGGAAATCAAAATACTCAAAGAGGGGTGTAACTTCAAGGTATCTCACATTTTCAGAGAGGGAAACAATCTAACAGACCACCTTGCAAACCAAGATCTCGACTGTGGTAACTTCGAGTGTTTTTAAATTTTCGGAGCTTGATGTCTTGAGCAGAAGGATTGTAAATGATGATAAGCTACAACGTACAAAACTGAGAATAAGAGTGGCAACAAATTAGGGAAGGAAAGGGAAGAATCCAAGGCAACATGGAAATAATCTTTTTCACTAACTTTTCTTTCCGTTTTGCAGGTAAAAGAGATATTCTTTATCCTCACGAAATGGCCACTGGTAGTTCAACTACAAATGTACAGATGCAGTTATACAACTTGTGCGTCGCTTTAGCTATGCAACTCAATAATATTAATGTTGAGCACATGCATAATATCGAGGAACAGAAAACGAGAACTGGACTCAACTTTTCAAGTTTCACGCATGGGTTTGCGATACAGTCCTTGCTATAATACAGTCGCACGCTTTATTGTGTTGGGACACCAGCTTAATGCACGATATCCGGACAGCTTTTGGGCCAAAGTGATGCTTGGTCATTTATAAATTTAAGCATGGACCAATCTGCTAAGTCAGCAGCATGCCTCACGTGGTAAACTCCAGCCATTTTGCTCGATATTTCTGTCATGAAGCAGCCTCAATAGCTGTTTGTTTAGGAAATTGGAATCCAACCAATTTCGAGACAACTGAATTAAACAGTTTTTTATCCATTTCTGGAGACAATTACATTGGGACACCAACACTCCTTAATGCATGCATGCTCCTTTGGTCGGCATTAATTATATTGTACAATGGAATCTGTAGTGAGCCTTTGGAACTCATTTCTGTCTCAACGTTACATACATTGGAAGGAGCATACGGATGGGAAATGTTGTTACATTAAACGCTGGAGCACATCTTCAACAACAAACTTGCAGCCACCGAGGAGCAACAATAATATTGGAATTTGATGAAGTATGGGAATGTATTGCATGCTGTCTTCGCGTGCAGTCTCTTTCAGCTTTCGAATCGAATGTATCTCCATTGAAGTGTAAATCTCAGCTTTTGTTGAAGCATGAGAATGTCTCACATGTTGTTTTGACGTGCAGCTTCTTCAGCATTTCGAGAGAAGCATGACTCTTCATTGAAGTGTGGGAACTCTACACTCCATGGCTAAAACATGATCGAAAACTCAAGTTTGGATTTTATGCTCTTGGAATACCGAGATTATTCGAACAACTCAGTTGGATAATTTCGGCTCAGACGCATTTCTCTCCCATGAAGTATGTTTCATGGTATGGCTCATGAGTGATGGCGCATTTCATTGTGCCTACATGGGCCACTACTACATATTTCTCAATTAAAATTCATATATCGAAACCAAGTAATAATATGATGCCACTCACTACGACCTCTATGGGTGGTATTAGCACTTTATGCTCATTCCCTTGAGGAAGGAAAGGTGACATCGCACGGGCAGGACGGCAAGTAATGGAGCTAATGCCAATTTCCAGGATAGGCATCACTTTTTCAATTATAGTTTGCATTAGGAAAAATGTAACTGTAAAATTTTATTTCATCATTGTGTAAGCCTTCGGATCTTGTATTTTCCTCTTTATTCGATTGTTTTATTAATAAAATTCTAACCTTAGGCGCTTGCCTAGCAGTTTGCCAAAATAAAAAATCTCGGTCAAACCTCAAGGGACAGCGGGTTGACTTGGTCTGGGCTTATAAGTCTCAGTTTTAGATGGGCTCAAAAAAAAAACTTGCCCAACCCTACCAAAGTAGCGGGCTGGGTTGGCTTGGCCTCACTGACCAAATCCATTTTGACTGCTTTAATCGTACCCAATAAATTTAATTTTTTCTTTTATTTTTAATCATGTTTTTACATAAATTCTTTTGGAGTGAGTGTTCGACCTGCGAAGAGAGAACCTTCTCTTTTCTTTCTTTCTTTCTTCTCTTTTCTTTCTTTCTTTCTTTCTTTCTTTCTTTTTTTGAATTTTTCACCCTTTGTTCGGTACTCATTTTGTGATTCGAATAAACTGAATTCACACTATCAAGTTCCATTTTGGCGTAAAAGTACTTCCTACCAAAGATATGCGTGCAGAATAGAATAACAAATTTAATATTAAAGTTGTTTGGACCGAAAAATCAAGTGTCATGTGCAAGCTAGTCAAGTAAACCTTCAACGACGATAAATCAGTTACCAAAAAAGGAATATACCAAACGAAACACAAACATTTAACGTGGTTCGGTCAGCTAACCAACGTCCACGGCGGAGATGAGAAATCCACTATATAAAAAAAGAGCACAAAATATCGAGAGAACAACATCACGAAGAGGCAAACTCAAGTGACACACTAACACTTGTCCCGTAAAGTTCTCCCCCTAAACACGACTCTCAAACTCCATATGGATACATTGTATGTGCTGCTGAATGAGAAGGAAGGATCTTCAATTTATAGAAGTTCTAACCTATTCATGCAAGAAAAATGACTCGTCAAATATGAAAGAATTATATTTTCCTTCTAAAAAAAAGAAAAATCTTATTATGGTAAATATATTGTCCTTCCTTCATGCGATAGAAAAACCAATTATGGTAAGAAAATTTGGACAAATACCCAACAAAAGCCTATTTGGAAAGCCACTTAGGATTTAAACTAGGTGTAATTTACATAATTTGGCATATTTGTCTGCCCAAATAATTACTTGGTCAGCATGAAATTAGGTTAATTGAATAGATATAATTACACTTTTCAATTCTGAGGAGGAAGGCAGGAATTCGTAGTAATTACATTGTGCAATTACAAGGTTCCCTTTTTATTTCTTTCCTTTTTGTTTTTATTTTAATTTATTTTCTTTATAACTTTATGTTTTAATTTTTAAATTTTAATTTTTTCTTTTCATTTTAATTTTTAAATTTCTTTATTAATTTTAAATATATTTTCTTTTAATATTTTTTATTTTTTATATCTCTACCTTTGCTTCTTGTGATCTATATGTAATTGCTCGTATATTTTACTTCATACTTGTTTTTATTTTTCTCATTTGGCGAAACTGCATTATTATTATAGGTTCTCACACTGTTTTCTAACAGAGAAATAATGAGTCATCAACAAATTTGGCATATAATGAATGTGTCATTAAAGTAGAATTTTGTAGTTGAATGAGATTACTTATTATGTTTTCTAATCTTAAGTTGTAATGAACTTATATTTATTATGTTGAAATTTGCATATTGTTCATTTTTTAGTTAGAGTGATAGATTTGTTTTGTCAAACATTTGCATAATATTATCATATTACATTTATAACTATTAATTTATTCTATCAAACATGTATTCTATGAATTAAATTAAATATTATTAATTTAGAAAATATATATCAATTATTTTTACAATATTAGTTATAAACATATTATTATTAATTAGTATAGATTCAAGAAAAAAATGCTCTTATGTACCAAATCTAATATTATTTTATACTTATAAAATATCATTTATAGACATGTATCTATTATATTAACTTTTAAATTTTGATAATTAATTCATTTAAAATATGATCTAATTGTGTAGTTTCATTTGTGCAGCCAAACAGTATGCTTGTAATTACACCGTAAGTACGTTATGACAAACATACACGTTATTGAAATTACTAGGTTGTTAAATTATTACCCTAGTAATTACACTAATTACAATTATCGGATGGCTTTCCAAATTTAGACTTGATTAATACGTCTCAATTTGTCAATTTTCACGCTAGTATTAAACTCTACAAACATTAATTGAATTTTCAAAAATAGCCTAATTTTTCTGTAAAAAATCGAACTCCAATTTCAGCGTTAGACTTTATGTGACTCATATCACTACATTTTCTGTAAATTGTCCGTTATTTTCACTTGTCGTGATTAGCTTGACGGATTCTCAAGTAAACTTAAATGATTTTATAATTTCTGAAATTTTAATTAACTATATGTAATAACCCAATATTTTTTAATATACTTACCAATTGTGGGATTGAAGAATTATTTCTTTTATATAGTTATAGGACCTAAGCTAGTAGAAAAGTACATATTATACTCTATAAGATAGTGGCTAGTGGCTAATTGCCTATATATATATATATATATATATATATATATATATATATATATATATATATATATATATATATATATAAGCTTCAGTCATTGATGAGCAGTGGTCGCAAAATATTATTTTATTTGTGTCTGGTATTGTTGCCCGGGAAAAAAAAAAAGAAGAAAAAGAAAAAACACTCTGAAAAAAGTCTACCAACCTTTCAAAAAAAGATATATATGAGGAATGGACCAAAATTATCTCAATCACAAAGGATGGATCTTGTAGCTGATATACTTGATGCAGAGATAATTGACAGCTTGAAGGGTATTGGAAATGATAAAGCTCCAGGCATTGATGGTTTTAATGCCATGTTCTTCAAACAGTCTTGGCATATCATTGGTAATCAGGTGATGTTAGCAGTCAGGAATTTCTTTCATGCTTCCAAAATGCATAGACCAGCTAATTGTGCAACTCTCACTTTGTTACCTAAGGTTCCTAATCCTCAAACAGTGAAGGAGTTTAGGCCTATAGCTTGTTGCTCAGTCTTATATAAGATTATTTCCAAGCTGTTGGCTAATAGACTCCAAAAAGTTATGAGTAGTATTATATGCAATTCTCAGGCTGGATTTATACCAGGAAGAAGAGTAGCAGATAATGTGATATTAGCTCATGAGCTAATAAAACAGTATTCCAGATCACATATTTCTCCCAGATGTATGATCAAGATTGATCTCCAAAAAGCTTATGATTCAGTGGAATGGTGCAGTCTACAACAGATTATGGAAGAGCTGGATTTCCCTAGCAGATTTATTAGATGGATCATGGAATGTGTTCAAACTGTTAGCTATACTGTTGTAGTTAATGGTGAAACAACAAAGCCTTTTCAAGCTGCCAAAGGATTGAGGCAAGGAGATCCAATATCTCCATTTTTATTTGCTATTATAATGGAATATCTTAGTAGATCTCTGGCAGAGTTGAAACATACTACAAGCTTCACATATCATCTAGGGTGTAAGAAGTTAGGAATCACTCATTTGAGTTTTGCAGATGACTTGCTATTATTTGTCAAAGGGGAGCCTCAATCAATAAGTTTTATGTTCCTATTCTTTTCTCAATTTCTTGCTGCTACTGGGCTTAAAGCTAACCTACACAAAAGTGCTGTGTATTTTGGTGGGGTGTCAAATGAGAGTCAACAACAAATTCTTGATCTTCTTGGTTATGTTAAGGGGGATCTTCCTTTCAAATATTTGGGAGTCCCTTTAACTGCCAAAAAGTTATCAGTTGCTCAATGGCAACCTCTGGTTGATAAGATTACTGCAAAAGTTACTTCCTGGACAGCAAGGTACTTATCATATGCAGGCAGATGTCAATTGGTTCAATCAGTTATCCTTGGAGTTCAAGCTTACTGGGCTCAATTATTTATCATGTCATCTAAAGTTGTTAAGCTGCTGGAGACTATATGCAGAACATACATTTGGTCAGGGTCTGTTAACATCACTAAGAAAGCATATGTGGCTTGGGAGAAAGTTTGTATGCCTAAGTCTGTTGGAGGACTGAACTTAACAAATATATCAATGTGGAATAGAGCTGCAATAGCTAAACTTGGTTGGGACTTAGCTCATAAAAAAGACTTGTTATGGGTGAAATGGATTCACACCGTCTATGTCAAACAACACCAGTTGGAGAACCTTACTATCCCAGTTAATGCTAGCTGAATGGTAAGGAAAATTGTGGAAGGAGTCAAACTGCTGCAACAACAAAATCTGCTAGGTGACACTGTCTGCTCTATAAGGAAGGTATACTTGCAGCTGCTGGGAGATTCATCTAGAGTTTCATGGAAGAATATGGTAATGCAAAATGCAGCTAGACCTAAAGCTATCTTCAGCTTATGGTTGCTACTGCAGGATCGACTTCCCACCAAAAACAGGCTGTTAAAATGGAAGCTGAACATCTCCGGAGTGTGTGTTATGTGCCAGCAAGAATTGGAAACTAGAGATCGTTTATTTCTGCATTGCTCCTTTGCTTCACAGTTGAGATATCAAACAATGCAATGGTTGAGAACTGATGATTTCACTGGACAAAATTGGATACAATTCTGTCAATGGATCATTATGCAGTCCAAAGGAAAATCTGTCCGAGCCCTCACCTTCAAGATGACTATCACAGAAATGCTATATAGTATATGGTTAGAGAGAAATGCAAGAATTTTTGAAAACATTTATTGTAATAGTGATAAACTCCTATGTAGCATAGCCTATATTTGTAATGTTCGAGCTCCTCCTAGGCTTAGTTCACATATTCAGCATTTTATGATATAAATGCTGAATATTAGAGTAGCATAGATACTTCATGTCCTAATTTGATAGGCAGTTGAGATTAAACTGTCCTATGATTTTGTAAGGCATCCTTTTGGTGATTAATAAAAATTTTAATTACCAAAAAAAAAACCTTTCAAAAAAAAAAACCTTTCCAAACCTCTTTTGTAAAATATTCCCTTTTTGAATATCCTAGTAGTCCTTCCTCTAAGTTTGTAAAATAAACAAAGATTGTATGCTTAGGTGTGATCATTTTTAAATCTCGAAGTTTAGCAAAACTCTTTTTGGGTTTCCCGAAAGGAAAATCTCATCTCTTGTAAACATGTAAGTTACTTATGTTTATCTAAGTTATGTTCTAAGATATTACCCTTGTTTCCTTTTTATGCTTATGATATTTATTATGCATAGTTTTTGTCATTCTGTAAAATAATTAAATATCACTCTTGGTATATGGTTATCTTTCCAATTTTTAACAATTTTGTTGGATTAACCTGTAAATTCCTAAGAAACAACTTGTTAAGATAAATCAAGTGGTATGTGTGCTTAACCATGGCCAGGGTGAGGTTAAAGAAAAAAGAGTTAAGAATGGATTTAAATCTATAAAAAATTGGAGAGAAGAGATGAACAGAGTTTAAAAAAAAAGAGCATAGAAGGGGTAATCTTAGTACATAATTATGATTACAGTGTAACGTTATAAGTTTACAGAAAAAGAGAGGGAGAGTACCGAGTAGAATTTTTACAACATAAAGTTTAAAATATTTTTACTACGCTTTTAATGTCTAGTAAGAGTAATAACTATACACACCCAGAAAGTTTCGCTAGAAGCCTTACTTCAAGTCTAGGAGAGTTTATTTTAGACGTAGATACCGGATTTTACTCAATAGTAGACTACGCTATACATTTTATTTATATAACAGAAAATCATACAATCTGCGTAAATATATCTAATCTTTCTAGATATCACTACTTAGACTTAGAAAGAAGATAATAGTTTTATTTACGTTTTATTATTTTTGTATTTTTTATATTTTTGTATTTTTTATATTTTTATATATTTATATTTTAGTATTTTTATTTTATTTTGGTGTGATCGTTATATATATATATATATATATATATAAAAAGAGAAATTATTAAATGAAAAGAGTGGGCCAAGCCCATTCTTTTGTGGCTGCACGTTTTACTAACCCAAGGGTTGATAAAAGAGGGTACATTAAAGCAATTTTTCCACCTTATAAAAAAGTTTAGTACCCTATTTATTTTAAATAAATATTATTTTAATATATTATATTTTATAGATATCTTTTATACTTTATAGCCAAATATCTAATTATAGCTACATCCTACATTTAAGGCATCATATATGCTAAATAATATTTTTCTCTCTCTTTTTTGGTCTTTTCTCACATAATCACCGTAAAATTGACTAACCACGTTCTCTCTCTTTTTTTGCATACACTTACTCTTTCTCCCTCAACCAAGATTCATACATCTTCTCCCACCCAAATTCTCTAGTTCTCCTCCATTATTACTCCATTACAATCGCTTAGGGTAAGTTTAATTCGTTGATTTTGATAGAGGAAGAGCAATTGATTCAACTATAATGGCTCGATTCTGCATGGCAGTGATCGTCGAAGTAGCGTTCACAACTTTTGCGTAATTTCTGGCTTCGTTTGTGGGATTTGAGGGCTGGGGATTGTTTGTTGTTGTTGTATGAGGTTGGGCAGATGTTAGGGGGTTGACCAGCCGGAATTAATGGTTGGCCGCCGATCGGCGAAGCCATAAGGCTGTTTCTCTCTCTAGATTGCCCAAATCGCCTATTTGTATTCAATTGTATTCGAATGTATATTTCAGTTGTATTCACTTGTATTCAGGTTTAATCAGTTGTATTTAACTATTTTATTCAGCAGTAATTAGTTGTATTCAAGTGTTTTATATAATTGTTTTCAGTTGTATTCAGTTGCAGTTAGTTATATTCAACTATTTTATTAGCAGAAGTTAGTTGTATTTTGTTGCATTCAATAGTTTATTCAGTTGTATTCAGTTGTATTTTTGTTGTATTCAAGTGTTTTATTCAGATGAATTAAGTTGTATTTTGTTGTAATATTCAACTGTATACAGTTCTACTCAACTTATATTATTCATATGTATTTCTCTTTATTCAGCTATAATCTTTATTATGTATCTTTCAAATACAGATTAATGAGGGATCATTTTAGTTCGTTGAGTTAAATTAGGAGAATATCATGTGATTTGATTTCCTTCCGTTTTTAGCGCAGATACGTTACTATATTTAACGTTAATGGCGCTTGAATACAGCTTAATGCATGTCAAATTTAGCTGAAATTTCAGTTTTTCCCCTATATTTTTTATTGCATTAATGAATACAACAGATTAAATACATGAAATACATTGTATAAAAACATAAAAGGTATCTACAACATATAATATAACAAAGAATATTTATAAATGACTAATTATACCTAAAAGATGATGCTTTATAAAAAAATTCCCTATTTTAAAAGTAATTCTCTAAGAAAACACTAAATCCCTGAGAGAATATTGTGGAGACGGCAGTGGCGGCACATCTGTGGGGAAAACAAAATCCAGGCCTAACTCTGTGTGGAATTTTTGTGGGAAAATATAAGAATACAAATAATATATCTTACCACTAAAATAGTGTATACTAGATTGATGAAGTAAAATAGTACTGTTAAGATTTATATTCTTGTCATAACGATGGAATGTCGTAATAAATTAGTGATTAGTGGTATTAAAAGTTACTAGAATGCAATTTTAGTGAATACAGATGGAATTTCTGTTCTTTAATCGTGGAGCTCCACCAGGGGGCAAGAATGGTTTTTATTCGTGAGCAGTCCAGACCAACTCAATCAGAGTCAGTGGTGCAAACTTCTAGGAGTACTTATCCAGCTAGACAAGGCAGCATCATGTTCGTATGGTGGCGCAATGTTTTACGTAAATTCACGTTCGAAGAACATCATATCAAAGTCGTATAATTAGGACCTCGATATAGTTTTATTCTATTTATCGTATCGAGGTTATGTCCTTTTTTGCTCTTTTTCGGGCTTCTTCTCATTCTTCTTTGGCACCTACGAGAGATCAGAGGTATTTGGCCCCCAAAGGGAATTGCGGTTTTAGATCCTTGGAAAATTCCTTTTCTTAATATCCTAATTCCCCTTTCCGGAACTGCCGTAACTTGGGATCATCATGCTATACTCGCAGACACAGAGGAAGGATAATTATAGCTTATATCGGTCAGGTCAACATCCGAGTTGTTCCAATTGTGGTAGAAATCATAGTGGTCGTTATTTTGGAACAAATGGGGCTTGTTTTACTTGTGGTCAAAAAGGACATATTGCTATATATTGTCCTAGAGGATATTCTGCTACTAGCCATGCTACTCCACAACCGCAGAGAATGTTTACAGGTACACAGACTCAGAGTAAGCCAACTAGAGCATCTCCGCACGTTGCTTGTGGACAGGGTCGACAGGGTACACAGACTGCTCAGGAAGCGGGTGGACCGCCGAGATTCTTTGTTATAGCCATACAGGATGTCGAGGCATCTAATGCAGTCATCACGCGTATTATCACTATCGGTTCTTATGGAGCGTACGCACTTATTGATCCTGGTTTTACATATACATATATATCTCCATCTTTTTCCATATACTTAGAGCGAGGAATTAAGACTCTTAATGTTCCTTATATTGTGGTGACCCCAGTGGGGGAGACTATATCTGTGGATGGAGTCTATAGAGATTGTTTGATATTTATTCAGGGCAGGGACACCGTAACTGATCTACTAGTATGCCTATGTATGACTTTGATGTAAATATGGGTATGGATTGGCTAGCATCATTTTATGCTTCAGTTTATTGTCATTCCAAGCTTATACGTTTTGATTTTCCTGGAGAACCATGTTTAGTGTGGAAAGGCATAACTCCTTTGACTCGAGGAAAGATAATATCCTATGTAAAAGCACGTCGAATGATTAATAATTGGTGTTTGGGTTTTATTGCTACCGTTCATGATACGCGCTTGGAGGATGTTACTATTTACAGTGTTCTTGTGGCCCGAGAACTTGCTAATGTGTTTCCAAAAGATTTACCCGGGCTATCTATGATAAGAGAAATTGAGTTCAATATTGATTTGGTGCCAGGAGCTCAAACTATCTCTATTCCTCCATACCGTATGGCTTCAGCAAAATTGAGAGAATTAAAGGTAAACTTCAAGAGCTACTTGATAAGGGATTAATCAGGCCTAGCGTGTTACCTTGGGTGCACCTGTGTTATTTGTTAAAAAAAGATGGCACGATGAGAATGTGTATTGATTATAGGCAACTGAATAAGGTGACGATCAAGAATAAATATTTGTTGCCACATACTGATGATCTATTCGACCAGCTATAGGGTGCAACTCACTTTTCAAAGATTGACCTGAGATCAGGTTACCATCAACTGAGAATTAGGACTGAGGATATATCCACGACAGCATTTCGGACCAGGTACAGGCATTTTGAATTTTTGTGATGTCATTCGAGCTTACAAATGCCCTGGCAGCATTTATAGACCTCGTGAATATGGTATTTAAACCATTCTTAGATCATTTTTTGATTGTATTTATTGATGACAGTTTGGTCTTCTCTCGAAGTGAGCCAGAACATGAACAACACTTGTATGTTTTGCTATAGACACTTCGGGAGCGAAAGCTTTATTCCAAGTTCCCAAAGTGTGAATTTTGGTAGGATACAATTTCCTTTTTAGGACATGTGGTGTCACGAGATGAGATTCAAGTTGATCCAAAGAAGGTAGAGGCAGTTTGAGATTGGCCTCGACCCACCACTCCTACAGAGATAAGTAGCTTCTTAGGCCTAGCTGAGTATTATAGAAGGTTTGTTGAGGGTTTCTCAAGGATAGCCACTCCATTGACTCGATTGACTCAGAAGGGTGTTGCATTTCAGTGGTCAAATGAGTGTGAAGAAAGTTTTCGGAAGTTGAAGATCACATTGACTACAGCTCCGATTTTCACACTACCTACAGGTGCAGGGGAATTAACTATTTATTGTGATGTCTCACGAGTCAGTTTGGGTTGTGTGCTGATGCAGAATGAAAAGGTAGTAACTTATTCTTATCGACATCTAAAGAACTATGAAAAGAAGTATCCAACTCATGACTTAGAATTAGTTGCGATCGTATTTGCACTTAAGATCTGGCGTCACTATCTTTATGGTGAGCCGTATGAAATCTATACTGATCATAAGAGTCTGCAATATATATTCAAGAAAAGAGATCTGAATCTGAGGCAGAGACGGTGGTTAGAATTACTTAAAGATTATGATCTTACTCTTTTATATCATCCCGGGAAGGCGAATGTGGTGGCAGACGCCTTGAGTAAAAAGTATATGGGTAGCTTGGCCTGATTTACTGCTAAAGGATGACCTATGGTTATGGATATTTAGGCACTGGCCAATGAGGGAGTGCATACTAATCATACATTGCCAGGCAGATTACTTGCGGGTTGGGTAGCACAATCATCCTTGGTTGGACAGATTAAGGCTCGTCAATTTGAAGATCCCCGTCTAGTTAGACTCCGAGATCGAGTGCAGAATGGTGGTGTTAAGTCATTTGATGTTTATAATAAAGGTGTGTTACGACGGCATGGTAGATTGTGTATCCCTATGGTGGGTGATGTAAAGCAGTTGATTCTTGAAGAGGCTCATAGCTCCCGTTTCTCTATCCATCTAGGTGCTACTAAAATGTATCAAGACTTGCGTGATTTGTACTAGTGGAACGGTATGAAGTATGATATTATGAAACATGTAACTAGTTGTTTAAATTATTAGCAAGTAAAATATGAGCACCAAAAATAAGGAGGTGTGATGCAGAATTTGGTTATCCCTGAGTGGAAGTGGGAAAGAATTATTATGGATTTTGTAGTTGGGTTTCCACATACATTTAAGAAACCTAATTCATTATGGGTGATCGTGGATAGACTCACAAAGTCCGCACATTTCATTCCAGTTCGAGTTACTCATATTGCATAACAGCTAGCAGATACATACCTCCGTGAGATAGTTTGGCTTCATGGTGTGCCTATTTCCATAATATCAGATCGGGGTGCACAATTTACTGCTAAATTTTAGGAGTCATTTCAAAAGTCTTTAGGTTCTTGTTAATGCCCCCTTTTTCTTGCGAAATCGGTTTATGACATTTGGACGGACAACTCTTTTTCTTTTGGAAATTGAGTTTGCAATTTAGAAGAGTCGTCACCCAATGATTAAAGTGCATTAGGACACTAAGAAGAAATTTAACTAAAAGAAAAGAAGGACCAGAGAATGGGTAAGGGCTTGAAATTATCTCGAGGGGAAGGTGTTAGGCACCCCTCAAGATTCACTAGTGTGGTTCCCTGCCATGCTACAATTGTGACTTTGAATACAAACAACAAATAACAAGCAAGCATTGTAAATACTAGGTACTTTCACATAATGGATGCAAATAAAAGAAGTATAAGAGGTTTGAAGAGTGTTGAAATTTGGAAGAAGGTAGTTTTGTAATTAAAGAAAAAATAGAAGTAAAGGGAAGGGTCAAATAACTGATGTAAGTAAATTAGAAACGATACAAGGGGCGGAGGTTCTTTTTTTTTTTTGGGAAAAACAGTACTGAAAACGGACAATTTAAGAGAGATTTTGCATAATATGTGCAAGTAATTGAAGTAAAAGAAGAAATTAAAAACAAATTTAGAATTCTGAAAAAAATGAAGTAATAAAGAGGGAGAGGGAGTCCGAGGTTCATAAATAACATGGATCACCCTACACAACACCCGGTAATTATTTATACACTGTTACACCTCCTTTTTTATACACACCCCGAGAGGGAGGTATGTAAGGGAGTTTTTCCAAATTAAGTGACACTATTCGAAATGGAATTATTTATTTAATTATTTTCAGAGTCGTCACTTGGAATATTTAAATTGGTGTCCCAAGTCACCGGTTTATTTTAAAATCCAAATCGAGGAAACTTGACTTTCCTTTTGAAGTTTGCGAACCAGAAATTCTGAATAAGGAATTCTCTTAACCCAGGAGAAGGTGCTAGGTATTCCCGAGTTCCATGATTCTGGCACGGTTGCTTAGCAATTTATACTTGGTTTAATTGTTCAACTACTCATTTTAGGACATATGTGTATTTATCTTTTTAATCGCTTTTAGTCACTCAACTTATTCGTAATTAAAGAAATGAATTGCGTGTGCGTATACTCTTTTCTTTTGGCGCGTCAATAAATTATGTCGTGCGAACGTGTCCACAATTAATAATGCTTTATTTATTTGTTTAAGAAAAAAATGATTGAAGTTGCGTGAACGCATCCCTCGAGTCTTTTAAGAATTTAATTTGCAATTATGTTACGCGAACGTATACATAACCGTAATACTAATCTAAATCGGGCCTAAAGCAAATTACGATTATTTGTAATTATTCCTTTTCTTAAGGCTTGTAAAAGGTAATAGAGTACGGTATTCATTTAAGGATATGTGTACAGAAAAGAACTAATTCTAATCTTGGGATCATTGATGTATTAATATTGATTATGCAATCGTGTGCACAAAATATAAACCATTATTAAAGGTAAAACTACGTATAATTAAGTTAGAGCTCAACCAAGCGTAAGTTTCATTGTCAATTAAAAAAAATTAACAGATTCATTCACTGCTATTTTGTTCAAACATTTAACAAAAGATCATATGACTACTATATACAAATCAGCTAAGTAACGTCCTCCCAAAGTATAATATCCATCTTTTGGGAAAAGAAAGTAAATGAATAGTTATTCTTGTTAGAAAATTATGCACAAGTAAAGGATTGTGGCTTATGTTAAGCAAACCAGAAGAAAAAAAATAAAATTAGAATATGCAATTGACTTATGTTGCCTTTCGATTAACTATAGACAAAGAATTTGCACCCATTTCATAGAGTAAAACAACAATCAGTAAATACCAAGTTACTCACTTTGTGTTTCAACAGATCCAATACCTGCTTTCAACATTCCAATAATTCAAAGGCTAAACAAGAAAACCATTTCAGACAAATTTAGACTTAGACATGTTGGATCCAGGATCAGAACAGATCTAAAATAATAACTCCAGAACCTAGCAGAGAAAGTGAATACAAATCAACAATAGGCATAATGAGTCTATGAATTGGAACAGAATCAGCTCATAAGCAAATTAAAGTTTTCATTTAAGATTCAAATGAACTGAAATCTACCAGAAGTATCGTAGGAGTATAACCTAAACTTTCCATTTTTAAGTATGATACTGCCTCAATATCCAATTAGATCTTTTATTCAAAATCTTTTCTTATCTTTTCCTTTTTTTAATTAAAAATCCTAAAATTAAAATTCTAAATTATCTAAAAATGTGAAATTAAACTAATAGTAAAAATTATAAACATTACTAAATTCTAAATTAAAAGAGAAAAATTAATAAGCTAAAAATTAAAGATAAAAAATGTGAAAATGAGCTTCTTCTTTTTTGTGATTTTCAAATTTTATAATACAAGTAATTACTGATTAATTCTAAAAGTGAAAAACAAAAATCCTAAATGCAATGCATGATATTTTTTAAAAATTAAATAAGCAAGAAAAATATAGACAATTAATAAAAATCTACAAAATTCCTAAAAATAGCCAATAATTAGTAAAAAAAATTATTTTCTTAGATTTTGTAGGAATATTTCATGTATGGCAAAAATCACGTGCTTACATACACGTGGTGTTATCGTGTGGTCATCATATCCATGTCTATCCTTACCCACCTCGCTAAGGTATTAAATCGCGGAATGGTCTCGTTACTTATTGCATGCTAGTATCCACCCCAGTCCAATCAGTCTCGGAGGCATTTGGGACTACTAATCCTAAAGGAAAAGAAGACTTGGCTTTTCAAACTGTTAAAAGTGTAAAATTCTAAGGCGATATTCAAAATATACACGACAATTATGGGGAAGCACATAACAGACAAGGCTCAAATAAACCTCCTTAAAACATAAAGAAACACATAGTTTTAGCATGTCTTTCATATACTGATTAGGTCTTTAATTAAACTTAAACGTTAAGGCAGGCTGGTTTATCACATATTTCTCATATAAGAAGTCTGAATTAGGCCTACCCTGGTTATAATTATCAAAGACTGATGCAATTAATTAATTACATAATGGCTTGCTTAGGTGACATCTATAGGCATGACATCTAACAATGCAAAGTATACTGATACTAGAAAAAGCTTCTGATTATAGACAAACACAAACTCTGCAGGTGTTGAGTATTTATATCATTGATTTAAGGCTTGATTCAGATTCAGTTGATTATCTTTATAGACATACTTTCTAGGCGTGACTAATTTTGAAGCGCTTACAGAAGTGTAAGAGTCCTATAGGCATGATATCTATCATGCAGATTTTGTTATTTTAAACCTATAAATCGTTTGCCTAATGATGGACGTAAATGCAAAATTGAAAAGTTCATATAGACAGCTTATCTATATGATGCAAGAATGCAGAAACCTATAATCGTGGTATCCATATGAATGCAGAACCTTAAGGACATGGTATCTATATATGCATAAATGCAGAACTATAAGCATGGTATCTATATGGCATACATAAGTGCAGAATAATAGACAAGATGAAATGCATAAGTGAAGGACTATAAGCAGGATTTCTATATGACATGCATAGATGAAGGACTATAGACAAGATTTCTATATGACATGCATTGATGAAGGACAATAGACATGATTTCTATATGACATGCATAGATGAAGAACTATAGACAGGATTTCTATATGACACGCATAGATGAAGAACTATAGACAGGATTACAGGAATAAAATCCTAAGAACATGATGTCTACATGTATGCATACATGAGTGACCCTCCTCTTTTTACTAAACCCGTAAGTTATTACAAATTATTATAGACCAAAAGTAAAATTACATCAGAATTTAAACTACAACCAAGGAGCCAAATTCAGACTCAAGGTCTATAACATGAGATGAATCAACTCCGAAGATCAGGATTTTCAAAGCCTTTCTCATTTTTGTGGATGTCAAAGCTCCCAAGAGCCTCAAGTGGATGTTGGGCAATGCTCACACCCCAAATACATTGCAGAATTGATTATAGTGCAGTGTGGAAGGACCAACTCTCAAATGTCCAAGTTCAAAGGGAACTCAAGGTCCCAGAGCAAGGCTTATAGAAGGGGGAAGAATTTAGAAACTAGGAATGAGTGTAAGTGCAATAGAAGAGATTCTAGGAAGGTCCTGGCAGGCTGGTGGTCATGCCCAGCAATTAAGAGTGCTAGCACACCCCTGACCAGCCTGTTAGCCAAATTTGGGAGTTAGGACCCATTGAGGATCAAGTTCATACCTGAGCAGTAATTTGGATACTGTCAGGCCATGAATCTTAACTCAAACACAGAGAAGGGAGTAGGGGTATAGGGAATTCACAACAAACAACAGATGCAGAGAGAAGAACATGCATAGTCAATATTGAACATAATAACAAAGTAAACAAGAATGCTGAAACTATAAAATACACACATAGGGGTGAAGCTGAAAAGCTAAATTAGAACATACCAATTTCAGAGAAACAAACAAGTAGAACAATAGTCTTGAAAAAACACAAGTTGCAGGCAAACAGTCCAAAGGATCTCAGAAAAAAGTAGAATGTTGCAAGAGTATTCAAATTGCAAGTGAATAATATGTGCTTGAGTATTGAACTCAAAGAAGTACTGAATTGTAAGTGTGTAAGTTAAAGGTATTGAACTGAAGGTTCAAGGTGGTCTGAGTGCAGAAAGGTCATGCCACTTTTATACTGCAAAAAACAAGTAAGAAAAAAGTTTGCAATCAATTACATAGAATCCCCCTTCAGTTAAGAGATTCTGATTTCAAACGGGAGGAAGACAATTAAGGAAAGAAATTTGATTAAAATTTTCCAAAGTAACACAAAAAGGTAAATACATAGGAGTTTATTTAAGTGGAAGTCTAGTGGTACACGGTTTGTGACAAATAAGGAAAGGGAATCAATCAAACAGTCAGTAGAATCCAAAATTGCAGGCTTTGTTCAAATGAACCAAGTCAAGAAAAGAGAGGAAAGGGTTTTACTTAAGGAGAATCAATAACAATCAATCAAACCTTACTAAAATAATTCGAAATCAATCAATAATTGGCAAGACCTTTTTTGAAAGAAGAACTTATCATATATAAAGCACACATATATCAACAAGAGGGAGTTTTCATGCTGGTTAGAAAAGATTATCATAGAAACAGTCATAAAAAGATTCAGGTCCAATCTATAGACTTAAATGAGTCTGAGAGTTTGGGATTTCAAAGTAGAACCCTAGTCCAAACACAAAATCGAACTTACCAAAGAAACCCCTCAAATTCTAGGGTTTCAACTCGAATCAAATACAGAGATGAGGAACAAACCATTGAAACAGACTTAGAGGTCTCTTTTTAGAGACACGTGATAAACCAATAGATATGATAGCATGATTGAAACAACAAAGAAAGAAAGTTGATTTAAGAGCATAAAAGAGCATGTTTTAGAAAAGTCGGAACTCAAGCAAGAAGAAAAGGGGTGGTGTAAACTTAAGCAGTAGTAGATGAAACATGCTTAGCAAAATTCGGACAAAGTCCAGTAAAGTAAACAAAAATTAGAGAACTTAGTAAGAAACACATAAATAATGTAGGAAAACATAGCAGAGATAATCATGCGAGCCTGGTCTAGAGGCACAATAAGATACACATGTATAGAAGAATCATGTACAATAGAAAGAAAAACAAAAGAGCAAACACATGTGAGTTAGAAAAGAAAATATACGAGCATAACATAGACAAACACACATAAAGAGAAGAACAGAAAGAATTAGAAAGATATTTTGAAAAACCTTCAGAAACTCTAAATTGAAAACAAATAATTTTGAAAAGAAAACATTGGTAAAACACATTAAAAGTCGAGTAAAGCACAGATACATCATAGATATAAGAAAACAACAGAGAAAAAACCTCGAATAGAGGGTTTCGCATAAACCCTAGAAATGAGAAGGCTTGGAAAAAAACCCAATCTTGAGTCAGATAGGTAGAATCGGGCCCTCTAATGCTTGAATATGCCGGAGCATAGGCCGGAGAGGCCATACAACCATAGATTTAAGAAGGTATGGAGGAGAACCATCGAGGTCAGGCGTCAAAGCTACGAACAAACATAGTCTAATGGTAGAAGGGGGTGAGGATAGACCATCCATGACTTGAGAAGCCATGGGTACTAGTGAAAGTAGGGTGGAAAAAGGGTCGGAGACGTTAGGGTTTCGAAGAACCTTCGAGGGGATTTGAGAGACAATGGAATTCAAAGGCGGCTGAGAGATGGAAAATAAGGGATTAGGGTAGGTTGTTTGAGGTTGAAATGGTAAGGGGGAATTATGGTCATTGATCAAAATGATCAACGGCCTGGATTAATAACAGAAACTGGGCGGATTTTTAAATTGGGTCGGGGCCGGGTAAAATGAAGTTGGGTTGGTCTAGTTAGGACTAGGTCAATTAGGATTAAAATTGAAATGTAAAGTAGGTTATAATTGAAATAAAATGGGACTAAATGTTCAATAGCCAGCTTTTCCTTTTTTTATTTATAAAATAGTAAGGATGAATTTAAAAGAAAATTAAAAGTATTAAACCAGTAAATAATATATAAATATTAAATTAAAAATAGAGGAACCAATTTTATAATTAAGAATTCTATTAAACTTAAAATAGGCTAGAATTGCAATTATATGCAATTTAGCTTCTAAAATAACAAATAAATTTGTAAAAATGTATAAAAATCACCTTAACTATGTTTTGGTATAAAGGTGGGAATAAAATAAATTATTCAACAAAATTGATATTTTTTTAGGAATAATTACTGATTTTGTATCGCTAAAATGGACAATAATTTGATTTAAAAAATCTTTTAAAAGTTTGAAAAAAAATAATAAAATCCTTGGGCATGATTGTATTTGCATATTGCATTACTTTGAAAGTATTTTTATATATAAAAATTGTAGAAAATTATTCTATCTATGATATGTGCGCTTTGGTTGTATTAGCATGATTTTCAGGTATAGGTTTTGATGAATGACAAACAATGAAGTCAAGTGTCAAACAACGTTATTATATGACAAACAATCAAGATTGAATGCCGAGAAACAATTGATGACGGAATTGCATAGATAAGCCAAAGACGAGCTCAAATGTTCAAGACCGAAGTCCCAAGGCGTAGGTCGTTAGGTAGAACCAATGTAAGAGCAACGCTTAAGTTATCTCGTCTTTTGGCTCAACATTAGGTCATCATAAATATGCATTAAATCATATTTATCATAAACATATTTTAAATACTTCAAACAAAATGATTTTAACGTTTTCATTTTAACCAAAATGGTTTTTGAAGTAAGTTTTCAATTTTGGTATATTCTGGTATATTACATAGGTCATCATTAATATGCATAAAATCATTTTGTTAAATCATATATATCATAAACATTTTTAATATACTTCAAACAAAATGATTTTAACGTTTTCATTTTAACCAAAATGGTTTTTGAAGTAAGTTTTCGATTCTGGTATACTCTGGTATATTTTGGTATACTCCAGCTTTGATTCTGGTATACTCTAGTATATTCCAGCTTTGTTGAAAATTTCGCAAGGGTAAATAATCGATTATTTAACTCACAAAATCGATTATTTACTGTCAGTAGCCTTCCCAACGTTCCGATTTATGAACGTTGAGAAGATAATCGATTATGCAGATCATATAATCGATTATGTAAGCATAAAATCAGCATAATTGATTGCCAATTAAGCAACGGACATCCACCCTTTAACCCCTATAAAAAGAGGTCTTTTGAGCTGATTTTAAACACACAACACCTCCCAATATTGATATACATATTGACATTATTTGAGCATCATTTTAGAGCTTTTGTTGAGCCATTTGAGAGACAACTTTGAGTTGTTCATAGAGCTAAATTTGTATCTCTTTATCTACTCTTTTGAGAGAGTTCTTGTTGTAAAAGAGAAAGGTGTTTGAGAAGAACATATCTTCTCATTGATTGTCGGGTTCGCTAAGTACCCTAAGTCTTAGTGTGTGAAGTCTTGTGGTGCGGTATCCACGAGCATGGTTGAAGTCTTGAGGTGCGGTATCCTCGAGCAAGTTGAAGTCTTGTAGAGTGTACATCTACGAGCAAGTGTAACGGTTTGTTAGGCACCCGAAAGCTTAACGGAGTTAGTGGAATCTCGAGAGAGTCTCTCGGGGACTGGATTAACCACAAGTTGTGGTGAACCAGGATAAATTCGGTGTGTTCTTTCCTTGCTATTTTTATTACCGAATTTATTTTATTCCTGCAATTTTTAATTCTGCAATATTTATCAATATTCTCGTGCCGCACTATTCACCCCCCCCCTCTAGTGACGGGCATAAAACCTAACAAAAATATATAGGGAAAATTGGGTATCAATAGCTGCCCCTCTTTACTCGGGAAGGATGGAAGAGTTGTCGGGTAAGATATGATGGCCAATTTTGATAGGACGGAATGGTTTGAAGCGATTGACCGTGCTCTGGCTTTTGAGCTGCCTACATATCCATGGTCTTACAAGAATCAGGTCGTTTGTAGTTTGGGATCCATCGGCGGAACATGTCGATAGAGATCTTTTCAAGAACAGACGGGATATTCTGGTTGGGGTGGTGGTTATGAGCTTAGTAGGACTGCGGAAACTGCAGCGGGATCGCTCCTGCTGGGATGACCGTTGCTGGCCGGTTACCTGCAAATAAACAATATGAGTGCATATATTTTGCATAAAATTAAACGTGATGCAAGTTCCCGTTAGGACCATGAATGTTGTCTTTGGACGATTAGGATTATGTCCTCGAACTATGATGTACTGGGCCATGAAGCATATAATAGAGGATTCACAGGCTATGAAATGATGTTCTCGAGCTATGAGAATGATGCCTCCGAACCATGATGCCTTTGAATAATGCTATGCAGAAATAAAAGTGGGGTCCTCGGGCGATGGCATGGAATTCCGGTCTATGAACATGGTGCCTCTGAACAATGACGCCTTTGGACAATTTGGCGATCTTTTAGCCCATGACATGCAGAAGGTAGCGATCTTTCAGTCGATGCAAGATAAAAAGTGGCGACATTTCAGCCATGCAGAAATAAAAGCAACGATATTTCAGCCATGCAGGATTTAAATAAAGTGGCGATATTTCAGTCATGCAAGAAATGTAAATAAAATGGCGATCTTTCAGCTGATATAGGATTTAAATGAAGTGGAAATATTACACCCACACAAAAATGTAAATAAAATGGCGATCTTTCAACCAATATAGGATTTAATGAAGTGGCGATATTTCAGTCGTGCAAAAAATATAAATAAAATAGCGATCTTTCAGCCGATGTAGGATTTAAATGAAGTGGCGATATTTCAGCCATCCGAAAATGTAATAAAGTGGCAATCTTTCAGCCGATGTAGGATTTAAATGAAGTGGCGATATTTCAGTCGTGCAACAAATGTAAATAAAATGGCGATCTTTCAGCCGAGGTAAGATTTAAATGAAAGGGCGATATTTCAGCCGTGCAAATGGAGGTAAAGCTTTATCTCGGAAGGTAGAATAGTAGCCTTATTCAGTGTAGGAAATACAAATGGAGGTTTAGATTTAAATGAGAGGGCGATATTTCAGCCGTGCAAATGGAGGTAAAGCTTAACCTCGGAAGGCAGAATAGTAGCCTTATCCAGTGTAGGAAATACAGATGGAGGTAGAGCATAACCTCGGAAGGAAGAATAGTAGCCTTATGCAATGCAGGAAATGCAAATAGAGGTAGAGCTTAACCTAGGAAGGTAGAATAATAGCCTTATGCAATGCAGGAAATGCAAATGGAGGTAGAGCTTAACCTTGGAAAGTAGAATAGTAGCCTCATGCAATGTAAGAAATGCAAATAGAGGTAGAACTTAACCTCAAAAGGCATAATAGTATCCTTATGCAATGCAAGAAATGTAAATGGAGGTAGAGCTTAACCTCGAAAGGCAGAATAGTAGCCTCATGCAATGCAGGAAATACAAATAGAGGTAGAGCTTAACCTCAAAAGGCATAATATTAGCCTTATGCAATGCAGGAAATGCAAATAGAGGTAGAGCTTAAAATCCGAAGGTAGAATAGTAGCCTTATGCAAAAGATAAGAGATGAACAGTAAAGGAAAAATTCTTAACTGGTTACTAATTGTGATATTGTGGCTGCTAGAGATATTGTATACGGATAGCGGTTGCAAAGCGAGAATTCTGAGACTTGTATTAGCATAACAGTATGAGTGTATAATTTGCGACTTGGGTTCCTGTATCCAAATAAAAATCGTGAGTTCTGTAAGGGTGAAAGGTTAGTTCCTTGTCCCTGCTAACTTTGCTTGACCGGCTCGGCTCTGATTTGGTGATACTGCGGGTATCCTTGGTGTAGCGTTGCTAAATAAAGCAATTACGATAATAAACATGCCTGAGTTTGTTAAATATATGGCATATGTATATATTTAAGAAATAGTTTTTAGATGAACCAACGATTGTGATTTGGTTCACGACATTGCAACCTCTCCTGCTGTGGAATTTTTGGGGTCCTCAAAATTTTTCCCCAGTTTATTGGGTTACTGCTTCTGACGGCTGCTTGATCGGCTGAGGTTACTTCAGAATTTTAAGTGTCCTCCTCAAAATTCTTCCCCAGTTTCAAATTGCGGGGGCGAAATGAAAATTTTATTGAATTGTGACCGAACCCATAAGGATACCTATGTATCCCCTCTTATACAGGAATCAGGTCAAACGTAGTTCAGCTTACATAAGGAAATCACAAATGGTTATACATATTATCGCTTGACTGCATCTGAATTTATCGGCTTTGGCCAAACTTCTCTGTCCATTTCTGCAAGTTTGAGGGCTCCTCCTGTTAAAACCTAGTGAACCATGGATAGGCCTTGCCAGTTAGGAGAGAACTTCCCTTTGTCTCCATCTCGATGTGGAAAAATCTTCTTTAACACCTGCTGCCCTGGTGTGAACTATCTTGGTCTGACTTTCTTGTTGAAAGTTCTGGCTATTATGTTCTGGTAAAGCTGACCATGGCAAACTGCATTCATTCTCTTACCATCTATGAGGGATAACTCTTCGTAATGACTACTCACCCATTCTGCATCGTCGATCTCTTCTTCCTGTATGATCCATAGGGAGGGAATTTATACTTCAGCGATAATGACCGCTTCTGTACCATAAACCAACATAGGAAGTTGCACCACTTGATGTGCGGACTGTGGTGCGATACCCTAATAAAGCAAATGATAGCTTCACGTGCCACTGTTTATGCTTTTCTACCATTTTCCTTAATATCTTCTTGATGTTCTTGTTGGCGGCTTCTACAGCTCCGTTCATTTAAGGCCTGTAGGATGTGGAATTCTTGTGTTTGATCTTGAAGGTTTCACACATAGCTTTCATCAAATCATTGTTGAGGTTGGAATCATTGTTAGCAATGATTTATTCTGGAATCCTGAATCGACAAATGATACGATCACGAACAAATTCTGCCATGACATTCTTGATCACTACTCTGTAAGATATTGCTTCAACCCATTTGGTGAAATAGTCAATTGCTACTAGGATAAACTTATGCCCGTTTGATGCGGCAGGTTTGATTGGTCCAATAACATCCATTCCCCAGGTAGCGAACGGCCAGGGCGAGCTTGTTCCATTGGCCTATTTGGAGGTACCTTTATCATGTCCGCATGGATCAGACATTGGTGGCACTTTTGGACATACTGGATGTAGTCTGTCTCCATAGCAACAACAACAACAACAACTACTACCCAGTATTGTCCCACAAAGTGGGGTCTAGGGAGGGTAATAGGTAGACGAGCCTTACCCCTACCCGAAGGGCAGATAGGCTGTTTCCAATCGACCCTCGGCTCAGTGAAGGAGAGGGAAAAACAAAGACAACAACAAATGGGCATTAGTAACTCCAATAGGAATAGCATAAAGAATTATCTAAACATAAGAACCATAAATAAAATAAACAAAATCCATAAATAAAATAGCATGCAATAATATCATACAGTAGCTACCATAAAGAACTACCATAAGAGGGACACAAGCCAAAACCCAAATCATCTATGGATAGCCCTGCCAAGCATCACCCAACCCCGGGTGAGGAGTACGAAAAACTCTAGGAGCCCCTATCATACAACCCTGATACTAGATCTCCACACTTTCCTATCAAGGGTCATGTCCTCGGAAACCCGCATAGTATCCATGTCATGCCTAATCACCTCTCCCCAATACCTCTTAGGCCTCCCCCTGCCTCGTCGAACGCCGACAATCGCCAGCCGCTCACAACTCCTCACCGGGGCATCAGGACTTCTCCTCCGCACATGCCCGAACCACCTCAGCCTCGCTTCTCGCATCTTCTCATCCACTGGGGCCACCCCCACCTTCTCTCGAATAGCTTCATTCTTAATCTTATCTAACCTGGTGAGCCCGCACATCCACCTAAGCATTCTCATTTTCGCAACCTTCATTCTCTAAACATGAGAGTTCTTCACTGGCCAGCACTCTGCCCCATACAACAATGCAGGTCTAACCACAGCTCTATAAAATTTCCCTTGAGTTTCTGTGGAACATTCTTGTCACACAGGACTCCTAATGCAAGCCTCCACTTTGACCACCCCGCTTCTATACGGTGAGTGACGTCCCCATCAGTCTCTCTGTCCCCCTGAATCACCAGCCCAAGATATCTGACACTGTCCCTCTTGGCGATGACCTGAGATCCAAAAAAACCAGCTCGGAGTATCTTCTTGGCTAAGATGAAACCGTACATATCTGGACCTCATGTCCCTGCATGAACTTCCTCTAGCAGCTGAGATGCTTCCCTCGCATCAACACGCCTTAGAAAACCTAAACCTGGAGTCCTCCTATACAGGGTTCCACTGTTTTGAAAGAAATTGTTGGACAATTTTCGAAGTATGCACTTATGAGTAGCATTTGCAAGCTCTGGCTATTCTCTTTTCGCTAAAAATTCCTGGATGTCGTGAAACCAAGGCTTTCCATCTGCTTCTTTCTTGACATGAGCACAGTAAGCTAGCTAATCATGAATCTTCACTGGAATAGGGTCTATGAATTTTTATCTGGATGTTGAATCATAGATGATAGGATGGCCAGTGCTTCGGCAAACTCATTTTGGACTCTAGGAACATGCCAGAATTCTATCTTTGTGAACCTCTTCCTCAACTCCTGTACATGATGCAGGTATGGTAGTATCTTGGAGTTCTTGGTTGCCCATTCTTCTCGGACATGATGTATAAGTAAGTCTGAATCTCCAATCACTAACAACTCCTGAACGTTCATGTCAATGGCCATCTTGAGCCCTAAGATGAAAGATCTGTACTCGGCCATATTGTTGTTGCAAGGGAACCTAAGCTTGGCAGATACCAGATAATGATGGCGGTATACTGTTTGGGAGGTCTCTGGTCGAAATTTGGTCGAGGTCTAGGAAGGTTTTGGTGAGTGGGAGGTAACTGATAGTGGGATGGTTGAGTGTTGTAAGCTTGGTAGATGTGCCTGAGTTGGTAATCTCTGGGTGAAACAGGTTGGTCTGTAGGAGGTGGAGGTGATTTATAGGTAGGTGGTGGAGTTTGGTAGGAAGGTGCGGGTGTTTGGAAATTTTGAGTGGGTTGATATGTATGTGGAGATATCGGGTAGGTTTGGTATTTAACATGTGATTCGGTTCTCGGTGCAACCATTACGGCACTTACGTCCCTCTACTTGGATGTACCACCGGACTATAGAGGCTTGTTGGTGGCTTGAAAAGCTTCAAAGTTAGTAACCATACCACTCTTGATGCCTTCTTCAATCCTTTCTCCTAGCTTGATGATGTTAGAAAATATATGGTTCTCGATCAGCATCAGCCTTTAGTAGTATTGAGGATCCTAAGCCCGAATGAAAAATTAGTTCATCTATTCTTCCCCTAAATCAGGTCGAACCTTAGCAGCCTCTGATCTCCAATGCGTGGCATACTCGCAGAACGTTTATGTGGGTTTCTTCTTCAAATTCTGAATGTAAAACATGTCCGGTGCATTTTCCATGTTGAACCTATACCTACCCATGAAGTCGGATGCCCTAATAACCCAGTTTGACCACTTATTTTGGTCCTGGCTAATGTACCAAGACAGAACATCTCTTTTCAGGCTCCTCATGAGAAGCTTCATGCGGATATTCTCATCTTTTCCTACTCCGACCAACTTGTCACAGTATGTCCTCAAGTGAACCCTGGGATCCCCTGTGCCATCAAACATATTGAACTTGGGAGGTTTGTACCCCTCGAGCAGTTTGACATTGAGCTGTATGCATAAATTTTCATAGTTTAGCCCCTTAGTTCCTTTACTACCTTCAATGTCTTGGATCCTGGTAGTCAGCTTCTTATCTTCTTTAGCCTAATTTCTGATGAGCGAAATTTTGTTATCGGACTCGGGTGTGCTTGAGATGGGTTGAGTAGGATGTGGCACAAATTCCACATAGATGCGGGTGTTGTTTTGGTTGTGGCAGTGGTCATTTGTGGAGTTCAATGGTTCCGGGATGAGCATCGGAGTGTTGTTGGGAGTGTGGCAAGTATTGCAATGGTGGTGAGGAGTGGGATGGTTTGGGACATTTTATAGAGGTATGGGATTCTGAGTAACTTCTGGGGCGGCAAGGGAAAATGGTAGACTTGCCAAATTCCGGACTTGATCAAGCTCTTCTTTAAATTTGAGTAACTTTTGCGCTTTTTGAGAAGCATTCTCCTTGGGGGCCATGGCACTATGAGTGATCTCTACCCATTCAGTCGAGTTGCTTGAATCTTACATTCTTATTTTTCCTTTATGTCTGACGAGACTGGGAGGAGGAGTAGGTGGAGGGGCCTTAGATCTTGTAAAATATGATGATGTTGCTAGAGTTCACGAACTAACCTTTGGGGAGGGGAATAAACAAAAGTAAAAACAAAAAAGGTAACAAGTTAGTAAGGATTATAAGAAAAGATGTTGCAACATTTAAACACGTAATGCAGGAAATATGAAGTGTGTCCTAATTTTGGGGGACCTCGTTGTGCCCGAGGTAGGCCTAGCGACAAGTAAATTTGGAGAACTTAGAATGTTAAATGCCTCATTTCATTGATAAGAAAATAAGACGAATCCTAAAAAGACACTATATAACATGAAATAAAATGTGATTAGTAGCCATAGGCCTTATTACATTCCAAAGGAAGAGAAAAAACTCCTATCTAGTTGGTCTTAGAAGGACCTTCCCCAAATTCAGTATTGGCTCCCTCGTACAGCTCTCCAAGCTCGCACAGTCCTAGCAGCAAGTAGGCCCCAGCTAGATGTCCACCTTTATTTCCTTCAGCAACTTGGCAATGTTCGACCCTCTTCAGAAACATCGTTTCCAGTTCTAATATGCCTTGCTCCAAGCGCATCAGTCGTTTGTTAGCGCTGACAGGCATATCCTTCCATTCTCCAATTAGTTTTTTGATTGGCTTCTTATATTTCATGATGCTCATTTTCACATTCTCACATCCTCTTGCGCAGTTGGTTGTATTTTACTTGTGCTTTATCCTTTTCATCATTGATCCTATGACCTCGAACAAGCCCTGGCTGTTCCAAATTGTTGTGATTGTCTTCCAGCCAGCCTAAATAGTATGGGGTACAACCAGCATGGTAGTGATATGGTTCGATGGTGTCTTTTCCTAAGACTATTTTGCAATGCCACATGTGCTGAGCTTGGTACCTGTATGGACAATTATCATACTGGAAGTCGGCTCGGAAGTGATTCATCTTATCGACCCTTGGTGTAACCTGCTTCCTACATGCCTGTCTCATAACCCGCATAGGGACGTATGGGTAGGTCCCTCTCAAACCAATCAATATCGAAAATGTCGCATCCCTAGATCGAATGATGAATTCTTCAGTAGAGAACCACTCGAACATCCATTGCACTCGATCCTCAGTAAGATCGTCAAAGAGTTCGAACCATTCTCTAGCATTTTTTGGTTGGGCGAATATGTTGGGCATGTAATTCAATTGTTTTGGGTGATGAAAGGCGATATGATCGTCTCAGTCTCTACGACGGATTTCCTGCCGGTACTCACCCCTTTGGAGGTGTTCCATGAGCCATAATTGGAGTATAAAATTACAACCCTCGAAATGCTTGGCTCCCTGTTGACACCTTTCTAAGGCTAACTATCATTGGCACAAGATTGAGTGGTTGTCTGTTAATTCCTTCCATTAAGGTTTTGGTGACCATGGCTAGCCTGGTATGGATTTTTGTTTTCTTCATTGGAAACACTCCCACCCCCAAGAAGCAGAACTGAAGACAAAGACCCTTCGATGGATGTGCCCCAATGAGATGAGGCCGAACTCTTTAGGATAGGTATGGTAAGATTTTTTGTGACTGTACCTTTCATACAAATAGTCAAAGAATGCATGACTACTTCAAACATGCCAAGTTAGGATTTTTTTTTTAGACCCATCATTTTGAGAAAACCCCTACCCTTGCAATTTTTCGGCATTAGCAAACCCGGAATTTCCCATGGTATCCCAGCTAGTACTCCTATTTCCTCAAGCAAAGGTGTCATCTCAATGTCTCCAAAGCAAAATACCGACCTATCACAATCCCAAAACAGAGTTGCAGCTTCTACAATTTTGTTGTTGGGTTGAATTTCTAGGAGAGAAATCAAGTTTCCTAGATGATTCCTAACAAGAGCTTGATCACTTGAATGAAGATCTCCCCACCAACTCAGCAATTTGGGGTGGATGTTGGTGACCATGCCGAATTTGGGGACTTCGTGTCTCATTTTCTGCAAAACAAAGGTGTTAGGCCCTTACCCCCACTAGACTCGACTATTTAATATCAACAATTAGCATAGCAAGCATTTTGTTCTCCAAATAAATGCACAGAACGTGATAAGGTACGTTTGGGTTTCAGGGAAACCCAGTGGACTTGGGACAAGGCTATCTTAAATAGTTATTATGCAGACAACATAACTGACTCGACTAGGATTGACCATAATGCATGCATAATTTAAAGAGAAATGGTTCCTAAGGGTATTAGACTGGTAACCTTGAGCGGACAATTCAAGAGGGAAAGGCACGGAACCGTCGACTACACCGTTGATTGACTGGCTTTACCGTAAATATGCCTTTGCCAAATTTAGGGGGTAATGATATCGGAAGGACGCAACCACTCACGATAAGCGTTGCTATAGTATTTTGTTTGGCACAAGTGGAATATGATGTTGAATATACAGTTACAAGAATTAAACAAGTTCTCGTGTATTTGCACGTTCATAAAGTAATAATTACAATAATTGCTAATAATTATAACAGTATTAAAGGAAAGCGGCAAAAGAAAGCATTAAGAGAAATAAAGAAAAGAAAACACAAAGCCAAGTGAGTTTCACAGTAGAAGAAAGAATAAATACTTAAAACAAGTGAAAACATGTAAAGAAGCATAAAGTCACAAATAGAAAGAATGGTAAAAGCCTTAAAGAAATCCCCAGCAGAGTCGTCATGGTGTTGATGCCCTTATTTTCTCGCGAAATCGGGTTTATGACATTTGGGCAGACAAATATTTTCCTTTTGAGAATTAGGTTTGCAATTTAGAAGAGTCGCCACCTAATGATCAAAGTGCAGTAGGACACTACGAAGAAAATTAACTAAAAGAAAAGAAGGACTAGAAAATGAGTAAGGGCTTGAAATTATCTCGGGGGAAGATGTTAGGCACCCATCAAAATCCACTAGTGTGGTTCCCAGCCATGCTACAATTGTGACTTTGACAACAAATAAACAAGCAAGCATTGTAAATACTAGGTACTTTCATATAATGGATGCAAATAAAAGAAGAATAACAGGTTTAAAGAGTGCTGAAATTTGGAAGAACGTACTTTTAAAATTAAAGAAAAAATACACAAGTAAAGGGAAAGGGTCTAATAATTGATGATTAAATTAAAAATAGAGTACAAGGGACGCACGTGTTTTTTGGAAAAAATAGTACTGAAAATCGGACAATTAAAAGAGAGATTTTGCATAATATACGCAAGTAATTGAAGTAAAAGAAGAAATTGAAAAACTAAAAAAACAACTTTCGAATTCTGGAAAAAAGGAAGTAATAAAGAGGGAGGGGGTCCTAGGTTTATAAATAACATGGATCACCCCACAGAACACCCGGTAATCATTTATACAATGTGGTGTTATCGTGTGGTCATGATACCTATGTCTACCCATACCCACCCCGTTAAGGTATTAAATTGCAGAATGCTCTCGTTACTTATTGCATGCTAGTACCCACCCTAATCCTATCAGTCCCGGAGGTATTTGGGACTACTAATCCTAAAGTGAAAGGAGATTTGGCTTTTCAGAGTTTTAAAATGGTAAAATTCTAAGGCGACATTCAAAACATACACGGCAAGTATGGGGAAGCACATAACAGACAAGGCTCAAACAAAACTCCTTAAAACATAAAGAAACACATAGTTTTAGAAGTCTTTCAGATACTGATTAGGTCTGTAATAAAACTTAAACATTAAGGCAAGCTGGTTTATCACATATTACTAAGATAAGAAGTCTGAATTAGGCCTACCCCTGGTTGTAATTATCAAAGACCGATGAAATTAATTAATTACCTAATGCCTTGCCTAGGTGACACCTATAGGCATGACATCTAACAGTGCAAATTATACTGATTTTAGATAAAGCTTTTGATCATAGACAAACACAAACTCTGCAGGTGTTGAGTATTTATATTACTGATTTTAGGCTTGATTCAGATTCAGTTGATTATCCTTATAGACATACTTAAACTGATTTTGAAGCGCTTACAGAAGTGCGAGACTCCTATAGGCATGATATCTAAAATGCAGATTTTGTTATTTTAAACCTATAAATCATTTGCCTAATGATGGACATAAATGCATAATTGAAAAAATCCTATACACAGGTTATCTATATGATGCAAGAATGCAGAAATTTATAGTCATGGTATCTATATGAATGCAGAACCTTAAGGACATGCTATCTATATATGCATAAATGCAGAACTATAAGCATGGTATCTATATGGCATATATAAGTGCAGACTTATAGACAAGATGAAATGCATAAGTGAAGGATATGACATGCATAGATGAAGGACTATAGACAAAATTTCTATATGACATGCATAGATGAAGGAATATAGACATGATTTCTATATGACATGCATAGATGAAGAACTATTGATAGGATTTCTACGTGACACGCATAGATGAAGAACTATAGACAGGATTACAGGAATAAAATCATAAGAACATGATGTCTACCTGTATGCATACATGAGTGACCCGTCCCTTTTTACTAATCCCCGTAAGTTATTACAAAATTATTACAAACTAAAAGTAAAATTACATCAGAAATTATACTACAACCAAGGATCCTAATTCAGGCTCAAGGTCTAAAATATTAGACGAACCAACTCCAAATATCAGAATTTCCAAAGCCTTTCTCATTTTTGGGTGTGTCAAAGTTCCCAAGAGCCTCAATTGGACTTCAGGAAATGCTTACACCCAAATATATTGCAGAATTTATTATAGTGCAATGTGGAAGGGCTAGCTCTAAAATGTTCAAGTTCATAGGGAACTCAAGGTCCCAAAGCAAGGCTTATAGGAGGGGGACAGAACTTCGAAACTAGTAATGAGGGTAAGAGCAATAGAAGGGATTCTGGGAAGGTCTTGGCAGGCTGGTGGTCATGCCCAACAAATAGGAGTGTTGGCACACCCCTAACCAGCATGTTAGCCAAATTTGGGAGTTAAAACGCATTGAGGATCAGGTTCAGACCTAAGCAGTAATTTGGATACTGCCAGGCCATGAATCTTAACTCAAACACATAGAAGGGAGTAGGGGTATGGGGAATTCACAACAAATAGCAGATGTAGAGAGAAGAACATACATAGTCAATATTGAATATAACAATAAAGTAAACACAAATGTTGAAACTATAAAGTACACACCTATGGGTGAATCTGAAAAGTTAAATTAGAACATACCAGTTTCAGGGAAACAAACAAGTAGAACAGTAGTCTTGAAAAAAACAAGTTGCAGGCAAACAGTCCAAAGGATCTCAGAAGAGAGTAGAATGTTGCAAGAGTATTCAAATTGCAAGTGAGTAATGTGTGCTCGAGTATTGAACTCAAAAAAGTAATGAATTGTACATGTGTAAGATAAAGGTTTTGAACTGAAGGTTCAAGGTGGTTTGAGTGCAGAAGGGTCGTGCCCATTTTATAGTGCAGAAAACAAGTAAGAAAGGGTAAGAAAATAGTTTGCAATCAATCACATAGAATCCCCCCTTCAGTTAAGGGATTCTGATTTCAAACAGGTAGAAGACAATAAAGGAAAGAAATTTGATTAAAATATTTTCCAAAGTAACACAAAAAGGGTTAATACATAGGAGTTTATTTAAGGGAAAATCCAGTGGCACACGGTTTGTGACAAATAAGGAAAGGAAACCAATCAAACAGTCAGTAGAATATAAAATTACAGGCTTTGTTCGAATGAATCAAGTCAGGAAAAGTGAGGAAAGGGTTTTACTTAAGGAGAATCAATAAAAATCAATCAAACCTTACCAAAAGAATTCGAAATCAATCAATAATTTGCAAGACCTTTTTTGAAAGAAGAACTTCTCATATATAAAGCACACAAATATCAACAAGAGGGAGTTGTCATGCTAGTTAGAAAAGATTATCATAGAAACAGTCACAAAATGGTTCAGGTCCAATCTATAAACTTAGAATGAGTCTGAGAGTTTGGGGTTTCAAAGTAGAACCCTAGTCCAAACACAAACTCGTACTTACCAAGGAAACCCCTCAAATTATAGGGTTTCAACTCGAATCAAATACAGAGATGAGATGACAAACCATTTAAATAGACTCAGAGGTCTCTTTTTAGAGACTCGTGAAAAACCAACAGATATGATAGCAGGTTTGAAACAACAAAGAAAGAAAGCTGATTTAAGAGCATTAAAGAGCATGTTTTAGAAAAGTCAGAACTTAAGCAAGTTCAGAAGAAAAGCGGTGGTGTAAACTTAAGGAGTAGTAAATAAAACATGCTTAGAAAAATTCGAACAAAATCCAGTAAAGCAAACAACAATTAAAGAACTCAGCAGGAAACACATATGATAGAAGTCATGTAGGAAAACATAGCAAAGATAATCATGCGAGTTTAGCCTAGAGGCACAGTAAAATACAGATGTATAGAAGAATCATGTATAATAGAAAGAAAAATAGAAGAACAAACACATGTGTGATAGAAAAGAAAATATACGAGCATAACACAGACAAACACAAATAAAGAGAAGAACAAAAAGAATCAGAAAACTATTTTGAAAACCTTTCAGAAACCCTGAATTGAAAACAAACGATTTTGAAAAAAACATTTGGGGAAAACACTTTAAAAGTCGAGTAAATCGCAGATACATCATAGATCTAAGAAAACAACAGAGAAAAAACCTCGAGTAGCTTAGAGTTTCAGAGAAACCCTAGAAATGAGAAAGGCTTGGAAGAAAGCTGTATCTTGAGTCGGAGAGGTAGAATCGGACCCTCTAATGCTTGAATATGCCGGAGCATAGGCCGGAAAGGCCATAGAACCATAGATTTAAGAAGTTCTGGAGGAGAACCATCGAGTTCAAGCCTCAAAGCTTCGAACAAACATGGTCTAATGGTAGAAGGGGGTGAGTGTAGACCATCCATGGCTTGAGAACCCATGGATCCCAGTAAAGGTATAGTAGAAAAAAGGTCGGAGACGGTTAGGGTTCTGAAGAACCTTCGAGAGGATTTGAGAGACGATGGGATTCAAAGGCGGTTGAGAGATAGAAAATGAGGGGTTAGGGTAGGTCGTTTGGGGTTAAAATGTCAAGGGGGATTATGGTCGTCGATCAAAATGATACGACCTGGATTAATAACAGGAATAGGGCGGATTTTTAAATTGGGCCGGGGCCGGGTAAAATGAATTTGGGTTGTCTAATCAGGACTGGGTCAATTAGGGTTAAAACTGAAATGTAAAGTAGGTTGTAATCATATGAAATGGGACTAAATGTTAAATAGCCAACTTTCCATTTTTATTTATAAAATAGTAAGGATGATTTTAAAAGAAAATTAAAAGTACCGAGCCAGTAAATGATATATAAATATTAATTTAAAAATGCTGGAATCAATTTTATAATTAATAATGTTATTAAACATAAAATAGGCTAGAATTACAATAATATGGAAATTAGTTTTTAAAATACCAACTAAATTTGTAAAAATATACAAAAATTATCTTAACTATGTTTTGGTATAATGGTTGGAATAAAATAAATTTTTCAACAAAATTAATATTTTTTTGGAATAATTACTATTTTTGTACCGCTAAAATGGATAATAAATTGATTTAAAAAATCTTTTAATAATTGAGAAAGTACAAAAATACTTTGGAATAATTGTATACGCATAATGTGAATCAAGTACCCTTAGTTTTTTGAGATGTCAGGTACACTTTCTAACTCATTCGAGGACAAATGTTCTTTAAGTGGGGAAGAATGTAATAACTCAATATTTTTTAATATACTTACTAATTGTGGGATTGGGGAAGTATTTCTTTTGTATAGTTATACGACCTAAGCTAGTAGAAGAGAACATATTATACTGTATAATATAGTGGCTAGTGGCAAATTGCCTAAACTTTTTATATATACAAATGCATATATAGGGTATGATCCTTGAATCCTATTGAGGTTCATATTGAGGGTATGGATGTCTATAATGTTAATCTAAGAGTCACTCCGAAAGGTTTAGAACGTGATTCCATCAGTCTAGCATGCATTATATATAGTATCTATATTTTACTCTACCAGGTTGTGCTATGATCAGCCGGGTACGGTACCTATTGTGCAATCACTGATCAGTTGGGTTTACTGAGCTCTACAGGGTCGGGTACGATAATACCGAGCGTTATGATGGCCGAGTACATTTTACTGAGTCCTCTTTGAGGCTGGGTACGATATGATGATGATGATGAGGATGCCCACGGAGGCGTATGTTTTCAAAAGTTTATATATATAATATGTATTATGCATTTCATGTCAGTAGCCCCTAGAGGCACTCAGATGTTATAGATTGTATCTTCTCTATCACTCTCTATATTACTATTCTTGTTTATGCTTACCTGTCTTACTTACTCGATACTTTATTCGTACCGACGTCCCTTTTGCCTGGGTAGAATGTGTTTTATGCCCCCAGGTCCCGATTGATAGGTTGACAGTCCTCCTATTAGGCTATCAGCTCAGCGAAGGTGTTGGCGCACTCCACTTGCTCCGGAATTGCCTATTTGGTCGGTTTGTTTTGGATATGTGTTGATTGGTATAGCGGGCCCTGTCCCGACCTTAATAATTTTATGTACTCTTAGAGGCTTGTAGACATATGTCAGGTGTATCGATACTTATATGGCCTTGTCCTATGTTTTGAGTTTACAAATAGTAATGTCAGCCTTATAGGCCCGTATGTCATATGTATAAGTTTTTATATCATGTTGGGTCATCATATGTTGAGTATTCCCTTATGTTTTATTCTTGTTATCTCATGATGTGTTTTCTAGCTCATTTACTAATGATAGTATGATAATAAAGATATATTATATTGGTACTCGGTTGAGTAAGGCATCGGGTGCCCATCGCGCCTCTTCGGTTTGGGTCGTGACAGAAGTGGTATTAGAGAAGTTCTGTCCTAGAAAATCTACAAGCCGTGTCTAATAAAGTCTTGTTTATGGATGTTTAATATACCACACTTTTAAGATCGATAGCCTCTTAAAAAATATATAAAAATTTAATATAAAACTGAAGGTTCGAAATCAAGGCCTCAGTTATTGTGTTATTTACACTGTTGTTGTACATGAAATATAAGAATCAGTTGTAATGCAATGATTGCGAGTAAGGATCAAAGCAATAATAAAGTGGAGTAATGATATGGTATAAGTTCATTTGAAGCTACGGTTTTGGTACTTTTCGAAGTACTACTATTCGCCTTTATATGTATACAAATTATTATTTAATCGGAATGGAGATATTTGATTTGTCCTGAAATTACGGAGATTATTCACCTAGACTAATTAGGACGTGCTATTCAATATTTCGGATAGATTGTGACAATTGGAGGCCGATAGGTTGGTGTTCTGGATATTTCATGGTTGCGAAACTTCTCGTTAGCGGGGTAAGTGAGACGTTAAGCGTTGATACTTGCTTTTTTAAAACGCATTTTGAAAGTATGCTTTCTCTGTCTGGTCCATATGTTGGGAAAAGCGTGCGCTTGACAGTGTCGGTGGTCTTAGACTAGCCACAAATATATTATTTAATGAAAGGAAAAAAATTATTTTATAAGTTGTTTGATAGTGTGATATGGTTGTGCGCCATGAGGTTGAGTTTTATATTTTGATATGGTTGTGCATCATGAAGTTGAGTTTTATACGGCTGTACGCCATGATATTAAGTTTGATACGGATGTGCACCATGATGTTGAGTTTGATACGGCTATGTGCAATGATGTTGGGGCAATGTATATGCCTTTGTACATCACCCGAGCAATTATGTATGCTCTGTTACATATTTTAGGCATTGTGGTACCGTTGTGGACTCCTGGTGTGTTGGTAAATTTCTTTCGCTACAATTATGACAAGTCCTTAGTGGGTATCTTTGTTGGTTAATTCTTAATAACACTATTTTACACATATGTTGAGTTATTGCATAATTATTATATTTACTATATCATTCGTATTGTAGTATGTTTGTATTTTCTAACACTTGTTCCAAAGGTATTTAAAGTGGCAAGCCAAAGATCTTATTGGGTTATATCTACGTATAACTCACTCCTTACCTTTATCTCTATGCAGATATGGTTGCAGGAGATAGAGCTAGTGGCTGACGAGTTGTTCGAGTGGAACCTATTGCTAAGGTGAGCCACCACATTGTTCGTGGAGGCTTTCGTTCAGACTTTCTTAGTTCGTGTTAGTTATTTCTCTTCTTTTTTTGGGTATTTGCATACTCATCAATAAAACTCGTATTACTCTATTAGATTCTCCATTGTCTTAGTGTGGAATTTGGGCTAGAGTTTTATTATTTGAGTGATTGTTGATTTTTTATCAATTGACTAAGGTATTGAGCGATACTCGTTACTTCTTTAATTATTAATGATACTTTAGGTCTGCACTTTTTCTCTCAGTGTTTGTATAAATGGTTAAACGTTAGAGAAAGGGGTTCGCGTAACAAGTGGTTTTAGCTGGGTGCCAGTCACGCCTAGAGGATAGTTTGGGACGTGACAAAGTTGGTATCAGAGCTTAGGCTTTAAGTCCCGGGTCATGGAGAAGTGTTCAGAAGAGTCTTGCTCATAGGTATGTTGGCGCATATACTTATGATCTTGAGATTACTAAGCATTTAGGATGTTTTCCTTTCTTTCATTCCTTAATCGTTTGTTGAGATTACTTGAATTTGACTATGGATTGTTTGTTTTTCATATGGTTAGGACACGCACACCTTTATCTGCTAGATAGGGTAGTACGTGAGATGGTGGTCGAGTTGGGGCTCATCAGACTAGAGCTCAGACTAGTAGACAGGCCACTCTTCAGCCTGAAGTTGTGAACACTGGTCAATCCCAAGCTACTATGCCAAATCGATTTCTATAACAAATGGTTCATGATGCTCCACCATCAGTCCCAGTTGATATGCCTAATGTTACCTCACCTGAAGATGCAGTGGTGAGGTTATTGAATGGTGTTGGAGACGTTAATGCCGACTCAGGGTGGACTTCCAGCTCCCTAGACTACTTCATAGGCGCAAGCACAGGTTCAGTTGAATGTTGCAGCTCCTCAGATAGCCCCTCAAAACTTCGTTCAACCATATGCAAATACAGGGCAGCCTAAGGATCTTAACAATTTCATAGATCTTAAGCCACCAGAGTTCAATGCTACACATGCTTCTATTGAACCCCAGAAGTTTATTCAGCATTGTGAGAAGATACTATCTACTTTAGGGCTAATGGAGACTCGAGGGGTGGAATTTGCTACTTATCTATTTTCAGGATCTGCAGAGTCAGGGTGGGATTCAGTTCAGAGAGGTAGACGAGTAGGTTTGCCACCTATTTCTTGGTCAGAGTTTTCAGCTATGTTTATGGATAGGTTTGTTCCACTTAGCAAACGAGACGACATGAAACGTCAGTTCGAGCAACTGCGCCAGGGCAGTATGAAAGTTATAGAGTATGAGGCTAAGTTCACTGGCTTAGCCAGTTATGCACCTTTTCTAGTTACAAATGAGCATGAGAAGGTGAGGAGGTTCGTGGATGGGCTTGAGCATCGTTATCGGGGTCCTGTGGTTAGGGATGTTAGAGATGGTTCGTATGAAGAAGTAGTAGATATTGTTCTCTATTATGAGTCTTATCAATAGAGGGACAGGACCGAGTGAGAAAGCAAAAGGGATGGTAGCGCCGACGGGATTAGTGGAGCTCCATCTAGGAGCAAGAGTGGTTTTATCGTAGGAAGTCAAGAAATACTCAGTCTAAGCTAGTTGTGCAGTCTTCTATAAGTACTTATCTAGCTAGACAAGGGCGGTAGCAGACACAAAGGAAGGAAAATACCTCATATCAGTCATGTCAACATCTGAGGTGTCCCAATTGTGGTAGAAATCATAGTGGTTGTTGTTTTGGAATAGATGGGGCTTTTTTTAATTGTGGTCAAAAAGGACATATTACTAACTATTGTCCTAGAGGATATTCTGCTACTAGCCATGCTACTCCAAACCGCAGAGAACGTTTACAAATACATAGACTCAGACTCAACCAGCTAGAGTCGCTTCACAGATTGCTTGTGGACAAGGTCGACAAGGTACACAGACTGCTCAGGAAGCGGGTGGACTGCTGAGATTCTTTGCTATGGCCAGACAGGATGCCGAGGCATCTAATGTAGTCGTCACGGGTATTATCACTATCATTTCTTATGGAGCTTGCGCTCTAATTGATCCTGGTTTTACGTATTCATATGTATCTCCATCTTTTTCCATATACTTAGAGCGAGGAGTTGAGTCTCTTAATGTGCCTTATATTGTGATGACCTCGGTGGGGGAGACTATATATGTGGATAGAGTCTATGGAGACTGTGTGATATTTATTCAGGGCAGAGACGCCGTAGTTTATCTACTAGTATTGCCTATGCCCAACTTTGATGTAATTATGGGTATGGATTGGTTAGCATCATGTTATTCTTCAGTTGATTGTCATCCCAAGCTTATACATTTCAATTTTCCTGGAGAACCATGTTAAGTGTGGAAAGGCATAACTCCATTGACTCAGGGAAAGATAATATCCTATGTAAAAGCATATCGAATGATTAATAATAGGTGTTTGGGTTTTATTGCTACCATTCATGATACGCGCTTGGAGGATGTTACTATTGATAGTGGTCGGAGAATTTGTTGATGTGTTTCCAGAAGATTTACCCGGGCTGCCTCCGAGAAGAGAAATTGAGTTCAATATTGATTTGGTGTCAGGAACTCAACCTATCTCTATTCCTCCATACTGTATGGCTCCAGTGGAATTGAGATAATTAAAGGTTCAAATTCAAGAGCTACTTGATAAAGGATTAATCAGGCATAGCGTGTCACCTTGGGGTGCACCTGAGTTATTTGTTAAAAGAAATATGGCATGATGAGAATGTGCACTGATTACAGGCAACTGAATAAGGTGACGATCAAGAACAAATATCTATTGCCACGTATTGATGATCTATTCGACCAGCTACAGGGTGCAACTCACTTTTCAAAGATTAACCTGAGATCGGGTTACCATCAACTGAGTATTAGGACCGAAGATATATCCAAGATAGTGTTTCGGACCAGGTACGGGCATTTTGAATTTTTGTAATGTCCTTCAGGCTTACTAATGCCCCTCGGCATTTATGGACCTTATGAATAGGGTATTTAAGCCATGCTTAGCTCATTTTGTGATTGTATTTATTGATGACATTTTGGTATACTCTCAAAGTGAGGCAGAACATGAACAACGCTTGAGAGTTGTGCAACAAACATATCAGAAGCGAAAGCTTTATGCCAAGTTCCCAAAGTGTGAATTTTGGTTAGATACAGTTTCCTCTTTGGGACATATGGTGTCACGAGATGGGATTCAAGTTGATCCAAAGAAGATAGAGGCAGTTCGAGATTGGCCTCGACCCACGGCTCCTATAGAGATATGTAGCTTCTTAGGCCTAGCCGGGTATTATAGAAGGTTTGTATAAGGTTTCTCAAGGATAGCCACTCAATTTAATCGATTGACTCATAAGGGTGTTGCATTTCAGTGGTCAAATGAGTGTGAAGAAAGTTTTTAGAAATTGAAGACTTCATTGACTACAGCTCCGATTTGACACTACCTCCATGTGCAGGGGGGTTACTATTTATTGTGATGCGTCTCGAGTCGGTTTGGGTTGTGCGCTGATGCAAAATGGCAAGGTAGTAACTTACGCTTCTCGATAGCTAAAGAACCATGAAAAGAATTATCCAATTCATTACTTGGAATTAGCTGCGATCGTATTTGCACTTAAGATATGGTGTCACTATCTTTATGGTGAGCCGTGTGAAATCTATATTAATCATAAGAGTGTGCAATATCTATTCAAGAAAAGAGGTCTGAATTCGAAGAGGAGACGGTGGTTAGAATTACTTAAAGATTATGATCTAACTATTTTATATCATCCAGGGAAGGCGAATGTGGTGGCAGACGCCTTGAGTAGAAAGTCTATGGGTAGCTTGGCCCGATTTACTGTTGAAGAATGGCCTATTGTTATGGATATTCATGAATTGGCCAATCGGGGAGTGTGTATTGATCATATATTGACGGGCAGATTACTTGCGGGATAGTAGCACAATTATCCTTGGTTGGACAGGTCAAGGCTCGTCAATTTGAAGATCCCCCTCTAGTTAGACTTCGAGACTGAGTGCAGAATGGTGGTGTTAAGTCATTTGTTGCTGATAATGAAGGTATGTTACAACGGCATGGTAGATTTTGTATCCCTGTGGTAGGTGATGTAAAGCAGTTGGTTCTTGAAGAAGCTCAAAGCTCATGTTACTCTATCCATCCAGGTGCTACTAAAATGTATCAAGACTTGCATGAATTGAACTGGTGAAAAGGTATGAAGTATGATATTCTGAAACATGTAGCTAGTTGCTTAAATTGTCTCAATAAAATATGAGCACCAAAAACTAGGAGGTGTGATGCAGAATTTTAGTATCCCTGAGTGGAAGTGGGAAAGGATTACTATGAATGTTGTAGTTGGGTTGCCACGTACTTTTAAGAAACACGATTCAGTATGGGTGATCGTGGACAGACTCACAAAGTTCGCACATTTCATACTAGTTCGAGTTACTCATGCTGCAGAACTGTTAGCAGATACATACCTCCGTGAGATAGTTCAGCTTCATGGTGTGCCTATTTCCATAATATCGGATCTGGGTGCACAATTTACTGCTTAATTTTGGAAGTCATTTCAAAAGTCTTTGGGTTTTCAGGTTGAGTTGAGCACAACTTTCCATCCACAGACAGACGGGCAATCCGAGCGGGTTATTCAGATCTTGAAAGACATGCTTAGAGCTTGTGCCATTGATTTTGGTGGTTGTTGGGACGATCAGTTGACATTAGCAGAGTTTGCTTATAATAACAACTATCAGTCGAGTATACAAATGGCGCCGGTTGAAGCTCTATATGGTCGTAAAGTTCGTTCACCAGTTGGATGGTTTGAACCTTGTGAAGCACAGCTATTGGGTCCAGATCTTGTTCAGCAAGCTTTGGAGAAAGTTGCATTGATACGAGAACGACTTCGGACATCTCAAAGTAGACAAAAATCCTACACAGATAAGAGAGTTCGTGATTTGGAGTTCATGAAAGGAGAAAAAGTCTTTTTGAAGGTGTACCCTATAAAGTAGTCATGAGATTTGCGCGCAAAGGTAAGCTAAGTCCGAGGTATGTTGGTCCGTATGAGATTTTAGATCGAATCGGGTCGATGGTGTATAAACTTGCCTTGCCTCCGAGGTTGTCTGCGACTCATCCCGTATTTCATGTGTCTATGCTTAGTTGATATGTTCGTGATGGTCGTCATAAGATTCAGCTATAGGATGTGGAGCTTGATGAGAACTTAACTTATGAAGAAGGTCTTATAGCTATTCTTGATAGGCAAATGCGGCAATTGAGGTCGAAAAAGATTGCTTCAGCGAAAGTATTATGGCGTAACCATCCAATAGAGGAAACAACGTGGGAGTCTGAAGCGGATAAGCGAATCAAGTACCCTCAATTTTTTGAAATGTCAAATACACTTTCTAACTTATTCGAGGACGAATATTCTTTAAGTGGGGAAGAATGTAATAACCCAATATTTTTTTAATACACTTACTACTTGTGGGATTGGAGAACTATTTCTTTTATATAGTTATAGGACCTAAGCTAGAAGAAGAAATAGTGGTTAGAGGCAGTTATATATATATATATATAAAGAGAGAAAGTACTTTGTTAGATGCTATATGGTTTTAGTGTGGGACTTGAACTAAAATTTTATTACTTGAGTAATTATTAATTTTTCTATCAATTGACTAGGGTATTAAGCGATACGCATTATCTCTTTAATTATTAATGATACTTTAGACCTACACTTTTTCTCAGTGTTTGTGTAAATAATTTAACGTCAGAGAAAAGAGTTCGCCTGACAATTGATATTAATTGGGTGTCAGCCACGTCTGAAAGGGTAATTTGGGACGTGACACTATACAGCGAGTAGTACACTTTTCTGCTTCACGCTATCATAAGTCTGCCTTAAAAATCTTGCCAAAAAAAATTGAAGTAACGGTTGAAATGCAAAGTTATCCATTTGAAAATTCCACGAAGGAGAGCTTCTATCAGACGGGACAAGACAGCTTGTATTCCTGACCTATTACATAGTAAAAAGAATTACTAAGAAATTTTACGTTTTTCAAAAAATTATACAAAATTGGGATGAAGGAACAGAACCTGTGTGGACCTATAAATGACTGCATAAATAGTGGTGATGGTCGTGATTAAAATGGCAATATGCAACGACATGTATGATCGCGCTCTACTCCTTGCCATAAATTAATAATAGAAACAACCCAGGAAATGAAGCGGGGATTAGAAAACGAAAGGGAAGAACTTATTGTGCCAACAAGATCAACTCCTCCTCTTCTTATGTGATTTAGATCCGGAGTGGTTTTTATTTCTTTTCTTGTCACTCTTTTCAGTCTCTGTCTTGGAATACTTCTCCAACTTGCTTTTGTTGGATTTAACACTAATTACACCGCCAGGAACTATCTTCGTACCACCACTCTGGAGAGCATTTTCAAAATCAGCTTCTCTGTCCACTATAGCGAATTGCTGAAATAGTTCTGGGTCCAACAAACCCTCCGTCTTCGCTTTCATCTCATCCTAGATATGACCTTAGGTAATTAGAGATCTTTCGAAATGCGGGGAAAACTTGCAGAGACAAGAGCAAGCAAATACAAACCTGGACTTTCTTTGCAGCATCATTGAGATCTTCATCAACAGATATAGAATGTGGTTCCATCTTAAGCTGAAAAAAGTGTATCTAGTGTTTAGCAAAAATAGATGAAAAAAGCTTTACTCTCTTTGATTATACTTAACTGTTCATATCTTGAGACAAACTAACACGAGAAGTGTTGGAATATTCCCTTATGTTCACAATTGACACACAGCATGACGACCTGTGCAGGTATTGTTCACGTTCTACTTTTTCATTTGTCTTAGCATAGGACTCTCAGGAGAATGAAATATAACTCTACTTACCGCTTTAAGCCGAGATTCAGTTGAGTCGATTACTTTTGATGATAGATTATTTAGGTATTTGCAAAGCCTCTTCATAATTTTCATGAACAAGGACAATATCTGCTGCCTTTCCAAATTCATTTCTTCCTGTAAAATAAGAATTAAAAAGAGTAAACTCAGAACACTGGAGTGTTAATGAATGAAAGCATCCACGTATTTATTTTGGATGTGATGACAGATAACTAGTGGCCTTAACAAAAAAAGACAAGTGCAGTTCACTGCACAAGGCCTCCAATACAGAATAAACAATTCAAAATAGACTAGCAAGCCAGCAAACCTCTATTTCAGGGATGTCTTTGTGCTGCAGGCCATAGCAAAGCAAAAGGGAAGCCTGAGCATATGAAAGTGAAACTGGCAAATGCTCCAAAAAATACACACGAGCAAGTTTTTGAGCAACATCTCGAATCTGTGAAAAAATAGCTCATGCATGTAATTAACGTGGAAATAAGTTTAAAAAAACAAATGACAGGCACTTTTGAGATATTTAAACATCCACTTGCATTTGGAAAAAACAGAACGGTAGTTTTGTCCTCCTCATATGTTATGTTCACACAGTAAGTATCGGGCACTTTTGAAGGATTTGTTTCTGCCACATCTTTTATCCCTTCATGTTTTTCCCAATTGTTTTACTATTAGTCCTTCTAATTCTATGCACCGGATAACAAGCCCATGAGCGAAGCTATGTTGGCCCAAGGGTGGTCAACCGCCCTTCGCCAAAATATTATACTACGTATAAGGTAAAATATTTATTGATTAAAAATAAACTTTGAACACGCTAGCATAGCCCACTGGCATTTGAACACCCTTATTGAATTTCCTCGCTTCGCCACTGAACAAGGCCCTTCTAATCTCCATGCTAAAAAAAATTCATTACATATCAAATGTCTAATTATTGGATTTTATATGCAATTAGAACTTCAACATTTATACTGAAGACTTGTTACCATCTCAAAAAAAAAAAAATTATACTGAAGACCTAGACGCAAACAGACAAAGTAAATGAATATCATGCACCTGTTAATAAATTATAAAGAAATATAAGAGACATTCACATGTCAATTTTGGTTCAGAATTTTCTTCTTGTCAAAAGTAATAGGCCAAATACCTAGATAGCCCCTTAAACATGGCACTTTTTTTAAATAGACAAAAACTTACGGAGTGACCAGATAGACACCTTAATGTGTCTTTTAAGCACGAGTCCTACATGGAATACCGCGTAGTTTTGTTTATTATAGGCGTGTGAGGCTTTTTTAAAGCTGCTGAATCAGTTCTTCTAGCAGTTAAAAAATCAATCCAAATCTACTCTCATCTCCCTCAAATTCATCTTCACCATTATTATTAAAAGAAAAGCCCTAGTCCTAAAACTTCCTTCTCCCAGTTTAAACAGCACAATCTACGAGTGAATAGCAAGCCCTGTATTTATATTTTATCCAGCAAACTTCATAATCTTTTGACAACAAAATGAAGCAAATAAAAGCCAAAATATAATTCGGAAGGTTTGAAGATATAGACATAGTAAACATAGCCAACTCTATAAAATATCAAGTTCAAGCTTAGGAAGAACTCAAACGAGTTTGTAAATTTTCTTTTTTACTTTTGAATCAAAAAAATACCAGTAATCTTGAAAATTTGCATTGCTCTCCGAGTTAGTCTCTACAAAATTTGCCAGAAGCTCTTTATTTTCAGGTCTCCATCAACCAGATAAAGCAAAACAGAAGAAAATATATATTTTTCCTCACTTCAAGTATATGATAGAGAGACAAAAACAGAGAGAAGTAGAGAGAGCGAGACGGGATGAAAAGGAGAAGGGAGAGAGACAACAGAGGTATTACAACAACAACAACAATCAGTGGCGAAGTCAGGAATTTACTCAAGGGTATTCAAACTTGAAAGAAGTGGAAAAAATTCTCCGACAAAAAGTGTTCAATATCTGTTATATACCTCTAAAATCCAATACTTTAAGACCTATATACGCAGTGTAGTTTTTTGACTAAGGCTGGTCAGTTGACCACCCTCCAAAACATGTAGCTTTGCTCCTGACAACTACCCAGTAAAATCCCACAAAGTGGGGTCTGGGAAGGAAGAAAAAGAATAATTGATAGCTATGACTTGAATGTGAATTTGCAGAAGCAAATAATGGAGATTGAAAGTCAACTTTGACTGGTTTTTACTGGAATGAAGAAGAAAAAGATTAGAGCGGGGCTGGGAGGGTGAAATTTCTTTTTTCTTTTTAAGACACGTGTCTTTATCTTATTCGTTCTTTGACACATCATCAGCAAGTAATGGTCACATGCTTGCTTTTGCTAACTTGTGTGTTTAAGAGATACATTTCTACCGAGTTAAAGAGCATGTTTAGTCATTAGTTAATTTGGAATGTCTAACTTACAAATGGTGTCAAGTTTAAGGGGCTATCCAGGTATTTAGCCAAAGTAATATCTACCAATATGAGTTTTTCATCTATACTTGAACCATATAACAACAATATTATCAAATCATTCACCAGATCTGTCAAAAAGTGAATTCTAGTTGATTTATGATGCTTCAAATTGGAAAGATGACAACTTTAAGCTCTTTTCGGTATTTCAAGTTGTTCAGGCATGTTTACCACAATGGTTGTCTTCTAAAGCACAACCTCCATATGATTGTTGATATTGAAACATACATCAAGCATAACTTGATAGTAGCACCACCAGAAAATCTTTTATCACTACTCGATATAGCATATTTTCACTCTCATCACTAATTGAGATCTCACCAGCAGTGGTAATTAGGTTATTTGAATGGCTCAAAGTACTCTTAGCCTTTTCCCTTTCATGACTGTTGATATAGAATGCCAGTCCACCAATTCATTTCGACAAGTAAAACTAAATCACATGAGGTCTTGCATCACAACTTATAGGCTGTTTGGCCAAGCTTCTAAAAACTGCTTATTTTGATAAGTGTTTTTTCCAAAAGTGTCTTTCAAAGTAACAGCAACATACCCAGTAAAAATCCCACTAGTGGGGTCTGAGGAGGGTAGATGTATGTAGACTTTACCCCTACCTCGGAAGAGTAGGGAGGCTATTTCCAGGAGACCTCGGCTCAACAGAAAGATAATAATATCAGAAAAAAAAGCGCAAGACGGGATCTGTAATAACAAAGGAAGTAAGAGAAGTACTAATAATACCTTAAAACATACCGAATAAGTGAAAGAGAGTGCAGTACTATAATCCTATGCAAAACAACAAAATAGTGTGAACACCACATAGACTGCTACCAACTCTAGGCAAAACTCTATCATACTACCCGGTACAAAGAACTACTCCCTAGCCTACAACCTAATGCTCGACCTCCACACGTTCCTATCAAGAGCCATGTCCTCGAAAATCTGCAGCTGCGCCATGTCTTGTCTGATTACCTCGCCCCAGCTCTTCTTAGGCCACCCTCTACCTCTTCTCGTACCTGCCAACCAGCCGCTCGCATCTCCTAACCGGGGAATCTATAGTTCTCCTCCGCACGTGACCAAACCACCTAAGCATTGCTTCCTGCATCTTATCGTCCACGGGAGCAACTCCCACCTTCTCCCGGATATCTTCATTTCTCATTTTATCCAATTTAGTATGCCCGCACATCATCACAGCATCTTCATCTCGGCTACTTTCATCTTCTGACTATGTGAATTCTTAACTGGCCAACACTCAGCCTCATACAACATAGTCGGCCTAACCACCGCTCTATAGAACTGACCTTTGAGTTTCGGTGATAACCTCTTGTGACACATGACTCCAGATGCTAACCGCCGTTTCATCCACCCCATCCCAATGCGGTGCGTAACATCCCCGTCAATCTCTCCATCTCCCTGGATAATAGATCCTAGGTACTTGAAACTTTGCCTCTTGGGAATGACGAGTCGAGTCGCACCACCTCGTCTGCTTCCTCCGACACGCTGTTGAACTTACACTCCAGATATTCCGTCTTGGTCCGACTCAACTTGAAACCTTTGGACTCTAAAGCCTGCCTCCACACCTCCAATTTCTCATTAACACTGTTATGCGACTCATCGATCAGAATTATATCATTAGCGAACAACACACACCGTGGCACCTCCCCTTGAATATGATGTGTCAAGGCATCCATCGTCAGAGAAAATAAGAATGGGCTAAGCGCAGATGTTTGGTGTTTTCCAAAGCACTTTTGGTGAAAACCGATTTGTATTTGGCTAATTAATTTGAAAACCACTTTTAAACAGTAATTAGTGTTTGACCAAGCTTTTAAAAACTGCTTCTAAGTATATTTTTCTCAAAAGTGCTTCTCAGAAAAGTGATTTTGGAGAGAAGCTACATTTTTCTGCTACTAAAAAATTGCTTCCGCTTCTACTGAAAAGCACTTTTTTACTTCTAAAAGCTTGGCCAAACACCTCAATTTTTGGCCAAAAGCACTTTTGGCCCAAAAAACTTGGCCAAACAGGCTATTAATATAACATATTTCCTCATTAATCATCAATTCAAATCTTACCAACGGATAGTCAATAAGGCTATTTGAGTAAGCTTCAAGCCTCTTCATCTCATGAGGTTCCACAACAAACTTCATGAAGTTTAAGAATTCACTTGAAGCAGAAGAAGCAGGGTCCTGCTCCACAAAGTTGATCTTTGGATCAAAGACACTGCAAGATTATGGCCATCATAAGCATATGTAAAGAAACATACATATTACCTAACTACCAAAATGTTCAATTTTACCTCATAGCAAGCTTGTAATTCATCCTCCGGTAGGTAGAAACCAACAGTTCCACTAACCTTCGCTTGTATTCTGAGAATGTTGTAGGCAACATCAACATATCGAAATAGCAATGGACAATACTAACATTAAAGAAAAAAGAAGAGAAAAAACTTATAGAATAAATACCAGCTACTACAAGATCTGCAGCTCGTTAGATTGACGAGAAGTGGATAGAAAGAAAGGGAGATAAGAAAGTGAGGGGGCAACATATGAAAAATGCTAAATAACATATATTAGGAGTTGTAGAACTTGTGTTCCTCTTTATCATGGGAAAAGATTCTTCCCATCTCCTTTAAGTTCCTTTAGATGATAAGATTAAAAAAATCAAGAAGAACAAAACCAACTGATCACCTTGATAGTAGGGACCATAAAAGCCCCACTCATCTGATTCAGACGCTTCAACATCATCATTTTTCAATGCCTTCAAGACCATGCATGTGTACTCGCCAGTTACGCTATTCTGATTCATCGAATCACATGTTTGACGACAATTAATCCTCAATTGCAAACATCAAAAAGAAGATAAGTAATAAAGGACTATGAGACTTACCGGGGTATTGCCTATGAAAAATGGAGCAAACTTATGTTTTCTCCAAAAGCGGAAAAGATCCAAGGTAAGTCCAAATGAGACCCCAAGGTAATGAAGCCTTTCAGGTCGTCTTTCACGTAAAGGGACAAGCAAAGGAGGAAGATCTGTTCTCGGTCTTATATTTTCTTCCTGCAAAGAGACCTGCAAGAAAAGTAGTTTGAATCCAATAACAAAAAGTTCTAATTCCACATAGAAGTCTTTCCAGATTTTTCAACTATTTCACTTGCCATATTACAGCAAATTGTCAATCATAAGGCCGTAAACGCACTATATCATGCACAAGACAAACCATATCAATACGAAGGAAAGGCGGATTCAGTGAAAAATAGTATTAAGATTTTAAACTGTTAAAAAAAGCACAATGATATAACTTTCTGCAATTTTTGAGCCAAATGATTACATGAAAGTTAGATCAAATAAGAATACCTTCTCTGCAGCTTCAGTTACACTGACTTGAGGAGTCTCCAAACCATCTTCCATTTCTACTTCAGATAGTTGAGTCAACTGACCCTCAAAGTACCTATTAGCGGTAAATTAAGTTATTGTGCCTCAAAGATCCATGTATGAAAGATATGCAATATAACTTCTTCTTCTTTTTTTATTTGTACTGGGTGTCCGGGTCTCTTCGAGCCCCGACTAATCCCGGGGATGCACAGGCCCTCGGCGAGGAGTTTCCCGCAAGTGCACCACAGTTAATTCAGGTTTTACCCAGTCTGATGGCCCTCTGAAATTGTTTGCACCCAGTAGGTTTCGGTCTCAAGGGAACAAACCCCAACGCTCAAGTCAATTACCACCAGGCCAACCCCTGAGGATTAAAGATATGCAATATAATTGTAACTATGTCAAACTCAACACAGATGAATTGAGCCCATTAATAAGTTGAAGAAGCATAATATGTGCTTCACTGAAACACTTTTAAAAAATAAATCGTGCATAACTTAACTAATGTATTAGATACCCGGTGAAATAATAGGAACCTAGACTGAAATGCTGAAAGCCATGATACATAGTAGTAATAAAGATGCAAATGTGCGACTGCAAAAGGAAGCCACTTATGCAGATTTTGCAAGTGTAAAAGGAATAAGTCAACAATTGCAAAACCCTTTCACATCACCATCAACAATCAACACCAACCACCACATAAATACCACAAAGAAGCAGATTTAAAATAGTTTATCTTGTGCATCCTCTCAGGCTTGTTGCTATCCCCGATGTCCATTCAATAAGAGTAACTAGGGGGCAGCCATGATAATTCGTATTCGTCTTTTAAGACAAGAGCCCCTAGGCAAAATAAACATTTCTTTTTTGCCCATGAACAATCTAATCTTGAGATTGACCAAACAGGGAAATTACCCCTTTTTCTTTTAATGGTAACAGTCAAACAAAGAGATTACTCTTCCAAAATGTGGTAGAAAAAGGCTTCTTGCTATCCAAAAGCGGTGATGATAGCGTGAGGGAGAGAAAGGGTTTTGATGGTTAGAATTTTTTTTATTGGTTTTGGACTAAAAAGGACAATCATCCATGACCTATATCAAGTGACTTCAAGAGAGGGCAGGGGTAGTTTGGACAAACAAAAAATAAGGATGGTGCTAACCTGCTAAGCTCGTGTAGGTTAGCAGAATATGTGTGTGTATGTGTGTTGTTCCACATATAATGCAGCACCAGTATGCATAACAAGCAATGACCTATGGAGTAGCTTAATCTTTCACGAATAATAAAAGCCAAATGTGATTGAAGCAACTGCCGAATCATATTGAAAACCGAAAATTGTGAGAACTTGATGAAATTTGTAGCTACCTGGTTAGGAGTTCAACCGCAGCAGAACCATATCCAAGCTGTAACACCACGGTGAGACATGGTTAGACATGCTGATAAAGTTAAGGAAATAAATTGTTCGATATTTTCAAAAACCTCCTTCCATGTCTGCTTTCAAACACAAACTTTCATTGTCGTAAGATATACAGGCCACCCTCATTTCGAACTTTTTTCCAATGAGATTGGGTTAGGATGACAAGATTTCTGTGATATTCCAAATCTGTCTTTTTGCAGCTTTAACTATTAGTGCTAAAAAAAATTTATCGCAAATTTCCCCATAAATTCTCTTTATACTACAAAATCGGCATGAAATCTTCGCCAATCTCTTCAACAATAAAAGAATGTAAAACAAATTCTTCTTTCCACGTGTTAGAATAAATCTACTAACAATGACAATGGGTCCAATTGGGAAGTACATCTGTATTTGGGTAGCTATAAATATTTTGTTGCCTACTTAAGGTTTTTGTATAAGTACTATAATTATACTTTAGTTCACTCTTTAGGATGTAATTTTATGGCTCGATTGGTTTTACACATGTTAGTGAATTTAACATTCGTAGTTTTAAATTGGTTACATCTGACAAATACAACAATATATACAATTTTAATAGAAATATCCCTGCCATTTTTTAAGTACATGAAGCCTATATTATGCGGAGCCACGGACTCTCTAAAATACTGCCGCACCCGTGTCGGATTCTCCAAAAATATACTGCTTTTGGATAATCCTACATGCACCCGGCGATATTTTCGGAGAGTCCGAGCAACATAGCATGAAGCATAGTAGATAAATTACCAAGAAAGAATAAAATGAAATTCTTAAACTTAAAAGTTACTCCTCCGTTTCATATTAAATGAGGTACTTTCCTTTTTAGTCTGTTCCAAAATAAGTGACACATTTCTAAATTTGGAAATAATTCAACTTTAAACTCTTCATTTTACCCTTTTTGCCCTTAATGAGAAGCTTTTATAGCTACACAAATGGCATGGCCCCACAAACCTTTTACCCCTTCTTCTTTTAAGACCACAAGTTTCAAAAGTCTTGTTCTTTTTCCTTAAACTATGTGCCGAGTCAAACTATCTCAAACAATATGAAACAAATGGAGTATTATTGCTCTTGCAACAAATTTTGGTGAACTAATTTGTTTCAAAATCAATTATCTGAAAGGATTTTGTCGATCTCTTATTATAACTTGAAAAGATCACCCACAATTTCCCAATTGTGCAGCACAAATAGAGTTTGGGGTATGGAAATTTTATCATTTGAACCTAGTTTCATTCATTCGATCCATCAATTCTCCTTCTTTCCATGCTAGTTGGGATCGTCTATGCAAATTCTACATATCCAATAAACTCCATTCAGGACCATTTCTTTCCAATACAAAACTATGTCTTTTAAGGCAAATTAAGGAGGCCACAGTAACATCATAAACCACGAAGGAGATCAATATTGCAAAAATAAACCTAGAGGGAGGCCTCAGAAATCTTTCCTAAATTCATAGAATTGGTAAGCATTACCCTCATGGCACTCGGATGTGTAGCAATGCGTACGATGCGGGCACCGGAAAGGCTTGGAAATACATCATCAGCAAACTGCTAAGAGAACTTCCAAGGTATCTGATCTCCAAAGGGCTGACGACCTTCCATCAGAGCTCTTTTAGCAGACTCCTGGGAAATTTGACCCTCCAGGCAGACCTGTGTGTTAAAGTTAAATTAAGACAACTCAAAAACTCTTAGTGCCGCTTCTTTGATTCCAAGAAAATCTTTAAGGTGAAATCAGAAACTCTACTATCCACATCAGAAAGGACTTATGAAATCAACCTTACATGATTGACTTATCAAAAAAAAACTACTATTGCGCATCAAGCCCAAGCAAGTTTAGGTCAGCTTTATGAATCCTCATTAAGCATGTAGCTCCATTTTGACCCTTAACAAGCCAATTTAAGAAAAAATATGATATTTGACAATGACTCAATATGCTATGTATTAAGTCAATGAGAAACAATGAAAGAAAATGCATTAATGCACGCACTCCCTCCAATAAGAGGCACAATCAATGACAGCAGAAGATGAGGATCAATATGTGGTAAAAAGACAAACATGATCAGCTCATATCAAGGGAAGAAAACAAAGATAACACTGTGACAGTTATAGATGAACTTTGGAACCAACTGATATTAGATGATTTACAGATTCCAAACCAAATCTACCCAGACAGAAAGAACATACATGGCCTAGTAAGAGAAATTGAGCTAAGTTTTTGCCCTTCCGAGAGTTCTAGAGCTGAATAGACCACAAAACATGGACTGGAGCAGAATATACTACACGTGCAACAACACAAATTACTAACTGGTGGTTTTAAACATAATGATGACGTATTTGAAGGCAAAACTAACCCGAAACAATTTTAGTCGCAATTTCGTATTTTAGGACCAAAATATTACACAAATAGAAAGTCAATCATGTATCAACTACCAGGACCTTGTGTAGAGGATATTCTATTTTTCTATCACTTTTTTATAAGGTAGGTAGTTCAATTAATGGAAACAGTACCAAATTGGTACCAAGAGGGAGTAGAAAAATTGTACAAAATCTACTTAGAAACAGAATTTAGCAAGTCCAAAAGGTCGTATATGCTGAATACAAGATTTTCCTCATGCCAGCAGATTAAATATTGCAAACATCTATACTTTAAAACATACATCAGTTCGTTTTCTCCTTCAAAACATCTGTTGCTCTCTGTCACTAACGTAATAGCGCAAGAAAGAAGGCAGCATATAAAGATGAGGAACTAGTGTAATTGTGGACATCTTGCCAATTGGACCACCAGACGGAAGTTACTCCTTCCATCCCAATTTATGTGGGGTGTTTGATTGGGTATAGAGTTTAAGAAATGAAAGACCTGAAACTTTTGTTTTAAAACATGCCACACTCATTTCCATGGTGATAAATCATCCTATTTAGGGTACAACGGGAAGTTTAAAGTAAAATTGTTTTTCGCTATAGAAAGGTGTCATTGTTACTCGGACAAACTAAAAAGAAAAGAGTGTCCCATAAATTGGGGCAGAGTGAGTAAAACTGCAAAAGTAAATGAGAATTGTCTAAATATAAAAGAATACTTAAACTAATAGTAGCACAGTGATTGTCAGAAGATTTCTAACAAATGTAGCATCCCAGAGAGAACATTTGCATAACAGCTACAGACAAGACCACTAACCTGGATGACACAGAGAATATCAGGAAGACGATTTTCTGACTCATCAACAGGGCCTGTGGAAAACAATCAGATAGGCACGCTTGCATTTACTTGTATTCAAAATTACTCTCGTGTTCTATGAGAAGCATCAACTGGCAAAATTATACCTAGTAGCACAAACAAGTGGTGAGCTGGAGCATCAGCCATCAATTGTAAATCATTTGGAGAATTTTTGTAATGAGAAGCAACATAGAGGGCCATCATTCGCTGCAATTTCAACACCAAAGGGTCACCATAAATCAGAGCTGAGCAGGCAAAAATCTGCCGAAACGGTAAAGAAGACATTACTTCAAAGGCGTAGGTGATTTACCTGCAAAAATAATTCACTATCCTTATGATAAGAGAAAAGTGTGTCCCGGTTAACATAGTAACCCGGTTGTGGCAACCTGCTTTAAAAAAAGAGAGCTGTAACTGGAGATAGAACATGATTGACTTCTGCAGGAACTAGATTAAGCCAAAGAAGAGTTACCTTCTGATACTTGGGATAGCATTTGTAACATCCAGACAGAGCAATGCATTAAGCCACCGCTCAATGGTATCGCCAGAAGCATATCTAATGGATTCACTCAATTCTATCTTCTTAAAAAGCCGACCTACATTTGATGAGAAAACTTAGATTTTAAACAACTAGATGAAAAAACAAGATTCTGCAGAGACCTTGGACAATTTATCATACTACTCAATCATGGATAATCATGAGAGGCAAAAGTATACCGAGAAAAAGATTCACATTCATGAATGAACAGAGCCATGAACGAAAGCAATATTTTTAATGACAAGAGTGTAGTATCAGCATTCACTTAAACAACTCCAGCTTGATTTATTATAATACTTGGGTTTACTTAAGAACATCCAGTCATAGAAAACGTTCCATTATTTAAATTTCGGAAGTGGATCCGCAAGAACTTTGGAGTTCGAATATTTCAAAAGCATGTATTATGAGTGTTTACTTTGAATAACTCCATCCTCATTCACCATAATACTTGGTTTTACTTGCAAATCCAGTCATAGAAAAATTCCCCGAGATCTAAATTAACAACCAAAACTGCATTCCCCAAGGCACAAGTTAAGGCATGAATTAAGATAAGAAGGCCTATGTTTTTCAATAAATACAAGCACAATTCCAGATGTATCTCCAGCCTTTTAGTAACTATAAGGAGCTTCCAACCCAATGTGTAACTATAAGGAGCTTCCAACCCAATGTATGTGCTCTCTCATCTCAGTTTTCTTTGCTTTCCTAGTTCCTCCTGATACAATTATATTTCAGAGCATATGGACTCTACACACCATAAGTCCAGCGATAGACTACAGAAAGTGGGCTGAAAATACCTGAAAGTGCACTATCTGTGCTTTTGGACTTTTGACTTTGCTCCTCTAGCTGCTGCAGCAACTTCAATGATAAGGATCTTCCAGTGCCTTCATAGCTTTAAGAAGATAACAAGAATAGAATGATTATCAGCTCTGTTAACCCCAGGGTAAATGCACAAGACTCTGTAGAAATAATTCTTCTGTCATATAAGTGAGTAGGAAGAAAACTTCAAGAAGCAACATATATCGGCAAATGAGTGGATAGGTTCTTTGGAGAGAATAAAAATACTAGATGGAAACTAAGCAGAACACTGTCTCATACCCATTGACAGTTGATGCAAGGAAGACGAGGTAAGGACCAAGCAAAGATTTGACAACAGGTAATGGAATAGCTGCTGCTTCATCAACCACCAACAATTCCACTTGTGATAGCTTTTCATGCTCATGTGGTAGTATATACTGACATTGCATAGGTGATGTCGAGAACATCAGAAACTCAGAAAAAGAAATATTAATTGCAGTAGACATGATAAAGCGCATCGTTGATCGTATACTTGCAAGGAGTTTTTGCAAAGAATGAACAGCATGGGTGTAAAAGAAATGTTTGTAAGAAGAGGAACCAATATATTAACAACCTTTAAGAGAATAGAGAAGCACAAGAGATGGAGCAATACAAGAAATCTATCCAGCATACAGACACCAAATGGAACTAAATTGAAGCAAATTTTCAAAATGCCTTCTAATGTTCAGGGACAAAGGGAAGAGAAGGTGCAGAAAGTGAAGGAGAAAGAAATTGATGTCAGATTCCAGGATTATTCACTGCAAGAATGAGCTTGGAAAATGGAAGGAGCCATTATCACGATATAACTCCTCATCATATTACTGAACTGAATTGTCTGTCTGTGCTGCTTATAGATGTTGATCCTCACGGTAGCTTTTTTAAACTCTGGGTTGTTGCTTTTCACAATATCATAATCAATGTGCTCCTGCAAGGAAGAAGTATATTGTGTTACAATCTCTATATACTGTCAGCAGAACAATGAAACCTGTTCAGGTACCAACTACATGAGATGCGAAAAATCCCTTACACGCGAACTTCAAGAAATTTTTAAACCGTGCTTATGTTTCTACACATTTCAGCACGGGAAGAATTTTCTCACTGAAAAATACTAGAAGGCCCAAATGGCGGACTCAAAGGGGAAAAAACATTCCCGGGAAAGATCGATTTCATAGAGAATATGCAAATCAACCCTGCTCAAACAGATATATTTGCATCCTACCTTGTACTCGAGCATGTCGAAACCCTTGCAGACAAAGGCAAACAGAGTTTTCAGATTTTCAGGACTAGGAGCTGTTACAAAAATATTTGAATACCTGTAATAGCAAACTATAGAAGTTAGTAAACATAAAGTAGGATCACAGAGAGGAAAGGATATTGAAACCCAAACGGCCAAACCAAATTTACCCTGCAGCAAAAGCCCCTGCAATTGCCAACCCAAGAGCAGCTGACTTGCCCCGGCCACGAGCAGCAAGCAGAGCAACAGTGCTTCGGAGTGTCTTATCCAGAATAGCATCAAGAAATGTGATCACTGCTTTTCCCTATTTCATATTGTGGGATTAATAGCATCATACAGTGGAAGGACAAAAAAATAAAATTGCTGTGGACCCAAAACTGCTTTTTTTGGTGAACTCCATATTGTAAGTTAAATATTTGAATCTACATCACCACTTGAATCCCTCCATTTAAGCTAGAAAAGTAGTTTTTTAAAATTTAGTATCAGAATCAAATTACAATTAGAAAAAACTAAAGATGTGTTTAATGAAAGCACGGAAGAATAGGCAACTATTTTTTATGAAAGGAAAAAGCTAAGCCAACATATGATATTTCTTTATCAGCAAGTCATGTTCTTTTACTTAGTAAGTGAAGCTCTGTTCTATTTATAAGAAGTATGTGAAGCTTTGTTTTATTTATGAGTGGTTGTCCCGACTGAACTGTATGATTCTACGACTAAAGGATTGCACAATTTGACCAGCAGCTTATTTCAGTCTGTATTCATTATCAAAACTTTGGATAGAGAAATCTGCTTTTGGTGATTTCATCAAATTGAGGGGGGGGGGGGGGGGGGGGTGAGATTAAAACTTATATCTGCTGACAACTCTCACAATTTTGACATGTCGACAGTTAAATTTCAATCAGAAAAACTAAGAAAAGAATTATTCAAACAACCAAAAGAAAACGACCAAGCACCAATAATGATTAAGAGCCTGCTTGGGTGGGCACCTTGTAAAGTAATAATACAGTATAATAATCACAAAGATCTGTTTGTTTGTCATAACATAACTACAACATAATGTTTGGTTGCACAATTGTAATTATATAGTTAGATCTATTTAAATTTTAAAATTGAATTAAATTATCAAGAACTACATAAATTTTCTTTTTCATATGAACAAAAGTAAACAAACATTAATGTTTGACAAGTATGTGGATTAAGATATATTAAGTAATCATGCGGATTATCTGGAAAGAGAGAAATAGGAGAGTTTTTGAGGGGTGGAACAAGATTTTGTAAAACTGCAAAGTAGTCTTTTCTTTTTAGCTTCTTTTTGGTAAACTCATGAGGTCCCTACTTGTATGGAGGACCAGGTTTCCTTTGTTGAGAACCATATTTTGGCGTAGGTTCTCTTCTTTTTGGTAAACGACGTGTATACGGGTTTCCCCCATTGTTAATAAAATTACTTACCTTATAAAAAAATCCATATCATTTCTTGTAAATATAGTATTAAATAATTATAGATTTGTAACTAATATCGTAAAAGATAATTGGTAGTTTCAAAATAACAGATATTTCAATTTCAATTCATTAGTAAAAGTTCCAATTGAGAATTTAAATTGCTCACTAGTTCATGTGAATATAGTACAACGTTCATGCTTCGTTGCATTTTTTCAAGTAACAAAAGATAAGTATTTATGAGTTTAGAAAGTATATTTTGTAGTAAATATTTATATTAATTTAAAGATAATTCAAAAGGAAAAAAAAAGCACAAGGCTAAGACCTCATTAAACAATGAACCCGCTTTAATGGAATCTTTCAATATAGTTCGCTTTAGTCCCCCCTATGGCTGTTAGTTATGGTAGTTACTGTATGATATTATTGCATGTGATTGTATTTATGTTTCGTATGTTTAGATAATTTACGCTATTTACGTTATTTCTGCTGGAGTTACTAATGCTCTATTGTTTTTGTTTTTGTCTTTGTTTTTGTTTTACTGCTGTTTTTCCTTTTATCCTATGAGCCGGGGGTCGATTGGAAACAGTCTCTCTGCCCTTTCGGGTAGGGGTAAGGCTTGTCTACATATTACCCTCCCCAGACCCCACCTGGTGGGAGTATACTGGGTAGTTGTTGTTGTTGTTGTTGTTGTTTCAATATAGTTCGCTTTGTTGAGAACTCAGGAGACATGACTTCAAGAAATTAGATTAATAATAGCTTAATTAAGCAAAAGGAAGAAAATAAAGAAAAATAAATAAGGAAGAAGCAACAATGAGAAGTTACAAAGTTACATGGAAGCACTAGAAAAAAGGTTGAGAAATAAGAATAAAAGAAATGGGTTGAGAAATAAGAATAAAAGAAATGGGTTGAGAAATAATGTAAAAAGAATAATTTATTTAAAAAATAAAATTAAAAAGTCAAAATGTAACCTTGTTACAAGCAATTCTCACCTCCCCTAAGAATTGAAGAATGTAATTGCTCCCTCTTAATTACACCCAATTACATATTGATCAAGTAATTACTTAAGAAAAGGACAGAATGTCCACTGTAAATATTCAATTTCACCAGGTGTCAAATCATTATCCCATGTTAATCATGTGTTCTATACAACAATTCAGTTATAATGCTACCTTGCACACGAGTAACTCTTTATCCTGGGAGTTAGGTCCAAAGAGACTAATAATTAGCTACGCATGACATACTCAGAGAACAATTGAGAAACAAAAGCCGATTCTCACAGTTCAAGCATAGTAAGTAACCTGGTCCAAGGTACAGCATTTCCGAATAAGAGGACCAACAGGGAAGTCTTCATTCAACTGTTCTTTTAAATTCCTTAACTCCCTTTCTGCTTCCGAAAGCCCCTCAGAATCCTTCATCAAAGTAAATCAAAGAAAGAATTATGAATGCTTAATCAAGAGATTATCAAAGATAGTTTGCCCTGTACTAAAAGTGACTCCAGAAAGAGTAATTTTTTCGCAGTTCAACATCTGATATGGTGTAATTACATGTGATAACCATAATTTATATGGACTATCATCTGAATCATTAAATCATCCAAGATGTAGAAATCAGTAAACAGAACAATTCACAACCATACTGATCCAGGGAGAAGTTCACCTCTTGAACTGGAACAGCAGTAATTCTCTTCATGTGGGAGGAGATAGGTAAAATATTTAGTTCATCGTCCATGACAATACAGGATTCACATGATGCAAGAGAGAGTATATATCTCTCATTAAAGCGAGGGGTAGCCTGTGAATGGGATTCTGTACGAAACCTGTCATGAACATCCTGCATTTTCACAAACCTTATCAGTATTAAGATTAAACATGCATAGAAAATCAATTAGCAATCTGAAAGCTAGTAGTAGCTTCTTCATTCAAACACTCTTCTTTTTGTTTATGTACTCTTCTTTTTGTTTATGTGTGTGTGAGATAAGTTGAAATCTTATTTAACAAACAAAAGAGCAAGAAAGAAAAAACAAATAAGAAGTAAGAAGGGAAGAGGCATCATTACTATTTATTCAAAGTTTTCCAGCCCAGAAAGCAGAGCAGTTGGGATTGGAGCTTACCATGACCATGGTGCAGAGGCTCTTAAGAGAGGACAAAGTGCGAATCAACAATACAATTAGCCCACCACCTTCAACTGTCTCTATTGTTCTCGCAAGAAGATTGGGCGTCAAAGCCTCGAAATCCTAGAACATCATAGGGGAAAAGAAATGAAATTTTGCAGAAGATCACAATCACATAGAGGCCTTAAAAGAAGAAATAGGTAGTCGATCTGCTTCAAAAAGTTTATGGAAATTTAAAATCTCTCATTTACCTGCAATATACACATGCCAAAAGTGTTTCCTAGAATTCTTTCTGAATCTCTATACAAGCAATAGCTGACGCCTCCAGTTTCAACAAAAAGTTCAAAAGGCTCAACTTTTTCAGGGTCCAGTAGTCCCCTCTGCATATATTTTTTCACTTGCTTCTTTCTCTTTTGCTTGTGACTGCAAGTTGACTCTATCATTGATGACAAACTGTCTAAATCACTAATAACATCCACAGACAAACTGAGACAAACAGTTCTTTTCCTAGAAAATGTATGAAACAACCTGCCACAAAACTACTGAACAGGGGTAAAAATAAGATAAGTAGATACATAAATTCGAGGGTGATCAGATAACTGAAAACCAAACAATGACAGAGCGGCTTGTCATTGAGTGATATATTGATTGACGACAGAACAGAAGAACGAAACTTTACGACAACTTTTTCGTAAGCGTTCACTTGTATCACATCATCTGCAACCAACCTCCATGTGCAAAGGTGTGGTATCAAGGTACGGTTTATTTGGAAATGAAGTCAATCTTAGGGGAGACCATTCGAATGGTTGAATTGATGACTTCGCTCCGATCTCTTCGACTGAACCTAAGGAGACTGCATCATTCAACTTTAGCTTCTGAGGGAGGAATCACATCCTTTGAAATTTTGGAAAGTGAATCCTCTGAAGATAATAAGATGCTTACGAGTCCTCCTAATATGGAAGAAGTTCAAAAGATAATTTTGAGCCACAAAGAAATAGGTTTGAATGTTGACATATACCGTCTTTCAGCTAAACTTTCCAAACCATGCTTCGCAAGCAAGCTAGAAAAAGACTAACCAAGTGTTGTCCCAATGAAATGGCACTACAGCAACCAAAGGATTAGGGATTCAATGGTGTAATGCTAAGAGGTTTTGGGGTATGCTGGGATTTGTGAAAAGTAGCATCGTACGATGTTCATGACCAAATGGATCCTGACATACCAGTAGGTACCAGAGGAGTATCACTATGATCATTATTGTATTTGCATCGAATAGATGCGACAAAATGTTCGGATTATGGTGCAATCTATTAATCAAAACAACTTGTTTTCTGTCCGTCAACTCAAAATAATCAACCCAATATAATAAGGGAAAATTTCACATAAGAACAACTGAGCCCCCCACTTTTCAATTTTATAGCCCATATTTCAATTTACAACTAACTAGCCCAAAAATAATAGGCTAATAGTCAACATTCAACTCCAATAGACTCTCAAAATTACTATTTAATTTTTACAAAAGATTGCTCAAGCTTTTAAGTTAGTTTTTGTATCAATAATTGTGACTCAAATATTAGTTCAACGAACCAAATCCATTTGCGTGATGAAAATTAGAGTTTTAACAAGTTTAAATTTCAGATTGATTTTGTGAGAATTTTAGAATGGGTGTTATTTAGGCTTGTTAGAAATAGTATAAGGAGGTTGTATATAAAATTTGAGGTCATTTAATGGAGATTTGGACTGGTTTTGAACAAGAATTGTAACTGAAAATCGTAAAAGAAATTCATCTACAAACGCTTGTATAAAAGTGTATAAGATGTGTTTATAAACTCATATACACTATTATACAAGATTATACATAATTATACAAAAAATCGACTTCGTCTTCTACCTTGCGCCTTTTCTTAAATTTAACTCAAATCTTGCTCAAATCTACTCCAAATAGGGTTGTATTGTGGTCCGGGCCTAGCCCACGACCGGTCCGAGACCGCATGCCAAACGAGCAGGTTCATACGATCTCAGTCTCTAGTGGTGCAAAGGCCTATGACGGGCCAGTCCTACCCAAATAGCCCGCGAGCCCAGGACCATTTGGCCCGAGACAGGCAGGCGGGTATGGGTTGGTTCAAGCGGGCCCAACGGCCTAACGGGCATCCAACTGCTATTTTCTTTTTTAAAATAAAAAAATTTAAATTGACCAACGGTCAGATTTTTAAAATCTAGCCGTTGGGCCTTCAATTCAACCATTTGGGAGTTTAAAAATAGTCATTTGGCCCCCAAACTTTTTATAATTACACTTTTTCCAATTCTCAACTATAAATACCCCTCATTCTTTCATTTTTACTCACAAATTCATCAATCTCTCTCTAATTTTCTTCTATGATTGCTTACTTTATTATTGCAATTTCGTGAAAAATTGTGAAGTTGGTGAATTGAAGTATTCAAGTCTTCAAATATTCAACGATATTCAATTTTCAAGAAGTTGTTCGTCAATTCGGTAAACTCGTTCCAACTCTTAAGTTTAATATTATAATTTTGTTTTTTCAGCATGTATAATTATAATTAATATAGCATTTTCTTTGAAAAAAATGATTGGTAGTAAGCGAAAAGCTAAAATTGGTGAATCTAGCCGCCAAGATACTACTCTTCCCCCGGTTCCCCGACCCAGACCTGTTACTTGACCTCCTCCACCTGTTATTCTTGATAGTGATACCCCTTGTTTTCAATTTTTCAATAGTCAATTTTGTCATGATGTTGCAACGGGTCAACAATTAAATGAAGAAGTTATGAATGTTCTTTATCCTAATGAAACTATCATTGAAAATGATGAGGAAAATGATGATTTAGATGAAACGCAGCCGGATTTAGATGATACACCTACTAGTCCTGTTAATAACCCAATCGATGTCCGGCCTGACCCTCCTATAGTAACCCCTACTTTTAATAGACAGCCTTCTAAACGGCCCGAAACATCTCTTGTTTAGCATTTTTTACTCAACAAAGAGAACAAAATAAGGCTAAGTGTAATACTTGTGGGGCTTTGTTGGTTCATAAATTTACTGGAGACCTTAGCGGTACGGGTAGTTTGACTAGACACATAAAGAAACACCCTAGAGATAAAGCTAATTTTTTTCAAATGAAAGCTGCGCAAGAGGAGAGAAGCTTAGATACTACGGTTAACCCTAATACAGGTTCAAATGTAGTTCAACCGGGAATTAAGATTGTTACCGGTAGCATTTTATATTATGATCCAAATAAAGATCGTGAAGAATTGGCAAAAAATGGCTACTCCTATGTGCTTACCATATAGTTTTCCTTCTAGCATTATATTAGAAGAGTTTTTACTCCTACTTATAAAGGATGGCCTCGCGCAACTGTAAAGAGCGATATTTACAAATATAAACATGAATATGAACAATATTTGCGCTATTTATTTACTCATATAGATTGTCGCATTGCTATTACTACTGATATTGGTAGAAGTGGTAATGATTGTGATTATCTAACTGTTACAAGCCATAAGATAGATGAGGAGTGGATAATGCAAAAGCGCATTATTGCTTATAGAATAATTAATTCACGCCACAATGGTAAGTTTATTGCTAACACAATTGCAGATATTTGTAGATATTTTTGCCTTAGAGATAAAATTATGTCGGTTTCAATGGATAGTGCTTCTAGTAATACTAACGTTGTATGCTTGCTTACAACTACAGTAAATCATGCATTTAGTAATATTTTTCATGTTAGATGTATTTGTCATATTTGCCATTTAATCGTCGGTGCTGGTATGAAAGTTTTAAATGTAGAAATTAAAAAAGTTAAAATAGCTCTTAATTTGCTTTTTTATTCAAACCGTAGAAGTAGGCTTAGAGAATATTTTAAAAAATGTAATGAATTTGGCCTTAGAAAAAGAAAGGTTCCTAAACATTGTCCCACTAGATGGAATTACATATATGAAAGTTTAGTTATTGCATATGAATATAGGAACCCAATAAGCGCAACATATAATGCTCGTGTAGGTGATGGTAATGATGATGATGAGCACCTTACAAATCAAGATTGGAGTAATGTTAAAATGCTTGTAGATATTTTAGAACAATTTTATATTGCTACAAATGAATTGTCTGGCCAATATTATCCTACTATTTCTAACTGTTTAGTTTATGCTATTAATTCTAGGAAAGCTAAGTTTAAATATTATTTTTTCCCTATCCCCCCTGTTTTTGGTGTTGCTGCAGTGTTAAATCCTACAATAAAATTAGGAAATCCTCACTTTTGGTATTCAAAAATTTATTACGCTTTACCACTTTCAGCTGAGAATTTGCTACACTTGGAGATGCAAAAGCCTCAGTTAAAATAAATGCTCAAACGATTTATAATGCTTATCAACTTGTTGTAGATCATGCTAGACCAAATGTTCCAACTCCTACTTCGTCTAGTTCGCAATCATCTAAAAGAACTATGGGCCTAAAAGCCCTTAGTTCTTGGACGGAGTTCAGGGGTTCTCAATGTGATAATTTTGGTGATAGTTCACAACTAAATGAGCTTCAAGTTTATTTGTCGCAAGGCCTTGAAAAGGAGAATCCAGACGACACCTTTGATCTTTTGGAATGGTGGAAGGACAAACAAAAACACTAACCGGTTCTTTCAAGGATGGCTCGAGATATAATAAGTGTTCAAGCTTCAACAGTAGCATCGGAGAGCACTTTCAATCAAGCTAGACTTCAAATTGGTAATCATTGAATGTCTATGAGGGAGAGCTTGGAAAAATCGGTACTCTTCAGAGATTAGATCCGTTCGGAAAGAAGAAATTTTGGACTTGCAGAATCACAACTGGAGATAGACAAAACTTATGAAGAAATGCTAGCGGAACTTGCGCAGGATGCTGCTTCGCTCGGAAGCGGTGATGAACAAGCCTCTTTTCCACCACCACCAACGGAAATTCCTCCGAACCTTGAAGGATTTATGAGATTTGTTGGAGATAATACATAGACAAAATATGTAACTTGTATTTTGGCACATCTTCCTTAGTTTTTTTTTCTTTTATTGGTGGTATTAGTAACTTGTTGTGCTCATTCCATTGGGGAAGGAAGACTAAGAAAGATATTGTCATTCTTTATTAATATCGTAATAATAAAAATTATAAGACATTCCCTTGAATATTTCTTTGCAATTTATTTTGTGTTTAAATTATATATATATATAATACGTATAAACAACAACATATAATAGAGATATATATATATGTATGTATATATATATACACATATATACATATATATCTCTATTACATATAACCTATATACATTTAATACATTTAAACAATAATATATATATATATAGATATATATATATATATAATATATACAAACAATATATACACACATATACATATATATCTCTAATACATATAAACAATATAGAGTACCTTATATGTATTAGATATATATATATATATATATATATATATATATATATATATATATATATATATATATATATATATATATATATATATAATACATATAAGGCACTATATGTGTGTGTGTGTATATATGTATGTATGTATTGTCTATATGTATTAGATATATATGTATATATACATACATACATATATATATAAGGCAATATGTATATATAAGCTATAATGTTATATATTATATATAATGCAACACATAATTATATGTATACCCAATACACCCTTACCTTATATATACATATTATACATACTATATATACTATACATATTTATATATAGCTATATATAAGCAATTTATATTAATATATACATATATACTTTACAAGAAATTGCCTTAGAAAAAAAATTTAAAAATAGCCCGAAACGAAAAAACCCATTAGGCCCATTTAGGTATGTGGGCCCGGCCCATTATCCCGGGAACATGTGGGCTTAGGCCAATGACGCGCCGGTTCCACCCATTGGGACCGTGAAGCCCGAGACCGTTTGGCCTTTTTAGGCCCGGGCTCGTCCCAGAATACACCCCTAACTCCATTTCACTTCAAATTTAAATTTTGAACTCCTTTTAATATTTTCAATCAATTGGAACAACACACAATTCAAACAACTAACAAACTCGGAAAATGTTATTTTCGAGCAAAGCTTTGAATAGCCTTCAATGTTAGATTTCTACTCTTCAATTTTCTAACATTGCAAACAGGGGGAGAAGCAGAAAATATACAACCCCTTGAAGCATATGTAAGGTGTAAGAAGAAGAGAGTGAAAGCACTGGTTGTGAAAAGCAATGGTTGTGAGAACACAGATTTAACTCCATAGCTTTTAGAAGCCATGGTTGTAAGAATACAAATTTTGAATTTGCTTATGCTTTCAAAATATGTACAATATGGGCTAGGTATGGTAAAATTTAAAAACATGGACCATTTTTTGTTATGATATGAAGTCATGTGTATTTTCTTGTAATTATAGCGTTTGTTCCACTCGCCTGCAATTTGCAAGTAAATTACGTTATATATATCGCTAAAAGTAATTTTTTACACAACAAATAGAGTGACTAATGTTTTAATATTCAAAAAAGGATTTTACATTTCTTCCCTAACATCTAACTGAGGAAGTGATTTCCTACACCTACTTTTAATTTGAATAGAAGCATTTCTCTACATGGATCTCCTCTGTTTAATTTGCAAATCTCTTTTTTGTGATGTCCTGTAGAAAAGGTTATATAACAAAAAGGCGAAATACATCTTAGATACTGGAACTAAGGGTCGTCCAAATTGAGCACCTGAACACATAATAAAGTGTTCTTATTAGACCCTCAGTGGGAGATTTTGGGAAGTGGCTCTTGGTTTTCTTCTTTAAACATAGCGCGGCTTTTGTTTAACAGTGCAGGAGTTTGTTTTAGTTGATTGGCTTTTATTTTTTAACTGATATATCTTGTTTTTGTTGGTTACAGCAAAAGCTTGTATCTTACGTGTATAATTAAAGATGGCATATTTTAAGTAGTTAACTTATCAACATAATGGGAATTTGAGAGCACGCACATAAGCTTATTCAAAATTTGAGCTGGAAGCGTCCAATTATCATGTATTCAGGGGCAATTGGAACATTGTCTTAGTTCGAGTGTGCAAATAAAATACACTGACAAGTTTAAGGGGGTGTCAATGTATTCCACCCAAGTAAAATAACATTTGTAATGGACCATAAAATCAAATCTCCCCGTCCATATACCAACTATATGGAATAACTGCTACAACAAAGTCAAGAATTTTGGTGAAGCAGCTTCATTCATCTTTTTCAAAGTTTCTTTTGTATCAAATAAAATCCATGGTACCTAATTTGAATTTCAGGTACAAGATTTAATCTAACTTCCCCATGGATTTAACCAACTCATATTTCAATAAAAGGACAAAACTTAACAAGAACAGACTATATCCGTAATGGAAAATAAAAAACAAAATTGGAGAAAGTAGCGAACCTGCTAAGTTCAAGTTTGTCCTTATAACACCAAAGCACAGTAGGCCGTGACCTCACTACAGCTTTGCTCAACATGTAATGCAAATTAACAATCTGTTTTACAAAATAAATAAAAGTGAAGAATTAGGAACAAGTTCAATTTTTTCCGAAAATTTACAGAGATGTAACAAAAGAGCAATAGGAAAGTGCCTGGTCACGGGATTTGTCACCGATAATGACAAACATAGAACGGTGACGATTTCTAACACCATTTTCTATTAGGGTTCTTATGCGTTCATCCACTTTCTTCCTCATTTTTTCTTTTACTTAGGGTTTATCTTCAAGCTCAACTGTTGTAATATTTTTAGGGCTGCCTCTGTTTTTGTATGTTCTGGTCTACGTTCTGGTACTAGGGTTTAGAGAGGGTTTGTAAATGTAAGAAGAGGACGACGTGCCCGACCGGATTTAATTTTGTACTTACATTTAACTTTAGGGCAATATGGTAACTTTTAGGGTCCTTAGGTAAATAAATGATTTAGTAATGCAAGCATTACTTATATAAAAATTATTTGTCCCCAATTAATAAAAAAGGTTTCGATGTCTTCTGGTCAAATAACTAATAAGCCAAAAAAAATGAAAAGTTAACCCCAAAAGAAGACAATTTGTCCTCTTCAGTACTCCTGTCTTACTCTAACATGAAAACATGTCCCAAAATTTGGAGGAGTTCAAACTTCAAACTAATGCGGGAGAATATGTGATACCTTGTGTGCTAGACTATTTTTTTTAAGAGTTAACTAACGGAGAACTTAACCACAACCTCGATCAAGTGTTTGAAAAAATTGGATGATTATGAAAATACACGGTTTAGCTTGAGGAGTGTTTAAAATATTGTCTTTAAAAATATTTCGTCCACACCAAAATAAATAATTTTTAAGCGTATCCCCCACAATTCAACAAGCTCTTCTAATATAACTAGAAGCATAAACAACAAAGTTCTTAAAGAAAGGAAAGAAAAGTTTTTAGCTTTTTCTAAGTTTTACTTCACCCAAAAGATGAAGAACAACAAAGTATATATAGTCTAAGACTTCACAATCTGATGAAAAATAATACGTTAACAATCAAAGCAATACATTAAAAACTTTTCTATTACAAAAGTAATCCTAAAGGCAATGTAATAGACCATAATGTATAATAACTATCATTAACTATGAGATTTCTTAATCTGTTACAAAAGTAACATGTGAGATAATGTGATAAAACCGTTAACAAATAACGTATAATAACTATATCACTTAATTGTCAGATTTCCATTCAAATGAATTCAAACTAAATAAATTAGTGTAACAAATATATTAAAATAATTACTACAATAATGACCAATTAATATAATGGTGTAAAAATGAATCTACATATAGTTTTGGAATATTTTTTTTTTTGAGTTATCAAATTATGTTTCCAATAATCCCCCATATAACTCAAAAAGAATATTAAGTCATAGAATAAAATAAAACGTTTCGCTGGATTTTCACAAATGAGCATAATGTGTAGAATCTGGTGTTTCTTGGGCTATGAACCAGACCTATATAAAATAATATTAAACTTACAGAAAAATTGATGAAGTTTAAAACTTCTATGAACCAAGAATTCTTTTGTAAGTTCAGCATTTTATCTATCACATTCTACTCGCACACACTTTGTTGTTTATCACGATTTTGCGCTAATAGGCCATGCGTGCGCCTGGTTTTTATGAGTGCTCTAGAAATTTCGCCACAAATTTCATATGAACGGCCCCACTCCACACTCATATAGGTCCATCCATCAAGTGTATGCTGCAGCACAATACACCACCTATAAAAGGCTATAGATTATTAGATTAAGAGTTTAATAACTCAACCTCTCATTCATTGCAGTCTTGCACTATATAAATACATACACCAAGGAAGGGATATAATTTATTAGTGCACATTTGATCAACTAATGACTTATTATTACCCATATGAACCTACTTCATGGGATCTTCAATCACATCGGTTGGGTTTCCATCATAGTTGATATAACTCAAATTGGCAAAAGTCTCATTCCCCTCGATGTTTCGGATATTAATTTTCTTCCTAACGATTTAGTTAGAGGATCAGCCAAATTCACTTATGACTTCATATAATCTATGGAAATAATTCCATCTCTCACCAGCTGCTTTATCACATTATGTCTCAATCGGATATGTTTACTTTTCCCATTTAATGATTTATTTTTGACAATGGCTATTGCAGCTAGGCATCACAATGCATCGACACAGAAGGTGTCGGTTTAATTCCTAGTGAAATACTCGCTAAAAGGTTCTTTAACCACTCGAACTCATTGCCAGCTGATTCCAATGCCACAGGCTCAGATTCCATGGTAGATCTAGCTATTATTATTTGTTTAGCTGATTTTCATGCCACAACACCCCCACCGAGGGTGAGCACATAACCACTAAAGGATTTTGTCTCATCTGAATCAGAGATCCAATTAGCATCACTGGATCCTTCTAGTACAGTGGGAACTCCACGATACTTAATGCCATATTTCATGGTACCTCTCAAATATTTCATTACTCTTACTAATGCATTCCATGATCATGACTCGGGTTTTGAGTATATCTACTCAATCTACACACAACATATGCAATATCAACTCTAGTAAAATTCATCAAATGCATTAGACTACCAATAACTTGAGCATATTTATTTTGATCTTTAGCATCTCCCTTATTCTTTTTTAATTGATTACTAGAATCATAAGGAATTCTTACAGATACCACATCAAAATTATCAAATTTTTTAAGAATTTTCTCAACATAATGTTCTTGAGTTAATATCAAACTATTGTCATCTCTTACAACTTTCATGCCTAAAATAACACTAGCTTCTCCCATGTATTTCATCTCAAAATTAGAAGACAAGAAAAATTTAGTTGTATGTACCCAATCAAGGCTAGAACTAAAAATAAGCATGTCATCCACATAAAGGCAAATAATAACACATGTAATATCTACACATTTTGTATAAACACATTTATCTACTTCAATTGATGAAAAACCATCATGAATCAATACTTGATCAAATTTTTCATGCCACTGTTTAGGCGCTTGCTTTAGACCATATAAAGATTTTTAACAATTTGCATACTTAATCTTCTTGTCCAAACACTATACAACCCTCAGGTTGCTCCATGTGAATTTCCCCTTTCAAATCACCATTTAAAAAAGGAGTTTTAACATCCATTTGATGAATATAAAGTTTATAAATAGAAGCCAATACAAGTAAAACACGAATCGAGGAAATTCTAGTTACAGGAGCATAAGTGTCAAAATAATCAATATTTTGCTTTTAAGTAAAACCTTTTGCAACAAGTCTAACTTTGTATTTATCAATGGAACCATCCGGATTGAGTTTCTTCTTAAAATTCATTTACAACCAATGGGTTTAGCTCCCGGTGGTAAATCAACTAAAATTCAAGTTTTATTTTGTAAAATCGAAATTAATTCTACATCAATAGGGAAGAAGAAATAGCTTCAGAATATGTTAAAAGGATCATTGTCCACATGATAAGTATAAAAATCATTACCAAAAGATTTTTCTTTCCTTGGTCTTTTACAACAACAACAACAACTACCCAGTATATTTTCACCAGGTGGGGTCTGGGGAGGGTAATATGCAGACGACCCTTACCCTTGGTCTTTTACTTCTTTTTAAATCCTCACTTGCAAAATTATTATGAATAATTGGAACATGTGAAATACGGTCACTTGGAATAATAGGAGCATCAGAAATTTTCTCAAGTTTTAAAGGAAAAATATTTTCAAAAAACTCAGTATTTTTTATTTCAACAATAGCATTATTTTCAAGTACATCACTTTTGACTATTAAAAATCAGTATGCTGCACTTCTTTCAACATATCCAGTAAATATACAATCAGATGTTTTAGATTCTATTTTTTTTTCTTAGGATCAGGTAACATAACTCTAGCAAGACACTCCCACACTTTTAAATATTTCAAATTCGGTGGATAGCCCTTCCACAACTCATAAGGATTTTTACCCGTTTTCTTATAAGGAATTATATTTTGTAAATGACAAGCAGATAAAATGATTTAACCCCAAAGATTATCTGGAGTACTAGAACTAACAAGCATGCTATTCATCATTTTCTTTAATGTCCTATTTTTTTCTTTCTGCTACGCCATTTGATTGTGGAGAATATGATGGAGTTATCTCATGAATTATACTGTCTTTCTCACAATAATCATTCAACAAAATAAATTCACCACCTCTATGAGATATAATTCTTTTAGTTTTCTTATCTAATTGACTTTCTACTTCAGATTTATAAATTAAAAATTTATCAAAAGCTTCATCTTTGTTTTCAAACAAATAAACATTTGTATATTTAGAAAAATCGTCTATAAAAGTCACATAATACTTTTCCCTTCTCTAGTCATAGTTGTTATCAAATCTCCTAAATTAGTATGAATTAAACTTAGTAATTCAGATTCTCTAAATGCTGAAGTACATGATTTCTTAGTTTGTTTAGCTTCTGCACAAACTTCACACTTATCAATATTCGAAAAATTAATATTTAAAATAAGACCTTAAAAATGTATTTTTTAATATAAGATAAACTAGCATGTCCTAATATAGCATGCCATAAGTTAAAAGAATCAAACAAGTAAGCAGAAGTACTAGCATTTTCATTGATAACATTGAGTACAAACAAGTCATGGTTATAGTAACCCTTGCCAACAGAATTATTATTCTTGGCCAACACGACCTTACCAGATTCAAAAGAAACTTTCACCCCCACTTTTCCTAATAATCCCACAGACACCAAATTGGCTCGAATATTAGGAACATGCAACACGTCATTCAATGCCAAAATGTTGTCAGGTGTGAGTTTGAGAAGAACTTTGCCTTTTCCAAGAACTGGAGTTGTCCTTGAGTCACCAAGATATACAACTTCTTCTCCTTCCTCAACTTGGGTGTAAGACACAAAATCTTTTTTGTTAGCACATATGTGGGTAGTGGCACCAGAATCTAACACCCAGTCTTTCAAATTGGATACAAGGTACACTTGGGAAACAACTGCAACAATTATGTCATCCGCTTCGGCTTCGGTTAAATTTACTTTAGCTTTAGAGGGATTGTCATTCCCTACCCTCTTCCGACATTGAGCAGCATGATGGCCAGGTTTTCCACACACAAAGCAGTTACCTTTTTTCTTGAAAGTTTTATTGTTGAATTTGGGCTTATAACCATTTCCTTTATCATACATGTTATTTGATTAGTTCTGCCGCTTATTGTTCTCCACTAAGTTGGCTCTTGTAGTAATCTCCTTTCCTTTGTCAGCAACAACTTGCTTGCGATTTGTATTTTCAATTGTAATGTGCTTGACCAAGTCTTTTAGCGACAATTACTTTGTTAGTGTTTCAATTGCTATTTGTAGTCACTCCAAGATTTAGGAAGTTTTTTCTATAAGTATACCAGCAAGAAACTGTTAGGGCAGAGAAATATCTTCAGATTTAAGATCTTTAATCAATTTGTGATATCCGTTGATTTGTGTAGTTATGTCATTGTCCTCCGTCATCTCCCACTTGTTGTAGTTTCCAACTACAAACTTTTGATTAGTAGCATCGTCAACAGTGTACTTCGTTATCATTGACTTCCAGATTTCTTTTGCCTCCTTGTAGGAAACGTAGACATCGTACAATTCGTTAGAAAGAGTAGAAATTATAGTATGTCTATATGCCTCATTAGCATGAACCCATTGATCCATCTGAATGGAGGTTGCTTCAGTTGGCTTAGAATCAGTAATGGCAAAAGCAACTCCATCCATATCCAAAATAGAATGCACACGTTCCTGCCAACGCTTAGAATTATCTCCATCAAAAATCTCAATTTTTGAAACATCAGGAAAATGTTTGGCCTACGTAATTGGTGATGGAACAACAGAAATAGATGGTACAGCTGGTGTAGTAGCAGCGCTATTTTCCATAACAACTACGTGAAAATATCCTTAAGATTGTTTGAAAAAATTGGATAATAATGAAAATAACGGTTTAGCTTGAGGCGTGTCCAGGACACTGTCCTTAAGAATATTTCGCCCATACCGAGATAAATAACTTTTAGGCGTATCCTCCACGATTCAACAAGCTCTTCTAGTATAACTAGAAGCAAAAACAACTAAGTAAATAAAAGGGAAGAAAGTTTTTAGCTTTTTTTTTTATTTCCACTTCACCCAAAAGATGAAGAACAACAAAGTATGTATAGTCTAAGACTTCACAATCTGATGGAAAAAAATACGCTAACAATCAAAGCAATACACTAAAAACTTTTCTGTTACAAAAGTAATCATAAAGGCAATATAATAGACATGTATAATAGCTATCATTAACTATCAGATTTCAAAATCTGTTACAAAAGTAACATATGAGATACTGTGACAAAACCGTTAACAAATAACGTACAATAACTATATCACTTAATTGTCAGATTCCCATTCAAATGAATTCAAACTAAATAAATTAGTGTTACAAATATATTAAAATAATTACTATAATAATAACCAATTAATATAATGGTGTAAAAATGAATCTAGATATAGTTTTAAAATATTTCTTTTTGAGTTATCAAATTATGTTTCAAACAACAAGTACTACTGATTTGTAATATGATTTTAATCAATTTTTGTACAGCATACTTATTGGAATTTCACACCAACAAAAAAGAATAAGTGAAGAACTAGAAATAAAGGTTTAAATTTTTCACAAAATTTATAAAATATAAAAGAGGAACAAAAAGCGCGTGGCCACTAGGCTTGTTGATCCTGTTTGGCTAATAATTCAAGAAGGAAGAAATTCTACCACATAAAAGTTCCGAATCATGCATCTCAATTAGTGTATTCAACTTATTATTTCTTTCAATTTTATAATTTTATTATTTTAATTTCACAAACTATCATATTTTCCTTTTAGTTTCAACAAGAATACATAATCTTTGGAGATTTAAGAGTTAACTAAAAAATGAATATATTCCCAAGTTCATTTTTATTTCAACAAATGGTCTATACAAAATGTTTTTTCCTTAATCAATAAAAATAATATAGAAATTATTTTCAAGAGATTAAAAAAATTACTCTCGCAAAATAACATTCATTAATCTACTCATTCTTTTTTCTGAAAAGCTTTCTTTCTCCTCCTTAACCATGCATCTAGATTCTACAATCTGAATGCATCAAATGTTGTCTTTTATATTTATCAGTTTAATGGGTGGTCAAATATTGAAAACATGGAGAATCAGAGATGAAGAGAAAGAGAGATTTTTCATTTTCATTCAGAGAACTCTCTAAAGACAAAAATGAGTTCTGCTTTCTTAATCTCTTTAGAAGCCCCTAGAAGAAAAATATATCAGACCCTAATACACTGGGTCAACCCAATAAAACGGATTGGGCTAAACAGGCCCAAAATGAAAAGTAGCCCAATATAAAAATATACACCATATACAATAAAAATACAATAAAAATACAGCACAAATCAATATATGTGTTTAGGCTTAGATGCTAGGTAGTCTTTTAGCTCAACACCCTCCCCCCCCCCCCTCAAGTTGGAGGGAGAGACCACCTTCAACTTGGCCAAAAGATGATGATGAACGGTGCCAGGCAAAGGCTTGGTGAGGACATCAGCTAACTGGTGAGAAGTGGAGACATGAGAGAGAGAGAGAGAGAGAAATCAGCCCATCGGTCAGCTTAGTACGAACAAAATGACAATCGACCTCAATATGCTTAGTCGCTCATGAAAGACTGGATTTTTTGCTATATGTAGAGTAGCATGGTTATCACAAAAAACAGAAAATGGAAAGGACACAGAAACACCAAGGTCAGTGAGCAGTCTAGAAATTCAAGATAATTCAGCAACCACCTTACTAAGTGCCCTGTATTCTGCTTCAGCAGAGGATAAAGAGACTACTGACTGTTTTTTGGACTTCCAACTTACCAGGCTTCTACCTAAAAGCACACAGAAACCAGTAATAGACCTGCGAGTATCAGGACAGGCTGTCCAATCACTGTTTGAAAAAGCATGTACTGAAAAATCAGGAGTGTCAGAATAGAAAAACCCCAAATCCATAGTGCCTTTAAGATACCTAAGAACATGCAGGGCAGCAATCATGTGAGGAACTCTAGGAGACTTAAAAAATTGACTCAAAAGTTGGACAGCAAAGAAAATGTCAGGTCTGGTATGTGTCAAAAATATGAGCTTGCCAATCAAGCTCCTGTACTGATCAGGAGAGGAGAATAGATCACCAGAATCAACATGTAGCTTGGTATTAATGTCTAAAGGACAAACCACAGGAGAAACCTCTACACAATAAAATTGATGCAACAAGTCAGATACAAACTTGTGCTGATTAAGAAGCACTCCACCAGCAACAGCATACACCTCAATGCCCATAAAATAATGCAAAGACCACAGGTCTTTAATCCTGAACTGGTCATCCAGGAAGTGTTTGAGGGTAGAAATCTCAGTAGTATCATCTCCAGTGATAATAATTTCATCCACATATACTGCAGAACCACAAGACACCCAGGCTGGCCCTTGACAAACAAAGAGTAATCATTCAGAGAATGTGCATAGCCTCTGGAGTATAGAGCATGAGACAATTTGGCATACCAATGTCTGGAAGCCTGTCTCAATCCATAAAGCGATTTCTTTAACTTGCACACAATGGGAGTAGAAACAGAGAAAACAGAAGCAACAGAAGAGGCAGAAACACTCAAACCTGGAGGAAGCTGTTAGGATTTATGCCCTTCACTAGAGGGGGGGTGAATAGTGAGGCACGAGAATGTCGGTAAATTTTGCAGAATTAAAATTGCAGGAGTAAAGTAAGTGCAGTAATTAAAAGAATAAGGAGAGGACACACCGAATTTATACTGGTTCACCACAACGTGTGGTTAGTCCAGTCCCCGAGAGACTTTCTCGAGTTTACGCTAACTCCGTTAAGCTTACGGGTGCCTAACAAACCGTTACACTTGCTCGTAGATGTACACTCTACAAGACTTCAACTTGCTCGAGGATACCTCACCTCAAGACTTCACCTTGCTCGTGGATACCGCACCACAAGACTTCACACACTAAGGTTGAAGGTACTTAGCAAACCCAACGCTCAATGAGAAGGTATAGTCTTCTCAAGAACCTTTCTCTTTTACAACAAGAACTCTCTAAGAAGAGTAGATAAAGAGATACAATATAAGCTCTATGAACAACGCAAAATTGTCTCTCAAATGGCTCAACAAAAGCTCTAAATATGATGTAGAAATGTTATCAATATGTTCAAGAATAATGAGAGATATTGTTCATGTTAAATGAGTCAAAAAGACCTCTATTTATAGGTGGTAGAGGTTGTATGTCTGTTGCTTAATAGGCAATCAATCATGCTGATTTTATGCCAAGATAATCGATTATTCACTTTACATAATCGATTATCTTCTCAATGTTCATAAAACGGAACGTTGGGAAGGCAACGATCAGTGAATAATCAATTATTCTCTAGGGGATAATCGATTATTGACTCTTGCGGAATTTCCAGTTTAAGCTGGAAATTGGCAGATAATCGATTATCCTCTAGGTGATAATTGATTATGCAGCCTTGCTGGAATTTCCAGTTTTGCTGGAAACTCAGCATAATCGATTATCAGCTTAAGGATAATCGATTATCTGGTTGTTCTGTCCAGAATCGAAAACTTACTTCAAAAACCATTTTGGTTAAAATGAAAACGTTAAAATCATTTTGTTTGAAGTATTTGAAATATGTTTATGATAAATATGATTTGATAAAATAATGTTATGCATATTTATGATGACTTATGTTGAGCCAAAAGACGAGATAACTTAAACGTTGCCCTTACATTGGTTCAACCTAACGACCTACGCCTTGGGTCTTCGGTCTTTGAACTTTTGGGCTCGTCTTTGGCTTTTCCATGCAATCCCTTCATCAATATGCTTCTCGGCATTCAATCTTGATTGTTTGTCATATAATAACGTTGTTTGACACTTGACTTCATTGTTTGTCATTCATCAAAACCTATACCTGGAAATCATGCTAATACAACCAAAGCACACATATCATGGATAGAATGATTTCCTACAATTTCCCCCTTTTTGATAATGACAAACAATAAGAGATATGCATATCGGATTCCCCCTAAGTTCATGCTATATCTCAATATACAAGTTATGCAAAACATTCCCCCTTAATTGAGTATTCCCCCTCAATTAAAGCATACTAGAAGGTGGAGACATTCCCCCTTATTAGATGCATATCGCCTAATTTCTTCCCCCTTTTGGCATTAGCAAAAAGAGAGTATACACATGCTACTTTCCCCTTTTGACACTTCCCCTTTTTGGGAATACCAGCTGTTAGTGTCAAACATAAGATAGGAAATACAATGAGGAATATACATGATGACGATTTTCAAAGAAAATCATACCAACATAAAATGATACCAAATGTTAGCAAAAACATAACAACCATAATAACGGTTATTTTTAGCAAATCATATTACTTAACAACATATCAACTGTTAATTTTTGACAAACCAATAGTTGTATTAAAAACATGAATCATTTATTTTTCAAGAATATACCAACTGTTATTCAAACCAAAAATAATATTCATCAAAACATGAATCAATCATTACTTTTAACAAAAATAATTGATACCAATTGTTATTCAAAATAAAAGTTATCAAAACATGAATCAACAAAGATAATTGATACCAATTGTTAACAAAGACATATCAATCGTTAACACATATCAACTATTACGTTTTTATCAAAAATATGATAACTAACCGAAATTCCCCCTCGATGCAATAAGGTTTCGTGCTTGGTACATCTACTACGATATTGTAGTCTTCAAGCACACCTGCAAACGTACCTAAAAATAGGTTTTAGGTACCCAACCACTTTTGGGTCCTTGGGGGTTAGGCAAATAATGATCATAGTGGTAAAAGATAAATCCCTATATTTTGCAAAACATACGGGTGCTATGTGTCCTACCCGGTTGCAATAATGACATATAACATTCGGGTTGTGCATATGTCTTGGTTGAGCCAAAAACGTTCTAGGTGATCTAAAGTCGTTATTCCTAGAAGCGTTGAAATTCCTAGAGTCATTTCTAGGCGGTCTAAAATGATTAATTCTAGACTCATTAATAAAATTCCTAGAATCATTTCTAGGTGGTCTAAAATGATTAATTTTAGACTCATTTACAAAAATCCTAGAATTATTTCTAGGTTGAGCATCGCAATTTCTAACATGATTCTTACGCCTTTTATTTTTCCTGGGCTTTTTCTTCTTAATTTCTTCAACAGTTTTAGGATCTTCTACATTTCGTTTTTCTCGTGTGTCCCTAAGTTCTATGTTCTCTAATTTCAAAGAATCACAAGATGAACAATTAGAATTTTGATCAATTGAAGAATCTTCATGCATCTCCTTAATTTTATTTCTAAGATCAATATTGTCATTTTCCAAAAATTTATTTTTCTCTTCTAAAACTTTAATTTTAGCCTTGGCCTCTTTGGAGATTTTTGAAGACTTTTTCAATTCATCATATAATTCTTGAAAGGCTTCTTGTAATTCTTCATAAGAGTAAAAGTTAGAAGTACTTACCTCTTCTTCCTCGTTGGCCATGAGGCATAGGGCGGCAGTTTCATCACCCGAGCTGTCCGAATCCCATGTCACGTGCCTTTGGTGTTTGTTTTTCTTCTTGTCCTTAGGTTTTGGACAATGTGACTTGGTGTGGCCAAGTTTTCCACAATTTTGGCATGAAGGACTTGGTTCTTCCTTCTTTATTTCCTTCTTCATAAACTTATAAAACTTTTCAATTAAATCGTTGGAAATAGTATCATCATCGCTTTCCGAATCACTTACTTCTACTCTTTAAGAAGATGAGGCTTTGAAGGCAATACCTGGACTTTTCTCATCTCCAAATGAAGGTTTAAGAATTGTGCTTTCATAAGTTTTGAGGTTACCTCTTAATCCATCAATTGTGACGTCCGTGATTCCCATCGACTCTTGGATGGCATTTGCTTTGGAACGCCATTCGGGAGTGAGGCTCCTCAAGATTTTTCGAACAAGATCTTTGTTCCAGTATACTTTCCCGAGAGCATGGAGATCGTTGATGATCATTGAGAACCGTTCAAACATATTATCGATGCTTTCCGGCTCCTTCATTCAAAAGAGTTCATATTCATGTTTTAGAAAATCAACTCTTGATTCTCGGACTTGAGGCGTACCTTCATAAGTGATCTCAAGCTTATCCCACATCTCCTTGGCGGTTGTGCAGCAAGAAATCTTCCGATAGTCATCCGGATTCACCGCACAATACAACATATTGATGGCCTTTGCATTATATTCAACCTTCTTGATGTCCTCGCATTATATTCATCTTCCTCCTTTGGAACCGTGGTTTCCCCAACTTTCTTTGTCGGTATATGTTCACCGTTCTTGATGATTTGCCACAAGCGAAAGTTATTTGATTGGATGAAAATTCTCATCCGCTCTTTCCAATATGTGTAATTTGTTCCATCAAATAGTGGAGGCCTAATGGTGGAGTGTCCTTCGCTCATCATTCCTGCGTTCAACATTCTCAACAAATATATGGAACGTTCTCTCAACCGGTTAAGGCTTTTAGAGAGTTAGGCTCTGATACCAACTGCTAAGATTTATGCCCTTCACTAGAGGGGGGTGAATAGTGAGGCACGAGAATGTCGGTAAATTTTGCGGAATTAAAATTGCAGGAGTAAAGTAAGTGCAGTAATTAAAAGAGTAAGGAGAGGACACACCGAATTTATACTGGTTCACCACAACGTGTGGTTAGTCCAGTCCCCGAGAGACTTTCTCGAGTTTACGCTAACTCCGTTAAGCTTACGGGTGCCTAACAAACCGTTATACTTGCTCGTAGATGTACACTCTACAAGACTTCAACTTGCTCGAGGATACCTCACCTCAAGACTTCACCTTGCTCGTGGATACCGCACCACAAGACTTCACACACTAAGGTTGAAGGTACTTAGCAAACCCAACGCTCAATGAGAAGGTATGGTCTTCTCAAGAACCTTTCTCTTTTACAACAAGAACTCTCTAAGAAGAGTAGATAAAGAGATACAATATAAGCTCTATGAACAACGCAAAATTGTCTCTCAAATGGCTCAACAAAAGCTCTAAATATGATGTAGAAATGTTATCAATATGTTCAAGAATAATGAGAGATATTGTTCATGTTAAATGAGTCAAAAAGACCTCTATTTATAGGTGGTAGAGGTTGTATGTCCGTTGCTTAATAGGCAATCAATCATGCCGGTTTTATGCCAAGATAATCAATTATTCACTTTACATAATCGATTATCTTCTCAACATTCATAAAACGGAACGTTGGGAAGGCAACGGTCAGTGAATAATCGATTATTCTCTAGGGGATATCGATTATTGACCCTTGCGGAATTTCCAGTTTAAGCTGGAAATTGGCAGATAATCGATTATCCTCTAGGTGATAATCGATTATGCAGCCTAGCTGGAATTTCCAGTTTTACTGGAAACTCAGCATAATCGATTATCAGCTTAAGGATAATCGATTATCTGGCTGTTCTGTCCAGAATCGAAAACTTACTTCAAAACCATTTTGGTTAAAATGAAAACGTTAAAATAATTTTGTTTGAAGTATTTGAAATATGTTTATGATAAATATGATTTGATAAATGATTTTATGCATATTTATGATGACTTATGTTGAGCCAAAAGACGAGATAACTTAAACGTTGCCCTTACATTGGTTCTACCTAACGACCTACGCCTTGGGTCTTCGGTCTTTGAACTTTTGGCTCGTCTTTGGCTTTTCCATGCAATCCCTTCATCAATATGCTTCTCGGCATTCAATCTTGATTGTTTGTCATATAATAACGTTTTTTGACACTTGACTTCATTGTTTGTCATTCATCAAAACCTATATACCTGGAAATCATGCTAATACAACCAAAGCACACATATCATGGATAGAATGATTTCCTACAGAAGCTTCATATACACCTCCTCATCTAGGTCACCATGCAAGAAGGCATTGTTAACATCAAGTTGAAAAAGATCCCAATGATTCTTAACAGCCACAACAATTAAGCATTTAACAATACACATTTTAACCACAGGGGAAAAGATTTATGTGAAATCAACTCCTTCAATTTGAGTGTCTCCTCTAATAACAAGCCTCGCCTTGTACCTCTCAACACTACCATCAACCTTATATTTGATTTTATAAACCCATTTGCAGCATATGGGTTTCTTACCAGGAGGAAGGGGAACAACATCCCAAGTATGGTTGGCATCCAATGCCTCAAACTCCTTTCTCATGGCATCCTGCCAGACTGGGACTGATGCAGCTTGAGAATAATAGAGAGGTTCAGATTCCAAAGGAGAAGAAGAGGAAGAAGAGCCAGAAAAGGAAGGTAGGTGACAAACATAATCATTGAGATGAGAAAGAGAATTGTGTTGCCTTCCAGATCTTCTGTAGACAGCAGGTGCTGGAGAGGAAGAAATAGCAGGAGGAGATATATCAGAATTGAAGGGTGGACTGGAAGCAGGATGAGTAAGTTCAGAAGGTATTGAGGGAGAAACATAAGCAGGAATAGAACTGGAACTAGAAGGAAAAGGTGCAGAAGGAGAAGGGAGAGAAGAACAAATTGGAACAGACAGATCTGTCTCAAAATAGGGATGCTCAGGAGAAGGTACAAAAGGAAAAACATAAGGACCAGAGGTAACGACAGAAGCAGTTGCAAAAGGAAAGCAAGTTTCATGAAATATTACATCCCTGGACATAAAACACTTTTTGGAAGTTAGATCATACAACTTGTAACCCTTTTTGGAAAAAGGATCTCCCAGAAATACACATGAAATAGCTATAGTCTTTAGTTTATCCCTCTATGAAATTGGGACAGTAGCATAGGTAAGACATCCAAATGCCCTTAAATGTGAGTAAGTGGGTGCCTTGCCATATAATATTTCATAAGGGGATTTGTTTTGAAGGATCCTGGATGGTATCCTATTATGCAAGTATGTAGCAGTCAATAAATAGCCCACCCCTCCACCCCCCAAAAAGGAGATGGGTAGTTTGGATTGAAAAAGTAAAGCTCTACAAGCTTCAAGAAGTATCCTATGTTTTCTTTCAACAACACCATTTTGTTGAGGAGTGTGGGGACAAGTAGTTTGATGAATAATGCCCTGTTGGTTGAAGAAAGAAGTACCATCAAGACTAGACCCCAATTCCAAAGCATTATCACTTCTTATAATTTCGACAGTAGCATTAAGCTGTGTATTAACCATACACAGAAAAGACTTAATCAGGCTGAAAGCATTGCTTTTAGACCCCAGTAGATGTTTACAGGTTGCTCCGAAAAATCATCAACTATAGTAAGAAAGTACCTTGAGCCAGAGAAGGTGGGTCTGTGATAAGGACCCCAAGTGTCTACATGAATCAATTGAAAAAGTCTACATGTACTGATTGAACTATCAGGGAAAGGAAGCCTGGTTTGCCTAGCCATAGGACAAATAGAACAAGGAAATGGTTGTTTAGAAGCAAGGCAAAATGACAAAGCAGAGTTGTGCTTTATGTTTGCAAAAGGAATATGAGACAGTCTTAAATTGCCAAATGTAATACATGTCATTTGCATCAGCATTATTACAACTGGAACTATTTACATTTGAAGGCAAAGTAACAGTCTTATGGCTAGAAGAACAGACATGATTACAGGAATCAGAAAGGGGACACACAGAACCAGATGAGCAACAATTAAAAGAAGAATGTGAAGGTGGCACCCAAGCAAACTTGTACAGACCAGCCTCCTCTTTACCAAGATCCAGAGGCATCTTCAGAGAAGGGGCCTGTAACATGTGAAGGAAACAGGAAGTTGCAGTAAACAAGACTATACAGTGCAACTGTTTTACTAGTTTGTGGACAAAAATTAAGTTATGTTTGAACGAGGTAACATACAGTACATTATGAAGAGTGATGGATGAAGTTAATGCAAAAGAGCATGTGGAAGTCACCTTCACTTTGTATCCACTGAGAAGAGTTACAAGATAAGGCACAGTTAAGGGTGTGATATAAAAGAGCAAGCTTTTATTAAATGTCATATGGTCAGAAGCCCCTGAGTCTATTATCCAGGAGACAGAATCAATATGAGTAAGCATACAAAGTTTGGAATCAGAAACAAGACTCTCAGTTAGCATAGTACCAGCAAAATTGGCAGCACACATGGGAGAAGGGGTCTGAGCAGTGGAGTTCCCCAACTGAGTCTGTTGTAGCAGAGTCATCAGTTGATCAAATTGTTGTCTGCTCAAGCCTGGGATTACAGATCCTTGTCCATCCACATTTGGGACATATTGATGACCCTCGGTGGGATTTTCAGGAGCATTAGATGTGTATCCTTCAGAAGAGGTGAAATTAGCACCAGTGGTTATATGAGCAGCAATAGTTCTCTTCCCTTTGTTAAACCTGGTGCTTTGTGGATAACCATGAAGCTTGTAACACTTATCAATTAAGTGCCCAGACTTCTTGCAATATCTACAGAATAGAGGTCCTCTGGTTTGGTCAAAATTAACTTTTTGTGTATACTGTCTGAGAGGAGAAGGGTTGGGCACTGCAACTTGATTCATTCCAAAAGAAGGTGTAGAATTTTTGTTTGTATTGACACTGAAAGACATAGAATCAGGATTGAACTGGGAGATAGACTGGACTTGTCTTTGTTTCTCATCATTGAGGAGTATGTTATAGACACTGTCAAGGGTAGGAGGAGGCTGCATCAGAAAGTTGCTCCTTACCCCTATATAAGTCTCATTAAGGCCCATGAGGAATTGGAACACCTTATTCTCGTCATCCTCCTGTATGATACCATTTTTGGCAGCACAAATACATCTTTGGCCATGATTTGTACACACTGCTCCTAACTCATCCCACAACCCTTTGAGTTTGTTAAAATATAATGTTATATCTAGAGGTCCTTGAGAAGTATGAGAGAGTTCTCTTTTGAGTTCAAAAATTTTGGTTCTATTAGTTGTACCATATCTGGCTTCGAGTTGTGTCCATATACTCCGTGCAGTATCAGAATATTGCACACTCTCAGCTATCTGAGGAGACAAAGATGCAGTCAACCAGGAAATTACCATATTATTGCATCTGTCCCATAACTTTTGTTCAACCATATTAGTAGCTGGTCGGGGACGGGTACCATCAACAAAGCCAATTTTATTTTTAGCAGACAAGGCGACTATCATTTTCCTCTTCCAACCCTCATAACCGCTACCCGAAAAGGGAGTAGGAACAAGTGAAACACCATGAACATCAGGAGAGTAAACAAAGAGAGGGCTCGTAGAATCAATGGATGAAGTATTATTAGGATTCATATTTATCATCAGAAACAAAACAACAGTGATGTAGAGAGAGTGATTCAATTTCTGTGAACGACTCGACACACCAGATTTTTCACCAAAAACACATGCAAGTTCTTAACTAAAGTGAGAATAGGGTTACCCGACTTCTACGCAACCGGAGAAGAACAACCTTCAAATATGCAGAGAAAACCCTAACTCCATTTAGTGCAAATCCAAGGCTTCTGAATCCGTCAGAATCAAATACGAAAAGTGTCGGAAGTTTACCCGAAATACCGAGCTTGAGAAAGTATCAACAAGTGAGACTAAAAAAACTGAACAACAGTCAGATTCACAGTTTAGCTGCTGAAAGTGCACAAAATCCAGAATCACCGGTGATACCTCAACAGTGTTGGACCGGAACGACGAAGAATAGAGAGGAGGCGTCCGAAAAGACCATGATCTGATACCATGATAAGAATGGACCTTGGGCCTAACTCAACCCCAAAAGCTAGCTTATGAGTTGAGGATTGTTCAAGCCATATAAGGAGACTAAGGACCTCAAATCCCTCTGATGTGAGACAACTCAACACAGAAAACTACTAATATTGTTACTTATAAAAAGAAAAAAAAGGTGGAAAATAGAGGGAGATCTGACGAAAGCAAAACAAGAAAACGAAAAGAAAAGACAAAAGAAAAGAAAAAAAAACAAAAGTCAGAAAAGAAGAATAAAAAAACAAAACAAAAAAGAAAAAAGAAAGAGAAGTCAAACAAAGAAAAAGAAGAACGGACAAAGCAAAAAATGAAAAGGAAAGTTAGAACAAAGAAAAAGAGAAAAAAAGAGGGAGTCAAGAAATAGTAGAACAACGAGAAAGAAAAAGGGAGTTGAAGACGGAGTTCAAGATTTCGAGTTCGAGGTTCTAAAAAAGTTAGTGTTACTAACTTTGAAAATCAGTAGATTGTGGCTGTGATTTTATTGTAAAAAAACTTCACGAAAAGATAATATTAGAATTTTTATCATCAATATAAAGAATAGTTTTGTTGGTTCTCATTAATTTTGGCTTCATCTTTTTATTTCTATTTTTATTTCTTTGAATTATTTTCAATATTTTTTTTGAACTAGAGTGAACTGAAAATCTGTTTGTGTGTCGGTTCAAGTTAAATTTGATTACCAAATTTTTAATCATGGCCTAAAATAATATTTTCATTGATAGTTAAGTTTAGATGTTTAAGAAATTATGTTATTACATGTAAGTTAGTTTACTTACTTTACATACATTTTTAAAAAAGTATGTTCATATAATATTAGTGTAGTGGAGATTGCATGAATTTGATTCGGATCTCATTAGTTAAAAAGAATAAAGTTAGATTTTTCTTTATTGTTTTCAAAGTAAATTATTTTCAACGTAAACATCATTCTAATTCATTATTTAGTGGGCAGTGCCAATAAATATATTGATGATTCATATTTTATGTGTTCTTGTTTGATTATTTTGTGATAGTTTGCTGTATCTCTTGATTTTTAGTGTTGTCGAATATTTATATCATTATGCTTTCGTGCTCAAAAAAATTTAAGATTATTAATATTAGTTTAGTTAAATAAGCATGTGTGAGAAGATTAAAAAGTCAGTTGAACATTATGTTTCAAATTTTTACTTTGTTTTTGTTTTTAGGTTTCATGTGTATACTTACTTATTTCAGTGTTATACAAGAATAGTTATCTTTCTTTGTTATTGTCTGTCCAAGAATTTATTTAAATAATTTTTATTAAAGTTTCTTTTGTTTTAGTCATATTTTTTGTTAAATAATGTCATCTTAATTAATTCATTAATTTAAAAACAACAAAACAAAAAGAGTGATAAATTTTTTAGATAGCAAGATGAATTACAAAATAACTGAGAACTTTTTTGCAATAAGGAAATAATAATAAAAATATACAAATATATGTATCGAATATGAAAGAGAAGAAATAATTGGAATACTCAAAAACACTAGGAAAACTTTAGATATACTTTAAATATTAGCATGTGTCTTCATACTCAACCTTGGATTGATATGATTAAGTAATAAAAAGGTCATGTGCGCATTATCGAGTCTCGATGCCTCTAAATTTAAAATAATTATGATTTAATCATGTGTACATTTTGTATCTTAGTTTAACACTTAATTTTAAAGAAGTACCTCGTGTGCGTTCCGCATCTTGGTGAATACAATTAATAAAATATAATAATGAACTAAATGATAATAAATAAGCCATAATCAATAAATACCAGAATAGCTAAAAATTTGATTTAAGCCTTACATTAGTCAATAAAAGCGGTCGTGCTAGAACCACAGGACTCGAGGGTACCTTACACCTTCTCACGGTCAATAAAGTTTCTTACTCAGTCTTCTGTTTCATAGACCATAATTAAGAGTCAAACATTCCTTTTAAAAAGGGATGCAAATAAAAGGTAACTTGGAACACTAAAACTAAATTCAAAATGACAACTCTAAATAATAAATAATCCCTTTTCAAAATATCACTTCAATTGAAAAAACTCTTCTAACTCAACCTCGTAATAGGATTGCATGGGGAAAAGGGGATGTGATAGTCACGACCCAAATTTCCCAACCTCAGGAGTCATGATGACGCATACTAGTGAAAGCTTGGCAAGTCAACCATTTAGATTATTTACCTTTTTTCCATTTTTAATCCTTTAACAATTAAGGGTCGACTTTATATAAATAGCGGAAATTAAAAGCAGAAGACTAAAACGTAATATATTAATAAAGGTACCAATATCAATCCATACATAAACTACCCAAGACTGGTGTCACAATTTCATATACTGTCTAGGAATACCACAAATAAAGGTCCGAAAGAGTTACTACAACACTGTCTCTGAAATACACAAAAGAAACAAAATAAAATGATAGAAGGAGACGCCAATGTCTGCGGACGCCTGAAGGACTACCTCGGATATCCGAATGGACTGAAGGCAACAAACCAAAGCTAAGATTCAAAAGTTGTTGCACCGAGATCTACACACAATGCAGAGTGTAGTATCAGCATAACCGACCTCATGTGCTTATAAGTTCCTAGCCTAACCTCGGCGAACTAGTAACGGGGCTAGGACAAGACTACCAAATAAACATGTGCAGTTAAATCATATACAACAGAAAATAAAAGTAGAAATGTACCGTTAAGGATGGGAGGGGGAAACATGTTGCCGGAACATCATATAATAACAGAAGAACAACAAGTAAATATAAGGATTACCACAGTCCAATTGAAGATAGGAAGAGGGAATCATGTTGCGGGGTATAACAAGTATCAAAACAAAAGCGATAGTTAAATGTAGAGAAACCATAACTCAATTATAAAAAAAATGGAGAAATTAAACAACAAGTGCACGGCATCATCCTTCGTGATTTAACACTCTCTCACAAATAACATGCATGGCATCAACCTTCGTGCTTTAACACTCTCTCACAAATATCATGTACGAAATCACCCTTCGTGCTTTACACTCTTCCTCACCCAAGCAACAATTATAAAGCAATTTCAGAAAGGGAATCAATAACATCACTAAAATCAAGTAACAACAGAAAATCAGTAAATAAACATAAAGAACACCATAATTTAATTATCAATAACAATCGGGAAAACCAAACAAGTGCACTACATCACTCTTCGTGCTTTTATTCTCTTCCTCACCATAAGAATCAATGTAATTGGTACATAATTGTACATCGTTCGGCATAGCATCACCCTCGTGCTTTTACACTCTTCCTCGCAAAATCATACACGGCATCACCCTTCGTGCTTTAACACTCTCACAAAAATATCATGCACGGCATCATCCTTCGTGCTTTACACTCTTCCTCACCCAAGAAACAATCACAAAGCAATTTGGGCAAGAGAATCAATAACATCAACGTAAAATCAAGTAATAACAGAGAATCAGTAAATAAACGTAAAGAACAACAACAACAACAACAACTACCGAGTGTATTCCCACCAAGAATCGGAAAAATCAAATAAGTTTACAACATTATCTTCCGTGCTTTTACTCTCGTCCTCACAATAAGAATTAATATAATCAGCACGGAATTGCATTTCGTGCGGTACGATATCACCCTTCGTGCTTTTACACTCTTCATCACAAAATCATACACGGCATCACATTCATGCTTTAACACTCTCTCACCAAAACTACGCACGGCATCACCCTTGATGCTTTAATACTCTTCCTCACCCAAACAACAATAACAAGAAATAAGGACAAGGAAATAAATGAAATCACAGCAAAATCTCGGCAAGGGAACAATAGTACAACAACCAACAAGGAAACAATATAAAAATATCAACATCCTGGTAAAGTAGATAGTATTAAAAGCAACAACATCCCGGCGGGGAGACAATATGATAATCCTCTTCTTTTTCTTCACATTTACTTCACAAATCACTACACAATTTGAGTCAATGCTCTATAGGGTTCAATTACCAATTTTACTTCCAATATTCGTTTTACAACTTAAGCCAACACTCCTCAATATTCAGTTACCAATATTACTTCCACATGTTTTGTTCAATAATAAAAATCAGCACATACGGCATGAACAATACAAACAGACTCACAATAATCATAAATATAAGACTCACATGCATGTTGGACACTAACGTATAGATACTCGTCACCATGCCTATACGTCGTACTAAACAAATAACACATAGAAAATAGGACACAACTCCTAATCCCTCAAGCTAAGGTTAGACCAAACACTTACCTTAAACTTCCACGGCCAACTCAAGCCTCAAACACAGCTTTTCCATTAAAATTCACCTCCAAATAACTCGTATCTAATCCAAATTGATTTAACAACATCAATAAATGCTAAAGAATTAATTTTTAATATAGGTTTTCTATCATTTTTTCCAAAAGTCAAAAATTAACCCTGGACCCCCTAGGTCAAAACTCGAGGTTTGGACCAAAAACCAAATCACCCATTCACCCACGAGCCCAAATATGCAATTAGTTTCGAAATATGACCCCAAAATAAGCTCTAAATTCCAACTAATCAAAAAGCACTAACTCTGTCCAAATTCCAAGTTTTCCACCCTTAATAACATGATTTTGGCCTAGAAATCTGATAAGTATTAATGGAAATTGAAGAAAACAAGTTTAAGAACACATACCTATGGTTTTGTGGTGAAATCCCCCTTCAAAAATCGCCCAAGTTTGAGTTTCAATGAAAGAGTTGTGAAATTTTGGAGAAAACCCATTTTGTTACTGTTTGTAAAAAAAATGGACATGTAATGTATGCGTTCGTATGCCTTTTGGCCATGTTTGCATAGGCTTAATCCACCTGATCTATGTGTTCGTGAGCCGTTGTCCACGTTCGCATTGTGTTATGGCCAACTCATTCCCCTGCTCCCCCTTAGGCAGTGCGTTCGCGTAGCGCAACATACGCAAAGCTCCACACTCGCATTCCAGTCAGTGCGTTCTCATAGTACACAAATTAGGGCCTTCTGAGACTATACTATGCAATCGTGGACCTACCTATGCTGTTGCATATCACAAAAACCTAGACACCAGCAAATAGCAAAAACACCAGATTTTCTAAGTCAAGAAACACTCTCTCACCCGAGCCCTCGGGACTCCAAACCAAATATGTACACTACCTCAAAAATATCCTACGCACTTATTCGTGCGATCATATTACCAAAATAATATCTTAAACAACGAATTTGGCATAGAAATCAAAGAAAAACTTAAAACTTCAAAAGTATCAAATTTCTAAACTACGGGTCTGAATCGCATCAAACGACTTCTGTTTCTTACCAAATTTTACATGCTCAATTTAAATGCCATATACTTATATAGGGCTCCGGATCTAAGATCCCGATACCATCAATTTCAAAAACATTCAAATTTCCAAAAACTCTTAAAATTTCAGTTAAACAATTTTCTTCAAGAATTCATTTTTCGATCTCGGGACCTCGGAATTCAATTCCGAGCATACGCTCAAGTCACATATTTTCCTACGGACCATTCAGGACCATCAAATTACAGGTCCGGGTCCATTGTGACGACCCAAAGGGGTCATCACCTGTTTCTAACCAAATTTGTGCTTCTGAGACCCTCATCTAGATCTACCTTGATTTGCGTGTGAAGTATGAATGAATAGCCAAAAAGCTTATATTGAAATTTTGTAAAAAATGCTAAGTTTTGATGTTAAAATAAATAAATTTGACTTTGGTCAGCATTTTGGGAAAACGGATCCGGACCCATAATTTGATGGTCTTGGAGGGTCAACAGGAAAATATGGGACTTCGGCATATATCCGAAATCGAATTTCGAGGTCCTAAGCCTGAGAAATGAATTTTTAAAGGAAATTGTTCTTCTAAAATGTTTAAGAAAATTGGAAATGAAATATGATTAGAAAGCGATTGTATCAGGCCTATATTTTGGTTCGGGCGCCCGGTACAAGCCTTATATATGGCTTGCATCATTCCTCTGAAATTTGGTTAAAAGTGGACATCGTTTGACGTGATCCAGACCTTAGTTGGGAAATTTGATGTTCAATGAGTTTTGAGAAATTTCAATGATCTTGAGGTTTAATTCGATGTTTGTGATGTTATCTTGGTAATTTGATTACGCGAATATGTTCCTAGAATGTTTTTGAAGTTGTGTGTATATTTGGGTTGGAGTTTCGAGGGCTTGGGTGAGTTTCGGGAAGGTTCCGAAATGCTTTAGGCTTAGAAATAAGATGTTGCTAGATCAGAAAATTTGCAGGCCTCTAAACCCTCTTGTGCAGTCCGCAAGAAATTGCGTGTGAACGTGGAGGGGCCAACACGGCCGTGGTCGTCTTTGTGTGGTCCGCGAATGAGGCTGTGCCGCCGCGGTCGCCTTTGTGCGGTCCGCGGTGGAGGCTGTGCGGCAGCAATTGCCTTTGTGCCGTCTGCACAGGATGTTGAACTACAGGTCTTCAGGTAGCTCGTGCGGCCGCGGTCCATTTAGTGCAGTCCACATAGGGGGTCGGCCAAGGGTATAAATAGACGGTATTTTCAGTTATTTTTCATTTTTCAAAACCCTAAAACATAAAAGGTGATTCTTCAAGCAACCTTTCTTCTCTAAATTAATTGTAAGTCGTTTTTAACTAGTTTTCTTCAATTATTAACATATTCTAACATGATTTCAATTTTAAATCAAAGGTTTTCATGGGGGAAATTGGGTGTTTGAGCAGAACCTAGGTTTTTTTTCAAAAATTGGGGATTTGGACCTTAATTTGAGGTTCAATTTCAAAATAAATAATATATTTGAGTTCATGAGCGAATGGACAATTGGATTTTGGTTCGAACCTCAGGTTTTGACCACGTGGGCCCGAGGGTGATTTTTGACTTTTTGGGTAAAACTTTGGAAACTCATTTTCATTCATTGGGGTTGATTCATTAAGCGTTTATTGATGTAACTAAGTGATTTGTGATTAGATACGAACGAATTGGCGGTGGAACCAAGGGGAAAAGCTATAATTGAGACGTGAGTTGTGTTCAAGACATCGAGGTAAGTGTTTGATCTAATCTTAACTTGAGGGATTAGGAGTTGAGTCCTATTTTCTATGTGATAATTGTTGAGTATGACGTATAGGAATGGTGACGAGTATCTATACGTTGGTGTCTAGCATGACCGCGAGTCTTACATTGTGACTATCATAACTTCATTGTTTCTTTCATGCCTTGGTGATGATTTCTACATGTCATGAAAAGCATTGGAAAGAAATAGTGACCTTTGAACATCGAGGAGCATTGGCTCGAGTTATAATACAAATTGTGAAAGTATAGGAGATTATTGAACCCTTTGGAGCATTGCTCAAGTGGTAAAGTGAGTTGTAAAGTAAAAGTGAAAGAAAGAGAAAGAGTTATTAAATTATTCCCTTCCTGGGATGTTTGTGGCTTTGTTGATTATCTCCCTTGCCGGGATACTGAGTTTTATTGGTATTGTTTTCTTGCCGGAATTTAACTGTTAAATTGTGTTCCCTTGTCAGGATTTCTATTATTACTTCTTTACTCCTTTGTCCTTTGTTTGTGATTGTTGTTTGGGTGAGAAAAAGTGTTAAAGCACGAAGGGTAATGCCGTGTATTATTTGTTATTGTGAGAAAAGAGTGTTAAAGTACGAAGGGTGATGTCGTATCGCACGATGTACCATTTCGTGCAGATTCTATTGATTTTATGTGAGGAAAGATAGTAAAAGCACGAAGGATGATTCCGTGCACATTTTTATTATATCATTGCTTGGTGAGGATGAATGTAAAAGCACGAAGGGTGATGTTATGCATATTTTATTATATCATTGCTTGGTGAGGATGAGAGTAAAAGCACGAAGGGTGATGTCATGCACTTATTGATATCTGATTCTTTATTTATATCTGAGTTATGTTGTTTTCGTCCTTATTTGACAATTTATATTTGGAGTTGTTATCTCCCCCACAGCATGCTCCCGCTCCCATATTGACTAGTTTAGTTGGTAGTTTTGTCCTAGCCTCGTTACTACTTCGCTGAGGTTAGGCAAGACACTTACCAGCACATGGGGCCGGTTGTGCTGATACTACACTATGTGTTCTTTTTTACAGATCCAGGTACCGGACAACATTTATAGTTGGAGGGCTTCCTTTAGTCCACCCGGAGATCCAAGGTAGACCTGGTGGCGTCTGCAGGCCCTGGCGTCTCCCTCTATCTCTATTTCTTGTTTCATTTTCCTCATTCAGAAATAGTGTACTGTTATTTCTTCAGACCTTGTATGTAGTAAATCTTAGCAGTCTGTGATACTATGTCACCAGGTTTTGGATGGTTGAGATAAGTAACTGTAATATTCATATATTTTAGATGTTTAATGGCTATCTTCTGCTTGATTATCAAAATTTCTGCAAATTTTCATGTTATCGCCTTTTTAATTGATTAAAGAAGTAATTTGATAATGAGATATGTGGTTAAGGTTTGGCTTGCTTAGCTCTCACTAGTAGGCGCTATCATGACCCGAGGGTGGGAAATCCGGGTAGTGATAAGTTGGTGTCAAATCTCTAGGTTACATGGGTCTCACAGTTCACAGACAAGCCTAGTAGAGTTTGAAGGATCGGTACGAAGATGGCTGTATTTATCCCCTATAGGCTACAGAGTTAGGAAAAGTTTAACATTTATTCTCTCTTGTCGTGCAGTTTTGGTTTCTCAATGCTAATTGCATTTCTACTCTGTTCTCTCACAGATGACGAGAACACGCGCTTCCTCATCCACCGATTTGCCTTTAGAGCCCCCAACACTAGCCCTCACTGGGGGAAGAGGTTGAGGTCGAGGCCGTTTTAGAGGCCGAGGTAGGGATAGAGCTCAGCCCCAAGCAGTAACATTAGTGGTGAAGCCTCAAGTTGATTTTGAGGAGGAGGTTCCGACCCCAGCAGTTCCAGTGGGCCCAACTCGGGTCCCGGAGGGTTTATTGCTACCCCAGTTATTCAGGACACTCTTGTCCGATTGGTGGGCCTCATGGAGAGTGTTACCCGAGCAGGTTTTCTTCCTGTAGCACCAGCCACTTCTCAGGCTTGGGGAGGGATTCAAACTCCTGCTACTCGCACTCCGGAGCAGGTAGCTCCTCATATTCAGACTCCAGCGGTTAAGGTAGGTGGGATAGTTCAGCCGGGTGTGGTAGCTTAGACCGACGATAGAGCGACTATATCCGCCGATGCTTTGTGGAGGCTGGACAGGTTCACCAAGCTCTTCACTTCTACATTCAGCGGTGCATCTACTAAGGACCCCAGGATTATCTGGATAGTTTTCAGGAGGTTATTCGAAACATGGGTATTGTTGAGACCAATGGGTTGATTTCGCTACATTTCGCTTGTTTGGATCCACCAAGACTTGGTGGAGGGATTATTGATTGGCTAGACTAACAGGATCACCAGCCTTGACATGGGAGCAGTTTAGAGTGTTATTTCCGGAGAAGTTTCTCCCTGTTACTCAAAGAGAGGTCTATCGGAGGCAGTTTGAGCGCCTCCAGTAGGGTTCCATGACAATCACCTAATATGAGACCAGGTTCATTGACTTAGCTCGCCATGCTCTTATTATACTCCCCACTGAGAGGGAGAGAGGGAGACGGTTTATTGATGGACTCATCCAGCCGATTCGTCTTCAGATGGACAGAGAGGCTGGAAGTGAGATATCCTTCCAGAAAGCGGTCAAATGTGGCCCGTAGGGTTGAGATGGTATTATCATAGGGGGTGGTCATAGGGCGGACAAGAGATCCCGTCAGTTAGGCAGGTTTAGTGGTGCCTCATATGGAGGCAAAGATTCGTATGATAGGGGTCATCCTCCTAGGCCTTACCAGTCAGCACTCCAGGTTTCTCGTGGCGATTCAGGTGGCCGTGGTTCTCACGAGCAGTATTCTAATCACCAGTCCTACAGTACACCACCAGCTCCTATCAGTGCACCGCCGCTTTAGAGTTTCCAAGGTGATTATTCAGGTTGACAGGGCCAGCAGTCTCAGCAGCCGAGGGCTTGTTACACTTGTGGAGATAAGGGTCACATTGCTAGGTTTTGCCCTCGGGCATCGAGTAGCTCTAAGCATCAGGGTTCTCGTGCTATGGTACAAGTACCAGATGTTCCATAACTCACCCAGCCAGCTAGAGGTGGGGGTAGAGGTACAAGAGGTGGAGGTAGCGGTCCTAGAGGTGGAGCTCAAGTCGCTAGTGGTGGAGGCCATCCAGCAGCAGGCCATCCTAGAGAGGTAGATCAGAGTGGTGGGGCCTAGCCCCGATGTTATGCTCTTCAAGCCAAGCCCGAGGCAAAGGCTTCAGATGCATTTATTACAGGTACAGTTCTGGTTTGTGATAGAGGTGCTTCGGTGTTGTTTGATCCAGGGTCTACGTATTCGTATGTATCATCTTATTTTGCCCCGTACTTGGTCTTGCCTAGTGATGCATTGGGTGTTCCTGTTTATATGTCTACACTAGTGGGTGAGTCTATTATGGTAGATCGAGTCTATCAATCTTGTATTGTGGTGATTGGGGATCTTGAGACTTGTGTAGATTTATTACGTTTAGACATGGTTGAATTCGATATCATATTGGGGATGGACTGGTTATCACCTTACCACGCTATCTTGGACTGTCATGCCAAGACCGTGACCTTAGTTTTACCAGATATGCCTCGTTTAGGGTAGATAGGAACTCTTGGATATTCGACCCGTAACATTATCTCTTATGTAAAGGCTCGGTGTATGGTCGAGAAGAGGTGTTTTGGCCCATTTGGCATACGCTCGCGATTTTAGTGCCGAGGTCCCCTCTATTGATTCTGTGCCTGTTGTTAGTGAGTTCCTTGATGTTTTTCCTTCAGACCTGCCGGGTATATCGCCCAACAGGGACATTGACTTTTGCATTGATGTGGCTCCGAACACCCAACCTATTATTATCTCGCCGTATTATATGGCCCTGCTTGAGTTGAAAGAGTTAAAGAAACAGTTGCAGAATTTGCTGGAGAAGGGTTTCATTAGACCTAGTGTATCGCCTTGGGGTGCACTGATGTTGTTCGTTAAAAAAAGAATGGTTCGATGAGAATGTGCACTGATTACCGGTAGTTGAAAAAGGTAACAATTAAGAATAAATATCTGCTGCCGAGGATTGATGATTTGTTCGATCAGCTTTAGGGTGTCAAGGCATTTTCCAAGATTGACTTGAGATCTGGCTACCATCAGTTGAGTATTAGGGCTTTCGATGTCCCTAAGACAACTTTCTACACTCGGTACGTGTATTATGAGTTCTTGTTATGTCATTCGGGTTGACAAATGCCCCAGCAGCTTTTATGGATTTGATGAACTGAGTGTTCATGCCTTATTTGGATTCATTTGTGATAGTCTTTATTGATGATATTTTGATATATTCCCGTAGCCAGGAGGATCACGAGCAGCATCTCAGGGTGGTTCTTCAGACTTGGAGGGATAGTCAGCTGTATGAAAATTTTTTGAAGTGTGATTTCTGTTTAAGTTCAGATGTATTCCTGGGTCATTTCATATCAGCATAGGGTATTTAGGTTGATCCAAAGAAGATTGAGGCAGTCAAGAACTTGCTTAGACCAGAATCAGCTACAAAGATTCGGAGTTTTTTGGGTTTGGCAGGTTACTATCATCGGTTTGTGGAGGGGTTCTCATCCATCGCAACCCTGATAACCAGGTTGACCCAGAAGGGTGCCTAGTTCAGACAGTCGGACGAGTGTGAGGCAAGCTTTCAGAAGCTCAAGAGAACTATGACTACGACACTGATGTTAGTTTTGCCCACAGGTTCATGAGCTTATACAGTTTATTATGATGCTTCCGTATTGGACTTGGCGCAGTGTTGATGCAGGATGGCAAGGTACTGCCTATGCTTTGGGGCAGTTGAAGATTCATGAGAAGAACTATCTGGTTCATGATTTAGAGTTGGCAGCCGTTATTCACGGGTTTAAGATTTGGAGGCACTATCTGTATGGCGTGGCATGTGAGGTGTTCACTGACCACAAGAGTCTTCATTACTTGTTCAAGCAAAAGGAGTTGAATTTGAGGCAGAGGAGGTGGTTGGATTTGTTGAAGGATTATGATATTACCATTTTGTATCATCCAAGGAAGGCCAATGTGGTGGTCGATACGTTGAGTAGGAAGTCAGCTAGTATGGGCAGCCTTGCTTATATTCCAGTCGGCAGGCTGGTTGCTTTTGATGTTCAGGCCTTGGCCAATCGATTTGTGAGGCTAGATATTTGTTAGCCTAGTTGAATGTAGGCTTTCACGGTTGCTCGTTCTTCATTATTTGAGCGTATCCATGATCGATAGTTTGATGATCCCCATTTGTGTGTCCTTAGATACACGGTTCAACGTGGAGGTGCCAAGCATGTTACCTTAGATGCTGATGGAGTTTTGAGATTGTGGGGTTGAGTTTGTGTGTCTAATATGGATGGGCTTCGAGAGTTGATTTTAGATGAGGCCCATAGTTCCTGGTATTCTATTCATCCGGGTGCCGCAAAGATGTATGAGTATTTGCGACAGCATTATTGGTGGCGTAGAATGAAGAAGGATATTGTGTCATATGTGGCTCGGTGTTTGAATTGTGAGCATGTTAAGTATGAGGATCAGAGGCCTGGTGGATTGTTTCAGAGGATTGAGCTTATCGAGTGGAAGTGGGAGAGGATCATTATGGGCTTTTTCGCAGACTCAGAAGAAGTTCGACGCATTTTGGGTCATTATTGATAAGCTGACCAAGTTAGCACATTTCATTCATGTGGAAGTCTCCTATTCTTTTGAGAGGTTAGCTGAGATCTATATTCGGGAGATTATTCGTCTTCATAGTGTCCCAATATCTATCATTTTGGACTGGGGTACGCAGTTTACCTCGCGCTTATGGAGGACAGTTCAGCGAGAGTTGGGCACACGGGTTGAGTTGAGCACAACATTTAATCCTCAAACGGACGGGCAATCCGAGCGGCTATTCAGATTTTGGAGGATATTCTCCGAGCTTGTGTCATTGACTTTGGAGGTTCGTGGGATCAGTTTTTGCCTTTAGCGGAGTTTGCTTACAACATCAGCTACTAGTCGAGTATCCAGATGGCTCCTTATGAGGCTTTATATGGTAGGCGGTTTCGATCTCCGGTCGGATAGTTTGAGCAAGAAAAGGCTCGGTTGTTAGGTACGGATCTGGTTCAGGAGGCCTTGGACAAGGTCAGGATAATTCAGGATAGGCTTCATATAGCTCAATCGAGGCAAAAGAGTTATGTATACCGCAAGGTTTGATATGTGGCTTTTATGGTTGGTGAGCGGGTACTGCTACGACTGTCGCCTATGAAGGGCGTGATGAGATTTGGGAAGAAGGGCAAGCTTAGCCCTAGGTTCATTGGCCCGTTTGAGATTCTTGATCGAGTGGGAGAGGTAGCTTGTAGACTTGCAATGTCGCCGAGCTTATCACCCATGCACCCAGTTTTTCATGTATCCATGCTCCGGAAATATCACGGCGATCCATCCTACGCATTAGATTTCAGCACCGTCAAGTTGGACAAGGACTTGCCTTACGAGGAGGAGCCGGTGGCTATTCGAGACCGGCAGGTTCGCCAATTGAGGTTAAGGAGTTTCCTTTCTGTTAGTGTTTAGTGGAGAGGTCAGCCTCCTGAGACATCGACCTGGGAGTTCGAGTCTGATATGCGGAGCTGTTATCCCTATCTTTTTCCCTACTTGGGTACATCCTTCTTTTGTCCGTTCGAGGACGAACGATTATTTTAGAGGTGGAGAATGTGACGACCCAAAGGGGTCATCACCTTTTCTAATCAATTTTGTGCTTCCGAGGTCTTGAATACCTTATTTAGAGCTACCTCTATTTACGTGCGCAATCAGGGCGCATAGTCGAAAAGCTTAAATGTGAAATTTTATGAATAATGCTAAGTTTTGATGTTAAAATGAATAAATTTAACTTTGGTTAATATTTTGGGCAAACGAACCCAGACCCGTGATTTGACGGTCCTAGAGGGTCCGTAGGAAAATATGGGACTTGGTCATATGCCCGAAATCGAATTCCGAGGTCCCAAGCCCGAGAAATGAATTTTTAAAGGAATTTTTTTTTTAAATGTTTAAGAAAATTAGAAATGAAATCTGATTAGAAAGTAATGGTATCGGGCCCGTATTTTGGTTCCGACACCCGGTACAAGCCTTATATATGACTTGAGTCATTCTTGTGAAATTTGGTTAAAAAACGGATGTGGTTTGACATGATCCGGACCTTAATTGGGAAATTTAATGTTCAAAGGAGTTTTGAGAAATTTCATTGATCTTGGGGTTTAATTCGATGTTCGTGATGTTATCTTGGTAATTTGATTACGCGAATATATTCGTAGAATCTTTTTGAAGTTGTTTATATATCTGTGTTGGAGTTTCGAGGGCTCGAGTGAGTTTCAGGTAGGTTCCGAGATGCCTTATGCTTAGAAATCAGATGTTGCAGGATCAGGAAATTTGTAGGCCTTTGAACCCTCTTATGTGGTCCGTGAGAAATCCCGTGCGACTGCGGAAGGGCTAACGCGGCCGCAGTCGCCTTTGTGTGGTCCGCGGTGGAGGCTGTGCGGTCGCGATCGCCTTTGTGCGGTCCGCGGTGGAGGCTGTGCGGCCGCAGTCGCCTTTGTGCGGTCCGCACAGGATGTTGAACTGCAGGTTTTCAGGTAGCCTGGCCGCGGTCCATTTAGTGCGGTCTGCGCGGGGAGTCTGCCAAAGGTATAAATAGATGGGATTTTCAATTATTTTTTATTTTTCAAAACCCTAAAACATAAGAGGCGATTTTTCAAGCAATATTTCTTCTCCAAATTAATTGTAAGTCGTTTTTAACTAGTTTTCTTCAATCATTAACATCTTCTAACATGATTTCAACTTCAAATCAAAGGTTTTCATGAGGAAATTGGGTGTTTTAGTAGAACTAAGGTTTTTTTTCAAAAATTGAGAATTTAGACCTCAATTTGAGGTCCGATTTCAAAATAAATTATATATTTGAGTTCATGGGGGAATGGGTAATCGGATTTGATTCGAACCTCGGGTTTTGACCATGTGGACCCGGGGTAATTTTTTACTTTTTTGGCAAAACTTTGGAAACTCATTTTCATGCATCGGGGTTGATTCATTTGGCGTTTATTGATGTAACTAAGTGATTTTTGATTAGATCGAATGAATTCGGGTGGAACCAAGGGGCAAAGCTATAATTGAGACGTGAGTTGTGTTCAAGGCATCGAGATAAGTGTTTGGTCTAAACTTAGCTTGAGGGATTAGGAGTTGAGTCCTATTTGCTATGTGATAATTGTTGAGTACGACATATAGGCATGGTGACGAGTATCTATACGTTGGTGTCTAGCATGACCGCAAGTTTTACATTGTGAGTATCATAACTTCATTGTTTGTTTCATGCCTTGGTGATGATTTCTACATGTCATGAAAAGCATTGGAAAGAAATAGTGACCTTTGAACATCGAGGAGCATTGACTCGAGTTATAATACAAATTGTGAAAGAATAGGAGATGATTGAACCCCTTGGAGCATTACTCAAGTGGTAAAGTGAGTTGTGAAGTAAAAGTGAAAGAAAGAGAAAGAGTTATTAAATTATTCCCTTGCCGGGATGTTTGTGGCTTTGTTGATTATCTCCCTTGCTGGGATACTGAGTTTTATTGGTATTGTTTTCTTGCCGGAATTTAACTTTTAACTTGTGTTCCCTTGTCGGGATTTCTATTATTACTTGTTTACTCCTTTGTCCTTTGTTTGTGATTGTTGTTTGGGTGGGAAAAAGTGTTAAAGCACGAAGGGTGATGCCGTGTATTATTTGTTATTGTGAGAAAAGAGTGTTAAAGTACGAAGGGTGATGTCGTGCCGCACGATGTACCATTTCGTGCAGATTCTATTGATTTTATGTGAGGAAAGATAGTAAAAGCACGAAGGATGATTCCGTGCACATTTTTATTATATCATTGCTTGGTGAGGATGAGAATAAAAGCACGAAGGGTGATGTCGTGCACTTATTGATTGCTGATTCTTTATTTATGTTTGAGTTACATTGTTTTCTTCCTTATTTGATGATTTCAATTTGGAGTTGCTATCTCCCATACAACATGCTCCCCCTCCCATTATTGACTGGTTAAATCTTGTATTTCTTTTCTGCTATATATATATAAACTGCACATGTTTAGTTGGTAGTCTAGTTCTAGCCTCGTCATTACTTCGTCGAGTTTAGGCTAGACACTTACCAACACAAGGGGTCGGTTGTGCTGATACTACATTCTGTGCTCTTTTGCACGGATCCAGGTATCAGACAACAATTTTTGTTGGAGGGTTTCCTTCAGTCCACCCGGAGATCCAAGGTAGACCTGCTGGCGTCCGCAACCCTGGCGTCTCCCTCTATCTCTATTTCCTATTTTATTTTCCTTATTCAGAAACAATGTACTATTATTTATTCGGACCTTGTATGTAGTAAATCTTAGACAATCTGTGACTACTGTGACACCAGGTTTTGGGTGGTTGAGACTTAAGTAACTGTAATATTCGCAGATCTCAGATGTTTAATGGTTATCTTTCGCTTAATTATCTAAAGTTCTGCAAATTTTCATGTTATCGCCTTTTTATTTGATTAAAGAAGTAATTTGATAATGAGATATGTGGTTAAGGTTTGGCTTACCTAGCTCTCACTAGTAGGCACTATCACGATCCCGTTGGTGGAAAATCCGGGTCGTGATATCCATTTACCCAAAATGTTGACCGAAGTCAACTTAATTTAAATTTTAAAGGCGAAATTAATATTTTTATCATATTTCCACCTAAAAGCTTTCCAGATATACGTTCGGAGTGTGCACGTAAATCGAGGTGAGAAAAAATGAAACTTTTAAAGTTTCGAAACACCGAATTTACTTGTAACTAAAGTGATGACCTCATGGGTCATCACATGTAAAGTTTCGAAATACAGAATTTACTTGTAAATCAAGTGATGACCTCATGCGTCATCACATGTACCTTCTATAGGAGTATATTCGTAGGAGATACCATACTCTTAGATATATCTAGATATGTGGTGTTCCTACCCTTTTTCTTGATGAGACAAAAAACTTATTTTAACTGAATTAATTTTCATGTCTTTAACAATCGTTACTCGTTAGTTTATGCATCCAAATTTAGAAGTACAAGTTAAGCTTCTTCTATCCTCAAAATTTATGTTTTGAAACTCTTCTCCATCTCTTTCAAAGCTAAAAGTTTCTTTAAAGACAATTTTATGCTTATAAGATTGTCTTATATAAAATTTTACCCAATATTCAAGACTTTGCATTCAACTAAAGCCTACCGTTTGACTATAATTGTGAAATTAGAATCCAATGGCCAATTGTGTTTTGAAAATTATTTTGCTAAGAGTGATAATTAATTAGATACATTAATTAGGTCCATTACATTATTTTGACCAATGATACTATTAGAATATATATGCGATTAATATTTTACTATTTTTGTTCTTATTAAGTAATATTTGATTTGAGATACCCGTGCAATGCACGAGTATATAAACTAGTATTATATTAAAAGCACGAAGACTCTTAACGAAATATCGTTTGTCTTTTTTAACCTTTCAAACTAGAGTTCACATTAGATAAAATAGTCATTCAATTATTTTCTTAATATTTAAAGCTTCAAAATTTAAACCAAGTGGGAAGCCTATATTAAGGCATCATATTCTGATGTCTTTTTACTTAATTTGAGCAGCATTCTACCCGTGCATTATTCTTAGTTTTTATGCAATCATTATATAATTTAAATAGGAAAAAAATAAAATTAGATGTTTTCCCCCAACAAAACCTCCCTGGCAAAGAGTTACGTACTTTCATGTCCCTTGTCTTTACGTTTTAATCAAAAGTAATGTTGCCTCTTAATTTATTGACCTTCCCAGTTAAACTATTTGTTGGTCTTAAATTTTAATTCGATATGTGTCTATATTTTTTTATTTGATTGTTTGTTTATATTTATATATTAAATTGTTTCTTATATAAACTAAATAGCAATATAAAAGATTTTCAGTAGAAAAATCAAAATGATTTTAACCGATTAATTTAGGTGAAGATTTGGAGCACCTTCAATTTTGTTAATATCCTTTAAAATAAATTTCATACTAGATAAAATAGTCATTGTAATTATTTTTTTCATAATTAATAATAGTTATGTAATTATTTTTCTAATATTTAAGAATTAAGACTCTAAATGCTTCCTTAATTAAATTGTATAAAGTATCTATAATTCAAGCAATCGTTATTCTCTTTAATTACTATTTAAAAATTAGACAAACCATATTGATGTGCATACAACTTAAAAAATCTATCTATCTATATAATATATTAAAAGCACGAAAATATTTACGAAATGTAATTTATTTTTTTATTCTTTAAAAATAGGTTTCACGTTAGACAATGTTAACTTTCCAAATACCTAGCACTTTAAAACCAACTAAAATTTTGATTATTAAATATTTTATTATTAAACTAGATAAAAAATCCTAATATTTAGGACTTTAAAATCAATAAAAGAATTCTTATATAAATTCTTTTCTTATTTAAATTGTTAATATCTTACGTTTAATTTTTACTTTTGCGGAAAATTATTCTTGCATATCTTCAGTTTCTTATTCATAATATTAAAGTCCTATATTTTATATTATATATTATATATTATTCATCAACCCTTTTAAAAGTATAACGTTGAACATGAGTGTTTTTCTAAAATATATTTAAATTTTAGAAAAAGGTCTATTGTTTTTTTATTTTTTATTTCGTTGTGCATAAATTATTTGTACACATATACATTGGTTATTTTTATTGTATTTTTATTGTATATTGTGTATATTTTTATATTGGGCTACTTTTCATTTTGGGCCTGTTTAGCTCATTCTGTTTTATTGGGTTGACCCAATGTATTAGGGTCTGATATATTTTTCTTCTAGGGGCTTCTAAGGAGATTAAGAAAGCAGAACTCATTTTTTTTCTCTAGAGAGTTCTCTGAATGAAAATGGAAAATCCCTCTTTCTCTTCATCTCCAATTCTCCATGTTTTCATGGTATCTGAGCCAGGTCCGTCCCAATTATTGTTACCGATGTTGGACCCCCATTTATTGTCCACGCTCCAGAGATCTGGGCGTGAGGGGGGGTGTTGAGTTGTCCCACATCGGAGGGATTTGAGGTCCTTGGTCTCCTTATATGGCTTGGGCAATCCTCACCTTATAAGCTAGCTTTTGGGGTTGAGTTAGGCCAAAGGTCCATTCTTATCATTCTGTTGCTCCCCTTATTTGGAATGGGGAACGTAATCATATGGCGTGTGTATCTGGAAATCGGAAGGAGCGGGAGTGAGGCATGAGTGAAGTGGGAAAGTGAGAAAGTTGGGTGATTTTATTTATTTATATTTTATTTTTATTTTTTAGCTTTATATATATTTATTTAACTTTTCCTAACCCTCTTTTTAATTAAATAAAAGAAAATAAATCACATACGCGCGCGCGCGCGCACACACACACATATTATATATATATATATATATATATATATATATATATATATATATATATATATATATATATATATATATATATATATATATATACACCAACTTATTTTTAGACTTAACGCAACTATGTAAATAAGAAAACTCAATATTTTATACTAAAGTTTAAGTTATACCAAGAAAAATACTACTATAACTTATATCTAAATTAGAAGTAACTAAATACATATATAAATTTTCTTCTATTTAAACATAGGAAAAATCTTATATTCTAAGAATATGAATATTTCTTTATAGTTTTTAAGTTTCTTAAATAAAACCTATTAAGAGTAAGATAACAATTGAATATCAACATTAGACCTAAAAAATATTTATATTAAAATAATATAGAATTTGGATGTGGTCAAAAATTAGTTGTTCACAGTATTCCCCTCTTTGCTTGGAAACATGAAGAGTTTTCAAGTAAAAAAATGAACAAGGTGGCTGATTTTTTACCTCACTATTACTTAGAAAGGAAAAAAGAATAAAGAAAAAGATTTGACGAGCCTTGGTTTTAGGCAACCTACATATCCCGGGTTGTAAGGGAATTAGGTCACGTGTAGTTCAAGTAAAAGAAGAGTGATGGAGTATTCTTAGAAGGATAGTGAAGTGAAGTTCTATCGAGGTTTCGATCCGTCGTTCCTATTATTACATCAAAATGAAAAGAAAATTACATACTCTTAAAATCTTAGAGTTACAAAATTTCTCAATGTCATTTGGAGTCTTGTCTTAATTCTTGATTTGCTTCTCCCATTGACTTTAGATTGAAACTTGATGCTCTCGATGCTATAGACTATGAAATATTCTCGCAGGCTTATTTTTTGATCAGATATGGGAAAATGGATCTTGACCCTATGTCTCCGCATGCATTACATCAAAGCTTGTTACGACTGGTATTGAGATCAAACGTTTCACTTTCTCTAGAAAGAACTGAAATCTTATTTTTGCACATTCAATCTGTGCTTTGCAGAAAAACCTACAAGCCATCACAAACAAACAAAATGAACAAAAATTTTCTGCCCCAGTTTGCACTAGAAAATTTTTGTAAGTTATTGAAAACACAATAAACTATCTTCGCTATTGCAAAATGAAGAATTGAAAGAGAAATGAGCTCTCTTTTTTTCTTTTCTTTTTGATAATAGGGGATGTCGTACCCTATGTTTGCTATAAGAAATGCAACCAGGGGATGTAGTACCTTATGTTGGCAATAAGGTGAGGCTCTTGGCTCTTTAAGATTCTACTAAGGAATGGCGTACCTATGTAGGCAGGAAATAATACGACAAGGGGATGTTGTACCCTGTATTGGCAATAAGATGAGCCTCATGACACTCTCGGAGGCTACTAGGGAATACCATACCCTATGTTGCATAAAATGAGCCTTGTGGCACTTTGAGATGCTACTAGAGAATGTCGTACCCTATGTTGGCAAAAAAATGAAACAAGGGAATGTAGTACCCTGTTTTGGAAATAAGGTGAGGCTCTTGGATCTCTAAGATTCTACTAGGTAATGTTGTACCTATGTAGGCAGAACGTAATGCGACTAGGGGATGAAGTACCTTGTGTTTGCACTAAGATGAGGCTCTTGGTACTCTGGGATAATACTAGTGAATGTCGTACCCTATGTTTGCAATAAAATGAGGATCTTTGCTCTCTAAGATTCTACTAGAGAATGTCATACCCTATGTAAGCAGAAAGTAATGCTGCCAAGGGATGTAGTACCCTGTATTGAAGATAAGGTGTAGGTTTATAATAAAACTAAAAATAACATGATTACATGCATATTGGAATGAAATAAAAGGATCTGAGAACTTCACTTGGAGATGTTCATATTTCCATGAACTGTTTCTTAAAATTGTTCTGTTTCTGTTCTGAACAAAGAAAAATTCGTTAGTTTTAAAATGGTGGTCAGTTTGTGGACTTGATTTCTTGGGCGTCTTGACCTTGCATGCATTACACTTGTTAGAAAAATTGCCTCTGTCGATAATCGTACAAATTACCTGGAGATTCTGTCTTTTCTTTCTAAAGATCTTCTTTCTCAATATCAACACCTGACTATTTTGTGCCTATCACCATTTTTGTTTATGGTGCAAACAACCTTGCTTCCCAAAACAACTTTGACCAAGTGACTATTGGTGAACTTTGAAACATTGTTCAACCGTCAAGTCTTTTGCTCGTCAAGGAAAATCAAAGAAGGGTTTATGCCTTTGTCTGTATTGTTTATGCCTAGAGATTTTCTTCCTACAACGGGAAACTGTAACCAATTTTGCGACCATTTATTTGCTTTGCTTTGACAAAACTAGACCGAAAGGGACTTAAAAACTTAATGCGAAAGCAAACAAGAAGGTGAATTAATAGGTATTACAACTTAATCAAGAAGCATCCCTTTCAGGGAAAAAATAATAAAGGACTTATCTAGAGGAATATGCTGGCTTTAATGAACATGACATGCACTTTCGGACTGGATGCTCGATCTGCTTGAATTGTCTAATTCTCGAAGTTGTAAGCTTTACTTTGAAAGTGAGTTCTTTGTCTTAACCATGCTTGTGCCGGGATATAAGAAGACCTAAAATAGATCAATGATGCCCTTTGTGGGTTTTCACCAATTGACCTCTCTCATTTGCCTTTTTCTCAACTCACCATCGCTTATAGTGCCCGTGAAGGTTTTTACCAATAAGACTCTCTCATCTATTTTCCTCAACTCATCATCGCCTTATAGTGCCCGTGAGAGTTTTCACAAATAAGATTCTCTCATTTGTTTTTCTCTCTTTGCAATGGCTGAAGCATCACTCACAGTATACTGACTTAACATTCTCAAAGGCTAACCATAAGGTCTTAAAAGGGAAAGGTAAAAAGAACTATTCAACTGAATTACAACTTTTAGAACCATTTGATGGAACAACCGTCGAAAATAAAATAAGAACATGCCCCAGTTTCTTTGAATATTGGGGAAATGTGGATTTTTGTTTGGTGTGACCGAACCTCAGAGTGGGGCTGCCTACGTATCCTTTCGGAATCAGGCCGGACATAGTTCAATGGACATGAACTTGTTTTAATGATGATTTTTTTTACTTTTTGATTTATTTTTTATGTACATTAATTCTAAAAGAGGGGAAACACAAAGAAATATAAACAAGGCTTCAAAGGGCTAACTAGGGTTGACTAGTGTTTGGGTAGCGAGAATGATAGCCTTTCATCATCCAACCTAAGAAAGCTAAGTATAAAAATAACCCCATAGATGCATGTCAAACATAGTATCTATTGATCGCATATGCATTGATAGATATATATGTCAACTTTCCTTCTATATCTGCCAAATATAGAGCTCCTTTTGACAATACTTTTTTGACGAGGTAAGTACTTTTGCAATGTGGGACGAACTTTCCTTTTGCTTCTTCCTGGTGCGAAAAATGCATTTCAATACTAGCTGTCCTACCTCAAATTTTGTTAGGCGCACTTTCTTATTGTAAGTGTGTGCCATTCTTTGTTGGTATAACTGACCAAAACAAACTGCTTCCAAACACTTTTCATCAACCAAACTCAACTGTAGCAATCGGCACTTCACCCATTAAGCATCCTTGATTCCTGCTTCAATAATGATTCGGAGAGAGGGAATCTCAACTTTAGCAGGTATGACCGCTTCAGTGCTGTAAACCAACAAGTAGGGCATTGTGCCAACCGATGTACGGACAGTTGTCCGGTATCCTAAAAGAGCAAAAGGCAATTTCTCGTGCCATTGTCTGGATCCTTGGACCATCTTCCTAAGAATTTTCTTGATACTCTTATTCGTTGATTCAATAGCTCTATTAGCTTTGGGCCGGTAAGGAGTAGAATTGCGATACTCAATTTTGAATTATTCGCATACCTCATTCATTAGATGACTATTCAAATTAGCAACATTATCTGTAATAATAGTTTTTGGAATACTGAAGTGACAGATGATGTTGGAGTGAACAAAATCATCTACTACTTTCTTGGTAACTGTTTTCAATGTAATAGCTTCTACTCATTTGGTGAAGTAATCAATTGCAACCAAGATGAATCTATGCTCATTTGAAGCTTTTGGCTCGATTTGGCCAATGACGTCCATTCCCCAAGAAACAAAAGGACAAGGAGCTGACATAGGATACAACTCTAAAGGAGGCGAGTGAATCAAATCACTCTGAATCTGACATTGGTGGCACTTGAGAACAAAACAAAAGCAATCTCGCTTCATAGTAAGCCAATAATATCCTGCCCGAAAAATCGTCTTTGCTAGAACATATCCATTCATGTGCGGACCACAAACTCCTGAATGCACCTCATTCATAATCATTTCAGCTTCTTTGGCATCCACACATCTCAATAGATTCAAATTTAGGATTCTTTTGTATAAAATTTCCCCACTTAGAAAGAAACCATTAGAATCTCACTTAATAATTCTCGTTTGATCCTATTAGCATTTTTCGGATATTCTCTTCTTTTCAAAAACTATTTAATATCACGGTACCATGGTTCACCGTCTATTTCTGCTTCAATTGTATTGCAATAACCATGTTGATCCTGAATTTGAATTTCTAGTGGGTCAATGCAAGTATTACCCAAACATGGAAGCATTGAGGCCAGGGTGGCCAAGACATAAACTCATTCATTTTGAAACCTGGGAATGTACCTAAACTCGATGACCTTGAATCTTTTGCTAAGATCTTCCACACATTGTCTATATGGAATGAGCTTGATGTCTCGAGTCTCCCAATCACCTTGAGACTTCCGAATAAGTAAATCTAAATCTCCCATCACCAATAGTTCATGCACATTTAGGTTTATTGCCATATTCAGACCCATGATGCAAGCTTCATATTCTAATATGTTGTTTGTACAGAAGAAACGAAGTCGCACCGTGGCAGGGTAATGTTTCTTAGTAGGTGATACAAGAATTGCCCGAATCCTTGCACCTTTGATGTTGACAGTCCCATCAAAGTATAGTCTCCAATCTTGATTGTCATCTTGGACTACTTCTACAACTAAATTAACCTCTCCGTCTGGGAAGTATGTGTTCAAAGATTCATACTCATCATCAACTGGGTTTTTTGCCAGATGACCAGCCAAAGCTTATGCCTTCATGGCAGTGCGAGTGACATAAAAAATATCAAACTCTATGAGAAAGATTTACCACTTTGCCAATCTGCCAATTGGCATCGGCTTCTGAAAAATGTACTTCAGGGGATCCATTCGGGATATGAGGTAAGTTGTACGGGCCAAAAGAAAATGCCTAAGCTTCTGAATGACCCAGGTTAAGGCACAACATGTCCTTTCCAAAAGAGTGTATTTGGCCTCATAAGTGGTGAACTTTTTGTTCAAATAATATATTGCTTGTTCCTTTTTGCCTGTGGCATCATATTGACACAGAACACAGCCAAAGGAACTATCCATTACTGAGAGATAGAAAAATAGAGGTCTACCAGATTTTGGCGGGACCAGAACAGGGGGGTTTGACAAATATTCCTTGATCTTATCAAAATCTTCTTGGAAATCATCTATCCACTTGATAGAGGCGTTCTTTTTCAACAACTTGAAAGTAGGCTCACATGTGGTTGTAAGTTGTGCGATAAACCTGCTGATGTAGTTCAATCTCCCGAGTAAACTCATGACTTCTTTTTTATTCTTCAGGGGAGGCAGCTTTCGAATGGTCTTTATCTTGGAAGGATCTAATTCAATGCCTCTTCGGCTAACTATAAAACCCAAAAGCTTCCCAAAAGGAACTCCAAATGCACATTTGGCTGGATTGAGTTTGAGATTGTACCTTCGTAGCCTTTCAAAGAACTTTTTCAAGTCTTGTACATGATTATCTTGTGTTCTAGACTTAATGATCACATCATCAACATATACCTCAATCTCTTTATGCATCATGTCATGAAATATGATAGTCATGGCCCTTATGTAAGTTGCTCCTGCATTCTTCAAACCAAATGGCATGACCCTATAACAATAAATTTCCCATGGAGTGGTGAAGGCAGTATTTTTGACATCTTCTTCATCCATCAGAATTTGGTGATACCCGACATAGCAATCCATAAAATAATGGATCTCATGTTTAGCAAAATTGTCAACAAGGATATGAATGTTGGGTAAAGGAAAGTTGTCCTTTGGACTTGCTTTGTTTAAATCCCCATAGTCCACACAAACTCTGATTTTTCCATCTTTCTTAGGCACTGACACAACATTTGCTAACTATGTGGTATACTAGACGACCCTGATCACATATGCACTTAGTTGCTTCATGATTTATTCTTTAATCTTATCACCCATGTCTGTCTTACTTCCTTTGTTTTTGCTGGATTGGTGGAAAATTAGGATATGTGGGAAGCTTATGGACCACTAAATCGGCACTCAAATCTGGCATGTCATCATATGGCCAAGTAAATACATCTCTATAATCGAACAAAACTTGAATTATGGTATCCATATCCTTTGTTCAGTATGAATGCTTATTTTTGTTTTTATGATTTCTTTAGGATTTCCCAGGTTAATTCCTCGGTTTCATTTAAGTCAGGCTTAGGGTTATTCTCAAATTGATCCAGTTCTCTTTTTATTTTCTTAATAGCCTTATCTTCACCATACTCAACTCCTTGATTCATTAATTCGAGATTAGACAATTTTTAAGATTTGGGCATGAATTTCGCGTGCATGTCATGTTTTTAAAGCCATCATTAACAAAATTGAAAATGATGAGAAATTAACAAAAATTAGGGAAAGGAAAAGACAGAATTCTACTATGTAACTGGAACTTCATTTCATTGAATTTGAAAGAATAAAAGGGTTAACATCAAATCAAATCAATCAACCAAAATGTATGGATTACAACCCGAAAAATAATCCAAATACAGAAAAAGCAACAAAACATACTACCAAGACTCTTTTCTGATGAGAAGAGGAGTTGCTTCCCAGTTGTTGAGCGAGGTATCTGGACCAATCAGCTAAACACTTGCATGGCTAGGGCCCTCACCAACTTGAACCATATTGATCCCATAGAACATCTCCTTGAGACCCTAACAAACTTCATCAATGTCATCCTGAGTAGAAGGATTTTGGACTTCTTTAAACTATGCTTGACAGAAGAGTAGGCATTGTGATGGATTGGTTTTTACAATTTCTAACCACTCTTTTTAGGGGTCATGGCTCTGCTTATGTCTGAGGTTGGTTTAAACCCCAAGCCAAAGGTATCTTTCTTCAAAAAAGGAGCAATGGGGTTCATAATTCCTTGCATAAAGGATCCTACTCCATTTCCTGGTTCATAGCCATTCCTCAACATCAGTGAAGCTATCATCATAGATGTGGCTGAAAGATGGGGATATAGAATTGGTTTTCCTTCTTTCACTTTGTCTACCTCAATCATCTCAAATGTTTGATATATGAGGGATTCACATCCTTCCTTAGCCTCGATACATGGAATGAACGGGTCATTATAGACGGATGACTCGTCCTCCCCATGAATAACAATTTCTTGCCTGCCATACTCGAATTTGACCATTTGATGTAGGGTGGCTGGTATAGCTCTTGCCATATGGATACACAGCCTTCCCAGAAGAAAATTATAGGAAGTCTTCATATCCAACACTTGAAAGACAATGTTAAAATCAATCAGGCCAATTGTCATGGTTAGTTTAATTTCCCTAATAGTGTCTCTTCTTGAACCATTAAAAGCTCTGATGCAGACGCTACTAGTTGGAATTCTGTTAGTGTCAATGTTCGCTTTTAGCTTTGATCATTCGACGCCGAGTGAAACGGTTCTTGCAGAGTGGAACCATGCAGTACCAGACACGAGATAGATCTTCCAAATCCCTAGTTGTACAGGTACAGCCCAGAAGTGAATCACCTTCATTCAATGCTAGCATCTCTCTCAGCTGAAAGAAGATCAACTCTCAAAGGCCCTGGTGAACCGTCATAATTAGTGAACAAGTGTAAGCTTCACTGCCCGTCAGTTGTTGTATAATAAAAAGAGGGCATACATCTACACCTGAGCCTCCATCAATCATGACTCCTTTTATGTAATGCCCTTCACATTTGACAATAAGATGCAAAGATTTATTGTGTCCAGCCCCTTTCTCAAGCAAATCATCATCGCTAAAAGAAATTTTGTTCACCTCAAAGAATCTTTCAACAAATTTTTCTAGCTGATTCACTGTTGTCTTTTCGGAGACATATGACTCGTTCAAAGTTTTGATCAATACACAATGATGTTCTTTATAGTGCAAAATCATAGATAACAAAGATATCTGAGGGGGTTTTCCTTAGTTCATCAATGATTGAGTAGTCTTGAATTTTCATCTTCTTTAGGAATTCCTCCGCTTCTTTTTCTGAAATAGGTTCTCTTACTAGAAAATGATTTTCATTGGCTTACTTAGCTTTTCTCAATTCCTCTAGTGAGTAGCACCTTCCATAGCGGGTCAAGCCTCCCATTTCATCTGTTTCTTCCACTATCTCTTTTCCTTTGTATGTCATGACAGTCTTGTTATAATTCTAGGGAATAGCTTTTGTGTTTGACACTGGGAGTTGTGTAATAGGTCGGATCACAACTGGGTCTATTATATTTCTCATTGAATTATTTGGAAAAATCCTTTGAATGCCCCTAGGGATGTAAAGTTTTGGTCCACCTAATTGAACCTCAATCTTTTTTGTGCTTCCAGGGACATTGAGAACCATTTTCAGAACCTGCCAAGTTTGAACTAGAACTCGCACCTTTTATAATCAACGGTGCCAATTGCGGCGGGCTTACTGTAACTTTTGGCTCTTACCCTATGGTTCCAATAGTCATCTCTGTCTTGCCAGACTGCTTATAATCGCGATCATCACAAATCATCTCAATAAAATGTGTATTATCATGAGGCCGGAGCGGCTTGTTTGTGATATTAGGAGTATCTTCATTGTTTGCCACCACAATTGTCTTTGCTTCAATCAAATTTTCTATGACTTACTCTAATGTCTAATAATTTTTGATACTATGACCTTGGGTGTTAGAGTGATACTAACATCTCGCATTGGAGTCAAAAACTTTCGAATTTGGATTCACATAACACGACATGATAGGTTCAATCAACTTCAACTGCGTCAACTTTTGAAATAGTCTTGTATACGATTCTCCAATTGGGGTAAACTCTTTCTTTGGCTCCTGTTCTCTCACATATTCTTGTCTGGGACAAGGATTATATGGTACCTAATATTTGGCCGGAGTTGACGGGAGCCTTGTGGAATCGGTGCTCGCCATTGTTGGTGATTGGGAGGCCTAGCATAAGCCTGACCATTAAAGATTGTGTATTTTTACAAAGGAATTGAGTATCAGGGACTCTGAGGCGGATAATAATGTTTAGGAGAATTATGTCCTTGTTGGAATTGCATGTATGATGGAACTATTCTTCTTTGAACTCCCCTGAATCCAAATGCCATCATGGATCCTTCCTCCTTCTTTTTTCGATTTTCGAAATTGCCTGACCCACTTTGAATTGCTTGCATAGTCGCCTTAAGGCCTGCTTGAATCACAATTTTGCCCGACTTTATGCCATCCTCAACTATTTCCCCAATCTTAACCGCCTCAGCAAAAGGTTTACTAATGGCGGCTAACATATAGTGGAGGTAACCAGGATCTGAGCTTGGAGAAAGTAGTCAATCATTTCTGCCTCTTTCATTGGTGGTCTGACCCTAGCAGCCTGCTCCTCTCCACTTGATTGCATATTCTATGAAGCTTTCTGCTGGTTTCTTCTTTATGTTGACAAGAGAGGAGTGGTCTGGCACTATATCAATATTGTACTAAAATTGTTGGACAAAATCTTCAGCCATGTCGTTCCAAACATGCTAGTTAGATATGTCTTGATCTATGAACCACTCTGAAGCAATTCTTATCAAAATTTCCCCAAAATAAGTTATGAATAATTCTTATTTGCCTCCTGGTCCCCTCAATTGGTTACAATATCTCTTCAAATGGGCCGCAGGATCACCGTGACCATCATACTTGTCAAACTTAGGGGTCTTGAAGCCGGGTAGCAAATGAACATGCGGAACATACGTAGATCGTTAAATGAAACACTCTTGTGGCCTCCTAAACCCTGTATGTTTCTCATGGTTTTCTCCAAGATCTTCATTTTTCTGGTCATTTCCTCTTGTTCCATATTCTTTTCGGGCTTTTCGATCTCAACTGGGAACATATTTTGAGGAGTGTACTTTTATGAATCCAGAACCTTGAAAGTTAGTTCTGGAGAATAATGTTGGGAATCATGAGTGCTCAGCTATGGATCATTGTTGAGCTTTTGAGTGAGAGTCGGATGACGAACAGTGAAAGTAGGGACAATGGGTACAGTAGGCGGGTCATTTCTGAGAGGTGCGGTTAGAGGACGTGGAATAGAGATACTGGGGATAGTGGGAAGCTTAATGTTCGAACTGAATGGAGATTGGTACAATAGGTTACTTGTTATAGAGAGGGGCACTTGATTTGCAACTGACACATTATAAAGATTATCCGAAGGTCCTATGGGTAGTGAGGGCGGTGCTTGTCCATTTACCCAAGCTTGGTACATCTCCACCAATTGTTGTTTCAACACTCTTACTTTTTCAACCAGTCCTGAACTTTGTTCGACCAATTTTCCATGGACATCATCATTACCTGACTCATTCTCACTGTTGTTTGCTATTCTATTTATTCCTTTTGATCTCGTGTTGTAAGGGCGAGTCGCCAGTGTAAACCACAAACCAACCACCTCTATTTAACTTCATCATAGAATTGATAAACAACAAACATGTTAGAGTTAGGCATTTCATAGATATTAATCACACGTTGTATGCCATGCACCTAATGCCATTTTCATTTCTAAAATGAGCTTGGAAGGCTTCATGCTTCATCCCAGCTTATGGGTTTAATGCTATAATTTTTCCAATTTTTTTAGATATTATGACTATAATCGCATCTGATGAGGATTGCCTATGTATCATGATGCCGCATGAATCATACCATCACATAGTTCATGAAAAATAATAATAATTGTAATGATTTTCTTCTAAAGTAAATAAAACAAACTAAAAAAGTTTTCATTCATTTTTAGTCAATTTTTTTATATAATGAGAGAAAAGGAAATTTACAAACTGACTCGACTAACTCTAAAAACATAAATATGAATGGCATAAAATAAACTTTGATAAGAATAAAAGATTCCAAATATAATATTAAATACGCGACAAATAAAAAATGAAACTAAGAACTAATGGACTACGCTAACAATTTAATCTTCAATGGACTTCTTGCTTAAACTGATATCACCAATGGTCTGCATCTCTTGGCCTCCACTCTCCCACTAAAGTCTAGTACAAATTCTGAAACACAGTGGGAAACTGTGGAACGAGGGCACATGCTTGTTCACCAACTTCCTCATTATTTAGATGGCGATGATCATCATGAACATATGTTGCTTTTTCTGCCAATCGAAGTACTTGATCTCAAACTTGCCCCATATTCACGTGACAATTTTGCAACCACATCTGGCTACTGTTGAGGGCGTGCCCCATATGAGCCTCACGTCCCTCATATTCTTCAATGCAACGATTTAACACACCTCTCTCAATCATCCACTGTCGCCGCTCTTCGTCAAAATCTGTGTGTTAATGACCCCTCTTTTGCCTTTTTATTTCTTCTAATTGTGCATAAAGCTGACTCTTTGAGCATATCCAGTCGGCCCTTTATGTTTTTCAAATTGCTCTTTCTGCTGATCGAACTCTATTTGTTGCTGGTGCGCATCATCTTCAATGATACTCAAATCTTCTTGCAACTTATGTATTTCAACATTTATGTTTGCCCTTCTAGCTAAACCAATCGTATTTGCCACTTCTTCTTATAAGTGAACTGCCTCATTTTTTGGTTTCGATCTTTATCCATGACCCTCAAGGCAGATTGATAATCTTTCTCAATATTTAAACGACTCTGAGCAACTCTGGGTGGCTGGTGGGCTTCTTGTTTAGCTATGATCATCTGAGCATGCTCCAATTCCTCTTTCAGCTTTTCTATAGTTCTTTGATCATTTCTCCTCTTGTTTGTCCCCTCAGGCTTATCTCTAAATGACGAAGGATCATGAAACCAAGCAAGATATTCAGGGATCAACTCTCTACGATCTCATTCCTCTACCATCTCATTCAACTCCGAAACTTTACTTGCATACCAAATTTTCACAATTTTCTCTTCGTCATGGGTTGATCTTTACCAAAATCATAACAGAACTTGCTCATATCTCATGTTAGTGGCACCTCATGTCGTCGTGAAAACTGGCGCATTAACCGAAGTGGAGCATAAGGCTGAACACCATCCAATCCTATGAGTACTAAATAAGAATGGTATGAAGACTCACAAATGACCACTTTAGAGGAAAATCAATCGTAATTCCATGTGATCTACTTGACAGACAAACTAAGAAGTAGTTCTTTCCAAGCGTTAATCCCTTCGGGTAAGTCACATTTGTCAATTGTTTTCTGGTGATCATAAGTATGATTGGGCCAGCACTCACTAAAATTAGAGATCGTAGTATGATGATAAAAATGCTTCAAAAAACATATCCGTATCAAAATGTTGCAGCTATCAAAGTTTCGTGCGCCTAATTTGTCCAGTTAAAGCACGAAAAATGGAAGAAAGAATCATAGGGACCAAAGTATAATCAACCCCTTTTGAGGTCAGAGCCTCAACTATACCTGCCAACTGGATGTCAATGCGTCCTACCCTTTCCGGAAAAACTGCACGCCCTAAAAAAGCAACCAAAAATGCAAACCATCTGTGTATCTTCAATGTTTCCTTGTCTTCCTTTGATTTCAATTTACCACATTCTTTTCGAAATTGCATTCTAGGCCGTACAAATGAAATAGAAATCCCAACTTAACCCTCTTTCCTTCTATGCCTTCATACTGTCCGTAATTTATGTTCAAGAGCTTCAGAAACTTACCGTCATTCACATTTTTTGTACTATGGGCCTCTAGTGGCGAAGATTACATCTCTACCCCTAAAAATGGGTAATTTTGTCCCGACCCTAGTTCACCCTCCATGAAACTGTCGTGACAGCACCTAGTCTATACGACTAGGTAAGTCTAAGAAGTGCGGAAAATAAATCGAACTTGCGGAAGTATAAATTAAAAGCAAGAATGACTAAAAGGGAACGCTATATAGAATGTCGCTCGGCATATACAACACAATATCTCAAAACTTCTACATCACTATCCAAAAACCCAGAAAATCACAGGAACACAAGCTAGAAGGAATACAGTAAAGTCCTCTAATCTCCAGAATGTCTACATCAATAGTACGATAGAAGTTCTAACACTATAAGATAGAATAAAGATGGAGACTCTTTGGTCTGCGGAGATGAAAAATGTATCTCGAAGTTTTAAAAAGCTCTCCCAGCCTCACGGATAGTAAGCTTGTGCAGAAGTACCTGAATCTGCATATGAAAAACATGCGCAGAAAGGGCATGAGTACACCACAACGGTACTCAGTAAGGGCCAAGCCTAACCTCGGTTAGGTAGTGACAAGGAATGTCAGGGCCATACTCAGGTAAATAATAATAATAAAAAATGACAGGATAAGATAAATAGTATAATTGAGAATCTATAGCAAGAGTCTATACAGGATTAAGAGAATACAATAATGGAAAATAGAAATAAAGGTAGAACACAAGGAAATACCGCTAACAACAAGGATAATAACCGGGGATCACTTAGTATCCTCAACGTACACACTAGGGATCACTTGGTAACCTGAGGATCTCTTGGTAACCTCAATATATACATATGCCAGAGATCTCTTGGTATCTCGGGGATTTCAAGGTATCCTCAATATAAATGCCAGGGGTCTCTTGATATCCCGAGGATCTCTTGGTATCCTTAATATAAATGCAAGGGATCTCTTGGTATCCCGAGAATCTCTTGGTATCCTCAATATAAATGCCAAGGATCTCTTGGTATCCCGAGGACCTCTCGGTATCCTCAATACACGTTCCAAGTATCTCTTGGTATCCCTCACCTCAGTCCAAATCATAATTTAATACAGGGGATCCCCCGGGATGCCGTCACGTAGTGCCAATTTAAAATACACAACATCAACACAAGAATATTAAATTAAATGCCAACTTCGTATAAGTGAACAGTTAATTTTTAGCCTAACATGATTCACATAAATGCAATTATGGCGGTTAAGCAAATGGGCAATTAAGTCAACTAAGCATGCTTTTCTAACTAACAACAGGCTAAGTATGCAAGTAGAATAAAAACTGATAAGCAAGGAATTCAGTTTAATTACTTAAAGTAAATCGGATTTTAAACAATTAGCTCAAGTCGCGCTCATCACATCACGTACAAGGCATTTCAACTATCAAATATTATCTCCTAAGGGAAAGGACCCCCACACAAGATTAGACAAGCCACTTACCTCAAACCGGCTCAAGATCAACTATAAACCACGTTCTTGCCACGAGTATCCAACTCCAAATGGCCCAAATCTATTCAATTCTATTTCATAATGTAAATAATACTTCAAGAAGCTCATTCTACCATTAAATTCTAAGCTAATACATAAAATTATATAAAATGACCAAAATGTCTCTCGGCCCCGCATCTCGAAAATGGGTAAAATTTACATTTCCAGAATCCTCACACTCTCACGAGTCTAACCATGTAAAAATTATCCAAATCTGATATAAATTCCCTATTCAAAACTCAATTTCTAGGCATAAGAACTTTTCCCCAATTTATTTTCAAAATATGAAATTAAAGGAGGAATTCATGCTTACATTAATGGGTTACAAGAAAAAAAGAGTTTAGATTGTTATCCAATCGATGTCTCTGAAAATCCCTTAGAATCTCGCTCAAATCCAAGCTACCAAGCTTAAGTTTTGATAAAAATGGATAAACCCTATATTTTGAAATTATATATCTACTCAGACGCGTTCTTCATCGTGAACGTGAGTCTACTATTGCGGACGCAATGCACAAAAGTCCTGCTGGCCAAATTCCTCTTTCGCGAATGTGAGATCCTCTCGCGAATGCGTAACTTACACGGGCAAACCTTACGCTAACGTGAGGACCATAACGCGATCCCGAAGACCAAAGAACCCTTACTTTCGCAAAAGCGGGACACCATCACAAATGCGGATCATAACCTCCTCCCCAGCTCCAGCTCCTCTTTGTGAATGCGATACCCCACTCGCGAACGCGATGAAGGAAACCAGAATGGGGATGCTGCAATACAATTCTCTAAGTACTAAAAATGACCCATTGAGCATCCGAAACCTGAGGCCCCCATAAAATATCACATAAAATCATTCAAACTTGTTCGAACCTTCAGAATGTTATACACAACATCAAAACGCCTACTTTTCATCGGATTTAACCTTAAAAAGTTCAAAAACTCTAAAAATACATTTTCGATAAAAAAGTCTATCAAACCTCGCCTGAATGACCTTAAATTTTGTACATACATCATATTAAACAATACGTAGCTACTCCAACTTCCGGAACTCCATTCCGACCCTCATATCATAATCTAACTATTATACCGGAAATTTTAAAAAATCAATTTTCGACATTTCAAGCCTAAATTAGCTACGGACCTCCAAAACACTTTCCGATCATGCTCGTAACCTCGGAATCACCTAACGAAGATAATGAAACCATCGAATTTCCCTTCCGAGGCCGTCTTCATAGTATTCCAACTATGGTCAACTTTCCAATATTGAAGCTCTCATTTAGGGACTAAGTGTCTCGATACTCTCCAAAACTCAAAACGAACGTTCTGGAAAATCAAATTAACAGAAATAGACTTGGGGGAAGAAATTAATATGGGATCGGGGCATTAATTCTTAAGACGACCGGCCAGGTCGTCACATCCTCATACACTTAAACATTCATTCGTCCTCGAATGAGCATAGACACTTAGCTGAAGTAATGAAAACATGAGGGTAGTGGTTGCGCATATCCTCATCGGTCTCCCAGGTCACCTCCTCGACCGGCTGACCCCCCCACTAAACCTTTACTGAAGCAATGTTCTTTGACCTCAACTTTCTGACCTACCTGTCCAATATAGCAACTGGCTCCTCAATATAAGATAGACCCTTGTCAATTGGACTGAGTTGAAATCCAACACGTGCGACGGATCACCGTGATAGCTCTAGAGCATCGAAACTTGAAATACCACGCGAACTCCTGCCAGGCTGGAAGGTAAGGCAAGCTCATAAGCAACCTCCCCAACTCGCCACAATATCTCAAAAGGGCCAATAAAGCTAGGACTCAACTTTCCTTTCTTCCCAAATCTCATAATGCCTTTCATAGGCGAAACCCAAAGTAGAAATCTCTCTCCAACCATATAGCAAATATCACAAACCTTCCGGTTCGTATAGCTCTTTTGTATGGACTGGGCTGTATGGATCCTATCCTGAATCACCTTATCCTTCTCTAATGTATCCTCAACCAAATTTGTGCCCAATATCTAGCTTCACCTGGCTTAAACCAACCCACCAGAGATCTACACCGCCTACTATACAAAGCCTCATATTGTGCTATCTGAATGCTGGACTGATAACTATTGTTGTAAAAAGCAAACTATGCTAATGGCAATAATTGATCCCAAGAACTCCCAAGCTGCGTCACACAAGCACAGAGCATATCCTCAAGAATCTGGATAGTGCGATCGAACTGTCCATCTGTTTGAGGGTGAAATGTCGTGCCTAACTCCACCCGAGTACCTAACCCATGCTGCATGGCTCTCTAGAACCGCGATGTGAACTGAGTACCCCTATCTGAAATGATGGAAACTGGAATACCATGTAGAAGAACTATCTCTTGGATATAAATCTCCACCAACCGCTCCGAAGAATAAGTAGTAGACACAGGAATGAAATGAACGGACTTGTTCAGCCAATCCACAATAACCCAAATGGTATCGAACTTCTTCAAAGTCTGTGGGAGTCCACATACAAAGTCCATGGTGATACGCTCAACTTCCACTTCAGAATCTCTATCTGGTGAAGCAATCCACCCGGCCTTTGGTGCTCATACTTCACCTGCTTACCGTTGAGGCACTGAGCTACAAACCGAACTATATTTTTCTTCTTCCTCCTCCACCAATAGTGCTACCTCAAGTCCTGATACATATTCGCGGCACCCGGATAAATGGAATATCGCGATCTGTGTGCCTCCTCTAGAATTATCTCCCGAAGCCTATCAACATTGGGTACACAAACTCGACCATGCATCCTCAATACTCCGTCCTCGCCAATGGTCACATCTCTAGCATCACCATACTGAACCTTTTCCTTAAGGACAAGCAAATGAGGGTCATCATACTGCCGTTCCCTGATACGATCAAATAAGGAAGACCGAGAAATCACAAAAACTACAACCCGGGTTGGCTCCGAAAGATCCAATCTCACAAACTGGCTGGTTAAGGCCTGAACATCCATCGCCATAGGCCTCTCCAAATATGCCAAACTCCCCAAACTTTCCACTCGGTGACTGAAGGCATCAACCACTACATTGGCCTTGTCCGAGTTATATAAAATAGTGTTGTCATAATCCTTCACAACTTTAACCGCCTCCTATGGCACAAATTTAGATCCTTTTGCTTGAACAAATGCTGCAAGCTCCGATGATCATTATAAATCTCACAAGGCACACCGTATAGATAATGGCGCCAAATCTTCAGGGCGTGAACAATGGCTGCTAACTCAACATCATGGACATGATAATTCTTCTCATGTATATTCAACTATCTGGACGCGTAGACAATCACCCTAGCGTCCTGCATCAATATCGCTCCAAGGGCAACACTCGAGGCATCACAGTAAATAGTATAGGACCCCAAACCTGTAGGCAATATCAAAATTGGGGTCGTAGTCAAAGGTGTCTTGAGCTTCTAAAAGCTCGCCTCACATTCTTCCTTCCACTGGAACGGAGCACCCTTCTGGGTCAATCTAGTCATAGGGGCTGCAATCGATGAAAATCCCGCCATAAAATGATGGTAGTAACCTGCCAAACCAAGGAAACTGCATATCTATGTAGCTTAGGATGGTCTGGGCCAACTCTGGACTACCTCTACCTTCTTTGGATCCGCCCGAATACCCTCACTCGAAACCACGTGGCCCAAGAATGCCACAGAATCTAACCAAAACTCACATTTTGAAAAATTTGCTTTTTCCCTCAGAATCTGAAGCACTGTCCTCAGGTGCTGCTCATGATATTCCTAACTCCGGGAACACACTAGAATTTCATCAATAAAGACAATGAAGAAAGAGTCAAGATATGGCCGGAATATACTGTATCAAATGCATGAAGGCTGTTAGGGCATGGTTCAGCCCAAATGACATAACAAGAAACATGTATTGACCATATCGAGTCCTGAAAGCAGTCTTCGGGATATATGGCTCACGAATCTTCAATGATGGTAACCTGAGCGCAAATCAATCTTAGAAAACACTCGTGCGCCCTGAAGCTGGTCAAACAGATCATCAATACGAGGCAAAGGATAACGATTATTCACCGTAACCTTATTCAACTGGCGATAATCGATACACATACACATTGAACCATCCCTTTTCTTCACAAACAAGACAGTATCACCCCAAGGTGAAATACTAGGCCGAATAAAACCCTTATTAAGGAATTCCTATAACTGATCTTTCAATTCCTTCATCTTAGGAGGAGCCATAAGATACAGAGGAATGGAAATGGGCTGAGTGCCCGACAATATATCAATGTCAAAATCAATATCTCTATCAGGCGGCATGCCTGGGAGATCAGCTAGAAAGACATCGGGATAATCTCACACTATTAGGACTGATACCACTGAATGGTTATCAATACTAACATCTCTCACATAACCTAAGTACGCGTCACACCCCTTCGCAACCATACGTCGAGCTTTAAGGAAAGAAATAACTGTACTGAGGTAATGATCTAAGGTAACCCTTCACTTAACACGTAATACACCTTGTATAGCCAGCATCACGGTTTTGGTGTGACAATCAAGAATAGCATAATGGAGCGACAACCGGTCCATGCCCAAGATAATATCGAAATCAACCATGCTGAGTAACAACAAATTGTCTGGTCTCAAAGCCACGGAGAGTAATAAAACACGACCGATAAATGCGGTCCACAACAAATGAATCTCCCACATGAGTAGAAACATAAAATGGGGAAATCAAAGAATCTCGAGATACACCCAAAGAGAAAAATATGAAGAAACATAACAGTAATTAGAGCCTGGATCGAATAGAACCAATGCATCTCTGTGGCAAACCAATATACTACCTGTGATGACAGAATTGTAGGAAACAACCTTGGTACGGGCAGGCATGGCAAAGTATTTGGCCTGGCCTCCCCCTCGAGGGCGACCTCTACCTCCCCGACCTCCACCTCTGGCTTGATAAGTAGGTGAGGTAACAACTGGAGCTGTAACCATAGCCTGAGAACTCTGCGGGGCACATTGTGGCTGAGAAGTCTGTGGAGGTGCACTCTTCCAAAGTCTAGGGCTATTCCTCACCATGTGGCGTGTGTCACCACACTCATAACAAGCTCTAGGAGGGCATAGTGGCTGTGACTGGCTAGGGCCAGATCTGCTGGACTGACCTCTGAAAGCACCCCACGGAGGAGGCGTTCCAGAAACCGGAGGTGCATAATAAGGATCTTGAGGCCTAAGAGGAGCTAGAGCGTTGCTGGCTGCTGGCTGCTGGAAGAGATGAATGAACGGGGCGACTCATATAACCCTATCATGATGAATTACAGTTGGGGTACGAGCACAAGAATAATGGTCGGACACGCGAGACCTCTTGGCCTCCCTCTCTTCTCTTCCCCTAGAATGCATACCTACAATCCTCCTAGTAATTCTCATTACCTGCTGATAAGAAATATCCATCTCTAACTCACGAGCCATGCTAGATCTGATGCTGGGATTAAGCCCCTCAATAAACCGGCAAACCCTCTCGCGAATAGTAGCAAGCAAGGTTGGTGCCTACATAGCCAAATTGGTGTAACGGATAGCATACTCTGAAACAGTCATAGCACCCTGGCAAAAATGCTCAAACTCTACGCGTCATGCATCTCTAAGGCTCTGAGGAACATACTCTCTCAGGAAGAGATATGAAAACTGAGCCCAAGACAGTGAAGCAGCCTCATCCGGACTGTCTAACTCATAGGTATGTCACTACTCATAGGGAGCCCCTCGAAGCTGGAAGGTAGTGCAAGAAACCCCGTTGGATCCTAAAATACCCATGGTACAAAGAATTGGGTAACTCTCATTAAGACATCCCGAAGCATCCTCCGATGCTAGACCACTAAATACAGGAGGCTTGTACTTCTTGAACCTCTCAAGCCTCTGCTGGTCATCTTTCAAAAACCGATGCCTTGTCCTCAGGCTGAACAGGCACTGCAGGCACTACAGGAATAATCTCGGGAACCATTTCAACATGCACTCGCTGCTCAGTTGTACGGGCGACAGAAGTCTGTGCTCCTCCCCCAGCCTGGGATGTGGCTGCAGCAAGGGGAAGCAACCCTGCCTAAGCCAAAGTGGTGTACATGCTCATGAACTGTGCCAAAGTCTCCTGAAGAGATGGAGTAGTGGTAGCAGTAGTAGTAGGCATATCAGGTGCTTGGACTCCTGTGGGATCTACTGGTGGTACCTCGGCGGCAGCTTGCACAGGTGCTCTAGCTGCACCACGTGCGTGTCCTCGACCTCTACCCCGGCCTCGGCCTCTGACAGCTTCAATAGGGGGCGTAGGTGCCTAATCCTCTCAGGTAGCACGTGTCCTCACCATCTGTGAGAGAATGGAAAGACAGAAGTTTAGTTGTGATATCAAAAATCTCACAAGACAAGGAAATCAAATGAAGTGGAATTTTCCTAACGTCAACATAGCCTCTCATAGATAAGTAAAGACGTCTCCGTACCGATCAGCGAGACTATAATAAATCGGCCTGTGTTCCGTGACTCCTATGAACCTAGAGCTCAGATACCAACTTGTCACGACCCCAGTTTTCCCTCCGTAAAACTATCGTGATGGCACCTAGTCTTTATGACTAGGTAAGCCTAACAAGTGCGAAAAATAAATCAAACTTGTGGAAATATAAATTTATTACCAAGAATGATTAAAATGGAACGATATACATAACGTCGCTCGGCATATACAGCACATATCTCAAAAATTCTACATCACTATCCCAAAACCCAGAAATTCACGAAACACAAGCTAAAAGGACTACAGTAAAGTGCTCTAATCTCCAGAATGTCTACATCAACAGTATGATAGAAGTGCTAACACTATAAGATGGAATAAATATGGAGACTCTACGGTCTGCGGACGTAACAGATGTATCTCGAAATCTCCCAAAGCTCTCCCTGCCTCACGGATGACTGTGCAAAAGTACCTAAATCTGCACATGAAAAACATGTGTAGAAAGGGCATGAGTACACCACAACAGTACTCAATAAGTACCAAGCCTAACCTCGGTAGGTCAGAGCCCTACTGAGGTAAATAATAATAAAAAAAAATGACAGGATAAGATAAATAGTATGATTGAGAATCTACAGCAAGAGTCTATATAGGATAAAGAGAATACAATAATGGAAAACAGAAATAAAGGCTAAACACAAGAAAATACCACTCACAACAAGGATAATAACCGGGGATCTCTTAGTATCCTCAAAGTATACACTAGGGATCTCTTGGTATCCTTAATATATACATATGCCATGGATCTCTTGGTATCCTTAATATATACATATGTCATGGATCTCTTGGTATCCTCAATATAAATGCCAGGAATCTATTGGTATCCCGAGAATCTCTTGGTATCCTCAATATAAATGCCAAAGATCTCTTGGTATCCCGAGGACCTCTCAGTATCCTCAATACACATGCCAAGGATCTCTTGGTATCCCTCACCTCAGTCTAAATCATAATTTAATACAGTTGACCTCCTGGGATGTCGTCCCATAGTCCCAATATAAAATATACAACAACAACACAAGAATATTAAATTAAATGCCAACTTTGTATGAATGAACAGTTAATTTTTAGCCTAACATGCTTCACATAATGCAATTAAGGCAGTTAAGCTAATAGGCAATTAAGTCAACTAAGCATATTTTTCTAACTAACAACATACTAAGTATGCAAGTAAAATAAAAACAGATAAGAAAAAAAATTCAGTTTAAATACTTAAAGTAAATTGGATTTTAAACAATTAGCTCAAGTACGCGCTCATCACCTCAAATACAAGGCATTTCAACTATCAAATATCATCTCCTAAGGGGAAGGTCCCACACACAAGGTTAGACAAGCCACTTACCTCGAACCGGCTCAATATCAACTAAAAATCACATTCTTGCCATGAGTATCCGGCTCCAAATGGCCCAAATATATTCAATTCTATTTCATAATATAAAAATACTTCAAGAAGCTAATTCAACAATTAAATTCTAAGGTAATACGCGAAATTATGTAAACTGACCAAAATGCTCCTCGGGCCCGCATCTCAAAAACAGGAGAAATTTAAATTTCCAGAATCCTCACACTCTCACGAGTCTAATCATGTAAAAATTATCCAAATCCAATGTAAATTCCCTGTTCAAAACTCAATTTCTAGGCCTAAGAGCTTTTCCCAAATTTTCATTCAAAATCAGAAATTAAAGGAGGAATTCGTGCTTAGATTAATGGGTTACAAGTAAAACGGAGTTTAGAATTGTTGCCCAATCGATGTCTCTGAAAATCCCCCAAAAGGAGTTTAGAATTGGATAATGGCCCTGGCGGGCGAGAGGGTTTCTTGACTTGTTGACTTCATAGGAGGCTATGAGCTCCTACATGTTTCTTTAGCATGGACAATGATGTGGAGGTCCAGAATAAGGTTACATTCAAATGTGAAGTGTGTTGCTAACATCCAGGGTATTATTTGAACATCTATGGTGGTTAGAGGTTATTGCTTCGGGCATTGAGTTGTGTGGAACAACATGTGATTGTATTCGGGATTGGAAATTTTGGCTCAATTCAGGTTGTTTGGGTGTGTTCAGTGCGTCGATGTGGAATTCGGGCCCTATAATGAAATTCAGATGTTGAGGTTTTGGTCATGTCCTAAGGATATGGGGTAAGGAGGAGATGAGACCTTCAGCTAAATGGTATTATCAGTTCTGCTTAGGTGGGTTGATGGAGAAACACCCTCAGTGTATGTATGGTGAGCTCATGCAGTGGTTCGGTGGCTTTGGAGCGACTTTGGGCACGTTCGAGGATGAATGTATGTTTAAGTGGAGGAGGATGTACAATCCGACTGGTCATTTTGAGCAATTGCGCTCAATTCGGTAGTTTGAGGTCTCAAGCAACTTGCATTTGGTACATCGACTTATGTGCATGGTTGGATTCGGTTTTCGGGTGAATTAGAATTGAATTGGAAGAAAGAACCTAGTTATGAAAGTTTGAATAACGAAAAATCTTACCGGAATTGTAGTTTTGAGTAAACGGTCCCGAAATAGGTCGTGGGTGATACCAATAGCTTTGTATGGTTATTTCATACTTAGGAGTGTGTCAGAATTCGAATTTGGAGGTCTATAGGGTAGTTTGAGGTGTTTCGGCGAAAGTTGGAAAAGTTGAAGTTTGGAAAATGGAAATGTCTGACACATAGTTGACTTTCATTATATCAGGGTCGGAATGCGATTTCGAGAGTTGGAGCAACTCTGTTATGTCATTTTGGACTTGTCTGCAAAATTTGACGTCATTCTGAGTTTAATTGATAGGTTTCGGCATGAGATTTGATATTTGAAGATTTGGAAATTCATAAGTTTGATCTTTGGTTTGATTTGTTGCTTTGGTGTTGTTCTATGTGATTTGAAACCTCGAGCGAGTCCGTGTTGGGTTATTTGACTGTTTTGGTGATTTGACGGGGTTCCGGGATCCTCATGTGTATTTCAGATGGGCTACATGTCATTTTCTCCTATTTTGAACTATTGTTTTCTACTTCTGGTATCCTTTTTCACGTTCCCGTAAGGCCTTTCCCATTCCTGAAACTTTGTTGCTGACCACCTGGAAATTCTTCTTCACGTTCGCGTAACATTCCTCGCATTCGCGAAGATCTGCTTTATTCCTCATCGCGATCGCGTCACCCATCCTGCGTTCGCGTGGCTATGTAGTTCCACTATTTGCTTTTGCGTACTATTTCATGCGTTCGCGAAGAGAAATCTCTAGGACGTAATATTTCCCTTCTTCGCACTCGTGTGCATGCTTCCGCGTTCTCGAAGCACATCTGAGCAGCCTTAATTTTTCTTCTTCACGAACGCGAGACTTCCTCCGCGTTCGCAGTGCTTTAAATATCTGGACAAACTATAAGTTTTTCAAATCGAGGGATAGGCCATTTTTAACATTTTTAGAATTCGAGAGCTCGGTTTTGGGTGATTCTTTGTGGGTTGTTCAAGAAAAACGATTGGATAAGTGTTCATCACCTATAATTGATTATATTCCATGAATTTGTCTTTATTTTTATCATTTAATTTGTGATTTGGGTCGAGTAAAGTGTTGGTTTTTGAAGAAAATTCCTAAAATGAAAAAAATCATGATTTGAGGGACAAAATGGTGTCGGAATTGGATAAATTTTATATGGTTGAACTCATTTTGGAATGAGTGATAGGATTTTGTAAAATTTAATGGATTCGGAGGTGCGGGCCTGGAGGTCCGTTTTTATATTTTTGTAAAGATTGAAACTTTACAATCCGGAATAGTTTCTTATATGTTTTATTTGTGCTTTGAAGTTAATTTGATTAGATTTGAGCTGTCCAGAGGTCTTTTTACCCGAGAAGTGCATTTTAGAGGATCAGTTGTCGCCCTTGAGGTAAGTATCTTGCCTAACTTTGTGTGACGGACTTCCCTTTAGGAATTGAGTCTTCTATGATAATTGTAGTCTGTGCATGCGAGGTGACGAGAATGTGCTCATACTTATTTGTCAAATATTTGCTGCTAGGGTTCTTATGTGGAAATATCCTATTATGATTGGGTTTCTTAGTTGCTTAAAGTGCCTCTATATGCGCCATATGACGTTGTTAGCTTTCCTTTAATTGTTACATGATACATTGACTCTAAATTGCCTTAATTGAAGTGATTACCTTCCTTATTATTTTGATACTTCTTGGTTGTGAGTTCCTGTATGACTTCGTGCAATTAAGTTACATGTCCAATTGTTGTGGTTACCGGCGTAGTTATCCCGTGCTTATTACATCTTGTTGTGTAGTTTAGGTTTCATTGTGAAGTTAACTATTGGTACAAGTTTGCTTATAGCTTATTCTCTTGTCGGGACATATTTAATTCTGGTTGTTGACTCCCTTGCCGCGATATTGTTATTTTTTATTATTCCTTTGCCGGGATATTGTTGGTTCCTTATTATTCCTTGCCGGGATTCTTTTATAATTGATAATAAGATATAATGAAATGAGAGCAGGTGGTACGCCTACCACAAGATACAGTAAAATGAGAGCGGGTGGTATGCCTACCATAAGATACAATAAAATAGGAGCGGTTGGTACGCCAGCCACAAGATACAATAAAATATAAGCGGGTGGTACGCCTACCACAAGATACAATAAAATGGGAGCGGGTGGTACGCCTACCATAAGATACAATAAAATGGGAGCGAGTGGTATGCCTATCACAAGATACAATGAAATTGGAGCGGGTGATACGCCTACCACAAGATATATGAATGGGAACTGGTGGTACGCCTACCACAAGATATACTGAAATGGGAGCGGGCGGTACGCCTACCACAAGATTTATGAAATTGGATCGGATGGTACGCTTACCGCAGGATAAGTGAAATGAGAGCGGGTGGTACGCCTGTCTAGGTAAACAAAATGAAAGTGAAATTCTGTATTTCGTTTTCTCATCCTTGTTAGTGACTGGATTTTGGTGCCGTGCACCTTCGATTTGCTATATTTAGTTGTTGCTATCAAATCAAATATTTAAATTGTTTAATTCCTCTATCGCTCTGATCCTTTGTGTTAGAACTCACAATGTTTTCAATACCCCAACGTACCTATATATATATATATATATATATATATATATATATATATATATATATATATATATATATATATATATATATATATATATATATATATATATATATATATATATATATATATATATATATATATATATATATGTGTGTGTGTGTGTGTGTGTGTGTGTGTATTTCAAACTTTAATAAATGGTACCTCCTTAATTCAATTAATTTCTCAATAGTATATCCCCTTTAATCGTCTAATGTTGTATTTTACCTAAAAAAGGATTTTTACTAAGTTTTAAGTTATCAACTCTCTTGTCAAAGGTAATAATTCTTCCGATTTTGTATTTTAAATTTTAAAGGGGTATGTTCTTGACTGATGTTTAATAACAACTTCATCTTTTATCGCGGATTTTCCAAACTTATTTAGAAATTCAGATTTAATTTATATTTCGTAAATAGGATTTCTTGAACATTATAAGTGTATTTGTAAGGACATTCGGTATTGTATATCATGGAGATTTTATTGTCAAGCGTGAGATGAAAAATATGTGGGCACGAGGTATCATATGTGCTGAAAGTTCGAAAAATTGAGATTATGATATGAGAAATCGAGGTTTGAAATGGCCGGGATGGTGTATTAAACATGATGTGATCGATTGAGTTGACATTGTTTTCTTTGGTTGGATACATTCTTACTTGTCTCTGTCTCTGTTAGATCAGTGTTGAGTTGTTTGGGTTATTTGGACTACGTGATCTCTGTTCGTCACTATCCGTGTTCTCTCTTTATTGTTTATACTGTTATACTTGGATTTTCTCTCTGCAGTTGATATTACCTCGTTATCTTTATCTTGATGTTTATTATCATATCCTGTTAATTTTAATTGACCAGTAGGTGTCTTGACTGTTCCTTGTCACTACCCCAGCGAGGTTAGTCTTGATACTTACTGTGCACCGTCCTGGCGTGCTCATACTATATTTCTATATATTTGTGTACAGATCCAGGTATCGATCGATAGTAGCTGTGCGGGTCGCCGCAGTGGAGACTCACGGTAACCAGCTGCTGCGTTTGTAAGTCTCGGAGTCACCTTTCTTTATAATTATTTTCATTTGCTCTTTTGTTTCGGGCCAGATACGTATTATTTTGTGTAATTACTCTTAGATGAGCTTGTGACTTGTACCGTCTGTTTTGGGAAATTTTAGAATTATTCAGAGTTGGTTAATTTAAAGTTAGAAAACATCAATATTATTTCAGTTTTATGTTAGACTTACCTAATTTGAGACTAGTTGTCAACACGATTCTTTCGGATAAATTTTTGGATCGTAACACAAATAAAATAAGTACTTAATAAATACGAAAAGAAATATAATCATGGAGGTCTATCACATAATCCTCCATGAGAAACTTACTTTTTTATACTTACTGCCATTTCCATTTTCACTTATACGCCCAATTGTGAATCCGAACTATCGAATTGAACATACACTGTTTCCGTTCAGCAGAGCAAAAAGAAATTGTTTAGAGAACAAGTCCATCTATTCACCTCCTTCATGTAAGAGCATGGGTATATGTACCGTTGAGATTGTGGATTTGATTGAACCCAAAATTTTTAATGTGGAATATAAATATTATATGTAAAAATCTAATATTTTAATAAATAATAAATATGAACATCTTTTACAAATATACACATAATCTAATACTAAAAATTTTAAAAATTAAATTTATAAGAGAGTTTAAATTATAGATATGCATCTGGACGAGAGATCACGTATTATGCCAATATTTAGTGGATGAATATAATTTGAAATGAGACAAATTAAGATTTCTCGTTACATATGACTGTGTCATCCAATTGAATATGTTTCAAATATCATTACATTTTAAGGGAGAAGTGTATACACAAAATGACAAAAGTGGAACTCTTCTCCCTCTAAAGTCTTAGTCGGCATTTGGACATAAAAATTGTGAAATTCAGAAGAAAAAAAAGTGAGACTATCAGTTATATTTATTTATAAGTAATTTATTATAAAAATTAGTTTATTCATGAAATATTACTGTTAATATTAGCCAAATATTAGCCAATTATTTATTTGTAGCTAAAAAAAGATCAAATTTTTATTTTTAGTGGATGTTATTATAATAGATTTGGTACATCTTAAGGAGTTTGAATCTCATTTTTGGAATGATTTGTTAGACTTTTTAGGTGGTTTGAATTGAAAATTTAAAGTAGAAGATGAACCATAAAAAAGATATGTGTATCACACTGTGTCTCACATATATATTATATTTATATCAAATGTGTATCACATTTATATCTATATATACATGTGTGTGAGGTACGTGCGCGATACATGTGTCATAAAAGAAGTTTTTTTATCTTGATTTGGCAAAATACATAGAATGACACCTGACCTTGTAATCAAATCACTCTTACACATTTGTTCATTATGAAATAATTTTATGCACTAAACCTTTTAGAAATATGTCTATTACACACTATTTTAACTATGTGACACCCACATTGTCTTCACATAACATGGGCACGTGAATGCCAAAAAAATAAAAAATCAAAAGCATTACAAAAAAATTATTTTTTTTCTCTTCTTCACTGTCACAACCCCCTCCCAACCCCTCCAAAAGTATTTTGTTGTCTAACTCCACCTAATTGTATCAGTTTAACCATGAAATATATACCAAAAGGACATGGGTCCCTAACCAAAAACATCCTCAACCACATACACACAACTCGTCAGAGCCTTTCCTGCAACTAACCCCCTAGCCCCTCTCTTCTTTCATTGTCGAAGTAATGCAGCAGCCATATTCAACTGGGATTTTGGAAAATTATTTATTTGTGCTAGATTTAAAAGTTTATCACGGGCTTTGTTAAAGCTGGATGGAAAATTCAGAAATCATCATTGTTGAGCTATTGAAAAAGCTTGAAAATTCAATTGAATCTTGTTAATTTCGGATTGTTGAATTGAACTTGTATCTACATTTTGATTAACTAGTTAAGGTTACTTGGTAATTTCTTCCAATTTGTGGCAGAGTTTTGTAAATCCAATTAAGACGCTATTTGATAATTACTTCCCATGTGTGACTAGTAATTACAAATATTTTAAAAGTTTCTTTTTTTGGTCCTTTGATTTTGTTAGAATAGTTACGTAAATAGGAATTGGAGTAAATAACCCTAATCCCATACGTATTAGGAGTAGGATATGTTTTTTATATATAAGACTTATTGTATCATTGTTAATCAATAGTAATATTTCTCTCATGCAATCTCATATGGTATCAGAGCATTGGTGAGATAATTATCATTCTGCGTCATCCCAACGACATCCGAGAAGAAATCGGTCATTACCGTGTAATTTTCTGGTGACCTAAGTGATTATTTACATCAAAGTCATTATTTATTAGTGTTGTGAACAAACCAACACCACAATAAGGTCCGACGTAGCCCCGCGACCAAATCCCAACAAAAACTGCTGGAAAATTCATAGCCACGCGCCTTCATGCGCCGGGCAGAGTAAAAAATATTCCAGCGAGATCTGTCCATGCGCCTGTCATGAGAGACCCCTTCCAGCCATTTTCCGATGAACTTCCTTCAGGAAAGGTCACTCGCACCTCAATTCCGAGTCTACCGGTGCTATCCATAACAACTTCCGATTACTTTGGAATTTTCCGGCGAGCTACAGTGTTTCCAGTCAGATTTTGAAAAAGTTCTTCAGAACAGTTGGGTCGCCTACTAATTCCGACCCCACCCATCCTGTTTTTGTTTGATTCCAACCACCTTAAGTTTTTTCGTGCAACTACACTGATTTTTTTCCGGCAGCTATTGTACTTTTCCGGCAAACACAGTGTTTCCTCCATCTGTTTTGGCAAATTGTCAGTTGATTCTTTTTGTTATTTGGTGATAATTCAACCATGTCTCTGGGAGTCAATTCTTTCGGGTCTAAAAACTCGGGTTCTGGCAATTCTGGTGTTATGATTACCTCAAAACTTTTAATGGGAGGTTCAACTACTTAGCTTGGGCTTCGTTTGTCGAATTGTGGTGTAAAGGTCAATGAGTTCAAGATCATTTAACAAAAAAGGCTAGCGAAGGTGATGAAAAGGCCAAAATACTATAGAGAAGGTCGATGCTCAGTTATGTAGTATCCTGTGGCGATTTATTGATTCCAAGTTGATGCCCTTGTTCCGTCCATTTCAAACATGTTATTCAGTTTGGGAAAAGGCTCGTAATTTATACACTAATGACATATCTCATTTCTATGGTGTAATATCGCGAATGACAAGCTTGAAGAAATAGGAATTGGATATGTCTACTTTCTTGGGACAAGTACATGCAGTCATGGAAGAATTTGAGACTTTGATGCCAGTTTCTGCTAGTATTATAAAGCAATAACAGCAACGGCAGAAGATGTTTCTAGTTCTTAAACTCGCTGGACTCTCCAATGCCCTTGATTCAGTACGCAACCAGATTTTGGCTAGTCCGATTGTCCCTACAGTTGATGAATTATTTTCTTGACTACTTCGCCTTGCTGCAGCACCAAGTCACATCATCACAGACACTTGACTCATCTGTTTTCGCATCCCAGTCAGTAGACAATCGGACATCTCATACTATGGAGAATAGGCGAGGAGGAGGTCGTTTTGGAAGATCAAGACCCAAGTTCTCTTACTGTCATAAACTTGGATACACTCGTGACGTGTGCTTTTCATTACATGGCCGCCTACCCAAAAATGCTTATGTTGCTCAGACAGAGAATACAAGTAACTACGGATTTTCTTTATCTGACGGGGAATATAATGAGTTCCTTCAGTAGCGAGCACGTACACAGTCATCTCCACAAGTAGCCTCCATTGCTCAGATTGATACTTCTGTTGCTGGCAATTCTTTTGCTTGTGTTTCCCAGTCTAGTACTCATGGATTGTAGACTCAGCCGCTTCTGATCATATCTATGGTAATAAATCACTTTTGTCAAATATTGCATACTCAGAGTCTCTTCTTTAGCCAATGGGTCTCAAACCAAAGCAAAAGGAGTTGGACAAACGAACCCCTTCCCTATGCCACTTTACATTCCGTTCTCTATATCCCTAGCTATCCATTTAATCTTGCATCTGTTAGTCGTTTGGCTCGTTCCCTCCATTGTGGTATATATTTTATTTATGATTCCTTTATTATGCATGACCGCGTTACGGGGCAGACGATTGGAATAAGACTCGAATCAAAAGTCTTTTACTATCTTAACTCACTCAATTCCTCCAAGGAATGTCTTGTTATAGATCCTCCGGACCTAATTCACAAACGTTTAGGATATCCAAGCTTATACAAGCTTCAGAAGATGGTGCCTAGTTTGTCTAGTTTATCTACATTAGAGTGTGAGTCATGTTATCTTGGGAAACATACCCGAACCTCATTTCCTCGTAGTATTGAGAGTCATGTAGAGTCTGTTTTTTTAATTCATTCTGATGTATGGGCTCCTAATAGAGTCAGTTCAACCTTGGGATTTCATTATTTTGTTAGTTTCATTGATGATCATTCAAGATGTACTTGGATTTTCTTAATGAAAGATCGTTATGAGTTGTTTTCTATATTCCAGAATTTTTATGCTGAAATTAAAAATTATTTTGGTGTTTCTATTCGCACTTTTCGCAGTGATAATGCCTTAGAATATTTTTCAGTAGTTTATGACTTCTCACGGAATTATTCATCAGACCTCCTGTCCTTATACCCCTCAACAAAATGGGGTTGCAGAGACAAAGAATAGGCACATCATTGAGACTGATCACACACTTCTCATTGAATCTCATGTTTCGTTGCGTTTTTGGGGCGATACAGCTCTCACAGCTTGTTATTTCGTTAATCGGATGGTAAGGTTGATCGTCTGAAGGCTCGTTTTATTTCCAAGGGATATACTCAGATCTTTGGGCTCGATTATAGTGATACCTTATATCCTGTGGCTAAGATAGCATTAGGCTGCCTTTTTCTATCCATGGCTGCTATTCGCCATTGGCCCCTCCATCAGCTGGACATTAAGAATGTTTTTTACATGGTGAACTTGAGGATGAAGTTTGTATGGATCAACCACCTAGGTTTGTTGCTCAGGGGGACTCGTGGCCTTGTATGTCGCTTGCGCCGATCACTTTATGGTCTAAAGCAGTCTCCTCAAGCCTAGTTTGGTAAGTTCAGCACAATTATCCAGGAATTTGGCATGATTTGGAGTGAAACTGATCACTTTGTATTCTATCGGCATCCTGCTTCGAGTCTCTCTATTTATCTGGTGGTCTATGTTGATGACATTGTTATTACAGGCAATGACTAGGATGGTATTACTAAATTGAAGCAACATCTCTTTCAACACTTTCAGACTAAGGATCTGGGCAAACAAAAGTATTTTCTAGGTATTGAGGTCGCTCAGTCTAGCTCAGGTATTATGATCTCACAAAGAAAGTATGCCTTAGATATTCTTGAGGAGACATGAATGACAAGTTGTAGAGCTGTTGACACTCCGATGGATCCGAATTCCAAACTTCTGCCAGGACAGGGGGAGCCTGTTAGCAATCCTGCAAGATTTAGACGGTTGGTTGGTAAATTAAATTACCTTAAAATGACAAGACATGTCATTTCCTTTTCTGTGAATGTTGTGAGTCAGTTTATAGATTCTCCATGTGATAGTCATTAGGATGCAGTTATTCGTATTCTTCGGTATATAAATCAGCTCCAGGCAAAGGTTTATTGTTTGAGGATCGAGGCCATGAGCAGATCGTTGGATACTCAGATGTTTATTGGGCAGGATCACCTTCTGATAGATGTTGTACGTATGGATATTGTATCTTATTAGGAGAAAATTTTGTATCCTGGAAGAGCAAGAAACAGAATGTAGTTGTTCGTTTAATGCAGAAGGAGGATATCGAGCGATGGCTATGGCGACATGTGAGCTAAGTTGGATCAAATAGTTCCTCGAGGAGTTGAAATTTGGTCAGATTATTCAGATTTGGCTTGTGTATGATAATCAAGCTGCTTTTCATATTGCGTCAAATCCAGTGTTCCACGAGAGAACTAAACACATTGAGATTGACTGTCACCTTGTCAGAAAAAGATACTCTCTGGAGATATTGCTACAATGTTTGTGAAGTCGAACGATCAGCTTGCAGATATTTTCACCAAGTCCCTCACTAGTTCTCGTATTAATTACATATGTAACAAGCTTGGTACTTATGATTTATATGCACCAGCTTGAGGGGGAGTGTTAGAATAGTTATGTAAATAGGAATATGAGTAAATAACCCTAATCCCATATATATTAGGAGTAGGACATATTTTATATCTATATCTATATATATATATATATATATATATATATATATATATATATATATATATATATATATATATATATATATATATATATATATATATATATATATATATATATATATATATATATATATATATATATATATATCACTCATTGTATCATTGTTAATCAATAATAATATTTTCTCTCGTGCATTCTCACAAATTCTAACTTTTTTTTGGGCCTCGCTAGAAATCTTTCTCGCGAACAACGAAGTGGAAATCATGGTTAGGAAAATGAAGAAATGGGTATATATGTAATCTTAAGTGTGTTTTTAATATGTTTAAAGTTAATGACACATGTCACAAGCATGTTGGTGCGTGATGCACGCACGTTTTGTGAAACTGGTCAAGTACGAAAGTTGTGTGTAATCGATACACTTTTGAAAGGTTTGATGTGTAAAAATATTTTCGTGTTCAACAAGTGTGTAACAGGGATCTCGAAACAAGTTCAGGTGGTATTTTATATATTTTTTCTCTTTTAATTGCGAATTTTGATATCAAATCAATCCAAATCATCCAAATCTTCCTCAAAATTTGTATATTAATTCATATGTATGTTTTCAATGGTTTTCAATCATATATATTGATAACGGTCCCCTTTTACTTAGATTTTGGATATATATATATATATATATATATATATATATATATATATATATATATATATATATATATATATATATATATATATATATATATATATATATATATATATATATATATGAAGTGAAAATATTATTTTTGTCTTTTATCTAATATTGTTGATCACACTTAAAAATATAGAAAGAGATCTTTGCGTGTGATTCTTGAAGAGAATGAACCTTATTTATTTGGTTTTTTAATTTTTATATGTGCTTTACTAGTTTTGGTAAATTTATAATTAATGGCTAGAGGTTGATACGTTGGAACTTATTTAGGATATTTATGCAAGAATACCATTTTTTTGTGAAAATGATACTTGAAAATTAGAGTTATGTTTGGACTTTAGCGTGAATATAATTTGGAACTATTTTTGAAGTGTGAGTAATTTGAAGTGAAAATTAAAAAAGAAATATTTTGGAATTTTTCAAATTTCCATTAAAGATTGAAATTCAAATTCAAGTAATTTTATAGCTAAACATTAATTTGGAAACAAGTAAATTATTGTTTATGGCCAAACGGGGTCTTAGACTATTTAAGTGGGAAATACCCAAGAAAGGGCCAATGGCCTGTTAGATTGATAATTATTCTATCCTCTTAAACCCTTTGGAGGTTTTTGATAATAATTCAAGTATGAGCTAGACGAGTGACGAGGGAATGAAAAGAACTTTTACATAATCCTCCTCCCCTTTTCTTGATGTTGTTCTTCTAAGCATCTGCTTCTTCTACAGTGCGTGCCATTACAATCTTTCTTGCTAAAAATGGTAACTTCACCTGCCACCAAAATCCCACTCTGCCTACACTCAACAACCCTCAATAATTACATCCCAAAACTTGTTCACTCTCACTCCATTTCTTACAATCCCCTCAAAACCCTTTTACTTTGCAATCCCAAAACCCCGAGCACTCTTTATCCCAAACTCCAAGCAACCTCCAAACCCCAAGATTCACCAGTTTTAACTTGTTCTTGGAAACCCCAGAAAGAAATTCCCAAGTTTTTCTGTGAAAAAATTGTCATTTTACTTGTTGGATCATTCTTGTTTATGGGTTTAAGAGCCAAAAATGTGCTTTCTGTGCCACAACCAGTTCAAGAAAGTAGTGTGTTTGAGACCCTAAAAGAGAATAATGATGAAGAAGAGGAGATGTATGTGATGTTATTGGAGAAGAATGGGAGAGATGTTGAAGCTTTGAAGACTATTGTTAATGTGAAAATGAGGAAAGGGAAGACTAAAGAGGCTTTGAAGTATGTGGAGAAGCTGATTGAAGTCCAGCCTAGAGAAATGGAGTGGAGGCTTTTGCAGGCTCTTTGCTATGAGATGATGGGGCAGTTGGGTAAGGCTAAAAGGTTGTTTAAGGAGATTTTGAAGCAGAGGCCTCTCTTGCTCAGAGCTTTGCATGTATGTTCCCTAAATCTTATGTATTTTGCTGCCATTTTGATACAACAAACAATAACAACATACCCAATCTTATCCCACACCATGGAGTCTGAGTAGAGTGGTGTATATGCTGACTTTACCCATAGCTTGTGAGGATAGAGAGACTGTTTTCAATAGACACTCGGCTCTGGAAAGCATAAGAAACACATTAATGAAAATATAGACAAGGGACAATACCAGAAAGCTATATCAAAGTAGAATAAAAACAACAAGATAATAAGGTAATCAACAATGAAAGAAAATAATGGTTAGTCATAAAAACCTACTGCCCGCAGAAAGCGAGACTGCGTGCCAATACTACTGTTGTGAACACTCTAGACTACCTATTCTACTACCCTAATAATCGACCTTCATACCTTCCTATCAAGGGTCATGCCCTCAGTCAGCTGAAGGTGAGCCCAGTGTCTTGCCTAATCACCTCTCCCCACCTCTTCTTTGGACCTCTACCTCAACGTAGGCCCTCCAATGCTAACCTCTCACATCTCCTCATCGTGCAGTTTGTGCTCCTTCTCCTCACATGACCAAACCACCTAAGCCGCGCTTCCCGCATTTGTCCTCGATAGGGGCCACACCCACCTTGTCACGAATAACCTAATTTCTGATCATATCTAACTTGGTGTGCACGTACATACATCTCGACATCCTCATCTTTGCTACCTTCATCTTCTGGACATGAGCAATTTTGACTGGCCAACACTCAGCCCTATACAATATCGATGGTCTGATCACCACTATGTAGAACTTACCCTTAGGTTTCGATGGCAACTTCTTGTCACATAAAATACCGGAAACGAGTCTCCATTTCATCCATTCCGCCCCAATAACATGTGTGACATCTTCATCAATCTCTCTATCTCCTGAATAATAGACCGAATACATAAAACACCCTCTCCTAAGGATGACTTGCGAGTCCAGCCTCATCTCTCCTTCCCCCTTTGAGTCTCGCTACTGAACTTACACTCCAAGTATTCTGTCTTGGTCCTACTCAACTTAAAACGTTTAGATTCTGTCTTTTAAGTAATGCAAGTATTTGGCAAATATCTTTTTCAGTACTCACTCTTCTCCATCACATGATTAAGTGAAAGAGCATCTAACCCACCACAAGGAGCGGTGCCCTTGTTGGACAAGAGCTCACACTAATAATAAACATTTAATGGTAAGCTCCCAAGTAAAAATAGGGAAACAAAAGGAAAACTGACAAGGTTGACATCAGTGTTATTAAAGGCGAAAAGCGAAATACCGTTTGAACCAAAATATTGCTATTTTGATTTAGTCAAAAAACTCTTAGATACCATGTTTGAACGGAAGATAATTAGGAAATACCTGTTTTAATTTTCAAGTAATTCAAGATGATGTTATTGGTTGCTTATAGAACATTGTTGAGTGTCAAAATCTAGAGTTGGTATATGATATCTTGTCTTGTGATGAGTTTTGTACAGTGAGCCATGCTATTTGGCATTACATATATTTGGCAGACCTAACAATCACTATATGTTCTTTTTCCCTTATTGTTTGTTGTTACTTGTGGTGGTTTGATGGATACAATCATTTCATATAGTTGCGATCAGCTGTTGAGTTCTGCATTACAATGGAGAATGTCGATTAGTTAGTAATTGGATATTTTGTTATGGTTTGAAGCTCGAACATGGACTCTAGAATCTAAATTATGTGGAAATTTTACTCTCTCACGATAGATATGGGATACGGTATCCATTTTCTTTATCAGTTATCCAGACGGTAATTGAGCACTGCCTCATTGTTAATTGATATTCTGTGACGAATAAACAGAAGGATCCTGCAGTTGGCTTGGATGCCTTGGCAATAGTAATGCAGGTTTCATTAATCTAATCATTGGAAAAATCATATGCAACTGCATTTGAAGCCTAATAAGTTCGGGAAGATTGTATAAGAAACTGCTTTCGAATGGACAAATCATGCAGTAGCAGAAAAATCCTCTTTTTCTCTTAAATTCTTCAGGTCGCCTTCTTAGACTGGTTATTTCTGTAACAGCAATATTTGGATCCCACTGATGTGATTTTGTCTCCGACTTTGTTGTTGCTAAATTGAAGAATGCTAAAGATGTGCATGAGCAAGAATGATTGCTTCAGAAGCCTGTTCGCTTACTGGTGGTGCTAACCATGTTCTGAACACTAGTGGCATTACCTGATGTAACGAATAATCGTTACTTAAGAAACTCGTTTTTTTAGAATTGTGAACTTGCATGAGGACTATTATGATACTTCATATAAGGATCAAGTTTCTTTGAGGAGCTCAGCTCTACATTTGTCATTCAATCTATGGTGTTGTCTAAGCTTGGATACTTGATGTTTACTATGCTTTCAAGTAGGATATCCAGTTATACTTGCAGTGAGTGCTACCTTGAGACACAAATATTTTGAACTTCAATCATATGTCATTTTCAAATAGCACTGCCATTACAATGAAGAAACAATTCTTTAAATGATAGCTACAAATTTGCAGCGTGGAGGAGGATAACAGTGTAGACATAAACATATATGGCGTGAACATTGTAAGTAATCAGAATCAAGCATGTATCTTTGTTAAGTGAGGGCACTTAGAAATTTGATGCAAGTAGTATTTTGTTGATAATTACACCCAAGGGTGTGGCCTAGTGGTGAATGAAGTGAGTTGAGAACCATGAGGTCTCAGGCTCAAATCACAGTGGAGGCAAAAACACTAGGTGATTTCTTCCGATTTGTCCAAGCCTTGGTGGATAAAGTTGCCAAATACTTGTTGTTGGTGGAGGTAGCATGTACCTATTGGAATTAGTCGAGGTGTGCGGGAGCTGGCCCCGACACCACTAAAAGTATTTTGTTGAGAACTAGAAGGTTCCACTGTCACGGAGGATGTAATGTATTGATCAAGTCATGAGATTTATCTTAACTAGATATATGGAATGTGCTTGATGTCGGGTTTAAGTATTTGAGCTTTTGGACACTGCTACCACAGTTAAATATTTGTCAATCATAATTAATGTAATGTTCTCCATGTTTGAATTACTTAGCATCCTGCCTTCATGATGGCACATGACCTCTCTTAGAAGTTGTACACATTATGTGTAACTCTCAGAATTCATACTCTTTTAACCTTGTAATGATTATAAGGTTTGCTTATCGACCTTATCTATGCATTGAATTGTTCCAGGGTTTAGCTATGGTGATGCACAAGAACTTTGAAGGTCCTGCCGTTTTTGAGATGCTGAATGATGCTCTAGAAGTTGCTCGTCGGGAAAAAAGAGCCAACGAAGAGAGAAACATAAAAATATTAGTCGCACAAATGCATGTCATTAAGGTAATGGCTTGTGGTATACCTGCCAAATTTGGTTTCTTTAGAGTGACTTTTATCTATTACATCACAAGAATACTCAACCCTATATCTTTTGTAGTTTGTCTACAGTAACATCTTGTGCCTAAGTTGATACAATTAAGTATAACAGAGATGCCTCCTTTGTTTGATTTATAATACTACCTCCGTCCTAATTTATGTGACAGTGTCTGCACAGAGTGTTTGCCTGTGCAGAAGTGTAAGAAAGAAAGGAAGAAAGGATTTTGAAACTTGTGGTCTAGAACATGCCATTAAAAGGATTTTGAAACTTGTGGTCTAGAACATGCTATTAAAAATTTCTATGACTACAAAATCTTGTCATTGAAGATAAATTGGGAAGTTTAAGTTAAATTGCTTCTAAATATAACAAGGTTTCATTCTTTTTGGAACAAACTAAAAAAGAAAGTGTGTCGCATGGGAGGGAGGTTGCATGATCGTCTTGCTTTGCAGGTAATAGGTTGTACAATTATGTTATCTTTGCTAAGTTACGAGGTTACTTTTGCTAGTGAAGGTCGTGATAGCACCAACTACTCTTATTTGGTAATGTTAGTTGAAACTTGGAGAGGAAGAGTTTTCCTGCAAGTCTCATGCTCAATATTTTGATAGTCAGAGGAACCAGCAAAAAAAATTAAAAGGAAGATACAAAATTGTTCAGCCTAGCACTCCTCTCTTACATTCACTCGTGCCATGCAGGGAGAATTAGAAGAGGCTTTACAGAAGTTTCAACATCTTGTTAAAGAGAACTCAAGAGACTTCAGGCCCTATCTGTGCCAGGTAGTTTATGTTCTATTGTTCCTCTGCATATATTGCTTAATAAGCCTTAGCGTTCTTCTTGAATTGTGAGCTTTCTAAAAGGATATCTAAAGAATAAGCAAATTTTAGCTCTCTTAATCAGCGTAAACTTTTTGCTAAATTGTTACTTGTCATCCTTCTTGACTCAAGTGGGACCATTGAAAAGCATTAGAGCTTTTCATAATTGATCTTGTAATTGCATCAAGGTTAGAGACTGATAACAAGGGTCATATGTTATGAGATCGGCAACAAAAAAATAGCACTAATTAAATGGATCGCATTATATAGCGAAGCAAGTGTAGTGCACAGAGAGGAAAGATAGATGCATTGGTTAAGCAATAAGCATATCTCATGCATATGCAGCAAGTTTTGCTCTTGATTGTAATTAACTCTGGTTAATGTGTTAATGCATGTGTTCTGAAAAAAAAATACTCGGAAATATTAGAGCTTATAGTGCAGGCAACTCAGCTATATTTGTTCTCGAATCTGACCTTTTTTGGGACTTGGTGGCAGGGAATAGTCTACAGTTTGTTGGACAAGAAGAAAGAAGCTAACGAGCAGTTTGAGATATATCAAAGTCTTGTACCCGAAGAATTTCCTCAGAGAGGTTTCCTTGATGATGTTGTGTTTGCTGCAAAGACTGAAACTAGGGAACAACTCGAAAAGGAATTCAAGACTCAATTCTCTTACAAGACATGAAAGGTCATGGCCAATTTTCCCATATTCAACTAGGCTATTATGACTGAATTGTTAAGGGTGTATGGAGGGGTGGTCAAAGGGTGTGATAGGAAAAAAAAAACATTGCTAATGTAGACAGACATTATAGGGTTTCTTTCCTTTCTATTTTGGGCTATGGAATTCTGAAGTCTAGAGTGTAGTCTCAGCTGGAAGAGGAGTGAAGTTCTAGGGCAGTAAATTTCTGTGCTCTCTCTTATGTTGATATATCTTGTTTTGACAACCAAGAAATCCACGAGGGCAAGCTAGCAGTTCTAAACTCAGGTGGATAATAGATCTACTCCTCTACCTGTCTTCCCTTAAACATCAAGCCTGATAGTGTTCGAACTCGTGACGCGCGTCTAATCCACACGATGCGCTCTTACTACTAGGTTAAAACTCTGGGGCCTCTCCCTTCTGGTGATATTAAGAAAATAGATGGAGGTTGAGGTTTTACTCTGCTTTGAGTGAAAAAGAATTCTTAATTTGTCTCTAGTAGGAAAGCTGGAGTTTTCATTCTCAAATATGCTTTTATCCATTCTTGTATAATTTTTTTTTTTTTGTTGAGAAAGACTGACCAACAGATCTTTAATCATAGATAAAATTATTTTTCTCTAAATACCAGACATGGTGTTACATATAATATATGCATTTTCTTTAAAAAATTATATAATTGCGTGTTTGAATTACAGTTCCTTACAAACTTCAAACTGCAGAGGTATTTTTTTCAATTGATAGAAAGAACAATGAGACAAATCAGAAAAACCTTGATTGCAACTTTTGTCTCTGTTGTTTTTTTTTTCTTTCAGATTTTACTTCCCATTTTCATGTAATTTCATGGATAAAACATTACTATATTGTTTCTCCGAAAAAAAAAAGGTGGAAATAAGATCATTGTTATAAAACAATAAATAAATAAGAGCAATATTACAGAAAAAGAGAGGGAATTTTTATTGATTTGGGATGAATTACCATGGAATAGAATCCTCTATTTATAGGGAGATGGTGACTTAACCACCAAGTAATAAACCTTAGAATCTCTCTATATATTTATAACACTCCCCCTTGAATGTCTATTCAACAGATAATGTGCCTCGTTAAAACCTTAACTAAATAAAGCCCAATGGAAAAAAATTCTAGAGAAGGAAAAAGAGTACACATATCTAACAATACACCTTTTGGTTACCTCGTTAAAACCCTTGCAAGAAAAACCTAGTGGGACAAAACCTTGTACGGAAAAAAGAGTGCAACGCGCATTAACTCCCCCGGATGAGAGTATCAATTCACATCTTTAAGCATTTGCATTCCAATCTTGTGCGCCATCTTCAAAAGATCTTTGGTAGAGATTTGATAAATAAATCAGTCATATTAACTTGAATGAATATGTTGAATCTTGAAATCATCATTCTTAATAGATATATTGTCGGCATATGATGTTGTTGGAATTGTCAGTTCAATATCTTCACATAGAGGTGAAACTCTTGCTATCATATTATCATGCTTATAGTTATGCAAGATACACTTTTGCACAAATTGCACCGAGGAAGCGGTACTTCAAAATCAAGAATTGTATATGCTTCAAGCAACTTAAATCCTTCATAAATTGTCATATAAGTTAAGTCATATGAGCCATATAAATAGACTATTTGTATCAAGTTTTCATGTCATGCCAAACATATAAGATACATAAAGGTGTAGCACACACCATTGTCTTTATACTTTTAAGTGTCTGAACTATATGTCCAGAACTACTTATCTTTCATATGAAACCAAATTCCACTTGTTTCTACAGACTTCAGATCCTCATATATATATTTAGCGTTATAATCAATGTCGTCGATAAATATTTTATATCGGTTCCAACCTTCTTATTTTTTGTAAAGACATAACATAGAGATCTCTTCATTCATATATTCAGATACTTGAATCTCTCATGAGATTTTATGAAGAGTTATGTCATGTGATCTTCTAGATCACTTGCCTCCTTATTATGATTAGTTTGATCATTTGCTCATCTTCTTTATCAAGAAATTTTATTTGAAACCGATTTGTCTATATGCTTTAAGAGTACCATAGACTTGTCCTTCTAGGACTTAATATGAGCATTTGTAATGAGAATATAGTTACTTTTTTTGGGTTAGTAAATGCGTCTGACATGCATTGCAATATATTGCAAATGAATTATCCTTTTATGAACATTAAGTTCATATTATTTTATTCGAGGATCTAGATATACAAATGATAATTCATTCACGTAATATTTTCTCAACTGTTTTTCATGTCTCCCCCTCATGTTAGAAAAACTAACTTGTTTCCTCAACTTTGACAACCCATCTTTGTGCGTTATGGTGTTAATCAAAATATACACTAAACATCAATAATATTGAAATAAAATTATTTAGTTCCTGATCCTGAACCACTTATAAGGGGAGAATGTAATATACTTTCGTATATTGATAGAAAGAACAATGAGACAAATCAGAAAACCTTGATTGCAACTTTTCTCTGTTGTTTTTTTTTTCCTTTCAGATTTTCCTTTCCATTTTCATGTAATTCATGGATAAAACATTACTACTTTATTGTTTTTCGGTGGGGGAAATAAGATCATTGTTATAAAATAATAAAAGAACAAGAGCAATATTGTAGAAAAAGAGAGAGAGGGATCTTTTATTGATCTGGGATGAATTACAATGGAATAGAATCCTCTATTTATAGGGAGATGGTGACTTAGCCATCGAGTAATAAACCCTAGAATCTCTCTAAATATAGACATTCACCATAAATAAATTTCTATTTATAACACTCCCCCTTGAATGTCTATTCAACAGATAATGTGCCTCGTTAAAACCTTAACTAAATAAAACCCAATGGAAAAATAAATTCTAGATAAAGGAAAAAGAATACACATATCTAACAATACACCTTTTGGTTGCCTCGTTAAAACCCTTGCAAGAAAAACCCAGTGGGACTAACCTTTGTAGAGGGGAAAAGTGCAACGTGCATTAACTCCCCTTGATGAGAGTATCAATTCACGTCTTTAAGCATTTGCATTCCAATCTTGTGAACCATCTTCAAAAGATCTTTGGTAGAGATTTGATAAATAAATCAGTCATATTAACTTGAATGAATATGTTGAATCTTGAAATCATCATTCTTAATAGATGTATTGTATGCATATGATATTGTTGGAATTGTCAGTCAATATCTTCACATAGAGGTGAAACTCTTGCTGTCATATTATCATGCTTATAATTATAGCAAGATACACTTTTGCACAAATTGCAGTGAGGAAGCGGTACTTCAAGATCAAGAATTCTATATGCTTCAAGCAACTTACATCCTTCATGGATTGTCATATAAGTTAAGTCATATAAGCCATATAAATAGATGTTAGATTTGTATCAAGTTTTCATGTCATGCCAAACATATAAGATACATAAAGGTGTAGCACACACCATTGTCTTTATACTTTTAAGTGTCCGAACTACATGTCCAAAACTACTTGTCTTTCATATGAAACCAAATTCCACTTGTTTTGTTCTACAGACTTAAGATCCTTTATATATATAAATATATATATATATATATATATATATATATATATATATATATATATATATATATATATATATATATATATATATATATTCCATGTATACCTGTTGTGAGATAAATGCATGATACATGTTTGATATATGTGTCGCAGAAGACTTTTTTGTAAACCCTATTATTTGGTTTTTTAATTTTTGTTGGCTAGTTTTAGTAAGTCTATGACCAATGGCGAGAGGTTGATAAGTTGATATTTATTTGGGACATTTGTATAAGTTTTCCTCTATTTAATCCATATATATTGGGCTTATAATTAATCTATTATATTAGCGCAATAAATTTATTTGAACTAATATATCTTTAATTTTGAAATATAGCCCCAATTATTTTAAGGATTCAATTTCAATAAAATTCATATGACTATAGGGTGCATTACTACGAAAAAATAAATCTAGAATTTGTATTTGACGACTTCAACCTTTAAGTTCTTTCTATATTATTATTTTAAAATTATAGGTTCAAAAACAAAATTTTCTTGGTAAAGTTTTAATGTGGTAGATGAATGAATAAATCAAATAACAAAAGAAAAAGAAAAAAGTACATAATTAAAACACTACAGGACCATACTAGACATGCCCAAAAATGCAAGATTTAAAATCCTGAGCTCAAATATTCTAGAAAAAGAAAGACAAAAAAACAACAAGAAAGATATGAGATAAATTCCTAATTTTATATATATATATATATATATATATATATATATATATATATATATATATATATATATATATATATATATATATATATATATATATATATATATATATATATATATATATATATATATATATATATATATATATATATATATATATATATATATATATATATATGTATGTGTATGAGAGAAAGAGAGAGTGTCTTTTTAAAAAAATTATAACATTATTATATACAGAGAAAGGTGCATAGGTTCACATGCCCCATGCTCCTCCATATAGATATGCCTATGGATGATACATTCTAATTTTTAACAGAATATATTCAAAAAAGATAAAATAGAAAAGTACCATTTATTTTTTATGACTTTTGACACCTCAAAAGTATTTATTTTTAAGAATGGGAAATTTCATTTCTATTCCATATAGAAAACTATATGTCACGATCCCAGTTCATCCTCCATTAACATGTCGTGATGACACCCAATTCTTGTGACTAGGTAAACCAAACAATGCGAAAAAATAACATAGCTTGCGGAATAATTAATTAAAAACTAAGCAGCTAAAAGAAATTATGTATAAAGGCCACTCTGCATATACAACTCAAAATGCAGAACTCTACAATATCATCCCAAGACTCGGAAACTCACAGGAACACAAGCTAACTAATAGTAATACATGGCTCTAACTCAAGAACATCTAAAGCAAAATAACGGAAGGAGTCTAAATACTACAAATAGAGTAAAGAAAGAGACTCCTTGATCTGCGGACGCTGCAGATGTACCTCAAAGTCTCGGTAGTTCTCCTGGCCTCAAGGATAGTGTGCCTGAGATAAAGTACATGGATCTGCACATGAAAAACATGCGTAGAAGAGACATGAGTACACCACAACAGTATTCAGTAAGTCCCAAGCCTAACCTCGATTGGGTAATGATGAGGAAAGGTCCGCGCCCTACTGATATACAACATAATAAATAATAATATGAGGAAATAACAGTATAAATAAAGTGCACGACGAGAATCTAAACAAGATAAATATGGAAATTGTAATAGAAAGCAGAAAAACATGACAATACTAGTAAATACTACTCACAGCAGGAACCACAATGGGGGATCTGTTAGTATCCTGAGGATCTCTTGGTATCCTTAAATTTTACAATTTCATGTGCCAGGGATCTCTTGGTATCCTCAAATCTTACAATTTCATGTTCCAGGGATCTCTTGGTATCCCGAGGATCTCTTGGTATCCTCAAATCTTACAATTTCATGTACTAGGGATCTCTTAGTATCCTGAGAATCTCTTGATATCCTCAAATCTTACAATTTCATGTGCCAGGGATCTCTTGGTATCCTCAGATCTTATAATTTCATGTGCCATGGATCTCTTGGTATCCTCAAATCTTACAATTTCATGTGCCAAGGATTTCTTGGTATCCCATACCCTCAGTCCAGAACTTATCAAGTGCAGGGGGATCTCTCGGGAGGTCAACCAGTAGTTCCAATTTAAAAACACACAATAGAAACCCAAACATTAGGAAAGATACTAACTCGGGACAAGAAATAGAAAAATACTAGCCAAATATACTACACGAAGGACAACAAGACAACTTAAGCACTTAGGCAAGTAAACCAATGAACATGCTTCTCTAAACCAGCATAGAATAAGCCTACAATTCAAAATGAACAGGTAAGCAAGAAAACTCAATTTAAACACTTTAAGTAAAAATAGATTTCCAATAATTTGCTCAAGTACGCGCTTGTCATCTCATGTACTAGGCATTCAATTACCAAACATCATATCCTAAGGGAAAAGTCCCCCACACAAGGTTAGACAGGCCATTTACCTCAAACCGGCTCCAAATTCAACTTGAAACCACACTTTTGCCACGAGTATCCGACTCCAAATGGCCCAAATCTATTCATTCCAATTACATCTCAAAAATAACACTTGAAACAACTGATTCCACTATTTAATTTAAGCTAAGACGCAAATTAAGGTAAAATAACCAAAATTCCCCTCAGGCCAACGTGGTCAAAACCCGAGTTCAAACCAAAACCCGATTATCCATTCCCCCACGATCCTAATTAATGATTTGTTTTAAAATCGGACCTCAAATGAAGGTCAAACCCCCCAATTTTAGCAAAACCTAGGTTCTACCCAACACACCCATATTTCCCCCTTAAAATCTTTGATTTGAAATTGAAATCATGTTAAATATGTAACGGAGTGAAGAAAATAAGTTAAAAATCACTTACCAATCATTTTGAAGAAGGAGAATCGTTTGGAAAATTGCCTCTTATGGTTTGGGTTTTTGAAAAGTAAAAAATAATTGAGTTTTCTGTTTATTTATACATTTCTGAAGTCCCCAGCGCAGGCCGCGCAAAAAGGACCGCGGCCGCGCCGACCTACCTGAAGACTTATATATTTCTTCACACATCTTAATGTCCCATTTTTTTCCAGAAATTTCGGCAAAGTCTCCCATGTAATTGGGACTATCCACCCGTCGGAGGAACACCAAATCAACTCCTAACAATATATCCACAACTCAACAAGTCACCATAATGTATATGTCAACAATGCTAATCTCCGCATTACAAGCACGACATTATCATAACGATATTTGGACATGAAACACATCATATGTATGCACTTAACAATGTCTCTGGCCATGATAGTTACTCATAAATCACAACATTGCTAATTAACCTTATGTTACCAAACTCTCATTTCAAACCTCCACTTACTCACAATGAGGCATATAGACCTCATAATTACTAAGCCGAAATAGTGGGTCATATTTAATGCCACCCGGGCACCCATCTCGCAGGCTAAAACTCAACGTCTACAACTCACAAATGGGTGATTACGAACAGAAAATATACAAGAATTTACAAATAAGCCTAAAAGGCATGGCTCCCTACTAAAATATCCAAAACATTTTTTAAAAGAGAATCTTAAACACATAAACTTTTCACCACCAGGACCTCGTCCTTATATAACATCTACCGCAGCTTGTAGTCCGATTTAAAATATTCAACATTATATATAAAAAAATGCGAGGATCTTGTCCTCAAATCTAAATCACAAGTATCTACACACTGTGCCAACTGAAAATTCTCATTTCCCTTCTTTCTTCCTTTAAAATAATTTTCGTCAAACAAAATCACAACATATAATGAACCCCCATATTGGTAGGGCATATAATTCACAATTGAATTTAATTATCCTGAAATCGCGTCAAAACTCACTGTAGTAAGTAATACAAAGTCACTTTTAGCCCCATAACTATTCTTAGTGACCAACACATAATGATAGAAATAGCTATCTCCATATAATAACTCAACGTGAGTATTCACATAAGTAGATTTTAGGATTACGAAGCTCACTCATGAGTGTAGCATATTTAGAGGACTTGCCTTGATACTCAGAACCAAATCGATTTAATGAAATTGTTACTTTATAATCACATTGAGACCATATTTGTAATGACACCGTCCGGTGTAGAGACATCATCCATACCGTGGCAATTATATCAACGGGGCAGCCCCCACCTTTTAGGCGCGAACTACACGCTTATTATTCCTCTTTAACTTGTACGTATGTAGATTAGTAACTATAATGGAGTGTATGGACTGAGTGTTCTGATGAAATAGATTCCTCCCAAGTCTCGGACAATCTCTCCTGATGCTCCTAGTATCACCATATTCATAACACCTATATGTAATTCGGCTGTTCATACTGAGTCTGTGCCGAATAAATAGAATAACCATTGTACGAATCATATACTAGTTATGCATTAAAAGATGACAGTTCCAAGTGAGTGCCCTGATTAGGCACTACGAGTATTCTGAAATTGTTTCCATGTCCATGCATCATCCCATATAAATCTCTTCTTTTACTTATATACAAGTTTCAGAGGACCTTTGAACACCACAAAAATACATCTCGGGCCAAAGCTGATATGACACATGTCCCCCACAATTTGATCGTTGATAGTGGACTCCCTTGACTTGGTGCAAAAACCATAAGATACATTCCGATAATCCACAATACTAGCCTTTATCGATTGTACGACACCATCATAAGACACCTCAAGTATTCGTTTGGTGCATGTCGTCCTTATGACAATTTAAAATCACTTCTTCTAATATCTCAGCTACTAGTTGTACCCTCCGCTAAATAGAATTCTTATATGAACAACATATTCTCTGTTACTACCAACTATCTTTAGATCTACATCCACCTCGTGACTCTACTATTATCATGACGATTAGGCAATTAAGTGAACCTTCTTAACACTGTATTTATTAGCCAGAAGTCACAACCTATTGCACCCCCATGTGCACAACTAAATGATCTCTCAATACTCATACATTATCGATACGGAAGACACACGGTAACAATTTCTTGAGAAATTCTTGAATCCCTTATAATCTTTTTGTAGCATCACGAACCGCTGGCGTATAATTGATACCGAGTGTGCAATTTCAATACACGAGCGGATGCAAAAAGAACATATGATGTTGGCTTCAAACTGAATGAATGTTTCACCATAAGGAATGAAATGAAGTTGGATTTTCCTATCGATTACATAGCCTCTCGTAGGCAAGTACAGACGTCTCCGTTCCGGTCAGCATCTCTAATAAACCGGCCTGTGCTCCGTGACTCCTATGAACTTTGAGCTCCAATACCAATTTGTCACGACCCTAATTCTCCCTCCGTGAACATGTCGTGATGGCACTTAGTTTCTATGACCAGGTAAGCCTAACAATGTGGAAAAAGAACATAGCTTGCAGAATAATTAATTAAAAACTGAACAACTAAAAGAAACTGCGTATAAAGGCCACTCGACATATACCACTCAAAATGTCGAGGTCTACAATATCATCCCAAAACCCGGAAACTCACGGGAACTAAAGCTAACGAATAGTAATACATGGATCTAACTCTAGAACATCTAAAACAAAAGTACGGAAGAAGTCTAAATACTACAAATAGAGTAAAGAAAGAGACTCCTTGATCTGCAGACGCTACAGAAGTACCTCAAAGTCTCTGTAGCCCCCCTAGCCTTAAGGATAGTGAGCCAGAGATAAAGTAACTAGATCTACACATGAAAAACATGCGCATAATAGGCATGAGTATACCACATCGATACTTAGTAAGCGCCAAGCCTAACCTCAGTTGGGTAGTAACGAGGAAAGGTTCGAGCCCTGACGAGATACAACATAATAAACAGTAAGATGAGGAAATAATAGAATAAATAAAGTGCACGGTGAGACTCTAAACAAGATAAATACGGAAACCGTAATAGAAAGCATAAAAACAGGACAATATTAGTAAATACTATTCATAACAGGAACCACAACCGGGGATATCTTGGTATCTCGAGGATCTCTTGGTATCCTCAAATCTTACAATTTCATGTGCCAGGGATCTCATGGTATCCCGAGGATCTCTTGGTATCCTCAAATTTTACAATTTCATGTGCCGGGGATCTTTTGGTATCCTCAAATCTTACAATTTCATATGCTAGGGATCTCTTGGTATCCCGAGGATCTCATGGTATCCTTAAATCTTACAATTTCATGTGCCAGGGATCTCTTGGTATCCTGCACCCTTAGTCCAGAACATATCAAATGTAGGGGAATCTCCCGGGAGGCCAACCCATAGTCCAAAATTAAAAACACACAATAGTAATCCAAACATTAGGAAAGATACTAACTTAGAACAAGAAATAGAAAAATACTAGCCAAATATACTACCCGGAGTACAACAAGACAGTTTGAACACTTAGGCAAGTAAATCAATGAACATGCTTCTCTAAACTAAGCATAGAATAAACCTACAATTCAAAATGAATAGGTAAGCAAGAAAACTCAACTTAAATACTTCAAGTAAAAAAATATTTCTAACAATTTTCTCAAGTATGCGCTCGTTACATCACATATGAGGCATTTAATTACCAAACATTATATCCTAAGGGGAAAGTCCCCCAAACAAGGTTAGAAAAGCTACTTACCTCAAACCGACTCCAAATTCAACTTGAAACCACACTTTTGCCATGAGTATCCGACTCGAAATGGCCCAAATCTATTCATTCCAATTACATCTCGTAAAACACATCAAACAACTGATTTCACTATTTAATTTAAAGCTAAGGCACAAATTTAGGTAAAATAACCAAAATGCCCCTCAGGCCAACGTGGTAGAAGCTCGAGGTTCAAACCAAAACACGGCTACACATTCCCCCACGAGCCCAATTATATGATTTATTTTGAAATCAGACCTCAAATGGAGGTCAAATCTCCCAATTTTAGCAAAACCTAGGTTCTACCCAACACACCCAATTTTTCCTATTAAAATCTTTGAATTGAAATTGAAATTATGTTAAAAGATGTTACGGAGTGAATAAAATAAATTAAAAATCACTTACCAATCATTTTGAAGAAGGAGAATCCTTAGAAAAATCGTCTCTTATGTTTTGGGTTTTTGAAAAGTTAAAAATAGCTGATTTTCCTATTAAAATCTTTGATTTGAAGTTGAAATCATGTTAAAAGGTATTAAGGAGTGAAGAAAATAAATTAAAAATCACGTAAGAATCATTTTGAAGGAGAATCGTTTGAAAAATCGCCTCTTATGTTTTGAGTTTTTGAAAAATGAAAAATAACTGAGTTTACCGTTTATTTATACCCCTCTGAAGTCCCAGCGCGGATCGCGCAAAAAGGACAGTGGCCGCCGACCATCCTGAAGACTTGTGGGTTCTAGCCATGCGCGGACCGCGCAAAGCCGACCGTGGCCGCACAACACCCACCGCGGACCGAGCAAAGGCGACCGTAGCCGCACGCGATTTCTCGCGGGCCGCACTGGAGGGTTCAAAGTCTGAAATATTTTTCTGAACCTGAAACAGCTGATATTTAAAGCTAAAGCATTCCAAAACCGACTCAAAACTCAACCTAGCCCTCGGGGCTCCGAACCAAACATACACACAACTTTAAAAACATCCTACGGACTTATGCGTGCAATCAAATTGTCAAATAATATCATATACATCGAATTGGGCCTCAAAACTCATGATTTCCTCCAAACTTTCATAAAACATCAAATTTCTATTTTATGTTCGAAACACGTCAAACGACGCCCGTTTTCAACCAAACTTTACTGTTGTTGTTGTTGTTGTTAAAATAAATACATATTTCAAAATTTTTGTATGCTGGCATATATGCCAAAACAGACATTTTATGCCAAAATTAAAACCCAAAAAATTGACCAAAGTTGGTCGGTATTTATTTTTTTTAAAATCTTTTGATTAGCGACCAAAGTTAGTCGCTTAATCTATAAAAAATAAAAAAATTAATAATTACCGACCAAAGTTTGTTGGATAATGAATAAAGATTACCCAGATATCATATTTACCGACCAACTTTGGTCGGTAATTTTAATAATTTTTTAAAAATGTATATTTTAATTTATCGATCAACTTTGGTCGCTAATCTTTAAGTTTTAATAATTAATAATATGACATAATTTACATATACCGACCAACTTTGGCCATCAGAATTAAATTATTAAAATATATTATCGACCAAGGTTGGTCGGTATGTGATTTAAATTGCACAGTTAGTCCTTTTACCTTTGCAACCATTTTCCTCGATAATTAGAGACCAACTTTGGTCGGTAGACAAAATCGACCACTAAAATTGCGACCAAGCCTACTTGGACGGGTTTTGATCGGTATTTTGTATAAAAAGACCAAGGTTAGGCGCTTTTTATGATCGCTAAAAACCGAATTTCTAGTAGTGTGCATTATAGAGTATTATTTAAGCTAACTAAACATTACTCTTATTTAATAGAAGGTAGTGGAAAGATTTGGATCTCGTGCCTAAGCTTTTATATGTTCGAGACAAAATGGTTGAGTGCTTTTTTTGAGCCGTAAGGATGTATTTTGAACTTCAATATTTTCGTGCTCAAATTATGCTTGCAAAATGCGTAGCTATGATTTAAGTAATTGATGACACACATAATTCATATGGTACTCTTGATGAACTAGAAGTGTTCACAGAAGCCGTCGACCGGTATCCAAAATTCCATCTTTATTTTTGTTGTACATCTAAAGACTTCTGAAGATATTCGATTAAATATCTGCACAATTATTCATGATGGAATTAATGTGATACTTACATAAAAGATTTTCGATCATCACATATGAGATGTAAGTGAAATTGATGGACTCCTTACCTATATAAAAATAGTATATTCAACTCTTTTCGATCTCTTCAAAGAAAATGACATCTAAGTATATAAATAAGATATGAGTTTCAATGACTGTATTACGTCAAAGAGCTGGTATGATCACTTAAAACTCTAATACTATTTTTTTCTTTCATTTTATTAATTTAATTAATATTATTATATTTCTTGAAATAGATGAAAGAAATTGTTAGGAGTTACTTCATTTAAGCGCAATGATTCATCAAAAGAAAAAGTCCGCCATTTGAACAATACCGAAGCAATGCACTTATCATCGGAATTATTACCTATTTGCACCTGCTTCATTATATGGCATGAAATTAACTTCAAAGGCATCATTCAATTGATGATGAATAAACCTAAAATTCTCGTGGCTTCTGAATTAATTGGTCGATTCATTGATGACGTTACAACTTAAAGGTATATATGAATATAATATAAAGTTGCGTTTCAGTTCCAAACAAGATGAGTATTTACTGATATTTTCGTGGTCAGTCCATTTTTTCCTTCTTATATATATATTGAGAAAGAAAAAGGACGTCGTGTGGATGGAATAGAATGCTATATGAAAGAGCACAATTTAACAGTGGAAGAAGCAAGTAAGCAAGTCCACAACTTACTGTAATTGTTGATAATATATGGAAGGATTTGAACAAGGAATACATTAAGCCAACTTCAATGCTAGTTGAAATCTTGAAGTCTATCGAAAATCTGACATGTCTAATTGATGTGGTTTACAAGAATAATGAAGATGGATATAGTAATCCAAAGAATAATGCGAAGTATGTAATTGAGGCCGTACTCGTTAATCCCATCAACATGTAGTTGACTCAAAGGAAGATGGTCAATCCGATAAGTTAATGTACATCATTATAGTAAAATAATACATTAATAAGTGATTTGTACACCATCATATTATTATTTTTAATTCAATTTAGATTGGAAATGTTTTATTTGAGGGAATAAATTGTATGTACTTTGAAAGTACAGATGTGACGACCCAAGAGGTCATCTTCTGTTTTAGAATTTGTTTTCATGTTCTAAGGCCTTGAAAATCTTATTTTATCTCTCTTTGATTTGCGTGTTCAGTCTGAACTCATATCCGGAAAGTTCTGATGTGAAAAATTTAAGAAATGATGATTTTTGACTTAAAAAGATGATTTTTGTTAACTTCGGTTAAAGTTTTGGGTAATGGATTCGGACCCATGTTTTGACAATCCCGGAGAATCCGTAGCAAAATATGGGACCTGGGCTTATGCCTTGAATCAAATTCGGAGGTCCCTAGCGCAAGAAATGAATCTTTGAAAGAAATTGATAAAATAAAAAATGCACTAATTTAAAATATTTGACCTTGTTGGTATCATGCCCGTATTTGTGTTTTGGAGTCCGATACAGATCCGTTATGATATTTAAGCTTTATCTGTGAAATTTGGTGGAAAACAAAAGTGATTTGATGTATTTCGGACCTTTGGTTGAGAAAATAGATGTTTTGAAACTATCTTGAATAATCATGTGTTTTAGTGTTGAATTCGTAGTTCTAGATGTTATTTTGACAATTTGATTGCTCGATCAAGTATAATATTTAAGACTTGTGTGCATGGCTGGTTTAGATCCCTGAGGGCTTGGGTGAATTTTGGATAGGCTACATAGTGAATTGGAACTTAAAAAAATAGCTGGCATGCTTCAGCTATGGAGGCCTCTGATCTTGCAATTGCGAGATCAAACTTTGCATTAGCGAGAAAAATAGGTATGGAAATTTCTAGGTCTTTATCGCAATTGTATAGAAGGATTGGGCAGCAGAGTTCACAAATAGAAATATAACTTCGCATTTGCGAATTAGTCAGGGAAGAAGGGTCATCGCAATTGCGACCAAATGTTCACAACCAAATGTTCGCATTTGCGACAACAACAAAAATGCGACAGGTTCGCATTTGCGATGCCTAACTCATATTTGCGAGCTTCGCAATTGAGAAGCTCAGGTCGCAAATGCGCCATCTGCAACTGTGCAAAAAGGAACATTGACAGGATTTTTGATTCATTTCCCAAATTTTCAAAACCTAAACTTCAAGAGGCAAATTTTCAATGACTAACGCTTTTGCATATCACAGGTAAATGATTCTTAACTCATTTATTTCAATCTATTTCATCTTTTACATGATTTTATCTTAGAATCTAGGGTTTTCATGGTGGAATTGGGTGTTTTTGGGTGGAACTTAAGAATTTTTAAATTTAGGGATTTAGACCTCAAATTGAGGTCGGATCCAAAGCGAATTGCATATCAAAGCTCAGGAGTGAATGTGTAATCGAGTTTTGGTTCAAATGTCAAGTATGGACCAAGCGGCCTGGGGTTGAGTTTTGAATTTTTTGGGAAATTGTTGGGAAATATATAGTTTTGCATTGGAATTGGTTTGTTTAGTGTTAATTGATGTTAAGTTATTTATGACTAGATACGAGTTGATTGGTGGTGGAATTGAGAGGTAAAGCGGTCTTGAGCTTTGAAATACTTGTTTGCTTGAGGTAAGTGCTTAGTCTAACTGTAACTTGAGGGATTAGGGACTCCCGAGTTACTTGCTGCGTGATATTCCATGTGTATGGCGTATAGCTGTAGTGACGAGCACCTATGCCCCACCAAATTATCATTTTAGTCTGTTCCCTTCCCTGTTTTCTAACATATTGCTTTCATATCTTAACTGCTACTTGCTTATAAATGCTTTCATGTCTTGCTGCATCTTACTGTTGTTCTTTCTATTGAAAGTGTTAATGTTCCGTAGTTTGTTATACTATATTGTCGATTTGTGTTGGTTTATTGGTGCTCATGGCACACCTTGGTTGGTCTCACTTGAAGTTTCACATTTGAATAGACCTTCCATTGTTATGATTCAAGGTATAAATGTTGTGGGGGTTGGAGTTGAACTATGAAATGCTTGTTTTATTTTTGTGATTGGTACTAATATGATGGGATTGTCTTGCACGTTGGAATAGGAGGAATAAGGGTGAAATATAATTGTCTGTTAGGATCAGGTTGAGCACCACAACAAGGAGTAGTAAGGGTGGACAGGTGGGATCAGGTTGCACGATACAACAGTAGGAATAAGGGTGATACATTGAGGAGTAATACGGGTGAACTGGTGGGATTGTGTTGCATGCCGCAACAAGGAGTAATAAGGGTGAATGCTCATTTTGTTATTGATTATATGGTAGGACGGGGATGCGCGCCATATCAGTTGTTGTTTATAATCATTATTTTGGTGTTGGAAACTCTCTTAAGGATTGGTTATAGCTTAGTAATGGTAGAAAGTCTGGGTTCCATATTTGTTTAATGTATGTTTATGATACATTGTTTATGCCTCGCCATATCCTCTTCACTACTTCATCGAGGTTGGCTCAGCACTAACCAGTACATAGGATCGGTTGTACTGATACTATACTCTACACTTTCTGTGCAGATTTCGGAGCCGGTAGTGGCTGATCGAGAGGTCGGTTGCTGACACTTCAGACTGTAGACCAAAGGTAGTCCTGCAGGCATCCACAAGGCGTGACGTCCCCTCCTATCTTTACTTCATTTGTTTTATTTTCTTCTAGACAGACTTATTTTTTTTCAAACCATTACTTGTAATATTCATTTGTTCATGAGTTGTCAGACCAGTTTCTAGGTGGTATCTATTTTGGATTTCATTAATAGTATGTGAGTCATCAGTTAAATCACGTACTTTCGCTTTTATTTTCGCTAATTTAGTCTATTAAATTTTAACTATAAAAGGATAAAGGAAAAAGCTGTAATATTGTGTAGCATTATCTTGCCTAGAGAGTGCAAATATTAGGCAACATCACAATCCTTAAGATGGAAAATTCGGGTCGTGACAAGTTGGTATCAGAGCACTAGGTTTCCTAAGTCTTACAATTACGAACAAGCTTGGTAAAGTCTGAGAAATTGGTGTATGGAGACGTATGTGCTTATCCCCTAGAGGTTACAGACTTAAGAACAATTTCATTTCTATTCATCTCTATTGTGCGGTATGATCTCTCAATGCTAATTGAATTCTTTATTTTATTCTTTCGCAGATGACATTGACACCCAATTTTTTTATGTATTTTTCACTATGCAAAATATCTTCAAAATAGCCTATATATATGCATATATAAGTATATCCCAAGGTATTATTATTTTTCCTTATTTTTTAGAGATTTTTAAATTAATTTATTATCCTATTTTATCAAGAAAACCCAATAATTGCCCCCTATATTATTATTTTAGTGATTCATTTGTTGGATTCTTATATTTATACTAAAATATAGCTAAAATAAATTTTTTGCATGTTTTTACAAATTTATTTAGTATATTTAAAGCTAAATTGTATATAATTGTTATATTAACCTATTTTAAGATTTAATTGTGTTTATAATTACAAAATTGAGTCCAGTATTTTATTTTTCATAATTATATATTACTAATTATTTTAGTACCTTTCATTTATTTTTATAAATTATTTTGTGAGCACGTGATTTTTGCCCTACATAAAAATAACTCTTAAAAATAGACTAAAATAGTTTTTATTAATTTTAGGATTTTTTATTTAATTTCATTTCATACATTTTTAATATTTTTAAAGTTATAGAAAAGCCATAAAAAGTGTCACATTTTCATTTTATACCACCTTAGGTTCAATTTTGCATTTAGGAATTAATTACATTGAGTTAATTGTATTATTAATCAAAAATCACAAAAAAATGATTATTGTTACATAGTTAGGCAATTAGCTTAATTTTACAATTTGAATTGATTTAGAAATTTAATTAAGTTTTTTTAAATTAACTAAAACAAATAAAGAAGGAAATTGAAAAGCAAATTCGAAATTGGGCTATGTGATAAGTGAGTTCAAATTCTTCAATACCCATTCTTCATTTAAACTAGCCCATCTCTCTACCCAACCCCAAACCGGGTTGACCCAAACCAACCCAATACCCAAACCCATTTCCCCACCTAAAACAAAGCCTAGACCTAATGAACAAATACAATAGACACGAAAAATACACACAAAAAAATAACGCGTAAGGAGCACCGTTCTTCACACAAAGAGACCCATAAGCTTTTTCTTCCTTTTTCTTCATTTTGAACCCCATCGAGACCCCTCCTCTCTTACACCAGCATCTGCAGACATCCACGCCAAATAACCACCCTCAATTCCTCCATAGCCACATCCATACCACATTTCCGAAGCTTACTCTATAGCCATATCCATACCATTCTCTCTGAAGCAGAAGGTCGAACTCCCCAAGCTTCCCTCACCAGTTTCCGAATTTGATCACCGATAGGTCTGATCGACCATTCACGACCAATCGTTGAACACACACACACACACACATAGCAGAGAGAGCGAACAGAAACCGGGATAGAGGGAGAGGCTTTTTGGTTGGGTTTATTTGTCACAAAAATGGAACTTGACTGAGTTTTGGGTTTGACTTCGTGTTCGATTCAAGATTCGCGGTGCCGTGTTGAGTTCCCAATTATTTCTCGAGGTTCCAGTCTAATTTCTGCTCGTGTTTGCTGAACTTCAGCCCTCTTTATTGTGTTTTTTCTTTGGCTCTTTCAATTGTTTCTTTCCCAACCAGGTATTCAACTATGAATTCAAGTTTTACATGGACATAGTATGAACCAATGCTTTTGTTCCTCTCCATGATATTTCGATACATTTGTTATCTTTATACGATTGAATCCTTTTCTGAGTAATTTGTATGTTAGAAGATTTAAACCTATTTAGCTTATATCAGTGTCGTTAAATTCTAGTGGGGAATTACAGATGTATTGAATTTGCGAAGAATGCTTGGTTCTGGTCAATAGAGTGGATGTGATGTGCTTAAGGTCCATATGTGCTGAAAATGTTGAAAAAAGTTCGAGTTATAACTAAACTTGGACTAGATTGTTTTGACTTGATCGATTTGAATGAATTCGACTAGCGTGCTTAGCTTGATTTTCGAGTATTGAGCTAAAATTTGTTGTCAATTTGTTGCTTCCATTTGTGAATCTTAGCCCTTGATAGAGTTTCTTAGTTGTTTAACCGCCTTTGTATCTACTGAATTCTTGTATGCACTCTTTTGTGATGCTGAACATTTTATATTGACTTTTTGGTCTAGAAACAAGGGAGTAGAAAAGAAACGACACTAGTGGATGGGTGTTATTTGCCAAGTTGTCCAGAAATAAATGATTTGTTATTGAAAAAAAAAGAATGTATGGCACTGTATGTCTCTAACAATATGGTTTGGATAAAAAAAATGTAAAGAAAATTTTTGGATATTGAATTGGATGGTGTGGATTTGGGCTTAAAAGTCGGATTAATAAATATTTGAATTTTGCTTTAAACTTAAATCATTGCGACTATTGATACGGTTCCCGTGGCGTGGTTGTGATACCTAAATTAATTAGTTGTAATAATAAATTACCATACTTTAACTAATTACTTTTCCTTTAATAAATCGAGGCGGTCCATTTAGTTAAATTTTTATGCCACTCGCAAACTTAAAAGTGCGTAGTTGCTTTAGGCGCGTTAGTTTAATAATTTACCTTTCCTAAATTCGGGTGCATATTTATGTGACCCAAATCCAAATCTCAACGAAGTTGGAATGCATCAAAACCACGGGTGCATTTATGTGACGTGGTTTGAGACATGTTTTAATGACGTTGTAATTCTCTTTAAAAAAGTAATAATAAAAGTTGTTAACAAGATTAAAAAATACACATAGGTTCATAATTGTATAAAATCGGATAATTTAAGCTAAATATAACCGTTGATCGACCGTACTACAACCCGTCACGACCCAGATTTACCCACCATCGGGAATCGTGATGGCGCCTACTGTCAAAGCTAGGCAAGCCAACCCTTATAATCATTTTCACAAAACTTAATCTAAAATAAGTTAAATACTAGAATAATTAATTAAAGCATGCGGAAGTCTTTTAATAACAATAACGAATACAAAGTGCGGAAAACTAACAACCTGTCTCTACCCAGTATCTGGTGTCACTGCTCACGAACGACTAAAAGAGTACTAAAAACAGCAGTCTGAAAGAAATACATAATATGTTTGTTTGATACAATTAAACAAACTGAAAGAAATAGATAGAGGAGACTCGGGGCCCGCGAACGCCAGCGAACTACCTCAGAGCCTCTGGACTGAAGGATCACTCCCGAACTATAGCTGTGGTCCGTAGGCTGGGTCCTGACATGTGCACAAAAGGCACAGAAGCGTAGTATCAGCACAATTGACCCCATGTGCTGGTAAGTGCCCGGCCTAACCTCGGCGAGGTAGTGACGAGGCTAAACCGGACCTACCACAATCAACCTGTACAGATGTATGTGTAGTAACAGAAAATAAAAAAATTCTAAACAGATAGTAGGAAGGGGACATAACGGGGGTGTAGCAGTTCAATTATCTAATATCAAAAACAAGGAAGTGGAAACTGTATTACAAACACCAATATGAGAAAGACCTGTAAAACAAACGTTGCACGGCACCACCCATCGTGCTCGTACTCTCGTCCTCACCAAGATAATCCATCATAGTGTACGACATCACCCATCATACTTTATTACTCATCCTCACCCAATCAATAGTGTGAAGTAGCTCAATGATTACACGCATCTACAGTGGAGGCGCGCCACACGCTCCCGTATTCTCTGTGCACAATGTCACCTGCATCTCATGCCAATAACAATAGGTGGACGGCGTGCCACACGATCCCATAATAAATTTCACCGGCATCTCAGGAAAATAACAATAGGTGGATGGCGTGCCACATGATCCCATAATAAATATCTCGTGGTCGGCGTGCCACGCAATCCCAGTATGTAATGCAATTGAATAATTCGAACAATATCTTCACAGAAGATCCCGATAGGGAAGCACATCAATATAATAGTCTTACCCCGCAAGGTTACAGCTAACATCCCAAAATATCCTGGCAAGGGGAGAACAACTCCACAATAAGTCCCGGCAAGGGAAAACAATTCAACAACAAATCCCGGCAAGGGAAAACACCATAATTCCTTCCTTAACTCATTTGCTTCTCAACTATCATAGTTCGTTTAACAAGTAATTATCACAATTATTCACTTCTTTTGACAATTTAATAGCAATTATGGATCACGGTCATGCTAGACTCGGGAACATAGGTAGCCGTCACCATACCTATACACCGACTCCACATAGCAAATATCAAATATTATCCTAATCCTATTCCCTCAAGCCAAAGTTAGATCGAACACTTACCTCGAAAGCTTCCAAATCAACTCACGCTTCTAGAATAGCTTTAACCCTCAAATTCGCTTCAAAACCGATCGAATCTAACCACAATTTACTCAAATGTATCAACAAATGCTAGTTAAATCAATTTGAATGCATAAGAATGAGATTCCCAAAGTTTTATTTATTAAAAAGTTTTCAAAACTCCCCCGGGCCCATGTGGTCAAAACCCGAGGTTCAAACCAAAACCGGGTTACCCATTCCCCCAAGAGTTCATATATGCAATTTGTTTTGAAATCGGACCCCAAATTGAGGTCCAAATCCCCAATTTTATGAAAACCTAGGTTCTACCCCAGATCCCCCATTTTTAACTATGAAAGCTTTGATTTAAGGATCAAATCATGTTAGAAGATGATAAAGATTGAAGAAAACTAGTAAAATATGACTTACATTTGGTTTGGGGATGAAAGGGTTCGAGAGGAATCGCCTATGGTGATTTTGGGTTTTGAAAGATATGAAAAGTGAGGTTTAAATTCGTTTAAGAATCAGTTGCAGGGGTGCAGATGTCGAGAATGCGATATTGACTTCGCATTTGCGAAGTGGGGTAAAATGAAAGGGACCTCACAATTGCGAGAAAATAGTTTCCAATTGCGAACTGGGCAGGGAAAGGGCGGAAGCTCGCATTTGCGAGAAAAGGTTCGCAAATGCGAACATAGGCTTGGGCTGGGGAAACTCGCATTTGCAAGATTGGACTTCGCATTTGCGAAGTCTGGTTACAAAGGGGGAGGATCGCAATTGCGAATGGGATTTCTAATTTGCGAAGGCTGGCCAACAAAGGGAGGGTCGCATTTGCGAGCTAAGTCTTCGATTGCAAAGACTGCAAACACCAACAGCGGAAATGCAACAAAATGAGCCTAACACCTACCCGAAACTCACTCGAGCCCTCGGGGCTCCAACACAAACATGAACCCAACCTCTAAAACATCTTAAGGACTTACTCTTGCGATCAAATTGCCAAAATAACATCTAAATCAAAGAATCAACTCCAAAACTCATGATTTTCATTTCAAGGTCAATACTTTCAAACTTTTCCACATTTGGTCCGAAACACGTCAAACGACGACCGTTTTCAACCAAATTTTACAGATAGCACTTAACGCCCATTTAAGACTTGTACCAAAAGCCGAAACCAAAATATGAGCCCAATACCATCACTTTTGATCAAATTTGCATTTCCATTTTACCTTAAGTATTTTCAAAAGCAATTTCACAGAAAATCTACGTACTCAGGCCTGGGATCTCGGATTTTGATTCCGGGAATACGCGCGGATCCCAAATTTCATTACGGACCCTCCGGGACTATCACATAAAGGTTCCGGATCCATTTACTCAAAACGTAGACCAAAGTCAACTATAGCAATATTAGTATCAAAATTCATAGTTTTAACACAGAATTCAAATATTTTCACATAAAAACCTTCTGGCTTCACACTCGGACTGCACACGTGAATCGAGGAAACCAAATATGAGGGTTTCAAGGCCTCAGAAGCGCAAGGAAAGGGAGAATTATAGTGATGACCCTTTGGGTCATCACAGAACCACGGAACCTTGGAATGCCTAACACCTTCTCCCGGGTTAATAGAATTCCTTACTCGGATTTCTGGTTCATGGACTGTTAAATAGAGTCATTCTTTCCTCAATTCGGGATTCTAAATGGTGACTTGGGACACCATAAATCTCCCAAGTCGCGACTCTGAAATTCTCTTAAACAATTGAATCTCGTTTCGATTGTCGTTTAATTGAAAAACTCCCTTATCTATGCCCTTCGCCGAGTTGTAGTAGCCAAAAGGAGGCGTGACAGCTCTGGCGACTCTGCTGGAGATTTATGACCTTGAATCTCTGGTTCGGGGTTCAAGAATTTGAGCTGTTAATAATTGTGGTATATGGCTTTGTTTATTGCCTGATTTTATTTCATATTGGCTTAATGTGCAAAATGATGCTTTTACCGCTTTGATATTATCTGAACTGTACATATAAATTGCTACGAATCCCCCATCTTCTTACCTTTGGGGATGTGCTTACTGGTTGAGACTCCCTATTCTGTTAGTGTCATGCCGTGAAATAAGAAAGAGGCCGGACAAGTTATAAGCCGGATGGACATATGGTTCTTGGTACGTAGCCCCCTCCCCGACTCGAGTTGTCCGCTCGGGTACACTGTCTAGAACATATACCAAGGTTTTTAACCTAGAATAACTCAGCCTCATGCCGGATCCCTAGTAGGAACGCTTATTTGCATCATGCATTTGACTTAGGGGACTCAATACAGGGGATGGGTCCGTCTAGGACAGGTGTACCTAATTTAAAAGACCATCCTGATGCATTTTATATGCCACACGTTGCATTTTTTCAAGGGTCTGGGTGGGTCATCACTTGTAGGAATGACATAATGCTAATCCATGTTCCACACGGCCAAGGAAGCATCGGTTTTTAATCTCATTATGACTTGGTCGTTCGGAAGAGCAATTAATTCGATCAGAATAGTGGAATGGAAGGCAGTAAAAGAATTAAATACTCCTTTCTTTTCCAATCGCCCCGCGAAGACAGACGTTCGGAAAGGTTCTCGAGATTCTCAATCGCTCTTTTTAGTGGGGAGGAATAGTGCGGGAAGGGAGCGAGACCAAGCCGAGCCACTAGTAGAGTAAGCCCTTCCCACGTGTCAAGTTGAATATGAATAAATGAATGCAGCCTCAACCAGAGAGATCAACCTGCGCCTTTGGGTTGAGGCCGCTGGCGGCGCTTGATACACGAGGAATCTTTTTATGGCGGTTCTTCCTTCTAATGACCGGCATATCTATGATTCTTTTCTCCCAGATGAAGCAGCAGGCATCGGTCCGTAGAACCTATAAAAAGGAGATGGTTGTGGCGCGAAGTACTCTTGTGCACCTACGTCATTCGGCTCGCGCGCAAGCCCCTAAAAAGATGGCAGTTATCACCTGCTGACGAAGTGGTGAGGTTGGCAGAGAATACACTAAAGATCTCCTAGCTTCTAAAAGAAGAAATTCTCACAGGCCTTTATTTCAAAGTTTCAGATTCGATTCCAAGCAGCCTAAGGCTTCGCTCTATTACCTGTGTTGTAAGCTTTCCAGTCTTTGAAGTAAGGTTCAATGCTAGGAAAAATGCTTTTGCTTCGCGGGTCTATCACTAACTCTCAAGCTCACCCCTTTTTTGCTTTAGTCAGAAGAGCCTCTCTCCTCCTCGAGTTCTAAATCAGCAAGAGAAGAGGGACCTATAAGACAGCAAGGAAGTTTGATTTACATTCCTTTTTCGTTGGGGGTCACAATCTTCCTTATTTGGTCAATTCCTGCATAAAGGTAGGGCTGGGCAGTAGCTTTACCCGTTGTCAGAATCGAATGTAGCCTTTCATTTAAAAAGGCAAGGCCCCTAGCGATAGGGGAAAGAAGAGAGGGAATGCGGGCTTCTTTCACTCACTTGAGTTTTGTTTTGGAGAGAGCATTGTGGAGCAGCAAAAGGCATAAGGGGAGTCGGAATGGAATATCGTATGTAGTGTTGAATCCAATCTGAAGCTCTTTCGAACAAGCGAGGAACGAGTGACCACAAGCTCCGCTTAAGCGCTCGACATGCAGTTAGCTTAAAACATGTTCATCATGTGGTCGAGCGAAGCGCACCTCTGTGAAGCAGCCTAGCATCACTTTAGATAGGAGCAGAATGGATGACTTAAACTGAAAGTAAGTTCTCCGGATCGATATATCGTACGACGTAATGGAGATCTTGATCTAGATCCGGTGCTTCGCAGAATTCGGGACCTAACACATCGAAATGGTACCAGCCGTACTTAATAATAGAAGGATTTGGCAGAAATATGTAAAATTGTCCCTCCTAAAAAGATTATTCCAGACGTGACTTGCAAACAACGCTGACGCTATATAGCCATATAGGCAAGGCATACCAACTTAGCTGCCCGGCGCTGCTATTGGCATAACAACCGGTACACCATAGGTTAGCCCAACCCAGTCCTCTCGTACTAGGGTTGGCTCCTCGCAGTTCTCCCTTTAACACCAACGGTAGATAGGAACCGAACTCCAAAAAATACAAATCCCACCCTTGAAATTCGGGAAATGGTTGGACTATAGCTATTATTTGTTCACATATATTATCAAAAAGATCGTCGAATGGATCCGTAGTCTGCTCAAAACTCGGTAGCACGGGGAAATCCGCTTGGGTGAAAAAGGCGGGTAAATCTAGTTCAATCGGTAAATCCATCTCAGGAGTAAGCTGCTCCGTTGTAGCCACTTCTGTACCTGTACCGGCTTGAGCAGCCGCGGTCACTCTATTAAGCTTTCCCAGCAAGTCTATTGAATGGGGTACGAAAGATTGCTATTCAAAGCATCGTTAAGAGTTCTGTCTTCTAGGGAGTAGTCAAGATAAGATGACTCTGATCTTTTATAGCAATAGCAAACGGCCTACTTATAGCCTATCAACAGGTCAGTCAATATCAGTAGGGGTCCTCTTGCCTAACGGAGTCAGCCCAACATGGACAATGATAGGCAGACCAAAGATTTACGCAGTCGTTGCGTGCTTGCTTTGCGCACCGGCATAGCAGAATTCGAATCCGCTGGCTCAGATGAGTGGCTCTTGGCTTCGTAAACATATCTATGTTGTTGCTTTTTCACTACCAATGAGTAGGCAGCTTTGGATGCTTATGGAGATATGGCTTTGGTAAAGATCTGCTTAGCGTGTGCTTTCTCGAGTCCTTGCTTGTACTTCTCTTTATTTTTCGAGATTGGGTTGGTGTTCAGTCTACTTCTAAATAAGTACTCCGCTTTGTTTAGTCTCTTTCTTCATACCGCGGGGGTTTCCAAGTCCAATCCGAGTATTCGCGCCTATGGACTCCCCTTTTGAAGGAAGCTTGCGAAGGGCTGAATGAGAGATAGAGCTTCGGGGTCATTTGGCGGATCAATGATAGCTGAGGGTAAATGAAAAAACAATAAGAAAAAAGAAAAACAGTGAAAAAGAGAGGGTGAAGTGTGAAAATAAAACAAGCAGGATTTAGTTATGTTTTCGTTATATTTTTATTAAAAAAAGAGACAAAGGATATGTGAAAAGTTAAAAAAAAAAATTCGCATTTATTATAATTATTTTCTGAAAATCAAAAAAGGAAAAAGTAAAAAATCCAAAAAGAGTTTACATGTTTCATCTTTTTTTTTTTTAAAAAAAAGAGACAAAAGAAAATGTGCTCTTTAAAAATTAGTTGTTTTTTTATTTCTTGCCCGTATCTAATTTGCCGGAACTACGCAAAGATCTGAATCATGCGGGGTCATGATACGTATGCAATCTACATAGGGTTCGATCGAATCATTTTGTTTTATAAAAAAAAGTTAATGATAAAAATTGAAAAATAGAGAAAAAAAGAAGAAAAAATGGTGTAATTATGGGACGTGAATAGAAAAGAGCGATAAATAAAACAAAAGAGGAAGGAAAATGATCATGCAAGTGCCAGAAAAGCAAAGAAAGAGAGAGGTTGAAATAAACAAATTAAGATGATGCCATATGACCTTTATACCCTCGAAGTTATGTTAGAACCAGTAATTGTGACTAGGCACATTGCACGCAATGTGATATTTTAGCTATTTAATGCCCTAACACTAACATGATAGCTTCATTTTGTTATACTCATAGCAGAAGGGTGGTTGGTTTGTGATTTTTAATGTACTAACTCTCCTCTACAACGTATAGTCAAAGGCAATGGCAGACAACAACAAAACTGGGTTGGTCGATACCGGGGCCCAAAGCAGTTGGTTGACCAGAAAAGAGGGTTAATTGAAGGGCTAAAAATGTTGAGACAACACAAGGCAGAAATGTATCAGGCTTGGATGACCGGGACAACACCACCCCGCCACCACCCAGCTGCTTAGATATTACCCTTCTCCAAACTTCGATCATGGTTCCGAACGATCCTCCATACTCTCCAGATACACCCGCTTACTACAGTTTTCCCAACCACCCCAGTAGCTTTGTCACTTGCCCTCCAATTATCCCCAACAATGAATATTTACTCGAAGCTCATGATATCCAATACTATCCAGCAGAGGTAGCCCACAAGGTTCCTGATTCGTACAAGCAGAGCCTGCAGGATGAGCCTCATGTTGAGAATGAAAAGTTCACGGGAAAAGAAGGGCATAATGGAATACCCTAGAGGCTGGAAGGTATAAGATAGTTATTGAAGAACAAGCAAGGAATGCGAGACCAGGGTAATATGGCTTGCGAAGAACTGTTTGTATCCCCTGACGTTCACCTACCCACGGGGTTCAAAGTGCCAAAATTCAACTTGTACTATGGGTGTGGAGATCCGGTAGCCCACCTGAGGGTTTAATGTAGTGAGTTTAGAGGCGTTGGAGAGAAATATGACCTGTTGATAGCATATTTCAGCAAAAGCCTGACTGGGGCAGCTTTGGACTGGTATACTCATCAAGATATTGGTAAATGGCCTACATTGGGTGACATGGCTCAAGATTTTGTTTGATACTTTCAATGCAAATCCAGTGTTACCCCAAACCGTGCTTCCCTATCTAAAATGAAAAAGAAGCCGCATGAAAGCTTTAGGGAGTTCCGGCTCAGATAGAGGGAGCAGGCTGCTTGAGTCAATACCCCGATTGGTGAAAAAGAAATGGTTGAGCTTTTCCTACAAGCCCAGGAGCCCACCTACTTCAGTTATTTGATCCCGGCTTTGGGAAAGCCTTTCAATGATGTGTTAAAAATGGGGGAGCAAGTAGAAGAGGGAATAAAGTCAGGCAAAATCATGAGTGGTTTGAAAGACATTCAGAACACCCAAGTAAGCTTCGGCGGAAGAAAGAGAAATGGAAAAGATGATCAACATTTTCAATATCGACATCGTCCTCGTGGATATCCTTGCGTACCAGATGATCCTCCCCAACGCTGCTTCTTCCCACAGAACTAAAAAAATCGTACATCACTTTCCCCATACCCAGCTCAACAGAATGCCCATCTACCCCAATGAGCATAGTGAAAACCTCTTGGATCAAGTTTCCAGCTAAGCCAAGCATGTAAGAATGAGAGGCTACTGAAAAAAGAAAAGTCTTTCACCCCTATTGGAGTATCATATGCCAGTCTGTTCCAAAGGTTGAAGCAGTTGGACATGTTGAAGCCGATTCAAATAAAAATGCCAAACCCTCTGTCAAAGAAGTTTGATGTTTCTCAAAGGTGCGCATATTGCTTAGATGCCCCGGGGCATGACATAGAGAAGTTTTGGAGTCTAAATAAAGCAATTCAGAAGCTTATTGATGCATGTGATATTGTCGTGCAAAATCCGAATGTAGCGGACACTAGCCAAAGTCCATCGCATGTGCGTAATGAGATGCACATGTTGGAATGTGAGAATTCTTCTGGGAGCCTCGTAGGAACTAGTGTTGCTAAGCTTTCAGCGCTATTAGAGGTTGATCTTCAGAACAAGCCGGCTAAAGGAACCCAAAAGCAATCTGTTAAGAACAATATGATGAAGGCTTGTGAAGTTCCTAGTGTTATTGATGTGGAACCTAGTGGCTAAAATGTCATGATGGGTAATTGGGAAGACGCTCCATTTCTTGGTCAGCCATAGAGGAGTTTTGGTGGTTTATTTTATTGTCATTTCTGTTGTCCGGGTTATTTTTAGGGTTGTAATCCGGATTTTTTTTGTGATTCAAACCCTTCTATCCTTTCATTTTTACTAGTTTTGTTTAGTGTCGTCTAGGTTCGTTCCAGGGTTTTAACCCGAGTATTTTTACTTGTTTTGTTGTCCAAGCTCTTTCACCATCTGTCTAATGCAATTCTTTACTTTCCCTTATTTCTAGTCATTTGGTTTAGTTTTCTTTTCTTTTTCCAATTCTTTTCCCCGTTGGATTTAATGACATGAGATGCATGCATAACCCCAAGGCTGGTCTTAAGAGATTACTCGTAAGGAAATAGAGACACTTGCGGGAAATCACAATAGATTTGGACCCTTTGAGATCTTTTGAAGCCCGAATCACGGGCGGATAGAACATGAAGAAATCCTAAAAGTAAGTTTACCAAACTGGCAAGGACCATTTGTAGTAGCTGGAGTGTTGTTCAATGGTGCATTATATTTGACAAAAGGAGAAAGGAAAATATGTATAAATGTCTATCATTTTGATGAAGTCAAGAGATACTATAATGGTTCCTTTGTCTGATTGTACTTGCTTGTCTTGGCATATTTGGAAGATTGAAATGAAGAACGCATTTTGTTCTGCTACCTAAACACTTTATTCTTTGCTAACCCTTTTGAGCTTTAATTATTTTCTTTCATACCCCTCTTTCGGAATCAGTAACAAAATTCAGAAATGTAAGTGTGAGAAGGCAGCAAAAGGAAAGGAAAGGAAAGAATGAAAAGAACAAAGAAAGAAAAACGAAAAAAGAAAAAAAAAGAGAAAAAGGGAAAAACAAAAAAAAGAGAAAAGAGAAAAGAGAAAAGGAAAAAGAAAGAAAGATCAAGGAAACAAAACAAAGAAAAAAGAGAGAAGAAAAACAGAAAAAGGGAGAAGAAAAACAACAACAAAAACAAGGAATCGTATGAACTACGTTTGACCTGATTCCTTTTATGGATACGTAGGCAGCCTCACGGTTCAGTCTCATCAAAATAAAAATCCAAACGTCCCCAAGCAAGAAACTGGGGCAGAAGTTGTGGTTGTTGTACGAAATCTGATTCCGAAAGTTGTAGTTTTAAACCCATTTAAATTGTCTTAAGCCTTTGATACCCTTTCTTTCTAACCCTATCCAAAAGCCCACATTATGGTTTAAAGAAAGAAGTTCTAATCAATCGTCAAGAGATGCCAAATTGAGAAAGTAGAGGTGATTCATGTCAAGGTTAACACTCCAGTCCAAGAAGGAAAGATAATCAAAATGAGAGTCTTACTGGTGAAAACCCTCACGGGCACCGTATGGCGACGAGGAGATGAGAGAAATTAAAATGAGAGAGTCTTATTGGTGAAAACCCTCACGGGCGCCTTGAGGCGACTGTAAGCTGAGAGAAAGAAAAAAGTAAGAGAGGCTTAATGGTGAAAACCCTTTGGGTGCTACAGGTCAAATAAGGATTAAGAATCAGATTAGGTAATCAGAGCATCGAAGCCCAGCTTCACGGTCTGGGGGTATAACAAGAGTTGAACATCAGATTTGCTTAACAGAATAGGCTGGTGGTGCATGTCATGGTCATCAGAGGTGGTACCCGCATTTTATAGGTCTCTACATTTTAGGATTTTTTTTGTTAGGAATCATCTCCTTTCCTTGTCCTCTATTCTGTTCCTTTTGTCTTTTTTATTCCCTCCTCTCGAGTCTGTCGGGTCAAAATAAGTGAGAAATGACTTCAAAATCTGCCACCAGCTTTCAAATTGCACAAAACGGGACCTGTTTGTCACATCAGAGCAGTATAAGTCAAGAAAGAACAACATATACACTGAGCTAGTAACAATCAATATGCTTTGGGATTCGTTTGAAATACAAAGGTTCGGTACATATAAAATCATGGACAATGCAAGAGAATGAGGCTAGGGTGAATAGAGCAAAAGTGTTCCCAGAAGAAATCGAAGTCATCATGGCTTGCGATGGAGCAGTAGACCTCAAGGTTAGAGCCAGTGATTTGGGTCAGGAAAGAACAGCATATACAATGTGGTTGGTAAATATGCTTTGGGGATCATGTGAAACACAAAGGATAGGAAGATGTCAGTTTATCTATCTATAAACAAAAATAAAAAATGAAAATAAAGAAAATCATTTTTTTTCATTCTTCATTCCTGGGAAGAGGAAGAAGCAGATAGGACAAAAGCCTTCTCTTTTCGTCCGCTCTTCCCGAAGTGAGCGAATTGCATGTAGAGATCCGTAGGGGCTTATAGTTTAATTGGTTGAAACGTACCGCTCATAACGGTGATATTGTAGGTTCGAGACCTACTAAGCCTACCACCCCCTTCTCTTCACCTGATACAAGGCAGTCGAAGTACCCGCCAAAAAATAAAGAAGTCCCGCGGAGCTGATGACCGGGGTGGAGAATTACTCGATAAATAGAAGACCATGCTACCGTTTTGGGCCAACAAGGTCAAAATCATATGCAATGTAATAAATGGAGGATATGGGGTCTGAATGGAGAAGGGGTATTTTCTGCGATAAGGGTTACAGAGAAATTGGTAAGCCAATAAGCAAGCAATGTCTTTACAGGTGAAATCAAAGTTACAGTGGCAAGTGAAGGAGCGCAACACAAAGATGGGAAAGGCCGAAAAAGTTAGCCAAGCATAGTAAATTGACTCAGCAATCTTAGGAAAGATGTAAGACTTTTGGCAAAGGGTCGGAAATTCAACACAAAGAGGGGATACAGAGCAAAGTCACAAGGCTCAAGGGACGGCCGAGCATAACGCATTGACAGGAAAATATCATAAAGGAGGCAAGGTTAGCACACAACACAAAGATGGGAAAGGTCATAAGGGTTGACCCAGCATGATATATCAACTCATCAATCGCCGAAAAGGGGCACAAAGACTTCTGGAAAATGGTCGGAAGTGTAACACAAAGTGGGGAGCAAAATAAGGACACGAAGGGCAAGGTCCAACCAAACATCATAGACAGACCGAGTGATTTTAGGGTGCAAGAATTTTGGCAAAGGAGCGGAAATGTAACACAAAGGGAATCCACAATGTTCAGAGGGTTGTCCAAAGCATAACACATTAGTTCATCAATCATCAGGGAAGGACATAAAGAATTCCGGCAAAGGGTTAGTAGTGGAATACAATGATAAGGAGTAAAAGTAAAGCATATAGGTTTCGAGGGGTCAGCTGAGCTGTCCAAGCGACTTATCATCAACAGGGACTGTAACACAATGGAACACGACAGTGGGGAGGCCATTTCCAACAAGAATGCCGCAAACTAAATACCACTTTTCAAACTGAGTAGTTTTCTTTGATTGACACATGGGCAGAAAAATTCAGAAGAGCCTAAGGGAGGCCATCCACTGGGGAAAGTAGGCACATGGCAGGTATGATCAAAATCTCAGGGCCCACCTGGAAGTGTGGCTTTGTTCAAACTCAAAAAGGACATAGCCCGTCATAAATATCCTCATCAGCAAAGAGCACGATGGGATAAACTATAACTAGCAATTCCCGACAAAAACAACTGAGGGTTAAAAGAAGCATGGAAATTGAGATGGAACGCAATTTAAAACTCAAAAAGGTGCGAGTAATATGGGCAAGCACCAACACCTTCCCCAGTAAGAGTCGAAGAAACCCTCATGGACAATAATCACTAGCAGAAACAACCAGAAATTGGAACTTCCATTTAAGCCGAAATCTTCAGGACCCTCCTGGAGAATGAGATTAATTTTAAGGTTAGGAGTAATCATGGATAGCAAATGGCATAAAATGACTTGCACGTCGAAGTAGGATTCAGTTAGAGTTATCAGGACCCTCCTAGAAAACAGGACTTGGCTTAGGACACAAACAGTTTGGCGGCATGATCAAACTCAAATATTTCCCCAAAAAGAGTAAACAAGAGTTGTCAGGACCCTCCTAAAAATGGGACTTAGATTAGATCCAGCAAGAGTTAGCAAGAATTTTCAGGACCCCCTGGATAATGAGATGTAGCTCTAGATACTAACCCCCAACAGTCGCATCTTGTCATCTAATTAAGAGTTTTCAAAACTCGCCTGGATAATCGTAAGTAGTTTTAATCACCAGTCACCAGCAGATCCCCAGCAGATATAACTCATAAGAAGACATAATGGAAAATAATACCTTTTGAGAAACATAACATAGTCCTAAAATTGTCATCAGTTAAGAATTGACAGGACCCTCCTGGATAATAGACTTAACTTAGGTTTAGAGATATTTGGTAAAAGGATTTGATTAACACTCATAGATCCACCCAGCATCAAACTGGGGCAGGAAGAATTTTTTGTGTGTTGTTTGTTTTGTTGTGATCAGGTACACGGGCAGCAGTCTCAGGGAACTTTTTTCAAAATTGTAAGTTTTGGTAATCATGCGCCCACCTGTAGAAAAAGGGTATATTTTTCAAAATTTTAAGTTTTGGTAATCAGGCGCCCACCTGGAGAACAAGGAAATATTTTTCAAAATTCAAGTTTTGGTAATCAGGCTCCCACCTGGAGAACAAAGGAATATTTTTTAAAATTTCATGTTTTGGTAATCAGGCGCCCACCTATAGAACAAGGAAATATTATTCAACATTTCAAGTTTTTGTAATCAGGCGCCCCCCTGTAGAACAAGGGAATATTTTTTAAAATTTAAGTTTTAGCAATCAGGCGCCCACCTGGAGAACAAGGTAATATTTTTCAAAATTAAAGTTTTTGCAATCAGGCACACACCTGGAGAACAAGGGAATATTTTTCAAAATTCAATTCTAGGTAATCAGGCGCCCACCAAGAGAACAAGGGAATATTTTTCATAATTTTAAGTTTTGGTAATCAGGCGTCCACCTGTAGAACAAAGGAATATTTTTCAAAATTTCAAGTTTTTGTAATCCGGCGCTCACCTATAGAACAAGGGAATATTTTTTAAAATTCAAGTTTTAGCAATCAGGCCCCCACCTGGAGAACAAGGGAATATTTTTCAAAATTCAAGTTTTTGCAATCAGGCGCCCACCTGGAGAACAAGGGAATATTTTTCAAAATTCAAGTTTTAGCAATCAGGCGCTCACCGGAGAATAAGGAAATATTTTTCAAAATTCAAGTTTTAGCAATCGGGCCCCCACCTGGAGAACAAGGGAATATTTGTCAAAATTCAGGTTTTTGCAATCAGGCGCCCACTTGGAGAACAAGGGAATATTTTTCAAAATTCAAGTTTTAGCAATCAGGCGCCCACCTGGAGAACAAGGGAATATTTTTCAGAACTTCAAGTTTTTGTAATCAGGCGCCCACGTGGAGAACAAGTGAATATTTTTCAAAATTTCAAGTTTTTGTAATCAGACGCCCACCTGTAGAACAAGGGAATATTTTTTTAAAATTAAAGTTTTAGCAATCAGGCGCCCACCTGGAGAACAAGGGAATATTTGTCAAAATTTCAAGTTTTGTAATCAGGCGCCTACCTGTAGAACAAAGGAATATTTTTCAAAATTCAAGTTTTTGCAATCAGGCGTCCACCTGGAGAACAAGAGATAATTTTCAAAATTCAAGTTTTAGAAATCAGAGCGCCCACCTGGAGAACAAAAGAATATTTTTCAAAATTGAAGTTTTAGCAATCAGGCGCCCACTTGGAGAACAAGGGATCATTTTCAAAATTCAAGTTGTAATAATCAGGCGGCCACCTGTTGAACAAGGAATATTTTTCAAAATTCAAGTCTTTGTAATCAGGCGCCCACCTGTAGAATAAGGGAATATATTTCAAATTTCAAGTTTTGATAATCAGGTACCCACCTGGAGAACAAGGGAACACAATTCGAGTTTAGCAATCAGGCATCCACCTTGAGAAAAGGAAAACATCTCAGATTACAATTCAAGTCAGCAACAAAAGAAGCTCGTGGCGAGAATGTGAGTCAACAATCCGAGGTAATCAACTAAGTTAGTCACAATAAAGAAAAAAAGAAGAAAAAGGAAGGCAAGCAAGAAGTTAATCCAAATAAAAGCAGATGAAAGATGTGAATTTCTCAAGGCATGGTTGAGGTCTCAAACGCAACATGTCCGGTCTTAATTAAGTAAATCTAAAGAAGAACAAGCTAGTACCTGCACATAACAAATGTCAAAGTTGAAATCGAAAGTCTGAATGAAGAACCACTCAAGAGTCAAGATCAAGCTTCAGAAGACTTATAGATACCTTGTAACTCGTGGTTGACAAGTTTAGCTAGTCTTTTTCATTCTTTTGATTTTGATGTAATAACAGGACCGTGGATCAAAACTTTGGTGGAACGGAACCTCGACCGGATCTTCTTCTCGGCATACTCCTTCATCTCTCTCACTCCTGAACTACACTGACCTGATTTCTCTTTAGCCGAGGATATGTAGGCAACCTCTGAAGCAAGGAATGGTCAAATCTTTTCAAAATGCTTCCCATGGAGTATTCAAACGGGAAAAAATCGCTCGTATTTGCTCACTTATCTTTGCAAGAAAACTCTTCGTGTTTCCGCGCAAAAAGGGACAGCTATGAGCACGTGATTTTCTCCCTACATAAAAATAACTTCTAAAAATAGACCAAAATAATTTTATATAAGTTTTAGGAATTTGCTTTATTTAGTTGAATTTCATACATTTTTAATATTTGTAAAATCATAAAAAAGCCATAAAAAGTGTCACATTTTAATTTTATACCACCTTAGGTTCAATTTGCATTTAGGAATTAATTACATTGAGCTAATTGTATTATTAATCAAAAATTGCAAAAAATGATCATTTTTACATAGTTAGGTGGTCAGCTTAGTTTTACAATTTGAATTGATTTAGGAATTTAGTTTAGGTTTTTTTAATTAATTAAAACAAAAAAAGAAGGAAATTGAAAAGCAAATTCGAAATTGGGCCATGTGATAAGTGAGCCCAAATTCATTACCCATTCTTCATTTAAACTAGCCCATCTCTCTGCCCAACCCCAAATCGGGTCGACCCGACCCGACCCAATACCCAAATCCATTTCCCCACCTAAAACAAAACCTATACCTAATGAACAAATGCAATAGACACGTAAAATACACAAAAAAATAACGCGTAAGGAGCACCGTTCTTCACACAAAGAGACCCATCAGTGTTTTCTTCCTTTTTCTTCATTTTGAACCCCATTGAGACCCCTCATCTCCACGAACAGTATCTCCAGACCTCCACGCCAAATAACCACCCTCAATTCCTCCATAGCAACATCCATACCAATCTCTCTGAAAGTAGAAGGTCGAACTCTCCAAGCTTCCCTCACAAGTCGTCGGATTTGATCACTGCTAGGTCTGGTCGACCATTCACGACCCATTGAACACGCATACATACACAGAGCAGAGAGAATGAACAGAAATCGGGACGGAGGGAGAGGATCTTTGACTGGGTTTGTCGCAAAAATGGAATTTGACTGAGATTTGGGTTTGAGTTCATGTTCGATTCGAGATTCACGGTGCCGCGTCGAGTTCCCAGCTATTGCTCGAGGTTCCAGTCTAATTTCTACTCGTGTTTGCTGAACTTCAGACCTCTTTGTTGTGTTTTTTCTTTGGCTCTTTCAATTGTTTATTTCCCAACCAGGTATTCAACTATGAATTCAAGTATTACTTGGACATAATTTGAACAGTGTCTTTTATTCCTCTCCATGATATTTCGATACATTTGTTATCTTTATACGGTTGAATCCTTTTCTGAGTTATTTGCATGTTAGAAAATTTAAACCTGTTTAGCTTATATCAGTGTCGTCAAATTCTGGTGGGGAATTACAAATGTATCGAATTTGCGAAGAATGCTTAATTCTGGCCAATAGAGTGGCTGTGATGAGCTTAAGGTCCATATGTGCTGAAAATTTTGAAAAAAGTTCGAGTTATAACTAAACTTAGACTAGATCGTTTTGACTTAATCAAGTTGAATGAATTAGACTAGTGTTCTTAGCTTGGTTCTGAGTATTGAGCTAAAATTTGTTCTCAATTTATTGTTGCCGTTTGTAAATCTCAAGTCTGATAGAGTTTCTTAGTAATTAAACCGTCCTTGTATCTACTGAATTCTAGTCTGAACTCTTTTGTGATGCTGAACATTTTAAATTATTTTTTTGGTCTGGAAACAAGGGAGTAGAAAAGGAACATCACTAGGGGATGGGTGTTATCCGCCAAGTTGTCCAGAAATAAATGATTTGTTATTTAAAAAATGAAAATAACTATTGTGCCTTTCATTTATTTTAGTTGAACATTAGGCATCCATCATGGTATTGCACCGTATGTCTCAAACTTTATGGTTTGGATAAAAAAAATGTAAAGAAATTTTTTGGATATTGAATTGGACTGTGGGGATTTGGGCTTAAAATTCGGATTAATAAATATTTGAATTTTGCTTTAAACTTAAATCGTTGCAACTATTGATACGGTTTCCGTGGCATGGTTGTGATTCCTAATTTAATTAGTTGTAATAATAAATAACCATAGTTTAACTAATTGCTTTTCCTTTAATAAATCTGCCATTTAGTTGAATTTTCATGGCCCTCGCAAACTTAAAAGTGCGTAGTTGCTTTAGGCGCATTATATTAATAATTTACCTCTCCTAAATTCGGGTGCACATTTATGTGACCCAAATCTTAATCTCAACGAATTTGGAATGTGTCAAAAGTACGGGTGCATTTATGTGACGTGGTTCGAGAGATGTTTTAACGACGTTGTAATTCTCTTTTAAAAAAATAATAAAAGTGGTTAAAAAGATTAAAAAATGCACATAGGTTCATAATTGTATAAAATCAGGTAATTTAAGCCAAATATAACAGTTGAGCGACCGTGCTAGAACCATGTAACCCGGGAATGCCTAACAACTTCTCCCGCGTTAACATAATCCTTACTCGGCTTTTTGGTTCGCGGACTGTTAAACAGAGTCATTCTTTCCTCGATTATAGATTCTAAGCGGTGACTTGGGACACCATAAATCTCCCAAATGGCGACTCTGAAATTCTCTTAAATAATTGAATCCCGTTTCTATTGTCCTTTAGTTGAAAAAACTTCCTTATCTATGCCCTTCGCCGGGTTGTAGTAGCCAAAAGGAGGTGTGACAATTTTACTAGTTTTTATAAAATAGATAAGGAAAAATAGCTATTTAAATTTTAGCCCTTTGGTATTTCAATTTTGGCCAGATTTGGCTCCCCTAATTGAACCCAATTTTAATTTCAATTACCCAGCCCAATTCTTAAATCTACCCAACCCATGACCCTTTAAAATAACCCACCTTATCCCCCTTTTAATTCAAGCTGTGCTCACACTCTTCCTTTCCTTTTTAATTTACCAATACCCCCCAAACCCTACTCATTTCTCACCAGTAACCGCCCCTGGATTCCCACTTGCCCAAGCTCTCTCTCTGAAACCCTGGCCGACTCCCTTTATTCCACCCTAAAATCACCTGAACCTATGGCTTCTATGTCCATCAAAGTCTTATACCAAACTCATACAACTCCTACCCGCCTGGTTCCTAAAGATTCAAGGCCTGACCACGAAGAAGCTTGGTCCAGCCTTCATTTGATTCGAGTTCTACGGCCATCTCCAGCCTTGCTCCGGCTCGCCATGGTTGTTCGAGCCTGACCTCGACTCCTCCTACTTAGATCAACGACTATCCAAGCCTTTCTCACCATTGGGGTTCCCTCGGAAACCCTAATTTTTGAGGTTCTTATGATTTTTTAGATTGTTCTGCATCCGTGTTTTCCCTGAGTTTTTAAACGGTTTCCCCAAATTTCTTTCAAATAACTATACTTTCAAAACCTTTACTTTTCCCGATTTGGGGTTTTTGTTAAGTTATTTATATGTTTCTCTGATTTTCTTTTTCTCTTGTGTGTTTCTTCTACTATATTTCTTATTAGTTTCTTCTACTGTGTTTCCTTGTGTGTTTCTTGTGCTATGTTTCTTATTAGTCTCTTCTATTGTGCTTCTTTAAATGTTTCTTCTACTGTGTTCTTACTAGTTCTTCCACTTTTTTCCCATGTGTTTCTTCTACTATGTTCTTATAAATTCCTCTATCGCGTTTCGCATGTTGTTCTTCTATTATGTTTCATATTTGTTTCTCCTTATGAAAAATGCAGGTTAAAGGCCTCAGTTCCTTTTGAGACCTCTGAACTTATTTAGTTAGTATTTCTACCTGATTTACTTTCTTTTTCCTCTACAATCGACTAATGGTAAAGACCCTAGACTTTGAGGGTTCATCCAAGTTTTAAGATCATTGGCTATGTGATTTGCTTGTTCTTCATCTCTAAACTCGTTTGGTTTCAAAACCATAACTTCTTTGGACCTATTTCGAGTTTCTAAAGTTGTTTCATCTATGCTCAATTAAGTTTCAAAATCTTTGTTTCAACCTTTATTTCTTTAAGAGATTCTGATTCCTTCCTAAACTCTTCTAAGGTCTTTATACTGAATCCTTTGTATGCTATTTGATACTCTCTCTTCTCCATTATTGAGTTACCCTGTGATTACCATGTCCCTATTGTCTACTACTTACTTATTTGGAAATTGCATGACATTTTTTCTTTGTCCTAAATTCAGCCTCGCATGCCTAATACTGGTTTTCTCTTTAAATGTGCTAAACTTCCCCTCTAAATGACTTTCAATTTCTTTTGTATGATTTCAGACTTCCTTTGTGTAAGTCTGATCGGTTTCTTTCCTTATTTACGGATTTCCGCGTTACTTGGTCTTGGTCGAAGAATTTCCTTAGCTTTTCTGACTTGGTTCATTCATGGACCAATAATTAGAAACCTTTGGCTCCTTGATTTACTGTGTAATTTATTCTTACCTTATTTATTTTAACCGTGTATTTCAAAAATCATCCACTAAATAAACTCCTATGTATTTACCCTTAATTGCCTACTTTGCACAAGATGCTTATTGGATTTCTTTCCTTCAATAATTTTGCTCATTACCGTTTAAGACTGAATTCCTTAATTAAAGGAAGTCTTGTACTGATTGATTTTAATTGATACCTAGTTCCTTATTTTTTTTCTTACCTTATTTCTGCCTGTTTTTCACACTATAAATACATGACTCTTTATTTAGCAAAAGACACAAAGACTTTTAGTTTTCTACACGCCAACACTCATAGTCTTTCTGAACTTATGCTGACACTCAAAAGAATTTCCTCTTGATATTTGTATTGTGGCCTGTTTGCAAGTCTTGCTGCCTGCTTTTTCTCTAATTGCTTCTTTGAAACTGGTATGTCCTGATTTAAGGTTTTCAGCACCACAACAATGTGTTTATTTACTATCTTTATATCCATGTCTACTTACTACCTCTATATAGTTCAACATTTATTCTAGCATGTTGAAGTTTCTTTCTACCTGTTCAATTATGAATCCAAAACCCCTACTCCCCCTCTATGTGTTTAAGTTATGGTTTGAGGCCTGACAATACTGCAAATTATTGTCCATGAATCAAACTTGATCCTCTAGGATCCTAGCCTCTAATAATGTGTGTTCTAGCAGGCTTATAGGTATGCTGGCACTCTCCATTGCTGGACATGCCTAAGTCCTGCCCTTCCCTAAGCAATAGGCTATTTACAATCTCCCAATTCCCCTGAACCCCCTTATGTGTGCTTATTTATAGCTATTTCCCTATCTTTTTTCCCTTTTAGTATTATGTTCTTCACTTGCACACCTTCTTAGTCTCTAAGTTCTGCCCCCTCCCCCTTTTGTGAGCCTTGCCTTGGACCCTTTGAGCTCCATCTGAACTTGGACACTTGAGGGTTGGCCCTTTCACATGCACTTGTCCTGTTCTTATAGTACATTTGGGTAGGAGCATTGCCCGGAGTCCCATTGAAGCTCTTGGGGAACTTTGACACACTCAAATGGGAGAAAGGCTTTGGATGATGATGTCTTGGAGTTGGTTTACCCCATATTTCAGACATGAAGTCTGAATCAGGCTTTCCCTGGTTGTACTTTTATTTATATTTTTCTGATGTTTTTTAACTTTATGACGGGCTGTAATAATTTTTAATAAAATTCTAGGGATGGTTAGTAAAAAGGGGTGGGTAATAATTTATGCAAAGGGTAGAGATCATGTCTATAGGTATTTTAAATTTTGCACATTCGAAAGCATATAAAAATCCTGCCTATAGGTATTTTAAATCTGCATGCATATAGAAATCATGCCTATAGGTTGTTCTGAACCATGTGTATGCATTCTCATATATGAATCATGATCATAGGACTACTATATTCATATAGAAATCATGCCTACAAGTTTTCCAAATCTTCATATTCAATTACATCAAGATATCGTGTCCATAGGTCTTAAACAAATCCTGTACCTGGACATCATCCTCTTAGGTTTTAAATAAATCCTGCACCTAGACATCATGCTCATAGGTTTTAAACATATTCAGCACCTAGATATCATGCTCATAGGTCTTTAACAATTTTCTGCATCTAGATATCATGTTCAAAAGTTTAAAACGAGTCTTCTGCATTTTATATCATATATACAAGGTTCAGAATCAACTACGCATAGAAAGTATGTCTATAGGAACTTCTAATCGAATTTGAATCGCTTCATCCACATATAGAGCTTAAATAAGTAATAACAGGTACTATCAGTTGCAGAACTTATATCCTTCGTAAAAACTTGCCTTTCTTTTAATAATCTGACTACCCTTTTAACTAGTACATATTCAATTTATTTTAGAATTTTTATTTTATTGCTTTCTAAATTCAATAGATACCATGCCTATAGGAATCTTGTCCAATACTTAGGCAAGCCTTAGGTTAAAATTATAAACTGAATCTGTTCTATTAACTACAATCAGCAGGCAAGCCTGATTGGGGCTTATCTGAATTATGTAATAAATCAGTCTGCCTCAACCTATATTCTCTTTCATGTTCAGTATTTAATCAGACCTTAACTAGTACGTGTAAGTCATGCTAATTACGTGTTACTTTGTTCGAGGAGGTATATCTGAGCCTCTGCTTGTTATATGCTTTCCCTAACTTGCTATACATGTTTTGTATGTCGACTTAGAATTTTTGCCTTTGAAACTACAAATAAGCCTAGTATCCCTCCTCTTTAGGAATAGTAGTCCCAAATGCCTCCGGGAAAAATAAGATTGGGATGGGTTATAGCAAGAAATGAGTAAACGAGACTATTCCGCACTTTAAAACCTTAACGGGGTGGGAAGGGTAGATATGGATATGATGAACAAGCAACAATGTCATGTGTAGCCCCTAATTGAGGAGTGATTACTGGGCATTGTGTTGGGTGATCCATATTGTTAATAAACCTAGGACCCCCTTCCCTTTATTTCTTTGTTTCTTCTAAGATTAAACTCTTTCTTTTAAGAAAAAATCAGTTTTCTTTTAGTTCTTTCCAATTTTGTTTATTTGTAAAACCATTACGTGAAAATCCCTTCTTATTTGAAGTTCTATCTGCCTAAATGTTATTTGCACATAAATTAACAATGATCTGGCCGGAACCACACTAGTGGTTTTTGAGGGGTGTCTAACACCTTCTCCTTGGAACAATTTCAAGCTCTTACCCAATCCCTAGTCATTCAAATCAAATCTCCTTGGTGTCCTAATGCACCCTAATTATTAGGTGGTGACTCTTCAAGTCAAACGCAATTCACAAAAGGAATGAGTTGTCCTCGCAAATGTCATAAACCCGATTTCGCGAGGAAAAGAGGGCGCGACAGCATGGCGACTCCACTGAGGACATCGTCTTTTAGGATTTTACCATTTTAGACCCTATTGTGAATTTATGATTTTTTACGCACAATTATTTTCTTATTTCTTTCAAGCATTCAATTTCCATTTTGATTGCAAACTGACTTGCCTCCTTTTTTCTTTTCTTTACTACTTTCCTTTGCTACTGCTTTACATTATGAAGCTATTGTATTTATTGTTTTTTTAACATGCAAATACATGACCACATGCTTTTAGCTGTTGCATAATCATGCCCAACATCATATTCCACTCATGCCAAACAAAATCCTATAGCAACACTTATAATGAGTGGTTGCGCTCTTCTGATATTATAACCCCCTAAATTAAGAAAAGACATATTTGTGGTAAAACCAGTCGATCAACAGTGTAGTCGACAATTCCGTGCTTTTCTCTCTTGAGTTGTCCACTTAAGGTACCAGTCTAAAACCCCATAGAAACCCTACTCTATTTAAATTGTGCATGCATCATGGACAATCCTAGCCGAGTAAGTTATGTTGTCCGCATAGTGACTTGTTAAGATAGCCTTGTCCAAAGTCCCTTGGGTTCCCTTAGAACCGAAACGGACATCGTCACGTTCTGTGCATTTATTTGGAGAAATAAATTCTTTTATGCCAATTATTGATATTAAATAGTCGAGTCCGGTGGGAGAAAGGATCTTACCTTATTTTCCTGCAGAAATATAAGGCACAAGGTCCTCATATTCGGCATGGTCACCAACATCCACCCCAAGCTTCTAAGCTGGTGGAAGGATTTTCACTCCATCGATCACACTCTTGTCCGAAAATATTTGGGGAACCTACCTTCTCTCCTGGAAATCCAACCCAACAACAAGATCATAGAAGCTGTCACTTTGTTCTGGGACCGTGAAAGGTCCTTGCTCTACTTCAAGGATATTGAAATGACACCCTTACTAGAAGAAATAGGGGGATTGGCTAGTATACCATGGCAAACACCGGGTTTGTTGATGCCTGAGAACCGTAAGAGCATGGGTTCCCTCAAGAATATGGGTTTGAAGAATAATCCTGAACTGACATGTCTAAAAGACTCCTATATCCCTTTTGATTATTTGTACGAAAGGTACGGTCACAACAAATCCTATCGTACGTATCCTTATGAATTTTCCATCACATTATTGGTACATATTCACCAAAGGGTCTTTGTGTTCATGTTTGTTTCCTGGGATTGATCGTGTTTCCAACTAAGAAGGAAAGAATCCACACCAGACTAGCTATGGTAACTAAAATTCTAATGGAGGGAATTAATGGACAACCATTCAATCCCATACCAATGATCATTGCAAAAATATACCGAGCCCTAGAAAGGTGTCAACAGGGAGCTAAACACTTCGAAGGCTATAATTTGCTACTTCAACTTTGTCTCGTGGAACATCTCTAGAAGGGTGATTACCATCAAGAAATCCATCGAAGGTACTGGGATGATCACATCGCTTTCCATCATCCTAAGAGAATGAATTACATGCCCAACATATTCGCCTAATCGGAGGATGCTAGAGAATAGGTCAAACTCTTTGGAAATTTGACTGAGGACCAGGTACAATGGATGTTCGGGTGGTTCCCGATCAAGGCGTTCATCGTCCGATCCAAAGACACAACTTTCTTGATACTAATCGGCTTAAGAGGAACATACCTCTCTGAGTAATGAGTCAAGCGGGTAGGAAGCAGGTTATACCTAGGGTCAACAAAATGAGTCACTTCCGAGATGACTTCCAAGATGAGGATAGTCCTTACAAGTGCCATGCTCAGCATATGTGGTACTGCAAGATTGTCTTAGGAAGGGAAACCATCAAGCCGGATAGATACCATGCTGGTTGTGCTCCATATTATTCAGGCTGATTAGAGGATAGGTACGATGGTCTGGGTCAACTCGAGTTCACTCAAGGTTAAAGGATCATAGATAAGAAGGCCGAGGCACAGGTCAAGTACAATCAACTACGCAAAAGGATTCGAGAATGCAAAAGCGAGCATCGTGAGATACAGGAAGCCAATCAAGAACTAATTAAAGAGTGGAAGGATATGGCTGTCAGTTCCAACAAGCGACTTTGAGCGAGGTATAGTAGAGTTGGAGAAGAAATTTCTCAAAAGGGACGAAGACTACCGAACTGCTGAAGAAAATGAAAGCGGACATCTAGCCAGAGCCTACCTGCTGCTGGGACTACGCAATTTAGGGAAGCTATTCGATGGAGCAAAGGACGCCGAATCTGGGGAAGGTCATACTAGGACCAAATAGATAGGAGTTTTCATTTTGCTTTATAAAATGTAATAAGGCAATTGGCCACTTGACTTTTATTTCCTGTTATTAGTATCACTTTGGGATCCGTCTAATTTCTATCAATGAAATGAGGCATTTAGCATTCCAAGTTCTCCAAATTAACTTGTCGCTAAGCCTACCTTGGGCATAAAGAGGTCCCTAAATTAGGATACACTTTACATTCAAGCACCGTATGATTAAATATTGCAATATTGTTTTATAACCCTCACTGACTTGTTACCTTTTTATTTTACTTTTGTTCATTTATTCCCCTCCCCAAAGGTTAGTTCGTGCACTCTGCATCATCATCTTATCTCACGAAATCCAGAACCCTCCACATGCTCCTCCTCTCAGTCCTATCAGACACAAACAAAGGGAAGATCGAAGATTTGAACAATGCCATAAAGGAAAACTCAACTGAGCGGGTAGAGGTCACTCATGGTCACGGTACTCTGGTTCCCAAGGAAAATTCATCCTAACTGGAACAAAAGATGTTGAAATTTCGAGAACAACTTTACCAAGTTCGAAATCTGGAAAATTTGTCATTTTCCTTCACCACTCTAGAGGTTAATTTTCCAAATGCTCAGAATCCTATACCTCCACAAAATATCATAAAGCAACAAAACCATCACACTCCTCACCACCACTACAACACCTGCCATACCTCAAATAACACCCCAGTGCTCACCCTAAAACTCTAGAACTCCACAAATGACCACTACCACACTTAACATAATACCCCCCATCTACGTGGAGACTGTGTCACGCTCCACCCAACCCATCTCAAGCACACTCGATTCCGATGATAAGGACTTGCTCATAAAAAACCTGGCCGAAAAACTTAAAAAGTTGACTAGCTGAATTCAAGGTGTTGAAGGTAGTAAGGGAATTGAGGGGCTAAACCACAAAGATCTTTGCATACAACTTGATGTCGAACTGCCCGAGAGGTACAAACCTTCTAAGTTCGAAATGTTTGATGGTACTGGATCAAAGGTTCATTTAAGAACATATAGTGACAAATTGGTTGGAATAGGAAAAGACGAGAAAATCCGCATGAAGCTTTTTATAAGGAGCATGAAGGCAGATGCTTTATCTTGGTACATTAGCCAAGATCCAAAAAAGTGGTCGAACTAGGTAAGCATGGCCTCTGATTTTATGGACAGTTTTAGGTTAAACACGGGGAATGCGCCAGATGTGTTCTATATTAAAAATTTGAAGAAGAAGCGCACAGGAACCTTACGCGAGTATGCTAATCGTTGGAGGTCCGAAGCTCCCAAGGTCAGACCCACTTTAGAGGAGGAACAAATGAACAAATTCTTTCTTCGGGCTCAAGATCCACAATATTATGAAAGCTGGTGATGATCAAGGGCCATATATTTTCTGACATTATCAAACTAGGAGAAGGGATCGAAGAGGGCATCAAAAGCAGTATGGTTACAAACTTTGAGGTCTTGTAAGATACAAATAAGGCCTTACAGTCAGGAGGTGTGTCCAAGAAAATGGACGTATAAGCTGTAATAGTGGCACAGAGAACCAAATCTCCCGTCAAATATCAAACATACCCAATGCCTCCACTCATATATCAGCCTACCCCAAACTGCCAAGCACTCGTACCCTCTTAACAAACTCCACCACTCACCTATCAATCACCTTCCATATATCAGCCTATTTCACCTAAATATTCTCAACCAGCATATGTTCACCAAGCCTACAACACTCAACCATCCCACTACCTATCCCATCATCCATGCCAACACTTTCCTAGACCCCGACCAAACTTTGACCGAAGAACCCCAAAATAGTATACGGCTATTGCTAAACCTATTGACCAGTTGTATGAAAGACTCAAAATTGTTGGTTATTTCACCCTTATCCCTGCTGCTCCTGAGAACCCTTCTCAGTAGGTTATTCCAAATAAGTCCTATGCGTACCATTCCGGCATAAAAGGTCACACCATTGACGAATGCCGCTCTTTGAAAGATAAGATCCAGACTTTGATTGATAATAAGATTATTGTGGAAAAGGAACCTGCTCCGAATGTCCGTAATAACCCTCTGCTAGATCACAAGGGTAAAGGTGTTCACATGATTGAAATAGAGGACTATTAGGACCCCAAGTGATTGATCGGTTTAATCATAGAAGGTGACAACCCAAACAAGACAATAGTTACCCTTAATATGATCGTAGTCAAGATTCAACCCTTTAGGGATGCCAAGGTGAATATGTCCATACTGTTTGAGTTTGAAGCACCATCCTCTACAAAGACGCCAACACTAATTGAGGTTGAATTCATGTCGTCAACAAATGCGCCTACATCCCATGAAGTTGTAGTTCACCACCTAAGGTGTATGCTTCGTTCAGAGTAAAGATAGCCATGCCAATTCTAGTGGCAATGTCGGCCGTTACACCCATACAAATACCATACCCTAGGACTACATAGCCGATTCAAGAAGGAAAGGCAAGGTTAGGTTCAGAGAGGCTATTGCAGCACAGGGTATGACGAGAACTGGTAGAGTTTATACCCTAGAGCATCTGGGTTAGTCGAGCAAGTAGGCCTCTAACTGGCCACCCATCATCGAGGTCAGGCCAGATGATCTCTTCATGCCAAGGAATACTCGGTCATTGATTAGCTGAACAAAACACCGGCAAAAATTTCTATCCTTACTTTGTTAAAGAATTTCGATGCATACAAGAATACCCTGTTAAGGGTGCTGAGTGAGGCATATGTACCAAGAAACATCACCGGAGGAGAGATGACAAACATGACAGGGCAGGTATTGGAAAGTCACAAGATCACTTTTCATGAAGATGAGCTGCCACCAGAAGGGTTGACTCACAACAGGGCATTGCACATTACTGTGTAATGCGAAGATTATTTTATCACTAGAGTCCTAATTGATGAAGGGTCAGCCTCCACATTTGTTCGTTTGTAATACTCAGGACATTGGGAAAAGGAATGCATGAGATCAAGGATGGGGCCATCAACGTTAAAGCTTTCGACAGTTCCCAAAGGTCCACCATTAGGGAAATTAGCATATGTTTGCAACTGGGGCCTACCTGGTTTGATGTTCATTTTCAAGTAATAGACGTGCCAACATCTTACAACTGTTGTTAGGATTACCATAGATTCATGATGCTGGGGTCGTAGCATTAGCACTACATCAAGCAGTGAAGTTTGAGGGGAATCACCAAGAGGTGATCATTCACGGAAATAGTAGCAATCCTATATACAGTCGCTAGACCGTCCCACCAATAGGAGGCAGAAGAAAGATAGGTAGGGAGGGTTATCACCAATCAAGCAAGTTAATGCCGTTACAAGGAATAATTGTAGGATAACAAAATTGAAAGCATATTGAACTGGAGTGGATACTAACTTAGTAAGGGACTTGGCAAGAACCTCCAAGGAATCGCTAAGCCCATAAAACTCAAGAAACATGGCACCAACTTCAGTCTACGATATGAGTATACCTGGGAGGAATTAACCAACTGATCGCCACCATGGCACGGCCCTTAATACCCATTGTAGCAGCCAATACCACGCTTGGAATAGACTTTCCAACCGGCAAAAGTTATCTATGGGTCAGAAGAAGAGGAAGCACTGGAAGTAGTGAGGAATTTGTTCTTGGAAGACGATGATATTAATTGTTGTGTCGTTTTGAGGAGGGGGGGGGGGGGAGGAAGGCCCTTCCATACAAGCTGTGAGTGGAGGAGTATGCCTCAATAACTGGACCATCAAAACCACCAGAGACCGGCGAGCCTCGGGGTAGAAAGGCTGAACAAGCATCATGCACTAACTTTTATTTTTTTTACTAGTTGACTTTCCTTTCGCATTTTTGTAAAAATTCGCAATAACATCTTTAATGTTCAAAACTATTATGGAATTTATCAAAGCATTTCCATTTTCCTTATAAATCAACGCACTTATTATTTTCTCTTATTACTCTACTTACACAGTGATACTATTACTTATCTTGATGAACCGATGACTGTGACATGCAATGAGACAACTCAACAAACGAATATAGATTCAGAGAAAGATGACATACCAGAAGAGATTGTTTAGGAAATTGAGAATTTTTAAAATAGACCAAAGTCCAACTTGGAGCAGACTGAGACTGTTAACTTGGGAGATGTAGAAAATGTCAAAGAAACATGAATCAGTGTCCACTTTTCGCCATCAGAAAAAATGAGTACACAGAATTTCTAAGGAATATTAGGACATATTCGTTTGGTCGGATAATGACATGACTGGTCTGAGTACATCCATTATGGCACAAAACTGCTAACTGATATGACATGTCCACCGGTAAAGCAGAAGCTCAAAAATTTCAAACCTGATAAGAGTTTGAAAATCAATGAAAAAGTCACCAAGCAGGTCAAAGCCAAAGTTCTCAGGGTAGTGGAATACCCAACATGGTTAGCTGGCATTGTGCTAGTGCCAAAAAAGGATGGGAAGGTCAGAATCTGTGTCGACTACTGAGATCTCAACCGGGCCAGTCCGAAAGATGACTTCCCTTTGCCGAACATACACATCATGATCGATAATTGTGCTAAGCATGATTTGAAATAATTTGTAGATTATTTTGCTGGGTATCATCAGATATGGATGGATGAAGAAGATGCTGAGAAAATAGCTTTCATTATGCCATTGGGAATGTACTGCTACAAGATGATGCCTTTTGGGTTCAGGAACACAGGGGCCACCTACATGAGGGCTATGACCACCTTTTTTCATGATATTATACACAAGAAGATCGAGGTGTATGTGGACGACGTCATCATCAAGTCCAAGAAGTCGAATAATCACATGGAAGCTTGAGGAAGTTTTTCAATAGATTGCAAAGGTACAACCTGAAAATGAATCCCGCAAAGTGTGTATTTGGGGTTCCTACCGAAAAAATTACTTTGGTTTATTGTGAGTTGCCGAAGAATTGAACTAGATCCATCAACAGTCAATGCTATTCAGGAACTTCCACCGCTAAAGAACAAAAAGGACGTGATGAGTTTCTTGGGAAGGCTTATCTATATCATTCGGTTCATAACACAATCTACATTCATTTGTGAGACGATCTTCAAGATGTTGAAAAAGGATTCCACCATCAAGTGGAATGATGAATGCTAGAAATCTTTCGACAGGATCAAGGAATACCTGTCAACACCTCTAGTCTTAGTTCCGCCTGAGCGAGGTAGACCTTTGCTACTCTACATTGCAGTATTAGTTGGTGCCTTCAGTTGCGTCCTGGGGAAGCATGATGAAATAGGAGAAAAGAGTAGGCCATTTACTATCTCAGCAAGAAGTTCACTTCATACGAATCCCGATATTCTCTGATAGAACACACCTATTGTGCTTTGACTTGGATAGCCCAGAAGTTGAGAAATTACTTCTGTGCCTATACTACATATCTCATATCAAGGATAGATCCTTTGAAGTACATCTTTTAAAAGCCCATGCCCACCGACAAGCCAGCCAAGTGGCAGATCCTGTTGAGCGAATTCGACATTGTCTGTGTAACTCAAAAGGCAATCAAGGGATAGACATTAGCATATCACCTTGCAAAATCCCATGGATGGAGAATACGAACCCCTAAAGACATATTTTCCCGATGAAGAAATATCATTCGTAAGAGAAGCATTGCAGAATCCTATGACGGTTGGAGAATGTTCTTCGAAGGAGTAGTAAATTTCAAAAGAGTCAGCATAAGAGCAGTTCTAGTATCAGAAACCGGTCAACATTATCCGGTGTTTACCAAACTCAGGTTCCCGTGCACAGACAATATGGCCGAGTATGAAGCCTGCATCTTAGGGCTCAAGATGGCTATTGACTGAACATACAAGAGTTGCTAGTGATTGGGGGTTTAGAACTACTCATACATCAGGTCCGAGAAGAATGTACAACAAAGAACTCCAAGATACTATCGTATTTACATCACGTGCAGGAATTGAGAAAGAGGTTCACACAGACAGAATTCCGACATGTTCCTAGAATCCAGAATGAATTCGTCAACGCATTGGCTACCATGTCATCCATGATACAACATCCAGACAAAACTTCATTGATCCTATTCCAGTAAACATCCATGATCATCCGGCTTATTGTGCCCACGTTGAAGAAGAAGTAGAGGAAAAGCCTATGTTTCATAATATTAAGGAATATTTGACGAAATGATAATACCCAGACCTTGCAAATCCTATTAAGAAATGCACACTTCGGAAGTTTTCCAACAATTTCTTTCACAACGGAGGAATCCTGTATAGGAGGACTCCTAATTTGGGATTACTAAGGTGTGTCAACGTGAAAAAAGCATCAAGGCTATTAGAGGAAATTCATGCAGGGACCTGCGTTCCACATATAAACGATTTTTTCTTAGCAAAGAAGATACACCGGGCTGGTTACTTTTGGATGACTATGGAAACGGACTATATCCATCATGTTTGGAAATGCCACTATTGCCAGCTACATGCAGACATGATAAAGGTGCCACCAAATGAGCTTAATGCAACAAGCTCACCATGGCATTTCTCCGCCTGGGGAATGGATGTTATTGGACCAATCGAGCTGGCCGCTTCCAATGTGCATTGGTTCATCCTAGTAGCAATCGAGTATTTCACCAAATGGGTCAAAACAACATCTTACAGAGCAGTAACCAAGAAAGTCATAGTAGACTTTGTCTGCGACCGTATCGTTTGCCAATTTGGGATTCTAGAATCAATCATTACTGATAATGACTCCAACCTTAACTGTAACTTAATGAAAGCTATGTGTAAAACCTTCAAGATCAAACACAAGAATTCTACAGCTTACAGGCCTCGAATGAACAGAGCCATAGAAGCCGCCACTAAGAACATCAAGAAAATATTAAGGAAAATAATAGAGAAGCATAGGCAATGGCGCAAAAAGATATAATTTGTTGTATTGGGATATCTACCACTATTTGCACATCAACTAGGGCAACCCCTGTATGCTGGTTTATGGTACAGAAGTAGTCATTCCTGTCGAGGTAGAAATTCCCTCCTTAAGGATCATACAGGAAGCAGAACTCGATGATGCATAGTCGGTGATGAGTTGTTACATACAGTTGGCTTTTATATATGGAAAGATGATGAATGCAATTTTCCATGGTCAGCTTTATCAGAACAGAATGTCCAAAGCCTTCAACAAGAAAGTCAAGCTAACACAGTTCATACCGGGGCAGCTGGTGTTAAAGAAAAATTTCTCGCATCAAGATGAAGCCAAAGGAAAATTCTCCCCAAACTGGCAAGGTCCATACATGGTTCACCGAGTTCTGATAGGAGGGACCTTATACTTGAAGAAATGGACGAAGAAATTTTGCCAAAACCAATCAATTCAGATACAGTCAAGTGCTACTATATGTACTCTGATGCTTTCCTATATGATGTAATTTGAACTACGTTTGACCAAATTCCCATTTAAGAGGGGATATGTAGGCAGCCTTATGGGTTAGGTCACAATTTAATAATGTTTTTATTCCCCTCGCAATTGGAAACTGGGGTAGAATTTTGAGGAGGACCCTCAAAATTATGAAGTAGCTTCGGCCAGTTATCGCAAGCAACTGTCAGAAGCATCAATCCATCAAACTGGGGCAGAATTTTGAGGAGGACCCTCAAATCTGTAGCAAGAAAGGTCGCAATGTCTTGAACCACGCCATAGTCGTCGATTCATCTAAAAGTTATTTGTTAAATATATACTTATGCCATATTTTTAAAAACTCATGCATGTTTATTATCAAAATCGCTTCGTTCAGCAATGCTACCTAAATAATACATATTGCATCACCAGATCAAAGCTGAACATGGTCGAGCAAGGCTAGCGGGGATAAGAACTAACCTTCTCTCTACAAAACTCATGATTTTTCTTTGGATGCAGACACTTTTGTTGCAAAATCTTCAAATGTAATATACACTCATAAGACTCACATTGTTTAGAAATACAACTCTCAGAGTTGTTGCACTTACTCACAGTTGCTATCCGCACATGATAGTGCCCTAGTAGGCATAATGTCCCGAGCAGCCACAATATCGCAATCAGCTATTAACTAAGAAATCTCTATTACTATATGTCTCTTATTTATTGCATAAGGCTACCATTCTGCCTTCCAAGACTAAACACTGTCTCCATTTGCATTTTCTGCATCGCATAATGCTACCATTATGCCTTCCAAGACTAAACACTGTCTCTATCTGCATTTTTCTCCACTGCATAGGGCTACCATTCTGCCTTCTGAAACTAAACACTGTTTCTATCTACATTTTTTGCATTTCATAAGGCTACCGTTCTGCCTTCTAAGATAAGCGATGTCTCTATCTGCCTTATGTAGGCAGATCTTTCCTTTCTTTTAATAATCTAACCACCCTTTTAACAAGTACGTATTCTGTTAATTTTAGACTTTGTTATTTCACTGCTTTCCAAATTCAGTAGATACCATGCCTATAGGATCCTTGTCGAACACTTAGGATAGCCTTGGGGTAAAATAATAAGCTAAATCTATTCTTTTAACTACAACTAGCAGGCATGCCTAATTGGTGCTTTTCATTTGAATTATGTAATAAATTAGTCTGCCTTAACCTTTAAGCTCTTTCATGTTTACTATTTAATCAGACCTTAACTAGTACGTGTAAGTCATGCTAATTACGTGCTACTTTGCACAAGGAGGTATATCTGAGCATCTGCTTGTTCTGTGCTTTCCCCAACTTGCTATACAATTTTTGTATGTCGACTTAGAATTTTTTCCTTTGAAACTACAAATAAGGCTAATATCCCTCCCCTTTAGGTATAGTAGTCCCAAATGCCTCTGGGACTGATAGGATTGGGACGGGTAATAGCATGCAATAAGTAAACGATACCATTACACGTTTTAATACCTTAACGGAGTGGGAATCATAGATATGGATATGATGACCATGCGATAATGTCATGTGTAGCCCCTCAATGAGGAGTGATTATCGGACATTGTGTGGGGTGATCCATATTGTTAATAAACCTAGGACACCCTTTCCCTTTATTTCTTTGTTTCTTCTAAAATTTAAAGCTCTTTCCTCTAAGAAAAAAATCAGCTTTCTTTTAGTTCTATATGCCTACATGTTATTTGCACATAAATTCACAACAACGGTCTAGCCGGGAACCACACTAGTGGATTCTAAGGGATACCTATCACATTTCCCTTGGATTAATTTCAAGCCCTTACCCAATCTTTGGTCATTCAAATCAAATCTCCTTGGTGTCATAATGCACCCTAATCATTAGGTGGCGACTATTCAAGTCAAACCCAATTCCAAAAGGAATGAGTTGTCCTTTAAAATTTCATAAATCTAGTTTCGTGAGAAAAAAAGGAACGCGACAATGACGAGTACACATACTGCTTCATTAGCTGATCAGCAGCCCGAGCCCCCAGTGGCAGCTCCTACGAGGGGTAGAGGATAAGGACGAGGTCCTGCTAGAGGCTGAGACAGGGGCAAGGCTTAACCCAAAGTTCGAGCAGCAGCACCAGCGGCGGAGCCTCAGGTAGAGTTTTATAATAAGGTTCCAACTCAGACCGTTCCAACGAACCCAGCTCAGGTTCCGGGGGGTTCATTGCTACCCTGGTACTCAAGATGCTTTGGTCCATCTAGTGGGCCTTATGGAGAGTGTTACTTAGGCCGGCATACTTCATGTTGCACCAGCCATATCCTAGACTGGGTAGGAGTGTAGACTCACGCTACTCACACTTCAGAGCAGATGGCTCCCTAGTTTCAGCCTCCAGCAGCTCAGCAGCTAGGGTAGACCCACCGGATGTTGTGGCATAGACCTGTGATGGATTAGCCATGTCATCTGATGCTTTGTGGAGATTGGACAATTTAACCAATATTTTCACTACTACCTATGGTAGTACATCTTCAGAGGATCCCCAAGACTATTTGGATAATTGTTAGGAGGTTCTACGGAACATGGGGATAGTGTAGACCAATAGGGTCGACTTTGCTGCCTTTCGTCTGTCAGGTTCTGCCAAGAAATGGTAGAGGGATTATTATTTAGCCAGTCCATATGGGTAACCAGATCTTACTTGGGACCGATTCTCATAGCTATTCTTGGAGAAGTATATTCTTATCACTCAAAGAGAGGACTATCGAAGGCAGTTTGAGTGCCTCCAGCAGGGTTCTATTACTGTCACTCAGTAGAACACTAGATTTGTGGATTTTTACCGTCATGCTCTTCTTATACTTCCCACCAAGAGAGATAGGGTGAGGAGGTTTATTTAGGGTTTTACGCAGCCTATCGGATTGCAGATGGCTAAGGAGATAGAGAGTGAGATTTCTTTTCAAGATGCAACCAATGTGGCTAGACGAGATTTAGCTCAAGCGAGCGGTCAAGGATCTGATAAGAGGACTCGACACTTCAGTGGATTCAGTGGGACCTCATCCAGATGTCGAGGTACTTTTGGTAGAGGCCAGCATCCCAAGCCATTCCATTCAGTACATCAAACATCCCATGGAGCTTTAAGGATTCGTGGTCCTTATATAAACCGTTCAGGGAAGCCAGCTTATAGTGCACCGACACCTCCTATCATAACGTCTCCTCTTTAAAGTTATTATCGTAGTCAGCCAGCCCATTAAGGTCGGTCTCAATTTCCTCATCTGAAGTATTCAGATGGATGTTTTAAGTGTGGTGAGTATATGCATGTCCGGAGGACCTTAAGAGATTAGTGGGTATTCAGTCGCAGCAGCACAGTTCTCGTGCCATGATTCCGAAACTGTCTGCCCATCCAACTATAGGTAGGGGCCAGGGAGCCAGAGGTAGTGGTCAACCTGCTAGAAGTGGAGGCCAGGCCGCTAGAGGTAGGGGTTAGGGAGCCAGAGGTACCGGTCAACCTGCTAGAGGTGGAGGCCAGGCCGCTAGAGGTGGAGGCCAGCCGGTATGAGGTAATCCTAGGGATATGGTTCGAGGTGGTAGGGCCCAACCCCGATGTTATGCTATCCCATCCAGGCCTGAGTCTGAATCCTCTAATATAGTTATCACAAGTACTATTTTGGTTTGTAGTAGAGATGCTTCAGTTCTATTTGATCTATGAACTATATACTCCTATATGTCTTTTTATTTTTCTTCATATTTGGTCGTGCTTTGTGATTCCTTGAGTACTCCCGTGTATGTGTCCACACCAGTAGGGGATTCTATTATTGTATATCGTGTCTATATACCGTGTGTGGTTGTTATTGGGGGTCTTAAAACTAGTATAGATCTCCTACTTCTTGATATGGTGGATTTCGAAGTCATTTTGGGGATGGATTGGCTATCACATTATCATGTTATTTTGGAAAGTCATTCCAAGACTGTGACCTTTGCCTTGCCAGAATTGCCTTGATTGGAGTAGAGAGGGACTTCTGATCATCCTACCAGCAGTGTTGTTTCTTATATGAAGGCTCGGCGTATGGTCGAGAAGGGATGCTTGGCTTATTTGGCTTATGTTCATGATTCTAGTGGTGAGGTTCCTTCTGCGGATTCTGTGCCAGTTGTTAGGGAGTTTCTAGAAGTATTTCCTGCAGATATGCCATGATGCCACCAGACATGGATGACTTTTGCATTGATTCGTCTCTAGACACTCAGCCCATTTCAATTCCGTCATATCGTATGGCCCCGCAAGAGTTGGAAGAATTGAAGGAGCAGTTGCAAGACTTGCTTGATAAGGGCTTCATTAGGCCTAGTTTCTCTTCTTAGGGTGCACCGTTGTTCTTTATTAAGAAAAAGGATGGATTCAAGAGGATGTCCATAGATTATTGGCAGTAGAACAAAGTCACCATCAACAACAAGTATTCATTGCCGAGTATTGATAATTTATTTCATTAGCTACAGGGTGCCAACATGATTTTGAAGATTGATTTGAGATCTGGCTACCATCAGTTGAGGATCAAGGCATCCGATGTCCTAAGACAATTTTTCAGACTCGGTATGAGCATTATGAGTTTCTAGTGATGTCATTTTGCCGGACAAATACCCTAACGAAATTTATGAATTTGATGAACCGGGTGTTCAAGACGTATCTGGATTTCTTTTTGATTATTTTAATTGATGATATCTTGATCTATTCCCGCATTGGAGGGGAGCATCAGCAACATCTTTGTATCGTTCTTCAAACTTTGAGAGACAGTTAGTTATATGCTAAGTTTTCAAAATGTGAGTGTTGGTTGAGTTCAGTTGCTTTCTTGAGTCATGTTGTATCAGTGGAGGGTATTCAAGTGGATCCAAAGAAGATTGAGGCAGTCGAGGACTGGCCTAGACCCACATTAGCTATAAAGATCCGGAGTTTCTTGGGATTAGCGGGTTATTACCATCCGTTTATGGAGGGGTTTTCATCTATATCAACCCCGATGACTAAGTTAAACCAGAAGGGTGCCCTATTCAGGTGGTGAGATGAGTGTGAGGCGAGCTTTCAGAAGCTCAAGATAGCTTTGACTACGAGGCCGGTGTTGGTGTTGCCCATAGGTTCAGGGCCATACATAGAATATTGTGATGCATCTCGTATTGAGCTTAGTGCGATGTTGATGCAGAATAGCAAGGTTACATGATATGTTTTACGATTATTGAAGATTCACGAGAAGAATTATCCAGTTCATGACTTGGAACTAGCAGCCATTTTTCACGCACTGAAGATTTGGAGGCATTATTTAAATGGTGTGTCATGTAAGGTGTTCACGGATCATAAGAGTTTGTAGTATTTGTTCAAGAAGAAGGAACTCCATTTGAGGTATAGAAGGTTGTTGGAGCTATTGAATGACTATGATTTCACCATCTTGTATTATCCCGGTAAGGCCAATATGGTGACCGATGCTTTGAGTAGGGAGTCAGCTAGTATGGGTAGCCTTGCGTATATTTCGGTTGGCGGGAGACTTTCTGCTTTAGCTTTTCAGGATTAGTTTGTTAGGTTGGATGTTTCTGAGCCCAACTTTGTTCTAGCTTGTACAGTCGCTTGGTCTTCATTATTTGAACGTATCAGGGATCGACAATATGATGACCCTCATTTGCTTGTCCTTAGGGATACATTGTCGCACAGAGATATCCAATAGGTTACAGTTGGAGATGATGGAGTTTTGAGGATGCAGGGTCATGTTTGTGTTCCTAATGTGGATGGACTTCATGAGTTGATTCTAGAGGAGGCCTATAGTTCTCGGTATTTTATTCATTCGGGCGCTTCCAAGATGTATCAGGACTTGTGGTAGAATTATTGGCGGAGGAGGATAAATAAGGATACTGTTGTATATGTAGCTCGGTGTTTGAATTTTCAACAGGTGAAGTACGAGCATTAGAGACCTGGTGGTTTGCTTCAAAAGTTTGAGATTCTTGAGTAGAAGTGGGATCGTATCACTATGGATTTTGTTGTTAGAATCTCACGGACTCAGAGGAAGTTTGATGCAATGTGGGTTATTAAGGACAGGTTGACTAAGTCAGCACATTTCATTCTTGTGGCAGTTTACTATTCTTCAGAGCGGTTGGCTGAGATCTATATTAGGGAGATCGTTCGTCTTCATGGTGTTCCCGTGTCTATCATTTCTGACCGAGGTACGCACTTTACCTTGCATTTCTGGAGGGTAGTGCAGCATGAGTTGGGTATGTTGGTCGAGTTGAGAACAACATTTCATCCTCAGACAAACGGACAGTCCGAGCGTACTATTCAGACTTTGGAGGATATGCTCAGCGCCGGTGTTATTGACTTTGGAGGTTCTTGGGATAAGTTCTTTCCATTAGAGGAGTTTGCCAAAAATAACATTTATTAGACAAGCATCCAAATGGCTCCGTATGAGGCATTATATGGTAGACATTGTCAATCACGGTTATATGGTTTGAGCCGGGGAGGCTCGGTTATTGGGAACAGGTTTAGTACATGATGCCTTGGATAAGGTTAAGATTATTTAGGATAGACTTCATACAACTTAGTCGAGGCAAAAGACTTATTCTAACCGTAAGGTTCATAATGTGGCGTTCATGGTCCGAAAGTGAGTGTTGCTTTAGGTGTCGTCCATGAAGGGCGTGATGAGATTTGGAAACAAGGGCAAGCTAAGCCCTAGGTTCATCGGGCCTTTTGAGATTCTTGATCGAGTGGGAGAAGTGGATTACAGAATTGTGTTACCATCAGGTTTATCAGTTGTGCATCCAATATTTCACGTGTCCATGCTTCGAAAGTATCACGGAGATCCATCCCACGTGTCAGATTTCAACATTGTCCAGTCATACAAGGATTTTACCTACGAGGAGGAGCCGGTAACTATTCTAGACCAATAGGTTTGTCAGTTGAGGTCAAAACTTTATCCTTCTATTCATGTATGGTGGATTGGTCAGCCTGTTAAGGCAATACTTGGGAGTCTGAGTCTGATATGTGGAGCAGATATGCCTATCTTTTCACCAACTCTGGTACTTTTCTATGTCTGTTCGAGGATGAGATGTTATTTTAGAGGTGGCGTTGTTATTCCTCCTATCGTGTGACTTAATGTTTTCAATGCTAATTGAACTTCCACTCCGTTCTTTCGCAGACGGTGAGAACATGTACTACTTTATCAGCTGACCAACAGCCCGAGCCCCCAGTAGTAGCTCTTGCGAGGGGCATAGATGAAGGTCGTGCTAGGGGCCGAGGTAGAGGTAGAGTGTAGCCTAGAGCTTGAGCAACTGCACCAGTAGTGAAGCCTCGGGTTGAGTTTCACGACGACCCCAGTCAGTTCCAGCAGGACCAGCTTAGGTCCTAGAGGGGTTCATCGCCACCCTGGTACTTCAGGATGCTCTGGTCCGGCTAGTGGTCCTTATGGAGAGTGTCGCCCAGGCAGGTTTTCTTCTTGTAGCATCAGCCATCTCTTAGGCTGGAGGAGGATCCCAATCTCCTACTACTCGCACTCCAGAGCAGATGGCTCCCCGGTTTCAAATTCCAGTAGCTGAGCTAGTTAGGGTAGATTAGATCGGTATTATGGCACAGACCAGCGAGGGGCTAGCCATGTCTATTGATGCCTTATAGAGATTGGACAGGTTTACCGAGCTTTTTACTACTACTTTTGGCATTACATCTTTGGAGGATCCCCAGGATTATTTTGACAGCTGTCATGAGGTTCTTCAGAACAGGGGGGATAGTGGACACCAATGGCGTCGACTTTGCTGTTTTTTATTTGTCTGGATCTGCCAAGACTTGTTAGAGAGATTATATTTGGCTAGACAAGCAGGGTCACCAACTTTATGTTGGGACCAGTTCTCTCGGCTATTTCTAGAGAAGTTTCTTCCTATCACTTAAAGGGAAAACTACTGGAGGCAATTTAAGCAGGGTTCTATGACTGTTACTTAATACGAGACTAGATTTATTGACTTGGCCCGTCATGTTCTTCTTATACTTCCCACTGAGAGAGAGTGGGGAGGTTCATTGAGGGATTCGTTCAGCTTATTCAATTGTAGATGGTTAAGGAGACGGGGAGTGAGATTTCTTTTCAAGATGCAGCCAATATGGCCAAGAGAGTTGAGATAGTTCTATCACAGGGGAGTGGTTAGGGTATGACAAGAAGCCTCGTCATTCAGGAAGATTCAATGGAGCCTCATCAGGAGGTAGGGATTCATTCAGCACTTCAGGATTCTCACAGTTCTCCAGGTAGCCGCGATTCTCAAATGTAGTATTCTAATTAGTTTCTCTACAGTGTAGCGCCAATTCCTATCAGTGCACCACCACTCTAGAGTTTACAGGGTGGTCACTCAGGCCATGAGGGTTAGCAGTATCAGCAGTCGAGGTCTTGTTATACCTGTGGCGAATATTTCTAGATTTTTCCCTCGAGCACCGAGAAACTCTCAATATCAGGGTTCCCGTGCCATGTTTCAGGCACCGAGTGTTCTACCGCCCGCTCAGCCAGCTAGAGGTGGGGGTATAGGTGCTACATATGGAGGTAGAGGTATTAGAGGTGGAGCTCAGGCCTCTAGAGGTGGAGGCCATCCAACAGGAGGCCGTCCCAAATATGTAATTCAGAGTGGTGGGGCCCAGTCCTGACGTTATGCTCTTCCAGCCAGGCTGGAGGCTGAGGCTTCCTATGCAGTTATCACAAGTACTATTCTGGTTTGTAGTAAGGATGCTCCAGTACTATTTGACCTAGGGTCTACACACACCTATGCGTCGTCTTACGTTGGACTATACCTGATCATGCCTAGTGATTATTTGAGTGCTCATGTATGTGTGTCTACAGCTGTGGGTGATTCTATTATGGTATATTGTGTTCATCATTCTTGTTTAGTTGCGATTGGGGGTCTTAAGACCCGAGTAGACTAGTTACTTTTTGATATGGTTGATTTTGATGTCATATTAGGAATGGACTGGTTATCACCTTACCACATTATCTTGGATTATCATGCCAAAACCGAGACCTTAGCCTTACCGAGTTTACGTCATTTTAAAGTGGAGAGGGACTTCTGGTTATTCTACTTGTAGGGTTATCTCTTATATGAAGGCTCGATGTATGGTTGACAAGGGATGTTTGGCCTATTTGGCGTATGTTCATGATTCTAGTGCCCAGGTGCCTTCTATGGATTCTATGCTTGTTGTTCATAAGTTTCCTAAGGTATTTCCTTTAGATCTTCCAGGTATGCCACCAAATAGGGATACTGACTTTTGCATTTATTTGGCTCTGGGCACTCAGCCCATTTCTATTCCGCCATATCTTTTGTCCCCACAGAGTTGAAAGAATTGAAGGAGTAGCTACAAGACTTGCTTGATAATGGCTTTATTAGACCTATTGTGTCGCCTTGGGGTGCACTAGTGTTGTTCGTTAAGAAGAAGTACGAATCGATAAGGATGTGTATAGATTATCGCTAGTTGAACAAGGTTAAAGCCAATTTTGTTTGACCAGCTTCAGGGTGCCACAGTATTTTCAAACATTGACTTGAGATTTGGCTACCATCAATTGAGGATTAGGACATCTGATGTCCTTAAGACAGCTTTCCACACTCGCTACGGGTATTATGAGTTATTGGTAATGTCATTTGGGTTGACAAATATCCCAGCAACTTGTATGGATTTGATGAACCGAGTGTTCAAGCCTTATTTGGATTCGTTCATCATAGTCTTCATTGATGATATTTTGATTTATTCATGTAGCTGGGAGGAGCATGAGCAACATTTGTCGGTTGTTCTTCAGACTTTGAGAGATAGTCTTTTGTATGCCAAGTTTTTGAAGTGTGAGTTTTGGTTAGGATCAGCCGGATTCTTGGGTCACGTCGTATCAACATAGGGTATTCAAGTAGATCCGAAGAAGAATGATCCAGTCAAGGACTGGACTAGACCCACATCAGCTACTGAGATCTAGAGTTTCTTAAGTTTAGTGGGCTATTGTCGTCAATTTATGGAGGATTTTTCATCTATTGCAGCTTTAATGACCAGGTTGACCCAAAATGGTGCCTAGTTCAAGTGGTCGGACGAGTGCAAGTGAGCTTTCAGAAGCTCAAGACATCTTTGACTACAACATCAGTGTTGGTTTTGCCCATAGGTTTAGGGCCATATACAGTTTATTGTGATGCATCTCGTGTTGGAATTGGTGCGGTGTTTATCAGGATGGTAAGGTCATTGCTTATACTTCATTAGAGTTGAAGATTCATGAGAAGAATTATCGATTTCATGATTTGACGTTAGCAGCCATTGTTCACGCACTGAAGATTTGGAGGCATTATTTGTTAGGCGCGTCATGTGAGATGTTCACGGATCACAAGAGTCTTTAGTACTTGTTCAAGCAGTAGGACCTAAATTTGAGGCAAAGAAGGTGGTTGGAGCTATTGAAAGACTATGATATCACCATCTTAAATCATCCAGGGAAGGCCAATGTGGCTACCGATGCTTTGAGTAGAAAGTCAGCTAGTATGGTCAATCTTGCGTATATTCCGGTCGGTGAGAGACCGCTTGCTTTGGATGTTCAAGCTTTGGCCAAATAGTTCATGAGGTTGGATGTTTCTGAGCCCAGCTCTGTGTTAGCTTGCACAGTCGCTTGTTATTTGTTATTTGAGTGGTTTTGAGATCGGCAGAATTGATGATCCTAATTTGTGTGTCCTTCGAGACACGGTGCATCACAGAGGTGCCAAGAAGGTTGCAGTTGAAGATGATGGAGTTTTGAGGATGCAGGGTAGTATTTGTGTGCCTAATGTGGATGGACTTTGAGAGTTAATTTTAGAGGAGGTCCATAGTTCTTGGTACTCTATTCATCCAGGCGTCGATAAGATGTATCAGGATTTGCGGTAGCATTATAAGTGGAGGGGGATGAAGAAGGATATTGTTGCATATGTGGCTTGGTGTTTGAATTGTTAGAAGGTAAAGTACGAGCATCAGAGATCTGGCGGTTTGTTCTAGAAGATTGATATTCCTGAGTGAAAATGGGAGCGTGTCACTATGGACTTTGTTGTTAGACTACTATGGACTTAGAGAAAGTTCGATGTAGTGTGGGTTATTGTTGATAGGATGACCAATTCAGTACATTTCATTCATGTGGAAATCTCCTATTCTTTCGAGTGGTTCGCTGAGATCTATATCAGAGAGATTATTCGTCTTCATGGTATGTCCGTGCCTATCATTTTAGACCGAGGTACACACCTTACCTCGTATTTCTGGAGGGCAGTCCAGTGTGAGTTGGGAACATGTGTCGAGTATAGCACAACATTTCATCTTCAGAAAGACGAGTAGTCCAAGCGTACTATTCAGATGTTGGATTATATTTTTGAGCTTGTGTTAATGACTTTGCGGGATTGTGGGATCTTTTTTTGCCTTTAGCAGAGTTTTCCTACAACGATAGCTATCAGTCGAGCATCCAGATGGCTCCTTGTGAGGATTTATATGGTAGGCAGTGGTTGTCATCAGTTAGGTAGTTTGAGCCGAGAGACTTGGTTGTTTGGTACAGATCTAGTGCAGGATGCCTTGGACAAGGTCAGGATCATTCAGGCGAGGCTTCGTACAGCTCAATACATGCAAAAGAGTTATGCCAACCATAAGGTTCGTGATATGGCATTCATTGTCGGTGAGGGGGTGTTGCTTTGAGTGTCGCCTATGAAAAGCGTAATGAGATTTGGGAAGAAGGGAAAATTAACCCCTAGATTCATTGGTCCTTTCAAGATTCTTGATCGAGTGGAAGAGGTGGCTAATAGACTTGCGTTGCCGCCGATTGTATCAGTCGTGTATCCAGTTTTCATGTGTCCACGCTTTGGAAGTATCACCTTGATCCATCCCACGTGTTAGACTTCAACACTTACCAGTTGGAAAAGGACTTTTCCTATGAGGAGGAGCCGGTAGCTATTCCTGACTGGTAAGCTTTTCAATTGAGATCAAAGAGTTTCCCTTCTGTTCGTGTTCAGTGGAGAGGTCTACCTGTTAGGGAGCAACCTAGGAGTCCGAGTCTAATATGCGGAGCCAATATCCCCATCTTTTCTCCGACTCAGGTACTTCTTTCTTATGTCTGTTCAAGGGTAAATGGTTAATTTAGAGGTGGAGAATGTGATGATCCAAAAGGTCATCACTCGTTTTGAAAGTAAGTTCTATGTTCTGAGGCCTTAAAAACCTCTCCTTGCCTCACCTCAATTTGTGTGTGAAGTCCGGGCACGCTTCTAGAAAGCTTTTATGTGAATCTAAGTAAAATAAAGAAATTTGCTTTTAAAATTAAACAGACATGACTGGTCAATATTCTTGGTAAACGGAACTGGACCCCTGATCTGACAGTCTCCTAGGGTTCGCAATAAAATATGGGACTTGGAATATGCCCGAAGTCGAATTTTGAGGTCCCAAGGCCGAGAAATGATTTTTTTAAATAAAATTATTTTCTGGAAAAAATAAAGGTTTTAGAAGTGAATTGATGCAATTCTTGATGTTATCGGGCCCGTATCTTGGTTTTGGAGACCGGTGCAAGTTTAAAATAATAATTAAGATGAATCGGTAAAATTTGAGATCGGAGTTTGTTTGGCATAAAATGGACCTATAGTTGAGAAAATAGTAATTTTGATGTTCTTGAGTGATTCATGAATTTAAGGTTAATTCATAGTTGTTAATTTTATTTTGATGATTTGATCGCACGAGCAAATCTGTATGATATTTTTGGACTTTCGTGCATGTTTGGTTTGGAACCCCGAGTGCTCGGATGATTTTTGGATAGGTAACGAATTGAATTTAGACTTAGAACATAACTATTGCGGGTTCAGAGAATTTTTAGATCTCTAAATCAGACTTCGATGTCCGTGGTGATTTCTTGTGACCGCGGTGGGGTCTTCACGACTGCAGTGAGATTTATGTGGTCAGCGGTGAGCAAGGCCAAGTCTTTGCATCCGCGCTTAATATTTTGCGGTCCGCGGTGGGCCTCCACGACCGCGGTCCTTTTTATGTGGTCCGTGGAGAGTGTCTGAGAGGGATATATATAAACGAGACTTTTCAATCATTTTTCACATTTCAAAACCCTAAAAACATAAGAGGCAATTTTCAAGATACTCTTTCTTCCCCAAAACACAAGTAAGTGATTTTTTAACTCATTTCTTTTACTCCTTAAATTCTTTTTACAAGATTTCATCCTAGAATCTAGCTTTTCATGGTGGAATTGTGTGCTTTTTTGGTAGAACTTAGAATTTTTAAATTTTGGGGATTTGGACCTCAATTTGAGGTTCGATGTTAAAAGAAATTTTATATTTGGATTTGTGGGTGAATGGGTAATCGGGTTTTAGTTCGAACCTTGGGTTTTGGCCATGTGGGCCTGAGGTCGATTTTTACTTTTTGGGAAAACATCATAAAACTTATTTTCTTCCATTAGAATTGATTCATTTATCATTTATTGATATCTTTAAGTAAATTGTGGATAGATACAATCAAATTGGTGGTGGAAACAAGAGGCAAGTGATAATAAAGGCTTGAATTGTGTTCGTGGCATTAAAATAAGTATTTGGTCTAACCTTAGCTTGAGGGATTAAGAGTCGTATCTTATTGCTATGTGTTAATTATCGAGTACGACGTATAGGCATGGTGACAAGTATCTATACGTCGGTGTCAAGCATGCCCTTGAGTCTTATACTATGATTAATGTGACTTCGTTCGTATTGTTCTTACTTTATATGATGATTTCTATTGTTGAATCAGGCTTGTCAAAGTGTTGTTGGTAATTGAACAGTGTGGAGCGTTGGCTCTAGTTGAATTGAGTTGTGAAGTAATTGTCTAAAAGAGAAGAGGTTTATGATATTGTCTCCCTTACCGGGATGTTATTGCTTTTTATATTATCTCCCTTGTCGGTATGTTAAAACTCATAATATTATTTCTCTTGCCGGGATATTGTTGTTATGCCATTATTCCCTTGCCGGGATCTATTATGAAATTATTGATTCCCTTGCCAAAATTGCTTTGTGATTGCTGCTTGGGTGAGGAAGAGTGTAAAGCATTAATGGTGATGTCGTGCATAATTTTGAGAGTGTTAATGCACGAAGGGTGATGTCTTCCCCATATTGTGAGGTAAAAGCACGAAGAATGATGTCCTATCGCGCGATGTACAATATCGTGCCATGATATGACCGATAATGCATGAAGGATAATTCTATGCAATGATTATGTAAGGTAAAAGCAGGAAGGGTGATGTCGTTCCAATTCTATTGATTTTATGGTGAGGATAAGAGTAAGAGCACGAAGGATGATGTCGTGCACTTGTCTTTGAGTTCTTGATTCTTGCTGATAATTGAATTATGGCTTACTTTATATTTCTCTATTGGTTTTCCATTGTTACATGATATTCCCCGCAGTATGTTTTTTCCCTTCTATCTTTAACTGTAAATTTCTGCCTTTATTTTCCGTTGTATATGATTTGACTGGAAAGGCTTATTTGGTAGTCTGGTCCTAGCTTCATCACTACTTCTCTGAGGTTAGGCTAGGCAATTACCACCACATGGGGTCAGTTATGCTAATACTACACTCTGCACCGTGTGCAAATCCCGGTGCTGCAGCTTTTGCACCATAGTGAGGTTGCTGCCTTCAGTCCATCAGGCGACCCGACGTAGTTCTGCAGGCATACGCAGGCCTTGGCATCTCCTTCTATCTTTCCATATTGTTTCTTTTATGTATTCCAGTGAAAGCTTTGTATTTATCTTCCGGACCACTATTTGTAGTAATCCTAAACTGTCTGTGAGATTGTGACACTAATTCTGGGTAGTTTTTGTCATGGATTTGTATTGGTATTATTAAATTGTTACATTCCAGTCTTCTGCTTTGTTATTTCCGTTGTTTGTATATTAATTCGCAATTGTTAATGGATTAGAAATGAAAAGGGTTGAATAGTTGTAATAATTGGCTTGTCTAGCTTTCACTAGTAGGCGTCATCACGACTCTCGAGGGTGAAAATTCTGAATCATGACAGCATGCCGTGACGTCCCCTCCTATCTTTACTTCATTTTTGTTTTACTTTCTTCGAGGCAGATATATTTTCTTTCAAACCATTACTTGTAGTATTCATAGAATGTTCGTGAGCTATGATACGAGTTTCTGGGTGGTATCTATTTCGACTTTCCTTAATAGTATATGAGTAATCAGTTAAATTATGTACGTCCAATTTTGCTTCCGCTAATTTTGTCTGTTAAATTTTAACTATAAAAGAATAAAGAAAAAAAGGTGTAATATTATATATATATAATATTGGCTTGCATAGCGAGTGCAAATGTTAGGCGTAATTACGGTTTCGAAGGTAAGAAATTCGGATTGCGAAAACATAAATTTTTATTAGTTATTCTTTTCGAGGACAACTGTTTAGTAAATAGTTTTTTTTTTTCTTACAACTTATGAATTTTTTAGATTACGATCTAAAGAATCATTTCGACCATACTATAAATTTTACGAGGAATATTAGACCACTATTTAATATTTTGTAAGTTATTGTAAAAGTGTGACATTGACAGTCTAATGTTTCGTCTGTAAGGTTGTATGATATATGAGCAAACCTTAATAGATCCAAGTAATAGTATCCGAAAAAATAATTTTCTAAAAACTATATTTGTACGACATTTAAAAATATGTACAAAATCTAAATTGTGGCTTAAAACTAGAACGTTTGAGTAAATCAGCCCCGAGAGTATCACATAAAAACATAAAAAGAATGTTAATAATTTAACCAAAAATGACAAACTAGAAATACAGATTTAAATTTGATTTTCTTTAACGTTGACATCTCTTGTTTTATGAACTTTATGATGACTGTGAATTTTTTAAAATTAGTGTTAATGTTCTTTTATAGAATGTGTGATAACTATAGACTATTAAGCCAAACATAAAGCAATAGAAGCAAGTTAAATTATTTTACTAAATTATTATTTATTTACTCCTCAAGTATGGAAGACTTTTTAGAAAATTGTACACATCAGGTAGCCAATAAAATGAGCTATTAAAATTCTCCAATTAATTCTTCTTGATCTCTTAAGATCACACTTATTATAGACCAAATTTAAAAGATTAAAAAACACTTCAGTATGGATCGAAGTGTGATGACCCGTCACGTCATCATGTCACATAGGCGCCATTTGATATATATTAGTGCAGCATAGAAGCTTACATAGGAGGAAGGATATCCTAGGAGTCTTCTAGGCTTGTAGAGAATTCTAGAGAAAGCCCTTATCTTATAAATATTAAGGACTTGTCTAACGATTAATATTTACACACTAACCCCTAGGAGACTAGTATATAAAGGGAGCATTTATTTGTAATTTACAAAGCAAACAATTCAAATTCTCTCTAACACAAAGCTTCCTTTAACAATTCTCTTGTGTTCTTTCTATCATTCTCTTAGCGATCTTGAATATAGTAAGGCTAACTTGGCATAGCAAGAATATGAGAAAATTATGTAAAATCGTAAGCGAGTTGTCAAACGTCACACGTGTAATTAGTTAATTACTAAGGAGTGACAAAAGGGAGTAATAAAATTGTAACTACAAATAACTTTTTGCATACAATACACATTTTACAAACATTTTAGATTATATATGCAGTTAATAAATTATTATTACTTTTGACTATGAATCATATAATGGTAGGCAAGTACTATTTTTATAGTTAAAGTCATTGGACTACCAGATGCCTACTTTTTAATTATTGTCATTTTCCCCAAACTTTTTTTGCGACGATGTAATCTTATATTTCCTAAAAAAATAGTTAGTTAAGGAAAATAAAGTTCATGTTCTCTCCAATAATAAGTGTTATCTCCGAATTTTTTGGTTAATGGTTGGTTCATTCGTTCTTCTTCTACTGATTTGTGTTAGCATCATTCTACTTTAAATTTTGTTTTGTTCTCTCCAATATGCTTATTTCCTAATTATTTGGTTAATAGTTGGTGATTCGTTTTTCTTTTATTGATTTGTGCTAGCATCATGACAAGAGGGGTTGCTCTGCTGGTAAGCAACCCCCACTTCCAATCGAGAGGTTGTGAGTTCGAGTCTCCCCAAGAGCAAGGTGGGAAGTTCTTGGAGGGAAGGATGATGGGGGTCTATTTGGAAACAGCCTCTCTACCCCAGGGTAAGGGTAAGGTCTGCGTACACACTATTCTCCTCAGACCCCACTAAATGGGATTATATTGGGTTATTGTTGATTTGTGCTAGCATCATTTTACTTTAAAATTTGTGTATTAATTTTCTTTTGAAGGATAGATAATCTAGCTTCCTTTTTTGGGTTATGATATTTTGTTGTGACGTTTCATTATTTTTTTAATTTAAATAACTTATAATTTAGTTTGGAGTTTCAATTTAGAAATATTTTGCTAAGACGTCAAAAATAAGTTTGGCGTCTCAAAACCAACCTAAAAACAGCAAAAAGCGAATATTACTAGTTCGATTTACAATTTAGCTAAATGCTACCTAGATTGCTTTTACATTTTCAGTGCACCCATTCATCAATTTTTATTTTTTATTATTATCTTTTCAAAATTTTATTATTAGCTCCCTCGGCTGAAAGTTGTACGCCATGGAAGATAATGAATTTCCTCTGTTTGTATACTAATATGACTCATTTGCAGATATTTCCTTGTATTTTAAAATGATATTCTTATATTTTTATATTATGAAAATCCTACACATATTATTTGAACAGTATTTAATTTTGCTAGTATTTTAGGTATTTAATTTGAAACACAAACGCAAGAGAGTGATATATTGCAATTAAGTATATTAAAATAGAATAACTAAAATTGCAAATAAAAGTTTACAAGGAGTTAAAGTATTTGAAAAAATAGATGAGACCAACATCTTTTTACCAAGAGCTGGTCTTGAAGAGGGTTTGTGGATGTTAGAATTATTCATTACAAAAGAATGACGAAACCAATAGTAATTTATTTCATACTATGTGACTTAAAATATTCATTCTATACCGGACCAGCGGCTCTGACTTTTTATGTGGGTCTATCTAATTTACTAGTAAATTTATCCGCGTTTGTGATGACCCTAAATGTTATCACTTATTTTAGATAAAAATTTTGTGTCCTGAGGCTTCAAAACCTTTTTTTGTCTTATCTCAATTTGAAATAATAATTTGGTTTAATCCGTAAAATTTGGAGAAGATCGGGATCGGTTTGATATAAAAAAAATTTAAAGTTGAGAAACTGGAATTTTAGATGTTCTTGGATGATTTTATGAATTGGGGTTCAATTCATAGTCGTTGATGTTATTTTGATGATTTGATTGAACGGGCAAGTCTGTATGATGTTTTTAGGTTTGTGTGTGATGAATGATGAAAAGTGCATATTTTTAGTATATTTGCATATTAATTTTTGTGTGTGTCGCGGGAGATTACATGATTTTCGAAGTGAAATATACTCATTATGTGTTTCTTATGTGTAGGAACGAGTTTGGATGCTAAATGATCAAAAGATGACAATTCGACAAAAAAAAAAGAAGAAATTAAAGGAGTGGGAGTCGTCTATTCTCCTGTGTGGCACGAAGTCGGACGCAAAAAAGGATAAAAGTTAAGGCACAAAACAGTGAAGCGAAGCAAAGGCACGGAGTGCTTCACGAAATGGAAGAATCTCAAAAAGCTGGATCCGTGTTAAAGTCCACATCTAGACGCAAAGGCAAACGTGGATCCGCGTCAAAGTTCGCGTCTAGACGCGAAGGCAGACTCGTATTCCAGCTCTCCCATCCAAAGTTGGATTGATGAATTCCGTCCCTCATTAACTCTAGGTCATATAAATACATCCAAAAACACCACTTTGAGGGGAGGAGACCAATTTTTGGCACAGATTCGACTTAAGGATGCAAGAGATACAATAGGAGCAAGGCGGAGAATTCTTCTATGAGTTTTTTCTTCCTCTCCTATTTTTCAGCATTGTTATGAGTAGCTTAATCTTTTAATCTAAAGTTTTGGTGAAACCTGTTGGGGATGAATTGGTTGTTATATTAATATACTTTTATGTTGTTGTTAATTTCTCTTTGTTCAACTACGTTTTGATTCTGGTTAATTGAAAGGGTCCTTAATTAGTCGTTCCTATTTATTATGTATCTACTAGAGAGAGAGAGAGTGCATATTTAGGTAGTTGTTTGTACAACATCACTCCTGGAGTATAGACGAGAGTCATAGCCGAGGGTTTAGAGGTTGGATTAAAGATAACGATACCTCGGGTGCAATCTAAGTGAACTATAATGTGAATCTAGCTAGCGTAGCTTGAGAGAAGGCGCCTAGTAAATTATCATATATGCTTGAGAGATTTATGGTAGCTGGAGAGTTCATGATTGATAGACTCAACTAAGTCACAACTACAATAAATATACAACCAAAGAAATTAACAACGGGGGAAACCATTTTCTTAGACCTTATTCCAATTATTTACAAATCAAGCATAGTTAAATTTCAGCTGTTTATTCACTTTTAGTTTTCAATTGTTTATTTACTTTATCCCGTTAGTTGATAATTTTACCGCTTTTTAGTATTTGCTAGTTAATTAGTTAAAAATATAAATATCAATCTTTATAATTTAGAAAATTATTCAATCTTGTCTTCTTAGTGATATTAAACAGATGCAACTAAGTCTTAGTTCTCTGTGGGATTCGACTCCGGACGTTTAGACTAGATAATATTTGCAGCGACCACTTATTCTTTTTAGGACTAGATTTGGGCGTGATCAAATTTTGGCGCCGTTGACGGGGAACTAACGATGTAGTTGTAGCTGGATATATTGCTAGGGTTCAAGTTTGAACATTTTTTTTGTTTTATTTTTTTTGTATTTTTTTATAACTGTTGATTTGAGAAACATGACATCTTGGAATTATGAGAATTTAGGTGTAGATAATTCTACTATTGATCTCCATACATATTGTGAAGGAAACCACATGTGGAAAATTTTGTAAAATGTTTCTGAGAGCGAGTTACATGCACCAACTCAATCTTTTTTTGGAATATGTGTGATGTGTGTGGTGGTAAAAATAATCACTTTTATGGTTATTCTTATCTTTCTTATCTTTCCCAACCCCTTATTATGATGGTTCTACTTTTTCTTGTGAAGTTAATAGGAACAAAGAACGTGGGAATGCAGCTGAAAGAGATCAAAGATATGTTAAAGTGTCTTCTGAAACAAAATAATGAAAAATAATTGCATATAGAAAAGCAAGAGGCAACTATTCGCAAGTTGGAGGCTCAATTGAGTCAAGTGGTTGAAGCTTTTAATGCTCAACAAGCCAATATTGAGGATAGTAACCAAGAAGAGCATGAATTTTAGGAGTTAATTGGGGAGGTCGGAATAAAACATCAACAACCTAGCCAACTACAATTTGAGGATGTCAATGTTGAAAAAGTGAGACTAGAGCCAACCAAGGACTTTGAGGATTTAAATTTTGTTGACTCTAGTATCATTGATGTTAAGGATGTTGATAATCCTGAAGTTCATGTGTTTGAGTGCATTGGTCCACACTCCAAATATTTTTTCACATTGTGTTTGGATGATGATATAGAAATAGAGTCATCCGAACCAATTGAAGAGTCGAGGAATAAGAAATAAGGTACATATATTTTGGAATTCTTCTTGCTAGAAAGTCAGTATTACATACCTCTTACAAAGGCTAAGGAGTGCAAAATATTACATTATTTTCTTGGGCCAGTTAGATTCCTTACACTGCCCCAAGAGCATAATCATAAGCTTGAAGCAAAACTTGAGGTTCAATTCATAAGCTCGAGGTGGAGAAAAAAAGTGATTCACGTCGTGCCACGACGTTAAATCAAGCGCTTGTTGGGAGGCAACCCAACTTTACTCCTTTCTTTTAATTTTTTTAATTTTTTTTATTGTACTATTTTTGTAGTGTCAATTTTTGATTTCCTAGGAGCATGGAACGAAAAGCTATTGGAAGGATGCAACAAAAATCAGATAGTTGGAACTAAGTGTGAGGTACCACACGAAAGACCAAGCCTAGGAGAAGTCTGAGTATCCCATGAGTTGTTGATGCTTCGGCCTTTGGAAAACCAACGAGTTTCTACCACCCTCTTGTTATTTATAGTGTGCTTGGGAATAATGCATAAGTTTAAGTGTGGGTGAAGAGACTGTTTGGATAGTTTTCGATGTTAGTTGTATTATTTTATACACGTTAGAAAAAAAGGAAAAAATCAAAAAAAGAAAAAGAAACTTAGGTAGAAATAATCCCTCTTGGGTTTTCTTATGTCCACGGTTCTCCAATAGATGACATTTGAACCGGGTAGTAATTTTTTTTTTCAAGTAGAATTTTCAAAATTTTTTGGACTTTTCCCAATGATGGACTTCCTAGATAATTTTCTTGAGGGTTTAAAGTCTAAATAAAAATACAAAAAAAAAAGTTTCAACTGATAATGGAATGGGAAGAACTCGAGTATCTATGTTTTTTGACATGTTTTATGTTGGGACTTAAAGCTGGAGAATTTGCACTGAGTACTTTCTTTTTATTCTTGTGACAATATGCCTTGAGAATATATGTATTTCTTTTGACGCTTGGGCTCGTCTATTGACTCATGTTGCTACTTTCTAGTGTTTGGATTATTTCCTCACTGTGCTAGTCGGTTTAACTTGAGAGTGGGGTCTGAATCGTCCTGAGTAAGTCATGTGAATTGTGTAAGGTGAGATTTTGGTTGTACTCTGTGCCATCCCTTGTTAGTCTAGAACTTTCCTCGTGTATCAGTCGAAGCAAAATAAAGTCTTGTGAGTTTAGGAAATGATATAGGCATTTATTTGATTGATCTTCCAGTCTATATGCCTGATAGTGATAAAATATTATCCTTTGTTAGCCCATTTGAGCATGTAAACCTTATTTTTGGTACCCACATTACAAGACAAATGCCATTTTTTCTTAATGAAATCTTGTTGAACCTTTACGTCCAAAAGCACTTAAGTCGCTAGAAGTGAAAGAAAAGAGATTGGGTAGTTTTTGAGTGGAACCATAGAAAGGCCAAAAGGTGCATGTGTATATTGAGAGAGCAACTAGCTGGTAAAACTAATTTATGGAGGGAGTTGAAATGATTTTTCAAAAAGAAAAGAAAATAAATTCCTCCAATTCACTTTGATATGTGCTAGTGATTATGTAGATGTGCTTAAAGTCAATGGGCTACGTTATTTACGGTTTCGTAGCAATATGTTGAGTGATCATGGAGAGGATTTGATTAAAGGTTAATCTGTATTATATTAAAAGTTCTTAGGAGGGTTGGTCACTAATGTCCATATCTATCATATATTACAACCCATGAAGACCTAACTGATCCTAGACTTTGCGAGCTTAAATTAGTAGAGACGTATACTACGGGCAAGCCTATGATATGAGCTCTGGGGGAACATGAATTTCTTTGTGGAAGTGAGTGAATTCTTTCATTCTTTGAATCCTTAAATTATACTTAAATTCGTATTTGAGTATGCGGACTGATTACTCTACATGTTTTAATGGCGAGGGCACATGATTTACAACAGTTTTGTAAGGAACTCGTATCTTAAGTTTTCACAAAAAGCGAGTCACAAAAAGGAATGTAGTGGAGTCAATTTTTGAGGTTAGGATGTTAAAAGAATCACATAAATATTTTAAATAGTCTTAGCATTGGTATAAAAATAAGAAGATTAGAAAGAGCTCTTATGTCAAGTTCTAAGTGTTGATATAAACCATTGTCATTAGTGTGATACTTGAGTATGTTTTGAAAGAGGTTTTTTGTCGATGCACTTAATTTTTAGGTTCTCGAGGGCGAGCAAGAGTTTAAGTGCAGGGTGTTGATAAATGATGAAAAGTGCATATTTTAAAGTATATTTGCATATTCTTGTGTGTGTCGCGGGAGATTACATGATTTTCGAGTGAAATATACTCATTATGTGTTTCTTATGTGTAGGAACAAGTTCGGATGATAAATGATCAAAAGATGACAATTCGACAAGAAACGGAAGAAAGTAATAGAGTGGGAGCTCGTCTATTCTCGTGTGTGGCACGAAGCCAGACACGAAAAAGGAGAAACGTTAAGGCACAAAACAACGAAGCAAAGCAAAGGAACGGAGCACTTCGTGAAATGGAAGAATCTCAAAAGTTGGATCCACGTCAAAGTCTACGCCTAGACGCGAAGGCAAACGCGGATTCGCGTCAAAGTCCCCGTCTAGACACAAAGGCAGACACGGATTCTAGCTATCCCATCCGAAGTTAGATTGAAGAATTCTGTCCGTCATTAACCCTAGGTCATATAAATACATCCTAAAATACCACTTTGAGGGAAGAAGACTAATTTTTGACACAAATTCGACTTAAGGAGGCAAGAGACACAATAGGAGTAAGGCGGGAAATTCTTCTACGAGTTTTTCCTTCCTCTTCCTATTTTTCATCATTGTTATGAGTAGCTAAGTATTTTAATCTAAGGTTTTGGTGAAACCTGTTGGGGATGAATTGGTTGATATATTAATACAGTTTTGAGTAGTTGTTAATTTCTGTTTGTTCAACTACGTTTTGATTGTGGTTAATTGAAAAGGTCCTTAATTAGTCGTTCCTATTTATTATGTATCTGCTTGAGAGAGAGTGCATATTTAGGTATGTTGTTTGAACCACATCACTCCCGGGGTATAGACGAGAGTCATAACCGAGGTTAGAGGTTGGATTAGAGATAACGATACCTCAAATGTAATTTAAGTGAACTGTAATGTGAATCTAGATAGCGTAGCTTGAGAGAGTGCGTCTAGTAAATTATCATAATTGCTTGAGAGAGATTTATGGTAGCTGGAGAGTTCATGATTGATAGAGGCAACTAAGTCACAGCTACAATAAATATACAATCAAGGAAATCAACAACGGGGGAAACCATTACCTTAGACCTTATTCCAATTATTTACAAATCAAGCATAGTCAATTTTCAACTGTTTATTCACTTTCAGTTTTCAATTGTTTATTCACTTTGTCCCGTTAGTTGATAATTTTACTGATTTCTTGTATTTGCTAGTTAATTAGTTAGAAATATAAATCTCAATTTTTATAATTTAGAAAATGATTCAATCTTGTCTTCTTAGTGATTTTAAACAGGTACGACTAAGCCTTAGTTCTCTTTGGGATTCGCCTCTGGACTTTTAGACCGGATTATATTTACAACGACCGCTTATCCTTTTTAGGACTAGAGTTGGGCGTGATCAACGTGCATGTTTTGTTTGGAGCCCCGAGGGCTCGTGTGAATTTTGGATAGGCCACGGGGTGAAATTTGCATATAGAAATTGTTGGTATATTACAGGCCTGCAAGCTTCGCATTTGCGAATAAAGCATCGCAAATGTGAGAGAAGGCCTGGGTAGGCCTGATCTCAAATGCAATCATTTGTTCTCAAATGCGAAAACCCCAAGAATCCCTAGTCGTCGCAAATGCGTCTATCCTATTGCAAATGCGAGTTCGCAGTTGTGAACATTGATCGCAAATGCGATGATAGCAGGTCCTGAAGGGGTTCGCAATTGCGACATTTGCGACTTGCAAATTCATAACTTAGCCGAAAATCTTCATTTTTCAAATCCTTTCAAAATCTAAACAACTTTGGGCGATTTTTCAAAGATAAGTACTCTTCCAAATCGATTGTACGTCATTTCTAACTCTTTTTATTAATCTTTAACATCTTTTCTCATGATTTCAACTTACAATCAAAGGTTTTCATGGGGAAAATTTGATGTTTTGGTAGAACATAGGTTTTTCAAGTTTTGGGAATTTGGACCTCGATTTGAGGTCCGATTTTGAAACAAATTATATATGTGGGTTTGTGGGTTAATGGGTAATCGGGTATTGTTTCGAATCTTAGGTTTTAACCATGTGATCCCGGGGTCGGTTTTTGACTTTTTGGGAAAAATTTTAGAAAACCTAATTTCATGCATTGGAATTTATTCATTTAGCATTTATTGATATAGTTACGTAACATATGGCTAGATACGAGCAAAATGGTGGTAGAATCAAGAGGTAATGCAGTAGTTAAGGCTTGAAATGTGTTTGTGGCATTGAGGTAAGTGTTTGGTCTAACCTTAGATTGAGGGATTCGTGGTTGTGCCTTATTTGCTATGTGTTAATATCGGAGTACGGCGTTTAGACATGGTGACGAGTATCTATATATCGGTGTCAAGCAGCCCGTGAGTCTCATATTGTAATTATTACGACTCCACTGAGATTTATTCATGCTTAACATGTTGATTATCATTGTTTGTTCCCTTCCCGGGTTGTTATTATTTGTGATATTTTTCTCCCTTGCCATGATATTATTGTTATGATATTGTCTTCCTTGTCGGGATGTTATTGTTTACGATATTGTTTTCCTTGCCGGGATTGTTGTTGTTATACTCTTGTTCCCTTGCTGGGATTCTTTTGTGATTGATGTTGATTTATAATGGGAGCGAATTGCACGCCTGCAATGAGATATATGAAATGGGAGCGAGTTGCATGCTTGCAGCGAGATATATGAAATGGGGGCAAGTTGCACGCCTGCAATGAGATATATGAAATGGGACTGGGTTGCACGCCATCTGTGAGATATATGAAATGGGAGCGGGTTGCATGCTTGTAATGAGATACATAATGGGAGCGGGTTTCTTGCCTGCAACAAGATATATGAAATGAGAGCGGGTTGCACGGATACAACAAGATATATGAAATGCGAGCGGGTTGCACGCCTGCCAAGGAAGAAATGAAAGGGAATACTGTGTTTGTTTTCCTTATTCTTTTTAGCAATTGAGTTTTAGGTGCTTCACATTCCTTTTTTGATATTTGTTTGTTACCTGATACTCCCCACATCATGTTATTTCCCCTCCCATTATTAACTGTAAATATCTGCTTTTATTTTCTATTGTATATAATTTATCTGCACAGGTTTATTTGGTAGTCTGGTCCTAGCCTCGTCATTACTTCGCCGAGGTTAGGCTAAGCACTTAACCAACATATAGGGTCGGTCTTGTTGATACGACAATCTACACTATGTGAAGATACTGATATCAGAGTGTTTGGACCGCAGTGAGGTTGTTGCCTTTAGTCCAAGAGGCGATCTGAGGTAGTCCTGTAGGCGTTCACGGACCATGGTTTCTCCTTCTATCCTCTTTTCTTTTTTTTACTTATTCCGAGACAGATCCGCGTATTTTTGTTTAGACTTTTTTTTTTCGTATTCTTAGATAGTTTGTGAAATTATTATACCAAATTCTGGGTAGAGTTGTATTTAGACGTCTGCAGTATGTATTGAGTTAACTTATTATATTTCGTCTTCCGCTTTTTTATTAATATTATTATTTCTGTTGTTTTGATATGTTTTTTTTAAATTATAAGGACTTAAAGGCTTGAAAAGAATAATTAAATCGGAATAGTTGGCTTTGCCTAACTTTCATTAGTAGATGTCATCACGATATCCAAAGATGAAAAATTAGGATTGTGATGGCGCTTCGCACAGTTATAAAAGAATCATACATCAATATGAACACCACATTTTAACTAATGTTTTCCTTCACAGTCTTCTTATAAATAGAGAAAAGTAACCCACCCTCTTCCCCTTCCCTGCCTAAAAAGAATATCTCCATATAAATAAATAAATAGAAAAAAACAAGAGAAGGAGAAAATAAAGTAATTTCAAATAGAGGAGGCACCTTTTGTTTTTCCTACAAGAATCTTGCAATACTTTTTTTTCATATAATTAGTTTCAAAAAAGAAAGAATAATAGTTTTATGGAGCATTTAAAAGAACAATATATGTCAAGAATCATTAAAAGGAACATAATCAAACATGTTAAGTGAATATATTAATTGTCACACGTAAACTGCTAGTGAAAGCTTATTTAAATAGCAGCTGCTTCTCAGTACAAAGTGTATCATATATCAACATCTAAAACTTTTAAATGAAATTTGATCTATTTACACTTTCAGTATTAGCAAAAGTGAATGTTAAAGAATAACATTTCCACTCTTGTGACGACTTGGAAGTTAGATTGAAAATTTTAAATTCTTGATCTTTCACCCTCAAACACCTGCAATCAGATTCTGTAACTTTTATGAGACCCAAAAATTAAAGGAAAAAAAACATGAGAAAATATATTATTTTGTTATGGTATCCACTAAAATAGAGAGACCTCATCATATATACATTGATACTTCTCTAATGAAAACAAAAATAATAGTAAAAGGACGAATACCAACAGAAATAAAAATATTTAAATAGACCGATTTCACCAATTACGAGAGCAACATATATGTTATTTCAAAAAAATACCGAATTTAATACAGTTAAACGAATAAAAGATTATAACCAGAAGAAACACATTGCAAGGAAAAGAATAGTACTACCAACAGAAAATAACTTGCCTCTAAAGAATATCCCCTTGAGTTACAGTTTCATAGTCAAAATGTCAAGAAAAGAGGAGTTGTGCAGACATTTTGTTTTTGTGAAGTGATAAAAGCTGTAACAACTTGGCCGGTCATTTCATGAGTTACCATTCCATTTTCCTCATTTTTGCTTCATTATACTTTATTTATCCGTGTTATGTGGTATCGAGTTAGCCGGTTCGAATCCGGAATAGTTTTAGTAAGATTTGAGACACTTAGTCTCTTTTGAATAAACTTAAATTGGAAAAGTCAACCGAATGTTGACTTAGATACGAGTTCCAGTGGTTCGAATAGCTTCGGGAGATACCTCGGGACTTAGGAGTATGATCGAAACGGGTTTTGGAGGCCCATAGTAGATTTAGGCTTGAATTGGCAAAATTAGAGTTTTAGCGTTTTTCGGTTCTTAGGTGAGATTTGGATATAGGGGGAATGGAATTCTGGAAGCTACAGTAGGTCTGTCGTGTCATTTGAGATATGTGTAAAATTTTAGATCATTCGGACATGATTTGATAGACTTTTTAATCAAGCGCATAATTCAGAAGATTTTAATAACCTTAGGTTTGAATCCGATGTGTTTTGGTTGATTCGGTGTTGTTTGAGGTATTTTGAAGATTGGTATAAGTTTGAATAGTAGTATATGGCTAGTTAGTGCTTTTGGTTGAGGTTCTGAGACGCTCGGGGTGATTTCGGATGGTTGACGGAAGGTTTGGAGTTAAGTTGGGAAGCTAAACCCATTTTGTTACTGTCATAACCACACCTGCAGTTGGGAGGCCCTTGGTTCAATGCCCGTTAAAGCGAAAGGTAGCCGCAGATACGGCCAAGTAGAAGGTTAGCTTGAACCGTAGAAGTGATCGAGGAAGCGAACCTACGGTGGCGCAGGCGCGATATTTTTAACCGCACAAGCCGAAATGGTCATTTAAGTGATGACCGCAGAAGCAGTGCTCAGACCGCTGAAGCGGTTGCGCAGGAGCGAGATATGGACCGCAGGTGCGAAGGCCTGAGACAGAAGGTATAAAAGATTTCCTTTGCGATTTTGAGCTATTTCTTTAGCATTTCAAGTCGGTTTTGGATCTTTGTGGGAGATTTTGAAGAGGGAATTCAAGGGAGCTTCGTTGAGTTAAGATTGTTAAACCAAAAACTCGTTTCTATGGTGTTGTTTCATGGATTATGCTTGGAAATTAATAGAAATTAAGGGTTAAAATTGGAAAACTAGGGCTTGAGAATTGGAGACCTTTAAGCAAGGGTTTGACGGGTCATTTGTGATCGGATTTTAGTACTTTTTATATGTATGAACTCGTGGGGAAATAAAGAGTCTAATGATATAAAATTTATCGAATTCGAGACATGGGCTCAAGGGTCGGGTTTGGTTAATTTCGAATTTTACATGGTATATTGATTATTTTTGAGTGGGCCTTATTCCCTTAGCATATTTTAATAGTTATGTACTGATTTTTGGCTAGATTTGAAGCATTTGAAGGCCGATTCAAGGAGAAAAGGCATCACGAGCTAGAGTTTGGATTGGATTGAGGTGAGTAATAATTGTAAATGCTACCATGAGGGTATGAAACCCCGGATTACATATAGTTGTAATATGTTGAGGTGACGCATACGCTAGATGACGAGCGTGGGGTCGTGCACCGTTGGGGATTGAGACTTAGTCCATCTCGAATGACTGTTTTACATTATATATGATTGAAAATTGTTCGTTATCATCATGTTTTGGGCTGAAGACCATATTTGGGCCTCGTGCCAACTATTTTGGACCCTTAGGGAATTTTTTACATCAATTTGCTCACTGTTTTGATTTTATATTTGTACTTAGTCGTGCTATATTCTACTATTTTTATAATCATCCTTGTTTACTCAGTTTTAACATATTAAATGATATTTTGGGATGAGCATCATATTTTACTATACCCGAGTGGCTTTTTGAGATTTCTGACTGAGTAGAGTCGAGGGCGTGGTATTTTAAGGGTGATTATGGGGATAGGGTTGTCTGCTGCAGCAGTATTGTATTGATTATGATATTGAGGTCGAGGCGTTGGGTCTGTACACCACAAGATAGCTTGATATGAGGCGGAGAGCTTGTTGATTATGCCACAAGAAGACTTGATTTTGCACTTGGGCCGTAAGGAACCTCTTCCGGAGTCTGTACACCCCCGGTGAGCGCGGGTACGCAGTGTGATATATGATATAGCCCGAGGGGCTGGTGTTGTTCCTTGTTATTTTCCGAAGAGCTGATTCTATTAACAATGTGCCCCAGCGGCTGATTTTATGTGGTTATTTGTTCTCACTATTTCATCATTTACTTGTTTAATTTCTAAAAGAGGTTTTAGAGGTGGAGAATGTGATGACCCGAAAGGTCATCACTTATTTTGGAAATAAATCATGTGTTTTGAGGCCTAAAAACCTCCTATTTGGCTCACCTCAATTTGTGTGCTCAGTCTGAGCGTCTACCCGGAAAGCCGTCATGTGAAAATATGTGAAAATGATAAATTTTACTTTTCAAATAAATTGGAGTTGACTTCGGTTAACATTTTGGGTAAACGGACCCAGACATGTGATTTGACAGTCCCCGGGGGTCTGTAGGAAAATATGGGACTTGGGCGTATTCCCGGAATCAGATTCTGAGGTCTCAAGCCCGAGAAATGAATTTTTAAAGAAATTTTTTTTCTAGAATATATATGAGTCTTTGGAAATGAAATATGTTTGAATTTGATAATATCGGGCCCATATTTTGATTCCGGAGCCTGGTACAAGTTCGAAATAATAATTTGGTTGATTCTGTAAGATTTGGTAAATATCGGAATTGGTTTGGTATAAAACGAACTTAAAGTTGAGCAACTTAAATTTTGGGTGCTTTTGGATGATTTCATGAATGTGGGGTTCAATTAATAGTTGTTGATGTTATTTTGGTAATTGGATTGCATGAGCAAGTCCGAATGATATTTTTAGGTCGATGTGCATGTTGTGTTTGGAGCTCCGAGGACTCGGGTGAGTTTTGGATAGGCCACAGAGTGGAATTGATCTTAGGAAGTTGCTGGTTTTCAGCTGGTATGTTGCAGGTCTGCATGCTTCGAAAATGCGAAGCCTAGCTCGCAAATGCGAGAAAACATCTCAAATGCGATACCCGACCTAGGCTGCCTTGGTCGAAAATGCGACTTCTTTATCGCATATGCGATGTCCCCCGCAAATGCGAAAGTGACCGGAAATAAGCTGGGTCACAAATGTGAAAAAAGCTTTGCATTTACGAAGTTAGCGGTCTGAGGGGTTTGCAATTCGCAATTGCGACGTTTGCGACCTGGAAATTCATAATTTAGCCAAAAATATTTAATTTTCCAACCCTTTCAAAACTCTCTTAGGCGATTTTTCAAAGAAAAATTCTTCTCCAAATCGATTGTAAGTCATTTCTAACTCGGTTCTATTAATCTTTAACATCTTTTCTCATGATTTCAACTCAAAATCAAAGATTTTCATTGGGAAAATTAGGTGATTTGGGTAGAACATATATTTTTCAGATTTTAGGGATTTGGATCTCGATTTGAGGTCCGATTTCAATATAAATTTATATTTTGGTTTATAGAGGAATGAGTAATCAGGTTTTGGGTCGAACCTCGGGTTTTGACCATGTGGGCCCTGGTGCGATTTTTGCTTTTTGGAAAAAACTTTAGAAAAACTATTGTCATGCATTGGAATTAATTTATTTAGCATTTATATATATTGTTAAGTAAGTTGTGGCTAAATACGAGTGAATTGGTGGTGGAATTAAGAGGTAAAGCAGTAGTTAAGGCTTAAATTGTGTTCGTGGCATCGAGATAAGTGTTTGGTATAACTTAGCTTGAGGGATTAGGAGTTTAGTCTTATTTTTTATGTGTTAATTGTGGAGTACGATGTATAGGCATGGTGATGCGTATCTATATGTTGGAATCAAGCATGTCCGTAAGTGTTGTATTGTAATTGTTATGACTTTATTATGGTTTATTTGTGCTTCATCTGAGGATTATCATTATTATTCCCTTGTCGGGATATTATTGTTATATTATTGTTCATGTCGGGATGTTGTTGTTACATTATTGTTCCCTTGTCGGGATATTATTGTCCCCTTGCCGGGATGTTATTCTTATATTATTGTTCCCTTGGGGGGATGTTGTTATAGTATTGTTCTCTTGCTGGGATGTTGTTGTTATATTATTGTTCCCTTAACGGGATGTTGTTGTTATATTATTGTTCCTCGCTGGGATTCTTTTTTGATTGGTGGTAACATATGAAATGGGAGCGGGTTGCACGCCTGCAGCGGTAATATATGAAATGGGAGCGGGTTGCATGCCTGTAATGGTAACATATGAAATGGGTGCGGGTTGCACGCCTGCAACGGTAATATATAAAATGTGAGAGGATTGCACGCCTGCAAGAGTAATAGATGAACTGGGAGCGGATTACACGCATGCAACGATACTATATGAAATGGGATCGAGTTGCATGCAATGGTACTATATGATTTGGGATCGGGTTGCACGCCTTCAACCGTATTACATGTGAACTTGTTTCTTATTTCCATATCATTTGCTAGTAATTGAATTATGGAGTTATTTGCATTCTATTGGTTTCTGTTGTTGCTTAATATACCCTGCAGCATGTTTCCCTCTCCCCCTTTAACTGTAAATACTTGCTGTTATTTTTTCACTGTATGTACTTAACTGCACAGTTTTATTTGGTAGTCAGGTTCTAGCCTCGTCACTATTTCGTGGAGGTTAGGCTAGGCATTTACCAGCACATGGGATCGATTGTGGTGATACTACACTCTGCATTGTGTACAAACACTGATACCGGAACGTTTGGACCGCAGTGAAGGTGTTGTCTTCAGTCCATTCAGGCAACCTGAGGTAGTCCTGCAGACGTCCTGCCACGACCCTATCCCTGAACCCGATCATGATGGCACCTCTGGTAAAGACAAGGCCAGCCGACACTTTCTATTTTCCAATTATTAACAAATAAGCATATAAGAACATGCTAGACAGGATAAGAATAAGTCTGAAATAGTGATAATGACATAAAATATGCTAAAGAATACCTATACACATCCCTAACCAGGGTGTCACTAGTCATGAGCATCTATAAATTCTAATACAAGCATGATAAGTCTATAACTATTACAAATGTCAAAAGAGAGATACAAATGATACAGAAGGAGAAACACGGGTCTGCGGACGGCAAGCAGCTACCTCGTGGACTCCGAAGTCTGTCGAGGGCTCTTAACTCGCACTAGCAGGATCAGTATGAGCACGTGACTTTTTGCCCGCTTGGAAGGTTCCTATAAATTCATTAAATTAGGATTTTTCTGTTATTAGTTGAATTTTAGGAATTAATGGCATAATTTTGTGCTTATTTCATCTTTTATTATTTGAATTTTTTTAGGATTTGTTTGTGTGATTGAATTTTAGGAATTAATTGCATAATTATGTGTTTATTTGCATGTCCCGCGTTTTAATTAATATAACTCATAAAAAATATATAAATGGCATGTTTGCATTTAGGATTTAATTTTTTTAAATAATTTTTAGGTTACTAATTAATTAATATTGAAAATAAGGAAAAACAACAAAATTGGTTAATTTTGTTTGAAATTTAGAGTTTATGTTATTGTAGGAGTTTATTTAGTTTATTTCATGTTAAATGTGCTTTTGAATATTTTTATTTTTGTTAGTAAAATTCTGAAAATGTAACAAAAGTATATATATAACAGAGCATAATTAATTATATATAAATGTTGGACTTTGATTTGGGCCAATTTCTTGCAGCAAATTTTGGCCCAAAACCCCCAAACCCACTAAAAAATAACCTAGACCCAACACCTTACCCGGTCCAGAAGCCCCAAAAATGAAACGATGTCGTTTTACATCAAAGCATCTGAGCCGTTGATCAATCTTGATCTAACGGTTAAGATGCAAGGGCCGTTACCCTATATAATTGTCGGACCATACCCCCTACAATTACAGACATCGTACCATGCCCAAACCATACCCTTATTATGTCGCTGTAACACCGCCGATCCTCCGCCATATCACCACCGTCCGCCGCCAGCCGGAAATCGCCGTTACCGGAAGCGTAACCCTAAATCCCCCCAAATGTACACCCCAGGTTCCCCGTCTTTCCCTCTTTCCAACCCCTCTAAATTACCCCTCAAAACCCACTCAAACTCGTCGAATATCCCTTCGAAGGAGCGGCTGCTCCGCCGTCCACGGCAGCGGCGACTCCAATGGCCTCCAAATTAACACCGCACCCTCCCCTTGGCCTCCCCTATCCAAAAATGAAACCAGCTTCATTCGAATAACCCCCAAACTTGTCGAATTTTAAATCTGAGTCCTGACCCTAATTTTGAGAAGGAATGTTTTTAAAGACGTTTGAGTTTCAAAATGGAATTGCGTGTTTTTTTTTGCCAAAAGAAAACCTGTAACTCTGTTTGGAGGCTCAAAGTTGAATCCAGTCAAGTATCTTTTTAAGAACAACCAGTAAGTGTCGTCTTTTTCTTCTATTTATTTTTATTATTTTTGCTTCTTTGTTAATAATTTTATCAAAATTTTAAGTTTTGACTATTAGTTTTAATTAGAAACAATGATTAGTTTTGATCAGATTTGAGTTTGGATTTTTGTGACCATTTGATTCTGTGTGCATTTCTGTTGTTCTTCTGGTGATCCCATAGGTTTAGCTTCTAACCATGTTACCTATTTCTTTAGCTTAATATCCATGTTTGATTTAGTCCTAATTTTTTGACCTTTTCATGTTTATTGTTCAGCTGGGTTTAATGTTCAACAAATAATTGGTAGTAGTTTGAATAGGGATCAGTTTTTCAATTTTGGTTGTTCCAAATGGTATTATGGCATGATACTCATAGCTTTGCATGTTTTTTCTTTCAATTTCAGCATTTAGTTCGAATTTTTGGTTCAGTGGTGTTTGAATTCTAAGTTGGATTTTTGTTTATTTTTCTGATTAATGGTTTAAATTTGATTAGGGTATTGGTTATAGTTGTTAGCTATAAAATAGTTAGCTTACTAAACCAGTAATTCTAGCATACTTAAAGGGTAATATAGGGTTTTATTTGGTTCTGGTAATATTAGGATTAAAATGAGGGTAGTATAGGTATCCTACAAGTAAGAAATAATGCTAGAATCTTTTGTACTCTTCTAGAAGGGGACTTTAGGCTAAAAAATAATGGTTTAGTGCAGTAACTTGGGAAACAAGTCGGGAAATAAAGGACCAAATAGGTAAAATCTGAGAATTGAAAGAGGGACTACTTGTTAAAATAAAATAAAGGGGTTGCCCTAGCCTTTGGCTGTAAAAGACACCCCAATTCATACAAAAGAGGAGGTTTTACACAGTCTGACAATCCATAAGAAAATTCCAGATATTTTAAAGCCCTAAAAATCTCCAAATATTCCTGAAAGTGTCCTGAAATCCTAATTGGCTGGCATTGTTTAGTTATAGTTTCGCAGTTGTATATTTTTATACATGCATCCCTGAATATATGTCATGATGTTGCTCAGTAGTATGTGATTCGGAACTTGTTTTCAAAAGTTTTTTGTGTAGTAATTCGTAGGAGCATTCATGAGATAAATGGAATCTAATCATGTTTTAATGTTCTGTTCTAAGTGGTGTTGCACCCCTGTAAAATAGTTCATGAAGTCATTAATTCCTATTTTAAGTTCTATTTCAAAATTGTCTTCAGAAATGTTTTAGCCTGGTTCATTTGATGTTGTTGAGTTAGAATTTTACTGGAACATGTTAATTAGGAAATTGAACCTTGATTGCTGGGGTCATATTGTATGTCCATTTAGAGATGTGCTAGGCAAATCAAGAGGCATGTTACTTGTTCTACTTTAAAGTCATCGAAGGTTCAGGATTTGATTATTGTTTCAGTCAAGTAGCTAATTAATTTAGTTTGAGTAGCATCAACGCTACTGCATTATATCATATGCATAGAAACCATGTTTTGTCCGGGATCGTTTAACTCCATCAGGTATTGGGCCCATCGGTAGCCCAAGTCCAAAGGAGTTTTGTTGTTTAGTGACTTAAAGAAAATCCCAACTTCCCTTTAGACTTGGTTCATATCTGAGGCATGTCTAATTCAAAAAAATAGTCGACTCTAGGATTAGCCTTTTATAATAAAAAATGAGATGTGTCGTGCCAAACAGAATCCAAAATTGCGTGGCTCTTGTGAAATGTTTATAATAAAATACTTAGGGATTCGGAATGCGCCGTTTAGCGAATTTCACGGCTTCCTGCAAAAATAATAATGCGATAGTCTCTTTTAGGCACGTTCTTAATAATTTTATCTTCTTAAGTATGGGTGCAGATTTATGTGACCCAAATTAAAATCTCAGCGAAGTTGAAATGTGTCAAAATCCACGAGTGCATTTATGTGACGTGATTTGAGGCATGTTTTAACAACGTTGCAATTTTCTTTAAAATTAATAATAAAAGTGGTTAAAAGATTCAAAATGCTCATAGGTTCATAATTGTATAAATTAGATAGTTTAAGCCAAATATAACCGTTGAGCGACCGTGCTAGAACCACGGAACTCGAGAGTGCCTAAAACCTTCTAACCAGTTAACTAAATTCCTTATCCGGATTTCTGGTTCGCGAACTGTTACATAGGGTCATTCTTTCCTCGATTCGGGATTCCAAACGGTGACTTGGGACACCATAAATCTCCCAAGTGGCGACTCTGAAATTCTCTCAAAAATTGGATCCCGTTTTGATTGTCCTTTAATTGGAAAAACTCCCTTATCTACGCCCTTCGACGGGTCGTAGTAGCCAAAACGAGGTGTGACAGCTCTGGCGACTCTGCTGGGGAACGAACCCAGAATCTCAGGGTTCAAGAATTCGAGCTTAGAATAATTATTGTATTTGGTTTTGTTTATCTGATTTTACATGTTTGCTTAATGTGGAAAATGATGCTTTTACCGCTTTGATATTATTTGAACTGTACATATAAACTTCTACGAAACCCTTCTCTTCTCACCTCCGGGGATGTGCTTACTGGTTGAGACTCCCTATTCTGTTAGTGTCATACCCTGAAATAAGAAAGAGGTCGGACAAGTTACTAAGTCGTATGGCCTTTTGGTTCCCGGTACGTAGCCCCCTCCTCTACTCAAGCTTTCCGCTCGGGTACACTGTCTAGAACACATACTTAGGTTTTTGAACCTAGAATAACTTTACCTCATGCCGGATCCCTAGTAGGAATGCTTATTTGCATCATGCATTTGACTTAGGGGACTCAACACAGGGGTTGGTTCCGTCTAGGACAGGTGACCTGAAATGAAAAGACCATCCTGATGCATATTATGTGCTACTTGTGTATTTAGTTACATTGGATTTGAATGTTGTCCGGCTTGTGAATAAGTAAGGAAAATTGAGAAAATAAGTGGTACTAGGGCTGGCTGAGATAAATCGTTTGTTTTGTAAAACCAATGCTCAAATAGCGCCAAAATGTTGCCGGATTTTTGAAAAAAAGGGAAAGGAAAAAACAAAAGAAAAAGAGGGATTTTCAAAAAAAAATTGGTTTTTGACAAATTATTTTGCCCGAACTACGCCAGGTTGATTCTCGTCAGGTACAAGATACGTAGGCAACCCCCATCAGGTCCAACATCTCTTTTGCAAAAACATCCAAAACAAAGAAAAACAAAATTCCTATTTTTATTTGTTATCATAAATAAATTGGGTGATGCCATTTTTTCCAAGAACAGGTTTATGTTACCAAAAGGGACGCCGGAATGCAGATTTTGCACAAATGGCCACCTTTGGGTTTTATTTGGCTGGCTAGCAGGCACAACCTTAAAATCTTCCTTCGGAAGTACTGAAAGGCTGTTTTTGCAAAGCAGGGCCTTGGTATTATAAAATAATTTTCATAAAAGAAAGAAGTCATTTTTATGTTTTGTTGAGTCAAACAGAATAAAGTCTTGAGATACTAATTCGCCTTAATAAATGTGAAGAATGAGCACGGATCAGCATTTGCCGATAATATTCACGAACAAAATTCCCTTGGAGCTACACATATGGTGGAATGACCTGGGTGAAGCGGGAAAAAATAGGGTCAACATTCCCGGCCCACAATGTATTCAATTTCTCAGATTTTGAACTCACACCGACATTGGAAGAAATAACTGGATATATTGGGGCCCCTTATGATCCCCCTGAGGCACCAATACTTTATTGCGCCTAGAGCCCTCGCCGTGCATAAGTTCTTGGACTCCTTAAAAATTAGTAGGAAAGTTCATAACCCAGACCTATCAGCCGGCTTCTGCACCCCGTAGTTTATATATCAGAGCTACGGGCACATAGGGGGATTCAATAACCTGAAAAACCATATTTGTAGCAAAAGAAACCAACTCAAATGGGAGGAGCATCAGTGTTTCGCATTCATGGTATTTTTCTTGGGTCTTTTGGTGTTCCCGTGGAAGGACAGAAATATTGACATACGGATAGCAAGGGTTGTCAACACGTTAATAACTCAGGCCAAGAGCACCCTCACTCCCATGATTTATTCAAAATCTTCCGTGCTCTCAGTACGTGTAAAGCGAGAGGAGGATTCTTTGAAGGATGTAACCTATTATTACAAATATGGATGATCGAACACTTATGCCATCGGCCTCAATTCATGAATTATAGGTCACCAACAAAGAGCTGCATAGAAGAATTCTATAACAGGGTTGATGGGTATAGGTTACCTGAGGGTGTTACAGAATGGGTGTCGCGTCTCCAGGTTATCACTGCAAACAAAATAGAGTGGACACTCGAGTGGCTCCCTGTGGATGAAATCGTGTATATGCCAGCCACCAGGCCTCATTTCGTTCTGATGGGTCTCTGAAGTATCCAACCCTATGCTCCATACAGAGTGCTAATGCAATTAGGAAGGTGCCAAATGATTACCAGGGACGGGGATATTAGCCGCTACGCGGTTGAGATTAGTCCCAATGGTCAATTCCCCGAAGCCATCATTCGTCAAATTTGGAGCGAATGTCAATACTTGATAGTGGGTACCCGAGTACGCGACATTTCTAAGGGAAAGGTTGCACCAGGGTACATTGCTTGGTATAAAAAAGATATAGAGTCCGGAAGGCCACCTAAGAGACCGCACCTCAAAGAATTTGCTGAAACATCACAAGAATAATGGGACTGGCTAGCTAAGGAAAATGAATACAAGGCCACCATAGGAAAATTAGAAAAACAAGTCAAAGAGCTTCAATTTGAAAATGGTTTGCAAGCCGATGTAGATGAGGGGGAAAAGAAAAGATTAACCAAAGAAAACGAAGCGTTGCGAGCCCAAATCCAGAAAATAAAAACAGCCGCAGAAAATCCCCCTAGTAGCGCGAAGGATGAAAAACTCAAAGACAATTTAAGGTGAAAAGTAACCAAGTATGGGTTTGACTTGAATAAAGCATAAGGTGAGATATCCAGGGTTCGGAAACAATTGGCTAAAAATGTGGAGGAACGAGCCCGCATCATTTAGCAATTAAAACAAAGGCATGGCGATGAGGTTGCTGGATTAAAAAGAAAGGTCATCATGGCTGAGAACAAAGTGGCCAAGAAAGCCAGGGACTTCAAAGCCGAGAGAGAACATTGTTATGTAACGATAGCAAGGTTGGAAATGGATTTGCGGCAATTCCAAGAACTGAATCAGGAAGCCGAGCAAACTCTAGAGTCAAGGGCCAAGCAAATTGGGCGACTGTTGCAGAAAAGGGTGATATGAGGGAAAGAGTATGGATGATTGCAGACTACATCACCGCAAAGTGCAACAACTGCGAGGATATGACAACATCCATGTTCTTTGCCACCGCCATGACCTTTGTTCGACAAGTAATGGAAGACCTCCACCACCTCAAAGGGAGTTTAGCACGCAAGCCTACAGCAAGGCCAAACGATGCCTCACGGGGCCCAGGAGCAGTTGAAGCACTAATGTATTCATGAAGATTGCATTTCCTTTTGTCAAAAAGTATATATAAAAATCTGTCAGTTCAACCTAGCGTCTGTATTTTCTTTTATGCATAGTTTGTCGTTCTTTGAGTCTGTAGTTCGTTTGTTGTCAGAGCTAGTTAGTTTCTTGTTTAAATCTGTCAGTCTTTCGAGTCCTTGCAACTGAATTTTATTATTATGAGAATGGAAAATCCCCAAAATATTTTATGCTTCGCTTTTTATTTACAAGAACTACGCTCATTCTGATTCATGAGGGGTCATGATACGTATGCAATCTACGTAGGATTCGACCATAATTGAATAAAAATAGGAGAGAGGGAGAGAATAAGGCTAAACAAAGGGACTTCGCAAGCAAATGAATTGAAAGCTGGGACGACTCAAGCAATCAATGCATGTAGTGACCAACTGTTATTCAAACCCAATATGTGGCCACTTACGTGTTAGAACCTAACCATTAACGAGTTTTTGGTGTTGTGTCAATTCCATACTAGACAGGTGGTTGGTACTTGCGACATTCTGGCAACCCGCTCCTACAACACATGGTATAAGAGCAAGAAAGTCATGGCCAATCAGGAAATCGATGTCAGCATTATTGACCCCTCGAAAGAAGTAAAGGAATTGGACGTTAATGCCATGAAGGAGGAAATGTATAAGCTAAATCACCAAATGGCTGAGATTTATCAGGCATGGGCAAGAGGACAACCACCCCCGACCTATCTTACTAATCCAACCTTCATCCCGCCAAAAGCCCAAGCACCTGACCAGTCCACCACTGATCCACCCTAGAGTTTTCCTATCTATTCACAACATCAGGGTACGACCTCTCAACCACCACCATCTCCACTACCCAAAGTCTCTCATCATCTTCCTCCGCCAATTTCCCCCATCTATGTGGCACCTCCGCCTCTTGCACTCCATAGGTTATGAAATGAACCCCTACTTCAAGCTTATGACCCGAAATACTATCCACCAGAACCTGCTACAAGACCCATGAGCCTTACTCTTATGCTCCCCGTCCCGAAATCCCAGCGGGAGTTGAAAAACTAATCAAAAATCCTGAGCAGGAAGATATTTTTAGAAAGGTCAGAAGTCTGGAACAATCATTCAGGGACATACGGGGATTAGGTGGCCAGGTGAGCGTGGCGTTCAAGGATCTTTGTCTATTTCCAGACGTGCAGTTGCCTCAAGGTTTCAAGATGCCTAAATTTGACTAATATGATGGGCATGTCGATCCGGTCGCACATCTAAGGAGGTTTTGCAGCAAAATGAGAGGAGCAGGGGGAAAAAATGAATTGCTAATGGCGTACTTTAGCCAGAGTTTAAGTGGGTCGGCACTGGAATGGTATACTCGGCAGGATCACAATCGGTGGTATACTTGGGATGACCTGGCACAAGCGTTTGCATGGCACTTCCAATATAATCTTGAGATTGCCCCATATCGTCTATCTCTGACAAAAATGGAGAAGAAACACAATGAGAGCTTCAGGGAATACGGTTTCCGATGGAGAGAACAAGTGGCTAGAGTTTATCCTCCCATGAAAAAGAGTGAGATGGTTGATTATTTTCAATAGGCTATGGAACCTACCTATTTTGGACATTTGGTGTTAGCAATGGGTAAGTCTTTCAACGAAGTAGTCAAGATCGGAAGTATGGTCGAGGAAGGTCTCAAATCCAATAAAATCTTGAGCTACTCTGCAATTAAGGCAACCACTCAGGCCATCCAAGGCGGAGCTGGGGGGAGCATTCGGAAAGAAGAAGAAGAAGGAGGAAGTAGTGACAGTGGAGTCGGTAACTTGGTTAAGGTTGCGGGCTCCATATTATTACGCCCAACCTCATCCGCACGTCCAAACAAACCCACACCCTCCATACAGTCCTCCGCAACATTACCATCCACTATTGGAATCTTGCTTCTCAGTCCATCACGCACAAGCGTATGCCCAAACCCGCTCTCACACACAATGGCGTGCGCCAGCCCCACAAAATACCTACCCAACTCCACAAAATCATTACCCACCTCCAAGAGCCTACCAACAACCCCCGAAACCCGCCTTCCGAGCCAATTCAGCCCTGAGAAATGAAAGGGTTCAGAAGAAGAAGACTTTTACTCTGTTGGGAGAATCCTACACTAGCTTATTCCACGGGATGGAACAACTGGATATGTTGAGACCAATCGACGCAAAATTGCCAAATCCTCCCCCTAAGAATCTAGATTATTCTGTCAGCTGTAAATACTGTTCTGGTGCACTAGGCCATGATATCAAAAAGTGTTGGCATTTATAGAATGCTAATCCAGGAACTTATTGACTCCCACCGGATTGAGGTGCACACTCCAGAGGTACCCAATATTTGCCGGCACATCAAGAGACCAACATGATTGAGATCGTAGAAAAAAGGGGAAAGACCAAGGGGCCCTCACAGACATTCATGATGATCAAATCCAGTGAAATTAAGCCAACTGAGAATGCAAGCAGTGAGAAGCTAGTAACCGAGGCAAGAGGAAGAAGCAACAAACCTATCATTGTTCAAGGGATCCCAGCAAGTACGACTGCACCAAAGCAGGAACAGGCAAAGGTAACAGTACACGGGGCAGCCAGAGAACCTGTCGTGGTTGTAGAAGGTGTTTGCATAGGGCCAGTCGTTGTAAAACCATTAATCCAGCAACCAATCATCAACAGCAAATCAATTCCTTGGAGATATGAACAAGCAATAGTGATGTATAAAGAAATGGAAGTTAGGGAAGATGTATGTGAGGCTCAGGGTTTAACTCGATCAGGGAGGTACTTCGCCCCGGAAGAATTAAGAAAAGGCAAAATCTATTAAGATAACCAAGAACCAGTAAAGAAAGTTGTGTCGGAAGAAGAGGCGGAGGAATTCTTAAAGAAAATGAAAATGCACGACTACTCCATAATAGAGCAGTTGAGGAAGACACCAGCTCAGATCTCCTTATTATCCTTACTAATCCATTTAGATGAACACCGCGGGCGTTGATGAAGATTTTGAATGAAGCCCATGTCCTAGACAAGATAACAGTGAATCAATTGGAAAAGATAGCAAACAAGATATTCGAAGTAAACCAGGTCACATTCTCTGACAATGAATTGCCCATGGAGGGCACTGAGCACAACCGGGCTCTTTATCTGACTATGAAATGTGAAGATGTTGTGGTCACCCCAGTTCTGGTCGACAACGGGTCCCGTGCAATATTTGTCCACTCTCCAAATTGATCAAGCTGAAGGTGGAGAATGAAAGGATCCACAAGAACAACATTTGTGTTCGAAGTTTCGACGGCAGAGGCAAAGACACCATGGGAGACATAGTGTTGGAAGTGATAATAGGGCCCGTTGAGTTTACCATAGAATTCCAAGTGCTGGACATAGTAGTCTCTTATAACCTATTGTTTTTTAGGATCTAGATTCACACAGCCAAAGCAGTGCCATCTACGCTGCACCAGATGGTCAAATTTGAATGGGACAGGCAAGAGATTGTGGTGCACGGTGAAGACAATCAGTGCATTTCAGGTGATGCTGTCGTAACTTTTATTGAATCTGAAGATAGCAAAGGGACATGGGTCTACCAGGTATTTGATACTATGTCAGTTTACAAAATCCCAGAAGTCGAGGTTATCATGACCCCAAATATAGAAACTCCGTCAGCCATGGTAGCCTAAGAAATGTTGAAGAATGATTTTATGCCCCGCAAGGGAATGGGTGCTTCTCTACAAGGCATTGTGCAACCAGTGTCCCTCCCCAATAATATGGATCTCCCAAAGCCCATCCCAAGGTTGTCCAAATCGTTCGTCAAGCCCAGTAATAGCAACGGCTCCGTACCAAGGATTCGTGGACCGCTGATCGACGCAGACGGGGATCTTGATAAGGGGTTAGAAAGGCTGTTCAATGAGGTAAATATGGTCGAGGCAGGAGAAAGATCGAGCAGGGCAGATGTGCAGTTTGTGGGAGCATGCGCAAAAGTCAATAACTGGGAAGTTACTACTCTTCCCATCCGGAGAGAGTCGTGGTAGTAGGCTTTTATTTTCCTTTCAGTCTAGTTTAGATTAGCTTTAGAGTTGCTAATTCAGTTGTTATTTCTATCCGTTTGGATGTGTAAACTTTGTTATCTTTGATTCTAATGAAATGTGATTTCCCTTTCAGCAGTGCTGATAGTTTCCATTTTTCTTTACTTCTCTTTCTTTTCTCTTTTGTACAGTTATTTTTATGCTGATTCCAGTGATCTGACATGCATAATGACTCCTCGGCCAAGCCTTCAAAACCATTCTAGTTTGGAAATAATAATTCAGGAAATAGAACATGAAGATGAACCATAATACGACGAGGAAGGGGCATGGGATGAGATTAATAAAGAGTTGAGCCAATTTGAAGAGAAACCCAAACCAAACCTGAACGATACATAGGCCTCCAATTTAGGAAGCGTGGAAAATGTTAGAGAAACAAAAATAAGTGTCCATCTAGAGCCACAACTTAGGAAAGAAATAATAGAAGTACTGTTTGAATACAAAGATGTCTTTGCATGGTCCTCCGATAACATGCCCCGATTGAGCACTGACTTGGTAGTTCACAAGTTACCCCTTGATTCAGCTTTCCCTTCTGTCAAGCAAAAGTTGAGAAAGTTAAAACTGATATGAACGTGAAAATTAAAGAAGAAGTGACCAAGCAGTTTGAGGCAAAAGTTATCCGAGTCACACGATATCCCACCTGGTTAGCTAATGTTGTGCCTGTATTAGAGAAGGATAGTAAAACCAGAGTGTGTGCTGATTACCGCGATTTCGACCAAGCTAGTCCAAAGGACAATTTTCCTCTGCCAAACATTCACATATTGATTGACAATTGTGCAAAGCATGAGATCGGGTTGTTCGTGGATTGTTATGCATGCTACCACCAGATCTTAATGGATGAAGAAGATGCGGAGAAAACAACATTCCTCACGCCGCGGGGGACATATTGTTATAGAGTCATGCCTTTTGGTTTGAAAAACGCAGGGGCAACATACATGAGGGCCACAAAAACTATTTTTCACGATATGATACATAAGGAAATTGAGGTCTATGTGGATGATGTGATAGTAAAGTCCAGAAAGTAATCTGATCATTCAAAGACTTGAGGAAATTCTTTCAAAGGTTCCGCAGGTATGACCTCAAACTTAACCCGGCAAAATATGCATTTGGGGTCCCCTTAGGGAAGTTGCTGGGGTTCATAGTCAGCCGTTGAGACATCGAACTAGACCCATCAAAGATCAAAGCTATATAGGATCTACCACCACCGAGGAATAAAATAGAAGTGATGAGTCTACTGGGAAGATTGAATTACATCAGCCGGTTCATTGCGCATCTCACAACCCTCTCCGAGCCAATCTTTAAGCTATTGAAAAAGGATGTTGCGGTGAAATGGACGGGAGAGTGCCAGGAAGATTTTGACAAGATAAAGGAGTATTTGTCGAACCCATCGGTATTGTTCCCGCCAGAAACAAGAAGGCCCTTGATCTTATATTTGACAGTCTTGGACAACTCATTTGGGTGTGTGTTGGGTTAGCACAACGTCACCGGGAGAAAAGAGCAGGCCATATACTACCTCAGCAAGAAATTGACGGCTTACGAGGTCAAGTATACCCATCTTGAAAGAACATGCTGTGCTTTGACATGTGTAGCCCAGAAGTTGAAGCATTACCTTTCATCATCCACCACTTATCTCATCTCACGTCTAGACCCATCGAAGTATATTTTCCAGAAGCCCATGCCCACAGGAAGGCTGGCGAAATGGCAAATCTTGCTCATGGAGTTCGACATTATCTACGTGACCAGGACTGCCATAAGGCAAAGGCATTGGCAGATCATTTAGCTGAGAATCCGATAGATGAAAAATATGAGCCCTTGAACACATACTTCCCGGACGAGGAAGTGATGCATATTGAAAAAGTTGAATGGGATGAGAAATTGGGATGGAAATTGTTCTTCGATGGGGCCGCCAACATGAAAGGCGTTAGGATAGGAGCAATGCTCATTTCTGAAGAAGGGCATCATTACCCAGTCACAGCTCAACTCCGCTTCTATTGTACCAACAACATGGCAGAATATAAGGCATGCATTTTGGGTATGAGATTAGCAGCAGACATGGGTGTCCAGGAAGTCTTGGTCTTGGGAGACTCAGACCTTCTGGTACACCAGATTCAAGGGTAGTGGGAAACAAGAGACTTAAAGCTCATACCATATTGGCAAGGCTTGCATGATCTCTACCAACGATTCAGGTCAATAGATTTCAGGCACATCCCCAGAATCCACAATGAAGTTGCTGACGTCTTGGCTACTCTGGCATCAATGCTACATCACCCGGACAAGACATATGTTGACCCTATACATATTCGGGTCCATGATCAGCATGCTTATTGCAACATGGTGGAAGAAGAGCTTGACGGTAAGCCTTGGTTCCACGACATCAAAGAGAATATCAGGAAAGGTGTATACCCGGTAAAAGCCACGTGTGACCAAAAGAGAACAATCTGTCGTCTGTCAAATGGGTTTTTCTTCAGTGGAGGAATATTATACAAAAGAATGCCAGATCTTGGTTTGCTAAGATGTTGGGCAGGCAACAACCATCATGAATGAGGTGCATGCCGGTGCCTGTGGGTCACATATGAGCATATATGTTTTGGCAAAGAATATTCTCCGGCCAGGATATTATTGGCTCACCATGGAGCGGGATTGTATCAACTTTGTGCGCAGATGTCACCAATGTCAAGTGCACGGAGATTTAATTCACTCTCCGTCGTATGAATTGCATACGATATCTGCACCATGGACTTTCATTGCGTGGGGCATGGACGTTATCGGGCCCATCGAACAAGTAGCTTCTAACGGACACAGATTTATCCTGGTTGCTATTGAATATTTCACCAAATGGGTTGAAGCCAAAACTTTCAAGGCAGTAACCAAAATGGTTGTGGTCGACTTTGTACATGCAAATATCAATTGTCGGTTCAAAATCCTCAAGACTCTCATCACTGACAATGGGGAAAATCTCAACAGTCACTTAATAACAGAAGTATGTCAGCAGTTCAAGATCACACATCGAAATTCTACCCCGTACCGCCCCAAGGCAAACAGAGCAGTTGAGGCGGCCAATAAGAAGTTAAAGAAGATACTTCGAGAAATGGTAGAAGGTTCCAAGAAGTGGCATTGTTACGCTATCGCACCACCGTCCGCACTTCAGTAGGGGCAACTCCATACTTGTTGTTATATGGCATAGAGGCGGTGATCCTGGCTGAAATTGAAATCCCCTCTCTTAGAATAGTAGCCGAAGCAGGAATCGACGACGAAGAATGGGTCAAAGCTCGTTTGGAGAAATTGAGTCTGATTGACGAGAAAATATTGGCGGCGGTATGCCACGGCCAGTTGTATCAACAAAGGATGGCCAGTGCATATAATAAGAAAGTGCGTCCAAGAAAGTTTGAAGTAGGTTAATTGGTATTGAAATGCATCCACCCTCACCAGGCTGAGGAAAAGGTTAAGTTCTCTACGAACTGGCAAGGACCATTCGTCGTATCAAGAGTGCTGTCTAATAGAGCATTGTATCTGTTAGATGTGGAAAGGAAATGTGTGGAAATGGCTATCAATTCGGATGCAGTCAAAAGATGTTATATATGATTTTCTTTTGGATCATTGTTTATACTTGCTATTTGTCTGTACTCGGAAGGTTTTTTAGATTGAGCTTTCGTTATTTTATTCTCATATCCCCTTTTTCAGAATCCAGAACGAGAGTCAGACACGCAATAATAAAAAGCGACGAAAATACAATAATGGAAAAAAGCAAGAAAGGCAAAACAAAAAGAGAAGAAAAAAGTAGCAAAACAAAAGAGAAAAGAAAAAAAAGAAGAAAAAAAGGAAAGAAAAAGAAGAAAAGAAAAACAAAGAAAAAAATAAGAAAAAAGGGAAAAAGAAAAGAGAAAAATGAGAAAGAAACAACGGAAAGAGAGGAGGAAAAGGAAAACAAACAGTAATGAAAGTAAGGAATCAGCAGGAACTATGTTTGACCTGAATCCTTTTAAGGATACGTAGGCAGCCTCACGGCTCGGTCATATTCAAATAAATTCAAAGGCCCCAAGCAAGAAACTAGGGGAGCAATTGTGTTGGTTCAGATTCTGAAGGTTGTAAATTTTGGAACCAATAGAAGCGATTTTTGAGCCTTTCATGCCCTTTCCTTCTAGCCTTGTCCAAAAGCCTACATTAAATTCCAAAGAAAGACCTTCTAATCAATCTGTAAGAAATACCGGGGCAAGCAAGGAGAAATGGACCATATCTCAGGACGACACTCTAGTTCTTGTGGAAAATAAAAAAATGAGAGTCTTATTGGTGAAAACCCTCACGGGCACCCTAAGGCAATAGGAGTTCAGAGAAATAATAAAATGAGAGAGCCTCATTGGTGAAAACCCTCATGGGCACCATGAGGAAAAGGTAAGACAAGAAGCAACACTCAGAAAAGGGTTGTTGGTGGAAATCTATTCATGAACACTGTAAGGCAAGCAAAGCTCGGATTTTGTTGAAGGAGTCGGGATAGAAATGGGCACAACAACAAAAGCATGGCAACAGAAGGTCGGTCATCGGGACAGACTAGGTCAACTAGGCCAAAGTGCATGTCATGATCAGGAAAACCAGCTGTTCTTCCTCAGATAAGTTTTCTTTCTCTTCTTTTCAACAGTCAGTGAATCTGGAATTCTTTACCTTGAATACCGTTCGGGGTAATTGCATTTCATTTTTATTTCGAGTCTCTAAAGTCTATTTGTTTAAGCAAAAAAGAGGAATTTTAAAGTCTATTATCAGCTCCCAAAGGGACAAAGTCCATGACACCCAAAAGCGTAACAAATATAACGAGTGTGGAACAGCTTGGGAGAGATTCACAAAAAACTATAATTGATGGAAGAGACAAGAGTCGGAAAAGTGAAGGAGTACTATACAGAGACGGGCATACAAAGTAAAACTGCAAAGGTTCTGGGGTCAGCCGAGCATAATACACCAATCGGGCAATCTCAGAAAAGACACAAGGTTGGCACAACACAAAAATTCGAAAGGTCACAATGTTTGACCAGGCATAATACATCAGTCGTTGGGGAAAGACATAAAGAATTATGGCAAAGGATTAAGAGCGTAACACAAGGTGAGGAGCGAAGTAAAGGCACAAAGATCAAGAGTTAGTCAAGCATCATAAATACAGTGGGTGATCTCAGGGAAAGGTGTAAGGATTTTAGCGAAGGCTCGAAAATGTAACAAAAATATGAGGAACAAAACAAATACACAAGGGTCAGAGGGTCAGACAAACATAACACCCTAACTCACCAGTAGTTAGGAAGGGTATAAGGCTTCTGGAAAAAGAGACGAAAGCACAACACAAAGATGGAAAAGGTCATGAGGGTTGACCCAGCATGATATATCAACTCATCAATCATTGGAAAAGGGCATACAGAATTATGGAAAAGGGTCGGAAGTGCAACACAAAGTAGGGAGAAAAATAAAGGCACAAAGGGCAGAGGCCAACCAAACATCATAGACATACCGGGTGATTTCAAGAAAGGGTGCAAGGACTTTGGCGGAGCGGAAGTGCAACACAAAAATGAAGAACAAAGTGAATCCACAAGGTTAAGAGGGTTGGCCAAAGCATAATACATTAATTCATCAATCGTCGGGGAAGGACATGAAAAATTCCGGCCAAGGGTTAGAAATATAATATAATGATGGGGAGCAAAGCAAAGTGTAAAGGTTTTGAAAGAGTCAGCTGAGCAGCTCAAGCGACTCATCATCAACATGGACAATGGAACACAATGGAACACGACAGTAGGGAGGCTGTTCTCAACAAGAATGCCGCAAGCTAACCACCATTTTTCAAACTGACTAGTTTACTTTGATTGACACAGGGACAGAAAATTCCAAAAGAGACCAGGGGAGGCCATCCGTAGGGGAAAACAGGCACAGGGCATGTAGGATTAAAACCTCAGGGCTCCCCTGAATATGGGACTCAGCTGAAATTCAAAAGAGGCACGGGTCGTCACAAATATTCTCCCTAGCAAAGAGTGCAAGAGGATCAACCTTAACTAGCAAGCCCTAATAGGAACAATTGAGGGTTAAAAGGGGCACGAAAATTGAGATAGAACTTAGTTAAAACTCAAACAGGCGCAGGTGACAGGGGCAAGCACCAACACCTTCCCCAGTAAGAGTCGTAGAAACCCTCCAGAACAATGATTACCAGCAGAAACAACCGGAAGTTAGAGTCGGCATTTAAGTCGGAATCCTCAGGACCCTCTTGGAAAATGGGACTCATTTTAAGGTTAGGAATAATCATGGATAACAAATAGCATAAAATGACTTGCGTGTTGAAGTAGGATCCAGTTAAGGTCAAGACCCTCCTGAAAAATGGGACTTAGCTCAGGACACAAACAGTCAGGTGGCATGGTCAAACCCAAATACTTCCCCAACAATAGTCATCAGGATCCACCTGGATAATGGGATCTAATCGTAGGAGTTGTCAGGAAACCCCCTTGATAATGGGACAAAGCTCTAAATACTAACCCCCAACAATCATATTTTATCATCAAATCAAGAGTTTTTAGGACCCTCCTGGATAATGGGAAGTACTTTTAATCACTAATCATCAGTAGACCCCCAGCATATAGCAAGACATAGTGGAAAATAATACCTGTTGAAACATAACATAATCTTAAAAGTTGTCATTAGTTAAGAATTGTCAGGACCCTCCTGGATAATGGGACTTAGCTTTAGAGATATTTGGAAAGGAGATTTGATTAACACTTACGGACCCGCCCAGCACCAAACTGGGGCAGGAAGAATCTTTTGTGTTTTGTTTGTCTTGTTGTGACCGGGTACACAAGCAGCAGCCTCAGGGAATATTTTTCAAAATTCAAGTTTTGTAATTAGGTGCCCACCAGGCGCCCACCTGTAGAATAAGGGAATATTTTTTAAAATTCAAGTATTGGCAATCAGGCACACACCTGTAGAACAAGGGAATATTTTTCAAAATTCAAGTCTTGGTAATCAGGAGCCCACCTGTAGAACAAGGGAATATTTTTCAAAACTCAAGTTTTGGCAATCAGGACCCCACCAATAGAACAAGGGAATATTTTTCAAAATTCAAGTCTTGGTAATCAGGCGGCCACCTGTAGAATAAGGGAATATTTTTCAAAATTCAAGTCTTGGTAATCAGGCGCTCACCTATAGAACAAGGGAATATTATTCAAAAATTCAAGTTTTGGCAATCAGGCGCCCACCTGTAGAATAAGGGAATATTTTTCAAAATTCAAGTCTTGGTAATCAGGCGCTCACCTATAGAACAAGGGAATATTTTTCGAAATTTAAGTTTTGACAATCATGCGTCCACCTGTAGAACAAGGGAATACTTTTCAAAATTCAAGTCTTGGTAATCAGGCTCCCACCTGTAGAACAAGGGAATATTTTCAAGTCAGGTAATCAGGCGCCCACCAGCAAGAACAAGGGAATATTTTTCAAAATTTCAAGTTTTGATAATCAGGCGCCCACCTGTAGAACAAGCAAATATTTTTCAAAGATGCAAGTCTTGGCAATAAGGCGCCCACTTGTAGAACAATGGAATATTTTCAAGCTTCAAGATTGGTAATCAGGCGCCCACCTGTCAGAACAAGGGAATGATTTTCAAGTTGCAAAGTTTTGTAATCAGGCACCCACCTGCAAAACAAGGGAATACATGTCAAATCCAATAATTCGGTAACAAACATAGAAGAAGAGAAGGCAGGGAGTCAACAAGGCGACTATGAGTTTACAGGAAGGAATACCAGTCAACATGGCAACAAGGAGTTCACAGGAAGAAATACAAGGCAACAAAGCAACAAGGATCAAGAGCAAGATTAAAGACATAGATATGTTCTTTTGTAATTTGTAGTTCATAGCTTAGTCTAGTTTTTTTTTCACGAGGTGTAATAAGGAGGTCAGCAAGCACTAACAGCAGCATCAGCAGTGAAATCATAGCTCATGGTAGTCCCAGCTGCCAAACACTCCAGAACTACACTGAGCTGATTCCTTTATTGCCAAGGATATGTAGGCAATCTCTGAAGTGGGGTTCGATCAGATAGTTTTTAAAATTATTCTCATAGAATGTAAAACGGGCAAAAATCTCTCAGTTGCTCATTTATCTTTGCCCGAAAACCCTTCGTGTCTCCGAGCAAACAGGGGCAGCTGTGAGCACGTGACTTTTGCCCCGCTTGAAAGGTTCCTATTAATTCATTAAATTAGGATTTTTCTGTTATTAGTTGAATGTCAGGAATTAATTGCATAATTTTGTGCTTATTTGCATCTTTTATTATTTGAAATTTTTTTAGGATTTATTTGTGTGATTGAATTTTAGAAATTAATTGCATAATTTTATGTTTATTTGCATGTTGCACATTTTAATTAATATAACTCATAAAAATATAAAAATGGTATGTTTGCATTTAGGATTTAATCTTTTTACATTTTTTAGGTTACTAATTAGTTTATATTGAAAATAAGGAAAAACAACAAAATTGGTTAATTTTCTTTGAAACTTAGAGTTTAGGTTATATTAGGAGTTTATTTAGTTTATTTCATGTTAAATGTGCTTTTGGCTATTTTATTTTTGTTAGTAAAAATATGAAAATGTAACAACAAAAATAATATATATGTATATATATATATATAAATATATATATATATATATATATATATATATATATATATATATATATATATATGTATGTGTGTGTATATATATATATATGTATGTGTATATATGTATGTATATATATATATATGTATATATGTATGTATGTATATATGTATATATGTATGTATGTATATATATATATATATATATATATATATATATATATATATAGGGATGTATATATATATATATATATGTATATATGTATGTATATATATATATATATATATATCTGTATATATGTATGTATATATATATGTATATATGTATGTATATATATATGTATATATGTATGTATATATATATATATATATATATATATATATGTATATATATATATATATATGTATATGTATATATATATATATATATATATATGTATATGTATATATGTATGTATGTATATGTATATATGTATGTATGTATATGTATATATGTATGTATGTATGTATAAAAGAGCATAATTAACTATATATAAATGTTGGACTTTGATTTGGGCCAATGTCTTGCAGAAAATTTGGCCCAAAACCCCCAAACCCACTAAAAATAACCTAGACCCAACACCTTACCCGGTCCAGAAGCCCCAGAAATGAAACGACGTCGTTTTGCATCAAAGCATCTGAGCCGTTGATCAATCATGATCTATCGGTCAAGATGCAAGGGTTGTTACCCTATATAATTGTCGGACCACGCCCCCTACCATTACATACATCGTACCATGTCCAAACCATACCCTAATTACGCTGGTGTAACACCGCCCAGCCTCCTTCATATCACCACCGCCCGCCCGCCCGCCGAAATTGCCACCGGCGGCGGGGTAACCCCAAATCCACCCAAATTTACACCCACGTTCCCCGTCTTCCCCTCTTTCCACTCCCCCCCCCAAACCCCTCAAAACCCACCCAAACTCGTCGAATATACCTTCGAAGAAGCGGCTGCTCTGCCATCCACGGCGGCGCCGACTTCAATGGCCTCCAAATTAACACTCCACACTCCCCTTGGCCTCCCCTACCCAAAAATGAAACCATCTTCATTCGAATAACCCCCAAACTTGTCGAATTTTAAATCTGAGTCCTGACCTAATTTTTAGAAGGAATTTTTTAAATACGTTTGAGTTTCACAATGGAATTGCATGTTTGTTTTGGCCAAAAGCAAACTTGTAATTCCGTTTGCAGGCTCAAAATTGAATCCATTCAAGTATCTTTTAAGAAACAACCAGTAAGTTTCGTCTTTTTCTTCTATTTATTTTTTTTTGTTTGTGCTTCTTTGTTAATAATTTTATCTTATTTTAAGTTTTGACTACTAGTTTTAATTAGAAACATTGATTAGTTTTGCTCAGATTTGAGTTTGCATTTTGGTGACCATTTGATTCTATATGCATTTATGTTGTTCTTCTGGTGATCCCATAGGTTTAGCTTCTAACCATGTTACCCATTTCTTTAGCTTAATATCCATGTTTGATTTAGTCCAAATTTTTTGACCTTTTCATGTTTATTGTTCAGCTCAGTTTAATATTCAACAAATAAATTGGTATTAGTTTGAATAGAGATAAGTTTTTCAATTTTGGTTGTTCCAAATTGTATAATGGCATGATAGTCACAGCTTTGCATGTTTTTTCTTTCAATTTCAGCATTTAGTTCGAATTATTGGTTCAGTAGTGTTTGAATTCTAAGTTGGATTTTTATTATTTTTCTGATTAATGGTTCAAATATTATTAGGGTATTGGTTATAGCTGTTAGCTAGAAAATAGTTAGCTTAGTAAACCCGTAATTCTAGAATACTAAAAGGGTAATATAGGGTTTTAATTTGGTTCTGCTAATATTAGGATTTAAATGAGAGTAGTATAGGTATCCTACAAGTAAGAAATAATGCTAGAATCTTTTGGACTCTTCTAGATGGGTACTTTAGGCTAAATAACAATGGTTTAGTGCAGTAACTTGGGAAACAAGTCAGGAAATAAAGGACCAAATAGGTAAAATCTGAGAATTGAAAGAGGGACTACTTGTTAAAATAAAATAAAGGGGTTGCACTAGACTTTGGCTATAAAATGCACCCCAATTCATCCAAAAGAGGGGGTTTTACACAGTCTGACAATCCATAAGAAAATTCCAGATAATTTAAAGCCCTAAAAATCTCCAAAAATTCCTGAAAGTGTCCAGAAATCCTAAGCTTATAAGAGTTGTCAAATTTTCTGAAGCTCAGGGGCCTTTCACTGTTCTATTAGATTGCTTTTCCTGAAAATAACTTTTATTCCAGCTGTGTAGTAGAAGTTTAGCTATATAAAGATGAAAAACAGCCCGAAAAATACACATTTAAAGAGTTGAGTTTCCAGCATTGCCTGGGGTTCAATTGGAGTTGATTAGGTCATTGTTCCAGCTATTTTGAGTCAAATTGCTGATTTTGTGTGGTGTCAAAACCTTCCTGAGTTCCTGTTTGGCTGTTTATGTTTCATTTAAGCCATATGGTTGGTTTTTACTGGTCTGAGTTTGGGTTTATGCTTTCATGGGGATATTTGGTTGTATTACTGGGTGTATTAACTACTCATGGGCTTTGGATTTTGTGAATATCCTGCTGTTTGATCATTGCTGACTCTCAATTTTGTTTTGCACACATTCCAGGTACATTTTTCAACCTCCAATGATGTATGAAGTTTAATCTTAATGAATATCCAAGTTGAAGATGCATATTATTCTTTCCTTTATCAACTTTTGTAACTATGTCTATTATAGCTGAGACACTGGTTTGTATAAATAGGACTTATGGACTAAATTTAGAAAGTGTAACTGCTTTGAGAACCTCTTGGATCCTGTAACGGGTGACTTTAGGTTGACACTCTAATTGGCCGGCATTGTTTAGTCTTAGTTTCCCAGTTGTAGATTTGGATACATGCATCCCTGAATATAAGTCATGATGTTTCTCAATAGTATGTGATTTGGAACTTGTTTTCAAAAGCTTCTCCTGTAGGATTTTGTAGGAGCATTCAGGAGATAAAAATTGTAAAAAATGGAATCTGAGCATGTTTTAATGTTCTTTTGTAAGTGGTGTTGCACCCGTGTAAGATAGTTCATGAAGTCATTAATTCCTATTTTTAAGTTCTATTTCAAAATTGTCTTCAGAAATGTTTTAGCCTTGTTCATTTGATGTTGTTGAGTTAGAATTTTACTGGAACATGTTAATTAGGAAATTGAACCTTGATTGGGGGGGTCAGATCGTATGTCCATTTAGAGATGTGCTAGGCAAATCAAGAGGCATGTTACTTGTTCTACTTTAACATCATCAAAGGTTCAGGATTTGAATATTGGTTCAATCAAGTAGCTAATTAATTTAGTTGAGTAGCATCAAAGCTGCTGCACCATATCATATGCATAGAAACCATGTTTTATCCTGGATCATTTCACTCCATCAGGGATTGAGCCCATCGGTAGCCCAAGTCCGAAGGAGTTTTGCTGTTTAGTGACTTAAAGAAAATCCCAATTTTCCATTAGGCTATCGATTAGACTTGGTTCATATCTGAGGCATGTCTAATAAAAAAATAACAGTCGACTCTAAGATTGGCCTTTTAAAATAAAAAACGAGATGTGTCGCGCCAAACGGAATCCAAAATTGCGTGGCTCTCGTGAAATGTTTATACTAAAATACTTAGGGATTCGGGATGCGCCGTTTAGCGAATTTCATGGCTTCCCGCAAAAATAACAATGTGATAGTCTATTTTAGGCAGGTTCTTAATAATTTTATCTTCTTAAGTACGGGTGCACATTTATGTAATCCAAATCCAAATCGCAGCAAAGTTGAAGTGTGTCAAAATCCACAGGTCCATTTATGTGATGTGGTTCGAGGCATGTTTTAATGACGTTGCAATTTTCTTTAAAAATAATAATAAAAGTGGTTAAAAGATTCAAATGCATATAGATTCATAATTGTATAAATCAGATAGATTAAGCCAAATATAATAGTTGAGCAACCGTGCTAGAACCACGGAACTCGAGAGTGCCTAACACCTTCTCCTAGGTTAACAGAATTTCTTATCCGGATTTCTTGTCCGCGGACTATTAAATAGAGTCATTCTTTCCTCGATTCGGGATTCCAAACGGTGACTTAGGACACCATAAATCTCCCAAGTGGTGACTCTGAAATTCTCTCAAAAATTGGATCTCTTTTCGATTGTCCTTTAATTGGAAAACTCCCTTATCTATGCCCTTCGCCGGGTCGTAGTAGCCAAAAAGTGGTGTGATAATTAGCAACCCTTGAATCTGCACACGGGATGCAGGGAGTAAAGTGAGTACTCCAATTCAGTGAGTAATAAATATAAATGACAACTGAAAGTAAGAAAGCACGTAAAGCACAAGGCATTCTATAATGAATCAGTAAAATCACTCAAAATCAGGAAAACCAGTAAACAAAATCAACTAAAATCCTCTTTAAGCTAGAAAACAGGTAATTGACAGGTAAGTATGATAAAGTAAACAAATAGAAATCACCCCTCGGGCACAGTATGAACAATTCAGCCCCTCAGGCAACATCTCAGAACAATATCAGCCCCTCGGGCTCAATCTCACATCACAATCGGTACCAGCGCTCACTGGGGGTGTGCAGACTCCTGGAGGGGCCCTTACGGCCCAAGCACAATAATAAGCCATCTCGTGGCATCAAATATAGGCCCTCGGCCTCATATTAATCAAACCACCTCATGGTATATATATATATATATATATATATATATATATATATATATATATATATATATATATATATATATATATATATATATATATATATATATATATATATATATATATATATATATATATATATATATATATATATATATATATCAGGCCATCAGCCTCAAATCAGTAGCAGTGTTTCGTCACAATATAGGCCCTCGTCCTCACTCAGTCAAAAAAGCTCACAAGCCCCTCAAGTAATAGTAAAAAAATGTTTCTCAGGCCAAACATCATTTAATATATCATTTAAGTCTTAAAACTGAGTAAATATGGCTGAGTAGTAAAACAGTGGAAACTAACATGACTGAGTTCAAGAAAAAATAAGTCAAACACTGAGAAAATATCAATAAAAGCCCAGAAGGGTTCAAATAGTTAGCACTAAGCCTAAATATGGCATTCATCCCAAGTAAGGATGATAACAAATAGTTTTCAATCAAATACACGATAAAATAATCAATCGGGACGGACCAAGTCACAATTCCCAACAGTGCACGACCCCACGCTCATCATCAAGCGTGTGCCTCTCCTCAATATAGCACTACAACGTGCAATACGGGGTTTCAAACCCTCAGAACATCATTTACTGTCATTACTCACCTCAAACCGGTTAAATCTCTAGCTCGCAAACGCTTTTGCCCCTCGAATCGGACTTCATGTGCGTCAAATCTATCCAAAATCAGAACAAGGGCATCAAAATATCCTAAGGGAACAAAGCCCAAATGAAAACAAACAACGAAGGGCACAAATCCTGAAATTACCAAAACCCGACCCCTAGCCCACATCTCGAAATTTAGAAATTTTTACATCAATAGATTCCTCGTTTCCCCACGAGTTCATACATACTAAAGTTCTCTAATCTGACCCTAAATGGTCCTTCAATTCCCAAATCAAAAGTCCAATTTCTCAAGCAATTCATGATTTTCTAGGTTGATTTCACAATAGAATCAAGTTTTAATTCCAAAATTCTTACGTCCAAACATTTCCCCTTGAATCCCTCTTCAATCTCGATCAAAAATCTCCCAAAATGAAAAACTATGGAGGAAATGAGCCCCAAAAATTGCGAATAAAATGAATTAAAAACATTCTGCCTAGGCCTGACTTTCCTTCTTCACAAATGCAGTCAAAGCCTCACGTTCGCGTAGCAATAACTTACATTGACAAACTTTTCCTCTTCGCGAATGCAACATGGCAGCTGCGAATGGGATTCCTTACTCAAGAAACTCTTCCCAAACGTGCTCACTCTTCTGTGAACGCGATGAACATTTGACCTCGAACCCATCTGACCCTACTTTTTATTCGCGATCGTGAAGTCCCACTTACGAACTTGATGCATCCCTTCATAAGCCTTTGCAAATGTGGCCTAGCCTCTAGCAAATGCAAAGCTTACAAAACCCGGACCTTCACGAACGCGTACTCCTCCTCACGAATGCAAAGGCTAAATCTGATGCATCCCTTCCTTACCCTTCATGAATGCGAGGTTCCACTTGCGAACTCGAATCACAAAACGTCCACAACTACTCGAACTCAAACTTTGCAACTTCCTAAACTCCGAAATGGTCTGGTTGACCACCCTAAACTCATCCGAGGCCTCTAAGACATCAATCAAAGGCACCAACATATCCTAATACCTTATTCAAACTTATTCCAATCATCAAAACACTTCAAATAACATCAAATCAACCCAAACACATCGTATTCAAGCCAAAGTTTCTAAAAATATTCTGAATTCCTCTTTTGATCAAAAACCACGTCCGAATGACTTGAAATTTTACACACACGTCCCAAATGACATAATGAAGCCACTGCAACTTTCGGAATTCCATTCCAACCCTATATCAAAATCTTGCCTATCAACCAAAAATCGCCAAAATATCAACTTCGCCAATTCAAGTCTGAACCTACTTCGTACCTCCAATACCCATTCCGATCACACTCCTAAGTTACAAATCACCTCCTAAAGCTAACTGAACCATCAGAACTTACACCTGAACCCTCTAATACATAAGGCAATATCTGGTTGACTTTTCTAACTTAAACTTCCTTAAAAGAGACTAAGTGTCTCAACCCTTACCAAAATCATTCCAGGACTCAATCCGACCAATCCGATACCACAAATACAGATGAAGAAGCATAAAAATGCAGAAATTGGGAAAACAAAGCAGTAACTCATGAGACGAGTGATCGGATCATCACATATTCCCCAACTTAAACAAATGTTCATCCTCGAATGAGTCAAGAAACAAACCTGAAGCCTCGAATAGGTGAGGATACCTGCTCCGCATCTCTCACTCGGTCTCCCAAGTAGGCTCCTCTATGAGCCGACCTCTCCACTGTACTTTCACTGAAGCTATATCCTTTAACCTCAGCTTCTGAACTTGACGCTCCAAAATAGCTATTGGCTCTACATCATAAGTCAAATTACCCTCTAATTAAACCGTGCTAAAATCCAGAACATGCGATGGATCTCAAATATACTTCCGGAGCATAGAAGCATGAAACACCGGATGCACACTCGACAAGGTGGGTGACAAATCAAGATCCCCAATCCTTTAAAGCACCTCAAAAGGCCCAATTAACTGCGGACTCAACTTCCCTTTCTTTCCAAATCTCATAACACCCTTTGTGGGCGAAACCTTTAACAGAACCTTCTTGCCAACCATGTAGGACACATCTCAAACCTTCATGTCATCATAACTCTCCTGCCTAGACTACACTATACGGAGTCTCTCCTATATCACCTTCACCTTATCTAAAGCATCTTGAACCAAGTCTGTCCCCAAGGGCCTAGCCTCACCGGGATCAAACCAACCAACTGGAGATCTACACCGCCTCCCATACAGAGCCTCATATGGAGCCATCTAAATTCTCGATTAATAGTTGTTGTTATAAGCAAACTCTAAGAGTGGTAGGAACTGATCCCATGACCCTCTGAAGTCAATAACACAAGCACGCAACATGTCTTCCAATATCTGAAGAGTATGCTCGGAATGTCCGTCCGTCTGAGGATGAAAGACTATGTTCAACTCAACTTGAGTACCCAACTCTTGCTGCACAGACCTCCAAAACTACGAGGTAAACTGAGTGCCCTGATCTGAAATGATGGAAACTGGGAAACCATGTAACCGAATAATCTCTCGGATATATATCTCTGCTAATGCTCTGAAGAATAAGTAGTATAGATAGGAATGAAGTGCGCAGACATGGTCAGTCGATCCACAATCACCCAAATAGCATCGAACTTCTTCAAAGTCCATGGGAGTCCAATAATAAAGTCCATAGTGATGCTTTCCCACTTCCACTCTGGAATATCTATCCGCTGGAGCAAGCCTCCCAGTATCTGATGCTCATATTTCACCTGTTGACAATTCAGACACCAAGCTACAAATCCCATAATGTCTTTCTTCATCCTCCTCCATCAATGGTTCTGCCTCAAATCCCGATACATCTTTATGGCACCCGTATGGATGGAATACCGTGAGCTATGGGCCCTCTCCAGAATCAACTCCCAAAGCACATCCGCATAGGGCACAAAAATCCGGCCCTACATCCTCAACAGTCCATCATCACTAGTGGTCACATCCCTGGCATCATCATGGTGCACTCTATCCCTAAAAAAAAACAAAGGCGGATCATCATACTGGCACTCTCTGATGCGATCATATAACGAACACCGTGAAACTATACAATCCAACACCCAACTGGGCTCCGAAATATCCAACCTCACAAACTGATTGGCCAAGTCCTGAACATAAACCGCAAGATATCTCTCCCTAACAAGAAAGTATGCCAAACTCCCCAAACTCACTGCCTTTCAGATCAAAGCATCGACCACCATATTGACCTATCCCGGATGATACAATATAGTGATATCATAATCCTTAAGCAACTCCAACCATCTCTGCTACCTCAAATTAAGATCATTTTGCTTGAACAAATGCTGAAGACTGTGATTATCAAAGAATACCTCACAAGACTTCCATACAAGTAATGCCTCCAAATCTTCAATATGTGAACTATGGCAGCCAATTTTAAATCATGAACTGGGTAGTTCTTCTCATGGGGCTTCAACTTACGACAAGCATAAGCAGTAACTCTACCCTCCAGCATCAACACACAACTAATACCCACTCTTGAAGCATCACAATACACTATATATAAACCTGAAGCTGATGGAAAAACAAACACCGGAATTGTGATCAAATCTATCTTGAGCTTCTGAATGCTCTCCTAACACTCATCCGACCATACAAATGAAGCACCCTTCTAAGTCAACTTGGTCAAGGGCGATGCGATAGATAAGAATCCCTGAACAAACCGGCGATAATAGCTTGGCAAACCAAGAAAACTGTGAATCTTCGTAGATGAGGACGATTTCGGCCAACTCTGCACCGCCTCTATCTTCTTTGGATCAACCTGAATACCCTTGATGGACACCATGTGTCCCAAGAACGCCACTGACCCGAGCCAACACTTACACTTGGAGAACTTTGCATAAAGTTTCTCCTCCCTCAATCTCTGCAACACTACCCTCAAATGCTCCGCGTGCTCCTCCTGACTACATGAATATACCAGAATATCATCAATAAAGACTATGAAAAATGAGTCAAGATAAGGCCAGAACACATTTTTCATCAAATGCATGAACGCTACTGGGGCATACGTCAGCCCAAAAGACATAACCAGGAACTCATAATGACCATATTTTGTCTTGAAGGTCGTCTTAAGAATATATGAATCCCTGATCTTCAACTGGTGATAACCTGAACGGAGATCAATCTTGGAGAATACCTTCGCTCCCTGAAGCTGCTCGAATAAATCATCAATGTGAGGCAAAGGATACTTGTACTTAACTTTTACCTTGTTCAATTGCCTATAATCAATGCATATTCTGATTCTGTAATCCTTCTTCTTCACAAATAGAACCAGTGCACCCAAAGGTGACACACTAGGCCGAATGAACCCTTTATCTAGGAGTTCCTAAAGCTGCTCCTTCAACTACTTCAACTCTGCTGGTGCCATAAGATATGGAGAAATAGAAATGGGCTGAGTGCCCAGCACCAGGTCAATACCAAAATTAATATCCTTGTCCGGTGGTACGCCCGGCAGGTCTGCAGGAAATACATTAGGGAAATCCCTCATAACTGGGATAAAATCAATACTGGGAGCCTCAGCTCCGACATCCCTCATAAAGGCAAGATATGAAAGAGAATCCTTCCCAACCATACACTGGGCCTTCAAGGAAAAGATCACTTTACTAGGAACATAATTAGTCATACCTAGTCACTCGATCTATGGCACACTCGCTATAGCCAATGTGGTTGTATTAGCATGATAGTCCAGAATAGCGCGACACGTAGATATCCAATCCATGCCCAGAATGACATAGAAATCCACCATACTCAATAATAAAAGATCAACTCGGGTCTCCAGAGCCCCAATAGTCACCACACATGACCGGTACATACAGTTCACAACAACAGTATAGCCCACCGGGGTAGATACATGAACAGGTAAAGCAAAAAACTCAGAGGTCGTACCCAAATAACGAGCAAAGTATGATGACACATAAGAAAAGGTGGATCCAGGATAAAATTATATAGAGGCATCTCTGTGGCAAACTGAAACAATACATGTAATAACAACATCTGAAGCAATAGAACCGGGTCTGCCTAAAAGAGCATAGAACGGGCCTGACCGCCCCGTGATCGACCTCCCCCTCTTGGAATACCCCTCGCTAACTAACCTCCACCCTCCAAATGGCTGGGTGCGTGATGGCAAAGCAATTGGTGCTGAAGCCAATGACTGAACCCTTTACTGCGATGAACTGGCAATATGACGAGGACACTGCCTCTACATGTAGCCACCTTGCCACAGTCATAATAACTCCAGGTGCTAGAAAAGGGGACTGAAGGGAACCCATCGCACCGGAGTGACTAATAGATGCACTTAGCATAGACGAGCCCTGAACTGAGAGAGCATAGGATGAAATCTGAGCTGGAAGGGCACTAAGTGATGACTGGCCCTAATGTGAATTGTGAGAACCATGACCCGATGATGCCCCATGATAACCTAGGCGAGCTGACTGAGTAGGCCTGAATGAACAGCCTCTGCTATACTAAATTTGGCCCCTCGAAGGAGCACCACTATAGCTTCCAGATCCTCGAGGCCTCCCGGCCTTTTTCTCCTCTCGCTCATGATGGCGAACAGACTCAATCTCTTGGGCAATATCTACAACCTCCTCGAATGTAGCACTAGATACCATATCCTTGGTCCTAATAATATGGATCTGATAAGTAAGACTATCGACAAACCTTCTAATTCTCTCTCGATCTGTCAGAACCAACTAGATGGCATGACGAGCAAACTTAGAAAACCTCAACCATACTGCGCCACAGTCATCTCCCCCTAAAACAACCACTCAAATTGCCTACGTAACTCCTCTTTGCGAGATTGCGACACATACTTCTCCAGAAAGAGAATGGAGAACTGCTGCTAGGTAAGGGGTGTTACACTAACAGGCCTACCCCTCTCAAAATCCTCCCACCAAGTGAAAGTAGGTCCTGAAAATTGATAAGTAGTGAAAGCGACCCCGCTAGTCTCAAGAATACCCACGGTATAAAGCATCCTCTAAATCTTGTCCAGAAAGGGTTGCGCATCCTCGGCCTCTACACCAGTGAAGGTCTGAGGCTGAAGCCTACCAAATCTCTCCAACCTACGCTACTATCCTCTAGCATAACAAGAACTACATAGTCCTGAGCAGCTATAACCTGTTGGGCAAGGTGAGCTCCTAGCGTTTGAAGTCTTCTACACGACCTGCTCAGGTGTGCGAGCGGCGGGAGTCTAACTGCCTCCCCGAGCCTTAGAAGTAGTTATGGCTATAGTGGCTGAAACTTCCTGAGCTAGGCCAGTGCAAACTGATAAGATCTGAGCCAAGGCCTCTTGAAGACCCAGAATCATAATGGGCACAATTGGTGCCTGGGCTGGTGCTACTAGAGCATCCACAGTTAGGACCTAGTCCTGAACTGGGGCAACTGATGGATCTACAGGTGCTGCCCTTACTGCTCTTCCTCTACCACGACCATGACCGCGTCCTCGGACTCTGGTGGCCGCAACTGGAGGTATTGGTGGTCTTCCAACCTATCCGGCAGCGTGTGTCCTCGCCATCTGTGAGAGAGTAGAATAACATAAGTTTAGTACTCAGATCAACAAGATCGCACGACAAGAATTTCAAGAATGTGAAGTTTTTCCTAAAGGTTATGCAGCCTCTCGAGGATAAATACAAACGTCTCGTACCAATCCGCGAGACTATACTAAACCTGCTCATGACTCATGAGACCTATGTAACCTAGGTGTTGATAGCAACTTTTCACGACCCTAACCCAGACCCGGTCGTGATGGCACCTCTCATAAAGATAAGGCCAGCCGACACTTTTCGTTTTCCAATTATTAACAAATAAGCATATAAGAACATGCTAAAATGGATAACAATAAGTCTGAAATACTGATAATGACATAAAATATGTGGAAGAATACTCGTACATAGCCCTAACTTGGGTGTCACTAGTCATGAGAATCTATAAGTTCTAATACAAGTCTAATAAGTTTATAACTATTACAAAATGTCATAAAAGAGATAAAAATGATAAATAAGGAGAAACACGGGTCTGCGGACGCCAAGCAGCTACCTCGTGGACTTTAAAGTCTGCTGAGGTTTTTCAACTCGCACTAGTAGGATCCATAATGCCTGAATCTACATACGGGATGCAGGGAGTAACGTGAGTACTCTAATTTAGTGAGTAACAAATTTAAATGACGACTCAAAGTAAGAAAACACGTAAAGCACAAGACATTGTAAAATGAATCAGTAAAATCACTTAAAATCAGGAAAACCAGTAAAAAAAATCAAGTAAAATCCTCTTTAAACCAGTAAACATGTAATTGAAAGAAAATTATGATAAAGTAAACAAATAAAAATTTGTCCTTCGGGCACAATATCAACAATTAAGCCCCTCAGGAAACACCTCAGAACAATACTAGCACCTCGGGCTCAATCTAACATCACAATGAGTACCCGCGCTCACTGGGGGTGTGCAGACTCCTGGAGGGGCGCCTTACGGCCCAAGCACAATAATAAGCCATCTCGTAGCATCAAATCTAGGCCCTCCTCCTTATATTAATCAAACCATCTCGTGATATATATATATCAGTATTTCCTCACAACATAGGCCCTAGGCCTCACTCAGTCAAAAAGGCTCACAAGCCCCTTGGGCAATAGTAGAACAATGTTTCTCAGCCCAAACATCATTAAAAATATCATTTAAGTCTTAAAACTGAGTAAACATGGCTGAGTAGTAAGAAATTGTAAACTAACATAACTGAGTTCAAGAAATTAAGTCAACAGTGAGGAAATATCAATAAAAGTCCCGAAGGGTTCAAATAGTTGGCACTAGGCCGAAATATGGCATTCAGCCCAAGTAAGGATTATAACAAATAGTTTTCAATCAAATGCGCGGTAAAATTATCAATCGGGGCGGACCAAGTCACAATCCTCAATGATGCACGACCCCACGCTCGTCATCAAGGGTGTGTCTCACCTCAATATAGTACTACGATGTGCAATCTGGGGTTTCAAACTCAAAGAACATTATTTACTATCATTACTCACCTCGAACCGACTAAATCTCTAGTTCGTGATGCCTTTGCCCCTCGGATCAACCTCCAGGTTCGTCGAATCTATCAAAAATCAGATCGAGGTCATCAAAATATACTAAGGGAACAAAGCCCAAATGAAAACAATCAATGAAGGGGACAAATCCCCAAATACCAAAACTCGGCCCCGGAGCCCACGTCTCAAAATTCAAAAATTTCACATTAATAGATTCCTCGTCTCCCCACGAGTTCATACATACCAAAAGTTCTCAAATATGACCTCACGTGGTCCTTCAAATTCCAAATCAAAAGTCCAATCTCTCAAGCCTTAGTTCTTAAATTTTAGATCATGATTTTCTAGGTTGATTTCACAATAGAATCGAGTTTTAAGTCCAAAAGTCTTACCTTCAAAAGTTTTCCCTTGAATCCCTCTTCAATCTCCTTTAAATAGCTCCCAAAATGATCCACTATGGAGGAAATGATCCCCAAAATCGCAGATAAAATGAATTAAAAACATTCTGCCTAGGCCTAACTTTCCTTCATCGCGAACACGGTCAAAGCCTCGCATTAGCGAAGCACGAACTTATGTTGACCAAATTTTCCTCATCGCGAACGTGACATATCAGTCGCGAACGAGACATGACAGTCACGAATGTGATGCCTTACTCAGACCACTCTTCGCGAACACACTCACCCTTCCACGAACATGATGAACATTTGACCCGGAACCCATCTGACCCAAATTCTTCTTCGCGATCGGGAAGAACCACTCGCGAATGTGATGCATCCATTCACAAGCCTTCGCGAACGAGGCCTAACCTCTCACGAACATGAAGCTTTAAAAAATCGGTCCTTCACAAACGCATACTCACCTTCGCGAACGCTAAGATCAAATCTGATGCCTCCCTCCCTTACCCTTCGCGAATGTGAGGTTCCACTCACGATCACGAATAACAAAACATCTGCAGCTGCTGGAATTCAAAATCTACAACTTCCTAAACTCCAAAATGGTCGGATTGACCACCCGAAATTCACCCGAGGCCTTCAGAACCTCAACCAAAGGCACAAACATATCCTAAAATCTTATTCAAACTTGTTCCAATCATCAAAACACTTCAAACAACATCAAATCAACCCAAACACATCGGATTCAAGCCTAAGTTTCTAAAAATCTTCTGAATTCCACTTTTGATAAAAAAAATCCAACCAAACTACATCCGAATGACGTGAAATTTTACACACATATCCCAGATGACATAAAGAAGCTATAGCAACTCTGAGAATTCCATTCCGACTCCTAAATCAAATTCTCGCCTATCAACCGGGAATCGCCAAAATATCAACTTCGCCAATTTAAGCCTAAACCTACTCCGGACCTCCAAAACTCATTTCGATCACACTCCTAAGTCATAAATCACCTTCCGAAGCTAACCGAGCCATTGGAACTCACATCCGAGCCCTCTAACTCATAAGTTAACATCCAGTTGACTTTTTAAACTTAAACTATCTTAAAAGAGACTAAGTATCTCAAACCTTACCAAAATCATTCCGGACTCGATCCGACAAATCCGATACCACAAAACACGGATAATGAAACATAAAGAAGCATAAATGGATAAAACTGAGCGGTAACTCATGAGACAACTGGCCGGGTCGTCACACGTCCGCGGGCCTTGGCGTCTCTTACTATTATTTCTCCTTCTGTTTTTGCTTATTCAGAGACTGATTTGTGTATTTCTATTCGGACTTTATTTGTAGTATTCGTATATAATCTGTAACTTGTGACACCAAATTCTTGGTAGTGTTGTACTTCAGATTATGCAATAATGTTTGGTTAAACTATTAAGTTTTTTGTCTTCCGCATTTCTAGTTAATTAATTTATTTCGATGTTTAAGCAATTATAATTTTGAATTGTTAAATATACTTAATAAAAAGGGTAATGAATTTATAGTACTCGACTTACCTAGCTTTTACGAGTAGACGTCATCACGATTCTCGAAAATTAAAAATTCGGATCGTGACACTATCTTACCATGTGAAAGCTCTTCTCCACCTTCGCTGCCTATGACCACCTGTGAACCCTCCTAAATTACACCTATGTCTATCAACTAATGGTAAACTGGCACATTTCACAGAAAATAATATATAAAGTGATAGTAGAGTTTCTGAATTAAAAGCAATATTGTGTAACTCCTACGTTACAATCTTTTGGTGTGGCCAGTATAATAAGGAAAGAAATTAATTAGAACATTTAAGGAAGAGGTAAATAGTTATATCTACTTTTCTGCATTTCTTTCTTATGGGAAAACTAACGAAAAGGCCAAAAATTTGAGAAAATAGATAAATAGGAATCTTAACATTAGAGAGTGACACATCACCTTCTTAATTCCTACCTCTTTATATATATATATATATATATATAAATCAAGAGTTGTTGTGCCATAGATTGTTTATCTTTTACGAAAATCTTGACAAGAAGTATTTTCTTCTTTATCACCTTAAGCGATACAAATTCAATGCATACTACACTGTTTATTTTTTCTAACTGTTATGCACATATTATAAAGTGATTATACATATTATACATTTATCAATTATTTTTTATTTAAAAATTGAGTGTGCGGCCATTTAGGGTAATTCTTCAAGTAAGGAATTACTCAAAATCCCATAATTAGTCAGAAACAAAAATAAGTATAGGTAAAAAAATTTATGTATATATTATCCTTCTCATATCTCACTTTTAAAATTATATTAAATTTTCTATTGTTGTTAACTCCAAAACAAATTCGACTACTTAGAAAATTTGCTTGTTTCAACAAAATAAATCATGTAAAGGAAGGGTCCATTAGGTTTGAATATCAAAGGTATGTTATTTTTCAAGAAAATATTTGCATGATATATTATTTTCTAATATTTGGTTACCGGCTAAAAAGAAAAAAAGATCTCATGCGAATGGCATTTTTTTGATATTTGATATTTTTATTATAACTATATGAACATATTACTATTTCCTACTATTCCAGACATCACTACAGTTAGTTATCTATATTATATTAAAGGTAAGAAGTCTTAAACTAAAAAATTAAATTATTAAAATACCCTTTTACATCATTTTAATAAATTAAATATATAAAAAAAAACTTATTCCTACGAAGAGTTGTCAAGCCCATGCCAAAAGTCACAACTATTCATTTTACCAAGCCAAAATAACAATCACAACTATTCCTTTAAGGAGTCAGTAAATGTGCATTTGTGTATCTGGTATGTTCCTTCTTCGTCCTGTATTTCTTAGTTTCGTGTTCACACTTTGGGTGATATTGTTCTCTTTGCTTGACTTTACTCAATTATATTTTAATGTTTATTTTGATTCATTGTAATTAATAAATCGCCCCTGTAAATTTGTGTCTTTAATTATGAGTATACAATAACCTTTTGTTTTAATGAGTATGAGTATATTGGTTACTTTCATGTTAATAGTTTGTGGAGAATAATACCTTTTTTAGATATTTAATTGTCCAAAATTTGATAGTCATTTTTCTTGGATTATCAATATAGATTTTTTATTCCTAATTTTATTCTCTATGTATGTTTCTGAATTCATCCGTTAACAAATAGTACCAAAGCAAATATTTTTGTCTTACTTTATGTGCTTAGGATCTGCTTTCGTTCGTGCATGATTCTGTACGTACCAAGATTAGTTGGTGGGAATAAGTTTAACTAAAATATTTAAAAGCATTCTACATTATTTGTTAAGGGGTGATCAAACAGTTTAAGCTTGGTAAAAAAAATAAATCATTAATTTTGTTTTGATATTCAGAAACTACCAATGATCATTTTTATCATAAAATTTTAGATATGTGAACGCTACTGTGTTAAAACACAAAATCAGAAAACTATTAGAAGAATAACCAAAATTGAAAAACAGTAAAGAATAAGAAATATTCCAGTCCACAATTTGCTTGTGTGTCCTAAAGGAATTTTAACCCCCTCACACGTTGCCAAGGAAATGGATTAAATCCTCCTAGGATGAAACGGAATAAACCTTCCTGCGACAGTGGCAATACAAACTGCAGGATACCAACAAACTCAAAGAACGGAGTAAAATCACACTTACGAATTTTAGAGACAGAGAGATTGCGAATTAGAATGCAGTATTCAGAAGAAAAAGAAGTTTTGTTCAATTTTTGTGTGACAAAAACGAAGCCATGCCTCCGAATTTATAGGCAATTATTGGAAGAGGTGTGTTGTTTGTTTAGAAGTTTACGTGTCCTGCCGCGGTTACGCCAGGATCCGAAGCCGAAGCCGAAGCCGAAGCCGAAGCCAAGCCGAGTGAGAGACGACGACGGAGCGAGAGTTCATTTTCTTCAAAATTTTCATTTTCCTCCATTTTATTTTCAACCATTTCCAATTCACACTCTTTGATTTTAAAGCCCAATGCTTAAAGTCTTTGAAGCCCCATGCTTCCCAATGCTTTAAAGTCCAATAATTCCCCACATGAATGGGAATGACTTTAGTAAGAATGATCATAGATGAAAGTTGTGTGATTTGCAAGTAAGGATTAATTGCATCTGCATAAATAGGTTTTCCTTTGAACTTTCCGTAGTGAACATATATCAGATACACTCATTCAATCGGTAGATTTGATATCTTTGAACCGTTGAACTTTAGTGTATACCGAAACAACCATATGTCACACAACCAACCCTTAATTGTCTTTTGGTTCTCATTGTTGTGTTCGTTTCAGCCATGAATACCGCCTGGTTTCATAAGTGCGTAGAGAATTGGTCTTACAGAATTTCATTGAAGCGGCTTCCACTTCACACTTACATAGGTAATTTCGAAACGTTTAATCCTTTAGATTGACACTATTTGATAAATACCACATCAAACTTAGGTAATCATTAAAGAACGTGTAAAGTTCTATCCTTGTTACTGAACATTATCTTCATCACGAGAAGGGACCAAAGATTTTACTTTGACAATGTTGAGCCGGCAAATCACAACTTTGTTTGAGCTCCATGAACCTAGATCTCGGAACATCCAAAATTCTAGGTAGAGTTACCGCCATATTGACTTATACTCGGCCATAGTCTCATTCCCTTAGATGATTTATCAACTCCCTCTCTAGTTAAGCCTTTTGTAAGAGGATCCGCCACATTATACTTTGATCTTACATAATGAATAGTGATAATTCCACTAGAAAGTAGTTGCCTAACAGTGTTATGTCTTCGTCATATATGACGAGACTTTCTGTTGTACATAACGCTCCCTGCCTGTCCTATTGCAGCCTCACTATCGCAGTGTATGCAAATAGGAGCCAAAGGTTTTGGCCAGAACGGAATGTCTACTAAGAAATTTCCAAGCCATTCAGCTTCTTCACGGGCTTTATCCAAAGCTATAAACTCTGATTCCATTGTAGAGCGAGAGATATACGTTTGTTTGGAAGACTTCCAAGATACTACTCCTCCACCAACAGTACAAATATATCCACTTGTGGACTTTGTTTCTGTTGAGCCGGCTATCCAATTTGCATCACTATATCCTTTGATAACTGCAGGATAACTATTGTAGTGCAAAGCGTAGTCTTGGGTATACTCCAAATATCCCAAAACTCGTTTCATTTCCACACATTTATGTTTGTTAGGATTACTTGTGAATCGACTAAGTTTACTTATCGCACAAGCTATAACAGGTCGTGTATAGTTCATGATGTACATTAAGCTTCCCAACACACGAGCATACTCTAATTGAGACATACTTTCACCTTTATTCTTTATAAGATGATGGTTTAAGTCAATTGGAGTTCTTGCACTTCTAAATTCCAAGTGTTTGAATTTTTCAAATACCATTTTCGCGTAATGTGATTGAGACAAAGCTAGCCCCTAAGGAGTCCTCTAGATTTTAATTCCTAGAATTACATCTGCAACTCCTAAGTCTTTCATATCAAACTTACTAGCAATCATACGCTTAGTATCTTGAATGTCGGTAATGTCTTTGCTCATTATTAGCATATCATCAACATATAAGCAAACAGTGACTATATGATTTGGGACGCTCTTAATGTAAACACATTTATCATATTCATTAATCTTAACAACATTTGACTACATTGTTTGGTCAAATTTTGCATGCTATTGCTTGGGTGCTTGTTTTAGTCCATAAAGGGACTTAACAAGTCGACACACCATCTTTTCTTTTCCCGGAACCACAAACCCTTCAGGTTGGTTCATGCAAATTTCTTCCTCTAGATCACCATTTAAGAAGGTTGTTTTTACATCCAGTTGATGGATGTGAATACCATACAAGGTGGCTAACGCTATTAGCATTCGAAAGGATTTAATTCTTGTTACCGGCGAGTATGTGTCAAAATAGTCAAGACCTTCTCGTTGTCTATATCCTTTGACAACAAGTCTTTCCTTGTATTTGTAAATAGTACAATCGTCTTTCATTTTCTTCTCAAAGACCCATTTAGAATCCAATATTTTGTTAGCTGGAGGAAGATCAACCAATTCCCAGGTATGGTTCCTCAATATGGATTCTATTTTACTATTGACGGCTTCTTTCCAATATTGTGCTTCTGAGGAAGACATTGTTTCCTTGAAGGTACGAGGCTCATTTTCTAACCGAAAAGTCAGAAAATCTAGACCGAATGAAGTAGATGTCCTTTGACGTTTACTTCTTCTCGAATTTTCTTCATTAGGCATACCATTTGTTATTTTCGCCCGAGGTCGTTTTGACTTTTGGTAGGTCACTCACTTTACTGTTTATACGGATAAATAGATTCAAAAAATTCAGTATAATCGGATTCTCTTATCGTATTAATGTGAATCTCAGTATTTTCTATTTATGAACCAGAAAATGATATGCCTTGCAATTGGTTACATATCCAATAAATACACAATCAACCATTTTGGACCTACCATAACCCTTTTAGGTTTAGGAACTTGTACCTTAGCTAGACACCCCCACACTTTGAAGTATTTCTAGTTGGGCTTCCTTCATTTCCAATTTTCATATAGAATGGACTTTGTTTTATTTTGAGGTACACGGTTTATTATTCGGTTAGCTGTAAGTATAGCCCCCCCCCCCCACAAGTTCTATGGTAAACAAGAACTTATCAGCAACACATTCATCATCACCTTCGATATTCGATTCTTTCTCTCTGCAATGTCATTAGATTGTGGAGATTAGGGGGGTTGTTTGGTGAATAATGTCATTTTTCAAACATATTTCTTCAAAAGGAGATTCATATTAGCCACCCTTATCACTTCTTATCATTTTAAATCGTTTTGTTTAGTTGTGTTTCAACTTCACTCTTCTATTGCTTGAAAGCATCAACTGCCTCATCTTTATATTAAGTAAATAAATATAGCAATATATAGTGATATCGTCAATAAAAGTAATAAAATACTTTTTTCCACCATGAGATGGTGTTGACTTCATATTGCAAATATCTGTCTAAATTAAGTCTAAAGGACTTGAATTCTTTTCAACGGACTTAAAAGGATGCTTAGCATACTTTGATTCCACACATATTTTTTATTTGGAATTAATGCAATCAAATTTTTGCAATACTTCTAAATTTATTATTTTCCGCAATGTTTTGAAGTTTATGTGACCAAAACTTGAATGCCATAAAGTGTTTGACTCAAGTAAGTAAGAAGAAGCATTAACTTTATTGATAGGAAATGCTTCACATTTAGCTTAAAAAGGTCCTCATTCAGGTAACCTTTTCCTACATACACATCATTCTTACTTAGTACAACACTATTAGAAACAAAAATACACTTGATTCCATTCTTGACAAGAAGTGAGGTAGACACAAGATTCTTGTGAATTTCTGGAACATGGAGAACTTGGTTTAGAGTCACTATTTTTTCCGATGTCATCTTCAATGCAATCTTGCCAACTCCTTTAATTTTGGTTGTAGACGAATTTTCCATGAAAATGGTCTCGTCGGGTCCTGAGTGGGCAGAAGAAGAAAATAACTCCTTGTTAGCACAAACATGGTGGGTGGCTCCAGAATCTATCACCATTCATTCGGATTTCCTACCAAGTTGCATTCATACAACATGACACACAAGTCTTCCATTTCTTCAGCATTTTCAACCATGTTAGCTTTGTGAGCATATGATTTTTACCCTGTTGAAACGGCTCCTACAGGACCTTCAGGTTTAGGATTTTCTCTTTTATATTTGTTTTTTAAGGATTTAGACTTAGAGTTCAATTACGTGTACCGGTGTGTGTTCATTAATTCATGTTTACAATTGTTTAGGATTTAATTGATAAATAGGTTTATTTTTACAAATTAATATACAAAAATATGTGAGCAAGTAGTATTTCTAGCATTATCAATTATTTTTGGTTTAATTTCAACCTGTTGCATTTTATTTGTGTTAATTAGAAATTTTTGTTTTAAATAAAATTAGGAATTAATTAAAATTAAAAAAAGACAAAAAATATATATACACATATGCACATCCACTCAGGCTGGCCACAATTGGGCCAGACCTGATTGGCCCAAACAATTTAACCCCTTTGAAACCCACACACCCAGCCTAAACACCAACCCCGGTCTGGTCCACACAAAGACCAACCCAAACGACACTGTTTAAAGACCAGGCATCCCAGCCGTTGATCATTTGATCATCCAACAGCCATGAACCCCCCCCCCCCCAAAAAAATAAAATCTTATTCATATGTCAAACACTTTTATACACTCAGAGACGAAACTCCTCTTCTTCCTCATACCATCTACCCCCGATGTAACACCACCCTTGACCACCCATTGACCACCGTTGACCACCCGTCTACCACCCTAACTCCACCATCGTAAATCGCCTCATGGCGGCGGCCGATAACCAAACCTCCCCAAGTTTACACCATCAAATCATCACAACCTCCTTTTTCCCGTCCTGCGTTTAGTTTCCGCCGAATAAGACCCTAGCTTCACGAATATTTAAAATCAGAGTCGTTGGAACCGCCGCCTCTGGAGACCTTGTCCCAAACCTCCCATATTTACACCATAGGACCACCAGTACCTCCCCTTCCCCGTCCTGCAGTCCATTCCCTTCAAATGGCCCCCATCGTCTCGAATCTTCAAAAGAAGATCGTCGGAACCCCCTATATCCGGCGACTCAATTCCAAACCCCTCCAAAATCACACCCCTGAAACAACTCACCCTCCTCTTTCAAACCATGTATATTACACCCTTCGAATCCGCCTGAAACCTTTCAAATATTAATTTAAAGCTTAATCATGCAACCCACGACTCCCAAACGCCACCAATCACTGAGAAAACCCAGATCTAGACCTCACATGGTCTCAGAATTACCAGTTCACCGTCCTGAACTCCTAAATTTGTTATCCACAAGGTCGTTGCCCTAGAAGGTTAAAACAACCTCTACAGAAGGGGTCAGGAACCAAGGAAATGGTCTCATGTGGATTTGCATGTGTAATAAAGGCTAAGTACTCTGTCTATGCTTGTATATATTTGCTTCATTCCTTTTAATTGTTATATGGTTTGATTTCCTATTTGTTTGTCCATAATCTCATATGAAGTAGGTTTAAATAGTCATATACCTTTGGTTGTCAATAATCTGAAATCTCTTCATTTCCTGAGTTGGTCTGATATCATACTAATATTAGTCTCTTGATTGTGAAATCCAAATTTGGTGATCCTTCAATAATGTGATTTTTATGGTTTGCTGACCTTCATCTCCTGATCTTTATTTATTTTATTCCCTGATATTTTGATTAGTTTGGTTCGGTGTTTATGCTACTAAGTGTTTGATTTTCATAGTAATTTTGACCTTCAGTACTGGCATAGTTAGGCTTATTTATTTGCTTGAACCTTTAATTGCTAATGTTAGCCTTTACTTCTTTGGTTCGATTCATGAACTAAGTGTTCACTTCCTGCTGTGTGCTTCTCATTTTCAAGATCTCTGAGTACTTTAATTGGCTTATCTCTGCAAGATTAAGTATTAATGGATGGTTTCCCTCTTCTAGTCGTTTTGATTTATCGTTTTTGACATCGAATGGCCATCCGGAGTAATGCTTGGTCGCAAAAAATCCATTAAGGCACTAGTTTTAAAACATGATTAGTTTTGGCTAATTTTGAACATTAACAAGCCTGTTAGTCCAACACCAAATTTGACCCAAACTTGAACATAATTGACCTAACCAGATAACAGAGTGAGGTTAAAACTTCAGGTTGGTTATTTAGAAAAGTAACAGGGGTATAAGAGGTATTTGAGCTTTAAGAGAATCTGATAATAACCTCCAGAACATTCTAGTGTGAGGTTAAAACACAATTTCTGCCTCAAACTTGAGGCACAAGTCAGGAAATGAAGGATCATTTAAGAAAAGCTAAAATCTAACTCAGGGACTAAAAGGAAAAACAAAACAAAAAATGGTGCCCTAAGGCTCCACCATAAAAGAAACCATCTGAGCATTTTTTGAAGGATCCGGAACCTTTCTTTTGAATTCTAGAGTGAAAAATACATATTAGTTCTTCCTATATTTGTGATAAATAATCGGTTCTATTCTTATTCCTTTGAGACTTTAATTTTCTCAAAAATCTGCTGAAATCGTGGGTGTATTGTTTGATTGGCTACTGTTTTGCTTGGCTGATTAATTGCATTTACTCATAGGCTTCCATTCTCTGCTGAATTACAGGTACATTCATGTTCATTGATGTATTGAAGCTCAAGTAGAATATATTCTTAAGTATGAAGATCTGCTTCTATTATTTTGTTTTGTATCCTCATCTTGTTTTCACCTTCTTTATTTTGAATATATGTAATGATAATATAATTATCTTGTAGTAATCTGACGTTGGATTGATTCATTTTTGTAAAAACTGGACACTGGGACTGATTTACTTTGTAACCTCTGGACATTTGGACTACTATTCCTAATATGCATAATTAATAGCATGGTTAGCCAGTGATAAGGCATGTTTAGAGTGTTTGTTTCCTGTTTATTTATAAATATGGGATTTGGAAAATATTAGCTTTGGTAATCATTCAAAGATCAAAACACTTTGTAGCATTTTAATTCGTTCAAGTTTCAACGCATTAGCAATGATTCGTTTCAGATTTATAAGTTGTAATCACAATTATAATTGAAGCTTGGAAGCTAAATTTGTATACTCCGACTGATGAGTATTACGAATCTTTCAGTTCAAATTTAGGATTGAAAACTAATATAAAATAATCACTAGTAACTTCCATGTGAACTTTGTAGATATATTTGATAATTAGTCTTGTTAATTAATTCAAACTAAAAGAAACATTATTGAAATTCGTTCATAATGGACTCCTCCGACCAAATTAACTCTGGGCCTAGTTGAGAGGCCCAGCAATGGCCAAATACGATGTGTGTTCCTGGGCTGGCCCAAACTTGAAGCCTAGTGTGTATAATCAGCCATGAATGAGGCTAAGATGCAAGTATTATTTTCCAAAATACACTGTATATACATAATTGATTAGCTCATTTAAACACCAGCAATAGTAGAGAATTTGATATGCATTAGAATATCCTTATAAAATAAAGTGACCCGCGTTCATCCAATCAAATACCATGAGATGGTTCTTTAATTAATTAAAACACATGGAAAAGTAGGAAGTGTCGTCTAGCGAATTTCACGGCCTTCCATGAATTTTGAAGACGTAGTTGCTATAGGCGCGAAGTTATTAATAAAATACCTTCCTAAAATCCGGGTGCGTATTTATGTTACGCAAATCCACATCTCAATGGAGTTAGAATATGTCTAAACTTGAGTGCGCATTAATGTGACGCGATTTGCGACGTATTTTAATGACATTGAAAACTTCCTAAAATATGTTAAAAGCGGTTAATAATTTAAAATTGCATCGTAGGTTTAAACAGGTATAGCAAATCAGATCTCTAGCCACTTATAATGAGTTAAGCGGCCGTGCTAGAACCACAGGATCCGAGGGTGCCTAACACCTTCCCTCGGGTCAACAGAATTCCTTACTCAGAAATTTTTGGTTCGCAAACTCCAATCAGGCAGTTGAAATTTCCTCGGTTTGAGATTTTAAATAAACCGGTGACTTGGGACACCAAAACGCCAAACCTATCCCAAGTGGCGACTCTAAAAATAAATAAATAATCCCATTTCGAATAACGTCACTTTAATTGGAAAAACTCTTATACACGTGTTATCCTTTGGGGTAGCCATGTAAAAAAGGAGGTGTGACAAGCTTGATTCTTTTTCTTCTTAACATTCTTCTGTGCATGACAATCAAGGGCCTTATGCTCAGATTTTCACAGTTGTGGCAATTACCCTTGAACTTTTTCTTGCTTGGGTAATTTTTTGGTACATAGCCTTCTTTCTCTTCTTATTTTGTGGCGCCTCCTCAACAATGTTTGCCCTTATTATTGTCAAGTTTCCACGTGACTTCTTTTTAGCATTTTTTTTCTTCTTCTATCCGCAAACGAACAATCAAGTCTTCTAGTGTCATTTCCTTCTGCTTGTGTTTAAGATAGTTCTTAAAAACCTTTCACAACGGAGGTAACATCTCAATGAAAGCACCAACTTGAAAGGTCTCATATATGACAATACCTTCAATAATAAATTCATAATTAAAAACAAGATAAACCTTATTAATAAAATTATTTATTCGGGGTCATACCTTCAGTAAAGGAGGTCATCCACAATGACTTTTAATTCTTGCACTTGAGTTATGAATTACCTAGTATCAATCATCTTGAAATCCAAAAACCTTGCAGCCATGAACTTCTTAAGTCCGGCATCCTCAGTCTTATACATATTCTCAAACGCATTCCATAACGTTTTTGAAGTTTCCATGACACAATAGACATTGGAGTAGAAACCCAAATATACAACAAGTAATAATGGTGAAGTTTTTATATACTTCAAACATGTACATTTATTATTCCGACAAAGTTTTTATATACCTTAAACCGGATAGAACAGTTGTTGGAGTAGAAAGCACGAAGGCTTTAGTCTCCAAAGCAGTATACAAAATATAGATGCTAGTTTAATATATATTTCAACACAGAAACGTTAGTATTAAAATTCCTTAAGCTTGTGAACACTACTGTGTTAAAATACAAAATCAGAAAACTGTTAGAAGAATAAATAAAATTGGAAAACAGTAGAATAAGAAATGTTCCTAGTCCACAATTTTCTTGTGTGTCCTTAAGGAATTTTAACCCCCTCACACGTTTCCAGGGTAATGGATTAAATCCTTTCAGGATAAAACTAAATAAACCTTCCTACAACAGTGGCAATACAAACTGCAGGATACCAACAAACTCAAAGAACGGAGCAAAATCACACTTACGAATATAAGAGAGAGAGAGTGCAAATTAGAATGAAGTATTCAGAAGGAAAAGAAGTTCTGATCTATTTTTGTATATTAAAAACAAAGCCATGCCTAATAATTTATAGGCAATTATTGGAAGAGGTTTGATGTTTGTTCTGAAAAAACGTGTCTGTTCAGAAGTTTACGCGTCCTGCTGCGGTCCTGCTACAGTTACGCCAGGACCGCGGCTAAACTAGCTCTCTGAATAATCTGTAGTAGTGTTCTGACGCTGTCCTACTGCAGTTATGCCAGGACCGCAGCAAGAGTGGTCTTCTGAATAATCTGCAGCAGTGTTCTAGTGCGGTCCTACTGTGGTCATGCCTGGACAGCGGCTAAATATCTGACATTTAATTAATTATTATCTAATTAATTAAATAAATTTTTTTCAAAAATAATCTTATCAATCGATCACTTGACAAATCCAAATCAAAAGCCAAAGCCGGGCCGAGCGAGTGATGGCGATGGCGCAGGGGTTCATTCTCTTCAACTCCTTTTAAGAGCTTTAATAAGACAAAGTTTAAGATAAAATCTCACTTCATTCAAAACTTTCATTTCCCTCCATTTTATTTCTCAACATTTCCAATTCACACTCTTAGACTTTAAAGCCCAATGCTTAAAGTCTTTTAAGCCAATTTCTTCCTAATGCTTTAAAGTCCAACAATCTCCCACATGAATGTTAATGGAATGGCTGTAATAAGAATGATCATAGATGAAAGTTACGTGATTTGCAAGTAAAGATTAATTGCATCTGGATAAGTAGGTTTCCCTTTGACCTTTTCGTAGTGAACATATGTCGGATATACTCGGTCAATCGATAGATTTGATATCTTTGAACCGTTGAAATTTAGTGTATACCTAGACAACCATATGTCACACAACCAACCCTTAACCATCTTTTGGTTCTCATTGTTGTGTTCGTTTCAGCCATGAACACCGCCTGGTTTCATAAGTGCGTAGAGAATTGGCCTTACAGAATTCTCATTAAAGCGGCTTCAACTTCACACTTACATAGGTGATTCCTAAACGTGTAATCCTTTAGATTGATACTATTTGATAAATACCACATCAAACTTATGTATTCATTATAGAACATGTAGTTCTATCCTTGTTACTTAACATTGTCTTCATCACGAGAAGGGACCAAAGATTTTACTTTGACAATGTAGAACCGGTCAATCACAACCATGTTTGAGCTCCTAGAACATAGATCTCGGAACATCCAAAATTCTAGGTAGAGTTACCGCCATGTTGACTTGTCCTTAGCCACAGTCTCATTCCCTTAGATGATTTCTCAACTCCGTCTCTAGTTAAGCCTTCTGTAAGCGGATCCGCCACATTATCCTTTGATCTTACATAATCAATAGTGATAATTCCACTATAAAGTAGTTGCCCAACAGTGTTATGTCTTTGTCGTATATGACGAGACTTTCCGTTGTACATAACGCTCCCTGCCCGTCCTATTGCAGCCTCACTATCGCAATGTATGCAAATAGGAGCCAAAGATTTTGGCCAGAACAGAATATCTTCTAAGAAAATTCGAAGCCATTCAGCTTCTTCACCGGCTTTGTCCAAAGCTATAAAATCTGATTCCATATTAAAGCGAGCGATACACGTCTATTTGGAAGACTTCCAAGATACCGCTCCTCCACTAATAGTAAAAACATATCCACTTGTGTACATTGTTTCTGTTGAGCCGGTTATCCAATTTGCATCACCATATCCTTCGATAACCGCGAGGTAATATTGTTGTGCAAAGCATAGTCTTGCGTATACTACAAATATCCCACAACTCGTTTCATTGCCACCCAGTGATGTTTGTTAGGATTACTTGTGAATCGACTAAGTTTACTTATTGCACAAGCTATATCAGGTCGTGTACAGTTCATGATGTATATTAAGCTTTCCAACACACGAGCATACTCTAATTGAGACATACTTTCACCTTTATTCTTTATAAGATGATTGTTTAAGTCAATTGGAGTTCTAGCACTTCTAAATTCCAAGTGTTTGAATTTTTTAAGTACCATTTTCACGTAATGTAATTGAGACAAAGCTAGACCCTGAGGAGTTCTATGGATTTTAATTCCTAGAATTACATCGTCAACTCCTAATTATTTCATAACAAACTTACTAGCAAGAATATGCTTAGTAGTTTGAATGTCGGTAATGTCTTTGCTCATTATTAGCATATCATCAACATATAAGCAAACAATGACTATATTATTTGGGACGCTCGTAATGTAAACACATTTATCACATTCATTAATCTTAAATCCATTTGACAACATTGTTTGGTCAAATTTTTCATGCCATTTCGTGGGTGCTTGTTTTAGTCTGAAAAGGGACATAACAAGTCGGCATACCTTCTTTTCTTTTCCCAGAACCACAAACCCTTCAGATTGGTTCATGTAAATTTTTTCATCTAGATCACTCTTTAAGAAGGATGCTTTTACATACATTTGATGTATTTGAAGACCATACAAGGCGGCTAACGTTATTAGCATATGAATGGATGTAATTCTTGTTACGAGTATGTGTCAAAATAGTCAAGACCTTCTCGCTGTCTAAATCCTTTGACAACAAGTCTTGCCTTGTATTTTTCAATAGTACCATCGTCTTTCATTTTCTTCTCGAAAACCCATTTAGAACCCAAAGTTTTGTTACTTGGAGGAAGATCAACCAATTTCCAGGTGTGGTTCCTCAATATGGATTCTATTTCACAATTGACAGCTTATTTCCAATATTGTACTTCTGAGGAAGATATTGCTTCCTTGAAGGTACGAGGCTCATTTTCTAACAGAAAAGTCAAAAAATCTGGACCGAACGAAGTAGATATCCTTCGACGTTACTTCTTCTAAATTTTTCTCATTAGGCATACCATCTGTTATTTCTTCCTGAGGTCATTTTGGATTTTTGTAGGTCACTTCATTTTCTTGTTTATACGGATATATAGCGTCAAAGAATTCAACATTATCTGATTCTATTATCGTATTAACGTGAACCATAGGATTTTCTGATTTATGAACAAAAAAAACAATATTCCTTGCTATTGGTGACATATCCAATAAATACACAATCAACCGTTTTGGACCTATCTTACACCTTTTAGATTTAGGAAGTTGTACCTTAGCTAGACACCCCCACACTTTGAAGAATTTCAAATTGGGCTTCCTTCATTTCCAATTTTCATACAGAATGGACTGTGTTTTACTTTGAGGTACACGGTTTATTATTTTGTTAGCTGTAAGTATCGCTTCCCCCCCCCCCCACAAGTTCTGTGGTAAACCAGAACTTATCATCAACGCATCATCATCATCTCCTTCAATGTTCGTTTCTTTCTCTCCGCAATTCCATTAGATTATGGAGAGTAAGGGGAAGTTGTTTGGTGAATAATGCCATTTTCTAAACATATTTCTTCAAAAGGAGATTTATATTCGCCACCCCTGTCACTTATTATCATTTTAATCTTTTTGTTTAGTTTTGTTTTAGCTTCACTCTTGTATGCTTGAAAGTATCAATTGCTCTATTAAGTAAATAAATATTGCAATATCTGGTGCTATCGTCAACAAAAGTAATAAAATACTTTTTCCCACCGCGAGATGGTGTTTTCATATCGCAAATATTTGTGTGAATTAAGTCTAAAGGACTTAGATTCAAAAGATGCTTAGCATACTTTGATTCCACACATATTTGACATTTGGTATTAATGCAATCAAATTTTGGCAATACTTCTAAATTGATTATTTTTCGCAATGTTATGAAGTTTAAATGACCTAAACGTGAATGTCATAAAGTGTTCGACTCAAGTTAGTAAGAAGAAGCATTAACTTTATTAATAGGAACAACTATTACATTTAGCTTAAAAAGGTCTTCATTCAGATATCCTTTTTCTGCAACAGTGGCAATACAAACTGCAGGATACCAAGGAGCTCAAAGAACGGAGCAAAATCACACGTACAAATTTTAGAGAGAGAGAATGCAAATTAGAATGCAGTATTAAGAAGGAAAAGAAGGTCTGTTTTATTTTTATTTTTAGAAACGAAGCCATGCCTCAGAAATTATAGGCAATTATTGGAAGATGTGTGATGTTTGTTCTGGAAAAGGTGTCTGTTCAGAAGTTTACGAGTCCTGCCGCGGTTACGTCAGGACCGCGATCAGACTAGCTCTCAAAATAATCTGCAGTAGTGTTCTGGCGCGGTCCTACCGTGGTCATGCCAAGACCTCGACCAGAGTGGTCCCAGAATAATCTACAGCAGTGTTCTGGCACGGTCCTACAGTGGTCACGCCCAGACAGCGGCTAACTATCTAACATTTAATTAATTATTAAATAAGTAATTAAATACGTTTTGTCCAAAAATAATCTTATCGATTGATCATTTGACAAATCCAAATCCAAAGCCAAAGCCGAGCCGAGCGAGCAACGACGATGGCGCGAGGGTTCATTGTCTTCAACACCTTTTAAGAGATTTAATAAGTGATTATTCATATATAAACACAAATGTAGTTGTCCCTTACAAATGAGGGACAAAGTTCAAGACAAAAGCTCACTTCATTCAAAATTTTCATTTCCCTCCATTTTATTTCCCACCATTTTCAATTCACACTCTTAGACTATAAAGCACAATGCTTAAAGTCTTTGAAGCCCAATGCTTCCAATTACTTTAAGTCCAACAATCCCCCACATGAATGGGAATGGATGTAATAAGAATGATCATAGATGAAAGTTGTGTGATTTTCAAGTAAGGATTCATTGCATCTGGATAAGTAGGTTTCCCTTTGAACTTTCCGTAGCGAACATATGTCGGATATACCCAGTCAATCGGTTGATTTGATATCTTTGAACCGTTGAAATTTAGTGTATACCTAGAAAACCATATGTAACACAACCACCCCTTAACCATCTTTTGGTTCTCATTTTTGTGTTCGTTTCAGCCATGAACACCGTCTGTTTTCATAAGTACGTAGATAATTGGCCTTACAGAATTCTCATTGAAGAGACTTCCACTTCACATTTACATAGGTGATTCCTAAACGTGTAATCCTTTAGATTGACACTATTTGATAAATACCACATCAAACATAGGTAATCATTAAAGAACATGTAAAGTTCTATCCTTGTTACTGAACATTGTCTTCATCACGAGAACGGACCAAAGATTTTACTTTGACAATGTTGAACCACTCAATCACAACTTTGTTTGAGCTCCTTGAACCTAGATCTCGGAACATCCAAAAATCTAGGTAGAGTTACCGCCATGTTTACTTGTCCTCGGCCGTAGTCCCATTCCTTTAGATAATTTCTCAACTCCCTCTCTAGTTAAGCCTTTTGTAAGCAGATCCGCCACATTATCCTTTGATCTTACATAATCAATAGTGATAATTCCACTTGAAAGTAGTTGCCTAACAGTGTTATGTCTTCGTCGTATATAACGAGACTTTCCTTTGTACATAGCTCTCTCTGCGCACCCTATTGCAGCCTCACTATAGCAACGTATGCAAATAGGAGCCAAAGGTTTTGGCCAGAACAAAATATCTTCTAAGAAAATTGGAAGCCATTCAGCTTCTTCACCAGCTTTATCCAAAGCTATAAACTCTGATTCCGTTGTAAAGCGAGCGATACACGTATATTTGGAAGACTTTCAAGATACTGCTCCTCCACCAATAGTAAAAACATATCCACTTGTGGACTTTGTTTCTGTTGAGCCGGTTATCCAATTTGCATCACCATATCCTTCGATAACCGCGGGGTAATTATTGTAGTGCAAAGCGTAGTCTTGCGTATACTCCAAATATCCCACAACTCGTTTCATTTCCACCCAGTGATGTTTGTTAGGATTACTTGTGAATCGACTAAGTTTACTTATTGCACAAGCTATATCAGGTCGTGTACACTTCATGATGTAAATTAAGCTTTCCAACGCACGAGCATACTCTAATTGAGACATACTTTCACCTTTATTCTTTATAAGAAGATTGTTTAAGTCAACGGGAGTTTTTGCACTTCTAAATTCCAAGTGTTTGAACTTTTCAAGTAACATTTTCACGTAATGTGATTGAGACAAAGCTAGACCCTAAGGAGTCCTCTGGATTTTAATTTCTAGAATTACATCGGCAACTCCTAATTATTTCATGTCAAACTTACTAGCAAAAATATGCTTAGTAGTTTGACTTCAGTAATGTCTTTGCTCATTATTAGCATATCATCAACATATAAGCAAACAATGACTATATGGTTTGGGACGCTCTTATTGTAAAAACATTTACCACATTCATTAATCTTAAAGTCATTTGACAACATTGTTTGGTCAAATTTTGTATGTCATTGCTTGGGTACTTGTTTTAGTCCATAAAAGGACTTAACAAGTCGACACACTTTCTTTTCTTTTTCCGGAACTACAAACCCTTCAGATTGATTCATGTAAATTTCTTCCTCTAGATCACCATTTAAGAAGGCTGTTTTTACATCCCTTTGATGGATTTGAAGACCATACAAGGTGGCTAACGCTATAAGCATCCGAATGGATGTAATTCTTGTTACCGACGAGTATGTATCAAAATAGTCAAGACCTTCTCGCTGTCTAAATCCTTTGACAACAAGTCTTGCATTGTATTTGTCAATAGAACCATCGTCTTTCATTTTCTTCTTGAAAACCCATTTAGAACCAAATGTTTTGTTACCTGGAGGAAGATCAACCAATACCCAGTTATGGTTCCGCAATATGGATTCTATTTCACTATTGACATCTTCTTTCCAATATTGCGTTTCTAAGGAAGACATTGCTTCCTTGAAGGTACGAGGCTCATTTTCTATTAGAAAAGTCGGAAATTCTGGACCGAATAAAGTAGATGTCCTTTGATGTTTAAACTTGGTAAATAAAGTAAATCATTAATTTTGTTTTGATATTCAGATACTACCAATGATCATTTTTATCATAATATTTTAGATATATGAACGCTACTGTGTTAAAGCACAAAATCAAAAAACTGTTAGAAGAATAAATAAAACTAGAAAGCAGTAAAGAATAAGAAATATTCTGAGTCCACAATTTGCTTGTATGTCCTTAAGGAATTTTAACCCCCTCACATATTGCCAAGGAAATGGATTAAATCCTTCCAGGATGAAACGGAATAAACCTTCCTGCAACAGTGGCAATATAAATTGCAGGATACCAACGAACTCAAGGAGTGGAGCAAAATCACACTTACGAATTTTAGAGAGAGAGACTGCGAATTAGAATGCTGTATTCAGAAGGAAAAGAAGTTCTATTCTATTTTTGTGTGTTAAAAACGAAGTCATGCCTCAGAATTTATAGGCAATTCTTGGAAGATGTGTGATGTTTGTTCTGGAAAAGTTGTATGTTCAGAAGTGTACGCATCCTGCCGTGGTCCTACCGTAGTTACGCCAAGACCGCAACCAAACTAGCTCTCTGAATAATTTGCAGTAGTGTTTTGGCGCGGTCCTACCGCGGTTATGCCAGGACCGCGACAAGAGTGGTCCTTTGAATAATCTGCAGCAGTGTTCTAGCGCGGTCCTACCGTAGTCATACCCGGACAGCGGCTAACTATCTGCCATTTAATTAATTATTAAATAATTAATTAAATAAATTTAGTCCAAAAACAATCCTATCGATCAATCATTTTTCCAAATCCAAATCCAAATTCGTATCTGAATCCGAATCTTGGTGCGGTCCTACCGCGGTTATGCCAGGACCGCGCCCAGAGTGGTCCTCTGAATAATCTGCAGTATTATTCTGGCGCGGCCCTACCGTGGTCACGCCCGGATAGCGGCTAACTATATGATATTTAATTAATTATTAAATAATTAATTAAATAAATTTAGTCCAAAACTAATCATGTCGATCAATCATTTTTCCAAATTCAAATCCAAATCTGAATCCTAGCGCGGTCCTACCGCGGTTATGCTAGGGCTGCAGCCTGAGTGGTCTTCTGAATAATCTGCAGCAGTGTTCTGGCGCGGTCCTACTATGGTCACGCCCAGACAACGACTAACTATCTGACGTTTACTTAATTATTAAATAATTAATTATTAAATAAATTTAGTCCAATAATAATCTTATCGATCAATCATTTTTCCAAATCCAAATCCGAATCTGAATTCGAATCATGGCGCGGTCCTACCGCGCTTATGCCAGGGCCGCGGCCAGAGTGGTCCTCTGAATAATCTACAACAGTGTTCTGGCGCGGTCCTAACGTAGTCACGCCCGGACAGCGGCTAACTATCTGATATTTAATTAATTATTAAATAATTAATTAATAAATTTAGTCCAAAAATAATCTTATCGATCAATCATTTTTCCAAATCCAAATCCAAATCTGAATCCTGGCGCTGTCCTACCGCGGTTATGCCAGGACCGCGGCCTGAGTGGTCCTTTTAATAATTTGCAGCAGTGTTCTGGCGCATCCTACCGTAGTCATGCCCGGACAGCGGCTAACTATCTGCCATTTAATTAATTAAATAAATTTAGTCCAAAAATAATACTATCGATCAATCATTTTTCCAAATCCAAATCCAAATTCGAATCCGAATCCGAATCTTGGTGCAGTCCTACCGCGGTTATGCCAGGACCGCGCCCAGAGTGGTCCTCTGAATAATCTGCAGTAGTGTTCTGGCGCGGCCCTACCGTGGTCATGCCCGGATAGCGGCTAACTATCTGACATTTAATTAATTATTAAATAATTAATTAAATAAATTTAGTCCAAAAAAATCCTATCGATCAATTATTTTTCCAAATCCAAATCCAAATCTGAATCCTAGCACGGTTCTACCGCGGTTATGCCAGGGCTGCGGCCTGAGTAGTCTTCTGAATAATCTGCAGCAGTGTTCTGGCGTGGTCCTACCGTGGTCACGCCCAGACAAAGGCTAACTATCTAATATTTAAATAATTATTAAATAATTAATTATTAAATAAATTTAGTCCAATAAATCTTATCGATCAATCAATTTTCCAAATCAAAATCTGAATCCGAATTCGAATCGTGGCGTCGTCCTACCGCGGTTATGCCAAGACCGCGGCCAGAGTGGTCTTCTGAATAATCTACAGCATTGTTCTGGCGCGGTCCTAACGTGGTCACGCCCGGACAGCGGCTAACTATCTGATATTTAATTAATTATTAAATAAATAATTAAATGAATTTAGTTCAAAAATAATCTTATCGATCAATCATTTTTTCGAAGCCGAGCCGAACGACGACGACGGCGCGAGAGTTCATTCTCTTCAACTCTTTTTAAGAGTTTTAAGAAGTGATTCTTTATATATAAACACAAATATAGTTGTCCTCACTAATGAGGGACAAAGTTCATGACAAAAGCTCACTTCATTCAAAATGTTCATTTCCCTCCATTTTATTTCTCACCATTTCCGATTCACACTCTTAGAATTTAAAGCCCAATACTTAAAATTTTTGAAGCCCAATACTTTGAAGTCCAACAAAATATTCATATCATCTGCTCTTTCCATACATTAATCTCCCTAACGATCCGCATGGTTTATAATGAAGTTCTATTTTATGTTCTTGCGAGTGAAAGAAATAAATATCTTCTTAAAAGATATTCCGTATAATTATATCTCCACTATTATCTCTGCGGTAGTCTATAGACATACATGGGGCTTTTCTTTTAATTTTACCTTGCTTAATTACCTAAATTTTATTCATTAAGTAAAAAATGACTCATTATCCAATTCAATACTTTATACCTACAAATGAGATTATAATTCTAACACTTATTTATATATATATATATAATGTTATCCAAAAGTACGAAATTTACTTCATGATTATTAACTGCAGATACTAATTACTTATTCATTTGAAATGATTATATTTGGACAATGTCGTTGAATTTGAAAAAATAGTATTCTGCATTAAATTTGAAGTGAAAATTATTTAAAATGAATTTCACTTAGAGAAGAAGTTAGAACTTTTGTGAGGGAAACATTACATCCTTTGAGATACTCAAACAAAATTTTTAGGTTCAACATTTTTTATTTAAAATTAAAATTAGAATTATCAATAAAATTATAAATTAAATATTTAATTGCAAATAATATGTGTACAAATGCCTTTATAATTAAAGAAATTCTCAAAATATGCACATGATAAAAGTTCAGTATATTGCAATACAAAATTTATAACTAATATGAAATAAAGGTGCAACACAACTCCTAAACATTGCTTACCATAGAATAGACGTCATTTTATTCAATTCTTTTATGCCTATAAAAACCCCACCCATTTACCCATTTTTCCCATTTTCCTCACAGCCATAACGAACCATGAATGTAAACGTAGCACCATCCTCCTTCATCAATTCTCCGGCTACGTTTCCGGTTAACCGGCGGTCGACCCTCGCCGGGTTTCCAAATCCCTTTCTGCTCCGCTTCCGGAAAACTAAAGTGTCCATCTTTTCTTCTTCTCTTGACCAGAAAATCAGAGCTACAAGAAGAATAGTAGCTGCTGCTGCTGTGGAAATGAAAGAAGCAGAGAAAAAGACAAGTAGTCCAGTGAGAATAGTGAGTATTGTTGGTGAGGATAGTGTTAGCCCTCTCAATTCTGCTCCTTGGCTTGATGTAATGCTTCACACTGTGAGTATTTTGCAACTTCATTCGCTATCTTTGACTCCAAATTTATATTGTATATATTAATGAGTTTAAGTTCTGTGCCACTGTAAAAAATATGTACGCAATCAGTCACTACTTTAATAGTATTGATTAGTAATCTTTAGTAAATGGTAAGTAATCTGTTATAATAAGTTAAATTACACCGATAGTGAGGGGCAGATTCAGTTCAATATCTACGGTTCCCATGAATCCATTAGCTTTTGTCTAGAACCTGTATTTGTATTGAAAAATCCATTAAATGTATAAGAATATTGTTCTTGGAACCCAATTCGTTTATCCAATTAGTATGGTATATTAACTCCAAATTTTTGTAGGAACCCGTAAATCTAAAATTCTGGATCCGCCTCTGCCGATAGCGTAAAAAGTTAATTACATTGGAAGTGCATATAACTTAAATCATGTATTAGACTACAACAACAACAACTACTACTACCCAGTAATATCCCACAAAGTGGGGTCTGGGGAGGGTAATATGTAGACGAGCCTTACCCCTGCCCGAAAGGGCAGAGAGGCTGTTTCCAGTCGACCCCCGGCTCAGTTAAATCATGTATTAGACTATTAGTACATATTGGTAGAAATTAGTGGCTACATATAATTTGGGATCCGTTTGGACATAGATTTGGCTACTTTTTTTCAAAATAAAATTGAAAACATTGTTTGTGTCATGGAATTTGATCAATTGTTGAAAAAAAATTGAAAAAACTTATCAAGTTCCCAAAAAATAGTTTAGGGTAGTTTTTGGGCGAATGTTTTCTTCAAATCACAAAACCTCAACTTTTGTGTCAAATAAAATACATGTCGCACTACTTCAACTTTCAAAACCTATTTATAACACAATTTCAAGAACTCTTTTTTCAAGTTTCAACCAAATCTTATGTCCAAACGCTAGCTTAAAATCTTGAACTCGGTGCTTGGGATTTCTTTTTAAAATTCTTTGTTTTTTTCCTTGACAAGAGGGGCTTGGTCTGATGGTAACCAACCCTCACTTACAACCGAGAGGTTGTGAGTTCGAGTCTCCCCAGGAGCAAATTCTGGGGATTTATGCCGGGGGTCTATTTGGAAACAGCCTCTCTACCCCAGGGTAGGGGTAAGGCTGCGTACACACTACCCTCCCCAGACACCACTGAGTGGTATTGTACTGGGTCGTACTTTTTTTTTTTGTTTTTTTCCTTCTTTTGTGTGCATTGTTATTAGTTTCATGTGTTTCATGGAGTATGAGGTGCTTTAGCTCAAATGAAGTGTGGAGCCATAAATCAAATCGAGTATTTTTTGGATGTTGGGATGATATTTGATAATTGTTGAAAATGATGTATAATATTTAGAAAAATATTGTAATTTTTCTGATGTTGACAGCTTGAAATTGAGGCAGTGCTATTCAAATTTCTTGGAGAGTTGAAATTTTCTCAAAGTTCAGTGTTTTTTCTTTTGTACACAATGTAAAGGGTTGGTGATTCTAAGGAGCTTATCCACTTTTTTCTTTTCAAATATCACACTAGGAAAGGAAGAGGTCATTACTCATTTGTTTATAAGGAGATCTAGTTTTTTGGAGTAAATGAGACCAACTGTGTTTCTGAAGAATTTGTGGACGCTAGAGATTATTTTCTTTCTTTTTTCTTCAAGGTGGGAAGGAGGATGAGTATTTTCTGATTCTCTTTGATCCAGGTACTCTTTGAGTAATATTTTCAATAGCACATTGTGGCAGCCTGATTAGTACAAGGGTGTTTTGCATTTCTACCTATTCTTTCCTCGGTATTCATTGGAAAGTAAAGAGGAAGCTCTCACAATCTGAAGTAGGTTTTTTCAGTAAATAAGAGCCAAGAAACTAAACGAAAGGATAAAATATTTAACGTATTACTACTTGATAGACAGCTAAAGTTCTGTTTTACTGTAACATCATCGTGAAAAGTTGATGATGTGCGATGTCCGCTGCTTGTTGTGCTGCTCCAAAGAAGGAACTTGTGAGATTTTTAGTATAACAAGATACCCTGCTGAACAGAAACATTGTAATTACCAGAGAAGAAGAAAGCGAAAAGCATTATGTAATAGCGGGGAGCAAAATGGGAAGAATGTAATATGCATCTACAACTTCTACGATGTGGAAACAAAATGACCATTTATTTATGAATAAGTTCTGGCCTCTTATATTTTCTGCTAGAGACTTTTCAAGTAGGAAGGAGGACCTGGTGTTCATTGGAGCACTACCCAAACACTACTCTAAAATCTCTCTCTCCCCCTTCTATGTATACACAAGCAGATTCTTATTAGACATTAGAGTAGAAATAGCTTGTGTATTGTGAGAACATTGCTTCCCTTCACAGTTATGAGAATATACATATTAGATTGTACTTTGTTGACGATATTGTACTTTGTTTCCTTTTATAAATGCAAGGCAGAGAGACTGAAATGGGTTGATGAAGACTTTGAAATGATTGTCTTTTCTGACAACTTTATCAGTTCTCAAGATGAAACTGTCAACCGCGTTAGAAATGAGCTGGATCGTGCTGATATTTTGGTGCTGGTTGCTGTCAGTAAGGAAGGATCAGTCAACTGGATAGAGACTAACAGCCAGAATGTCCCAAACATCATATGCTTTGATTCCTCTTCGGCACTGAGAAACAAGCTGGGCGGAATTTTGATTGAAACTGAAAAAAGAGGAGACATATTCAGCAGTTTACTTCCATTCTCTCAATCTAAGAAAATGAATGAATCTGTAGAGATAGCCCGAACAGTGTCTGAGGCTTGGGAAAGGCATAACTCTGATGACATACGGTTCTGCTTATTAGTTATAATTAATGCTTATATAACGCCGGTTTCAACACTGCAGAACCTTAGAGCAAAAGGATTCTCCACCCTGAACTGCATGGTAACAAATTGCGGACCTCAGATATTGAATTGTCTACTGGATCCTAATTGTAGGAAGGCACTTCAGTGCTTGAACCAGTGCAGCCCTGTAGATCAAGTATGCAATTATCGGTGTATTGCTTCATATGAGAGTCAATACCTGGAAGAGTTTTCTCTCTGTGTGCTACAGAAGAATAACTGTCTTGAGCTCGACGCAAAGATCCCTGAAAAACCTTATGTGCCTCCAATGACCAAGTTTCGAGGGGAAATATTCTCTTCTGAAATTGCTGAGGACCTTTTTGTGGGTTGGTTAGGGACATTGAATTGGAGTTGGCGTGTTGTAGCAGGGCAGAATCCAGCTTATGATCAATTTCCATGCCAGTACCAGCTATACTATCGGGGAAAAGCTAGAGGATCATTCTGGTATGAGCCAGTTTTCCGGGTAAGAACACTTGCAAATAACTTAGTCTGGAGAAGGCGCAAGTATAGAGTGAAAAGAGGAAAAGTTCCCGGAACATTTCAATTCAGTGTATTGGATAATGGAGTTGTTTCAATTGAGTCCTGGACAATTGTGGATGTTTCTGATGATTTAAGCTGGGGTTTGTTTCACTATCATGGAGCAGCACGAGTGGCGGGGCAGTCATATACCGGGGCGGTTCTTGTGAGCCCAGATGGCCAATATCCAGCTGAAAGGGAAAAAGAAAGGTTGCTATCTGCATTGGATAGATGTGGCATCAAAGAATGGGAGCTATTCAATGTTGATAATTGTTCATGTGAAGGTCCACCGTTGGGGCTTCCAGAGGGGTCAAGTTTGCATTCTAAGATTGAAGTCCATGTGGGCAGGACACATTCTTCAGTATAGGAGCCTGCAATTTTTTGTTAAAACTAAACTTGTATTTTGTATAGTTTATTGATAGATCAGTCATGGTTAATGGCTGTTGTTACATCCTGTTTAAGCCAGATGAAGTTCAAGTAAAAAAGTAGTAGAGATATGTTGTTGCAAAATTATAGTGTACTCATCAAGGAAATGACCTTTTTTAGTTACAGATAATTAAGGGATATTTTTAAATTTCCTGGCATTTACGTTATCCCTTCAAATTACCTTCTTGTTTCCTTTTTCCTCCTTATGATGATGTACTTCAAAAAGAATGCAAGGTTAATTATGTGATTAGACACGTGTTTCCAACAACAACAACAACAACAACTACCCAGTATATTCCCACCAGGTGGGGTCTGGGGAGGGTAATATGTAGACGAGCCTTACCCCTACCCGAAAGGGCAAGGAGGCTGTTTCCAATCGACCCTCGGCTCATAGGATTAGGGGGAAAACAATAGTAAAACAGAACAGAGACAAAAACAAAACAGAAACAATATAGCATTAATGCATAAGAAATTCCAGCATAAATAGCGTTAATAATAATCTGGACAAAGGAAACAAAATACCAATATACAATAGCAAGTAATAGTAACGTACAGTAAACACAAATCATCTATGAGTAACCCTGCTGACACACCCCCAACCCCGGGAGAAGCGAACGAAAAACTCTAGGGGCCCCTATCCTACAACCCTGATTCTAGACCTCCAGACTTTCCTATCAAGGGTCATGTCCTCGGAAACCTGCATTCTAGCCATGTCCTGCCTAATCACCTCTCCCCAATACTTCTTGGGCCTCCCTCTGCCGCGCCGACCGCCAACAATCTCCAGCCGCTCGCAGCTCCTCACCGGTGCATCAGGACTTCTCCTCAGCACATGCCCGAACCACCTCAGTCGCGCTTCACGCATCTTCTCGTCCACCGGGGCCACCCCCACCTTCTCTCGAATAATTTCATTCTTAATCTTATCCAGCCTGGTGTGCCCGCACATCCACCTAAGCATCCTCATCTCCGCGACCCTCATCCTCTGAACATGGGAATTCTTCACGGGCCAGCACTCCGCCCCATACAGCATCGCAGGTCTAACCACGGCTCTATAGAATTTCCCCTTGAGTTTGTGTGGAACTTTCCTGTCACACAGAAGTCCTGATGCAAGCCTCCACTTAGCCCACCCTGCTCCTATACGATGCGTGACATCCCCGTCAATCTCTCCGTCCCCCTGAATTACCGACCCAAGACACGTGTTTCCAATATTCCAAATAATGACATATTACTCATGCATGTTTTAGTTGTCCCCGACTGTATATTAAAAAGGTGAGAACAAATACAGGTTTCGACTCATCAATAACGATTGCTGACCTAAATATTGAAGTTGATACGACACAAATCTTGTTTGCTTAATGTTCTGAATGAACAGAATATACAGGAGAGTTTTGCTATACAAATCTTTAGAAGTAAAAAAAGGAGTAAAGGGAATAATCAAGGCGACTGGCTAATCTACATATTTGACAAATTTTGAGACTTTTTTCTGATCTAACTAAAATTGAATATGGTTAATAACTTAGGGAGCAGCTCGTCTTTCAACTTAAAGACAATCGAAGCATTTTATTACTATGGGGCTGCAAAATCGTCAGCAAAGCAATCGCTCCTCCTCATCGAGTATTCTTGGATTTTCTTTCCAAAAGCTCGTGTCAATTATATTACAGCGTTCAACTACTTCGTCATTTCCAGTTAGTTCATCCTGCATTAAAAAACAAAAAAGAAGATCTAAGAACAAGTGAACACCCATTTCACCAGTCTGATCCGCACCAAAAGTCCAAGCAATGGTATATATTGCGAATGAACCTGTGTGCCGAGCGTAGCTTCTGAATGTGAAGAATACAGATGAGACTAAGAACAAATTCACACATTTGAGATAGAAACATCTGATGGATTGAAACATGCTCATGATGGATTAATTATTACACTAATGACAAGAACCAAAAGCTACTTCTTAAGGTAATATTCAAGTTGTTTTGCAAGTGATGCCAGACCGAATTTATTCACAACAAAACCTTTTTGAGCATACAGGTTATTTTCCGTATGGTGGTGGAAGGCCAAAACAAAAGGAATTCTGGCTTGGTCTACAATATTATCAAACATATGATAAAATACTTCAAGCAAAAAAGAGAGCATCTTCAGGAGAGAGAGAGAGAGAGAGAGAGAGAGAGAGAGAGAGAGAGAGAGAGGGAGAGAGAGAGATTTACTTTATCCTGGAAAACGAGGAACCCATCCGAAAAATGATTGGTAGCGCGTTGTAATCAATTGCAAACTGGGCAAGCAATTCATTCTTTTCCTGAGTTTGGGTACCCTGCAGAACAAAACAGAATCTTATGGTCATTGGACTATCAAGATTAATATCATGCATACCTGCTTATATCTGATCAGAACAGGATGAGAGATATAGCAGTAACAGATCTACTGATTTATCAAGGTTAAATCAAAGTTTGAGTATATATTTGAGTGCGCGATCAATTTCTACAGTTAAAGCATGTTAACTTTGTCATGCATACATGCTTTTAGGTCTATTTCTACAGTTAAAGCATGTTATTTGTCAAAATCTCCTACACGAAAACAGTTACTTTTAGGAACTGAGGTTTCAGTGCCAATAGAGTTCACATGGTATGTCCACCTCTATGTTTAACAGAATCTCATCTCCGTGTAAGTCTCAATTGCCATAACAAAGTGTGTTTCTCCAACAGATATATGCCACAATAGCCGAAGCTAGAGCTAGCTTGAACTAGAATTTTACTTTGCCTTTCAAAAAGCTTGGTCCTCGCTACGTGCTAGGCTAAAAAACGGATATTGCGCAACTGGGAACACTAAGTAAAGTTTTGCATCCCCCTTATCATTTCCACTGCTTTACTTCTTCTGATCATAAGATATCCAATTTCTCAACGACTACTCTCTCCTGGCTTAAGAAGTGTTTGCATCTTTGAATGCTCCCTTCCTGACTGTACTATAAGCAGGAATAGCACTCAAATAACTATACATCACATTTTTTATAACTCGTAATACATCTACCATCAAACCAAGTGGGCATATTACTGCTGAATGTCTTTCCAGTCAAAGCATTCCAGTCATCAAACACAAAAGTGATGCCAGCAAATGTGGCGATACTTCCTCACTAACACAAGCGGCAAAACTACTTTCTTCGAGGCGGAGATATGGCAAACAAAATTGATAACAAATGTATGTAGCACAATACGTTATACAACTTATTAAGTTGATTAATGTCAGAAAAGGAATGTATCAAAGGCAACAAATGGTCTTTTTCAATAAACAATTGGGATCCAGAGACGTAGAGTCATCAGTCCACGAAAAAGGAAAGATGGCATAGGCATATGTCATTGTTTACAATTTATGTCTCAGAAATTTAGAGGATCATTTCTTCAGCATCAATAATGTGCATGCTGAAAAAGAAAGCTTGTACTACTTTCTACAGGGCTTGTAAGCTAGATAGATCAAAAGTAATGCATGTGAAGCTTGTATTGGATGTTGAAATTATTTCTCTTTAACATAAAATAACGTAAAATATATATTCCAGTAGATTTAAGCAGCAATAAAATATTTTCCAGAGAAACACACATTATAAAAGATCATGCTACTTCATCTGAAACAAGAGACCTGCTTTACAAATTAGAAATGAGATTCCACGCCTTCAGAGAGCTTTGCGCTTCAGTTCTACTCTTTCGAGACTTAACAAGCAGCCAGAAACAAGTATTGTACTGATTGTTTATGTGACCTACAAGTCAAGGTATTAAAGTTGGATAGTTAATATGGTACGGTTCGTTCTTTAGCTTGGCATCAAGAAGAACACAAAAATTTCTTCATACAAACCGGATTAATTTGCGAAGTTCTTTAAAATAACAGATAAAATAGGAAGTACTCACAATCAACTTGTCTCCAAACCAAGTAATCTTGAAGAATCTCAGATGATGGATAGCAAACGGATCGACCATCAAAATAAGGTGCTTCTTTAAACTCGTTCTCAGGGAAAAACTCTTGCCACTTCATCACATACATGGAAGAGAAAAGAGATACAATGGCAGAGACGATTTCACTAACATGATGATCAGAAGAGCAAGTTAATATAACATTTAATATTACTGATCAAAAAGAAAGTCAATACGACAACATTAAACAATTTAATTGAGGATTGCCCTCGCACAGTGGCAAAATAGACTCGCACTGAAACTTCAACCAATTTAGTGATAAAGGTTCGAGAAATTGCTGTATATCAGAGATTTGCTACAAATGCAAAATATACTACAAGGGCAATTTCACCAGTGAGACAAGCCAAGCATTTTATAGGACACATTCTGAAAAAACTGATATTGTGCACAAGAAATGAATTTTCAGGGTCTTCTAGCATGTTGTTCACAGATAATCGTATTATGCTCGCAGGTTGGCAACTGTAGCTGAGTTGCTTATTTTATGTCCTCTACATATTTTTTCTGATAACCTGGTATCCAAGCCAACTTGGCCGCACCTCAACTATTCTACCAGGTACCTACTAACTCCCAATAGCACAAGTACCGGGTAACTACGCCCACCAAGGTTAGGCAGATAGAAGAAATCACCAATCACCTAGTATTTTTGTCTCTTCTGGAATTTGACTATATGTCATTTTATATCAATGTCACTACCTATTTTCATAATAACACGTTATGATGGCGTCCGACACTATTGTCAGGCAAGTCTACACAGAAAATATGAACCATTTTACATTTACCAAACTAAGCGTAATAGATACTCAGTTAAAGTTATGACCAAAAGTGATCAATAATATCGAAATGATTATATAATCCAAAAATAAATGTCTACTCAAGTATGTGCCAAGACTTGGTGTCACAAGTAATGGGCAACTAGTAGAATGTACAAAAGAATAGCCCTATCCTACTGTCTGAGATAGAATATACAGCAAAAGTAGTAAAAGACTCAATCTGACTGCTGAACGGCATAGGAAGGGAGCAACTCACCGTGGAAGTCTTGGTCTATGAATCAGGGGCACACACCAGACTGATAGCCAGATGCACCTGTCTCCAATCCTGTACAATTAAGTACAGAAGTGTAGTATGAGTAGATAAACAATATGTACCCAGTGAGTATCTCATCTAATCACGAAGACGTAGAGACGAGAGATCGACTTGATACTCGCTAGGGTCAAATAATGTGAAAAGAATTTATAATAAGCAGGAATAGCACAAGTATTAAGTATTTATGAGCGTGGAATAACAATTCCTTTTTAAATATTACTGTGGTACCCATATATATATATATGAAGTCCAATCCATAGAGAAAACACCAAGCAAGAACATGCGCAAGCAATACCGAGAGACGTGAGGTCGATCCAACATAAAAATAAATTATGCACTGCCGAAGGCCAAACGGCTCGAACCATAGATGCATCTATTATCCCGCTCGTGAATCGACCATGCGACGCGGTCAAACATAAATAAATACAGCAACAGGCAGATAACAGTATATAACTTTAGAACAGTTATTCACATGTATGTTCAATTTCTAATTTAAAAGGCAAATACAGCAACAGGCAGATAACAGTATATAACTTTAGAACAGTTATTCACATGTATGTTCAATTTCTAATTTAAAAGGCCAAGGAAAATAACGTTCCTACCACTAGTCTCATTTAATTTAATCAACATGGTTTATACGAATCTGAATTTAGGCATCAAGTTACAAGTATATCATATAGAGCCTGCTTATGGGTCCTAGAGTACCCGAACTTAGCATAATAGTAACTACGCACGGACTGTCGTCACCTAATACGTACGTAACCCCCGTATATAGTGGGAATTTATTTAATTATTACACCTATGTGGACAATTCCCTCTTACAAGGTTAGAAAAGAGGCTCACCTTGCTCTAAAGCGCACTTCCAAATATCAAGAACAAGTCCAAGCCCTCAATTCGGAGCCAAACAATCCCAAACTTGTTAAATAAATTAAAAACTAGTTAATATAGACTCACAAGATCGAATTTTAGCTATTCAAGCAATTTTTCAGTCATTAACAAAAGATTCCTAAATTCTGACCCCGAGCTCACGTCCCCGGATTCTGAGATTTTTCGAAGGAAGTTGTTCTCTACAATCTAAGGATCAATAAATATATGATTTCTAATTTATCCCATAACAAATTTCGTGGTTAAATCTAAGTTTCATCAAAAACCCTAGGTTTTGCTCTAACCACATGATTTCACATTAATACTAGTATTTAATCTACCTAGGATAATGATATTAAACTTGAAATAGGTAGCACACACTTACCTCAAGATGCTAGGTGAAGTCCTTCTCTCAAAAGCTCCCAAATCGCCCAAAGGAGGAGTGAAAATGTGATAAAAATGGCTTAGAACCCATATTAAATGAACCTCGCTGCCCAGCGATTTCCACATTTGCGGTCAGAGGATCGCATCTGCGGTCCCGCGCCTGCGAAAATGGGCCAAATAGCAGGGACCGCATCTGCGGTCTCCAGGCCGCATCTATGGCTAGGGAGCTGCTTCTACAATTCATGGCTTGACTTACCTGAGCCGCTTCTACGATGCAAGGACCGTATCTGCGGTCTCGCACCTCTGGTCTACGAACCGAGACCACAGGTGCGGTTATGACAGAAGCAGCAACCTATAGCTGTTCTCAAATTTTTCCACTTCACTCGAGCCTCATTCGATTGACACTCAAGGCTCCCGGGCCCCGCCCGAACATGCCGACAAGTCTGAAATTATGAGATGGACCTACTCGAACCTTCAGATCACCCGAAAAACGCTAAATCTAAGAATCACCCCCTAAAACCAATTGAATCAAAACTTTGAATCTCCAAGTTCTTAATATTCCTCCAACGGGCCAAAACGCCCTTAAACTACTCGGATTGATACCAAATTCTACGGACAAGTCTTAAATGATATTTCGGACATGTACCATGCTTAGGAACCAACATAGGAGCCTGATACTGATGAGATCAATCATTATTTGTTTAAATTCTTAAAACTTCAAATTAACAATTTCTAATAAAATTCATTACTCGGGCTAAGGATCTCGGAATTCAGTTTCGGGCATACGCCTAGGCCCCATAGTTTCCCACAGCCCTCTGGGATCGTCAAATCACAAATTCGGGTCCGTTTGCTCAAAATATTGATTAAAGTCAAACTTAGCCTTTTAAGAAAATCCTAAAGAGTTAAATGTGTATATTTCAATTCAAACTCTTCCAAGTCCCGAACCAACCATCCCCACAGATTGTGAATTAGCTAGAGCAAGCACGGGAAGTTTTATTTAAGAAAACGGGGTTTTAAAAGGCAAAAATTCTCCACCTCTTAAACAAACCTTCATCTTCGAACGGACATAGAAAGGTACCTAAAGTACTGATAGATGAGGGTATCTGCTCCGCATGTCCTCCTCGGACTCCTAGGTCACCTCCTTGACTGGTTGGCCCCTCCATTGGATCTTTACCGCATAAATTCTCTTGGAGCTCAACTGGCGATCATGTCTATCAATAATGGCCACTGGCTCCTCCTCGTAACCCAAGCTCTCATCCAGCTAAATAGTACTGAAGTCTAACACATGGGACAAGTCAGCATGATACTTCCGAAGCATCAACACAAGAAATACTAGATAAACTCCTGATAAGCTAGGGGGTAGTGCAAGATCATAGGCAACCTCCCCAACTCTCCTCAACACCTCAAAGGGACCAATAAACCTTGGGCTCAACTTGACCTTCTTCCCAAACCTCATAATGTCCTTCATTGGTGAGACTTTCAAGAGAACCTTCTCGCCAACCAAGAATGATACATCACGCGTCTTCTGATTAGCGTAATTCTTCTGTCTGGACTAATCGATGCGAAGCCTCTCCTGAATCAACTTTACCTTATCCAAGTCATCCAATACCAAATCTGTACCATATAACTTAGCCTCACCAGGCTCAAACCATCCGATAGGAGAACGATAACAACGATCATATAAAGCCTCGTATGGAGCCATCTTTATGATGGACTGATAGCTGTTGTATGTGAATTCTGCCTGGGGCAAGAATTGGTCCCACTGCCCTTCAAAGTCAATCACAGAGCCTCTAAGCATATCCTCTAAAATTTGAATCGCCTGCTCGGACTATCTGTCGGTCTGAGAATGGAATGTTGTGCTAAGCTCTATGCGTGTCCCCAACTCACTCTAAACGGCTCTGCAGAAATGGGAAAGAGGCACACAGTACAATCAGACTATATCCTGAATATAAACCTGAGCATACCTCTCTGTTGTATAAGTAGTCACCACTGGAATGAAGTGGACTGACTTGGTCAACTATCAATGATGACCAATACTGAATCAAACTTTTGCAAGGTCCGCGGCAACCCTACTATCAAATCCATGGTAATGCGCTCCCACTTCCATTCTGGTATAAGCATCTGCTGAAGTAGGTCACACAATCTCTAATGTTCATACTTGACCTGCTGGCAATTAAAACATCTAGCCACATACTCCACTATGTCTTTCTTCATCCTCCGCCACTAGTGATATTGCCTCAAGTCACAATACATCTTTGTAGGCCTCAAGTGGATGGAATACCGCAAATTGTGTGCCTCCTCTAGTATCCTCTCCCTCGGACCATCAACATTAGGAACACATAGACGACCCTGGAGCCGCAAAACACCATCCTTGCCAATAGAAACCTCCCTGGTGCCTCCCTGACGCATCGTCTATCTAAGGTCACACAATCTCTAATGTTCATACTTGACCTGCTGGCAATTAAAACATCTAGCCACATACTCCACTATGTCTTTCTTCATCCTCCGCCACTAGTGATATTGCCTCAAGTCACAATACATCTTTGTAGGCCTCAAGTGGATGGAATACCGCAAATTGTGTGCCTCCTCTAGTATCCTCTCCCTCGGACCATCAACATTAGGAACACATAGACGACCCTGGAGCCGCAAAACACCATCCTTGCCAATAGAAACCTCCCTGGTGCCTCCCTGACGCATCGTCTATCTAAGAACTGCCAAATGTGGATAAACTGTCGGGCCTTTATCTCCCCCAGTAATGAAGACCGAGCAACCATACATGCAAGAACCTGGCTGGGCTCTGAAATGTCCAACCTCACTAGTCTGTTAGCCAAGGACTTGAATGTTTCAAGCTAGTGGCATCTCCTCTACTGGAATGAATGCCAAGCTACCCATACACTATGCCTTCCTGCTTAAGGCATCCGCGACCACATTCACCTTGCCCAGATGATAGAGAATGGTGATGTCATAATCCTTTAGTAACTCAAGCCACATGCGCTGCCTCAAATTAAGATCCCTCTACTTGAACAAATGCTGCAAGCTGCGATGGTCGGTATAAACCTCACATGACACCCCATACAGGTAATGCCTCCAGATCTTAAGAGCATGGACAATCGCGACCAACTCTAGATCGTGCACAGGATAATTCTTCTCATGAACCTTCAACTGACGCGAAGTATATGCAACAACCCACCCATCCTGCATCAATACACATCCCAAGCCAACATGTGAAGCGTCGCAATATACTGTATACATCCCTGAAGCGAAAGGCAACACAAGAACCGGTGCTACAGTCAAGGCTATCTTGAGCTTCTAGAAGCTCGCCTCGCAATCATCAGACTAATGAAAAGGAGCACCCTTCTAGGTCAATCTAGTCAGAGGTGACGCAATAGATGAAAAGCCCTGCACGAATCACATGTAATAACCCGCTAACCCCAGGAAACTCCTGATCTCGGTCATCGAAGTAGGGCGTGGCAACTCTGAACTACCTCAATCTTCTTGGGATCCACCTTAATACCCTCTCCTGATACAATATGTCCCAAGAATGCCACTGACTCTAGCCAAAGCTTACACTTGGAGAACTTAGCATATAGCTCCTACTCTCGCAAGTTCTGAAGCACTACTCTCAGATGCTGCTCGTGCTCCCCAAGGCTACGTGAATATATCAAGATGTCATCAATGAAGACGATGATGGAATCAATATAAGTCTTGAATACGCTATTCGTCAAATCCATAAATGTTGTTGGGGCATTAGTCAAGCCAAAGGACATCACCAAAAACCCATAATGGTCGTATCTAGTCCGGAATGTAGTCTTCAAAACATCCCAGTCCTGAATCTTCAGTTGATGGTACCCTAATCTCAAGTCTATCTTAGAGAATACCCTCGCACCCTGCAATTGGTCAAAGAAATCATCGATACGAGGCAAAGGATACTTGTTCTAGATGGTGACTTAGTTCAACTGGCGGTAGTCAATGCATATCCACATAGTCCCATCCTTCTTCTTCACAAATAACAACGGTGTACCCCAAGGCGATACACTGAGTCTAATAAACTCCTTTTTTAGCAATTCCCCAAGCTACTCCTTCAACTCCTTAGGAACTATACAATACGGTGGAATGATATAGGCTGGGTGCCTGGAGCAAGGTCGATACAAAAATCAATATCACGATCCAGTGGCATGCTAGGAAAATTAGAAGGAAATACATCGGCAAACTCTCGAACAACGGGAACTAAATCAATCATCGGAGACTCTACAATGGTGTCTCGAACATAAGCTAGATAGGCCAAACACCCCTTCTTGACCATACGTCGAGCCTTTAAGAAAGAAATAACCCCACTAGGGGTATCCACTGTGGAACCTCTCCAGTACAACCTCGGCAACCCTGACATCACTAGTGAAACAGTCTTGGAATGGCAATCTAGGACGGCGTAATACGGAGATAACCAATCCACACCCAGGATGACCTTAAAATCGATCATATCCAGCAACAAGAGATCCGCTTTAGTCTCTAAACTATAGAATGTAACTACACAGGACCGGTAGACCCGGTCTACAACTACGAAATCACCCAAAGGAGTGGACACATAAACATGAGTGCCCAAAAGTGCTAGAGGAATAACCAGGAATCGAGCTAACAATGATGATACATAGGAATAGGTGGACCCTGGATCAAATAATACCGAGGCATCTCTACCACAGACAGGGATAATACCTGTGATGACAGCATCTAAGGCCAATGCATCTGGCCTAGGTAGAAGGGCGTAGAACCTGGTTGGAGCACCAGCAGGCTGGTCTCCACCTGACTGAGTATTATCTGGCTGACGTCTCCCTACCTGGCCTCCACCCCTAGGACGGCCTCTACCAGCCTGCCCTCTACCTCTAGGTGGCTGGGCAGCTGGTGCTGAAATCAAGGGCTGCTGACTTTACTATACTACCTTGCCCCAAAGTCTCGGGCAGGTCCTCTTCATATGACCCGGATCTCTACACTCGTAGAATACCCTCGGTACTATAGCCTGTAGCCCTGAAGTTTGAGCCTGCTGACCTGAGTACCCACTAGAGGAGCCCTGGATGGTTGGGTGTTATATGGACTCTCTGGCACGACACTGAAGTGAGCACTGGAATAACTCTCCGACATCGCACTGAAATAAGGTCTCACTGGAGCACCTCGAGGAGGGGGTGGTGGTGCTGAATGCGGGGGTCTGTTGGGCTGATCTCCCCCGAAGTGACCTCCACCCCTAGCTGGGGCAACTCTAAACTCTCCCGAAAATCTAGCCCTTTTATCATGCTGCATCTACTCTCTACCCCTCTGGCGATACCCCTCAATCTTGCGAGCAATCTCAACCACTACCTGATACTCTATACCCATCTTTACCTCTCGGCCCATACCATATCGAATACTGGGGGTGCAGCCCTGCAACAACCCTCTGCACTCTCTCTACATCTGTGGGAAGTATCATAAGTACATGACAAGACAACTCAGAAAACCTAGCCTCATAATCGGTCATAGACATCTAACCTTACTCAAGATGCTCAAACTGATACTGTAGCTCTTCCCTCTCAGAGGGTGGAATGTACCTATCCAAGAATAACTTTACGAACTGACCTCAAGTGAAGGGAGGAGAACCCGCTGGCCTGGCAAGAACATAGAACTGCCACCATCTACTAGCCCTGCCCTCAAGCCGAAAAGTAGTGAAATCAACTTTATGTGGCTCCAATATCCTCATATTGTACAGTCTGTCCCTGCACATGTCAATGAAGTCCTGGGCATCCTCATGATACTCGCTCCCGAAGACTGGAGGGTGAAGCCTAGTCCGTCTATCCAACAACTTCTGTGGATTACCCTCTGCAACCGGCCTAGGTTGGGGTGCCACTGCAGCAACTGGCTGAGCCCCATCCGTGGTTAGTGCACCCAAAGTATGATACACTGCAACTGCACGTCCAAGAGCCTGAGCAGTAGGGGTCTGTGCTCCCCCTCCTGCTTGTGAGTTTGCTAGATATGTCGGAAATAAAATAGCCTGAGATATAGAATCCATGAACCGAAGCATAAGGCTCATAACCTCCTGAAATCCCGGTACTATCATAAAATCTGCCGAGGTGGGCTCAGCTATGGGCACCTCACCTGCTCCTTGATAATAGGATCTCCCGCGGGACCTGCTGGTAGTACTACTGGAATAGCTCTGGGATGCCCTCGCCTCCTACCACAGGCTGGTGCCCTCCCTCGGCCTCTGCCTTGGCCTCTAGCAATGAGGGGAGCGGCTTTGCCCCGGTCTGGAACATCAGCCATGCGTATTCTCACCATCTGTGAGAGAATAGAAGAGGGAAAATTTAATACACCGACCACTGCACGATAGGAAATGAACAAAGAGTAGTTTTTCCTAATACCCTATAGCCTCTCGAAGATAAATACATACGTCTCCGTTCCGATCTACACTACTCTATTAGGTTTGCCAATGACTTGTGAGACCTACGTGAACCTAGTGCTCTGATACCATATTATCATGACCAATTTCTATAACAGATCATGATGGCGCCCGATACCATTGTCAGGCAAGCCCACACGGAAAACAACAACAACAACAACTACTACCCAGTATATTCCCACAAAGTGGGGTCTGGGAAGGGTAATATGTAGACGGGCCTTACCCCTACCCAAAAGGGCAGAGAGGCTGTTTCCAATCGACCCTCATCTCAGTGAAGGAAAGGAAAAACAAAAACAAAAACAAAAGAGCATTAGTAACTCCAGCATAGCGTAAATAATTATCTAAACAAAAGAATCATAAATAAAATAGCATGCAATAATTTAGAAAGTAACTACCATAAATAACTACCATAAGGGAGACACAATCCAATACACAAATCATCTATGGATAGCCCTGGCAAGCCTCACCCAACCCCGGGAGAGAAGTACGAATAACTCTAGGAGCCCCTATCCTACAACCCTGATACTAGACCTCTAGACTTTCCTATCAAGGGCCATGTCCTCGGAAACCTGCATTCTAGCCATGTCATACCTAATCACCTCTCCCCAATACCTCTTAGGCCTCCCTCTACCTCGCCGTGCGCCGACTATCGCCAGCCGCTCACAACTCCTCACCGGGGCATCGGGACTTCTCCTCCGCACATGCCCGAACCACCTCAGTCTCGCCTCTCGCATCTTCTCATCCACCGGGGCCACCCCCACCTTCTCTCGAATTACTTCATTCTTAATCTTATCTAACCTGGTGAGCCCGTACATCCACCTGAGCATCCTTATCTCCGCGACCTTCATTCTCTGAACATGAGAGTTCTTCACCGGCCAGTCCGCCCCATACAACATGGCAGGTCTAACCACGGCTCTATAAAATTTCCCCTTTGAGTTTCTGTGGAACTTTCTTGTCACACAGGACTCCTGATGCAAGCCCACACGAAAAATATAATTAAATTCCCATTTTACATTTACCAAACTAAGTGTAGCAGATACTCAGTTAAAGTTACGACCAGAAGCGATCAATAATATCAAAATGATTATACAACCCAAAAAATAAATGTTTATTCAAGTGTGTGCCAAGACTTGGTGTCACAAGTAATAGGCAACTAGTGGAATATACAAAAGAACAGCCCTATCCTACTGGAGATAGAATAGACAGCAAAAGTAAGAAAAGACTCCATCCTGCTGCTAAACGACACAGGAAAGGAGCAGCTCGCTATGGAAGTCTTGGTCTATGAATCAGGGGCGCACACCAAACTTATAGCCAGATGTGCCTGCCTCCAATCATGTACGATTAAGTACAGAAGTGTAGTATGAGTTCATAAACAATATGTACCCAGTGAGTATCCCATCTAATCTCGAAGAAGTAGAGACGAGAGGTCGACTTGATGCTCACTAGGGTCAAATAATGTGAGAAGAATTTATAATAAGCAGGAATAGCACAAGTATTAAGCATTTATGAGCGTGGAATAACTGTTCCTTTTTAAATATTACCGTGGGTACCCATATACACACATACACACACACACAAACACACACACACACACACACACATATATATATATATATATATATGAAGTCCAATCAACAGAGAAAACACTAAGCAAAAACATGTGCAAGGAATACCGAGGGATGTGCGGCCCGATCCAACATAAAAATAAATTATGCACTGCCGAGGATCGAACAGCTCGAACCATAGATGTATCTATTACCCCGCCTCGCGAATCGACCAAGTAATGCAGTCAAATATAAATAAAAACAGCAACAAGCAGACAACAGTATATAACTCTAGAACAGTTATTCACATGTATGTTTAATTTCTCTTTTAAAAGGCCAAGGAAAATAGGGCTCCTACCACTAGTCCCATTTAATTTAATCAACATGGTTTATACGAGTCTGAATTTAGGCAACAAGTTACAAGTAATCACATAGGGAATGCCTATGGGTCCTAGACTACCGGGACTTAGCATAATAGTAGCTACGCGCGGACTCTCATCACCTAGTGCGTATGTAGCCCCCGTATATTAGTGGCAATTTATTTAATTGTTATACCTATGGGGACAATTCCCTCTAATAAGATTAGAAAGGAGACCTACCTCGCTCCAAAGCGCACTTCCAAATATCAAAAACAAGTCCAAGCCCTCAATTCGGAACCGAACAATCCTAAACTAGTTAAATGAAGAAAGAGTTAGTTAATATAGACTCTCAAGATCGAATTCTAGCTATTAAAGTAATTTCCCAACCATTATCACAAGTTTCCTAAATTCCGACCCCGAGCTCACGTGCCCGGATTCCGTAATTTTTCAAAGGAAGTTGTTCTCTACAACCTAAGGATCAATAATATATGATTTTAAATTTATCCCACAACAAATTTCGTGGTTAAATCTAAGTTTCATCAAAATCCTAGGTTTTGCTCTAACCCCATGATTTCACCCTAATACTAGTGTGTAATCTACCTAAGATAATGATATTAAACTGGAAATAGGTAGACACACTTACCTCAAGATGCTAGGCGAAGTCCTTCTCTCAAAAGCTTCCAAATCACCCAAAAGAGGAGTGAAAATGTGATAAAAATGGCTTAGCCTCATATTAAATGAACCACACTGCCCAGCGATTTCCACATCTATGGTCAGCGGACTGCATCTGGGGTCCCACATCTATGAGAGATTGGTCGCACCTGCAAAAATGAGCCAACGAGCAGGGACCGTATCTACGGTCTCCAGGCCGCATCTGCGGCGTGGGAGCCGCTTCTGTGGTTCCTGGCCTGGCCTACCTGAGCCGCTTCTATGATGTAAGGACTACATATGTGATCTCGCACCTGCGGTCCAAGACCTACTGGTGACAGAAGTAGCAACTTTCAACCCTTCTCAAATTTTTCCACTTCACTCGAGCCTCGTCCGATTGACGCTTAGGGCTTCGGGGCCCTGCCCGAACATACCAACAAGTCTAAAATCACGAGACGGACCTGCTCGAACCTTCGGAACACCTAAAATAAAGCTAAATCTAGGAATCACTCCCTAAAACTAATTGAATCAAACCTTTGAATCTTCAAGTTCTTAATTTTCCTCCAACGGGCCAAAACGCCCTTAAACTACTCGGATTGATACCAAATTTTACGGGCAAGTCTTAAATGATATTTCGGACATGTACCAGGCTAAAGAAGAATCCAAACCTACGTGTGAACCTATTAGGTCTTTCAGAGTTCAGCATTTTCTCTCTAACGGATCTTTCCCCCTCTCTCTCTTCTCTTCTCTCTCTCTAAGCTCACACCACCAGCTCCACCACCACCACCGGGCGGGTCGCCGGCACCCCCAGGTAACCACCAGGTAAGTGCCACTACCCCACCTTCTCCCCCCTTACCCCCACTGCCCGGAACACTGTTCCGACAGTGTTTCGACATCCCTCGGGAGTTTCTTGGACTCATCTCCCACACCATTGTGACACACAGTGTCTGGCGCACATTTTCTGAAAATTTCGTCGCCGGAAACCACAGCACGCGCGCCCACGTGCCGCCGCTTCCCCACACGCGCCGCGCGCGTGAGCCCACTTCCGGGCACTTTTTTCGCCGGCTTCTTTTGGACAGCTTTCTCACCCCATTTTTCCGACCCACTTGGTACTCTCGGAATTTTTTATTGGTCACTTTCATTCTTCATTGTTCATTTAGCCACCTTTCTTTCCGCCGGAAATTTTACCGGTAACTACTGCTCTTTTCCTTCTATTCTACCCCTGCTTTTTGTGGGTGTGTTCTGTTTTCTTGGACAGGTACCTATTTCAACAGCGAGGATCTCCGACAACTGTCGTCCAAGCTCTCATTCAGACTCACGACAGGACGCAATAGAGCCGCGCACTTTGCTAAGATTCAGGAGAACTCGGGCGCAGCAAAGCACACTTCCAGGTTTTTCCACCGGGAGTTGGTACCTCCCGCTCTCTTGCTTATTTTGTGCACATTCTTTACGTATTTTTACTAGCATTCCGAGTGTGGTCTATTCTGTTGTTATCTAGTTTGCTACATTTGCGTTTTTAGCCTTAGTGCGTCTGTGTCACTGGATAGTGGCCGCAACGAGTAATGATAGCGTAAGGTCATGTCCTCAGGAGGGGGTGGTGGTTGGGGGGTGTGTAGGGGTGCAGGGGGTGGCATTTCGGGCAGGGCAGGAGGTAAGGGTGGGAAGAGGGCGGCGGTCGCCCGTAGATTAAGGATTGGGTCCTGGAACATAGGTACTCTGACGGGTAAGTCCATCGAGTTAGCGAAGGTTCTCCAACAAAGAAGGGTTAACATAGCGTGCGTCCAGAAGACTAGGTGGAAAGGGACTAGGGCGCGGGACGCTGATGGGTTTAAGCTGTGGTACTCTGGGCTCGAGAGGGGTAAGAATGGAGTAGGCATCTTGGTTGATAGGGACCTAAGGGAGTCCGTGGTCGAGGTGAGGCGAGTGAACGATAGGTTAATGGCTATTAAGCTGGTTATTGGGGGTGGGGTCCTCAATGTGGTCAGCGCTTACGCGCCGCACGCAGGCTTAGACGAGGAGGTTAAAAGGCGCTTCTGGGAGGACTTGGACGATCTGGTGAGGAGTATTCCCCAGTCGGAGAAGTTAATTATTGGAGGGGACTTTAATGGGCATATTGGGGCCGAGACTGGTGGCTACGATGAGGTGCACGGGGGCTTTGGCTTTGGGGCCAGGAACGGAGGAGGCACTTTGCTGCTTGATTTCGCCAGGGCTTCCGAGCTCCTGATTGCGAACTCATCATTCCGGAAGAGGGAGGAGCATTTGGTCACCTTCAAGAGTGCGGCGGCGAGGACTCAAATTGATTACATCCTCATCAGAAGGAGTGACAGGGGTCTGTGCAAGGATTGCAAAGTTATCCCGGGAGAGTCTCTTTCAACTCTTCATAGGCTCCTAGTGATGGATGTTGATCTCTGGGTGAAGAAGAAGAGGAGGGGCGCCCGGGGTCAACCGAGGATTAGATGGGGAGCTTTGTCCAAGGAGAAAGCTCAGGAGATGGAAAGGAGGTTAGAGGAGGGCGGAGCTTGGAGAAGTTATGGGGAAGCGGACGCTATGTGGTCAGCGACAGCTAACTTGGTTAGGGGGGTAGCACGGGACGTGCTCGGGGTTTCTAAGGGATATTCAGGTAGGCATCAAGGTGATTGGTGGTGGGACGATGTAGTCAAAGGAAAAGTGGAGGCGAAGAAGGCAGCGTTCGCAAGGTTGGCAGGGAGCACAAGCGAGGAGGAGCGGAGAGTGAACAGGTTGTCCTACAGGGAGGCGAGAAGAGAAGCTAAGATGGCAGTCACGGAAGCTAAAAACGCGGCGTTCGGTCGCATGTATGAGGAACTAGGGGAGAAAGGTGGGGAAAAGAAGCTATTTCGGCTGGCTAAAGCAAGGGAAAGGAAAGCCCGTGACCTAGACCAGGTCAGGTGTATCAAGGACGAGGATGGTAGAGTTTTGATGGGGGAATCGCAAGTCAAACAGAGGTGGCAGGCGTACTTTCGGGACCTTCTTAACGAGGAGGGGGATCGGAGCATAGAGCTAGGGGAGCTGGGGCATTCAGAGCGTCATAGAGACCTTGGGTACTGCAGGCGCATTAGGGTGGAGGAGGTCTTAGGGGCGTTGCGCAGGATGAGTAGGGGTCGAGCAACCGGGCCTGACGAGATCCCGGTGGAGTTTTGGAAGTGCATGGGTAAACCTGGAGGGGAGTGGCTCTCTAGGCTATTCAACGTGATATTCAAGACTAAGAGGATGCCGGATGAGTGGCGGTGGAGTACAGTGGTGCCCTTGTACAAGAACAAGGGGGACATCCAGTGCTGCAACAACTATAGGGGTATTAAACTAATGAGCCACACGATGAAGGTTTGGGAGAGGGTGATTGAGGCGCGAATGAGGGGGGCGACGAATATATCGGGGAACCAGTTCGGTTTCATGCCGGGCCGCTCCACCACTGAGGCTATTCACCTAGTCAGGCGGCTGGCGGAACAATTCAGGGATAAGAAGAAGGACCTGCATATGGTGCTTATCGACTTGGAGAAGGCGTATGACAAGGTTCCGAAGGAGGTGCTATGGAAGTGCTTGGAGGCGAAGAGTGTGCCAGAAGCCTATATCAGAGTTATCAAGGACATGTACGATGGGGCTAAGACTAGGGTGAGGACGGTGGGTGGCGATTCAGACCATTTTCCTGTGGTAATGGGGCTCCATCAAGGATCGGCGCTGAGTCCCATGTTGTTCGCCTTAGTGATAGATGCTCTAACCCGTCATATCCAGGGGGATGTGCCCTGGTGTATGCTCTTTGCTGATGATATAATATTGATAGACGAGACGAGGGCCGGTGTTAGTGAGAAGTTAGAGGTATGGAGACAGACCCTCGAGTCTAAAGGTTTCAAGATAAGCAGATCTAAGACAGAATATCTGGAGTGCAAGTTCAGTGACGAGCCGAGTGGGGTGGGCGGGGATGTGATGCTTGGTTCTCAGGCCATCGCCAAGAGGGACAGTGTCCGATATCTTGGGTCTGTGATTCAGGGGGACGGAGAGATTGACGGGGACGTCACCCATCGGATAGGAGCAGGGTGGTCGAAGTGGAGGCTTGCTTCTGGGGTCCTGTGTGACAAGAAAATCCCACACAAACTCAAAGGGAAATTCTACAGAGCCGTGGTTAGACCTGCGATGTTGTACGGGGCAGAGTGCTGGCCCGTGAAGAACTCCCATGTCCAGAGAATGAAGGTTGCTGAGATGAGGATGCTTAGGTGGATGTGTGGGCACACCAGGCTGGATAAGATTAGGAATGAAGTTATTCGACAGAAAGTAGAGGTGGCCCCAGTGGACGAGAAGATGCGGGAAGCGAGGCTGAGGTGGTTCGGGCATGTACGGAGGAGGGGTCCCGATGCCCCGGTGAGGAGCTGCGAGCGGCTGGAGATTGCTGGTGGTCGGCGGGGTAGAGGGAGGCCTAAGAAGCATTGGGGAGAGGTGATTAGGCAGGACATGACTAAAATGCAGGTTACCGAGGACATGACCCTCGATAGGGGAGTCTGGAGGTCTAGAATCAGGGTTGCAGGATAGGGGCTCTTAGAGTCCTTCGTTCGCCTCACCCGGGGTTGGGTGTGGGATAGTAGGGTTACCCATCGATGTCTAGTGTTTTAGCCTAGGTCCCCTCTTGGTTGCGACGGTATTTATGTTCCTTATGTTTACATAACCATTTACGTTATTTCTGCAGGATTACTTATGCTTTGTTTTGTCTTGCCTTGGTTACTAATTTTGTCTTTGTTTTCCAATGCAGCTTTTCATTCTGTCCAATGCGCCGAGGGTCGCATGGAAGCAGCCTCTCTGCCCTTTTGGGTAGGGGTAAGACTGCCTACATATTACCCTCCCCAGACCCCACCTGGTGGGAGTATACTGGGTAGTTGTTGTTGTTGTTGTTGTTGTACCAGGCTAAAGAACCAACATACAAGTCTGATAACCATGAGATCAATCATTACTTAGTTTTCTTTAAATTCTTAAAACTTCAAATTAACAATTTCTAATAAAAATTCATTACTCGGGCTAGGGACCTCGGAATTCGGTTCCGAACATATGCTTAGGTCCCATATTTTCTTACGGATCCTATGGGACTGTTAAATCATGGATTCGTTTGCTCAAAATATTAACCAAAGTGAAATTTAGCCTTTTAAAAAATCCTAAAGAGTTAAATGTGTATATTTCAATCCAAACTCTTCTAAGTCCCGAACCAACCATCCCCACAGGTCGTGAATTAGTTAGAGCAAGTACGGGAAGTTTTGTTTAAGGGAACGGTGTTCTAAAAGGCAAAACGACTAGGCGGGTCATAACAATCAATATATAAGAGCTACACATTACTACTAAATGAAAAAGCACAACAAATAAGATGATTCACCAAGGCTCAGACTGTGGAATTCAATTACTACTCGCTTTGCCCGTTTTATGCATACATTTAACTAGGCTAGTACATTAACATGTTAATTTAAAGTCAATAAACTTAAATTCCAATAAAATAGATCATTCCTCTAAAATTATAGGGTTTTTGCAAGAAAGAAAAAAGAATTTAAAACTAAAATGTGGTCCTAAGGGAAAGCTTGTTAGCAAACTCAGACAAAAACAGAAGTGTCTGCTCTTAAAAACATATTTGTCTCCAACTTGGTTTATATATTCTATTTTTAGAAAGCCTTGGGCCTACCGCTAGTAAGGCACCACTCTGGCAAAACCACTCAGGGAGACATCAAAATTATTTTAAATCATTTATTCTGCCTCAACTTTTTAAAATTCTTAATCCATTCTCTTCTTTTTACCCCTATAATCAATCTTCCAAAACCAACCACACACCTATTATTTTAAAAAGTATTTTCAAAATCCAAATGCCATCTTCATCTCTATATCTTTAAGATTTGAAAAGGAGAACCCCAAAAAAGGTAGAGGCGCATGCACCAGCATGCTTATACAAATATTTACTTATCTACGAGAAGCGGGATGAAGGTAGCTACCTTTATCTTGATGGCACAAGACCCTTGACAAAAAATCTGTGGAAGGTCCTTGTAGTTGATACCAAATTGCTGAAAGAGTAATTCATTTTTCTCCTGCTTTTGTGTTTCCTATTCAAATAGTAACAACACCATCAAGTCTCGAGTTCAGAAAGTATGAGGGTAGAAATCTCTCCTTGAAGCACCCTTTTGCTTTTTGAGAAAGATAACATTTATACATAAAAATCATAAGCACAAAGATTGTGCTAAGGGGAGGAGACTTGTCTTAGAGCACCCTTATGATACAAACAGACAGGCTACGAAAGCTTAATTCATCTATTGCAATGTTGTAAGGACCACATCATATATTTGCATACGAGAATTGACTAATTGAAAGCATATCACACAATGCAAACTCAAATTGCCTGGGAAGTGGAAAAAATCCAAAACTTTGCGCCCAAGTCTACGATTAGTTAGTGTGATATAACATGATTCATCCAAATATCATATGGTAAAGAGCAAAATTTGGAATAATGAGCTTAATGAATTAAGAACACTTTTCAACCAATGCAGGTATTGACATTTTTTTAAAGGAGTTCAATATACATGTTTCCAAGGTAATAATGTATAAATATGTAATCAATAAAAGATCGCAGATATGAATCAGAGCTATCACTCAAAAAACCTTTGCTGGAAGCTTTCATATCGTTTTCTTTTAACGTATAGTTATTCCTTTTAAGAACTTCTGTAATAAGCATCTTGCTTTATGCTTAAGAAGCCACTATATGCTTGTAATTGCTTTCCCTAGATACTAGCACTTAATAATAATTTGTTACAATATCTGGCAAGTGACCCAGCCTGGACCAAGACCGGCCCACTTGGTCTTTGGCCCGTGGAAAGAGCCTGAACTCAACCCACAATCCCTAACCACTATGTGAGCCGCTAGTGGGCCGGTTAGGGGCCAGTCGAAGCTTCTTCTTTTTTGAGTTTATTCTACTTTTCTTCGTTATATGCTTTTTAACATTATATTTATGTACTGTTGAATAACATTTAAAAGTGAAGAAGAAGAATATTTGAGGAACAAATCGTAAATCTTAAGCATGTCATTGTGTTGAGGAAACAATTCAAGCTTTTACAGCCAAACTTAAGTAAGCACCTTAAGAATCTCTTTGGCCTCCTTTTCTGACTTTCTAGAAAAAACCAGCTTCCACAAACAAGTAATGTATAGATTGCTTGTATGAACTGTAAGAAGAACCAATATTCTTTAGCATCAAATCTTATCCCAACACCCTACATACCCAGTAATTATAAATTGGAGATATTCCAAAGGTGAATCCATGTTCTGTTTGTCTCCATAGAACATATGCCTGAAGAACCTCCATTGATGCATAGCTGATAACTCGTGAATAGAATGATGGAGGCACATTTAACTCCTTTTGAGAAAAGAACTCTTTACATTTGGTTACAAATGTAGATGAGAAAAAAGACACAATAATGGAGGTATTTTGCTGCACAGTCAAATTTCTGGTCAGCTAAGGAAAACCATGAGCAGCTTCATCTCAAATGCAGAAACTAGGACTATTTTACATATCTCACTTTTTCTTGTCATCCAGATTAAAACAAGAAGGATATTATGTATCTTATAAACCATTTTACTTAATCCAGTTAAGTTTCTCGAAAAACAAAAACATATTTCTAGTGTTGTCATCTTATTCAGAAGACAAATGAGTGGACATAAAAGGTGACCATGCCTTAAAATTTTCCTAGTGCATTCTTAAGAAAAGTTTTGCGACCAATCTCTAATTTTACCTAATACTGTTTACTATGCATTTCCTCAAGTAAGCTACAAGAAGTGTCTTTAGCGAGTTGGAGATGATTTTCCTTCTCATTAGAAAGGTCTATAAATTGGAATATATATGAGAAGGGTAGACATCAAATAGATCAGTTAAATCATGCTAAAGAAAGAAAGCAAAAAGACAAGGTAGACCAGTGCAGAAATAATAACTCTATTACAGTTCCTCAGTGCCGGGTCAAATGTGTCAACTAATTTTGAGTAATGACAGATTGTTGATATATTTTGGGAAAAAAGAAGATATATGAAAGTAAACAAGTACAGTACTGCTACTCAAATAAGAGCCAATGCAAGAGCAATGGTACACTATGCACGTAATATATGAATGCAAACAAAACAAAGTGCATCATCAAATCACTCATTCTAAAGAGCCAAAAATAATTTTTTGAGAAACACAGATAACATAAATTTTCAGGCTATGAAATAGGTGACAAACGTCCCTCGCCTCTAGTAAAAGGTGGTTTCCTTCTTCAAGATGAAACTGCATAAATTGTTATACCACATTGTCAAGCTTTTCAATGAGAAAAGAAAAATTGCATAATTGTCAAATATAATAAACGCATCATACCTGTACTCATCACTAAATTCATATGCAAATATAACATCAGAGAAGTTATCTAATACCTTAATAGCACAAGCATTCATCAAGTTCAACGCTTTTTCATCATTATGTGTCTCAAATCCCTGCTTCTCCAAGAATCTAGACAAACGTAATACAAATTTAGGAAATCAACCCCCCTTCCCCCCACAAACCCCCAAAACCCAAATATGAATACTTTTTCTCTAGCAGTAAGAGTTTATTCACGATATCTACAAGACCAGTTGACAATAACCACAACAACCAATTGACAAGAACCATGACATAATTCTGCATTAGCATTTAACTTGAACACCGACCTATACTTCAATATAATTTTTAAACTGTAGATCTCTTAATTTCAACACCTTCACCTTAATCACTATGTTAAGGCTTCATATATCAAGAAAAAAAGAACATAATATCGCACATGCACACCACAAGTATTGCATTACCTTCAGAAATCGCGGCCATCAATTTGAACGACAATGATATTTGGGTATATTACTTAATCTTCTGCCTCAAAATATTTAACGTATTCATACTTGTTGTTGGCCATTCCCAGATGCTGCTACGAGACATATATATCAAAATTTTCTTAGGCATTGAATTAAACATTAGTATCAGAGTGCAAATTAATTACTTTTAGAGATATAAAGCAAAAAGTAATCCTCAAAGACGAAAACTTTAAACTTTAACACACAAACACTCTTTAGCTCATGTTAATATACCAAATACAGCAAAAAGTAAACAATGCTCTCAGGGAACCAATACATAGAGAAAAAAAAAAAGAAGAAACCGGAACTGCATTATATTTGAATTTAGATTTAAAGATAAAAAATTATGCTAGAACCTGACACTACTCCGGCAGACGGCGACGGTTGACGGCAAACCACAGTCGATAACTTGAAGTCCCTCTTGCTTTCTTAAGTTGGGCCTTTGGGCTCGACATTAATGCCGGTTTGGCCAAATCTTTACCAAAATAAATTTGGGATTTATTTTTAAAACTTATATTTGGCCATAATTTTATTTATATTTGGAAAAATCCAAAATTCAAAAATTGCTTCAATTGTTGATTTTGAGCCAAAATTTTAAAACTTGGAAATTATATACATGTTTTGCCAAAATAAAGTTGGGTGTTACGACCCGACCGGTCGTTTTGACCTTTTGCATTTTGCTCGCCAATTTTCGCGCATGACTTGCCCCGTGTGGTGTAATATGACTTATATAAATCATTAGTTTTGGTTTTAGGTTAATCAGAATGAATTTGAAAGAATAGTTCTCAGTTTAAAGCGTAAAATTTGAAGGAAAAAAAGTTTGACCAATTTTTGACTTGTTTGTATATGATCTTGGATTGGATTTTTTAAGATTTGGTTAACTCTGTTAGGTGATTTGGGACATAGGATCATGATCACAATGCATTTTAGAAGTCCGTGGAAGGTTTAGGTTTGAATTGGTAAAATTGAGATTTCAGCGTTTTCCGATTGATAGGTGAGATTTTAATATAGGTATCGGAATGAAATTCAGGAAGTTGCAGTAGCTTCGTTGCGTCATTGATGTCATGTGTGCAAAATTTCAGGTCATCGGATGTGGTTTGGTTGGGTTTTTTATCAAAAGGAATTTGGAAGTTATTGAAATTTTTAGGGTTGAATCCGATGTAATTTAGTGTTTTAATATTGTTTTGAGTGTTTCAAAAGTTGGAACAAGTTTGAATGATGTTATGGAATATGTTGGCATGTTTGGTTGAAGTCCTGAGGGCCTCAGGTGAGGTTCGGGGAAATTCCGGTCCATTTTAAAGATATTTTTAGTTGATGGTCTTTGGCGACAACAGTGTTCTATGCGATCGCGGTGAGTAAAATGTGATAAAAATATTAGTGTTTTGCGACCACGGATGAACCATCCTTTCCCGAGTTCTCAAATATTTTCTTTATTATCTGTTTATTCTATTATTAGTTCTACTGTTCCGTCGCGATCGCATAGAATAAATAGTCTGTTACACTGATTCTGCTTTGAAAGATTATATGTTACAATCTACAAAGAATTGGGAGATGATCCACAAACAAAAGGTGTTGCCTGTTGTGTCTAGTTTTCACAAATGTAAATTAATTGGCATTTTTGTTTGTGTACAAAAAGTTGTTGTAGTTACACTACAGGCTGTCCGGAGAGAGTTTGGAAATCTCTACTGCACATGGCTAATTTTGTAAATTTATATATCGCAATATATAATGACTCAGGAAATGAGCAACCTATCAAATTGTAGCTCTTGGTGTCTAGTTGTCATAATATTAAACTATTTATCATTTGGAGTTGTAAGCAAAAAGTTATGACTATTATACGGGAGACTGTTTGGAAGATGGAACTTGTTCTTCGTGATCGCGAAGCATTGTCCGCTATCATGAAGGGAAAATATTGGGCTCGGAAAAGTTTTGCTTCACGATCGTAAAGCAATTTCCAAAATCGCAAAGAGTATATACGTGGCAGAAGCTTTATTTTGAGGTTTCGGCCATTTGTTTTAACTATTTTGGACCATGGGAGCTCGGGTGAGGCGATTTTTCGAGAGATTTTCCAGGAAAACATTGGGGTAAGTTTTCTATTTCCAAAAGTTATTAGATTTAATGATTCCATGGTTATTTTCATCAAGTATTAGTGAATTCAATGGAAGAAATTGGAGAAATTTTATAAACTTTTCAAAAACAAAAATTCTAGATTTGGAGGCCGAATTGTTGTCGGATTTTGGTAAAATTTGTATGGTTGGACTCGTGGTTAGATGGGGTTTCATATTTCGTAACTTTTGTTGTGTTCCAAGATTTGGGCCCCATGGGCGAAATTTGAGTGAAAATTTCAATTTTGATGGAAAATGTAGAATTTCATATGGAAATAATTCCTATAATTTTTATTAACAGAATTGAATCATTGTGGCTAAATTCGAGGCATTCAGAGGTAGATTTGAGAGATAAAGGCATTGTGGAGTAGGATTTTGCTCGGATTTAGGTGAGTAATGATTGTAAATAATACCCCGAGGGTTTGAAACCCCATATTCCACATCATAATGCTATATGAGGTGAGACGCGTGCTTGATGACGAGCGTGTGGTCGTTTACTATTGGGGATTGTGACTTGGTCCGTCTCGATTGATGATTTTACCACGTATTTGACTGAAACTTATTTGTTATCATCATGATTTGAGTTGATTGCTATATTTGGGCTTCGTGCCAACTATTTGAATCCTTCGGTGATTTTTATCACTATTTTCTTACTGTATTGACTTATTACTTGAACCCAGTCATATTGTTTTCTGCTTAAAGCTGTATCCGGTTCCGGTTCTGGGTCTATTTGGGTCTGCGATTCCGGTTCTGGTGGTTCCGATACTGCCAGTTCCGGTTCTGGCGGTTCTGGCTGTTCTGAAGTTGGAACCGGCCCGTGACGGTTCCGGGTACCATCCGGTTCCGTTTCTGGCGGTTCCGGCGGTTCCCGGCGATTCTGATTTTTTTTTTAAATTAATATCTTGTATAGTAGTCATTAGTATATTGTAGAATATATTTTATATGGTGTACTATGTTATTAGTATAGTATATATAGTGTTTGGTAATTAGTATATGTGTATAAGTAGTATATATTTTGTATATAAGTAGTATATATTGTATTTAAGTAGTATATATTGTATATAAGTCGTGTATATTGTGTTGTAGTTAGTAATTAGTATAAATTGTATATAAGTAGTATATATTGATAAAACATAATTGTCATTAGTATATTGTGCTGTATGTTAAATATTGTATGTTATATAAATATTCAAGGATTGATATAGAAGTAAAGACAAAGAAATATTGAGACAAAAGATATTCAAGGATATGATAAAGAGCATATTTATTGACCAAAATGGCATATCTTTCTTAGTCTTCCTTCCCCCAATGGAATGAGCACAATATGGTACTAATACCACCACTAAAAGGAAAAAAACACTAAAAGAAGATATGCCAATGTACAAGTTACATCATAATTTATGCATTATTTCTAACAAATCTCATAAAACCTTCAAGGTTTGGAGGTGGTTGTGTTGGCGGTGGTGGAAATGAAGCTTGTTCATCACCACTTCCGGGTGAAGTTGCTTCCTGAGCAAGTTCTGCTATCATTTCTTCATATGCCTCATCTATTTCTGATTTTGATTCTGCTAGGCCAAAGTTCCTTCTTTCTGCGCGGATCCAATCTCGAAAAAGCACTGATTTTTCCAAGCTGTCCCGCATCGACGCTCTATGATCACCTATTTGTAGTCTTGCTTGACTAAAAGCGCTCTCCGATGCAACAGTTGACGCTTGAATCGACAGAACATCCCGAGCCATCCTTGCAAGAACGGGAAAATGCTTTTCCCTTGTCTTCCACCATTCCAAAAGGTCGAAAGAGCCGTCTGTATTCTCCTTCTCTAGTCCATGTGACAAATAAACTTGAAGCTCATTTAGATGGGAAATTTCATCTAAATTATCACCTTGAGTACCCCTGAACTCCGTCCACGATTTAAGAGCTGTTAAGTCAGCAGCTCTTTTAGACGATTGTGATGTAGACGAAGTAGGGCTTGGAATATTAGGCCTAGCATGCTCTAATGCCTGTTTATAAGCATTATAAACAGTTTGAGCATTAACTTTAATTGATGCTTTCACATCAGCTAGTGTAGCAATTTCTACTTCTGAAAGATCTAAAGATTGATAAATAGTAGAATACCAAAAGTGAGGACCTCATAATTTCATAGTTGGATTTAACATAGCAGACACACAAAAAATAGGAGGGATTGGAATAAAATATTTTTTAAACTTCTTTTTCATTTCAGTTATTGCAAGTTCATAAATGTCCCCTCCCTCGCTAAAATCAACAAACAAATTAGCAAGTGCGGCAATATAAACTAAACAGTTAGAAATAGTCGGATAAAATTGGCCAGAAAAGCATTTGTAGCCATATGAAAATGTTCTAAAAAATCTAAAAGTATTTTAACGTTAGTCCAATCTTGTGTAATTAGCATTTCATCATCTTCCTCACCACAATCCCGAGAATTACGTAGCGTTAATTGGGTTTCTATATTCATACGCTACTACTAAACTTTCGTACATGTAATTCCACCTAGTAGGGCAAGGTTTATGAACCTTTCTTTCTCTAAGGCCATATTCGTCACACTTTTTAAAATATTCTCTAAGTCTACTTCTACGGTTTGAATAAAATAGCCAATTAAGAGCCATTTTAACCTTTTATATTTCTATGTTTAATATTCTCATATCATCACCAACAATTAAATGATAAATATGACAAATACATCTAACATGAAAAATATTAGTAAAAGCAGGATTAAGTGTTCTTGTTAGCATACCTATTGCACTAGTGTTGCTAGAAGCGTTATCCATAGAAATTGACATTGTTTTATCACTAAAGCAAAAATATCTGCATACATCTGAAACAGTGTTAGCTATAAACCTACCCGTGTGCCGTGAATTAATTATCCTATATGCAATTATGCGTTTTTGCATTGTCCAGTCTTCGTCTATCCAATGACTTGTTACGATTAGATAATCCAGACATTCAGCCACTTTTACTCAGTTTGAGACTTAAATGATATTTATAAAAGATGTTTTTAGCTGAGAACTATTGTTTTGCAAATGCCCAAGAGGCTTGTGATGAATTTTTCTGACTGAATACGGCCGAGGGCCAGATATGAGGATACATTGAGTGATATGAGGTTGAGGGCCTGAGATACATTTATATGCCATGAGATGGCTTGAGTGATGTGAGGACGATAGCCAAGAGATGATACGCCATGTGGTGTCTTGATATTGCGCTTGGGCGGTATGGGGTCCCTCCGGAGTCTGCACACTCACAGTGAGCGCGTGTACCCCTTATGATCTAAGAGTGAGCCTGAGTGGCTGATATTGTTTTAAGAGTGAGCCTGAGGGGCTGGTATTATTTTGAGAGTGAGCCCGAGTGGCTGATATTGTTTTGAGAGTGAACCCGAGGGCTGGTATTGTTCGGATATGTTGCCGAGGGGAAAACCTTAATATGTTCATCTTTCATATTTACTTGTCATTTTACCTGTTATACTGTGGTATTTGTGCCCGAGGGGCGAATTTTCTGTGCTATCGGCACTAACTGTTTTGCATTCATTTGCGTAACTGTTGAAAACGTTATTTTCAAAAGAGGTTTAATCTGAGCTAAAGACATTTCTAAAGATTTCACAGCTTCATTATTTTTCTCAAAAGGTTTTACGCTGCTTTTATACAGCATGTTGATTTGTTTTACGTGATCTCTTACTACTCAGTTGTTATTTACCTTTATTACTCACTGAGTTAGAGTACTCACTTTACTCCTTACACCTTGTATATATTTGTAGGTATTTATACACCCGATGGAGGGTTTTGGCTAATCGGAGGAAAAATTATCGGGGTTTAGTAAGGTGGCTGACAGCGTCTGCAACATCGTTTTTCTCTCTTATCATTCTTCAGTCCAGTTTTTTGTATATTTCAGACCTTGTAGTTGTATTTTTAATCTAATAGATGCTCGTGACGTGTGACACCTCAGTATCGGGCTGTGTTTTGGACTATTTTTCGCACATTATAAAAATCGTTTGCTTAGTTTGTGGTTATCTATTCATACTTAGTCTATTTATTAATATTTAACTATTTTGAAAAGGTGAAATAGGTTAGTTGGATGGCTTTGTCATCATGAGAGGCGCCATCACGACCGGTTCGGGGTTTGGGTCGTGACATTGGGAAATAAGTTTTGAAAATGCATGTCCAAACACATTTTCATCTTCAAACCAAACTTCACCCAAATCAGATTTTTTAAAATAAATTTGGGATCTATGTTCAAACGCTAGCTTAAAGTAAGAATCCAACTTGGGAATCTTGGGTTTTTATTTTGCTTTAGAAAAATCCAACATACAATGTTTGGATTATCATTACTCATCATTTTATACTATATTGTATTGTATTGTGTTGTATTATATTGTATTGTATCATTGTATGGATATAATATTTGACTAGATTGTATTGTTTGTTGTTGTTTAAATAACATTTTTGTTATTTGGTTTGACTGTATCTTATTATACTGTAATCGATAAATTTATCAAAATATCCCCAATTATTTTAATAAACTTTATCAAGAGTTACATATAAACATAATTTAAGAAAACATCTTTCTACTAATACTATCATTAATTATGTAGTTTGGAAACAAGAGCAAAAATCTGGGGAAAAAAATTAATCAATATTAGCAATAAAAAATCAACACGGTGGAAAGAGAAAGAATCAAATGAAGGCTTGGATAACAAGAACGAGGAAAACCAACTCTAGAAAAGAAGGAAGAAGTCAAAGTAGGTCAATAAATTGAAAATTTTGAGTTAACATAAAAAATAAATAAATGATAAAATAGAATTATAGAATAATAACTAAGGGCACAATTGAAAAACAAAATACGAAACGATCCCATCACACCAAATGATTTTTTCATAAAATGGGGTTTTTGGTCATTCCAGAACAATACATTTAACAATGCGATACAACCAATTTTAAATATACAATCAAAACAAACATTATTTTGTGATAACAATACAATACGATACAACGGATAATAACCATCCAAACAAATACGCTTTAATCTAGCATTGGATATTTGAAAAGGTGTACACGGTAAAATAATGTGCCCCCGATTTTGAGGGCCCGAAGGCTCACATCGAGGAACAAAAGGTTCGCGTCAAGGAATAGACTCACTATGGACCGAATTCGAGCTCGAAGGCAGAAAACAAGGTTTGAATATTTAAGTGTTCAAGAAACGCGGATCCCAATGTGACCAATCCCGAGATAATGCCATTATGAGTTTTAACATAATGAGCAATATTCCTGCCACGTCCCTAAGATAGCTGTCCTAATAAGATTCTTTATTGTATAGAAATATACCTTATTTAGGATTTCCGTGTTATTTAAAGGGGACCTCAATTATTTGTAACCATCATCAATCATTGGTAAAAGAATATACTGTCTTACTTTCTTGCTTATTGCTCACTGGAATTGTCATTTAATTTTATTGTTCTTACTTTATTGTTCTTGACCTACCTCTAGAGGCCATCTTAGCTCGAGGTCGAGACTGGCTTGCACACTGGTTTGATTTTAACTTTTTCTTTCATTTATACATTAGATTTCTTGGTTATAAATTAGTATTGAACTAAATCACATATCTTTAAAACCGTAAATCAAGTTTAATTGTTACTCATATTTTTGAGGTAACAATTTGGCACCCCCCGTGAGGCTGAAGATAATAGTGGTTGTTTCAGTACTGATTCTGATAATGCATGTTATTATAGACATGTGTTTTTTTACCTTTCCCAAGATTTTACACATTTTGTATTTAAATAATTAGTTTAGGTCTAATATAGTTATTTTAACTAGTTTTGACCTTTTTACTTTATTTTATCACAAAATGAAAATTACAAAAATATTTCTTCTTTTTAGTTGCTTTTAGTTTATATACCTTTCGTAAAACTAAAAAAAATAATACAAAAATAGTACCTTATTTTTATTTTAATATGATATATTTAAAAATACCAAAAATAAGTTTGTTTTAACGATTAGTCTTATCTTAATAGTTTTTTTATTTAATGTCACGACCCCAGTTCGCCCTCCGTGAACATGTCATAATGGCACCTACTTCTTATAACTAGGTAAGCCTAATAATGCGGAAAATAGCACAACTTGCGGAATAACTATTTAAAACCGAAAAACTAAAAGAAACCTGTATATAAATACCGCTCGGCATATACAACCCAAAAATACCAATGTCTACAACATCGTCCCAAAACCCGGAAGATCACGGGAACACAAGCTAACAAATAGTAATACATGGCTCTAACTCCAGAATATCTAAAGAAAAAGTATGGAAGAAGTCTAAATCCTACAGATAGAGTAAAGAAGGAGACTCCTTGGACTGCGGATGCTGTAGAAATACCTCAAAGTCTTCGTAGCTCTCCTAGCCTCAAGGATAGTGCACCTAAGATAAAGTACCTAGGTCTGAACATGAAAAACAACTTGCGCAAAAGTGGCATGAGTACACCATAGCGGTACTCAGTAAGTGCCAAGTCTATCCTCGGTTGGGTAGTGACGATGAAGGTCGGGGCCCAACTGAGATAGAATATAATAATAAGGATGACAACAGTATGAAATAATAAGAAATAATGGAATAGAACTATGAAGCAAGTAAGGTTACACAAACAATAATTAACACACCGAGGATAAGATAACACAGAGTAAAACAGCTCAATATCAGTACCAATTATAAGGATCTCCCAGGATACCGTCCTGTAGTCCTTTTCATCAATCTGTCCGAGAAGCTCCCGGGATATTGTCCAGTAGACTATCATATGAGTATATTTGAAGGATCTACCGAGATACCGTCCCGTAGTCCATATGAGTATATCCGAAGGATCTCCCGGGATACCGTCTCGTAGTCTATCATATGAGTATATCTGAAGGATCTCGTGAGATATCGTCCCGTAGTCCAAAGTAAATGTGCATTGGATCTACTGGGAATCTAACCCGTAGTACCAAAGTAAATATGCAGGGAGATCTACCGGGAATCTAACCCGTAGTCCCAAAGTAAATATGAATGGGGATGTACCGGGAATCTAACCCGTAGTCCCAAAGTAAATATGCAGGGGAATCTACCAGGAATCTAACTCGTAGTCCCAAAGTAAAGAAACAAGGGGGGGGGGGGCTATCGGAATCCCACATCCGTAGTCCCAATGTAAATGCGCAACCACAACCGGAAGATATTCAGAAAGGAAGTACACAAAGACAAGCAACAGGTAGTACTAGCCTAACATGTTTCATGTAATACAATCAAGGCAACTTAAGAAAGTAAGCAAGTTGAATAAACTAAACATGTTTTTCTAATCTAACACATGTTATAATTTCAAGGAAAATAAAGCAAATACGAAAGAAGCTCAGTCTCAATTTCTTAAGTAAAAAATCATAGTTTCAATGATTAGCTCAGGTACGTGCTCGTCACCTCACGTACGAGGCACTCAATTACCAAAAACATATCCTAGGGGGAAATATCCCCCACTCCCACAAGGTTATACAAGACACTTACCTCGAATCGGCTCCAAAATCAACTCGAAATCATAGTTTTGCCACGAGTATCCGACTCCAAATGGCCCAAATCTATTCAATTCAATTACATATCGTAAATAACATCTCAAACAATTGATTCTACTATTTAATTCAAAGATAAAATGTGAAATTAGGTAAAATGACCAAAATTCCCTTAGGCCAACGTCTCGGAATCAGATAAATTTTACATTTCATGAACCCTCATACTCTCACGAGTCTAACCATATAAAAATCTCCCAAATCAGATACCAAAAATCCGCTCAAAACTCAGAGTTTCGGCCTAAGAAGTTTCTTCTAATTTTTCCCAATTTTGATCCTCAAATTCGAATTTAAAAGATGTATTAACTATATACTGATGGAATATAACTAAAGAAAATGTTACCCAATGATCTTCTCTTCAAAACCCACTCAGGATCGCCTCTCCCGAGCTCAATTTGATTTTTCTAACTTTTGAAAACTAACCCTCGAAATCTCTATTTCTGAACAGTGATTTCTGCTTCTGCGGACAAGGGACCGTTTATGCAGTCTCACTTATGCGAAAAAATGAGTCGCTTCTGCGACTTTCACTAAAAATCCAAAATTCCGCTTCTGCGGTTCCTATCTCGCAGGAGCGAGTCCGCTTCTATGGAATTTATTTTGCATCTGCGGATCTTGAAGATTATGCCCGAACCCATTTTTGTGATGGCAAGGCTGTTTTTCCGGCTCCACTTTTGCGGTTCCCAAGCCACGGTAGTGAAAATACCAGAAGAGAAAAACTTCAGCTGCTGCAACACTTCTCTGATATTCTCGTCAACCATCCGAAATCATCTCGAAACCCCCGGGGCCTCAACCAAAAGCACCAATAACACTTAATACATCATTCACACTTGCACCAATCCATAAACCACCTAAACAACGCCGAAAACTTGAAGTAATCAAGGATTTGATCCTAAGAACTTCAAATTTCATCAAAACACGCTTTCGATAAAAAATTTAACCAAACACGTCCGAATGACCCGAAATTTTGCACACACATACCAAATGACATGAAAAAGCTACTACAAATTTCAGAATTCCATTCCGACCCTCAGATCAAAAACTCACTATCGGACCAGACCTTTAAAAATTCATACTTCGGCATTTCAAGCCTAAATGAGCTACAGGCTTCCAAAATATATTCTGAACATGCTCCCAACCCCGAAATTACCTAACATAGCTAACGGAACAATCATATTTCCATTCTGAGGTTTTCTTCACATTATTCTGACTACAGAACACTTTCTAACACTTAAGCTCTTATTTAGGGGCTAAGTGTCCCAGAACTCTCCGAAACCTAACACCGAACGTCTCGGAAAACCAAAATAGCAGAAATAAACTTAGGGGAAGCACTTAATAGGGGATCGGGGCATAAATTCCAAAAATGACCGGCCATATCGTCACATCCTCCTACACTTAAACATTCATTCATCCTCGAACGAGCGTAGAGATCATACCCGAAGTGGTGAAAAATGAGGGTATCTGCTGCACATGTCCCCCTCGGTCTCCCAAGTCGCCTCCTCGACCTGTTCACCCCACCACTGAACCATTACTGAAGCAATGTTCTTTAACCTCAACTCCTGACCTGCCTGTCCAATATAGCCACTGGCTCCTCAACATAGGATAGATTCGTGTCCAACTAGACTGAACTGAAATTCAACACGTGTGACAGATCACAGTGATACCTCCGGAGCATCGAAACATGAAATATCAGATGAACCCCGACCAAACTGGGAGGTAAGGCAAGCTCATAGGAAACCTCCCCAACTCGCCTCAAAATATCAAAAGGGCCAATAAACCTCGGACTCAACTTTCCTCTCTTTCCAAGCGTCATGATGCCCTTCATAGGCGAAACCCGAAGCAAAACCCACTCTCCGACCATATATGATACATAACGAACCTTTCGGTCCACGTAACTCTTCTGTCTGGACTGGGCCGTACAGAGTCTATCATGAATCACCTTGACCTTTCCCAATGCATCCTAAATCAACTTGGCCTCCCCCAACTCAAACCAACCCACCGGGGATCTGCACCTCCTACCATATAAAGCCTTATACAGCGCCATTTGAATGTTGTACTGATAACTGTTGTTGTAAGGGCAATGGCAAGAACTGATCCTAAGACCCTCCAAACCCATCACACACGCATGAAGCATATCCTCAAGAATCTGAATAGTGCTCTCGGACTATCCGTCTGTCTGGGGGTGAATGTTGTGCTCAACTCCACTCAAGTACCTAACTCCTACTGAACGGCTCTCCAAAACCGTGATGTGAACTGAGTACCTCTATCCGAAATTATATAAACTGGAATACCATGCAGATGAACAATCTCCCAGATATAAATCTCTGCCAACCACTCCGATGAATAAATAGTACACACAGGGATAAATGAGCGAACTTGGTCAGCCGATCCACAATCATCCAAATAGCATCAAACTTCTTCTCAGTCCTAGGGAGACCAACTATAAAGTCCATGGTGATCCTCTCCCATTTCCACTCTGGAATCTCTATCTGTTGAAGCAACCCACATGGTCTCTGGTTCTCATACTTTACCTGCTGACATTGAGGCATTTAGCTACATATCCAACTATATCCTTCTTCATCCACCTCCACCAATAGTGCTGCCTCAAATCTTGATATATTTTTGCAGCACCCGGATGAATGGAATACCGTTAACTATAGGCCTCTGCTAAAATCAACTCCCGAAGCCCATCAACATTGGACACAAAAATCCGGCCTACATCCCAAATATCCTATCATCTCCAATGGTCATTGATTACACCCAACTATGCCTTATAAAAGAACACGCGGATGTTGCAAATATAACCTGAGTATTTATGCCAGAGTCGAATCCACAGAGAATTAACCTATCAATTACTTTTGTTGGACGTACTAAATTCTTTAGAATTATCTTCCCCAAATGTTAGAAAAAACAGTTGATAGTTCTAAGGTAGTTATTTCCCCTATTGATGGAATCCCTTATGATTACGCTTCACACAGATTCACCAAAACATCTCAATCAATCATGAGCACTCTTTTTACCGTAAATCTCTCCCGAGTAATCACGATAATTTACTAGATGCACTCTCTCAAGATACGCTTGCTAACTTTGTTTATTACAACTCACTTTAGATTGCACCCAAGGCTTCTTTATCCCTAATCCCACCTTTAAACCCATAGTTATAGATCCCTCTTATACTTTGGGAGTGGTGTTGTTTAACAATTACCTAAATATGCACTTTCTTCTGAGTTATGCACACTAAATAGGCACATCGAATTGAGGATCCTGTCAATTAACTACAACAAATATGTAGTTGAATAAATAGAGATTAACTGGCAAACTATATTAACATAATCAAGAAGTTCATCCTTCAATAGGTTCCATCAAAACCTTAGACTAAAATGTTAAGCTACGTAAAGATAAACTACGAAAATATTCATCATGGAAAATTACAAGAAAAAGAAGAGATAAAGGAATATGATGTTTTTGAGTGATCTCTCACACTTGTCTATCTTGCAAAAGTAATATCCAAAACAAGTTTGCCCTAATATGGCCGAATTTGTACATCTTATAAGGGTTTTTCACCAACTTTTTCTGACTGGACACTTTGGTCCCTGAAGATTTTGCGTTCTGCCACGGTCCCACCGTGATTACGCCAGGACCGTGGCCAGAATGGTCCTATGAATCTTTAGTAATGTTCTTCCGATGTCCTACCATGGTTACGGGCTGACAGCGGCAGGCCAGGTTCAGTTCTGGTTTTGTCCCTTCACTTGGTGCACTTTGTGGGTATTGTTTGATTGGCCTCCTTTTCATTGTAATTGATCCCAAAAGTGCTCCACTGAACTCTTTTATTGGATATAGCCTACAAAGCATGAAAAGCACTAATCAAAGCATTTGGTTATCACTTTTTGCCATAAAGCTATACAAAAATGTGGTTCTTTAGGGCATAATCATAGTCTAATTCACCTATTATCAACACCCCACACTTAAATCATTTCTCGTCCTCGAGCAAGTTGAACCACACTACTAGGCCTATTCATTTGATGCATTACCATTTTTATGTCACACCTGCTATTATGAAAGAAAAACCTAAGCTGTGCAACGCCCACACCTCAGATGAAGACTCTAATGACATGTTTTACTCATGCTTACTCTATGTACTCTAAACAGAAATAAAAAGACTTGATTTTTCTTTTTGAGTTAAATGCCCTCACATCACATTTTTTTTAGAGAAGTTCTACACACATGAAATCAAACAGCAAGGAAATGTAGATAGAACGAATTCACCCACTCTCAACAAAGAACATTCATATGCCACACAGATACACCATAAGTTTGCCCTTAGTGTAATACTCTACTAATTGAATCATTCAGTCTAAGATCAATAGGGCTTCATTTCGTTGTAATGTAGGCTGCGGGACAGGTAGGATGCATTTAGATATAACGGTGACTACACCTCCCTAAGCACTTTAATACATACATTTTCTCAATTAAACCTCATCCTTATGCCACCCCAAAATTCCACCTTCACATCAATGTAACTACCCCATTCTTCTTTGAGCACACTTGCATAAAGAGACACCACTTATAAGGAGTTTATATATTTATATATATATATAAATTTTAAGTGACTCTTTCTTTTCAAAACAGTGCACCTCTCTCCTTATTCACTAGTTCCACTCGAAAGCCAAACCGACCACACCACACTTTAACTTTTACAAGGATCATAACCATTCAAGTGCTCATGAGAGGTGAGAAGGTTCAAATAGCTGGTTAATCCAAACAAATGGGTAAGGCTTGTAATGTGGTTGCCAAAGGAAAAGGATTATAGGCTCAAAGAGGTTAACTAAGGTAATATGTACAGGTGGATTCATGATTATATAGGGGACACAAAGAAATGCCTAAGTCATCTCTAAGACCAAACGATTTCTATTTCGCTTTGCACACACACGGGGCAAGTTCTAGGTACCTCATTCGAGTATAGAATACGTGCATTACCTAACACACACTTGGCATGTAACTCATTCTGAATTAGTTTGTCAACACATTCACAAGAGCGCTTAAGTAAGACAAGGTGTGCAAAAATTAAGGCATAAGATTAAGAGTCTATACGTGAGCCTTGACATTGCACCCTCAAGTTCGTTTTAAGTATTTGCAGGTATGTACACCACGGGATGCATTCTTGCCCTCACCCAACTTTGCCCAAAAGAGTCCTAAGGGTCTTAAAATCTATTAAAGAAAAATCTATCTAACCCGGTTCAATAAAAGCCCTTGGAAAAGAACCGTGGTCAAAAGAAAAATCAAGGGTGAATTACAAAACTACCTAAAAAGAAAATCAAATAAAAAATATTTTTGGCTTTTATTATTATTTTTCCAGTTAGACTACTTCTCTCAAGAATACTGTCTAAGTGGCCTGTCATCAGGAAGAGTCTCCTACCTTTTCAAGATTTTTTTTATATATATCCGATCTTACCCCTCAAGAAACCCGTCGACAAGTGTTCGTCGTTGGGTCAAGTCGGTGATGTCTAACATAAATGCAAACAAAAACAAACACACAAAACTACCACATACTTAATGACTATCTACACTACAATACACACGCTAAATTAAGTCTCCCACCCCCACACAAAAAGAATATGGCATGTCCCTATGTCATACACAATTAAAGCATAGAATGGTAAGAGAACTTCCCTAGTTACCAGTCGGAGTCTGAGACGATGTTGGGGTCCACATTACAGGCCCTCCTTATAGCACAGACTAAGCCACCAGTCTGCTCTCAGACCTGGCTTACTGTCTAGACATGGCATCCAAACATACATGCAGGCCATCTACCGAGGTGCGAAGGTCTGCCATCTCTTCCTCCCAAGATGGTAACATGGGTCGGCTGGAATGTGTCTAGAGAACTTTGCCCCAATTTGGGTTTGCCGAGAGGATCCGGCAGCATCATAAGATCTCCTGGGTGGTGCCCTGGGTGCTGGGATGTCATCATCGTCATCCAGCTCAAGTGGGGTGGGTGCATCTCTATCCACTTTGATCTTTGACGCTCTGAATTCTATTTTTTGGGGTAAAATGCCATCCCTAGGACTGACTAGGACATCGGCCAGCAGATATAACCTCGTCAGAAGTGAGGGAAGTAAAACCCCTTAGTCATCAGAGGTGACTAGAGGATCATTTCATCTCTAATGATTTTAGCAACATCAACGTCCTTCCTGGTTACAAAGCACCAAACCAATAGAGCCCCTAAGCTGTTCACATCTGACGTGTTGCCCATGGGCAATATCCTGCTGCAAATCATAGTGAACCAACACGTAGCTTCCCATGTGAATGACTTAGAATGAGGGGTCATGTTCTAGTGTATCTAAACTGGGCATCCCCCTAAGCATATTGACTCAATTAGAGTGTCCCAATCGACCCCTGGAGAATTGTGGTAATAATCAGTTTCACCAGTGAACAGAGGTAGTTGCAAGACCTGGCGAATCTTCAATACTGAGGCACCTACCACTTTGCCCCGCACAATCACAGAACCACACATATGTTTCGGGCAGTTCGCGTAGAACTCTTGGACTATCATTGGGTTTGCCGTTTTAGGTTCCTCGAACAAGAACTCCATCCCCCTCCGGCGGATTTCCTCGTACATGTCCGATTTTTCTACACGGAGGGCATCTATGTCAATAGCAATTTCAGTGATAAAGCTCTTGGTAGCTTTAGCATGAAACCTGTCATGTGACACCTCAGACGTGAACCGAGTGGCATCATAAGTCGGCACTTCGGAAGTGCTTCCCGGGTTCCCACGCCTTTTTCGGGACATAGTACCTACAGTCAATTCATCATGACGATCAAGGACATCCAAACATGGGACAGTCAGATGGGTACTAAGACTTCGCCACCCGTTGGCACCAAACAGTTTCCTTTTGTCAAGCATGACCATTATAACCATCTAGTAAGGTGACAATGTGGACAACATCCACTATTTCCCCCACACCACTTATCAATGATACAATTTCTCCATATAAGAACCTCCCCCCCTCCCGCAAGCTCCCACCAATTAATAATAGTTAAGTGCTATCACCACCTACCCCACAAAAAATTGTCAACTAGGCACACAAATCAACCCCAAACACCATCTACAACACCCAACTTGGGGTTTAAAACCCCATTACAACCAAAATCAATAATTCTACACACTAATCACTATATAAAGCAAAGTACATAAAACACAAGAAAAATTCGAACAACCTACATGAAGATTATCGTGGAGTCTAGGGGACGAATTGGGTGGTTGGGCATGTTTTGGAGGGAGGTGGGTATGTGGAGAGGTAGGGTTTGGATGGAGGAAGGGAGTAAGAGGAAGAAATAAAAACAAATTGGGGTTTTGGGTTATGGAAAGAAGAAGAAGAATAGAGAAAGAAGAGTTTGGGAAGAAGAAGGGAGAAGAAAGTTGAGAGAAAAGATGAGAATAGAGAAGAAATATGAGTTAAAGAAGAAGAAGATAGAAGAAATTTGGGCGGTTGTGAGGGGTAGGGTTGGGTTAGGGTAATTCAAAGGAATAAAAAGAATTAAAAGAAAGTAAAATTTTTTTCTTTCTACATATTGTACCTGGACCTGGTCTGACCTACCGGGGTTACGCCGCGACCGCGGTGGACCACTTTCAAAGAGGGTCTCTGATCGTGGTCCCACCACAGTTACGTTGCGACGGCGGTGAATCATCTTCACAAAGGGTCTCTGACCACGGTCCCATCGCAGTTACATCGTGACCGCGGTGAACTAGTCCCTGGATGCTAATTTTGGGAAGCGTTTCATTGTTTTGCCCCTTAGGCACTAATTTTACCTCTTTTAATGCATACCTCACCCATTTTATGCCTAGGCTCATGATTCCAAGTTCTGTGCACTATTCTACATATATACAATATGATAGAAATTATACTTTTTTTATATTCCATTACAAAATACATTTACAACACATTCGTGGGCTGTATCCCACGCAACACCTGATTTAACGTCGCGGCACAAACGAAAGTGACCGCATTTAAGGCTCCCTCGACCTCTAGGGTTCAGTCAGGTGGATCTCTAACCCTTATGCCCACATATAGTTTCAATCTCTGCCCATTGACTCTGAATGTACGAGAGTCTTTCTCTGTGGCAATCTGTACAACACCTGAAGGGAATACTTCAACCACTCAAAACGGCACAAACCATCTTGACTTAAGCTTTGGAATATTATTTTCGAGCACTAGAACGAAACCCATTCTTACCAAAAGCTTTTAATAATATGGCCGTGATCTTTCATTACGTGCGACTATCTCCACCATAGAAAGAAAAAAAAGAAAAATCTAGTAAAGTAACTACTAGAACTAAATAGGCTTTCTACATATGCATCATCTAAAGCAACGATTTTTATCAGCCCTTTGTCCCACACATCTATCAAGAAGCAAGTGTAGTTCACCGGTTCCACCGAATGCTCCTATCTCTCAGCAAAGATCGTGTGAGTGTGCAGTTATGCTTCGGAATAGCCACAATCTTGAGTTATAGAGCAATACCAAATCCCCGGGTTTGAAATGCCGCTCAACAATGTGTTGGTCGTGTAACCTCTTCATTCTTTCCTTGTACAATCTAGTGCACTCAAAAGCAAGATGTCTGAACTCGTCAAGCTCATGCAACTCAGTGAGTCTAGTTGTGCCTACAGTCTCAATATTTAAGTTCATCTGCTTCAATGCCCACCACGTTTTATGTTCAAGTTCTAATGGCAGGTGACAAGCCTTTCCAAACACCAATTTATATGGTGACATACCAATTGGTGTTTTAAATGCAGTTCTGTAGGTCCAGTGTACATCATCTAGCTATCTCGCCCAATCAGTTTTTGTGGCATTCACAGTCTTAGTTAACACACTCTTTATCTCTCTGTTAGACACTTCAACCTAAGGCTGTAAACGGGGCGGTTCCGAAGCGGAACCGGACCGGAACCGCGGCCCTGGCGGTTCTGCCGATTTCGGCGATTCCGGTTCCGGCAGTTCCCTGGAACCGTGGCGGGGCGGTTCCACCCGTTGGAACCGCCAGAACCGGAACAGGAACCGGACCGGTTCTGGGGGTTCCAAACGGTTCTGTAACGGTAATTTAAAAAAAAAATTCAAACGGTTCCAAACGGTTCCAAACGGCTCTTTTTCAAAACTAGCCGTTTGAATATTTAAAAAATAGCCATTTGGCCCCCAAACTTTAATTTAACCCCAAACTTTATATAATTACACTATTTCCCATTTCTCAACGATAAATACCCCCTCATTCTTTCATTTTTATTCACCAATTCATCAATATCTCTCAATATCTCTCAATCTCTCTCAAGCTCTCTCAATCTCTCTCAAGCTCTCTTTCAATCTTTCTAGTGCAAGTGCTTAATTTATTATTGCAAATTCGTGAAACATTGTGAAGTTGTTGAATTGAAGTTTTCAAGTGTTCAATTTCAATGATTTTCAATTTTTAAGAAGTTGTTCGTCAATCCGGTAAACTCGTTTCAACTCTTACGTGCTAATTATTATGGCATTTTCGTTGAAAAATATGTTCGGTAAAGGAAAAGCTAAAACCGGTGAAAGTAGTGGCCAAATACTATCCCTTCCCCGGTTGATGACAATCTCAACATAAAATCGAAAGTTGAATTCTTGCCTGGTAATAAATTGGTGGAGGGAACATCTCTAGAGATATTGGAGAAAGAACGTACAAAAGGACAACGTCACACCATCTTTGCAACACCATGCTGATGGCTTGGGAAAAGGTTCAATGGAACATGTGGTTTTATCTCAATGGGGTGGTTCAAATAAGGCAGGATTTAAAGTAGTGCCTTCAAACACTAAGAAGTCCGTTCACCTTGATGGTGTGTTCAACGTTGTATCGTACGACATAGTCCCTAAGCTTCAAGATCTACTTATGGCATCAACTTTTAAGGTTAGTCCAGTACATTATCTACAGGATCTGACATCTACTGTAATTCAATTCTCTAATACCTGAACAATTTGAATCCTTAGTAACTTATCTTTTGATGGACCTTGACATTGTATTCAACATGGCTCAGTATATGTATTTGTCTATTATGGTGAGTGATATAACATGACTGAAAAGTTAAAAGACCTTTTTTGTTATCTGGATTTTATTGCATTATTATTGTAGGGGCTTTGTCTGAGAAATTAATGGAGGCACACAGGACAGGGAAGAAGCATATGGCTCGGACAGGGAAGAAGTATATGGCTCGGCTCCAGGAACTCCAAAAGATGTCGAAAAAGCTGAAGTGGCCGATGATGTGGGTGCAACTGTCAATATAATTAACCCCAAGGAACAAGAAGAAGCGTTCACTAGAGGGGATAGCTGAGTTAAGTCATGTTCAAGGAATAATGCATAAATTATGATGTAACTTGTACATTGGCATGTCTTCTTTTAGTTTTTTTTTTCCATTGGGGGAAGGAAGACTAAGAAAGATATGCCACTTTGGTCAATAAATATGCTCTTTATCATATCCTTGAATATCTTTTGTCTCAATATTTTTTTGTCTTTACTTCTATATCAACCCTTGAATATTTATATAACATACAACACAATATACTAATGACAACATTCTTTTATCAATATATACTACTTATATACAATTTATACTAATTACTAACTACAACACAATATACACTACTTATATACCATATATACTACTTAAATACAATATATACTACTTATATACAAAATATACACTACTTATATACAAAATATACACTACTTATACACAATATATACTAATTACCAAACACAATATATGCTATACTAATAACATAGTACATCATATAAAATATATTCTACAATATGCTAATGACTACTATACAAGATATTGATTAAAAAAAAAAATTCAGAACCACCGGAACCGCCAGAACCGCCGGAACCGGAACTGCCAGAACCGCCGGAATCGGAACCGCCAGAACCGAAACCGGATGGTATCCGGAACCGTACGGTAGCGGTTCCGGCTCCGGAACCGTATGGTAGCGGTTCCGGCTCCGGAACCGCCAGAATCGGAACCGTCAGAACCGCCAGAACCGGAACCGCCAGAACCGCCAGAACCGGAACCGCAGACCCAAATAGACCCAGAACCGGAACCGGATACAGCCTTACTTCAACCTGCCCACTAGTTTTTGGGTGATAAGGGGTGGGCACCTTGTGGCGTACATCATTCTTTGCAGGCAACTTTTCAAAGGCTCTATTACAAAAGTGAGTGCCTCCGTCATTAATAATCGCTCTTGGTGTCCTAAATTAGGTGAATATATCCTTTTTGAAAAATCCAACCACTACTCTTGCACCATTAGTGGGCAACACAACAGCTTCTACCCACTTGGACACGTAATCCATAGCAACCACTATGTATTTATTGCCAAAGGAGCTAAAGAATGGAACTATAAAGTCAAAGCATCAAACACTTACACCTCTTGAATCGGGTTCATGGGCATCTCGTGGCGACGGGAAATGTTCCTAGTTCGCTGACATTCATTGTTGCCCTTCACCCATTAATGTGCATCTTTAAACACTGTTGGCCAAAATAATCTGGCCCCAAGCACCTTCACAACTATCATAACCCCTCCAAAATGTCCTCCATATGCCGATGCGTGACAAGCTTGCAAAACAGAAGATTGCTCTATCTCGGGACACACCTCCGGATCATATTGTCAACACATATTCTAAACAGATAAGGCTCATCCCAATAATATATGCGGCTATCATGATAAAATGTTTTTCTTTGGGCAAATGAAAGGTGATGAGGAACTATACCACTAGCCAGGTAATTAGCCAAGTCTGCATACCATGGCGCTTCCTCAAGATTAGTAGCGAGCAACTGCTCATTTGGAAAGGTTTCCAGGATCTCTTCGACCTCGACTGATTTTTCAGCTTCTTCAAGTCGTGATAGATGATCAGTGGCTTGATTTTCTATGCCCTTAAGGCTACGAATTTCGAGGTCGAATTCTTGCAACAGCAGCACCCAACGAATCAGGCGCGACTTAGACTCCTTCTTCTCAATTAGCTACCTCAGAGTTGTATGGTCAGTATATACAATGACCTTGGAACCAAATAGATATGATCGGAACTTGTCTAAAGCAAACACCACAGCCAACATCTCCTTCTCAGTCACCGTGTAGTTCAGCTGGGATCCACTCAGCATTCTACAAGCATAGTATATTGGATGCATCATCTTGTCTTTCTGTTGTCCCAGTACTGCTCCCATTTCATAGTCTCTAGCATCACACATAAGTTCGAATGGTTGCTCCAGTCGGGGGCAACTATGATAGGTGCTGTGACCATCCACTTTTTCAGTTCTTTGAATACTACCCTACAATCATCAGAAAACAAGAAAGGGTGATCTTTTTCTAACAACTAATAGAGAGGGTTTGCCATTTTTGAGAAGTCTTTTATGAATCGCCGATAGAAATCGGCATGCCAGAGGAAGCTTTTGATTACTTTGACTAAAGTTGGAGGGGGTAGCTTTGCCATCACATCTACCTTAGCATGATCCACTGAAATTCCCTTGCTTGATACCCGATATCCCAAGACCTTGCCCTCTTGTACCATAAAGTGGCAGTTCTCCCAATTCAGAACCAGGTTAGTCTCGATACACCGTTTCAGCACACGAGTCAGATTTATCAGGCACTCATCGAATGAGTTCCCCACCACTGAGAAGTCATCCATGAAAACCTCCATCATGTCATCTACCATGTCCGTGAATATAGCCATCATGCACTGTTAGAATGTGGCGGGTGCGTTGCATAGGCCAAAGAGCATCCTCCGAAAGGCATAAGTGCCATACGGGCAAGGGAAAGAGGTCTTCTCTCTATCCTCCGGTGCAATGGAGATCTGACTGTACCCTGAGTACCCATCCAGAAAACAAAAGTGTGACATCCCTACCAATCTTTCCAACATCTGATCAATGAAGGGAAGTGGGAAGTGGTCTTTCCGGGTGGCTAGATTTAACTTCCGATAGTCCATGCAAATTCTCCAGCCTGTGACGGTTCTTGTAGAGATCAATTCATTGTTATCATTCTTAACTACCGTCATGCCACTCTTTTTTGGAACATATTGAACAGGGCTAACCCAACTGCTGTCAGAGATTGGGAAAATGATTCCCGCATCTAACCACTTGATTACTTCTTTCTTCACCACTTCCTTCATATGGGGCTTCAGCCTTCTTTGGTGTTCCCTGGAAGGTTTGTGTCCATCTTCCAACAGAAGTTTGTGCATATAGTAGGCGGGGCTGATCCTCTTTATGTCTTCCATGGTCCACCTAATAGCAGTCTTGCACACTTTTAGTACTAGCAACAGTTGTTGAGCCTGCGCATCTAACAAACTAGATGAGATAATACTAGGTAATGTGGAGTTAGGTCCAAGAAATTCATACCTAAGATGGGCGGGCAATGGCTTTAACTTCAGCTTTTTTGGTTCTTCGATTTATGGCTTGGCTGGAGGAGTTTCTCGATTTTCAAAGTGCAAGGGCTCAAATTTTAAAGTTCTATCCCAGAACCCTTACCCTCTAGCGCCAACACCCATTCCGCTAGATCATCTCCATTTACCTCATCCAAATTCATTAGACATGCAGCAAGGGGGTCCTCAATCATTAGCCTTTCATCGTCAGTCTCTACAATTACATCCACGACATCAGTAAGAGAGCAATTGGCGAATTCACTTGGTCGCCTCATAGATTTCTGCACATTGAATGTTATTTCTTCATCATTCACTCTCATCTTGAGTTCCCCAGTCTCACAATCAATTAGAGCTCTCCCCGTGGCCAGGAATAGTCTTCCCAAAATTATAGAAATATCTTCATCCACTTTGTAGTCTAGGATCACAAAATCTGCAGGGAACACAAATTTCCCTACCTGAATCAGCACATCGCCCAGGATTCCAGAGGCTCGTTTCACAGTCCTGTCAGTCAGCTGCAACAACATAGAGGTGGGTCTAGCTCTTCCAATGCCCAACCTCTTATAAATTGCCAAGGGCATAAGATTGATGATGGACCCTAGATCACACAGTGCCTCAGCAAAAGCAAAATTACCAATAGTGCATGGGATTGTAAAGCTCCCTGGGTCAGACAACTTTTCCGCAATTGGTCTAGTCATCACTGCTCTGCAGGTCTAAATAACAGTAACTGTGGCCAAGTCTTGGAAATCAAACTTTCGAGACATCAAGTCCTTCATCATTTTTGCATACCCAGGCATCTCCTTCAACGCTTCAATCAATGGTATATTTACCTAGATTTGCTTTAACATGTCAAAGAACTTCTTGTATTGCTCCTCCTTTTTGTACTTGGCCAGCCTCTGAGGGAAGGGTGCAGGAGGTCTGTTTTTTCCAATCAATTGGGACTGATCTTTATCAGCTGCTACATCAACTACTGGCTCCTGGATTGTTTCAGCTTCTTTCTCGGTCTCATTCTGAATATTTTTTTCTTCTTGAGCACGCTGGACTGTCACCGCTATCAGTTTTGTTGATTCATCCAGCTCGATGGTCACTGGTATGAGTGTCTCAGCCTGTCTAGCTTCTCGAGCCCTTTCTTGATCTACATCCAAATCACTGGCATTACGTAGGCTCACAACCAACAGTTGTTTTGGGCCCTGATCTTTTGGATTTATCTGGGTGTCAGTAGGTGGTGTCGCATGAAGACGATTTTATTGAGACATCGAAATTTGGCCCACCTGCACCTCAATATTCTTTATTGATGCATCATGTGCATACACTCTCTCATTATTTTTGCATTAGACCCAATAACATGCTGCATCATTGCTTCAAGTCTAGCAAACCCATCTTCCTGCCTTCCACCATGCTGCTGCTGAGGCGGGTGATACCCCTGTTGCTGATTTTGATTATTGTATCCATGTGGTCTTGGGTAAAATGCCATATTGTTGGGGGGTATCGTACCTCCCATGTTCCCCGTGTTGAACTATGGTTGTGCTGACTTGTACTGCTGATTCTGTTGACCACAATTCTGACCACCATGTCTCTAGCCTCCATAGTTAGACACATAGTTCATGTCTTCAGGGTAGTGATGATGATCGTGTTCTGCATTCCACTGGTTACCATATAGATGACTAATGAAACATGTGCACAAGCCCCCATTAGTAGTATTAACAATATGTACCTGTTGTTTCTGCCCTGACTCTTCCCACCTTTTTGGTGAGTATGCTCATCCGTGTCAATAAGGTAGCCATATTTTTAGCCATCTTCCCGTCTCCGGGAATACACCGAAATATCATCGATAAAAACAATAACGAACGAGTCGAGATATGGCTTAAACACACTGTGCATCAAATGCATAAAAGTTGTTGGTGCATTAGTTAGACCAAATGATATAACAAGGAACTCGTAATGACCATAACCAGTCCTGAAGGCAGTCTTCAGAATATCTAGCTCCCGAATCTTCAACTGATGGTAACCCGAGCGCAAGTCAATCTTAGAAAACACTTGTGTGCCCATAAGCTTGTCAAAGAGATCATCAATACGAGGCAAAGGATAGCGTTTCTTCACGGTAACCTTGTTCAACTGGCAATAATCAATACACATACGCATAGAACCATCCTTCTTCTTCACAAACAAGACAGGAGCACCCTATGATAAAACATTGGGTCGAATAAAACCCTTATCAAGAAATTCCTATAACTGATCAATAAATGCGGTCGACAACAAAGGAATCCCCCATAGGAGTAGAAACATAAATGGGGGCACTCAAAGAATCCCGAGGCACACCCAAATGCAGAGAAAGGTAAGAAGACATATAAGAATAAGTAGAGCTCGGATCGAATAGAACCGAGGCCTCTCTATGGATAACTAATATAATACATGTGATAACAGAATCGGAGGCAACAACCTCAACGCGAGCAGAAAGAGCATAATATCTAGCCTGGCCTCCCCCTCGAGGGCGACCTCTACCTCCTCGGCCTCCACTCCTAGCTGGGTGAGTGGGTGATGCAGCAACTGGAGCTGTAACCATAGCCTGAGAGCTCTGTGAGGCACGTCGTGGCTGAGCAGTCTTTGAATATGTACCCCTATCACGTCCAGGGGAGTCTCTAAACATATGGCATGTATCACCACACTCGAAACAAGCTTTTGGAGGGCGCGACGATTGTGGCTGACTAGGACTAGGTCTGCTGGGCTGACCTTCAAAAACATCCCGCGTAGGAGGCACGCTAGAAACTGGAGGTGCATAGTAAGGCTCCTGAGGTATAGGCAGAGCTGGAGCACTGCTTGCTACTAGAAGACCTGAATGAACGGGGCGAACCACAAAACCCTACCATGTCGACCTACTGCTGGGGTGCAGGCACCAGAGTCGTGGCCTGACTCTCGAGACCTTTTGGCCTCTCTCTCCACTTGATCTATGGCGAACATACTCTCGATCCTCCTAGAAATGCTCACTACCTGCTCATAAGGAAGGTACATCTCAAAATCTCAAGCCATGCTAGATCTAATGGGTGGGATAAGACCCTCGATGAACCTGCAAACTCTCTCGCGGACTGTAGCTACCAAGGTCGGTGCATGCCTGGCCAATCTAGTATAACGGATAGCATACTCCGAAATGGTCACTGCACCCTGGTGCAAATGCTCAAACTCAGCGCGCCATGTGTCCCTGAAACTCTGGGGGACAAACTCTCTCATAAACATATCCAAGAACTGGGTCCAAGACATTGAAGCAGCCTCGACTGGACTGTCTATCTCATAAGTGCGCCACCATTTATGAGCGGCTCCGTGAAGCTAAAAAGTAGTAAAGGAAACCATGTCGGACTCTACTATGCCCATAGTGCTAAGAATGTGGTGGCACTCCTATAGAAATCCCAAGGCATTGTCTGATGTTAATCCACTGAACATTGGGGGATCATACTTATTGAACCTCTCAAATCCCTAAACCCGGAAGCTCACGGGAAAACAAGCTAACGAATAGTAATACATGGCTATAACTCCAGAATATCAAAAGCAGAAGTACGGAAAAAATCTAAATACTACAGATAGAGTAAAGAAAGAGACTCCTTGGTCTGCAAACGTTGCAGAAGTACCTCAAAGTCTCCATAACTCTCCTGACCTTGAGGATAGTGCGCCTGAGATGAAGTAACTGGGTATGCATATGAAAAAAAATATGCGCAGAAGAGGCATGAGTACACCACAACGGTACTTACTAAGTGCCAAGCTTAACCTCGGTTGGGTAGTGACGAGGAAGTTCAGGGCCCTACTTAGATAAAATATAATAATAAGGCTGACAACAACATGAAATAAGAAGAAATAATGCAATACAACTGTGAAGTAAATCAGGTTACACAAACAACAATTAACACACCGATGATAAGATAACACAGAGTAAAACAGCTCAATATCAGTACCAATTACGAGGATCTCCCAAGGTACCGTCCAGTGGTTCTTTTCATCAATCTGTCTGAGTAGCTCCCGGTATACCGTCCCGTAGACCATCATATGAGTATATCCGAAGGATCTCCCGGGATACCATCCCGTAGTCCATCATATGAGTATATCCACAGGATCTCCCGGGATATCGTCCGGTAGTCCATCATATGAGTATATTCGAAGGATCTCCCAGAAGACCGTCATGTAGTCCAAAGTAAATATGCAGGGGATCTACCGGGAATCTAACCCATTGTCCTAAAGTAAATATACAAGGGGATCTACCAGGAATCAAACCCGTAGTCCCAAAGTAAATACACAGGGGGATCTACCGGGAATCAAACCCGTAGTCCCAAAGTACACAAACAAGGGGGAGGTACCGGAATCCCACATCCGTAGTCCCAATGTAGATGCGCAACCACAACCAGAAGATAATTAGAAAGGAAGTACAAAAAGACAAGCAATAGGTAGTACTAACCTACCATGCTTGATGTAATACAGTCAAGGCAACATAAGCAAGTAGGCAAGTTGAATCAACTAAACATGTTTTTCTAATCTAACACAGGTTATAATTTCAAGTAAAATAAAGCAAATACTAAAGAAACTCAGTCTCAATATCTTGAGTAAAACCCATATTTTCAACGATTAGCTCAGGTACACGCTCGTCACCTCACGTACAAGGCACTCAATTACCAAATAACATCTCCTGAGGGGAAAGATCCCTTACACCAGGTTAGACAAGCCACATACCTCGAATCGGCTCCAAAATCAACTGGAAATCACACTTTTGCTACAAGTATCCAACTTCAAATGGCCCAAATCTATTCAATTTAATTACATATCGTAAATAACATCTCAAACAATTGATTCTACTATTTAGTTCAAATATAAAACACGAAATTAGGTAAAATAACCAAAATGCCCCTCAGGACAATGTCTTGGAATCAGATAAAATTTACATTTCTAGAACCCTCGTACTCTCACGAGTCTAACCATATAAAAGCTTCCAAATCAGATACCAAAAACCCGCTCAAAACTAAGAGTTTCGACCTAAGAAGTTTCTTCCAATTTTCCCCAATTTTGATCCTCAAATTCGAATTTAAAAGATGGATTTAACTATATACAAATGGAATACAACTAAAAAGGATTAAGAAAACTTTACCCAATGATCTTCTCTTCAAAACCCACTCAGAATCGCCCTCTCACAGGCTCAATTTGATTTTTCTAACTTTTGAAAACTAACCTTCGAATCTCTATTTTTGAATAGTGATTTCCGCTTTTGCGGACAAGGGACTGCTTTTGCAGTTTTGCTTATGAGAAAAATGAGTCGCTTTTGCGACTTTCACTAAAAATCCAAAATTCGCTTCTGTTGTTCCTATCTCGAAGGAGCGGATCCGCTTCTGCGGAATTTCCTTTGCATCTGCAGATCCTGAAGATTATGCTCGAACCCGTTTCTGCGATGACAAGGTCATTTTTATGGGTCCACTTCTGCGATTCCAAAATCACAGAAGCAAAAATACCAGAAGAGAAAAACTTAAGTTGCTGCAACACTTCTCCGATCTTTCCGTCAATTATCCGAAATCATCCTGAGACCCCTGGGACCTCAACCAAAAGCACCATTAACACCTAATTCCTCATTCAAACTTGCACCAATCCTTAAAACACCTAAAACAACACCAAAAACTCGAATTAATCAAGGATTTGAGCCTAAGAACTTCAAATTTCATCATAACACGCTTTCGATTAAAAACCTAACCAAAACACGTCCGAATGACCTGAAATTTTGCACACAGATCCCAAATGACATGACGAAGCTAGTGCAACTTCTGTAATTCCAATTGGACCCTCGAATAAAAAATTCACTATCTGACCGGAACTTCAAAATTCATACTTCTACATTTCAAGCCTAAATGAGCTACGAGCTTCTAACATACATTCTGAACACGCTCCCAACCTCGAAAACACCTAACAGAGCTAAGGGAACTATCGCTTCCATTCTGAGGTCGTCTTCACACTGTTCTGACTACAAACCACTTTCCAACACTTACGCTCTCACTTCTGGACTAAGTGTCCCAGAACTCTCCGAAACCCAACACCGAACATACCGACAAACCAAAATAGTAGAAATAAACTTAGGGGAAGCAATTAATAGGGAATCGGGGCATAAATTCCTTAAACTACTGATTGGGTCATCACACTTAAGTAGGATTAATTGGTAAATGAGGTCCTATTTCTAGTCTTTTTCGTGGAGAAAGAATAAAATTCAGTCTTAGACAATCATTTTTAAGCCTAATTTTCAGACCTAACTCATAATTTTCAAGCCCATAATTCCTAGGATCATACCCCCTAACCTAAAAAATCCTATAAAACAAACAAGACCCAAGACTAAAAGATCGGCCTAGACATATACACACAAGACTATCCGCCGAAAATAGAAAGAAAAAAAAAGAAACGCCTAAGACCTTAGGCCTGAGGGTACAGGCACTGTTTTCAGCAAATCAGACCCCCCCCCCCCAACCCTGAAACTTTGTCTCCTTCACCCCACCGTCTTGCTTCGTTTTCAACCAAAATTACGACCCCACCTCCAAAACATTAATCTTCAATTTCACTCGATTTTAAAGATGTTTTTTGTGTGTGTGAACACAAGAAAAATCCTCTTTTTTGGGTAATCCTACTTTTACATCAGATACGTCGGTGAATGCTAAACGGAGTTGTGTTTCTCGTTAGATTTAAGAAGATCAGTTCAATGATCGTATTCTGATTTGCAAAACACACGGGTTTTTTATACTTCCTCAAGACATCCATGGCTATAATCTTGGCAGGAGGTTTATGCTATTTTTGGCTTTGATTTGTTGATATGTCATATCTGGTATAGGTTTTCTACTGCTGCTACTGCTTCAAGGAATGAAAGCTATTTTTGAAGTAGACCAGAAAAAGGTTGCACGTCGAGTTATTTTTTTGTCGCTGGTGACGTTTCTGTTTAACGGTTCCGGTTCCAGTCAGAGGTTCATTCTTTGTCGAATTTTGAAAGAAGCGGTCAAGCAATTTTAAAGGTTCATTCTCTTCTACTCTTAAATAAATTTCGTAACTTCGACTAGCCTTGTTAGTGTTTGTTGGAGTTGCATGTTTAATTGTGTTAATGTGAGGTGAGAGAAATCATGTTGGACCTATTAATTTAGATATTTTGTTGGGGTTAATTTGCTAATCATGAATGTTTGAGTTTTCGCTATTTTGTGTCACGACCCGAAATTCCCACCCTTCGGGAGTCGTGATGGCACCTACTCGTAGATGCTTGGCAAGCCACATTCAAGCTTCTAACATTTTTATTTTTACTCCATTTTATCATTTACAAAAACACATGTTAAATCATTAACAAATAGCGGAAACATGAATTCAAAGCGGAAGACTTAAATTAAATAAACTTAACAAAAATACTGAAATCATCATATATCTCCTACCCAAGAACTGATGTCACATCACTCACGGACTACTAAGAGTACTGATTACAAACGTTTGAAAGAAATATAATATTGGTTGTCTAGGATACATGAGATAAACAAGTGAAAAGTAAGATAGAGGAGACTCCCGGCCTGCAAACGTCTGCAAGGCTACCTCGGTATCTCTGGACTGAAGGCAGGCTCCTGATCTAATACTGATGCTCAAATGCTGCTTCGGCACCAGGTTTGTGCAAAATAGCACAGAGTGTATCATCAGCACAATCGACCCCATATACTGGTAAGTGTCTGGCCTACCTGGCGAGGTAGTGATGAGGCTAGGACCAAACTCCAGATAAACCTGTACAGTTATATAATTTATGGCGAAAGAAACAACAGAAAATAAACAAGTAAAACTAGGTAGGGGGAAACATGCGCTAGGGATAACCAAATAAACATAATCCTCAAGAAATGATAATGAAAGCAACTATTAAGCTACTAACACGAATAAGAATAGACAAAACAACTTTCACTTTCAACGCTCATCTCATCATGGGCATGCAACCCGATCCAATTTCTCAATATCTCGTGGTAGACATACCACCCGCTCCTATTTTATCATAATTCGTGGTAGGTGTACCAACCTGCTCCCATTTCAATATCTTATAGTAGGCGTACCACCCGCTCCCATTTTAATATCTTGTAGTAGGCATACCACCCGCTCTCATTTTAATATTTTGTGGTATGCGTACCACCCGATCCCATTTCACGTTATCACCTAATCACTAGAGATCCCGGCAAGGGAACAAAGAAATATAATAACTTCCCAGCAAGGGAACAAAAATATAGAAACCATCATCCCGGCAAGGGGAATCAACTATAACCAACCTATACACAGATTGATTAATGAAGATGTACATATTTAAGAATACAACCACTTCCAACTTAGGACCCACGGTCATGCTTGACACTAACGTATAGATACTTGTTACCGTACCTATACATCGTACTCAACAAAGAACAATTAGCACATAAGACTCAACTCATAATCCCTCAAACTAAGGATATACCGAACACTTACCTCAATGCTTTTTACTTCAACTCAAGCCTCAATTATAGCTACCCCTCGTTTCTACCACAAATTTGCCTGAATCTAATCACAAGTTACTTAATCACATTAATAAATGCTAAATGAATCAACCCCAATTTTTGAAAATAAGTTTTACAAGGTTTTACCCCAAAAGGTATAAAATGCCCTTGGGCCCACGTGGTCGAAGCTCGAGGTTCGGACAAAAAATCGGTTACCCATTCCCCACGAATCCAAATATATGATTTATTTTGAAATTGGACCTCAATAGGTTCTACCCAAAACACCCAATTTCCCCATGAAAATCTTTGATTTCAAAGTTGAAATCACGCTAAAAGATGTTAAGGAGTGAAGAAAATGAGTTAGAAATCACTTACCAATCGTTTTGGAGAAGAAGGGTTCTTTGGAAAATCGCCACTTATGTTTTGGGGTTTTGAAAATTGTAAAATAACTGAAATTCACTTGTATTTATACCATCTGATGTTCCTTGTGTCGACTGCGCAAAAAGGAACGCGGCCGCATAGCAACCATCGCGGACCGCGCAAAGGCGAATGGTCGCGCTGGCCCATTCGCGGCCGCTCGCGATTTCTCGCGGGCTGCAAAAGGGTTCAGAGACCTGTCAAAATTCCTGAACCTGCAACATCTGATATTTGATGAACATATTCATGTAATCAAATCACCAAAATAACTTCATGAACATCGAATTGAACCTCAAGATCAAGTGAAATTTCTCAAAACTCATTTAAAGTATAAATTTTTCAATTAGGGTCCGGATCGCATCAAACGACGTCCGTTTTTAACCAAACTTTACAAGTGTGATTCAAAACATATATGAGACTTGTACCGGGCGCCAGAACCAAAATACGGGCCTGATACCATTACTTTCAAATTAGATTTTACTTCAATTCTCTTTAAATATTTTCAGAAAATAATTTCACTTAAAAATTCATATCTCAGGCTTGGGACCTCAGAATTTGATTTAAGGCATATGCCCAAGTCTCATATTTTCCTACAGACCCCTTCGAGACCGTCAAATCAGGGATTCGGGTCCGTTTATCCAAAATGCTGACCGAAGTCAAATTTATTCATTTTAATATCAAAACTTAGCATTTTTTCACAAAATTTCACATTTAAGCTTTACGACTATGCGCCCGGACTGCGCATGCAAATCGAGGCAACCCTAAATGAGATTTCTAAGGCCTCAGAGATGTAAAATTCAATTAGAAATAGGTGATGACCCCTTTGGATCGTCACATTTTGTCATAAATTCTTGACTATTGTCAACATGTGACTAATTTTCCTTCATGATTTTATTTTATTTAATCTGAATACGAATCTACAACATTAAGGTAACAACATCTAAAATTAAAATGAAGTCTGCTTCTAGAATAATGAATTGTTCATGCTTAGCTTGTAATAGTTATCATTTTAATGGTTTCCTGTTCTAAGTAAGGCGGATTTTGGCAAAACCAAGCTGGAAGTTGCCTACTGAAGCTTACCTGTCTTAGTGATAAACGAATACGATTCAAAAAATGATTATTGATAGAAAAGCTTTTTGGGTGTGTTTAAAATACAATTGTGATTGTATACACGTTCGCCTGACATAATACGATTCTAAAAATCAAATTGGAGTATGCGTTCGCTCAACTTCAATCAAATATTTTTTGTAATGATAAATTTGTTATTAATATAGTTTGCTTTAATATACTTCTTTAAAATGGACCGAGGTATGCCATCCATAATTAAGTCGTTGTGGCCCTCTTGTTTAGTATTGTCAAAATGATATTCATAGTTTGCTTTAGGCACGTTTAATATATTATTGTGGTTGTGTACACGTTTGTGTGACATAATTATGATTCTAAAAATAAAATCGGAACACGCGTTCATGCAACTTTGACCAAACTTTCTTAATAATAATAAAGCATTATTAATTATGGACACGTTCGCATGAAATGATTTTTGACGCACCAAACAAATGGGTACACGTGCGCCTAACCAGCTTAAAGATAATTTCTTAATTAAAAGAGGTGAAAGCATATAGGTTCTTAAACATGTAATTAGACAATTTAATAAGCCAAGTATTATCAAAGCGACTGTGCTAAAACTACGGAACCTGGGAATGCCTAACACCTTCTTCCGGGTTAACAGAATTCCTTACCCCAATTTCTGTGTTCGCAGACCATAAATTAGAGTCAAAACCTTCCTCGATTTGGGATTTTAAACCGATGACTTAGGACACCATAAATTATCCCAAGTGGCGACTCTGAATCTAATAGTTAATCATGTTTTGATTGTCACTTAAATTAGAAAAACCTTCTTTATACCCCCTTCTTGGGGTAGGAAAAAGGAGGTGTGACAGCTCTTGCGACTCCCTTGGGGATAAGAACCCTTTGGTTCAAGGTTCAAAAAGTCAAGCTTAGAATAATTGTTATATTTGGATTTATTTATTGTCTAATATTATTTACGTGTTTGGACCTAATATGCTAAATGTTGCTTTTTATCGCTTTGATATTATCTGAACTATATATAAACTGCTACGGAACCTCTATATTCTAATCTTCTGAGAAGTGTACGCTGGCGTGACTTCTTTTTGTTAGTGTCATATCATAATTAGAATGAGGTTCATATAAGTTACAAAGTCGGATGATCTTTTGGTTACCGGTACGATGCCCCCTTCGGCTCGAGTTGTCCGCTCGAGAAAGTTAGGTCTAGAACAACACAACCAGGTTTTAAACCTACAATAACTCAGCCTCATGCCGGATCTCTAGTAGGAATGCTTGTTTTCATCATGTGCATTTGAATTAGGGACTCAACACATGGGTTGGGTCCGTCTAAGACAGATGTACTCACAGAATAAAAGACCACCCTGAGGCATCCTATGTGCTACATGTTGCAATTTTCGATGGTGAATGAGGCAATTTGGCGGACCAATGATAGTTGAGGATAAATGAGAAAAAAAGATAGCGAAGTGTAAATAATGGAAGTAGGGCCCATATATGTTTTTCTTACACATTTTTAAGGAAAAATAAAAAAATAAAAATTCAAAAAGTTTTGTACTTTCCAATCATTGTCCAAAAAAATAAAAAAATAAAAAAAATCCAAAAAGGGTTTACATATTTCATAATTTTGTTAAAAAAAGACAAAAAATATTTTCTCTAAATTAGTTATTTTTTTTATTTCTCATCCATATCCGATTTACCCGAACTACGCATACCTGATTCTCGTATTTCGGGGCGTGATACGTAGGTGACCCACATATGATCTGGTCTTCCTAGTGAGTCTTAGATTCTTGGCTTCGTGGGTTCTTAGCCAAATCTTGTATTTTTAGCCACTTTTAGCCACATAGGTTAATTTTAAAAAAACAGTCATAATCATGTCTTGCACACGTCTAACAGAAACTTTTTTGTCTCACATAATGTTCTAGGTCTTTAATTTTATTTGGCATTTATTTTCTCTTACAGTTATGAGTCTACTTACCAGAGTTTGAGCATAACAGACAACCCGGATCATCTAGTCAGGATCGCTTTTTCAGGAGTTGCTTAATAAGATTTTTTTAATTTACTTTTTATGTTTTGAGTCTGTTTTTTTGTTATTGTACTTTCTATTTTGTATTCGAAAAAGTGTGATAACTCAAAATTTCAAAAAAAGAAGAAGAAGTGTGTTTTATTTTCTTCTAGGATTTTTTTCTTAATAATTTCTCATAGAGTATTTATTTTAAAAGAATATATGCTCGTTTAAGCTTGAGTTTAGAATAGATTATAGAAAATTAAGTCTAGAAAATTAAAAAATAAGAGATTTGCTTCTTTTATTTCTCTTTTCTCATCAGAATAGTCATTGGGATAAAAAAAGAAAAAAAGGGCATTAGTTCGTTTACTTTATTCCCGATCTTCCTGAACTATGCAAATATCTAATTCATGCGGAGTCATGATATATAGGAAACCTAATTAGGATTTGATCAATTCAATTTTTTTATTAAAAAAAGAAAAGAAAAAAAAGAGATGAATTATGGGATGTGGGAAATAAAAGGAAAGAAAGGAGTGATGATAAAAAAAATGAAGGAAAATGAGCAAGCCAAGAAGAGTTAGAAAATAAAAGAAAAGAGAAGATTCAAATGGACAAATTGGGATGATGCCACGTGACCTTATGACCCTCGAAATCATTCTTGAACCGTTAATCGTTGCTTGGTGCACTACACGTAATGTGATATTTTTAACTTTTAAATGGACTAACGCTAACATGATGATTTCATTTTGTTCCTCTTTGTTATCCTTATTATAGTAGAAAGATGGTCAGTTTGTGATTTTTAAGGTAACACATCCATACAACACAAGGTCAAAGAGTAAGGTAGTCATGGCTGACAAAGAGTTGAAAACGGGTGTTACTGATCCCTGTAAAGAGATGGTTGAGTCAGAATCTGAATTGAAAGAATAGGTCTTAAGGTTGAAAGGACTGATGGCCAAAATATACCAAGCTTAGATTAGTGGGCATCTTCCAACATTATTTCCCACTAGCTACCGTGAAAGCCTTGTCACCATTCCGCCACTGTCACAAATCGAGATTTCCATTGTTGCTGATATCTCCCCGCAACCTTTTCACACTCCACCCGCCAAAACCACCTCATATTTTGCTTATTTGACCACTCATATTTTTTGTAGCTCATCCATCCGCTACCTTTCCTCGATCCTCTAGCAATATTGTGTTCAAAATCCCTGATGCCCAACACTATGCTCCAGAACCAGTTTTTAAGGTCTCGGGTCCATACTCTTACGCTCCTTATTTTGAGCCTCCCGCTGAGACTGCAAATCCTACTAAGATAGTGGAGCAAGATGAGATATCCAAAAAGCTAAGAGGGTTTAAGATGCCAAAGTTTAATCTGTATGATGGGCGTAGAGATCCAATAGCCCATCTGAGGGGTTATTGTAGTGAAATGAGAAGTGTTGGTGGGAACGATGCGTTTCTGATGATGTATTTCAGTGAGTGCCTGACTGGGGTAGCTTTGGAATGGCATACTCATCAAGATGTCGGTAAATGACATACATGGGATAACATTGCTCAAGATTTTGTGCGACACTTTCAGTACAATATAGACATTGTCCCAGACCGCTCAACCCTTATCTCAGATGAAAAGAAACCCAAGGAAAGTTTTGGAGAATTTTGGTTAAGATAAAACAAACAATTTGCTCGTGATAGTCCTCCAATTGATAGAAAAGATGTTGTTGAGCCTCGACAATCACAGGACCAGTGGGCATTCCTGCTAAACTCTTTCAACCTCAATACCAACCCCATGAATATCCTCGTACTCCAGATAATCCTTCCCAATGTTACTTTCCTCCACAAAATCCCCAATGTCATACTTCACCTTTCCAGTACCCTATCCACAACGCACCACGATATGTTTTACACCCAAAAAACCCGCAATGGCCTACACCACATACACAAATGTCTTACCAGCCTCCTCAAGCATATCTACCACCTACCTGAAAGAGTTTCTAACCAAGTCAGAGTTCAAAACGAGAAGGCAACAACAAAGAGAAAATTCTTTCACTTCTATCGGAGTATCATATGCTAGTCTATTCCAAAGATTGAGGCAATTGGACATGTTGAAGCCGATTCAGATAAAAATGTTAAACCCTCTTCCAAAGAATTTTGATTCCCAAAGGTGTGCACATTGCTCTGGTCATAGCTTAGAAAAGTGTTGGCATCTGAAAAGAGCAGTTCAGAAGCCTAACAAGGCAGGTGACATTACCGTGCAAAATCCAGATGCATAAGAAACTAGCCAAAGTCCATTGCCTATTCATAATGAGACGTACAAGGTGGGCATGATTTGTGTTGAAAATGAATGTGAAAACTCTTCTGAGTTCCTTGTAAGGCCACTTACTGCAAAGCTTTCAGCGCTACTAGTCTCGATTCCAAAAGTTGATCTTAAGAACGAGTTGGCAAAAGGGAGCCAAAAGCGATTTTCTAAGGTCAATGTGATGGAGACTTGTGAAGGTTCTAGTCTTGAAGGCATTTTGAGATCATTTAAAGTCTGAACCATGTGAAACTGGGGCAGATAGTTTCGGAAAATTAATGGGACGACAAGAATTTATTACAAGAGAGTGCATCCCAACAATTTGAAGTGCAATTTTGAGTTCAAGTACACCACAATTTACAATATAAAGTCTAGGGAGTTTGCTACGAATAGACGGAGGTTACCCATCATGAAGAAAAATCACCCAATGAGAGTTCTATACTTAACAAGTACTAAAATAAAAAAAATAAGTAGAAAGCATATCAGTGATACCAATACTGAAGCAGCAAAAGAAATATTATGTGTGTTTTCCCTTTTTCATTTCAAGTTTCATATGCCGTACTTGGCATTTTCAGGGATTGGGAAGCCTTCTTTCAGCTAGCCAAACACTTATACTATTCGAATATCCTTTTGAGCCTATACTTAATTCTTTGACCTCCCCTCTTTTGGAATCAGTTCAGAGTCATAAAAAAAAAGAAAAAAAGTTCAAGTTCCCATAAGTTTATTTTAGAAAGCTCATTCCTAAATAAAAATTCATAAAAAAGAAGAGAAAAATAAAGATAAATTTTAAAAAAAAGAGAAAAAGAAAAAAAGAAAAAGAAAAAAAAGGGAAAAAAGAAAGAAAGAAAAAGAAAAAGGAAAATAGTGACAAAAAGTAGTCTCATAAACTACGTTTGACCTAATTCCTTTTAAGGATACGTAGGCAGCCTCACGGTTCAGTCCCATCAAAATAAAAATTCAGAAGTCCCAAGCAAAGAAATTAGGGCAGAAATTGTAGTTGTTGTAAGAGATGTGATTCCAAAAGTTGCAGTTTTGAGCCCTTTTAAGCTGTTTTTGAGCCTTTATGATACCCTTTCTTTTTAATCCTGTCCAAAAGCCAACATTACGATCCAAAGAAAGACCTTCCGATCAATCTTTTGAGTAGTGCCATGTCAAACGATTTAGAGGTACAATTCACATCAGGGGCAACACTCCATTCTATACAAGGAAAATAAAAAGGAGAGAATCTTATCGGTGAAAACATTCACAGGAACTATAAAACGACGGTAAGTTGAGAGAAAGAACAAAATGAGAGAGGCTTGATAGTGAAAACCCTTCGGGCACTACAAGTCAAATAAGGGTCGTGAATCAAATGGGATAATCGGAGCATTGAAACCCAATTTCACGACTCAGAGGTACGACAAGAGTTGAACATTAGACTTGTTTGACAAATTAGAGCACTTAATCAAAAGGTGCATGTCATGGTCGTTAAAGTTGGTGTCCACATCTGATAAGTTTCTACTTTGTAATTTTCTTGTTAGGAATCATCTCTTTCCATCGTCCCTTACTCCGTTCCTTTTTGTTTGTTTACTTCCTCTTCTTGAGCCTGTTTGGCTATAACAAGTGAGAAATGACTTTAAAATTTGCTACCAACTTTTCAATTGCTCAAAACAGAATCTGTCTTGCACATCAAAGTGGTATAAGATAGGAAAACAATATGCGCACTAAGACGGTAACAATCAACGTGATTTGGGATTCATGAGAAATGCAAAGGTTCAGTAAATGTCAATAAATGAGCAAAATACAAAATAGAAGGTGTTGAGTTTGAATGAATCAGAGGTATTTTCTGTGATAAGGGTGACAAAGAAAGTGGTTAGTCAATAATGTTTTTCAAGTTGAAATCAAAGTTATCATGGCAAGTGAAGGAGCAATCACCCTCAAAGTCAAGGCCACAAACCAACCACCGCGATTAAACTCACAAGATATTTTTGTTTGAAATAAGGACGAAAACTATGTTTATATCAAAGCTTGGAAGCTTGAATTTTTTCAGGTGTAATGCCCTAATTCTTCTCACGAAAAGGATATTGAGAAGATCACACATCACCCCTAGGAGAAACACTTCCTAGTCTGGGTTTCAAGTTATATTTTGTTGTAGGAGACACATTTCCTAAATTGAGATTTTACTCTTAAGAGATGCACTTTTCTACTTTGGATCATATGAGTTTGAGTCACTGATGGTTTTACCCCTAGGAGACGTACTTCCTAGTCTAAGTCTTTCAAGTTATATTTTTCTCTAGGAGACGCACTTTCTAAATCGATCTAGGAGACGTACTTCCTTGTATTGGTCATTTAAAATTCATCCCTATGAGACACACGCCCTAATTGGAGTCATTAAAGTTTTACCCGTTAGGAGGTGCACTTTCTAGTAGAGATCTTTCAAATTTTGCCTCTAGGTGACATACTTCCTAGTTTGGGTCATTTAAGTTCATTCTTAGGAGACACACTTCCTAGTTTGAGTCATTGAAGTTTTTCCCCTAGGAGATGCATTTCCTAGTCCGGGTCTTTCAGGATACACTTTAAGGATACGCACTTCCTAAATTGAGATTTCTCCCCTAGGAGATGCATTTCCTAGTCTGAATCTTTCAGGATACACCTTCAAGAGACGCACTTCCTAGTCTGGGTCTTTCAGGATACACTTTCAGGAGGCGCACTTCCTAAATTGAGATTTCACCCCTAGGAGACGCACTTCCTAGTCTGGGTTCTTCAAGATATAATTTTAGGAGAAGCACTTCCTAAATTAAGAGTTTACTCCTAGGAAACTCACTTCCTAGTTTGTATCATTTAAGTTTCATCTGGGAGATGCACTTCCTAGTTTGAGTTATTAAAGTTTCACCCCATAGGAGACGCACTTCCTAGTCTGGGTCTTTCAGGTTATATTTTATTTTAGGAGATGCAGTTTATAAATTGAGTTTCACACTAGGAGATGTACATCCTAGTCTGGGTTTTTCAAGATATATCCATATGAGACACACTTCCTAAAGTGAGAGTTCATTCATAGGAGACGCACTTCCTAGTTTGAGTCACAGAGGTTTTACCCCTAGGAGACGCATTTCCTAGTCTAGATTTTTTAGGATATACTTTTAGGAGATGCACTTCCTAAATTGAGAGTTCATTCAAAGGAGACACACGTCCTAGTTTGAGTCATTGAAATTTCACCCGTAGGAGATGCACTTCCTCAATTGAGTTCATTTGTAGGAGACAGACTTCCTAGTTTGAGTCATTGAAGTTTCACCCCTAGGAGAAACACTTCCTAGTCTGGGTCTTTTAGGATACACATGTTAGGTATGCACTTCCTAAATTGAGATTTTCTTCATAGAAGACGCACTTCCTAGTTTGAGTTACTGAAGTTTCACCCATAGGAGACGCACTTCCAAGTCTGGGTTTTCAGGTTATATGTTTGTTTAAGGAGACACACTTCCTTTTTGGTTCATTTAAGTTCATTCCTAGGCGATGCACTTCCTAGTTTGAGTCATTTAAGTTCTACCCATTAGGAAATGCACTTCCTATTCAAGGTCTTTCAAGTTATATTTTATTTTAGGAGACACACTTCCTATATTTAGATTCCTCTTCTAGGAGACGCATGTCCTAGTTTGGTTCATTCAAGTTTCACCCATAGGAGATGCACTTCCTAATCTGGGTCATTCAAGTTTTATTTTTAGTAGATGCATTTGCTAGTCAAAGCTTCTTGGTTTTACTCATAGGAGATACACATCCTAGTCGAGTCTTTAGTTTACTCTCATTATTTCATCAATATCATAAGTGGTTTACAGTTTTGCTAACTACTCACAAATCTCTCGAGTGCAAACCGGGGCAGAAAATTTTATCTGTCTTGTTATTTTGATTGTAGGCACCCACCTAAAGAACAAAGGAATTCGTTTCGGGATTATTTCATGTTGCAAGTCAGTAGCAAGCCCCCACCTAGATAACAAGGAAAGTCATTTCAGAATTTAATTTAAGTTAGAAATAGCAGAAACTCGCGGCAAGAATGCGAGTCAACAGTCTGAGATGATCAAAAGAAGTTAGTCACAATCCAGAATAAAAAAAAGGCAAGAAGCAAATCCAAATGCAGAAGTTGATGAAAGATGTGAGCCGCTCAAGACATGACTGAAGACCGGTTTTGATCCAAAAATCCAAAGAAGAATGAATTATCACATCTACAACTAGCAAGCATCAAGGTTCAAATCCAAAGTCTGCATGAAGAACCATTCAAGACTCAAGATCAAGCTTCAGAAGACTTATAGATAGGAATCTTGTGACTCATAGTTTAAAGGCTTAGCTGGTTTTTTTCATTTTTTTTATTTTGATGTAATAACAGGACAACGGACCGAAACCTTGACGGAACGTCACCTCGATCGGCTCTCCACCTCAGTATACTCCATCATCTCACTAATTTCTGAACTACACATATCATGATTTCTTTATTGCAAGGATATGTAGGCAGCTCAAATCCCAGGGCTCGGTCACATTCTCCTATCTTTTAGTTTTTGGTCTTTCTAAATAAGGGTCGGGTAAAAAAATCTATCTAGTCATTCTTGGTCTAAAAATACTTCATGTTTCCAGTTAAAAAAGGACAGTTATAGACATGTAATTTTTTACCTTCCCCAAGATTTTACACATTTTTATATTTAAATATTTAGTTTAGCTCTAATATAATTATTTAGTTTTTGACCCTTTTAATTTATTTTATCACAAAATAAAAATTACAAAAATATTTCTTCTTTTTATTTGCTTTTAATTTATATACCTTTCGTAAACTAATAAAATAATACAAAATAGTACCTTATTTTTATTTTTAATATGATATTTGAGAATACGAAAAAATAGTTTTTTAATAATTAGTCTTATCTTAATAGTTATTTTACTTAAGTAGGATTAATTGATAAATGATGTCGTATTTTTAGTCTTGTTCGTGGAGAAAGAATAAAATTTGGGCTCAAACAACCAATTTTTAAACCTGATTTTTTGACCTAATCCATAATTCCTAGACCCATATCTCCTAAACTAAAAAACCCCCTATAAAACAAATAAACAAATAAGACCTAAGACTAAAAGATCGGCCTAGACATATACACAATTCTATATTACCCCCCCCCCCCCCCCCCCCCCCCCCCCGAAACTGTCTCCTTCACCCCACTGATCTGCTTCTTCTTCAACCAAAATCACGACCATACCCCAAAACTTTGATCTTTGATTTCACTTGATTTAAAAGCTGTTTTTTGTGTGCGTGAACAAAAGAAAAAACTTCTTTTTTGGGTGATCCTACTTTTACATCAGCTGCGTCAGTGAATGCTAAATGGAGTTGTATTTCTTGTTAGATTGAAGAAGATTAGTTCAATGATCGGATTCTGATTTGAAAAACACAACGGTTTTTTTATACTTCCTCAAGGCATCCATGGTTGTAATCTTGGCAGCAGGCTTATGCTATTTTTAGGTTTGATTTGTTGGTATATCGGATCTGGTAAAGGTCTTGTACTACTACTGCTACTTCAAGGAAAGAAAGCTAACATTCGAACTAGACCGGAAAAAGGTTGCAAGTCGAGTTTTTTTTGGTCGTTAGTCGCCGGTGAGGTTTCTGTTTAACAATTCCGGTTCCTGTTAGAGGTTCATTCTTGGTCGAATTTTGAAAGAAGCAGTCAAGCAATTGAAAAGGTTCATTCTCTTCTAACAACAACAACAACTACCCAGTATAGTCCCACAAAGTGGGGTCTGGGGAGATTAATATGTAGATAAACCTTACCCTTTCGGACAAGGACAGAGAGGCTGTTTCCAATCGACCCTCGCTCAGTTCATTCTCTTCTACTCTTAAATAAATTTCGTAACTTCGACTAGTCTTGTTAGTGTTTGTTGGAGTTGCATGTTTAATTGTGTTAATGTGAGGTGAGGGAAATCATGTTGGACCTGTTAATTTAGATATTTTGTTGGGATTAATTTGCTGATCATGAATTCAAATCTCCGATTCGCTGAAATGTTTGAGTTTCTGCAATTTTGTCACAAATTCTTGACTATTGTCGATATGTGCCTAATTTTCCTTCATGATTTTATTTTGTTGAATCTAAATACGAATCTACTGCAGTAAGGTCACAACATCTAAAATTAATATCAAGTTTGCTTCTAGAATAATGAATTAAGTTCATGCTTAGCTTGTAACAGTTATCAGTTAATGGTTTCATGTTCTAAGTAAGGCGGATTTTGGCAAAACCAAGCTGGAAGTTGTCTACTGAGGCTTACCTGTCTTAGTGATAAACGAATACAACTCAAAAAATGATTATTCGTAGAAAAGCTTTTTAGCCGCGTTTAAAATACAATTGTTATTGTATACACGTTCGCGTGACATAATTACAATTTTAAAAATTAAATTGGAGTACGCGTTCGCACAACTTTGATCAAATTCGTAATAGTAAATTTGTTATTAATATAGTCCGCTTTAATGTAGTTATTTAAAAATGGACCGAGGTGTGCCATCCATAATTAAATCGCTACAGCCCGTTTGTTAAGTATGTCAAAATGATATTCGTAGTTTGCTTTAAGTGCGTTTAATATACCATTGTGGTTGTGTACATGTTCGTGTGACATAATTATGAATCTAAAAACAAAACTGGAGTATGCGTTCATGCAACTTTGGCCAACTTTCTTAATAATAATAAAATGCTATTAATTGTGGACATGTCCGCATGACATGATTTTTGACGTGCCAAACAAATGGAAACACGTGCACGTGACCTGTTTAAACATAATTTCTTAATTAGAAGAGGTGAATGTACATAGGTTCTTAACCATGTAATTAGACAATTTAATAAGCCAAGTATGATCAAAGCGACGGTGTTAAAATCACGAAACCCGAGAATGCCTAACACCTTGTCCTGGGTTAATAAAATTCCTTACCCGAATTTCTATGTCCGCGGACCATAATTTAGAGTCAAAACTTTCATCGATTCAGGATTTTAAACCGATGACTTGGGACATCATAAATTATCTCAAGTGGCGACTCTAAATCTAATAATTAATCTCGTTTTGATTTTCACTTACATTGGAAAAAATTCCCTTATACCCCATTCGGGAAGTAGGAAAAAGGAGGTGTGACAGTTATTTTCTCACTTGTTCCTATCAAGAATTTTTGTTCTCGGATTAAAACAAGTCAAACTCGCAAAACGCACTTGTACACAATGATGATGGTCTTGTATTCCATGGGGAAAACAACAATGTAGAAATCGGCGTGACACCAACTAACCCTTGGGAAGTGCCAAATATGGAACCAGTTGATATCAATTCACACATCGCTTTTAATGCGGATTTAGGTACGGACCCCGGACGAAGTGCACATAGGGAAGCCCAATCTGGTGGCCAAGGAACATAGAGTATATGAGATAGAAGAGTCAACCTCCAAGTAATATTCGAGATGCTACAAGCTCAACAATTTAGTATCGCTCAACTTCAAACTCATCACAAAACTCCAGGTATATTCGAACCAGAAAACACTCGGCTTATTGAGTCGGTGCTAGAAATATCAAATGGTAAGGGCTCGGGGACTGGTCCCACAATTATGAGGATGCTCGAGGAACTCACGAAGCGAATCGAGTCCAGGGAGAAAAGATTAAGGATAATGACAAAAACATGGGGACTTATAACTCCTATGTTGATCAAATACCGGGGGCACCCCCGGTCTTGAAAGGTTTGAATGCCAAGAAATTAATACAGGAGCCATTACCTCCGAGTGCGGCTCCGAAGCCCATTCTTAAAAAGTTCTATATGCATGATATACCCAAATATAATGGGACAATCGATCTTAATGAAAATATTACCTCATATACTTGTGGGATTAAAGGAAACGACTTAAATGATAATGAGATCGAGTCAGTATTGTTAAAAATATTTGGGGAAACTTTATCAAATGGAGCCATGATTTGGTATCACAACTTGCCACCGATCTATATTGATCTGTTTGCTATGTTAGTAGACGTCGTCGTGAAAGCACATACCGGGGACATAGAGGTTGCGACAAGGAAATCAGACATTTTTAAGATAAGACAGAGAAATAATGATATGCTAAGGGAGTTCATGTCTCGATTTTAAATAGAGCGAATGGAATTACCACCGGTCTCAAATGATTAGGTAGTACAAGTTTTTATGCAGGGATTGAACGAGAGGAGTTCGATTGCATTATGATAGATGAAGCAAAATCAGGTCGAGTATCCTGCTGTGACTTGGGCAGATGTACATAATCATTATCTGTTGAAGATCAGGGTTAAGGATGACCAACTGGGAGCCCCATCAGGCTCAGTTCATCCAAATAGATTGGAAGTTAAGGTCCCTAGGGATATAGACAGAGAACCGAGATTAAATAGGGAAAGGTATCATCCATATGTCTCATAACGAAGAAATAACAGTTCATGGCGCAAATCCTCCTTGGAACGATTGGAGAAATGATTGAGGAAAAAATCCTCGAGGATCCATAAGTAAAGATGGTTTTAATAAACATACTGACCTTGCATAAGCACCTCGATTGCTGGAGTATAATTTCAGTGTAGATGCATGGGGGATCGTGTTAGCTATTAGAAGAATCAAAGACACCAGGTGGCCCAGGCCTATACAAATCGATCTTTCTCAAAGGAATCCAAACTTGATGTGTAAATATCACGGCACATATGGCCATAGTATCGAAATCTATAGGCAGTTGAGGTAGGAAGTAGCTCGATTGTTCAACGAGGGTTATTTACGAGAGTTTCTCATTGATCAGGCTATGAACCACTTCAGGGAATGAGATGAAAACATAAAAAAAATGTGTAGGAAGAACCGCAACATGTAATTCATATGATCGTTAGTAGTGTCGATGTTCCATAAGGGCCTATATTCAAATGCACCAAGGTGTCAATCACCAGAGAAAAACGGACTCGGAGCTATATGCCCCAGGACATTCTATCATTCAATGTCGAGGAAGCGGCATATCTCAGCCGCACAATGACTCCCTTGTAATTTCTATTTTGTTATATAAATTCAAGTTAAACACGTTCTAGTTGATCCAGTTAGCTCGGAAAATATATTCAAATCAAGCTTCGTAGAGCAGCTCGGCCTACAGAACCAAATTGTACCTGCATCTCGAGTCCTAAATAGCTTCAACATAGCAAGCGAAACAACAAAGAGGTGGATAATCATGCCAGTGAACGTAGTCCGGACCATCTAAGATACAAAATTCCATGTCATTGAAGGCGACATAAGATATAATTCACTACTTGTGGGGCCATGGATCTATAACATGAGGACAGTACCTTCAATCTTTTATCAGATAATGAAATTCTCAACAATGGATAGTGTGAAAACGATTTATGGAAAACAAAATGTTGCAAAAGAAATGTTTGCAGTAGATGAGGTGACAACGATACTAGTGCCTTCAACCTCAAAAATCAAGCACCAACGATAAGAAAATGGTCAAATAGTAAACACCGTCCCAAGCCTCGACCGAAACGGAGGAACATGAAATCGAAGAAGATAAAGAGGATTTCCTTACTCCTCGAACTTCCATTATTCCCGAAGAGTCTGATACAACCAAGTCAACGGTCGAGGAGCTGGAACAGATCATACTGATCGAGTACATGCCCGAGAAAAAGGTATACTTGGAAACGGTATTAAACCCCGAACACAGGAAAAAACTCATTAAATTTCTTATCGATAACATGGATTGTTTTGCTTGGTCCCATTTAGACATCACTGGGAACCCACCAAAAATAACAGCACACTGGCTAAGCCTTGACCCTAGGTTCAAATTGGTAAAGCAAAAAAAGGAGGCCCCAGTCCGAGGTGAAGCACGCATTCATAAAGGATGAGGTAACTAAGCTTCTTAAAATAAGGTCTATTCGGGAGGTAAAATACTCGGAATGGTTAGCCAACGTAGTTGTAGTCACTAAAAAGGGGAATAAACTTAGAATATGCGTCGATTATAAGGTTTAAACAAGTCATGCCTTAAAGACTATTTCCACTACCTAAGATTGATCGCATGATAGAAGCCACGACCAACCATGAGATCATTACCTTTCTTGACGCCTACTCCGGGTACAATAAAATTCAGATGAACTCGAAGGACCAATAGAAGACCTCGTTTATCACTAAGTTTAGTCGAGGTACTGCAGAAAAAAAACAACAAAATCCGATCCAATTTATCGTAATCGATTAGTTAACATGTTGGTTAACCGTATTCTGAAACACGGAAAAAAATTATTGGCTTATCAAATTATCTATCGAGCCATGAAAAACATTCAACAAAAGACAGAATCAAATCCACTATACGTTTTACGTCAAGCAATATGTGGAGTAACTCCCAATATAACAGTAAAAGCAAGACGTGTAGGTGGATCGACTCATCAAGTTCCCATTGAAATAGGATCCACACAAGGAAAAGCACTTGCCATTCGTTGGTTATTAGCGGCATCCCGTTCTACAATAATGCCCTTCAGGCTAAAAAATGTTGGAGCCACGTACCAACGCCCAGTTAACAAAATGTTCGAGGAATAGATAGGTAAATCAATGGAAGTTAACATTGACGATATGTTGGTTAAGTACCTGTGCGGAGAGGACCATTTAACTCATTAGCAGGAAACATTAAAAATTTTGAGCAAGTACAACATGACTCTTAACCTAGAAAAATATGCCTTCAGTTCAGTTTGGGCAAGTTCATCGGATTCATGGTATCAAATCGAGGGATCAAAATCAACCCCAAAAAGATCAAGGTCATCGATGATATCACTACCATAGATAGTATGAAAGCCGTGCAAAGGCTAATACGCCAAATAGCCGCCTTGGGTCGAGTCATTTCGAGGTCATCAGATCGAAGCCATAGGTTCTTTTCCTTGCCAAAAAAGTAAAAGAATTTTACATGGACCTTGGAATTCCAGCAATGATTAGAAGAATTGAAGCAATGTTTATCGAGCCCACCTCCGCTTCACACTCCGAAGGTTGATGAAAAGCTTTACTTATATTTGGCAGTGTCTGAGATAGCGTTTAGTCTCTATTTATTATGTAAGTCGGACTCTAGGAGATGTTGAAACTAGGTACCCTCACTTAGAAAAAGTACCACTTGCATTAATAAGCGCATCTAGAAAGCTAAATCCATATTTCCAGTGTCACCCAATATGTGTGTTAACTACTTATCATCTCCAAAATGTTTTACATAAGCCTGAGCTATCAAGTGGATTGGCCAAATAAGCAGTCAAACATGGCAGGTACGATATCGAATAGCAACCTTAAATGCCCATCAAGTATCAAATTTTAGCTAACTTCATAGTCAATTTTACACCAACCATCTTTCCCAAAGTGGAAAAAGAACTTCGGCTAAAATCGGGTACATCATTTGGGGTATGGACCCTCTTCGCGGACGGTGCCTCGAATGTGAAAGGGTACGTCCTTGGTATCATTTTGAATCCACCTACAGGTAACACTATTAGACAATCTATTAAAACATCTGGGTTGACTAACAATGAAGACGAGTATGAGGCCATAATTTTCCTTTGTTAGTGAATCAAGTAAATAAAAGTTTCAAAGTTTGAAAGGATATATGATGTAAAGATACTTGGATATTCTACAAGTAACCTTGCACCAGTTCAAGGAGTGGACTCCAGATCATGTGCCTCGACAAAATAGTGAGGTTGATGCACATGCTAACTTGGGGTCATCAGTAGAAGAAAATGATATTGTCTCGGGGACTATCGTCCAATTATCGAGATCTGTGGTTGAAGAGGGTCATGCCGAGATAAACTCTACGAGTTTAACCTGGAATTGGAGGAATAAGTATATTGAATATTTGAAAAATAGAAATCTCCTATCGGATTATAAAGACACAAGGGCTCTAAGAATTGAGGCTACTATGTTCACATTGGATGAAGATGGAACATTGTACAAGAGGATGCTCGATGGACCATTGGCGGTTTAGGGCTGGGGGATATTGATTATGTTCTACGAGAAATCCACGAAGGCACTTGTGGGAATCACGCTGTTACTGAATATGTGATTCGCAAAATAATTAGAGTACGGTATTATTGATAGAAAAGGACACTAAGGAGTTTGTTAAAAAGTGGGATAAATGACAAAGGTTTGCACCCATGATTCATCCGCCTGGAGAGAAACTTCACTCAGTCTTGTCCTAGTGGCCTTTCATGAAATGGGGAATGGACATAGTCGGCCCTCTACTAATGACCCTAGGTAAAGCTAAATTCATTTTATTTATGATTGATTACTTTTCTAGATGGGTTGAAGCACTGGCCTTTGAGAAGGTCAGAGAAAGGGAAGTTATTGACTTCATCTTGGATTGTATCAAGTGTCGATTCAGGATACCCGCCAAAAATCATATGTGACAACGGGAAGCAATTCGTCGGCACCAAGGTAATGGAGTTCCTTAATGCACACAAAATAAAGAGGATCTTATCACCACCGTACCACCCGAGCGGTAACAAACAAGCCGAGTCAACAAATAAAACTATTATTCAAAACCTAAAAAAGAGGTTAGACGATGCAAAAGGAAAATAGAGAGAAGTTCTACTTGAGGTTCTTTGGGTGTCTCGAACGACATCAAAGTCCAGCACGAGGGCGAACCCATTCTTATTAGTATACAGCTCCGAGGTCTTGATTCCGATCGAGGCTGGGGAACCCAATGCCAGATTTTGACATACATCGGAGGAATAAAATCACGAGGCTATGAATATTAGCCTCGAGCTATTAGATGAAAAACGAGAAGATACACTTGTTCGGATGGCCGCGCAGAAATAAAGAATCGAGAGATATATAATAGAAGGACCAATCTTCGATACTTCGAAATAAAGGACTTAGTTCTACGGTAAGTCAGCTCAATACTCGAGATCCGAATGAAGGGAAAATAGGCCCGAATTGGGAATGACCGTATCGAGTCATTGGAGTTGTTTCTAAAGGATCTTACAAACTTGGCATGATGGAAGGAAAACAATTGCCAAACAATTGGAATGTGTCACTACTCAAACAATATTACTATTAAGGTATGACATTCTCATTTTTCCCATTTGAATTTAAAACTAACTCATTGCGGGCGTTTGATCAAAGATGTCGAAGAAACATTTCCACATGAAGACCTTAGGTTTCAAAGCACGCGATGCACTCTTTTGCCTTAGATCGGATTTTGTCCCAAATTGGTTTTTCCAGCAAGCTTTTTAACGAGGCAACAACTATGTTCTATCTAAGGAGAATTCAATAGTATCCAAGGCTTCTTTTCGATCGACCTCGAATACTAGGGGAGAATCACCCTTAGAGGTTATATTTTTGAGAAAAATACTTCATGCAAAGAGGGCCTCGGTAGGAAAAACTTTGTAATGTGCCAAACGGTCGGATGAACCGTGTCCATATAAATAGTCAAGCCCCAATGGCAAAACATGTACACATGTATCAAATTATTCAAAGAAGCATTTTTTCCATATCAAAACACATCGTGTCTCAAAGAAGTCTACCATTATACAAGCTTCATACTTGCAACTCTATGAGAAATGGCTCAAGGTCCAAAACAGAATACACCTCAAATACTCATGGACTATCATCGGTCAACGAATTTGAATATCTACAATGTGAATTTATAAGACCTCAAAGAGGCATTCCCTGAAGCAAAATCCAAGGCCATCATACTCGAGGACTAACCTTTTGGACAAATTTGAAAGGTTATCGGGAAACAAGTCTAAGAGACGCACCCCAAGACTACGACCATATTAAAGACTATGGTCATACAAAATGCTACGCCCAAAATAATGCGGCTCAGAGCATTTGACTTCTCCCATTAGTTAAAGGCCTTCAAATATTTTGAAAAACTAATTAAGTAAAGCTACCCTTGACAAAGCAAACAAAGAAGGGCTTTGATAAAATCGACTCCTCGAATAATTTGAAGGCTTCGATAATTTCAGCCTTCAAGAAAGCCTCAAGAGGTATTAAATTATCGTAACACAAATGAATTACAAATGGGGTTCCGATTGATTGAACACTCAAAAAACCCAACGGGTACAAAAACACATGCTAAGGTATAAAAAATCTCACTAAGTCTTTTAACCAAAAAGAGGAAAAAATTATAGCCGCCATAAGAAAAACTAAAATGAAATAATAAAGCATCTTGGGGTTTTTAATTTTTTCATAAAATAAAAACGTTTTGATTACAACGAATCATCCTACCGAATTTAATCATAAAAACTAATACACTCCAATAGAAAGATGAAAATACTTACTCAAAAACATACTATCAGACTTCAACGGAAAGACGAGAGAATATAATCAAATAAAAATCATGAATACATCAATGCCTCAAATGCTCCGAGGGCCCGCGGGGCATCAGCCGGTCTCACCACGGGCCTATGCGCCAGATCCCCTTAGAGATAATAGAGATCCTCCATTATCTGGCGAACAAAGGTCATTACAGTGGCGAAGAACATGGATATGGTCATGTCCTCACACTCACTGCATTTCATTGTGACGTAGTCGGCGATCCTTCTAACCCTTTCCCTTATGATGCCCCTTTCTTGCAACAAACGCCCAATCTGCTGGGTCCTGGCTTCCAAAATTTGTTCAGCTGTATGATTTGTTCATGAAGTTGTAGCAGATCCTTTCTAACTGTGACATTGCTGCATAACCGTGTTCTCTTTCTACTTTGAAGTCTTTTTCCTGCTTGATCATTTGGTTCTCAAGGACGGTGATCTTTTTCTTCAACCCCACTACCTCATTGTCATATTTCTCTTTTAACTGTTTAACCAAGTGCGCTCGTTCCTCCACATTATTAGCCAAATTTTCTCGGGCCCTTGCCAGCTCACCCTCGACCTTGTTCAGATCAAAACTATACTCACCCACCTTGCATCTAAGGTTATCTATACGTTTTTCATCTCTTACACTTCTCGCATGGTTTTCAACTGCTATTTTTATTTCTCGAATTTGGGCGTCATTTTCTTTGGTTAGCTTTTTCTTCTCGCCCTCATTCCCAACGAATTGCAAGCCATTCTCAAATTGAAGACCCTTTAATTGCTTTTCCAGCTTGCTTATGGTAGCCCTATACTCATTTTTTATGGCCAACCAATCCTATTGTGGCCGTGCTACATCAGTGAACTATTGGACATGTGGTCTTTTTATGGGCCGTTCAGGCTCTTGATGGACTCGAATCTTTTGCTGTACCAAGCAATGTAACTAGGCTCCAACTTGCCTCTGCATAGATCTCGTACCTGAGTCTTTGGCTCTAAGAACCTACATTAATGCCAAATTCGACGAACCCTTTCTTCTGGGAAAGTAGCTTTTGGTTCCAATTCAATGACATGTCAACTCAAATCCTCATCGTGTGGGATGGTCTGGTACCTGCCTAACTAACATAGAACTCTGTGCGAGGCATAAGGCTAAAGGCTCCAAAGGCCCATCGGTAGCAGAAAACACACCTCGGCCGACATATAAATGACCTCACTGACCGGGAGCACCTTAATGTCGATTCAATTTTGTTTACAGTTAAGGAGCTCAAATGTGCATACCATGCTTCCGTACCATTTTGGACTCGCAACCCTCCACCTGTTGTTTATGTTTCTTAATGCATTCAAGACCGGTCATGCCACAGTTCATATATCTCGGATGGTGGCAAAGTTTTAAAAGCATATTGCATCATTCAAAAAACTTTCCCCCTTCTCGGCAGACGATTAGGGCTCGGTAAATCTCCGCCGAGATCATCGGTTCAATGGTGCCATTTACCTTTTTAGTCATGAAGTCAATTATCACCGCAAGCCCCAACTCTATGTTTCCATGTTTTCTGGGACAAACCAAAACACCTAGGAATGCCACTATAAAAGTTAATCCTCACTGAGCTTCCCACTTATCTTTGTTTCCCGGGTGAATAAGACCAGTATTTAGCATATCCAGACGGTGAGGATTCCCGTATCGTTGGTACAAGAAATAGGATATACAGAATCCTTTCACCAAATTTTTGTCCTGAAATTCCCGACTGATGCTGTACAGGTCCAAAATTTATAAGGGGTTACTATTCTAGGTGTCACTGGGTGTTAATTTCTAAGATTCCTATTAAAACCAGCGTAGCCCACTATTTCTTTGAGTGTAGGAGCTAGCTCAAAATCAGCAAAATGAAGCACATTATGTGCTGGGCCCCAGAAGGGTATCAGGGCCTCAATTATATCCTTCCTCGGCTTAATCTTCAAAAGCCCAACAAGACCACCCAAAGAGTTTATCTTTTTCTGCTGACCTCCCCCAAATCATGCTACCACATACGTAGCTCTAACAGGATTTCCTCGCGTACTGTGAAGGGTTGATTTTGAATTTTTCTCATCCTGCACATTTATTTAAGGTGATTAATTAAACACTATGATTTACTTTGGCTAAAGAGAAAAACACTCATTTTCACAAGATTTAAAACAAAACATTCTTGCAAATACAACCCTTCAGCACCTCAAGATTATAGTAAAAAGCCAATTTTATGGTTGTTTTTATTAATCGATAAAAATTTGAAAAAGGACCCTAGGTGGCTATTATTATAAAAATAACCTTCTGACACCTTTTGGGGAGTTTTTTGGCTACTTTGGACAAGAATGGCGCCAGCTAATTTATTTATGACAAAACAACGACACTTCATATTTTTGGGTTATTTTTTACAAAAGTAGTTGGACTCGATGTGGGTTGCCTACGTATCCCACATCCGATGAGAATAAAACTTGTGTAGTTCGATCAATTTTGACACAACAAAAACACAAACTTTGAAATCAACTTTTTTTTCAAAAATTTCGGCAAAGTTTCGGGTATTTTGGACACCATGTTTTCCACGGACGGGTAATTTCCTCTCTCACACCTCAATTTGGTTTTTCTCAATTCTTCCCTTATTCTAGAAGCCGGTCAACATGCATTCCGAATCAAATAAATGCGCAAGTAGCAAGAAAAAATGCATCAGGAGGCTCTTTTGATTTAAGGTGCACCTGTCCTAGACGGACCCAACCCCTGTGTTGAGTCCCCAAAGTCAAAATGCATATGATGCAAACAAGCGTTCTTATTAGGGATCCAACATGAAGCTATATTATACTAGGTTTGAAAACCTAAGTTATTGTTCTAGACCTGGCTTACCCGAGCGGACAGCTCGAGCTTAAGGGATGGGGACAACGTACCGGGAATACATAAGCTTCACCGGCTATGCAACTTGTCCGAACCTCGTTCTAAAATTGGGATACGACTCTAACAAAAGAGAAGCTACACGAAATGCACTCATCTCAAATGATTTATAAAACTCAGAAAGGGGAGGGGTTCGTAACAGTTTATATACAGTTTATCAATATAAAAGGGGTAAAAAGCAACACTTAGCACATAAGGCTCAAACATGTAGATAAAACTAGATAATAAATAAATACAAATATAATAATTAATCTAAGCTCGAATTCTGAACCCTAAACAGAAGTTCTGGGTTCTTGTTACCCAGCAAAGTCGCCAGAGCTGTCACACCTTCTTTTTCCTACACCCCTAAGGGCATAAGGGCATTTTTTCCAGTTAAAGTAACAATCGAAACAAGATTATTTTTTAAGTTCAGAGTTACCACTTGGGATAATTTATGGTGTCCCAAGTCACCGGTTCAACATCCCGAATCGAGTAAGATTGACTCTATTTTATACTCTGCGAACACAAAAATCCGGGTAAGGAATTATGTTAACCCAAGAGAATGTTTTAGGCATTCTCGGATTCTGTGGTTCTAGCATGGTCGCTTAACTATTATTTTTGGCTCAATTATCTGATTGTAAAAATATTTTTTAGCCTATGGTAGATTCTAATTTATTAACTGCCTTTAATCATTTTAAAAAAGATTCAACGCTATCTAAAACACGCTTTGGACTATGCCACATGAAATGCACCCGTATTCCGCAATATATTTTATCTAACGTTGTTGAGATTTGGATTTGGATCACATGAAATGTATACCCGAGTTTTAGAAAATTAAATTACGTGCCTAAAGCAACTAGGCATTTTTCGATTTTGTGAGGGCCATGAAAAATTAACTAATGGAACACCTCGAGAGCGCTCATGTCTTTCTGCCCAGCAGCACTGGAAACCGCTTTCATGCGTATTGGTTGTTGGTGGAGAAGAAAACCTGCCTGAAAACAAAGATTCTATTTTGAACAGTTTTAAAGGCTTGAAGGAGCGTAGCCTTATTCAAAAGGAATTGATAGGAAGATTTTTCTCTCTCCGATTATCTCCTACAATAAGATACTAATTTCAATAGATGTTTGAACTACTCTTCTAAGGGCCATATATTATACGTTTGGCTAATATGGCACACCTCAAACCCATTTTAAGAGCTTAGTCAATTAAAGGATACTTAAAGGAATTCAAATTACTTTTTAAATCTAAAAGTTCGAATCTACTTTGTAGCTAACAGGCCTCGCATTAAATAACCAAATTATTTGAGGATAATTGCTTCAACAACACGACTAAACGAGAAAAACTAGATTCAATGAAACAAAATAGGCTCAAATAACATGAAGTATATAATCCCATTCGCCCAATTATTTCTAGAACCTGAGTGCAAGAGTAGAGATCGAGTCCCTATGGCACACAAGCAATGTATGAAAATCACAGGGTATCAACGTGAACCCAGCTGGCTGTCAACGAGGCACTACTGTATATACAATAGGATTTAAATCAGTCTCTAAGTACTCAATAGACATTACAGGAGATTGTAACAATGACATGATTTTAAAATAATTAAAAAAAACATCCAGTTCTCTTGAAATTATACAGTATGTGATTTTAAATTTTAAAATCCTAATCTAACTTAAACAATGACATGGGAATCTGAACTTCGACTAAATCTCATATTAGCATAACCTGGGGGGTCCACATTAAGCAACAATGATTTTAAAACATCAGGTCTAGCAGCATTACACTCAAATGCGACAAGCAATTAAACAAGAGCCTAAATATTATTGCAAACATAACCAAAGCATTTCTTTCACTATTGCCAATTTCAAATAAAACTGATACCTTTTAGCACGTTTTTTCCCTATATGAATGACTCCCACAACTTCAAAACAAAAATAATTTCTATCATTATTTGAAACTTTTGTGGATTTTTGTGGTATTTTTTTGTTAATTGTTTGCATTTTGTTTGTACATCTTAATTAATAAAAAATATATGTGCATCATTTAGGATTTAATTTGACATGTTAGGATTAATTATTAATTAAGTTGTCTTATAAAAAGGAAAATCACAAAAATAGTTAATCCGCACTTTTTAATTTTAAATTTGATTTTTGAGTAGTTTTCTTTTAATTAGTTTTTTTCACTATTATCGTGATAATTATTATTTTAGTTTTAATTAGTGTTTAAGTTTAATTAGGTTCTAGGATTTAATTTAGATTTTATTTCAATTTTTCGAAAAAGGGGAAGAAGAAAAGAGTTTTGGAGAAATGATTTGAAATTGGAAAAGAAAAGAATAGGAGTTTAGATTTGGGGCCTGTCTCATTCGTTATAAAAGCCCAATTAGAATTCCCTTAACTTCACCCTTAAACCCGGCCAACACCCGCCCAGTCCACCCCATACCCCGTCCTAACCCACCTAGTTGACTTGTCTTTTTCCCCATCATCAAAATGACGTAATCGCACCCCATAACTACGTCATCCTGGTCATCACCCCTCCTTAAATGACTAGGTTTTCCCCTTTCCTTCATTAATTCAATTGAAGCCTTAACCGAAACCTAGTTACTCCCCCCTAAAATCGTCGCCCTTGCCCACCATAACTACACAATCTGGAAATCGCCTCACGACGGCGGAACACTTCCAAATCCATCAAAATTTTGACTAGACAATCCCCATCATCCCCTCTTTCATGTCCCGCCACCAATTTTTCCAAAAGACCACTGGATTTTTCTGAATTTCAGATCAAAGATTAAAAATCCAAACTTTTCTTCTTTTTCCCAAATCTTTCAGATTAAATCTTCAATCCATAGTCAATACTTTATGACTCACTCAGCCTTTCAACAAAATAACTTTGTTCGAATAATCAAGAAGACTCTCCGGTGGATTTTGTCAATGTTCGGATAAATGTTTCTTGAGTTTCTCATTCTTTCAAGACTCTATTCCATTTCCTCTTGACACACGTTACCGATTGCTTCACGAATCATTAGCCATGAACAAAAGTCCAGCTAATGTTTGTGTGGCAATTCTCACCGTTTGGTCAAGCTCTCAGATTCACCGGAGGTCAAGTTTGATCATTCTTGTTATTGAAGATTTTTAAAGTCAATTGGATTCCATCGGTATTTTTCTTGTTCCGTTCTTCTTCAAGTTTGGTTATTAGCCATTAACTTCTTCCTCTTTTAGTTCAGTTGTTTTCTTTTAGTTTAGTGTTGATTTGCAATGTTTCTGTTAAAATGTTTTATTCGAAAAATAAATAAATAAAAGAAAAGTAAAAGAATAATTATGTACGGACTGTTTCGGTCTCGAATTGGACTTGCTACTTCGTTTCTCTATAGTTTTGTGGTTTGGGTTGAGTTTGGAGTTATCAGTACAAGCCTATTGAGCGAAGGTCCAAATTTTTTAAGCCCATCCGATTGGCCCAAGTTTGGGACTGTGTCTTAGGTCATTCAGCCCCATTTGGTCTAAGGTAATTTTCAGAGGTATGGGGGAAATTTGGGTAGTTCATCTAGGAAATCTTTTGGTAACCACTTGAAAAAGCTTCCTAGAAGCTGAAAATAGGTTTTACTTGGCCAACAAGTCAATGATCTAGGGACTTTTAAACAAAAAAGAAAATTCAAAGAAGGTCTAAAATGCAAAAATGAACATTTTAAAACTACCCTAGTAGCTTGCCTATAAAGGTACTACAAAAAGGGCTAAAAAGGGGTGGGGGATAAAATGAAATTCTGAAAAATACAAGGTGGTTGCAGAAACTACTGTTTCATTAAGTTTCCTTGGTGATTTCTTTGATTTCCAACTCCTAAAATGAATCCTGGTTTACTGTTTCATCGATCTCCCTTGCTTTTATCTTCAAATTTCCAATTTGTTGGATCAATTTTGGTTCATTTGAGTGTTTGAAGTGGATTGGATTTGGTTTCAAGTTGGGTGTGAATCGTGCTGAACAAGTTAATATTCTACTAGTTTCTGGATTGATTTCAATACCTGGTTGTTTGAATCTGAGGCTTATTTGTTGCACTGCTGTTGAACCTTCTGAATCTCATTTCTTCTTTGTTTCTTCTCTTTTCCCAGGTATATTTTGATTCTTATGGACATTACCAAAGTGTAACGCACGAGCTTGAGTTTGGAAATGTGAAGATTGTTGGTTATTTTCTATAAGATCTTCTCTTCTTTTAATCTTCATTTTCTGATTCCTAGTTGTTCAGTTCTGTCTAGCTATACATCTGTGAATGCCTAGGAACATATGGACTAATAATTAGACTGTTCTAAGGGACTGTAATCACTTTGAATCCAGTAAGGATTCATTTGGTTTTTCACTTTGTATTTAAATGTTTGGTTTGTAATAATTGAACTCTCTTTATAATACTATAATTGGGTTTGTTGCAAGAGCTTTAAGAACTCAGTGAATCGTTTTAATTGCTTTTCTGTTCATCCTTGGTTAGTAGTGCATCTCTGGTATTGGGATCCTTGTTTTGCCAACCACAGTTAATTGTTTATCATAGTGCAGGATTTAATTTATGAGAAATAGGTTTAAACAACTTAGAATAAAAGAAACATGCATTGATTTATTCTTGAGGAGTATGTGATTGGTTTCAGCCTAAAAGTGTATTAAGAACTGGGAATGTTTCATCAACTTGAGTTGAACCTTTAACACTATCTAGTTAGTATTTTTCCGCAACTGTAACTTTCTGTGGTGTAAGTGGTTGTTACATGAATGTGTTTCACTAAAATGGCTCTTAGTTAAATCTCGATCCTTGCTTCAGTGATTAGTGTTTGTAGCTTCAGTTTTGTGTTCATTCAATATCAAGCTTAGAATTCTGCAAGGTTAAAATTCATTTCTTACTACGTTTTCTTCAGTTTGAATGCTTTTTTGTGGTTGCCTGAATTCGATCACCATATCCTCTTGCACTAGGCTTGTGCATACTTCATTTGAAATGGGCCCTTCGCATGGGCTTTAGGAATATGACTGTTGGTCTTCTTATTAGGCTAAGTCCAAACTCTAAGAATGAAATGAATTAGTCGTCCTTACTTTCAATTTCCAATTCAAGATTGAGTTCAGTTGAGGTTTAGGAGTAAGTGTAATTTCGTTAGCTTCATCTCACTAGTGGATGTTTATAGTTAACTTGGAGTGCGCCACCAAATGAAATTAGATAACCAATGGCCCTCATTTAGTTAATCTTATTTATCCTTAGAAATCGAGGCGTGCCATTTAGAGAATTTTCATGGCCCTCGCAAAGTTGCAAACGCCTAGTTGCTTTAGGCTCGTTATTTTAATAGTTTACCTTCCTAAACTCGGGTGCGAATTTATGTGACCCAAATCCAAATCTCAGCAATGTTAAAATATGTCAAGGACCACGGATATATTTATGTGACGTGGTTCAAGACGTGGTTTAATAACGTTGCAATCTTCCTAGAAATGAATAAAAGCGGTTATAAACTTAAAATTTGCACCTAGGTTTGAACATGTTCGCAAAATCAGATAATTATGTCAATTATAGCAGTTGAGAGACCGTTATAGAACCACGAAACTCGAGAATGCTTAACACCTTCTTTTGGGTTAACAAAATTTCTTACCCGAATTTGGATGTATGTTGGGTCAATTGTCGAGGTATTAAGCTGGACCCGTCAAAGATTAAAATTATCCAAGAATTACCGCTTCCGAGGAACAAGACTAAGAAAGGATTTCAAAGCTTACCACCAACTTGTGAAAATGTAAAGCACAGTATGGCAAAACATACTAAAGACAACATGATGTAAAACAGGATATAAAGAATCACTGCGAGCCTCAGCGGTGGACTGGTTTGGTAATTTCAGGAGAGGTGCAAAGATTCCGATAAAGGGGTTAGGGATGTAATACCACGGTTTGGGTACAGAACACTCAGTTCATCCAAGGTCATGGGGGGTTTGAAAGTCACTTAGAAAGTCAAGCAGTTCAGCGCCAGTTCAGGGAAGCTAGTCAAAACAAAGCATGACAGCAGGGATGCCACTTTCAACAAGAATGCCATAAACTAACCACCACATTTCAAACTGGCAAGATTTTTCCTTGATTGAAACAGGGGCAGAAAGTTTCGGTTGTTTCGAGCAAACCTTCCATAGAGGAAAAGCAAGCACCAGACAGGTATGACCATAAAATTTCAGGACCCTCCTTGAAAATGGGACCTAGTTTAAAGTTCAAAACAATCATGAGGAGCATAAGCTAGCATAAATGTACCCCGAAGGAATATAAGTTGGTTTTGACGTTTACATGTTTGAGATAGAATCTAATTAGGGACTTTCAGGACCCTCTTGAATAATGGGACCTAGCTTTCCATTAGATAACAATGTTTAGCGTAAATTCTATTGTAGGGTAGAATAGCTCAGCCGTAGGGGATTGTCACTCTTCGGATGAAATTTGACTTTGGATTGTCAGGTCCCTCCTGGATAATGGGACGTAGCCTTAATATTTTCTTAGATAACAAGATGTAGTGGAAGCAATACCTCCAGGGTATAACTTAGATTTAAAATCATCATTTAATTAAGAGTTGTCAGGACCTTCCTGGATAATTAGCGGTAGTTTTAAAACCCTCTTAGATAACCAAATTAGTGGAAGTCATACCTTCTATGAAAACAACATAATTCAACTTTTAAAACTGTTATTTAACTAAGAGTTGTCAGGAGCCTCCTGGACAATGGGATCTAGCTTTCAATTCTTAGAATATTTGGTAACATGATTCAGTTTGACACTCACATATTTATCCAGCTACCAAACTGGGGTGGAAAATTTTCCTTGTTTTGTCTATTTTTGTTGGAATCGGGCACCCACCCGGAGAACGAGGAAATACAACTCAAGTTTTAGCAATGAGGACCCCACCTGGAGAACAAGGGAATACAATTCAAGTTCTGTTAATCGAGAGCCCACCTTAAGAATAATGGAATACAGTTCAAGTTTTGGCAATCAGGCGGCCATCTGAAAACAAGGGAATATCGTTCAAGTTTTGGCAATCATGCGCCCACCTGAAAAACAAGGGAATACAATTCAAGTTCTGTCAATCAGGAGCCCACCTGGGGAACAAGGGAATACAATTCAAGTTCTGGCAGTCAGGAGCCCACCTGGAGAACAAGGGAATACAGTTCAAGTTTTGGCAATCAGGCACCCACTTGGAAAACAAGGGAATACCATTCAAGTTTTGGCAATCAGGCACCCACCTGAAAAACAAGGGAATACAATTCTAGTTATGGCAATCAGGAGCCCACCTGGAGAACAAGGGAATACAATTCAAGTTCTGGCAGTCAGGAGTCCATCTGGAGAACAAGGGAATACAATACATGTTTTGGTAATCAGGAGCACACCTAGAGAACAAGGGAATACAATTCAAGTTCTGGCAATCAGGAGCCCACTAGGAGAACAAGAGAATACAGTTCAAGTTTTGGCAATCAGACGGCCACCTGGAGAACAAGGGAATATCGTTCAAGTTTTGGCAATCAGGCGCCCGCCTAAAAAACAAGGAAATATAATTCACGTTTTGGCAATCAGGAGCCCACCTGGAGAACAAGGGAATACAATTCAAGTTCTGGCAGTTAGGAGCCCACCTGGAGAACAAGGGAATACAATACAAATTTTGATAATCAGGAGCCCACATGGAGAACAAGGGAATACAATACAAGTTCTGATAATCAGGAGCCCACCTAGAGAACAAGGGAATACGATTCAAGTTTTAGCAATCAGGAGCCCACTTGGAGAACAGGGGAATACAATTCAAGTTTTGGTATTTAGGAGCCTACCTAGAGAACAAGGTAGCACAGGTCAAGTTTGTAGCAATCTGGATCCCATCTGGAGAATAAGGGAATACAATGCAAGCTCAACAATCAGGCACCCACATAGAGAACGAGGGAAGACAATCCAAGTTTTGAAGGAATACGGTTCAAGTGTAGTAATCAAGCATCCACCTGGAGAAAGGGAAAATATCTCAGATTGGAATGCAAGTCTGAAAAGAAGGGACTTCACCGGGAGAATACAAGGCAACAAGGATCGCAAGATCAAGTTGAAGATGTAGATAGGATCTTTTTTGTATTTCATAGGTCATAGTTTATTCTAGCTTTTTTTATTTTATCATGGTGTAATAAGGAGTTCAGTAAGTAGTAGCAGCAGCAGTGAAAGCACAACTTCAGGGTAGTCCCAGCTATGGAACATTCCTGAACTACACTGACCTGATTCCTTTATAGCCAAGTATATGTAGGCAACCTCAGAAGCAGGGTGCGGTCAACTCTTTCAAAAATGCTTCCCACGGAGTATTCGAACGGGAAAAAACACTCGTATCTGCTTGCTTTATCTTTGCCCGAAAACTCTTCATATTTCCGAGCAAAGAGGTGCAGCTTTGAGCACGTGATTTTTGCCCTATATGAATTACTCCCACAAATTAAAAACAAAATAATTTCTGTCATTATTTGAAAATTTTGTGGATTTTTGTGCTATTATTTGTTAATTATTTGCATTTTGTCCATGCATTTTAATTAATGAAAAATAAAAAATATATGTACATTTGCATTTAGGATTTAATTTGACATGTTAGGATTAATTATTAATTAAGTTGTTTTATAAAGAGGAATATCACAAAAATAGTTAATCCACACTTTTTCATTTTAAATTTGATTTTTGAGTAATTTTCTTTTAATTAGCTTTTTTACTATTATTGTGATAAGGTTTAATTATTGTTTAGGTTTAATTAAGTTCTAGGATTTAATTTAGATTTTATTTCAATTTTTGTTTTTAAGAAAGGGATGAAGAAAAGAATTTTGGAGAAATGATTTGAAATAGTAAAAGAAAAGAATGGGAGTTCAGATTTTGGGATGTTTCATTCATTTTAGAAGCCCAATTCGAATTCCCTCAACTTCCCCTTTAAATCCGGCCAAGACCCGCTCAGTCCACCCATTACTCGATCCTAACCGGCCTAGTTCACTTGTACTTTCCCCTTATCATCAAAACGACGTAGTTGCACCCCATAACTACAATGTTCCAGTCATCACCCCTCCTTAAACGACTAGGTTTCCCCCTTCACCTTCATTAATTTAATTGAATCCTTAACCAAATTCCCCCCTGAATTTGCCGCCATTCCCCACCATAACTCCACCGTCCGAAAATCGCCTCACGGTAGCGGAGCACTTCCAAACTCATCCAAATTTTGACTAGACAACCCCCATCATCCCTCTTTCATGTCCCGCCACCAATTTTTCCAAAAGACCACTAGTTATTTTTTTGAATTTCAGATCAAAGATTAAAAATCCCAACTTTTCTTCTTTTTCTTCATATTAAATCTTAAACCCATAGTTAATACTTTGTGAATCACTCATCCTTTCAAAAAATAACTTTGTTCGAATAATCAAGAAGACTCTCCGATGGATTTGGTCAAAGTTCGAATAAATGCTTCTTGAATTTCTCATTCTTTCGAGCCTCTATTCCGTTTCCTCTTGACACACATTGACTATTGCTTCACGTATTATTAGCCATAAAAAAAAGTTCACTTAATTTTTTTTGGGCAATTCTCGCCATTTGGTCAAGCTCTCAGATTCACTGGAGGTCGAGTTCGAGTCATCCTCGTTATTGAAGATTTTTAATGTCAATTGGATTCCATCGGTATTTTTCTTGTTTCTTCTTCAAGTTCGGTTCTTAGTCATTAACTTCTTCCTCTTTAAGTTCAGTTATTTTCCTTTAATTTAGTGTTGATTTGCAATATTTCTGTTAAATTGTCTTATTCAAAAATAAATAAATAAAAGAAAAGGAAAAGAATAATTATGTACGGACTGTTTCAGTCTCGAATTGGACTTGCTACTTCTTTTCTCTAAAGTTTTGTGATTTGGGCTGATTTTGGGGTTATCACTACAAGCCTATTAAGTAAAGGTCTAAAATTTTTAAGTACATCCGATTGTCCCAATTTTGGGACTGTGTCTTGGGTCATTCGGCTCCATTTGGTCTAAGGTAATTTTCATTTGGGTAGTTCATCTAGAGAATCTTTTGGTAACCACCTGAAGAAGCTTCCTAGAAGCTGAAATAGATTTTACTTGGCCAACAAGTCAATAATCTAGAGACTTTTAAGCAAAAAAAAAAAATTCAAAGAAGGTCTAAAATGCAAAACTAAATATTTTAAAACTGCCCTAGTAGCTTGCCTATAAAGGCACTATAAAAGAGGGCTGAAAAGGGGGTGGGGGATAAAAAGAAATTCCGAAAAATACAAGGCGGCTACAGAAACTACTGCTTCATTAAGTTTCCTTGGTGATTTTTTTGATTTCCCACTCCCGAAATGAATCCTTGTTTATTGTTTCATCGATCTCCCTTGCTTTGATCTTCAAATATCCAACCTGTTGGATCAATTTTGTTCATTTGAGTGTTTGAAGTGGATTGGATTTGGTTTCAAGTTGGGTGTGAAGTTTGCTGAACAAGTTAATATTTACTGGTTTCTAGGTTAATTTCAATACTTGGTTGTTTGAATCTGAGGCTTATTTGCTGCACTGTTGCTACTGATCCTGCTGAATCTCATTACTTCTTTATTTTTTCTCTTTTCCCAGGTATATTTTGATTCTTATGGACATTACCATTGTGTAACGCACGAGCATGAGTTTGGAAATATCAAGATTGTTGGTTATTTGCTATTAAATCTTCTCTTCTTTTATTCTTCATTTTCTGATTCCTAGTTGTTCAGTTCTGTCTAGCTATACATCTGTGCACGCCTAGCAACATATGGACTATTAATTAGACTATTCTAAGGGATCATAATCACCTTGTATCCAGTAAGGATTCATTTGGTTTTCCACTTTGTATATAAATGTTTGGTTTGTAATAATTGAACTCCCTTTATAATACCTGAATTGGGTTTGTTGTAAGAGCTTGAAGAACTTAGTGAATCATTTTAGTTGCTTTTGTGTTCATCGTTGGTTAGTAGTGCATCTCTGGTATTGGGATCCTCGTTTTGCCAACCACAATTAATTGCTTGTCATTGTACAGTAGTTTTGCAAATGGGGATTTAATCTCTGAGAAACAGGTTTAAACTACTTACAATAAAAGAAACATGCGTTGATTTATTCTTGAGGAGTATGTGATTGGTTTCAGCCTAAAAGTGTTTTAACAACTAGGAATGTTTCATCAACCTGAGTTGAACCTTTAACACTATCTAGTTAGTATTTTTCAGCAACTGTAACTTTCTGTGGTGTGAGTGGTTGTTACATGAATGTAGTTCACTTAAAATGGCTCTTAGTTAAATCTCGATCCATGCTTTAGTGGTTAGTGTCTGTAGCTTCAGTTTTGTGTTCATTCAATGTCAAGCTTAGAAATCTACAAGGTTAAAATTTATTTGTCACTGCGTTTTCTATAGTTTGAATATTTTTTTGTGGTTTCCTTGATTCGATCTCCACACCCTCTTGCACTAGACTTGTGCATACTTCATTTGATATGGGCTTAAGGAATGTGACCGTTGGGATTCTTATTAGGTTAAGTCCAAACTCTAAGAATGAAATGAATTAGTCACCCTTAGTTTGAATTTTTATTTCAGGATTGAGTTCAGAAATGAATTATCATCTCATTAGTGGATTTTGTAGTTAACTTGGGGTGCACCGCCAAATGAAATTAGATAATAGGTGGACCTCATTTAGATAATATTGTTTATCCTTAGAAATCGATGGTGTACCATTTAGAGAATTTTCATGGCACTCGCAAAGTTGCAAACGTGTAATTGGTTTAGGCACGTTATTTTAATAGTTTACCTTTCTAAACTCGAGGCATTTATGTGACCAAATCCAAATCTCAATAATGCTAAAATATGTCAAGGACCGCGGGTATATTTATGTGACGTAGTTCAAGACGTGTTTTAATAACATTGCAATCTTCTTAAAAATGAATAAAAGCGGTTATAAAGTTAAAATTTGCACATAGGTTTGAACATGTTCGAAAATCAGATAATTATGTCAACTATAGCAGTTGAGCGACCGTGCTAGAATCACGATACCTGAGAATGCCTAAGACCTTCTCCCGAGTTAACATAATTCCTTACCTGAATTTCTAGTTCGGGGACTGTTAAACGGAGTCAATCTTTTCCTCAATTCGGGATTTAAACCGGTGACTTGGGACACCATAAATATCCCAAGTGGCGACTCTGAATCTCTTCACAAATAATCCTCTTTTGATTGTCCTTAAATTGGAAAAACTACCTTACTCCCTTTACGGGGTGTAGTAAAAAGGAGGTATAACAATAACTAAGCAGGAGAATCAGACTACCTAAAGCTTCAATCTCATACTATAACATCCAATTCATCATCAATATACCAATAAAAATATCTCTAAAGCTAAATATTACAACCATACATGAGATTGAAGGAAAAAAAATGAAATTCAATAACGGCAACATCAGTTTTATCACATTTCCAGATCCAAATTCCATATTACACTTAAGTGATGTCCATAGTGCCAAAAAGAAATACCTAAAAAAGCCAAGAGAAAACAAAGAGATTTAGGGAGTATGCAACAACAACAAACCAAATAGCAATGTAACAGTAATAAGCCAACAAATCTGAGCAAAATACAGCTTCTTCACACCAATAGAAAAAACCCAATGAAGACCAATCTATGAAGATCAAAGACTCGGATCAACTATGCAATTTGTGGCAGAACTGAACCAATTTTTTACTAAGGAAAATGCAAGAAATTTAGTTGTTCTTTCACACTTTTCAGACTCAACCGTTTCTAATTTCTTTTTGTTCTGATCCCTCTCTGAAAATTTAAGAAGCGAGACCTTTATAGAAGGGTTTTAGGGAAGTAGTAAAGATTGTGCTAACTATCATTTATCCCCTTCCCCAATTTTATTATTTCCCCTCATAACCCCAATTTAAAGCATGTTTTGTTAAGTTAGTCCCTTTCCCAATTTCCTGAAAGCTTCCTTAGTTAGTTATGTAAGATTCCTCAAGCTAAACTACCCAAAATACCCTTTAAACCCCCTATTTTTTACTTCAGAAATTAAATGGGTCAAAACTTGAACCTCAAATGAATGGGTTGTTCATTGAAAATGATCAAAATTGAACTCATGGCCCAAACAAAATCAGAACTTTATTTTAATTACTCAATGAGAAATCAATAGAATTAAACAACTGCACGATTTCAAAATTAAAATTCTAGCTAAATGACTGACTCTCTTTTTAAAATTAACTAATAAGTTATAATTAAACTACATTACCAAATTAACAAGATCTAACTTAAGCTAAGAATACGACTGGAAAAAAATAGAACTTAACGAGCAAAATGCACAAACCACAACAAAATTAACAAAAATTTCTAGAAAAAACTTGAAAATCTTACAGAATAACTACGATCACCATACAAAAAAAGCCTATATTTAAGTGGTTTTAAACTTCACCAATTTTACTCCAAGAAATCAAATTAAAGAAAAATAGAATAATGGGAGAGAGATAGGGAAAAAAATTACCGAATCACTCGAAATATAGATGGAGACAGGACTATGGTCATACATGTCATGAAATATTCGATTTGGGCTTTAGTGTTCCAAACTTAGATATGAAAGTTGAACAATTCTAGAAGGGTTCGAGTGAAATTGATTAGGAATTGGGAGATGGAATGCTTTGAGGGTCTTGTGATGTTAATTTCGAACCGATTTGAGGCGACAGTGCTGGCCGGTGAAGGTTTGGGATTTGGGACGGCTGCTAGGATTTTGATTCTCTAAATGTGAGAGACGGGAATTGAGGGGGAGGTGGATTTGGGGGGAGGGGTACCTTAGTTCGGATATATATATTGGGGTTAGGTAAGGAGTTTCGGTTCGTTGGATCTTGTTGATCCAACGGTTGAGATGAGATAGGGCGAAGCGGCATCGTTTTGAGTTAGGCATTAAACCGAACCGGGTTCTAGAACAGGTCGTGGGCTGACTTGAACGAGTTTGAACGGGTGCCGAAGGAAAGTGTTTGGTCCGGAGGGGGGTACCTTAGTTCGGACATATATATTGGGGTAGGGTAAGAAATTTCGGTCCGTTGGATTTTGTTGATCCAGCGGTTGAGATGAGATAGGGCGAAACGATGTCGTTTTGAGTTAGGCATTGAGACCGGACCGGGTTCTAGACCGGGTCGTGGGCTGGTGAAACGAGTTTGGACGGGTACCAAAGGAAAGTTTTTGGGCCGGGGAGGGAGGGGGAATTCAATTAGCCCAAAATTAAAATTCTCTTGTTTTAAAACCTTTTTTTGTCTTTTTTTTTTCTTTTCAAAATAAAAATTAAATCCTAAACTAAATTTTTTCACCAAATTAATTACTCAAAATAATATTCAACAACTAATTAATTTTTCAAAGTAAAAGAAAATGCAAAATTTAAAGTTAAAAAGTTAAAAAGTTAAAAATGCAAAATGAGTCTTTTTTGTGATTTTAATTATTTTTATAAGACAATTAAATTGCAAATTAATCTAAAATATAAAATTAGATCCTAATTGCAAATGCAATATATCTTTGTATTTTCATGAATTAAAAAAATAACGTGCACAGACAAACGCAAACAATAAACGAAAAATACTACAAAAATTCACGAAATTGCAAACAATGAAAATTTTTATTTTGTTTGAATTTATGTATATAATTCATATAGGGCAAAAATTACGTACTCAAAATCTATAACAATCATCAATCATTGGCAAAAAAATTTATTCTCTTACTTTCTTGCACGTTGTTGACCAGAATTGTCCTTTAACTTGATTGTTCTTACTTTATTGTTCTTGACCTACCTTAAGGCAATTTTAGCTCGAGGCCGAGACTGACTTGCACATTGGTTTGAAATTACTTATTTCTTTCATTTATACATTATATTTTTTGGTTGTTAATTAATATTAAACTAAAATATATATTTTTAAAATCATAAATCAAGTTTTTTAGGTAAACAAAAGGGAAGGAAAATATTCACAAAAATAATTAACCGCCTCTCTTATATTATTTCGATAAAAGGCCAGTTTCCTTCGCTGAAAATCACCGACGAAAGAGAGATTATGGAAAGATTCGTCGAAGATCTTAAGTTTGAAGCTCTTACTGATACGGTTGGTGATATTCTCTTGCCTAATTATCCTTCTAATTGAATTTTTAATTTGTTATTTTTACATGTACTGTATAATTTAAATGAGTAGCAATAAAGAATCATCAAATTTATAAAATGACACGCTTTAAAATAGTCGGATAATTAATTCCATAGTAAAGTTTTAAGGGAAAAAAAAGAGTTATTAGTATGAAGGGCGATATAATTTAAGGAGATTTTGGGGACACCAAATAATTTAAGTATAAAACTGACAAAAACATGATAATTTTGAAGAGGGTTTAGAGTATTATTAACTCAAAAAAAACTTTTATTTTGTCAAATCCAGCTATACATGTTCAACTATCCGGATTTTATATTGAAAGTTTTAACCAAATTCAGTTTGTATTGATTTCGTCTTGTTTTGTTGTAATTTGGCTCTTTAATTGATCATAATTTGTAAACTGCTTTCTCGCATTGTAACTAGATTTTTGCTAAAATGAATGTTGCTAGTTTTTTGGTTATCTTTTCCAGTTGTCCTTAATATTGTTAAGAAATAACTTTAAGACTGTTCCTTGCACTAACGTGATATGTTAATTTGATAAAAGAAAATAACTTTCTTTAATGATCTAATTTGTGATACACGCACTCACACATGTTGAAGGTGGATCCTCGAATCAACCATGGCTACCATCATTGGTGCATGCCTATAAATAAATGATTTTGTCTAGTTGAGGTGCGAGACCGAGGTACTATAGAGATGCCACTTATCATAATATATCGAGGTCCCTCGTAGAATCAACTATATTAAGTTCGTGAGTTTTTTAGGTGGTTAGTGCCTGAAACAACTCTTTTTTGTTCGTTCAGAATTCAAGTCAAATCGATTTTCCTTCGTTCTTGCATTTCAGATATGAAGTCTTCTTCAAAGCTATTTGATTCATATGCGAGGGGAATTGTATTTTTATTTCGGAAAGAAAAAAACCTAATTTCCAGAAGAATTTGCCTTATTTCGTGTTATTAATCCCTCTTTTCATCGACCAACAATTATATTTTAGGTAATTCAGTAATATGCAAATATCTAATTAGTTTCAACAGATTAAATATTAATTAGTACTTCTGTTATTTATTCAACCAAACATGTGTGGCTCATATATACATGACATTCAAAAGCAAATTAACTTGTCAATTGATTTACTAGCCTAGACTAGAAATTGCCAAAAAGATGAAGAAACCAGCAAGAATGTGAAGCATTGCATCCAAACCAATTCTAACTCCACCACTCTCTAAACCAATTGGGAATATGCATGAACCAGTTGAAGCATTTGTCTCTACAATCTCTGCCAATCCATCAAATACACAAGATTCCACATCTTGACCGTTCATTTGATAATACATGTTGAATGCATAAGAAACATTTCCATCTGCATCCAACTTGTTGCATGATCCTCCATAAGACAATGCCGTGCAATCAGACCTAGAGCAAGCATATTGTACGCTCGAAGGTAGTTTACCTGTTCAACAATAACAATGACACATCAATCTATAAGAGTCGGGTATACTTAGAAGTATGGGTGTTCATAAAATCTCGAAAAACTAAACCAAACCGAAAATTAAACCAAACTGACTAAAAAAATCGATACTTTTGGGTGTGTGTATATATATTGTTATTGTTATACAAAGTTTCAAAAAATTTATGGTAAATGTTAATAGTTTGCACTTTTAATATAGTTCTTTACATTTACATTTACATTCTAGTTTGATTGGTAGTTAACTTTTGTTTGGTGTAAGAATCCATTTCGTATTAAAAGTAACATATTTTTAATTGAGTCCTTGAATTATTCATCACTATTTGATTTAATTATCATCAATATATTTTAGTAAATAATAGATTTCTCAAAGAGCAATTGATTTGATAGTGTTACATAGAAAATATTGGTGTCGGTGTGTTTGGTAGTGTATGTCTTATATTTAAGAAAAAACCGAAAAACCGACATAAAACGAACGAGAAAAATCGACTTAATTGGTTTGGTTTGGTTCTAATATTTGAAAAATCGACTTACTTGGTTTGGTTTTTTTTTAGGGAAAAACCGATCCAAACCGAACCATGAACACCCGAAGTGACAAAGTTAATCCATTCCTTTCTAACCCCACCAAGTTTAACAAACTGAATTATTATCCGTTTGTTGACTTGACCCAACAGATTGAACCCGAAATGACTCATCAAACTATTGGGTCAGAAGTGTCAGCTAGTATAACTCGATGTGTCAAAATGCTCATTTGCCATCTTTAATTTTTCGTATTTTTTATAACGCGTAGGAGATTATATGACGGGGAATTGAACCCTAACTAACAAGATGAAATAGACAACCAATTGAGCTGCTAAGATTCCCCATTTGCCACATGTAGCTATGATCAGTAATCATCACTACTCATATTGCTTCGTTTTCACACTCCAAAATGGTTACTCGCCCATTTTTGTGTGCTATAGTGATTACTCATGTCACTTCCTTATTCGAATATCATATAAAATAAAGTTTAAGACAAGACGAGAGCAGTAGAACTTTGAAGTTTACCTATATCTTGAGCATATTTGTTCAAAACACACCATTTGTTCTCCAAATATTTGATGTTCTTTGCACCAACAGGCATTGACTCATGTCCTTGTCCAGTGAAATCCATTGGAAACTTAGGTTGTCCATCATATTTAAAAACACCCCAATGTCGTTCAAAACTTCCAGGTGCAATACTCTTTTGGTTCTCATCTGTTAAACTAAAGAGATAATACTCAATGTATCCAGGGTAAAGTGGAGTTCCTTTCTTTGAAGCCATTTTCTTGAAAAATCCACTATAGAATTTTTTAGCAAAAGTAACATTTGCATATAAATTTCCATCTGTTGGCCAACCAATTTCTCCAACAATTACCTTTAGACTTGGAGAACCAGCTTTTTTCATTGATACAACTAAAGTATCTAAATTAGCATCAAACATGTTAGTGTATGATATTCCATTGTCATGTACGGGCTTGGCTTTATCATCAAAAAATGCAAATTCTATAGGAAAATTTTTGTTATCGTGAAGACTAATAAAAGGGTATATATTTACGAGGAACGGAGCGTTGGTGTCCTTGAAAAATCGACATATTTTCTGCATTAAGTCTCTGATATCTGATCGAAAATCGCCATGTGATGGACCTGAATTACCAGATTCATAAACATCGGAATTTTGCGGGATTGTAGCTTTGATTTTGTCTCCAAGTCCAGCAGAATCAAGAGCTTTTTGAACATTCTGTAACGCTGGAAATATTGATTTCATGAATGAACCATTGTATGATTTCAAGAATGGTTCATTTCCAACAGCAATGTACCTTTGAATCATTAACAAGTTATAGTTAATCCACAAAAATAATGTATTCAGTATTCAAAGCAAATATTTTAATATTTTTCGTGAATAATGAGATAGAAAAAGGGTTCTTACTTAATAATAACACCTCCATCATACAAATGTGTGCTGACATTTTTTTTCACCCATTCCTTGGCAAAGTCATAATCATCTGCAAATTTGCCCAACTGATTGTTTGGAATTCCAAGGATAACCTCAATACCAGTACCAGCAAAGTACTTAACAGTCCAATGATCAGAATCAAATAATTTGATCTTATCAATCTTATTATCCTTTAGCATTTGAACAATTGTTGTGGGATGCAAAGTTTGTGCAGCTTGTGTACCCCAATTAACACCAATACCATAGGCAAAACTAGTCAATAGCGCCAAGCAACATGCCCATATCAACATCTTAATATGAGCCATTGCTAGTGCTGACTAGCCCCGTGCTTATAATTTTGATATAATTATATACCAAATAGTCATATAAAAAACTAATTGAAATGTAGGGGATGTTAAGAAAATGGTGAAATGAGAAGCTAGGAGATGGTTTGAAGGGAGAAATGACAATGAATTAAGTTGAGATAGTTTTATACAAAGCCTTGAAAGTAAGAGAAAAATACGGATGCATGAGCTAATATCAAGGAGAGAGTAAAGCGGGCAAACATTACTTTTTATTTCTTGAAATTATGGAAGAGAGGAGTTTATGGTTTTGTTCGTTATAGTTTAACTTCTCTATATTGTTAGTTCTTTAAGCCAAAAAAATAAAAATATTGTTGCTTTTTTTTTTCTTTTTAATGCAGTTATCTTTTAAGGGATAAAAAGAAAACGAAGGTTAAAAATACTTAATTTCATGTATTTAATTATCTGATGCGAAAAAAGATCTTCAACTTATTTGCAAGATGAATATTTTATCTAAAAGTTGTTTTTATGATTTTTAGAAACTTGACTTTTTCTCTCCAAATTTTGCAAATTTATCTTTTTTTATTTTTGTTTTTCACCACATATATATCTAATCGTCATAGGGTTTGATTAATCCAGATTGCAATGTAAGTCCCATTAAAATAATTCTTTTATTCAAACCTAATTAAGGATGAACAATCTTGTTTGTTCTACCACAACCTTTGTAGGCCAGAGAAAACTACTTAAAAAGCACATGGCCAAAAATTTCACCCTTTCCTATTCCTTCTTTTTTTTCTTGAAAAAAGAAATTAACACATCGTTACACTCCTATTTATTAATTGCAATACATAAGGTTAGTCTTAAATGTTAGTAACTCATACTTCCTTTCGTTCAAAATATATGATTTTTTGACTTTTTTATGGTTTAAAATAAGTCATTTTTTAGATTTTAATAATAAATTAATTATTTTTTTATATTATCCTTGGATTAAATAGTGTTGAAATATGTGTTATGTAAGATAGTAAAGATAAATATGGTCAGTTTTATTACTAATTAATGCTAAAGGTGAATTTCTTAATTTTTATGAAAACATAAAAAAATCAATTATTTTGAACGGGAGTACAAAGCGAGTATTTGGCTAAACTTATAAGCTGATCAAACTGGCTTATAAGTACTTTTTGGCTTATCTACTCGTTTGGCAAAATTAAAAGTGCATATAAGTTAAGTGCTTATAAGCCAAAAGTCATAAATTGGTGTCACCCAACTTATCAAATTTCAACTTATCTGCACTCTAAATTTGACCAAATATTAAATATTCTATTCATATAATACTTCTTTTTAAAACAAAACTCTTCATATATCCAGTTCTTTTTGTATATGATTAATTTTAGCACTTTTATTCAAATATATAATTATTTATTTTTTAGTTATTAACACTTAAAAAATATTTTTCAGCGCCTAATATTTATCAGCTGCTTTAAACCAACTAAGCCAAAAGGGTTCAAAGTTTGACAGCATTTTTCTTAAAGAGAATTAACGATAATGCTTCGTAGGTATTGTACCCACATGCAGAAACGTCTGTACTTCGGTGAGTTCTGACATGTAATATAGATAACAACGGTTTTCAAGAAGCAGAAGCTAACTCGCTGCTACCTCTCACTTCCAACTTCCCAAGAACTGGTAATTTTGACCCAACCCCATTAATATTTTTGAATTTCTCGACTATTTTTCTTTTTGTGTCCCCCTCTCTTTTCTCCCCCCCCCCCCCCCCAAACCAAACTTTGAAAATTGTATGATAAAAGTTCTCAAATTTCTGCTGTTTATGTGTATGGGTGAAGAGGGGAGAATTAAAGCTTCAAAATGGGACCTTTTGCATTAGCTTTGGATACAAAAAAAGCCTCAGGTAATTCACAACTCTCCAGTTTTTACTGAAAGTTGTAAAATTTGCGTCTTTCACTCTTTCTGATTTTGCCCATTTTTCTTGGGCTGTTATTATGTATGCAACTTAACACAGTGATGATTCAATGTAGTGTTAATGGCATTCTAATTGTCTCTACTAATGGAAATGGCATTGAATCCTTTATAAACTGACAATTTATGATATAGATGTTAATTTGGTGTTGGTGGGGGGGGGGGGGGTTATAATGAATTCCAATTCAATGCTAGGGTTAATGTATATTTTTGGTTTGAGACTTTGAGTGACGATGGAAACAGATTTTACTTCTGGAGAAGAGGATGCATTGGTATTAATGTGGGCGCAGGTATACTCATATTTGGAAATCGAAATAGTAACTGATATAAGTTAATTGGCCTAGTGGTCAACAAAGTGTAAGGATACCCATGAGGTATGAGTTTCAAATCCTTGTTCTTATCCTTTGCCTAAGTCTTGATGTAAGCAGAGATACGTGGTACCTATGTTGGTGGGAGGTACTGGGTATCCAGTGAAATAGTCGAGGTGCCACTAGATGCCCAGACACTACCATCATTAAATAAAATGAAAGAACTAATATAAGTGAATCAGCTTATCCGCCCAACAATATAGGGGTGTACGGTTTACGCTGGTACCCTTTTGTGGCAAATAGTAGGGGTGGGCGTTCGGGCAGTTCGAATTGCATATGAAATTTCGGTTTGGATTTTCAGTTTTCGGATTGACAAAATGACAATTCAAATCCAATCCAAATAAGTTCGGATTGGATCAGATTTTTTAAGTTCGATTTCAGATTAATCGGTTTGGATATTTTGGATTTTCGGTTTTGAGCTTATAACTTGAGATGTTTCTTCTTTTTACAAATATGAATATCCAAATGAAGTACTCATATTAAACTGTCTGAAAAGTTCTTAATTTTCACCGAAATCATCTAAATGAAATATTAAAGCAATGAAATTATTATAAATAAAATATTAAAAAAAATACAATAGAGACGTTAATACAACAGATAAGAAGTAGAAATAGTATAACCATGTTCAAATAGAAAGTATTCTCATAATAATTTAGTAATTAATATTGAATATATATGATAATATTTAATACGTAGGGTATTATACTTATTACTATTGACATATGGATAATGGACTAAATATGAAGTGTAAGAATTTCGGGTTTTCGGATAGCCAAAAATTTGAAGTACCACACCCAATATCCAATCCGAAATTCAAAATTTTTAAAAATTAAATCCAAAATCCAATCCGTAATCCAAAAATCCAAGAAATTCAGATTTCGGTTTGGATTTCGGGTTTGCCCAAAGTATGCCCTCCCCTAGCAAAGAGTGATGAGTGACGTACATATGTTTTTAGGGGATCTAGTTCTTGAATATAGGAGATCTGGATACTTAAACTAAGGTTACTAAACACTCTCAATTACTGGACTTTATATTTACTGGAGTTGGTGATTTTCATACTAATATGACTTGAAGTTGGATAACTTTTGATATTTCTTTTTTGGATGAAAAAACTGTTGATATTTTAATTTGACAATGTTGATGTTATATAAGTGCAAGTATTTCAACTTACATATCTGATCACTAATACGTGCTACTACGTGTTGGTCCTGAACTGAAAAAGGCTACTAGTGGTAACTGTGAAATATTTCTGTTAGTTGCATCAAGGAAAACTTTTTTCTTCAAGAAATACATTTAATTAAGCAATTCTTTTAGCGTAATGATAGGTTTAGCTTTTTGGCTCAATTAATGCTCAATAGATTTAGCAGTGTTCCTTTTTGAAATAACAAATGTTTCTTTTCATCAATTTCGAGTGCATTCAACTAAAATTGATAGCTAACTATTCTTTAGCTGATGTCTTGGATACCAATCTACATAAAACAAGATTTAAATGGAGAGGTAGCAGGATGGTTTGGCATGTCACCTATTCAGTTATTAGAATATTCTTGTTTCTTCGACATGATATACTTAAGAAGAAGCTAAAGGTTTCTCAATCAAGTATGGTTTATCTTAGTGATATAAAGATTGTTATTCAAAAAGAGAGAAAAGTTACCCATGCATTATGTCATATTAGGATGTAGATTTATATTGATTCTTTATGTTGTATGTTTCCGTGTTCTTTATTGATGAGGTGGTCTGATTTTGCAGATGCATCTGGTAGAAAAATGGATAACCTTCAGATGGTACCAAAAAAGTTCTTTGCATCAGTCAACAGTGGAGAAGAGAAACCATTTGATTTTTTGCGTATACTATTTGGTATGTCTGCTGAAATTATAGTAATACCATGACGATATTGGAGCATGCTTGTCATATTTTACCACTCTCTCTCTCTGTCTCTTTTTTGTTTTTAAGTTGAATGTGAACTGCTGTAGCAATAGTGGCTTGTCATAGGTGGGAATTTGATATTTATGAGAAAGTGTAAAATTATGTATAAATTCAAGTGATAAACCCACCAATCAAGAAAAATTAAAGTGATAAACCTATCAAAATGCAGAATAATTTATTACCTGGAGCAACTTGGTGCTCATAAACTTATGATGCAACAGCAACAACAACAACTACCCAGTATATTCCCACCAGGTGGGGTTTGGGGAGGGTAATATGTAGACGAGCCTTACCCCTACCCGAAAGGGTAGAGAGGCTGTTTCCATTCGACCCTCGGCGCATAGAATAAAATGCAAAGCTGCATTAAAACAAAAACAAAAACAAAAACAAAGACAAAATTAGAAACAAAAACAAGACAAAACAAAACAATAGAACATTAGTAAATCCCGCAGAAATAACGTAAATAATTATGTAAACATAAGAAACATAGATACAGTCGCATGCAATAATAACAAACCGTAACTACCATACTAACAACCATAAGGGGACATAAGCTAAAACACGAATCATCTATGAGTGACCCTGCTATCCTACACCCAACCCCGGGTGAGGCGTACGAAGAACTCTATGAGCCCCTAGCCTACAATTCTGATTCTAGACCTCCAGACTCCCCTATCAAGGGTCATGTCCTCGGAAACCTGCATTCTAGTCATGTCCTGCCTAATCACCTCTCCCCAATGCTTCTTAGGCCTCCCTTTTCCTCGCCGACCGCCAACAATCTCCAGCCGCTCGCAGCTCCTCACCGGGGCATCGGGACCCCTCCTCCGTACATGCCCGAACCACCTCAGCCTCGCTTCCCGCATCTTCTCATCCACCGGGGCCACCCCTACCTTCTGTCGAATAACTTCATTCTTAATCTTATCTAGCCTGGTGTGCCCACACATCCACCTAAGCATCCTCATCTCCGCAACCTTCATTCTCTGAACATGGGAGTTCTTCACGGGCCAGCACTCCGCCCCATACAACATCGCAGGTCTAACCACGGCTCTATAGAATTTTCCCTTGAGTTTGTGTGGAATTTTCTTGTCACACAGGACCCCTGAAGCAAGCCTCCACTTTGACCACCCCGCTCCTATTCGATGGGTGACGTCCCCGTCAATCTCTCCGTCCCCCTGAATCACAGACCCAAGATATCGGACACTATCCCTCTTGGCGATGGCCTGAGAACCAAGCATCACGTCCCTGCCTACCCCACTCGGCTCGTCGCCGAACTTGCACTCCAGGTATTCTGTCTTTGATCTACTTATTTTGAAACCTTTAGACTCGAGGGTCTGTCTCCACACCTCTAACCTTTCACTAACACCGACCCTCGTCTCGTCTATCAATACTATATCATCAGCAAAAAGCATACACCACGGCACCTCCCCTTGGATATGTCGGGTTAGAGCATCTATCACTAAGGCAAATAACAGGGGGCTCAGCGCCGATCCTTGATGGAGCCCCATTACCACAGGAAAATGGTCTGATTCGCCACTCACCATTCTAACCCTAGTCTTAGCTCCATTATACATGTCCTTGATTACTCTGATATAGGCTTCCGGCACACTCTTCGCCTCCAAGCACCTCCATAGCACCTCCCTCGGGACCTTGTCATACGCCTTCTCCAAGTCGATAAGCACCATGTGAAGGTCCTTCTTCTTATCCCTGAATTGTTCCGCCAGTCGCCTGACTAGGTGAATAGCCTCTGTGGTGGAGCGGCCCGGCATGAAACCGAACTGGTTCCCAGATATAGTTGTCGCCTCCCTCACCCGCGCCTCAATCACCCTCTCCCATACCTTCATCGTGTGGCTTATTAATTTGATACCCCTATAGTTGTTGCAGCACTGGATGTCCCCTTTGTTCTTGTACAAGGGCACCACTGTACTCCACCTCCACTCATCCGGCATCCTTTTGGTCTTGAAGATCGCATTGAACAGCCTAGAGAGCCACTCCCCTCCAGGCTTACCCATGCACTTCCAGAACTCCACCGGGATCTCGTCAGGCCCGGTCGCTCGACCCCTACTCATCCTACGCAATGCCCGTAATACCTCCTCCACCCTAATGCGCCTGCAGTACCCAAGGTCTCTATGCTGCTCTGAATGCCCCAACTCTCCTAGCTCTATGCTCCGATCCCCCTCCTCGTTAAGAAGGTCCCGAAAGTACGCCTGCCACCTCTGTTTGATTTGAGATTCCCCCATCAGAACTCTACCATCCTCGTCCTTGATACACCTGACTTGGTCTAGATCACGTGCCTTCCTTTCCCTTGCTTTAGCCAACCGGAATAACTTCTTATCCCCACCTCTCTCCCCTAGTTCCTCATACATGCGACTGAACGCCGCGTCTTTAGCTTCCGTGACTGCCATCTTAGCTTCTCTTCTCGCCTCCTTGTAGATCAACCTGTTCGCTCTCCGCTCCTCCTCGCTTGTACTCCCTGCCAACCTAGCGAACGCCGCCTTCTTCACCTCCACTTTTCCTTTGACTACCTCGTTCCACCACCAATCACCCTGATGTCTGCCTGAATATCCCTTAGCTACCCCGAGCACGTCCCGTGCTACCCCACTAACCAAGTTTGCCGTCACTATCCACATAGCGTCCGCTTCCCCATAACTTATCCAAGCTCCGCCCTCCACTAACCTCCTTTCCAACTCCTGTGCTTTCTCCTTAGACAAAGCTCCCCATCTAATCCGCGGTTGATCCCGGGCGCCCCTCCTCCTCTTCTTCACCCAGAGATCGACATCCATCACTAGTAGTATGCAGTCCTTGCACAAACCCCTATCGCTCCTTCTGATGAGGATGTAATCGATCTGAGTCCTCGCCGCCGAACTCTTGTAGGTGACCAAATGCTCCTCCCTCTTCCGGAATGTCGAGTTCGCAATCAGGAGCTCGGAAGCCCTAGCAAAATGAAGCAGCGAAGTGCCTCCTCCGTTCCTGACCCCAAAGCCAAATCCACCGTGCACCTCATCATAGCCACCAGCCTCAGCCCCAATATGACCATTTAAGTCCCCTCCAATAACTAACTTCTCAGATTGGGGAATACTACCCACCAGATCATCCAAGTCCTCCCAAAAGCGCCTTTTAGCCTCCTCGTCTAAGCCTGCTTGCGGCGCGTAAGCGCTGATGACGTTGAGGACGCCACCCCCAATAACCAGCTTAATAGACATTAACCTATCATTCACTCGCCGAACCTCGACCACGGACTCCCTTAGGTCCCTATCAACCAAGATGCCCACTCCATTCTTACCCCTCACGAGCCCAGAATACCACAGCTTAAACCCATCAACATTTCGCGCCTTCGTCTCTTTCCACCTAGTCTCCTGGACGCACGCTATGTTAACCCTCTTCTTCTGAAGAACCTTCGCCAACTCTATGCACTTACCCATCAGAGTGCCTATGTTCCATGACCCAATCCTTATTCTATGGGCGCCCGCTGCCCTCTTCCCACCCTGACCTCCCGCCCTGCCCGTAGGACCACCCCCTACTCCCCTACTTACCCCCGCTACCACCCCCACCCCCTGAGGACATGACCGTACGCTATCATCCCCCGCCTCGGCCACTATCCCACCAACCGATATGGGGTGCAGTGGCACACACACGCACTATAGCGAAAAATGCAAATGTAGCAAACTAGATAACAACAGAATAGACCACACTCGAAATGCTAGCTAAAATACGTAAAAAGGTGCACAAAGTAAACAAGTGAGCGGGAGGTACCAACTCCCGGTGGAAAAACCTGAAAGTGTGCTTTGATGCACCCAAGTTTTCCTGAAACTTAGCAGAATGTGCAGCTCTATTGCGTCCTGCCGCGAGTCTGAACGAGAGTTACCGGAGATCCTCGCCGGTGAAATAGGCACCTGTCCAAGAAAACAGAACACACTCACAAAAGCAGAGGAGAGAATAAAAAGGAAAGGTGCAGGGTTGCCAGAAAAATTCCGGCGACAACAAAAATTCCAGACCTCTGGGCAGCACCGAGATCTGTTGTGGGTAAGCAGTGGGAAGAATGGGTGGCTAAGTGGACAGTGTAAAATGAAAGTGACCAGGGAGATATTCCGGAAGTACCGAGTTGGTCGGAATTGTGGGGGGAAAAAACTGTCCAAAAGGAGCCGGTGGAAAAAGTGCCCGGAACAGTGTTCACGCGCGTGCGCGCGTGGGTGTCGCTGGCGGCGCGTGAGTGGCCGTCGGCGGCGCGTGAGGCAGCTTCTGGCGACGAAATTTGCAGAGGGTGTGCGCCTGACACTGTGTGTCTCGACGGTGTAGGAGGTGTCGAAGAAAGACCAACCTGAGTTGTCGGAACAGTGTTCCGACAGCACTGAGCAGTCAGAAAAGACGAGAGAGGAGAGAGAGAAGAGAGAGAAGAGGAAGAGGAGAGAGACGTACCTGACGGAACCGGTGACGGTGGTCGCTTCAGACGGGAAGAGAGAGAGATTGAGGAGAGAGAAGAGAGAGAGAAGAGAGCCGTTAGAAGAGAGAGAGAAAAATTATGATGCATTATTGCTATTTCAAACTGCCTTGGGGGTGGGTTGCGAAGGACCTTTTTAAATCTGATCGGTGTAAACATGATATAGTCAAACGATTCAAACCAGGTTGAGAGTGCTGAAGCGTACCAAAAGTGAAAAAATAGAGTCCTCAACCTCTAACAAGAATAAATTTGTAGTAAGCAACACTATTAGAGAATAAAAAGGTTTTTCTTTTCTCCTTTTTGTTGAGATTCCGTGCTTCTAATCTTGTCATTTTTGTGCAGAGGGTGTCATAGCAGGAGGGACAGCAGGCGTTGTCGTTGAAACAGCTTTATATCCCATTGATACAATAAAAACACGACTGCAGGAAAGTCAACTATTAAATATCCCTGTTTATAATTACAAGTCAATGTCAATTATATATCCAATGCTACTATGCTAGACTGTTGTCTTTAGTAGCTTAACAATTGGCTTTAATATTGTCGAGACTATTAGCTCCTTATGTTAGCAGGCTGGATAAAAGAGAGAAAGAGAGAGTAGATAGATAATTTAGACAGAATAAAACTGAAGTATTCAGAGTCATGTTCTATTGCATGGTCTCCCTGATGTAGCATTTGTATACAGCTGAGCAGTGCTTTTCATGGTTTTTTATCTTTCTCGTATTCAGATTTTCTGCTATTAAAATAGTCAGAATGCAAAGTGTCAGGCTTTTTTCATTTAAATTTACATTACTCCGGTTGATCTTGAATTCTTTCTTCACTTCTAGCAGTTGCATCATCTAAAACAGCAGGTATTTTGGATGTCCAGTTCAAGGAAAAATGTTTACAAGATAGGTTGTCTTGGCTTTGATTAAAATTGTTATTAAGCTGTTTCCCTGTGCAGGCAGCTCGTGGTGGAGGACAAATAGCCTTGAAAGGGTTGTATTCTGGGCTTGCTGGAAATCTTGCTGGAGTCCTACCGTAAGTATTACTAAATAAATTCCGTGTAATAGCATAGAAGTAAATACACCTGAACTGTTGTCAACCCGATGCAAATGAAATTCCCTTTTCCAAACCTAACTAGCTTTTATTTCCTGAGGTGAACAGTCCTATTTTCTTGTATGGTTTCTTACCTGAGGATATTTAGTAGTGATCTCTATTGATTTTTTTCTCTTAACAGGGCTTCTGCCATTTTTGTTGGTGTATATGAACCGGCAAAGCAAAAGTTATTGAAGATGCTTCCTGAAAATCTTAGTGCTGTGGCCCATCTTGTGAGAATATTTCTCCTCCCACTGTCATGATTGCATTTGGTCTTGTTTTCTAGTTAGTGACATGACATACACCAAATTCATTAATAGACTTCTGTGACGAGAAATCATTTTTAAACTTTTCTAGAGAGTGTTTGATGGCATATACTATTCCTTGGTCATTTGTTCCCCACGGAAATGCAAAGAGGTGCCACATGGAGAAGATTTTGATGATTTAAAAGGAAAAAAATATCAGTGTACTAGACGAGATGATACATTATGACACTCAGGTAACTGGCTAGTAGAAACGTAGAACACTGAAATAAGAAAATATAACATGATGCAAATCTATCAAGCACACATGCTCATCTCATAAAATATGAATTATTCCTGTAAAATGCTCTTACATTTAACCTTATCTGGAAACCTCACGAAGTTATTTTTTTCAGGTCACTATTCTTCAAGTTATGCCTATACATTCTCTTAGTATTTTGAATATAACAACAACAACCCAGTATAATCCCACTTAGTGGGGTCTGGGGAGGGTAGTGTGTACGCAGACCTTACCCCCACCCTAGGGTAGAGAGGCTGTTTCCAAATAGACCCCCGGCATCCTTCCCTCCAAGAACTTCCCACCTTGCTCTTGGGGAGACTCGAACTCACAACCTCTCGGTTGGAAGTGGGGGTTGCTTACCATCAGAGCAACCCCTCTTGTCTTAAATATAAGTTTGAATATTTTGAATATAAGTTTTCACAAAAAAGAAAAAAACAGAGTTGCTTTTATATCTCAGTGGTTGACATCTGAAGCATGCATATTACTCTTGCAACGTGTGGTTTTTGTTTCTTAATTAAACTTGCCAAACTTCATGCAGACTGCTGGTGCTTTAGGAGGCCTTGCTGCTTCTTTCGTTCGTGTTCCAACTGAGGTGAATGAATAGTTTTTGAGATTCTTACTTTCCTGAAAATCAGGATTCTCCTTTTCTTATCTTTTTTTGATTTCGCTCGTTTAGGATGCCCCCTTTGTAAATTTATTGATTGCATTTGGTTTCTTGAGACTACAGGTCATTAAACAGCGGATGCAGACTAGGCAATTTGCTTCGGCTCCTGATGCTGTTCGCCTAATTGTTTCTAAGGAAGGTTTTAAAGGTCTTTATGCGGTACGCTAGTTCTTTAAATGTCACATATCTTGTCCACCATTCCAGCATCATTTGTCCATTGTATTTCAAAACAGTTTTCGGGTAGAGCTGGTTCAGTTTTTTTTGCAAATGATAGTTGGGTCCAGCAACGTGATAGATATAATTTTGGTTTATTTTATCGTAATATGGGGACTTTTGTAGGGATATGGGTCATTTCTACTTCGAGATTTGCCATTTGATGCCATCCAATTTTGTATCTATGAGCAGCTGCGGATAGGTTATAAGCTGGCAGTAAGTATCCTGCTTTCCAAGATGTTGAGTGCAACTTCTCACTAATATCATAGAAAACTTACCCATTTCGCTGTTGGCTACATATGTGTGATAGAGCTTCAGTTTCATGTATTCTAAATTTTGATGTACTAGCTAAGGAGAATAAGAAAAGATTGTGATTAAACTGGTGTATTCAAAAGATAAGTAGAAATTCTCTGAGCTCGTTTTTTCTTGTCTTTCTCCTTGCTTGCTTGACTTCTCACTCATTAGCATCAAAATTTCACGGAATATTCTTGAACTAAGAAACATGAGGAACGTCACATTGCTGATTTATCTTTTCGACTTGCCATCAAAGATGGAGACGATTAAATACTTTCTGTTTGATTGAAAAAGTTACGGCACTAGTCTCTGAAATTACTACTAATATCAAAGCTGCTTTATGTGCTTCTTACCAGGCAAAAAGGGACTTGAATGATCCAGAGAATGCTGTTATTGGTGCCTTTGCTGGTAATCCACCTTCAAAGCCCTATTACATGTCCATTCGTTTGTAGTTCTCTGATTATGGCATGTTGGCTTTCATTTATAATATTTAAGTTGAGGATTCAGCTGCTGTGTTATGACAAGAGGGGTTGCTCTGATGGTAAGCAACCCCCACTTACAACCGAGAGGTTGTGAGTTCGAGTCTCCCCAAGAGCAAGGTGGGAAGTTCTTGGAGGGAAGGATGCCGGGGGTCTATTTGGAAACAGCCTCTCTACCCAAGGGTAGGGGTAAGGTCTGCGTACATACTACCCTCCCCAGACCCCACTAAATGGGATTATACTGGGTTGTTGTTGTTGTTGTTGTTGATTCAGCTGCTGTGTAGACAGTGTCACTGGCTCTTTCCTGTAAGTCTGCAGCATCAAGAAATGTAGGCTTAAGTAGACATAAATTTTTACATTGCACAATTGCAATGGTTTTTGTGTGAGTCAAAGTTCACCCATAACTGACTGGACCACAAAATGACCCCTATAATTTTGACTATTCCTGATTTGGGTTAATAAATTGGTGCGCAAAATGATAAAGCATGGCTTTACTTCAAGAACAAAACACAAATTTGCCATCTTCTTGAAGTTCTGTAAATTCAGGTCCTATGAATTGTGAGTAGTAGAAAACTGAATTGCAGGGTTCTTAATCTTACGCTTGAAGAGTTGGTAGAATGAACCAGCAATTTGAAAATCTTTTGGGCCAATCCTAAATCGCCTCAAAAGATCTTGCAATTATACATTGCCCTACCAGCAATATTGCTGGAACACATCAATGAAATCTTCTCATTACTTAAAAAATAAATAAAAGATAATTGCCATTAATGAACCTCTTAAAACTTATGCAGCAAAGTGTTTTTTAAGTAATGAAGAAAAGACGGTAAAATCGCCATTTCAGTGAATGAATATGCAGTACTGAGCGATAATTTGGCATGATTATATGACTAAGTTAATGTGAATAACTGAAATTCCTAATGTTTAGCCTGTCTACGATTATTACTTCTCATGTTGCTGCAGTAATATATGATTTTCCTGCTTCTGCATTAGGATTAATGGTTACCTCTACTTTTTCCAGGTGCTCTAACTGGAGCTATAACCACCCCTCTTGATGTCATTAAGACAAGATTAATGGTTCAGGTACTTTCTTCACGTGGTAGTCAAACAATCTGTGTCTCCTAATTTCTTCATCCCATGCAGGCATGGCGATAGGAAAATGAGACTTCCATAAATTGCAAGATTACTTTCCGTTAATTTACGTAATGTGAAAACTCTAGTCTTGTTCCTGTGCAGGGTTCTGCCAACCAATACAAAGGCATCATTGATTGTGTGAGGACTATTGTTACAGAAGAAGGAGCTCCAGCACTTCTAAAGGTAGAGGGATCCCACAATTCCTTTTAGACTGCAGTACTAGGACCCAGTTCTGGGTTCTTTTATCGTGGAGACTGCTTATTTTTTTGGTTTGTTTATTTGTCTCATTTATGGAAATTCAAATGGATGATGAAAGAGCTAGCATCCCTACCGTAAATTTTCCCCATTTTCTTTCTCTGGACTACGAGGGGTACAAAAACTTAAAAAAGATCACTGACTTCTGGTCCTTTACTTTCCTGATCACTAATTGTTTGATAGCTCCATGCTATCTAACCAGGCCTGATTTTGATGGGACATTAATATAGTTGTAAGCTGATACCATGCATTTTTCCTCGTTGTTCCCTGCATATGAATGAACGTCTTGTACTTTGTCCATCTTCTCTTAACATCATATTTTAGATGCATCATCTTAAATATTCCATCAAATAGAAGCTGCTGAGGGTCGACACAAGGATTTTCCCACATTTCTCCCAAGTCTTGAGTTTCTTTGTTTTGTGATGTCCAGCAGTATGAATGTGTACGTTTTGATCTAAAACTCATTAGTTGATATCTGATACATAATTGTTGACCTCTGTTTGTTTGGAATTTACTTCTATTATAGGGCATCGGTCCAAGAGTGCTTTGGATAGGCATTGGCGGATCAATATTCTTTGGTGTTCTTGAGAGGACAAAGCGATACCTTGCACAAAATCGTCCTGATAATGCAGCCCTAAAGCAGGATTAGCTTCTATACTTTCTTGCAACTAGCTTGCATGTTATGGATATATAGAATTTAGTTACTATTCAGTATTGCCGCCATCTGCAGAATGTTGACTCTGCTAGAAAATATTCATAGTGGTAAAGAGCTAAGCTGTCCTTGGAATTACTAGACAAATTAGCAACAAGAAGTAACATCTCTGGTGATAAAAAGCTGTCAAATTTGATAGGCCATCTAACAGCTTTTGCTTTCTTCTGTTAGAATGTGCCCAAGTGAGATTTTGCTACTTGGAAGATTTTTAATTATTATTTTCAGGTCATAATGTGTTACAATCGTGCAAATCAATGAAACAAGCCAATTATTCTTTTATGTTATTTGGGTCAGATTTTCTGTTGTGTATTTTAAGCACAATATTGGCTTTAAAAATAATTTCTAATTGGCATATGTACTTATTTTGCATTATTGATGCAAGATTCAGGTTAGCTTTAAGCATTTCTGCTGTAAACTCAATACTGTGGATCCTTTTAATCCTCCATTTAGGCTATCTCCAATGGCGGATGAAATTCAAGCAGAGAGATAGAAATCGGTTTTGGTAAAAAAACGTGGAGGGAGGGTAATTAAAAAAGGGGAGAAAATCGTGGGTTTTGTTAATAAGAGAGAGAAGAAACGTGTACAATAAAATCTGAAAAGATTTTCAGTTCCACAAATAAGCCTATAATTAATAAGTTGATAATTAAACCTTAAATAGAATTGTGGTATATAAATTGAAAGGTGGTATACTTAAATGTAATAAACACAAACTTTAAACATGGGTGGTAATAATGTTTGCTATATGGTATGTATATGTAAAAATCCCTTTAAAAATATATAGTTTGGAATCTTTGGGTCGCTAATTTTGCAAATTTAGCCTAATGCTACTATGTGATTTACAGTAATGGCCAATAAGGACTTGGACTTTAAACATTATCGTAGTTTTAAATGTATTTAAAAGGCAAAATACTTTAAATTACTCTTAAATTTGGCTCAGATTATTAATATTTTTCTCGAACTATGTACAGTCTTAATTACCCCTTCAACTTGGCGTTTTGAGAACCATTAACCTCCTAGATGCTGATGTAGCAAAAAGTGTGGGTGCACTCACATGCCACATAGATTTTTTTTGTCTATGTGGCATTTTTTTAAAAATAAAATATGATTTTACCATTTTAAGAATATTAATTTTTAGATACTTTTTTCGAATATAATTTATAATAAAATTGGATATAACGACATAATTTAGGGTAATTATTTTTATTTGGACAAAAATAATAAAGTTTCAGTTAATATTTTTTTAAATTTTACCTGAAATAAAGATTATACGATTAAATAAATAGTCAAGGCATCTAAAAAATTTATAAAAATATATAGTGTCAAATTAAATATTTTAGTTATAATTTTTTATATAGCTCTAAATTACAGTGCTCTAAATTTATTCATTTTTACGGATTTTACTTTAAAAAATAAAAATACACAGTTGAAATAAATAATCATTGCATCAAAAGAAGAAATAAAAAGAGTTACAAGTGTAATTGTACACGCTTTTTATTTCTTCTTTTGATGCAATGACTGTTTATTTCAATTATATATTTTTATAACTTTTTATATGCCTTGACTATTTATTTTAATTGTATAAATCTTTATTTTCAGGACAAATTCAAAAAATGATTAACTAAAACTTTAATATTTTTTGGCCAAATAAAATATTTAGCCTAAATAATGTAGTTATATCCATGTTTTATTATAAATTTTATTCGAAAAAAATTATCTAAAAAGGTAATATTCTTAAAAAGGTATTCAAAAAAATGCCACATAGATAGAAAAATTTATGTGGCAGGCGAGTGCACCCACTTTTGCCATATAAGTGTCTAGGGGGGTAATGACCCTCATAAAGCTATATTGAGGGGGATAATTAAGACCGGGCATAGTTCAGGGAGGATACTAATAATTTGAGTCAAGTTTATGGGTAGTTTAGGTATTTTGCCATTTAAAAAATGATACTCGCTCCCACACACACTTAACGATTGTCAGGGTTTTTTTCTACGGTATTAGTAGATTTTATGATATATTTACTTTACCTGTATTATTAATTATTCAAAAACTTTACTCGTTTGCCCTGAATTTGTAATTGTTCTGTTCACCAATCTTTATCATATTGACATGACATTATGTTATCTGCATTCGACATATTTGTTAGATTGATCACAAATTTTATCTAATTTATATAGTTTTTTACTTGTTTGATTGTTCAACAACTTTTACCAGATTGGGGTGATTTTGTATTATCTTCAATTGATCTATACATTAAATTTACCTGATTGACATATTTCTTTGGTATTGTTTAACAAAGTATTTTTCGAAATTGAAACTCTAATTTCAATCAAATCATCTCACAATTGCTTCAAATGATTTCAAATTTAAAACAAAATCTTCAAATACCAACACAAATAATCTTTAATCACCAACTTAGCCAAATAAGTCCAAAATAAGAAGATCTGTTATAAAATCTCCTATTTTAGGTGAATGTCCATATTTAGAGAGATTCTAGGGTTTACTTCTTGGTGGCTAAGTCATCACCTCCCTATAAATAAAGGGGTTCTATTCCATTGTAAACCATCCCAAAGTATCAATAAGAATACTCCTCTCTCTACTTTTCTCTCTATTGTTCTTGTTCTTGTATTATTGTTCTTGTTCTTATATTATTTCATAACACGTTATCAGCACGAGACTCTACCGTCTCAAGAATCGATTCTCGAGAAAAACTAAGGTATTTCTCTCTTCCTAATTTGATTTTCGATTATGTCTGACATTACGAAAAGAAAGTTCGTTGCCCTTGAAATTTCGGGCAAGAACTATATGACATGGGTGTTGGATGCTGAAATCCACTTAGATGCTATGGGTCTTGGAGACGCCACTAAAGATAGAGATAAAGCATCCACCCAAGACTGTGCTAAGGCCTTGATTTTCTTGCGCCATCACCTTGATGAAGGTTTGAAGATTGAATATCTCACAGTTAAAGATCCACTCATCTTGTGGAATGGCTTAAAGGAGAGATATGGCAACTTGAAGTTGGTCACTCTGCCACAGGCACGATATGATTGGGCTCATCTGAGGCTCCAAGACTTTAAGTCTGTTTCTGAATATAATTCTGCGATATTCAGAATTACTTCTAAGTTGAAGCTCTGCGGAGATAATATCTCTGATTATGATATGCTTGAGAAAATGTTTACAACGTTTCATGCCTCCAATATGGTACTGCAACAACAGTACAGAGAGAAAGGCTTCAAAAAGTACTCTGAACTGATTTCTCTCCTACTTGTGGCTGAGCGAAACAATGACCTGCTCATGAGAAATCACGAAAATCGACCCACCAGGTCTACACCATTACCTGAAGCAGATAAGGTGTATTCTCATTATGCCAATCATGAAAAGGGCCATGGATCTAATCATGGTCGTGGTCGTAATCGGGGTCATAGCCGTGGACGTAGACAAGGAAGAAATATCCATGATGCCCGTCACCCCCCGAGGAGAGATAACCGCCGAAAGCAGAAACGGGATTATGAGGATCCTAAGGCAAATAGTTCAGAAACTATATGTTATCGTTGCGGTGGAAAAGGGCACTGGTCAAAAGCTTGCCGTATACCAAGACATTTGGTTGACCTTTATCAAGCATCTCGAAAGAGTAAAGGCCCTGAAACAAATTTTGCCTCTGACGACAATATTGACATCACCCACTTGGATGTGGCAGATTTCTTTGAGCAACCCGATGGGAAAGTAGACCACCTAATCGGTGATGGATCTGTGATGAAAGAAGAGGGAGTTGTTTGATTTTATTTCACTTATTTGTAATAGTTAGTGAATAAACTAATAGTCATTAGTATCAGCTCGTATTAGTTAGTTTATGATATAATGTTAGTACTAGTTCTTTAGAATGTTTCAATATGCTCAAATTTCAATAATATTTTTATTTTTCAGTAGAGGTAATCGACTAACCTAACAGTTAGTCGATTATCTAATATTTCGCATTAAAACTGCAAAATAATCGATTGTGTATGTTTAACAATCGATTGTCAATGTTCAACAATCGATTGTCTATGTTTAACAATCGATTGTCTTAAGACAGTGTGATCTGAAGTTTTTCAAAATAGCAAATAATCGATTGTGTATGTTTAACAATCGATTGTCAACGTTCAACAATCGATTGTCTATGTTTAACAATCGATTGTCTTAAGACAGTGTGATATGAAGTTTTTCAAAATAGCAAATAATCGATTATGTATGTTTAACAATCGATTATATTAAGACACAATCGATTGTGTATGTTTTAACAATCGATTGTTTAAAGAAAATGCTTAAAATGAAATTTTCAAACTGCAAAGTAATCGATTATGGAAAACATATAATCGACTATCTGATTTAGTTAGTCAACTGACCTCAGCAGATTTTGAAAATATTGTTTAAATGTGAAACAAACGAATTGAATTTGTTTATTCTTATGTTCGTGTATTTCTTTTGTATGTCAAACTATGGGAAAGCAAATATGGATATCTCACAAAGCAAGCTTGGATCAACGTCCAGCTGTAAAAATATTTGTTTAGTTGATTCATGTACTACACATACGATACTCAAAGAAAAGGAATATTTCTCTCAACTAAATATGTGTAAGGCAAATGTTACTACAATCTCTGGTAGTATAAATTGATTGAAGGCTCCGGAAGAGCAACTGTAACTCTGCCCAAAGGCACGATGTTTATCATAGAGAATGCAATGTTCTCCTCCAAGTCTAAGAGAAACTTGTTGAGTTTTAAAGATATACGCCGAAATGGCTATCATATTGAGACAATAGATGAAGATAATCTTGAATATCTCATCATTACAAAGAATGTCTCCGGCCAAAAGAGGGTTATTGAGAAATTCCCATCTTTATCTTGTGGCCTGTATTGGACAAGAATTAGTGCAATTGAGGCACATTCAACAGTAAACCAAAAGGTTACTGATTCCAATACTTTCGTACTTTGGCATGATCAATTGGGACACCCGGGATCGATCATGATGAGACGGATTATAGAAAGCTCATATGGGCATCCGTTAAAGAATTTCAAAATTCTTTCAAATAATGAATATCCTTGCACTTCTTGTTATCAAGGCAAGTTGATTATCAGACCATCACCAACAAAGGTTGGGACTGAGTCACCCACGTTTTTGGAACGTATATAAGGGGACATTTGTGGACCTATTCACCCACCCAGTGGGTCATTTAGGTATTTTATGGTCTTGATAGACGCATCCTGTAGATGGTCTCATGTGTGCCTGTTGTCATCACGCAACCTTGCGTTTTGCGAAATTAATGGCACAAATAATTCGACTACGAGCACAATTTCCTGATAATCCAATCAAGTCTATTAGACTGGATAATGCTGCTGAGTTTTCATCCCAAGCATTTAATGATTATTGCTTATCAATTGGGATAAAAGTGGAACATTCTGTAGCTCATGTTCACACTCAAAACGGTCTTGCAGAATCGTTAATTAAACGCCTGCAGTTGATTGCAAGGCCATTACTCATGAAAACAATGCTGCCCACTTCGGTATGGGGTCACGCCATTTTGCATGCAGCAATGCTAATTCGTCTCAGACCGACGAATTATCACAAATATTCCCCGTTGCAATTGGTTTTGGGTCATGAACCCAATATATCCCATTTAAGAATCTTTGGATGCGCAGTATATGTGCCTATTGCATCGCCATCCCGCACCAAAATGGGTCAGCAAATAAGGTTAGGAATATATGTTGGGTTTGAATCGCCCTCCATTATTCGCTACCTCGAAACACTGACAGGGGACTTGTTTACTGCACGATTTGCAGACTGTCGATTTGATGAGACACTTTTCCCAAAATTAGGGGGAGAAGTTGGTGAAACCAAACGGGAAATTTTGTGGAAAAATGCATCATTATCTCATCTTGATCCACATACCTCTATTTGTGAAAGAGAGGTACAAAAGATTATCCATTTGCAAAGAATAGCAAATCAAATGCCTGACGCATTTACGGACTTGAAAAGGATAACGAAATCCCACATCCCCGCGGAAAATGTTCCAATCCGTATTGATGTCCCTGTTGGAAAATCATTTAGTGTCATAACCAATGAGTCGAATGCACGCCTGAAGCGTGGCAGGCCAATAGGTTCTAAAGATTGAAATCCTAGAAAGAGGAAAGCAAATGATAAAAATGACACTACGAAAGAATCTCATGAGGAAATTCATGATTTAACAAATTCTGAGATTCATGAAGAATCCATTGAGCCCGAGACTCTGGAAAATACGGAACTATCCATAAATCCAATCAATATTGAGGCAAATTTTGATCGAGTGGATATAGTGGTGGATAATGTCTTTGCTTATAATGTCGCATCTAGCATTATGCAAGAATGTGAGGATCTCGAACCTCAATCTGTTGAAGAATGTCGAAAAAGACATGATTGGCCAAAATGGCAAGAAGCAATTCAATCAGAATTGAATTCGCTGGCAAAACGTGAAGTTTTTGGCCCTATAGTTGAAACACCTAATGGTGTTAAGCCCGTCGGCTATAAATGGGTCTTTGTACGCAAGAGAAATGAGAAAAACGAGGTACAAAGATATAAGGCACGCCTTGTTGTGCAAGGTTTTTCTCAAAGGCCTGGTGTCGATTATGAAGAGACATATTCGCCGGTAATGGATGCTATAACCTTTCGTTATCTCATCAGTTTTGCTGTCCTTGAAAAGCTTGACATGCATTTAATGGATGTGGTTACTGCCTATCTTTATGGCTCACTTGATAATGAGATATACATGAAAATTCCCGATGGACTCAAAGTGCCAAACGCTCATAATTCAAAGTCTCGGGAAATGTTTTCAATTAAATTGCAAAGATCTTTGTATGGTCTAAAGCAATCAGGACGAATGTGGTATAATCGTCTTAGTGAGTATTTGTTAAAAGAAGGCTATATAAATGACGCCATTTGCCCGTGTGTTTTTATAAAGAAAACAACATCGGAATTTGTTGTACTTGCAGTATATGTCGATGACATAATTCTTATTGGAACCCCCATAGAACTCCAAAAGGCAATTGATTATCTAAAGGATGAATTCGAGATGAAAATTATGTCTTGGTTTGCAAATTGAATATTTAGCAAACGGAATTTTTGTTCATCAATCTACCTATATAGAAAAGGTACTGAAACGGTTTTACATGGATGGAGCACATCCTGTAAGTACACCGATGGTTGTTCGATCACTTGATATGAATAAAGATCCATTCCGACCGCAAGAAAGGAATGAAGAGCTACTTGGTCCTGAAGTACCATATCTTAGTGCAATTGGCGCACTAATGTATCTTGCAAATACTACAAGGCCTGACATATCCTTTTCAGTTAATGTCTTAGCAAGATTTAACTCGGCTCCTACAAGGAGACATTGGAATGGGATCAAACATATATTGCGGTACCTAAAAGGGACCACCGATATGGGCTTATTTTATGGCAATAATTGCAGTCCTGATCTTGTTGGTTATGCTGATGCCGGATATTTATCCGACGCACACAAGGCTCGATCTCAAACGGGTTATGTGTTTACCGGTGGAGGCACCGCCATATCTTGGCGATCGACTAAGCAATCAATTGTGGCTACTTCATCTAATCATGCCGAGATAATTGCTATTCATGAAGCATGTCGGGAGTGTGTGTGGTTGAGGTCTATAATACATCATATTCAAGACAAATGTGGTTTGAAGTGTAATAAACTACCCACGACTTTGTATGAAGACAATGCAGCATGTATAGCTCAATTGAAGGGAGGATTCATAAAAGGAGATAGAACAAAGCATATTTCACCAAAGTTATTTTTCACACATGATCTTCAAAAGAATGGTGATATCAATGTGCAACAGATTCGTTCAAGCGATAATATGGCTGATTTGTTCACAAAATCTCTACCAACGTCAACCTTCAAGAAGCTAGTTCACAAGATCTTAACGCGAAGACTTAAGGATATAAATTGATGTTCTTATCAGGGGGAGTTTATGCGCGTTGCACTCTTTTTCCCTTACAAGGTTTTGTCCCACCGGGTTTTCCTTGCAAGGTTTTTAACGAGGCAACCAATAGGCGCATATTCAAACATGTGTACTCTTTTTTCCTTTCTTTAACTTTTTCCATTGGGTTTTGTTTTAGTTAAGGTTTTAACGAGGCACATCATTGAATAGACATTCAAGGGGGAGTGTTATAAAATCTCCTATTTTAGGTGAATGTCCATATTTAGAGAGATTCTAGGGTTTACTTCTTGGTGGCTAAGTCATCACCTCCCTATAAATAAAGGGGTTCTATTCCATTGTAAACCATCCCAAAGTATCAATAAGAATACTCCCCTCTCTACTTTTCTCTCTATTGTTCTTGTTCTTGTATTATTGTTCTTGTTCTTATATTATTTCATAACAAGATCCATTTTGTCTTCGTCAACACGTTCTAAGAATCAATAATGAAGTTTTAAAATTTTAAAGTACATCACTAAATCAGTATATGAATTAAAATTTAAATCATTAGCAATAATTTTAGCATTAATCAATCATTAGCTTTCAATTTTCACCTCCAAACAAAAAATTTAAGCTTGCAAGTTCCAATATTGAAAAACTATAGTGTTCGTAAAGACAAGAGGGGTTGCTCTGATGGTAAGCAACCCCCACTTCCAACCGAGAGGTTGTGAGTTCGAGTCTCCCCAAGAGCAAGGTGGGAAGTTCTTGGAGGGAAGGATGCCGGGGGTCTATTTGGAAACAGCTTCTCTACCCATGGATAGGGGTAAAGTCTGCATACATACTATCCTCCCCAGACCCCACTAAGTAGGATTGTACTGTGTTGTTGTTGTTGCTATAGTGTTCGTAGTATACTTAATCAATTAAGCCACCGAGAACCTTATGCATTATAAAGTAAATGACCTTTTTTTATATTTGTAGAAGAAAAAAAAGATTTATAGGGGTAAGCGGAGGCGAATTTAGAATTTGAAGGTGACATGTGTCATTTCTTTAATGTATAACTTCAAATGATTAATATGGAATTTGTGAGGAATGTTTATTCAGTTTTTAAAGCTTATTCGGGTCAACATAATATATATATATATATATATATATATATATATATATATATAATCTAGAAATATTAAAATTACATCTCAGATATAAATAAATTAATTAGCATTTTAAATAAGGAATTACACCTTTATTATAACAAAAAAAATAAAATTAATATTTTTCCTATGGAATTACTTTTTTTAAAAATAAATTTACACAAGTAAGATAGCATCTTTAATAAGGGAATTATATCAATCAAATAAGAAAATTAAAAAAATATTTTCAATAGATAAATTATACCCCAGAAGTATAGAGTTAAATTAACTACAAGTTCCCAAAAATCAATAACATAAATCTCATATTTTTTAAGCAATGCTTACGAAATTTTAATCATTATTTAATAGTAAGAGATATAAATTATATTTAATAACTATAGAATAACACTAAATTTTTATGATTTAATAAAGATGATTTTTTTTATTTCAATCCAAAATTCTCATTAAGAAATTTTCCGGATTTGAAAGAAGAAAACTTACAAATTTAAGATTAAGAAGAATGCTTATTTTATCTAATTTTAAAGTTTTAGAGTCTCTTTTTTGAGTGCTCTTGCTAAAACCACATATAAAATAATAAAATAGAGAAATATATATATATATATAAAAACAATGAAATGGCAAATAGAAAATTGAGGGATAGCCGATGTGAGCACGTGATTTTTCCCTACATGAAAATAACTTCTAAAAATAGACCAAAATAATTTTAATTGATTTTTAGGTGTTTTTCTTTATTTAGTTGCATTTCATGCATTTTAAATATTTTTAAAATCATAGAAAACCCATAAAAGTGTCATATTTTAATTTTATGCCACATTGGGTTCAATTTGCATTCAGTAATTAATTACATTGAGTTAATTGTGTTAAAAATCACCAAAAATGGTTAATTTTGCACTTCTAATTTTAAACTTTGAATTTCGGTAGTTTTCCGTTTAATTTGGTTTTAATTAGTTGTAATAAGTATTAGTTGTAGTAATTAGTTTAATTTGAAAATAATTTGACTAGGAAATAATTTAGGTGTTATTTTTAGTTTTAATTTAAAAGAAATTAGAAAAATATGAAAACAAAAGATGTGAATCATGTTTTTGGGCTAATCTTTATTTCCTTTTTTAAGCCCAATGCAATTTCCCTTTAAAACCCAACCCAAATCAGCCCTAACCCAATCCCGACCCGACCCGACCCAATACCAAACGTATTTCCCCACCTAAAAAACCCTAGACCTAATACACACAAGAAAGGATATACGCCTGATATATTGAAGGGGAGCTGCGCAGCTTCTCAAGAGGAGACCTTCCAATTCCCCTGTCATCTTCTTCGACAAAACCAGACCAGCGAAAAACCAAACGGAGGTCTCTTCTCTCACGCCAACCACCACAGTCGGTGTTCCTCGTTCGAGCTGTTGCTTCGCCGGAACTGATCACCGACGAGTGACAACGCCACTGGCACAGGTCTGGCCGGAAATTCCAAGACGCAGCCACGATTCAATCATTCATACAAAAAAATAAAAATACTCTATTTTCTTCTTGCATCTTCGTGACTCTCATCTCAAAAATCAAAGGCGTCGCTTTCCGATTTTTGTTCCAGAATGGAGATTGTTTGAGTTTTGAAATCGAGTCGAGATCAGGGTCGCCGGTGGCATCAAAGTACTGCCCGTTGGTTTTTTGGTTTGATTGAGGTGTCGTTCAAAGTCGGATCGTTCGAGTACCATCCGTTTTCAATTTCGGCGTTAGCAGGATGGCTTATGTTGCTTGTGTAATTGCTGAACACTTTCGCTAATTGAAAGCTTGATTTTCAGCTTCATAATCTATTTTTCCCATATTATTTAATTCTATTAGATCTCCGTTACATGTACTCTGTTTTACTTTCACGCCTAAGGTATGTGATTTCGAATTTGTTTTGCTTGGAGATATTGGGATTGCGATCCGATGTGATTTTGTGATGACTGAGTTAGTGTTCGAATCTGTCGAGCCTCACATGAACATGACGTATGTTTGATTGGTTTTCTTGCTTGAATTTCAATTGAGTCGAGTTTTTGAAGTTGTCCGAACTCACTTGTCGATGTAGATCTTAGTGGTAAAACGACTTACTTCCTGTATCGAGGGAAACATTAGTGTTAGAAAATAACCTCTCTGCTTGAATGAATGAGAGTGTATTTTCCTTCATCCGTGTATTTGCGGTAATCTTCGTTAATTAAAGACCATCGAAGGTTCAGTTCTTCTTTCCTCTTAATGTAGTGTTTAACTATTTGTGAATGCAAGTAAAATGGAAGTTGCTTGAATTAGTTGGTCTGTTCGCTTTATATGTTATCACCTCGGCTATTTGGATTAGAACTTGGTTTTTGATCCATGTATTGGTTGTTCAAGGAGGACTCTTGTGATTCCAGATTGAATCTGGATCCTTTTTAGGTTTGTGTTTTACCGTTGTTGAGCTCCTAAGTTGATTTTGCTTCGCTAAATGTGATAAAATGTGCACAAATGCTTATTGATGAACCCGCTAGATTTCTATTCTATGTTGGGCTGATTTCACCAATTCTCAAAATTTTCATTGGCATATTCAAATTTGAATAGGAAAGAGAAGAATCATGTTGATTTAATTGTTGTAAAGTTATTAGAAAGCTAGCATTCCCTGGATCACGGGCAAGTTGACAAAAAGTTTATCTTATGGTTTAGCCGACACTCTCAATAGAATGAATTAGGCTATTTGAATTTGTTTGAATTAATATGCAAAATGTGTTAGATCATATCAAAAGGGATATTGGATTGATATATCGGCATGAACCTATTTAATTGTGTTAGCTTGGAATTGAATAAATCGAGATGCGCCGTGCTGAACAAAAATCTCAATTGCATGGCTCTCACTTTATTTAATCTTGCATTGATCTTAGATTCCGAGACGTTCCATTTAGCAAATTCCATGGCCCTCGTAAAGTGCGAACACGTAGTTGCTTTAGGCGCGTGTTTAATAATATTACTTTCCTAAATTCGGGTGCACATTTATGTGACCAAAATCCAAATTCTAAAGAAGTAGAAATGTGTCAAAAACCACGGGTGCATTTATGTGACGTGGTTCGAGACATGTTTTAATGACGTTGCAATTCTCTTTAAAAATACTAATAAAAGCGGCTAGAAGTTAAATTTGCACATAGGTTCATAATTGTATAAAATCAGATAATAAGCCGAATGTGACAGTTGAGCGACCGTGCTAGAACCACGAAACTCGGGAATTCCTAACACCTTCTCCCGTGTTAACGAAATTCCTTATTCGGATTCTGGTTTGCAGACTGTTAAACAGAGTCAAACCTCCTCAATTCGGGAATTAAATCGGTGACTTGGGACACCATTAATTATCCCAAGTGAAGACTCTGAAAATCTCTTAAATAAATAAATCCCATTTCGATTGTCCTTTAATTGAAAAAACTCCCCTATCTACGCCCCTTCGCGGGGTTGTAGTATCCAAAAGGAGGTGTGACAGCCGAAAAAGAAAATCACTGGGACAAAAGGAAATAAAAAGCACAAAGAAAAGGAAAAGTCGAACGAGGTTCAAGATAAATTCCAACTTGAATTTTAACCATGAGAAAAACTTTGAAAAAGATCTACCAGCCATGGTACCTGATAATAGGCTAGATTCATGTAATTTGGCATCTGTTTATGCCCCAGCTTGATTATGTTTTACTGTTCTAATATAGTTAAATGATGGTAAATGAGCTCTAACTGTGAATTTTACATTTTGTAGGAGTGACTGGCATGAATGAGGACTTAAGAATGTACTCGAAGCTAAATTGAAGTAAGAAAAGCCCTTAGAAGTTGAGTACGTGGGAAGACAAGAGAAAGAAGAGCTAAAATGGAGACCTGGACTAGCGCGTTCACTAACGCGACCCCGCTAGCGCAGTTAGTCGAGGCAGAATGATAGGTGTGAGCTTATGATTTTTGACCGGTCGAAACTAACTCCTACAAGACTCTTAAAGCTTAGGATTTTCTCTTTTAAAATATTAGGATTTAGACATTAATTGCATATGCAATTGTTGCGTGTTAGGATTAATTAGGGGTTTTAATTATTAAATAAACTTGTTTCATAAATTAAAATACAAAAAATATACATGTGCCAGCACTTGAAATTGTGTTTGTTCAATTTTGATTTATTTTAATTTTTATCTGTGATTTAGGGTTTCTAAATAAATTTACTAATTGATTTTAATTAAAACAAAATAAATACAAAAAAAAATATACAATATATGTATGTATACATAGTTGGCCACTCAGGCTGGCCACAATTGGGCCAGCACCTGAGTGGCGCATTTCCGCCGTTGAACCCATACAAACAAGCCCAAACGATCAGCTAGTCCAGTCCACACCCATATCCATCCGAACGACGTCGTTTAGAGCCCTTTCCATCACAGCCGTCGATCCCTACACCATCCAAGGGATACAAAACCCCTACCACAATCTATACATATATGTCCAAACCCCTTCAGTATACACATGACAAAAATCACCTTCCTCATATTCTCCACCATTGATCATTGACCGCCCCGTCAACACCCATTGACCTCCCCAACGCCATCATTGACCACCGCTTGACCACCCTATTGTCGGCGCCGTAAATCGCCTCACGGGAGCGACCGACAACCAAACAGCCCCAAAATTACATCCTTTATCCACCATGGCCTCCTCTACCCCGTCCCATAATCAGTTACCTTCGGATACCACCCCTCCGCCGCGAGTATCTCTTTTAAGGTGGCCGGAAACCCTACCTCCAACAACCCCTATCCCAAAACCTTCCAAACTTACACCCTTCAGACACCTTGACCTCCCTGTTCCAACCATGCACCTCACCACTCTCAAATCACCATGAAACCCCTCAAATCTTCATCCGAAGTTGAACCTTAAATCCCAAACTTGTCGGAAAAGCCTCAAAAGCCTCACAGGCAGTCTTTGACCCCCTTGACACCAACCATGCCACCCCCGAGTCTCAAACAACCCCCAACCGCTCAAACTCTTAAATCTAAGACCTACTAAGGTCTCAGGACTTCAAGACCCCCCTCCCCCCCCCCCCCCCCGAGCTTTGAAGTTGATTAAACACTATCCTGGGAGTTTCAGAACCCCTGTGGAAGAATAAGGTCCAATCGAATAAGTTCGAATGCAAACAAGAAGCTAAGTTTTCGTGCCTCTTTTATATTTTTCTTTAGCTTGGAATGCTGGACTTCTGTTAATGACTGATTTGCATTGTTTTTATGAGATTTTCTTTTGATTGTTTGTCTTGATTATCCACAAGCTGATCTGAAAATTAGGGTTCATGTTCATATGTGTGTTTGTTTGTCACTAGCTTGGGATAACTGATTAGGTTCAACAATTACATGTTTTAAAGCCTGAACTTCTTATTATTTGAGTCTGGTAGTTTATCTGGTTGTCCAACAAAGTTCTTATTGAAAAAGGTTTTCAATGTTCATGTAGTTGTTTGCACTAGTCTGAAAATTTCCTCATCTTTAGTTGTATATTCATTTTCTTGACTTGGAAATTTAGTTAGTTCCTCAGTAATGTAATTTTTAGGCTTAATTGACATATACCTTCTGATTCTATAATTTCTGATGCTTCCTTAGGTAATCCGTGAATTAAAATTGTTGTGTATTAAGTAGTGCTGAAGCATTATGATTGGAACTATTCCTGAAAGTTAAGTTTGATAGATATATGCATATTTGATTTCATGTTCTGTTAATCTTGTATATAAGTCTGTTAATTTTTGGGTTAATTCTGATCTTCATGAGTCTGCTGATGTGAATTTGACCCAAGTTTGATTGACCAAGGTTAATTATGATTAAATCAGGGTAAACAAAAAAACTAACCAAGGTTAATTGTGAATAAACTAAGGTTAAAAGAACTGAATAGGGTCAAAATTCAAGGGTAGGGTAATTTAAGAAAGCTAGTGAGGGCATAAAAGGGTTTTTGAATATGTAAAAATCTGATAAGGAATCTTTTTGAACATTCTAGTAAAAGGAAAAGAAAGTGAAGAATGAAAAGAATGAAAATGTGAAAAAAAAAGAAAAAAAAAGAGAAAAGAGAAAAGGAAAAATAAAGAAAGAAAAAGAAAGCAAAACAAAGAAAAAGAGAGAGAAGAAAAATAGAAAAAGGGGAGAAGAAGAACAATAACAAAAACAAGGAATCGTATGAACTACGTTTAACCTAATTCCTTTTAAAAGGATACGTAGGCGGCCTCACGGTTCGGTCTCATCAAAACAAGAATCCAAAAGTCCCCAAGCAAGAAACTGGGACAGAAGTTGTGATTGTTGTAATAATTTGACTCCGAAAGTTGTAATTTTCAACCAATTTTATAATTTTCAACCTATTTGAGTTATTTCGAGCCTTTGATATCCTTTCTTTCTAACCCTAACCAAAGGCCCACATTACAATCTAAAGGAAGACCTTCTGATCAGTCTTCAAAAGATGTCGAGTCGAGCAGGTAGAGGATACCCATGTCAGGGACTGCACTTTGAGCCAGACAAGAGAGATAATGAAATGAGAGAGTCTTATCGGTAAAAACCCTTATGGGCACCATCAGGCGTCGCGAGTTTGAGAGAGAATAACATAAGAGAGTCTTATCGGTGAAAACCTTCACAGGCACCGGAAGGCGGAGGTAAGATAAAGCAAAACTCAGAAAGGGGCTATTGATTGGATGAATACTTCAGGGCAAGACGGGTCAGGAATTGGTTTGGAAAGGTCAGAACGACAAAAGCGCGACAGCAGAAGGCCGGTCATCGAAAGCGATTGGGTTGAATAGGCCGAAGTGCATGTCATGATCGCAAAGGCTTTATTTTCATATAAGTCTTCTTCTTTGTTTTTCTTCACATTTCATTCTTCTTTCAAGTCTAAATTCTTGTGTTTAAACGAAAGGAATGTCAAAGCCGGTTATCAAACTCCCAAAGGAACAAAGCGCATGACGCCCCAAAAACGTAATAGAGATAACAAACGTGGAACAACAAAGGGAAGGATTCATAAAAATTGTAATTGATGGGGGAGACAAGCATTGGCAAAGTTGAAGGAATACCACACAGGAAAGGGCATACAAATGAAACCACAAAGATTCAGATGGTACGTAAAGTTGGCACAACACAAATATGGGAAAGGTCAAGGGTTGACCCAACATGGCACCTCAACTCATCAACCATCGGGGAAGGGCGTAAAGAATGTTGGAACGGGGCGGAAGTGTAACATAAGATGGGAAGTAAATGTAAAGCCACAAAGGTCAAAGGGTCAGCTAAACATAATACATTGACTTGTTAAACTCGGGAAAGGTGCAAGAACTTTGGCAAAAGGGTTAGGAATGTAACACAGTAATAGGCGAGCAAAGTAAAGCCATAAGGTTTGGGGGTCAGCCAACCAACTTAGGCAACACATCATCAACATGGAAATTTGAACACAACAGAACATGACAACGAGGAGGCCACTTCCAACAAGAATGCTGGGAGCCAACCACATCTTTTCAAACTGAAAAGTTTTCTTTGATTGACACAGGGGCAGAAAAATTCCAGTAGAGCCTAAAGGAGGCTATCCACAGGAGAAGGCAGGCGCGACAGGTATGACCAAAATCTCAGAATCCACTTGGAAGTGGCACTCAGTTAAAATTCCAAAGGGACATAGTCCATTATAAACACCCTCCCCAGCAAAGAGCATAACGTGACAAGCTTTAATTAGCAAAAATCTAGTAGAGAAAACCAAGGGTAAAAATAGGCGTGAAAGTTGAGATGGAACACAGTTTAAAACTCAAGCAGGGGCGAGTAACATAGGCAAGCTCTCCTATGAGGAAAGTGACTCTTTCCGATTCATGTCTGGCCCTTCATGGATCTGGATCACAGTATACCGGTGACTTTGTCCTTGAATTCATTTTATTTCATATCCACCAACACCTCCCCAGTAAGAGTCGTAGAAACAACCAGGAATTAGAATTGGCATTTAAGTAGAAACCTTCAGGACCCTCCCGAAAAATGGGAATCAGAGCCAAAGTCTCCCCATCCAGAGCCAAGAAGAGTCAATAGAGTCATCAGAACCCTCATGAGAAATGGGACTTAGAGCAAATATGCCCCAGCTAGAGTCGGTAAGAGTCAAGAAAAGTCATCAGGACTCTCTTGAAGAATGAGATTTAAAGGGAAAATTTTAAATTTCCCTAGCTGAGTCAGCAAGAGTTACCAGGACTTCCCTGAAAGATGGGACTTAGATATTTCCCCAGCTGAGTCAGTAAGAGTTACCAGGACTTCCTTGAAAGATGGGACTTAGAGATTTCCCCAATCAGAGTCAAAAAGAGTTATCAAGACCTCCCTGAGAGATGGGACTTAGATATTTCCCCAACAAGAGCCAATAAGAGTCATCAGGACCCTCTTGAAAAATGAGACTTAGAGAAAATACGCCCCAGCTAGAGTCGATAAGAGTCAAGAAAAGTCATCAGATCCCTCCTGAAGAATGAGATTTAGAAGGAAAATTTGAAATTTCCCCAGCCGAGTCAGCTAGAGTTACTAGGACTTCCCTGAAAAATTGGGACTTGGATATTTCTCCAACCAGAGTCAATAGGAGTTACTCGGACCTCCCTGAACGATCGGACTTAGATATTTCCCCAATCAGAGTCAATAAGAGTTATCAAGACCTCCTGAGATATGGGACTTAGATATTTCCCCAACAAGAGCCAGTAAGAGTTATTAGGACCCTCCTGAAAAATGGGACTTAGATTTGATACTTCCCCAGCAAGAGTTAACAAGAGTTGTCAGGACCATCCTAGATAATGGGAAGTAATTTTAATCACCAATCCCCAGCAAATACCCAGCGGACATAACTCGTAGCAAGATATGTTGGAAAATAATACCTTTCAGAAAATACAACATAGTCTTGAAATTGTCAGCAGTTGAGGATTTTCTGGACTAGTTTTGTCGAAATCCAACAGTTCAACATCGGACATGAAGAGAAAGGCAAATAGCCAGCGAGGCCGCAAGAGGTTTGCAGAAAGAGATACAAGGCAACAAGGATGAAGATTGAATACGCAGATAGGCTTTTCTATGTAATCTGTAGTTTATAATTTAGTATAGTTTTCTTTTTACTTTTCATAAGGAGTAATAAGGAGGAAAGCGGGCAGTAACAGCAGCCAATCACAGTCTCTTGATAGTCCCAGCTACCAAAACTTCCAGAACTACACTGACTTGACTCCTCTATTGCCGAGGATATGTAGGCAACCTTTGAAGCAAGGTTCGGTCAGAAAGTTTTTGAAATGCTTCACATGGAGTATTCAATTGGACGAAATCGCTCATATTTGCTCACTTGTCTTTGCACGAAAATCCTTCGTGTTCCCGCGCAAAGAGGGACAGCTGTGAGCATATGATTTTTGACCGATCGAAACAAACTCCTACAAGACTCTTAAAGTTTAGGATTTTCTTTTTTAAAATATAAGGATCTTAATATTTGGACATTAATTGCATATGCATGTTCATTGCTGTGTGTTAGGATTAATTAGAGTTTTTAACTATTAAATAAACTTGTTTCATAAATTAAAATACAAAAAATATATATGTGCCAGCACTTGAAATTGGGTTTGTTCAATTTTGATTTATTTTAATTTTTACGTGTGATTTAGGGTTTCTAAATAAATTTACTATTTGATTTTAATTAAGAGAAAATACAAAAAAAAAGATAATTAAATACAATATATGTATGTATACATAGTTGGCAACTCAAGCTGGCCACAATTGGGCCAGACCTGAGTGGCCCAATTTGTTTCCGTCGTTGAACCCATACAAACAAGCCCAAATGATTAGCTTGTCCAGCCCACACCCATATCCATCCAAACGACACCGTTTAGAGCCCTTTCCATCACAGCCATCAATCCCCACACCATCCAACGGCTGCCAAAGCCCCACCTCAGTCCATACATATATGTCCAAACCCCTTCAGTATACACACGACAAAAAACTACCTTCCTCGTATCTCCGCCGCCGATCATTGACAGCCCTGTCAACACCCATTGACCACCCCAACGCCACCATTGACCACCTCTTGACCACCATACTGCCGCCACCGAAAATTGCCTCACGGCGGCGGCTGGCAACCAAACGGCCCCTAAATTACACCATTTAACCACCATGGCCTCCTCTACCCTGTCCCATAATCAGTTACCTTCGAATACCACCCATCCGTCTTAAATATCTCTTTTAAGGTGGGTATAAACCCTACCTCCGGCGACCCCCATCCCAAAACCTTCCAAACTTACACCCTTCAGACACCTTCACCTCCCCGTTTCAACCATGCACCTGACCACTCTCAAATTACCATGAAACCCCTCGAATCTTCATCCGAAGCTGAACCCTAAATCCCAAACTTGTCGGAAAAGCCTCAAAACCCTCACAGGCAGTTTTTGACCCCCCCTTGACACCAACCATGCCACTCTCGAGTCTCAAACAACCCCCAACGGCTAAAACTCCCAAATCTGAGACCTATTAAGGTCTCAGAACTTCAGGAACCCCCCCCACCAAGCTTCAAAGTTGATTAAACTATATCCTGGGAGTTTCAAAACCCCTATGGAAGAACAAGGTCCAATCGAATCAGTTCGAATGCAAATAACACGCTAAGTTTTCTCGCCTCTTTTCTATTTTTCTTTAGCTTGGAATGCTGGACTTCTGTAAATGACTGATTTGCATTGTTTTTATGAGATTTTCTTTTGATTGTTTGTCTTGATTATCCACAAGCTCATCTGAAAATTAGGGTTCAGGTTCATATGTGCGTTTGTTTGTCACTAGCTTGGGATAAATGATTAGGTTCAACAATTACATGTTTTAAAGCCTGAGTTTCTTATTATTTGAGTCTGGTTGTTTATCTGCTTCTCCAACAATTTTCTTCTAGAAAACATTTTTCAATGTTCATGTAGTTGTTTGATAATACTCTGAAAATTCCCTCATCTTTTGATAGTTGTATATTCAGTTTCTTGACCTGGAAATTTAGTTAATTCCTCAGTAATGTATTTTTAGGCTTAATTGACATATACCTTCTGATTTTGTAATTTCTGATGCTTCCTAAGGTGATCCCTGAATTAAAATTGCTGTGTATTAAGTAGTGCTGAAGCATTTTTATTGGAACTATTCCTGAAAGTTAAGTTTGATAGATATATGCAAATTTGATTTCATGTTCTGTTAATTATGTATAGAAGTCTGTTAATTTTTGGGTTAATTTTGATCTTCACGAGTCTGCTGATCTGAATTTGACCCAAGTTTGATTGACCAAGGTTAATTGTGATTAAATCAAGGTAAAAAAACTAACCAAGGTTAATTGTGAATAAACTAAGGTTAAAAGAATTGAATTGGGTCAAAATTCAGGGGTAGGGTAATTTAGGAAAGCTAGTGAGGGTTATAAAAGGGTTTTGAATATGTAAAAATCTGATAAGGAATCTTTTAGAACATTCTAGCAGGGACTAATACATAATTCCAGCCTCAAACTTGAGGCACAAGTTAAGAATTGAAGGACTACTTAGGCAAAAAATACAATTTGAGATGAGGAATAAAAAGAAACTAGTAAAAATCTGATGCCCTAACAGTTTTGCTTTAAATTGAATCATTTGGGGCATTAGATGGGGATCCGGAACTCTTCTCCTCAATCTTAGAGCTAAAATACTCAGTTCATATTTGAAAAATACTATCAGTGGTTGAATTTGATCCATTTTGAGTTTAATTTCTCACAATCCTGTTGAAACCTGGGGCATACTGTTTGATTGGCTTGGTTGTTGCTTGACTGACGCCTCACACTTTACTCATAGGGTTTTTTGCTGAATTACAGGTACTTCTCTTTGTTCATTTGATACATTGAAGCTTAAGCATGAACTTTTTCTCAATTATGAAGGAATGAGTGTATCAGTCTATCCAAAACCCCTGTTTTTCCCCTTTTATTTTGTTTATATGTAATGATAAGGTGGTTATCTCATTGTAATTAAATTTCTGAACTGTTCTCATGTTGATACAACAAAACTTTAAGAACTGATTTGGTTTGTATAATTTGGACGTTTGGGACTGTCTTATTTGTAATAATTGGACACTTAATTCATTTTGGTTTGAACTATTGATAGTACTGATGGTAAATAAAAGTTCGCCCCGGATGGTTGCTTCATGTTGTTTAAAATTTAGAAGCTCATAGGTTCAGGAATTGTTGAAATCCAGTTGTCGTGAATGATGAAGAGTGCTTGAACTTCAATATATAGTGTTTGTTTCAGATATATAAACTATAGTTGAAGTTATAATCGAATTTTGCATATTTGGCTTCATATAGTCTGACTGATGAGTATATAAATCAGTTAATTCGGACCTAATGTTAAAATTTACTCATAAAAATAATTGGTATATTTTCTGTGAGCTTGTAGACATCTAAGTTGGCATATAATAAATGGGTTTTTAACAATTGGGATCCTTGTTCAAATCAGTACTGGGCTCACTTGAAAGGCCAAATAAGTCCTATGAAATTGTACTACCGAAATGCTTCTGAAGTTGGAGGACTTAAAATGTTGGGCTAGCCATGAGCCAGGTGTCATAGACCTTAGGCAAAGCAAGCACTACATATTTTGTGCTGGCCCAGAGTCAAGTCCATGCACATGCTAGCCATGAATGAGGCCAAGTGCAAATATTACTTCTCCAAAAATACACAATCTATACGTAAAATAATTAAGGCATTCAAGTATTGACCAGAGTAGAAAATCTAGTATAAGTTAGGATATCCTAATAAATAAATTGAGCCAGGTTAATTCAAACCAAATACCATACATAGGATCCTTATTTCATTAGAACACATAGAAATAATAGGAGGTGCCGCTTAGCAAATTTCACGGCCTTCTCATAAATGTCAAAGACGTAATTGCTTTAGCCGCGTTAGTTTAATAATATACCTTTCCTAAATTTGGGTGCACATTTATGTGACCCAAATCCAAATCTCAACGAAGTTGAAATGTGTCAAAAACCGCGGGTGTATTTATGTGACGTGGTTCGAGGCATGTTTTAACGACGTTGCATTTTTCTTCAAAAATAATAATAAAAGTGGTCAAAAGAGTTAAAAATCACATAAGTTGAAACATATTTTAAAATAAGATATTTTAAGCCAAATATAACAGTTGAGCGACCGTGCTAGAACCACAGAACTTAGGAATTCCTAACACCTTCTCCCGGGTTAATAGAATTCCTTACTCAAATATTTGGTTCGCGAACTGTTTAACAGAGTCATTCTTTCATCGATTTTGGATTCTAACCGGTGACTCCGGACACCATAAATCTCACAAGTGGTGACCCTGAAATTCTCTTTAATAATTGAATCTCGTTTTGATTGTTCTTTAATTGGAAAAACTCACTTTATCTACACCCTTCACTGGGTTGTAGTAGCCAAAAAGGAGATGTGACAATAGGGCAAACCAGTTTCGAAAAATTACGCTTCAGGGGAAACTTGAAAGTTCGGGGGAAAATCCACTTAACCTATAGAAGGTCTAGCTCGCCCAAGAGAGGATTATCAAGGTTTTCATAACTTAGTTCAAGGCAAGGAGAGGCAAGAGGCAAGGAGGATAATTCAACATCGAGTTCTTCCTTTTTTTATACGATTTGTGATGAATTTGAATATTGTTATGATGAACACTAGTGTGAGTATATAAATATTTAATCTAGAGTTTTGATGAAACCTATTGAAGGATGAACTTCTTGTTATGTTAATATTATTTGCTCAGTTTAATCTCTATTTGTTCAACTATGTGCTTGTTGTAGTTAATTGACAGGATCCTCAATTATATGTGCTTATTTAGTGTGCATAACTCTGGAGAGAGTGCATATTTAAGTAATTTTTGAACAACACCACTCCCAAAATATATGAGGGATCAATAACTGAGGGTTTAAAGGCGGGTTTAGGGATAACGAAGCCTTGGGTGAAATCTAAAGTGAGCTGTAATAAATAAAGCCAGCTAGCGTATCTCGGGAGGGTGCGTCTAGTAAATTATCATGATTATTTAGGAGAATTTATGGTAATAAGAGCGCTCATTATTGATAGATATGATTAGGCAATTCTATGTGGAACATAACCGGAATGGATTCCATCAATAGGGAAAATCATTATCTTAGAAACTTCTCCTGATTATTTAAACTTAATCATAGTTAGTTTTCAGTTGCTTATTCACATTCATTCTTAGTTAGTAGAAACATCAGCAATTGTTATTCACAACGTTTGGGAAGTTGATTCCGTGGAATTTAGTAAGTCGAATGAGAGTAATTGATAGGTTAATTCCTTGTGGGTTCGACTCTGGACTAAATGCTCAGATTAAATTTGCAACGTCCACGTGTCCTTTTTATAAGGCATAGTTGGACATGATCAAATTTTGGTGTTGTTGCCAAGGAATTAATGGTGTTATCAATTACAATTAGAAGACATACCAAAATTCTTAGTGTAGTCATTATTCTTCCTTTGAAATCTTTACATTGCAATTTTAACATTTGTTGACTTGGTTGTACAGGTGCATGCCTAGAAACTCATCAAGAACGGGTGAAGTATTCGAAGCTTTATCTGATCCCGAGAAAGTTCTTATGGCCTTGAACCGGTAAAACCAGAAAAGCAAACAACAATAAACAATTGAACAAGTCGAACCGGACATGGAAGATCATGAAGAAGACCCAGCTGTACCAATAGCGCTAGTGGCACCTCTTGTGCTAGAGGCTTCTCTCTATGACTGGGCACAACCCATAACGAAAAAGTTGGCCATATTGATTTTAATCCCATAAATACAAGCTGAATCATTCCAAATCACGAACAATATACTACACTTATTGCAAAACAAGGGACTACTTTTGGGGTCACAAGTCAAAATTCTTAACAGCACTTGAATAATTTCCTATCAATCTGCAAAACCCAAAGGCAGCCTAACATAACTTAGAAGAAATCAAGTTGTTATTGTTTCCATTCTAAGTGACAAGAGCCTCCTAGACCTGGCTAAACTCACTCCCCGTCAATTCTATAACAACTTGGGAGGATTTAGTCAAGCAATTCGTGAACAAGTTCCACCCACCCAACAAGACTGCTCAACAAATTGATGAAATTTTAAGTTTCAAACAGAGACCAATGGAGACACTACATGAAATATGGGAACAATTCAATGGGATGTTGTTATATGTCCGCACCGCGGTATTCCAGATCTGATGTTGGGGCAGCAGTTTTACATGGGATTGTCAGATAGTGTGAAAGCTAACGTTGATGCTTAAGTTGGTGGAGCATTTTTTAGCAAAACATGGAGAGAAGGCCAGAGTCTGCTTGACAAGATTGCACAAAATTCGAGGTAGACAACCAGGAATGCACATATCACTCCATTGGTTCACTTAGTGCCATTATATCCGTCCAATACTCTTGCTGAAAACATGGCCATGTTAATGACACAGATGAGGATACTCACCAAAAAAGTGGAAGAGTCAAGGTAGAAGCAGTAGGTACACATTGTACATACTGCCAATGGGGGCTTGTGAACATCTTGCATTAGTCAACCAATTGGTAACCAGTGGAATGCAGAACATGATCATCATCACTACCCTGAGGCCATGAATTATGTGTCTAATTATGGAGGCAGAGACAGGGTGGTCATAATTGGGGCCAGCAAAATCAACCGTACAGTCCAGTCCAGCCACAGTTCAACAATGAAAACATGGGAGGTATGAAACCTCCAAATAATATGGCGCCTTATCGAAGGCCACAAGGATATAATAATTAAAATCAGCAGTAGGGGTATCATCCTCCTCAGCAGCAACATGGTAGACGACAGAAAGATGGCTTTGCTAGAATTGAGGCAACGATATAGCAGGTTATTGGGTCAAATGTAAAAATCAGTGAATGAGTAGATGCACGTGATTCAGCAATTAAGAATATTGAAGTGCACATGGGCCAGAATTCGATGTCTTTGAATAATCATCCTCATAGGACATTACCTGTAGACTCTCAAATACATCCAAAAGATCAAGGCCCCAAGCAGCTGATGGCAGTGAGTCTACGGAATGGCATAGATTTAGACGTGGAGCAAGAGAGAGCTCGAGAAAGCAGACAGGCTGAGACACTTGTACCAGTTCCCCTTGAGCGGGATAATTCAACGAATCTGATATAGGTGATAGTACAGCCTGCTCAGGAAAAACCTAATACCTAGAATGAAGCTGATACAACCCAGGAATAAGTGGTTGAGATGGCAGCTGAAAAAGAGCAATCCCAAATCATAAGGAAGAAGAGACCTCCAGCACCATTCCCTCAGAGGTTGGCCAAGTATCAAAAAGAGGAGCAATACAAGAAATTTTTGGAGATGCTGAAACAAATTCAGGTAAATATTCCATAATTGATGCGTTGAAAGAGATGCCTGGTTAGGCAAAAATGATGAAGGACTTGATATCCTAAAAATTTGATTTCCAAGACTTGGCCATGGTTCCTCTTACTTAGACATGCAGTGTAGTGGTGACTAGACCAATTTCTGAGAAGCTATCTGACCCAGAGAGCTTTACAATTCCACGCACTATTGGTAAATTCGCTTTTGCCAAAGCACTTTGTGATTAAGGGGCTAGCATAAATCTTATACCCCTGGCGATTTATAAGAGGCTGGGGATTGAAAGAGCTAGACCCACTTCTATGTTATTGCAGCTGGCTGAGAGGACCGTGAAAAGACTATCTGGTATCATGGATGATGTGTTGATTTAGGTAGGTAAATTTATGTTTCCTGCAAATTTTTTGATCTTAGAATGTACGATGGATGAAGAGATTCCCATAATTTTAGAAAGTCTATTTTTGGCCACTAGGATAGCTCTCATTGATTGTAAGACTGGGGAGCTCAAGATGAGATTGAACAATAAAGAGATAACATTCAATGTGCAAAAATCTATGAGGCAACCTAGTGAATTCGCCAATTTCTCTCTTATTGATGCCATGCATGTAATTGTAGAAAGTGATGATGAGATGCTGACTATAGAGGACCCTTTGCTGCATGTCTGATGAATTTAGATGAGGTGAATGGAGAAGAACTGGCATAATGTGTGTTGGAGTTAGAGGGAAGAGGGTTCTGGGATAGAACTCTTGAATTTGAGCCCTTGCACTTAGAAAATAGAGAAACTCCTCCAGTGAAGCCATATATTTAAGAACCACTAAAGCTAATTGAAGCCACTGCCCGCCGATCTCAGTTATGAGTTCCTTGGACCTGAATCCACATTACCTTGTTATTATCTCATCCATTTTGATAGATGTACAGGCACAACAACTTTTGCAGGTACTCAAGGAGTGTAAGACTGGCACTGGGTGGACCATGGCAGACATTACGGGATCAGCCCCACCTACTTTATGCAAAATATTCTGCTCGAAAAGGGACAAAAACCTTTCAAGGAACACCAAAGAAGGCTGAACCCCAACATGAAGGTAGTAGTGAAGTAAGAAGTGATAAAGTGGTTGGATGCGAGAATCATTTTCCTTATCTCTGACGTCATCTGGGTTAGCCCGGTGCAATATATGCCTAAGAAGGGTGGCATGATGGTGGTTAAAAATGATAACAATAAACTGATCTCTACGAGAACCATCATATTCTGGAGAACTTTCATGGATTACAGAAAGTTGAACCTGGCCACCCAGAAAGACCACTTTCCATTTCCCTTTATTGATCATATGCTAGATAGATTGGCAGGGAGATCTCACTTCTATTTTCAGGATAGGTACTTAGCGTACAATCAAATCTCCATTTCACCTAAAGACAGAGAAAATACCTCCTTCACTTGCCCTTATGGAATTTATACCTTTCGCCGGATGCTATTTGGCCTATGCAATGCACCCACCACATTCCAAAGGAGCATGATGGCCATATTCACTGACATGGTAGAGGACATAATAGAGGTATTCATGGTTGATTTCTCTGTGGTGGGGAACTCATTCGATAAGTGCCTTATAAATCTAATTCGTGTACTGAAACGGTGTATTGAGACTAACCTGGTTCTTAATTGGGAGAAGTGACATTTTATGGTACAAGAGAGTATAGTCTTGGGGCACCGGTTGTCATGCAAAGGAATTGAGGTAGATCGCGCTAAAGCTGACATGATAGAAAAATTTCCACCTCCAACTTTAGTCAAAGAAATCAGGAGCTTCCTTGGACATGTCAGTTTTTACTGGAGATTGATAAGAGACTACTCGAAAAATGCCAACCTTCTCTATAAGTTGTTAGAAAAAGATCACCCCTTCTTGTTTTCTAATGATTGTAGGGTAGCATTCGAGGAGCTAAAGAAAAGGCTGGTCACAACACCCATCATTGTTGCGCGTTAGTGGGAGTAGCCATTTGAACTCATGTGTGATGCTAGTGACTACGCAGTGGGGGCAGTGCTGGACAGCGGAAAGACAAGCTGATACATCCAATATACTATTCCAGTAAAATGCTGAGTGGAGCCCAGCTAAACTACACTGTGACTGAGAAGAAGATGTTAGCTGTGGTGTTTGCTTTCGACAAGTTCAGATTATACCTGATTGGCTCTAAGGTAATTGTATACATTGATCATGCAGCTCTCAAGTACTTAATGGGAAGAAGGAATCTAAGTCGCGCCTGATTCACTGAGTGCTACTATTGCAAGAATTTGACCTCGAAATTCATAACTATAAAGGCACATAAAACCAAGTCACTGACCATCTATAACGACTTGAAGGAGATGAAAACTCAGTTGAGGTTGAGGATATCCTGGAAACATTTCCAGACGAGCAACTTCTCACTACTAGTCTTGAGGAAGTACCATGGTATGCAAAGTTTGCAAATTACCTAGCCAGTGGTATAGTGCCCTATGACCTTTCCTCTGGACAAAAGAAAATGTTTTATCGGGACTGCCATATGTATTATTGGGATGAAACTTATGTGTTTCGAATATGCGTTAACAATATGATCCAGAGGTGTGTCCCCAAGATAGAACGATCTTCTTTTTTGCAAGCATGTCATGCATCAGCGTATGGAAGGAATTTTTGAGGAGTCGGGACAGCTACAAAAGTGCTAGAGGCCAATTTATTTTGGCCAACCGTGTTAAAATATGTGCATCAATAGGTGAAGGGATACAATGAAAGTCAGCAAACCGAGAAGATTTCCAGTCGCCATGAGATGCATATGAACTCGATTCAAGAGGTTGAAGTGTTTGATATTTTTGGATTGACTTCATTCGCCAGCTCCTTTAGCAATAAGTACATACTTGTTGTTGTAGATTACGTATCAAAATAGGTAGAAGATGCAGCATTTCCACTAATGATGCAAGAGTGAGGGTAGGATTTTTGAAAAAGAACATATTCACCCGTTTTGGGACCCCGAGAGTGATTATCAGTAACGGAGGCACCTGCTTCTGCAATCGAGCCTTCGAGAAGTTTCTAGAAAAGTATGACATGCGCCACAAGGTGGAAACCCCATATCACCCCCAGACTAGTGGATATGTTGAAGTGTTCAACAGAGAGATAAAGAGTGTACTAACCAAGACTGTGAACGCTACAAGAACTGATTGGGCGAAAAATCTAGATGATGCACTTTGGGCTTATAGATCTGCTTTTAAAAAACCAATTGGTATGTGACCATATAAGTTGGTGACGGGGAAGGCCTGCCACTTGCCAGTGGAACTTGAACATAAAGCTTAGTGGGCACTGAAACAACTAAACCTAGATATTGAAGCTGCGGGGACAAAGAGAATCACTGATTTGTATGAGATTGACGATTTCCGCCATCTCGCTTTTGAGAGAACAAGGTTGTACAAGGAAAGGATGAAGAGGTTGCGCGACCAGAACATTGTTGAGCGACATTTCAAACCCAGGGATATGGTACTGCTTTATAATTGAAGATTAAGTCTATTCTCGGGTAAGCTTAAGTCACGATGATCTGGTCCATTTCGAGTGGTTGAAATATTCCCTTCAGGGGCTGTAGAGATTGCCTCAGAAAAAGACTCTCACACATTTAAAGTCAATGGGCAGAGATTGAAGCTATAAATAGGCATGAATGAACCAAAGGAAGTGTTACAGATCTACCTGGCGGAATCTCAGAGGTCGAGCCAGCCTTAAATGCGCTTTTCTGTATCGTGTCGGGACGTTAAATTATACGCTGCACGAGATGAAACCCATTGAATTATTCTAATTGTCGTGCCATAATATTGACTAAGGCGCTGGTTGGGAGGCACCCAACGATAGTAGTAGTTGTTAATTATGAGTTTTTAGGAAGTGCTAACCAATTCAGGTGATAATGGGAGGGTAATAAGGCCATCGAAAGTGGTAAGAACATGTGAAAAATATAAAAATAATTGTGCCCAAGAGCGCGCCTGCACCAGTGGTCGTGCTATGGGCCGCGCATATGGGCAAGTATTCTTCCTTGACACAAAAATTAGCGCGCCCGCTACTAGCCGCGCTACTAGCACGATCGCACTAGTGGGTGCACAAATCGATGAGTTTTCTACTTGGACTAGCGCGGCCGCGCTCGCACCGTACTACGACTGTCCTATTACCTCCTAAAATTTGATGCATTGGTCATTATTTTAATTATTATTTTTTGATTAATCGACACTAAACCCCCATATGATATTCCTCCGCCCTCCCCCAATCTCATAACCCTCTCTTAAATCCCAAATATCCCATCCTCCCTACCAATACAAACATCTCCAGAACTCACCAACCTTAACCCCTCACCCCTCTTCTTCAAAGAACTCTCCTCTTCTCCAACATATTCCCCATACTCACTCTCTCAAGTCTCAAGCATCATTCCCTCCTACTTTAGTTCTCTTCTCCCCACACTCTATCACTATAGGTATGCGTTCCATATTCTATTTTTCCTCTTTATTTTATTTTTTTTCTTCATAATCTTGTGGTTTTTCTAGTGTTGCATTTATGTAGTTGGGTTTTCTCTATTTTGATTAGTAGAATTGGTAATATACATTTTAGATTTATGGGTTGTGAGCTTGGTGGGGTGTTGCTTTACTTGGTTTGTGATTTTGGAGGATATTGTGGTGGGTGGAGATTGTCACAAGTGTGAAATGGGGTATGAGGGTAGAATGCCCACAAGATGTTTTTGTAAATGCCTTTGTGAACATAATTGTGTAGTTGTGACCACTTGTGAAGTCTGGGTAACCACATTGCGTCATAATTTTGTGTTGGGTTGTGCTAATGTGCTCTCGTTTTTTCAGGTACTATGGCTCCATCTTGAAATTGCCACACCATAGATGCCTCTTCTAGCAGCCGAGCCGGCTCATCTAGGGCACATGGGGCAGCACATGCCAAGCCCTTTGATAGTAACAAATTTGTCTTTGCAAGGCTCAAGACCGCTTTATGGATAAGGCCTCTAAAAAGCCGATTTCGGAGAGGGGAATTGACATAGGATCGGTACAGCTACACTGCCTCACATATACACTAAGCTGGTAAGGCGGGGGTTGCAAACTTTCATTGATGAGCGGGGAAAAAGAAAATGTAATGGTGGTTAGAGAATGTTATGCCAATGTGAAAAAGCATGTCGATGGCGTAGTCACAATGCGTCGAAAGGTGGTGAATGCCTCTGTGGAGGCTATACCAGCTTCCCCCTCCCTTGGATCCTTATCATGACTTTTATGGTATGGATAAAAATACACGTAGTGGGAGATGTTTTTTGAAACAATCTATGCGGCCGAAAAAGAGGTTGTCTTGATGAACTATGGTAAGAAGTTCCACTCCTTAGATCTCACCTTTGAACGGAAGTGTTGGTTGTATATTATAACCAACTGTCTGCTCCCGTCCTCCAAAACTACGGAGGTGAATGGCCCTCGAGCGTCTCTGATCTGGTGCTTCGTCAATGGTCATAACTTTGGCGTGGCCAAAGTGATTCATGGGATATGTTAATCCGCTGTCCAATTAAGAGGTATGGGTTCTTTTTCCCGTCATTGGTTGCTAGACTTTGTAGGGCAGCTAGGGTGTCGAAAATTCTAGCAGTGGATGGTATCATGCCAAAAGATCGCAAGTTCCTGACTGACAAGGTAACCACTGGTAAAGTGTTGGCATTAGCAGGTGGTGAGGATAATGGTGACTTTGATGAATCTAAGGATGAGAAGACTGGGCAGGCGGACGTGAGGGCTGAGCCAAAGGCCCATGAGCAAATGGCAGCAACTGCAGCTGCATCTAGGACTGCAACATCTTCTAGGGCTGCTTGAGTTTCCCGGTTCATTGCTTTGGAGCAGGAGGCGGCTAGATTGCATACCTCAGTTACTGACTTGGGTACCTAAGTTGACGCGGAGGTTGACCGGCATGTGAACTTGGAAAAGAAATTCTTAGGCAGGTTGAGAGCTCTGGGTCATGCTTGTAATGTGAACCCAGACACCGTCTCCTATCAGGAGTGATCTTTCTGGGAAGTTCCTTTACCTCACCGTTCTTTAACCTTTTATGCCATGAGGACATGTCTACATTTTAAGTGTGGTGTGGGGGATACTTCAATGTATATATGTATATGTATCAAATTGACTGTTTGATGTTTCTTTGTTTTTCTTTGATTGTTTTTTGGTGTTTTGGGTAATAGTTTAATTAGGTAAGTTGGAAGTAGGTAAGTGATCATGCACAACTCTAGTCCTAAAACGGATAAGCGTTCGCTGCAAATATAATCCGGTTTAAAAGTTCGGAGTCGAATCCTACAGAGAACTAAGGCTTAGCTGTATCTGTTTGATATCACTAAGAAGAAAAGATTGAACAATTTTCTAAATTATAAAGATTAAGATTGATATTTCTAACTAATTAACTAGCAAATACTAGAAAAAAAGTAAAATTATCAACTAACTGACAAAGGGTTGGAGACTAAATTAAGGAAGTCTAGAGTTATGATTTCCCCAATTATCGGAATCATTCTAGCTATGTTCCCTGAAATTTTTGCCAATATATTCTCTACTAATTGTGAGCACTTTAGATGTCGTAATTCTCTCTCGATCAACTACAATAATATTTCAGAGATATTCTCTCGAACTGCGCTAGTTGGCTTTATCTAACGGCTCATTATGACCACGTCAAGGCTTTGTTATTTCTACACCTTCCTTTAAACCCAATATATTGATTTCTCACATACATTAGGAGTAACGTTGTTCAAGAACTACCTAAATATGTACTCTCTCTCAAGCAGTAGACACTAAATAGGCATAGTCAATTGATGGTCATTCAATAAATAAACAACAACAACAACTACCCAGTATACTCCCACAAAGTGGGGTCTGGGGAGGGTAATAAGTAGACGAGCCTTACCCCTACACGAAAGGGCAGAGAGGCTGTTCAAAATCGACCCTCGGCTTAGTGAAGGAAAACAAAAACAAAAACAAAAACAAAAACAAAAGAGGATTAGTAAGTCTAGCAGAAATAGCGTAAATAATTATCTAAACATAACAACCTTAAATAAAATAGCATGCAATAATATCATACAGTAACTACCATAAATAACTACCATAAGGGAGACACAATCCAAAACATAAATCATCTATGGATAGCCCTGCCAAGCCTCACCCAACCCCGGGTGAGTAGTACGAAAAACTCTAGGGGCCCTATCCTACAACCCTGATACTAGACCTCCAGACTTTCCTATCAAGGGCCATGTCCTCGGAAACCCGCATTCTAGCCATGTCATGCCTTATCACCTATACCTAATACCTCTTAGGCCTCCCTCTGCCTCGCCAGACGCCGACCATCACCAGCCATTCACAACTCCTCACCGGGGCATCAGGATTCCTCCTCCACACATGCCCGAACCACCTCAGCCTCGCTTCTCACATCTTCTCATCCACCGGGGCCACCCCCACCTTCTATCGAATAAATTCATTCTTAATCTTATCTAACCTGGTGAGGCCGCACATCCACCTGAGCATCCTCATCTCCGCAACCTTTATTCTCTAAACATGAGAGTTCTTCACTGGCCATCACTCCGCCCCATACAACATTGCAGGTCTAACCACAGCTCTATAAAATTTCCCCTTGAGTTTCTGTGGAACTTTCTTGTGACAAAGGACTCCTGATGCAAGCCTCCACTTTGACCACCCCGCTCCTATACGATGAGTGACGTCCCCATAAATCTCTCCGTCCCCCTGAATCACCGACCCAAGATATCTGACACTGTCCCTCTTGGCGATGACCTGAGATCCAATCATCACGTCCCTGCCTACTTCGCTCGGCTCAGCGCTAAACTTGCACTCCCGGTATTCTGTCTTAGATCTGCTTATATTGAAACCCTTAGACTAGAGAGTCTGTCTCCATACCTCTAACCTCTCAATGACACCGACTCTTGTCTCGTCTATTAAGACTATATCATCAGCAAAAAGCATACACCAAGGCACATTCCCTTGAACATGTCGGGTTAGAGCATCCATCACCAAGGCAAACAAGAGAGGGCTAAGCGCCGATCCTTGATGGAGCCCCATAACCACTGGAAAATGGTCTGAGTCGCCACCTACCATCCTAACTCTAGTCTTAGCTCCATCGTACATGTACTTGATTACTCTGATGTAGGCTTCCGGCACGCTCTTCGCCTCCAAGCACCTCCATACCACCTCCCTTGGGACCTTGTCACATGCCTTCTCCAAGTCAATAAGCATCATGTGCAGGTCCTTTTTCTTATCCCTAAACTGCTCCACCAGCCTCTTGACAAGGTGGATAGCTTCTGTAGTAGAGCGCCCCGGCATGAAACCGGGCTGGTTCGCATATATAGATGTCATCTCCCTCACCCTCGCCTTGATCACCCGCTCCCAGACCTTCATGGTGTGACTTATTCATTTGATACCCCTATAGTTGTTGCAGCACTGGATGTCCCCTTTGTTCTTGTACAAGGGCACCACTGTACTCCACCTCCACTCATCCGACATCCTTTTGGTCCTAAAGATTGCATTGAACAACCTGGAGAGCCACTCCACTCCTGACCTACCCATGCACTTCCACAACTCCACCGGGATCTCGTCAAGCCCGGTCGCTCGACCCCTACTCATCTTACGCAAAGCCCCCATGACCTCCTTCGCCCTAATGCGCCTGCAGTAACTGAGGTCTCTATATCTCTCTGAATGCCCCAACTCCCCTAGCTCTATGTTACAATCCCCCTTTTCGTTAAGTAAGTCTCGAAAGTACGCATGCCTCCTCTGCTTGACTTGAGACTCCCCCATCACAACTCTACCATCCTCGCCCTTGATGCACCTAACTTGGTCAAGGTCACGCGCGTCCCTTTCCCTTGCTTTAGCTAACCGGAATAACTTCATGTCCCCGCCTGTGTCCCCTAGTTCCTCGTACATGCGACCAAACGCCACATTTTTAGCTTCCGTAACCGCCAGCTTTGCTTCTTTCCTCGCCACCTTTTGTAGATCTCCCTGTTCGCTCTGCATTCTTCCTCGCTTGTGCTCCCTGCCAACTTAGCAAACGCCGCCTTCTTCACCTCCACTTTTCCTTTGACTACATCGTTTCACCACCAGTCACCCTGATGTCTGCCTGAATAGCCCTTGTCTACCCCGAGCACGTCCCGTGCTACCTCCCTAACCAAGTTCGCCGTCTCTGACCACATAGCGTCCGCTTCCCCAGAACTTCTCCAAGCTCCACCCTCAGCTAACCTCCTCTCCAACTCCTGTGCTTTCTCCTTAGTCAAAACACCCCATATAATCCGCGGTTCTCCCCGAGCACCCCTCCTCTTCCTCTTCACCCAGAGACTGACATCCATCACTAGGAGTCTATGAAGAGTCGAAAGGGACTCTCCCGAAATAACCTTACAGTCCTTGCACATACCCCTATCGCTCCTTCTGAGGAGGAGGTAATCAATCTGAGTCCTCGCCGCCAAACTCTTGAAGGTGAACAAATGCTCCTCCCTCTTCTGAAATGTCGAGTTCACAATCAGAAGGTCAGAAGCCCTGGCGAAATCAAGCAGTGACGTGCCTCCTCCGTTCCTAACCCCAAAGCCAAAGCCACCGTGCACCTCACCATAGCCACCAACATCAGCCCCAATATGACTATTAAACTCCCCTCCAATAACTAACTTCTCATATTGGGGAATACTACTCACCAGATCATCCAAAGCCTCCCAAAAGCGCCTCTTAGCCTTCTCGTCTAAGCCCGCTTGCGGCACGTAAGTGCTGATGACGTTGAGGACGCAACCCCCAATAACCAACTTAATAGACATTAACCTATCATTCACTCGCCTAACCTCGACCACAGACTCCTTTAGATCCATATCCACCAAGATGCCCACTCCATTCTTACCTCTCACGACCCAAGAATACCACAGCTTAAACCCGTCTAATTTCCTCGCCTTCAACCCTTTCCACCCAGTCTCATGGACACATGCTATGTTAACCCTCCTCTTCTGAAGAACCTTCGCCAACTCAATGGACTTACCCGTCAGAGTGCCTATGTTCCACTACCCAATAATAACAAATACGTAGTTGAACAAGTAGAGAAATCCAATTGCTCAATTATATACAAACATAACAAGAATTTATCTTACAAAAGGTTCTATCAAAAATTAGAACCAACAATAAAAAATAGGAAGAGGAAGAAAAAACTTGTTGAAGAATTTCCCCCCTTGCTCCTATTGTGTCTCTGCTTCCTTAGGTCGAATCTCCGGTCTCCTTGGCCTCCCTAGGCCTAAATTATGTCAAAAGTATGTCCAACCCTCCAAAAATATCGTTTTTTCATGTGTATATACCAAATATGGTCAGGCCCAAATAATTATACCTTTTCTTACGCAAAAAGAATAATATTTCACGTTTGGACTGTCGCGGTCGCAGTCAACTGCGGTATATGGCAAGTATCTTGCCTCATGTCCGCCTTAGGTCCGAGATTACGGTTTCAACTGTGTTTTTCACCCTATTCTACGTGGATCTCGAAAAACAATAAAAAGTTGGAAGTTGTAGACCTTTGAATTAGATTTCCAACCATATATTGTACATCCCAAATGAAGTTCTGAGCAAAAAGTTATGTGTATTTCACAAGACAGTATGCAATATGCCTACTCGATTCTTTGTTTTGTTGCTCTATCATCCGTTTATCCCCGAATACAATCATGTCTTAACTCCTTGGGCTTTACTCAAACTTCAAAGCTCCAAATCATTTGAATTCATTTCATAACACCTATATAGCTCGAAATCACTCCTATAAGTCATAAAACACATCGTTAGTGCAAAATACTTGCAATTAAAGCACAAACTCAACTAAAGTGCATTAAATTATAGTGTAATAATTGACTAAAAGACATAATTATAACCTATCATCAATAATTGACTTGTCCCGACGACGAATCTCTTTTGGCGGGGTTCTTGAGGGACTAAGCCAAAGAAAAAAAGGGAATATGGAGAGTCTTCCTGATGATGGATCCTATAGACAATTTTCTTGAGGGAAGTAAGTCTAGAGAAAAGACCAAAAAGATTTATTATTATTAGGTAGTGTAGTAACTCCCCATTGATTTTTCTTTGGGCTATAATTTTTTCCAAGGGTTTAGCTTGAACCGGGTGTAGGTAGTTTTTGTTTGCTTAGTTTTTTAATTAGTTTTTAGTTAGTAGCAATGGGCTATGAGATAAAATCGAAAGATAAACCCTTAGAGTTGATACACCTTAACAAAATAGACACTAAAGTGTAACGCTTAGTCTTGTGGTTGATTCTTGCTAAGGTGCCTTAAATTGTATGTTTGTCACTAACTTGAATACTCATAAGAGAGTGTCTCGATAGGCCAATCTGGATGAGTCATGTGCCATGCGTGTGTAAGCTATACTTATTCTATGATTCATATTTGATGCCTAGAACTTGCCCCGTGTGTTTGTAAAGCGGAACAATATTTTTTATTCAGTCTTAGAAGTGATATAGGCATTTCTTTGTTGAGCCAGACATATAAAGTCAACCCAGCTAACTGTAATACATCATAGTCAATCCCGTTGAACCTATAAGCCTGTTTCTTTGGCAACCACATTGCGAACTTTACCCAATTATTTGAATGGACATCTGTTTGAACCTTTTTACCTCCCATAAACACTTGAATGATATTGAAATTATGCAAAAGCAAAAGTGTGGGGTGGTGGTTTGATTTTTGAGTGGAACTGTTGAAATAGAGAAAAGGTTTCGTGTTTGGAAAAGTAAAAGAATAAGCACCACTGAAAAAATAAAAATAAAAAAATGAGTAAATGCAGTAATCGAGAAGTGGTGGTTTGTTACAATTGCACTTAATGGATGGGGATATTATAAATAAAAAGTGGTGGAGTATTTGGTTGACATAAGCATAGTTTTGAAAGTTTTTGTAATTGTATTAAAAGTGCTTAGGGAGGTTAGTCACTATATGCAAATATATCCTACCCGTCCTTAGCCTACATTACAACCAAGTGAAGTCCTATTGATCTTAGACTGAGTGGGCTCGATTAGTAGAGTAGTATACTACGGGCAAGCATATTGTGCATCTTTGTGGCGTGTGAATGTTCTTTTTGAGAGTGAGCAAATTTTGTCTATCTAAGTTCCTAATTGTTTTAAATATCATTATATGCGGAACTATTCTCTTGTGTGATGTGAGGGCATGTGATTCATGAAGGAAAGGCAAGTATTGACTTCTGTGTAAAGTAATTTGAGTAAGTATGAATAATGCACGGCGTGAGAGTCGACTTTTGAGGCAAAGATTGCTCACTAATAGGCGTAACTTATGTGATTTGTTATTGGTATGATGCGTTAGGGAATAATGCTTAGTGAATGAACCTTTATAGAGTGTGATTGATTGCTCAAGGACTAGCGACGAATTAAGTGTGGGGTATTAATAATAGGCTAGATTCATGTAATTTGGCGTCTGTTTATGCCCTAGCTTGATTATGTTTCACTGTTCTGATATAGTTAAATGATGGTAAATGAGCTCCAATTGTGAATTTTATACTTTGCATGAGTGACTGGCATGAATGAGGACTTAAGACTGTAATCGGAACTAAATTGAAACAAGAAAAGCCCCTAGAAGCTGAGTACATGGGAAGACGAGAGAAAGAAGAGCTAAAATGGAGACCCGGACTAGAGCGACCGCGCTAGCCCAGTTAGTTGAGGCAAAATGATAGGGCAAATGCGCGGTCACTAGCGTGACCGCGCTAGCCCAGTTCCAAAAAGTTACGCTTCAGGGGTAAAATTAGAAGTTAAGGGGCAAATCCACTTGCCTATAGAATGTCTAGCTCGCCCAAGAGAGGATTATCAAGGTTTTCATAGTTTAGTTCAAGGCAAGGAGAGGCAAGAGGCAAGGAGAGGCAAGAGGCAAGGAGGATAATTCAACATCGAGTTCTTCCTTTCTTCATTTTATTTTTACGATTTGTGATGAATTTGAATATTGTTATGATGAACACTAGTATGAGTAGCTAAATATTTAGTCTAGGGTTTTGATGGAACCTATTGAAGGATGAACTTCTTGTTATATTAATATAGTTTGCCCAGTTTACTCTCTATTTGTTCAACTATATGCTTGTTGTAGTTAATTAACAGGATCCTCAATTATCTGTGCCTATTTAGTGTGCATAACTCGGGAGAAAGTACATATTTAGGTAATTGTTGAACAACACCATTCCCAAAGTATATGAGGGATCAATAACTGAGGGTTTAAAGGTGGGTTTAGGGATAACAAAGTCTTGGGTGCAATCTAAAGTGAGCTGTAATAAACAAAGCTGGCTAGCATATCTCGGGAGGGTGCGTCTAGTAATCGTGATTACACGGGAGAGATTTATGGTAATAAGAGTGCTCCTAATTGATAGAGATAATTAGACAATTCTATGTGAAACATAACCGGAATAGATTCCATCAATAGGGAAAATCATAACCTTAGAACCTTCTCTTTATTATTTACAACTTAATCATAGTTAGTTTTCAGTTGCTTATTTACATTTGATTCTTAGTTACTAGAAACATCATCAATTTCTATTCACAACGTTTGGGAACTTGATTCCGTTGAATTTAATAAGTCTAACAAGAGTAATTGATAGGTTAATTTCTTGTGAGTTTGACTCTAAGCTAAATACTCAGATTATATTTGTAACATTTGTGTGTCCTCATTATAAGACATAGTTGGGCGTGATCAGTACCTTTATGTATTTTACGACCGCGGGTGATTGGATTAACTATACCAAATTGAGCTCTTCATCCACAGAATTAAGTGACCTTTTTTATTTAAGCAGTACAATATTATGAAACTAGGGGAAAATATTACTTATTTAAAAGTTATATTCATCAAAACAATATAATAAATATAATATAATACAATACATTATGAAACAATCATCTAAATAAGTCATAAGTATCATAATAGAATAAAAAATTTATTTCAATCACACTATACCATTCAGAGATTATACTCTCATGAGCAAACATTTGGTACATTATACGATTAATAACTTTATCTGAATTTAAGACTTAGCTGTCTTAGTCATTTCTATTATTGACAAGTCCTCTTTCGATAACAGCATCTTTAATTTGCTTCATAGAATCTTCAAAATCATCAAGTAGTTGTTGTGGATCAGGAATAGCACTTTCATCAATTGACAGGACGATAGTCATCTTGTTGATATAGCTTTGGAAATTGATCGTTAATGCCTACAATTGAAAAAGAATGGTATCCAACATTAGAAAAAGTTACACCTCGGTGCATAAGGTATTCCGCATTTAGGCAGGATCCGAAGAAGGTAGAGCGACCAAAATATGGCGTACACAAAATATTTTATAAGCAGTATCACAATTTTTAGAAGTGAATTAATAAAAAATCACTATAATGGTAAGTGGTGTCATTTTTTCTATTTATCCTTAATATTTTTATTTTTCTTAAATATATCTATTAAAAAAATATGACGAATCGGTGTTCAATGACACCATATCCAACAAGGTGTGTACGCCTCCTGTCTCAAGGGGTGTGATATAGACAACTTACCAAAATGCTAATATTGACAGGTTTCAAGACTTGAACTCGTCTCTGACCTATATGTCACATGAAGATAACTTTACCATTTCTTAATGGTGTCGCAACATTGATCTTCAATATTTCAATAATTGTGTGAATATTGTAATTAAAATATTCTGCTTAACATATGAGCTGCTGATATTAGTATGAATTTTCACGTGTGGGAAAAAAGAAGAATTATAATCTAGTTTTCCATTCAAGATTCAACTAATTAATTTATATGACGATCGAAAACAGAAACCAGCCAAATGCAGAAGGAATAATGCAATGCTTACATTTGGTTGGCCATAAGAAGTTGGAGCAAAATAAGCCAAGGGATGGCCACAAAACTCAATTTCCTCCTGTGGTCCAACCAAGTTGGTGAAGCAAATTGTTGCACTTGAAAATACTCTTTGAGTCATAGCACTCACTGCCTAACAATCAAAGATCAACATTCATCACATCATGAGGTTCAAACATTCAAAAAAGAAAAAAAAAAAGAAGAATAGCCTGATAAACATCTCTACTTATTTCGTTTTAATACCCCTACACCACGAGGTTAATTTCATACAAGACACTTATAGTTGTTAAAACGCACTATTTCGGAGTTTCATAAAAGGCAGGTGAATGCATAAAGCATCTCGCATTCATACAGGATTCGAAGAAGGACTGGAACACAAGGGGACGTGATGTAGAAAGCCGACCCTAATGCAAGCATCAGTGGATTCTAAAGCTCGAACCAGTGACCTATAGGTCGCACAAAGACAACTTTACGTTGCTCTAACGATCCCTGTCACTATTTTGAAGTTGCATGCATATCATAATTTGAAGGCAGAATAGCTTAATAGACATCTCTACTTATCTCGTTTTAACATTCATGTCTCCTCTATCTACTCCATGGGGTTTCATACCAACACTTATAGCTAAAATACACTATTTTGAAGTTGCATAAAGGGCGGCCCAATGCGCAAAGCATTTCGTGTTCATACAAGATTTGGAGAAGGACCGTATATCAATAGGGTGTACGTAATGTAGACAGTCCGACCTAATGCAAGCATTAGTGGTTTATTCCACGTCGCGAACCCGTAACTTATAGTTGACACAAAAACAACTTTACCGTTGCTCCAAGATTCCCCTTCACTATTTTATAGTTGCATGGCTACCATAATTTTGAAGTCGTACAAGCAGAGGTGTCTATTATGCTAATGAGTTAGTACCATAATTTTGAAGTTGCATATATACATACCTTGATGCCAAATATCTTGCTGAATAATTCTGCCATGACCAAAGTGTACAAAGCTTCAAATGAGTTCTTCTTTCTATTAATGGCTGCCTTAGCTTCTTTTACATAATCTAAAGGATCATCACGCAGTGCAATCTTAAAGGTTAAAAGAACACAACCAAACCAATTTCCCCAACCTCCCCACATCCCTTTGCTACCTTTCTCCATCATATCAGCTAAATCCTGTATTTTTAAACATATCATAAGGTTATTTTTCTCTACTCTTGAATGTAATACTAGCTAATGAAACTTTTCTACTTTAGCTTAAGTAGTTAGTATTAGAAAGTACTACCTTCATCTCATTTTATACGAACTTGTTTGATTGGGTATGGAATTTAAGAAAATAAAGTCTAGCTTTTGGGATAGGGATCTTTATACAAATAGCTGGTTGAAGTCATTGTTTACTTTTCCTAGTCGGTATACATAGTTTATACATTAATTATATATATTTATACATATATTATACATGACTATACATATATTATATACATGAATTATACATATATTATATATTTACTGGCTGGCTTTTGTTTAAGCAGTTGGGTGTGCGACTAATTAGGTTAAATGTTGATGTTTAGCTTAAAGCATATATATTTCTATGTATATCGCCTCATATTTTACTTTTGTTTCATGAATTTGGGATGTTAATTGCTATGATTTGTATTAATTTGAAGTGTTTTTATGTGTAGGAATGATTCAGGAGCAATTGGGAGCGAAACGCGCAAGATTCGAGCCAAAACGAACGAAACGGGAAACTTGCGAATTCCTGTGGCGCCCTGCCCTATCTGTGGCGCAAAAATAGTATACTCTAAATTGGTAGTGCTGTGGAGGGCGCTTGGCGCTAGCCAGGGCGCCGGTGACGTGATTTTGTCCAATTTTGCCCAGGACAAGGTTATTTCGGTCATTGACCTACCAAACACGTATAAAAGCAAAACGAAACCTATTTTTGAAGGGGGGAAACGCCACTTTGGTTATATCTAACATACCTTGAAGGGAGTTTCACATGGTAGAACACACACCACGCTTGGAAGAGGCTTCTAACTAGTTTTTCTTCTCTTTCTCTTCCTTTAATTTCATAGTTTATTAGTTCTATAGTTTTGGGTGCTACATAAACGTTGTAGTCTGAAGCTTGAATTGTTCTTACAATTTTATCATATTGGTTTATTTATTCAATCTTGCGCTTAATTATTTGATTGCTTGATCACCAAATTGAATACTATCTACGAATCTAGGATTGAACTAGGGAAAAGGAATTTTAGATTGCATATAAGACTGAGTAGAGTAAGATCTTAACTTTGAGGGGGGAGGGGGGAGGCGGATTTGCGGTTAGGATAGGAATATACCTAATCGCCTTGTATGGTTATTATACGGAAATTATAAATGTGTCCTTGTTAATCCTAATTCCATTGGAATATAGGCGTTAGGTTAGCTTGAATAGGCGAGTTGTACGTGGGGAGAAGGCTATGAACAATATTAACCCCGTCAATCAATAAACTAGATAAATTAATTAGTCGTTTTTAGTGGAATACTCAACGGGATTGTTAGCTTACTCATAGCTCTAGAATATTCACCTACATTGAATTCGTCGTTAAGTTTGTCCTTGTTTTCTTTAATCTATTAATTTGTTACTCTATATTAATTTTAGTTAAATATTCATACTTCAGGAATCGCTTGAATTGATAAATTGTTTGGTTTAATTTAGTTGATAGTTAATCACAAGTCATTGTGGGTACGATATCTGGATTTACAGTCATATATTATTTTGTCGACTACGTATACTTGCGTGTATGTTAGGGAGCAACAATTCTTCTTTAAAATATATATGTGGTCTTAGACAAATATGACATTTAAGTGGTATAAATCATTAAGGATAAAATGAGAAATTTAAAATAAAATAATTTTTACATATATAAATATAAATAAAAAAATGTAACATAAAATGAAACACAAGGAGCTACTTATATTTTGTAAATTGTCTTCAAAAAATAAAATTAAAATTATTCAATAATGGGCTTAAAAAGGGTGTAAACTATCGGTCAAAGATCACTTTTAGCCTGCGTTCGAAACTATTTACTTTCGTTAGCTGAAAAAGTATGTAAAATTTATGTTTTTTTATGTATAACGTACAGAAATATCTATATATACAAAAAAAATACAAAAAATATTTTTTCGGATATAAATAAAAATAAAAGTACCTGAATTCCTGGTGTTGATCTTAAATTTATCATAAGACAAGATCGAAGTCGAATACCCGGGGGAAGATTGTTGTTTTCCTCAGTGTCCCCCTTGTCTTCCTTACCAACGGCTGCAAATATTATTTAAATCAGTGATAAAGGTATGAATATCTCATATATTTTAATTACTAGGATTTTTAAAGTATAAATAATGTAAATTTATAACTTTTTCACTTACCATATCTCCTGTTGAGATACTTAGATAAACCAGCTTGAGTAATTCCCAAGGCAACATCATTTACAGTCTGTGGAGGATATATATATATATATATATAAGTATAAAACTCAATGTCATTTAAATTTCACTAAAAAATTCTTTAAAATATTCAGGAGCTAGGGCTAAGAAAAAAACAGTAATAATTGAACTCATTTCTATTGCATGAAAATTTTATTTCTCCTATTGCACGCAGAGGCGATGTCAAGATTTTGAGTATATGAATTCTGGAATCTAAGACATGATAAGTTACCGAATTCGAGATAAATTATTTACACATATTAAGTAAATTTCTTAATATAAAACGGGATTGAGCTGAAACTACTGATCTATCGAACCTGTAATTAGACTTGTGATTGAACCTGTAGTTAGACTTGTGGCTCTGCCATTAATTGCACGAACTCACAAGTATCGGAAAAATGAAACTAAGCTCGGGAAAATATGTGTTTAAGTAGCTGCTTGAGAAAGGACCATTCAATCCAGACAACTTGCTTTTCAAGCAGAACCTCGAAAGACAAGCAATGAGTTCTGAATTTTACAGCGACTACATCAACTACCAATAATCGAGTTTTAAATTTAATATTATGTATATTAATAAAAAAAATTACGTAAATATATTATTTGATCAAAAGTTATAAAGTTTGATCGAAACTGTAGTCGGGCTTCTAGCTCTGCCCCGGTGACAAGATTTTTTTTAAAAAAAAAAGGAGAAAAGGTTTATCCTACACAATGAGAAAGCGTAATTTTATGATATTTTCTAAATATATTTTGGGTTTAACTTATATGCATTTTAGTTATAGGGGAGCTTTTATCGGAAAATTATATTAGATTACATAACATATATTGAATATTCTTTATCAAATTTCTTTAATTACTTATTTTAAATTTGAACACCATTAATAAAATTTCTGTCTTCTCCACTAACAACCGTAGAAACCCGAAAATAAGACAGTCCGAAAAAAGGGCATTCGACCCGAGAGAAGAGAGTAATTAACTTACCAAGTTCAAAGCATTTTTGACCAACTTCATATCATCCAAACTGAGAGTCCGATGAACTATTCGTCTAATTTTAGACTTTGAATCTGCAGCCAAACTATTGATAGGAGTTTCTGTATCTTTCAAGAATATAAGTGTGGATATGAACACGAAAATATCCACTATTGTATTCCCAATTATTCTTATGAAAATCCAAACTGCTAACATATACCCCCATAACCCTAATAATCCTCCCTCGACTTCTGATTTACCTGCAAAACAATAATTAATTAGTTAGTTTTTTTAAAATATGTGACCGTCTCATTTAAATATATGTTGTTATTATGAACATCTTAGACAAGAGGGGTTGCTTTGATGGTAAGCAACCCTCACTTCCAACCGAGAGGTTGTGAGTTCGAGTCTCCTCAAGAGCAAGGTGGGAAGTTTTTGGAGGGAAGGATGCCGGGGGTCTATTTGGAAACAGTCTCTCTACCTAAGGGTAGGGGTAAGATATGCGTACATACTACCCTCCCCAAACCCTACTAAGTGAAGTTATACTGGGTTATTGTTGTTGTTTTATGAACATCTTAAAGCTAGCTACTTATATGAGTAGTTAGGGTATGTAAAAAGTAGTACTCCCTATGTTTTATTTAATACGATTACACTCTTTCTCTTTATTTTGTTCTAAAAAGGATAATATTATTCCATATTTGGAAATTCTTTAATTTTAAACTTTTTCTTAATTTTATTTCAATGAGGTATTTTATATAACAATAAAAATATCATAATATGTCAAAAACCTATTACTTTTTTTTTAAATATCATACTCACTCAAAATACAATCATATAAAAATAAAACGAAGAAATACGTGATAAACCTATTGGATTTTATTAACCAAATTAAAGTCTTTTTTAATAGAATTTGTTGCATTCACAAGTTCGATGTTTCCATAACTTCTTACTTAATCATTCAACAATAGAACTCATAATGAAATTAGTTATTGAGTGGAGCGGAAGGGGGTCTATCCGAACTTCCTTCACCAGAAAATTATATTGTACATATAAGGTAAAATCTAGTTTGTACCTTTATATATTATATTTTGAATTCCCTTAATATTGCCCAAAAGCATAGTTCGGGGTAGTGAGGGTGTTCAAAACCTTTATTAGGTTAGTGGTTCAATTTTCACTAGCCACAGTTTCTTTTAATTTTGAAGTTTATTTTTTCTTTTTTGAACTCATTAGCGAAATTCTGCCTGTGCCACTAGTCCCATGATGCTTTATGCACCAGATTGCCCTTTATATCTGTGTGTTTAGATGACAACAATAATAATAACCCAGTAAAATCCCACAAGTCGAACCTAGGGAGGGTAGTATATTCGCAGACCTTATCCCTACTCCGAAGGTGTAGAGAGACTGTTTCCGAAAAATACTCGACTCAAGATAATAAAAAAAATAAAAGAAAAGGAATATTAATTTCACCACAGAGATTATAGGGAAAATAGAAACATAAAATGTTGAAGGGACAATTGCAAAACAAAAGAAATCAAACCTGAGTCATAAGTAGGTCTTCTTTTCTTTGTAGGAATAGTAGGAAGCTTGAGTTCATCAGCAGTTTGACGAGTACAAGCTAATAATAAAGAAATTAAAGAAGTGCCATCACCAAGAGAATGATGTGCACGAAATATGGTCACAGCTTCAGCATCACGAGTTTTAATATTCAAAATATGAAATTCCCATAGTGGTTTTGATTTGTCAAGACTTGTTTTAGTAAGATTGTGAACATAATCTTCTATACATTTTTCTGGTGATAATAATTCCACCTTACTTTCATCAATTTCTGGTATTATAATATGTTGGTTTAAATCAACTTTTGTTTGTACCCATTTCATTTCTCCTCCATTTTCTTCATCTACCACCTGTAATATAATATTTTTCAATAAATTGTCTAGCATGTATAACAACTAAAAAAACAGGAATTAGAAATGGACAAATTTGTAGCTAAACACAAAAATTCATGCTAATCACATTTAGTGACAGATTATCAAGAAATTTTATTAGCTTAGTTACGAGTAGAGGCGGAGCTAAGATTTCAAGTTTATGGTTTCGAGATTCTAATCGTTTTAAGCTACTGAGTTCTAAATTAAATAATTTATATATATTCAATAAATTTTTTAAAATAGATATATGGTTCGAACTAAAGCTACTAGGTTCAACCTAAACTGCTCGGAGCACTCTAGCTTTGCCCCTGGGTAAGATCGAGCAATTTAGCGACGACAGCTTAGCAAAGAAGTTCTCCGCCAATTCTATTTTTTTTGGTAGTGTATGACAGGGGCGGAATTAGAGTGCCGAGAGCGGGTTCGGCCGAACCAAGTAGTTTTGGTTCGAACTATACATTTATCTTAAAAAATTTATTGAATATATATAAATTATTAATTTAGAATCCAATAATTTAAGTATAAAATTCTAAACCCGCCTTGGGTGTACGATACATGAATCTTGAGGTATATATTTAATTTACGTGCAGAATATAGAGAAAGTAAAGAGACGTAACGAAATAAGTACATGCAAAGAGCATTGGGGAAAAAAGAAGTGTTTATGTCTAATTTTAAGGTGGTTGATTGTACTTTCTCTTTTAATCTTTCAAACACAAGGGAGCTAAAATTTAATAGGCTCTAAATTTGTCACTTAACACATAGCTCATTGCAGTTACTAGGTTCGCAATTATATATATATATATATATATATATATATATATATATATATATATATATATATATATAGAATCAATTTTTTACTACAAATACAAGATTTAAATAAAAAGTATTGGGTTCGTCTGAATCTGTACTTATTACTTTAGTTCTGCCCTACTTACAAAGGCAAATTTTAACCAAATATATTCTTTAATTTTAACATGGGTACCGAAAACAAAAGCACCAAAATTTACCACCTTTTATAGAAAGTCTTAACTTATATATACTGATAACGTAAAAAGTTCATATGTTATCAATGTATTATATAATATGTTGTGTTTCATATTGTAGGTCACTAATTCCACTTATTTTAGAGAATCTCTACTTGTCTTTCACACTATCATTGCATCTATAGAAGTTAAGTTTTTTTTTTTGAAGAAGAAGAAGAAGAAGAATTTACACGAACAAAATTACAAAACCTATATAAAAATTATAGAAATTAAAATATAGTTGGAATTTAAAGCGGCTTGAATAGATTCTACTGAATCCATATTGCATTCGACTCAATTCACAAGTATATATGCAAAAACAAAATATACATATGTGCAAACTTATAAATTGACTTATAAACTCAACAACAACAACAACAATCCAGTATAATCTCACTTACTGGGGTCTGGGGAGGGTAGTATGTACCCAGACCTTACCCCTACCCTTGGTAGAGAGGCTGTTTCCAAATATATCCCGGCATCCTTCCCTCCAAGAACTTCCCACCTTGCTCTTGGGGAGACTCAAACTCACAACCTCTCGGTTGGAAGTGGGGGTTGCTTACCATCAGAGCAACCCCTCTTGTCTTTTGACTTATAAACTCATTGACAATATAAATCATGAATTCAACTCTAATGAACATACCAAGATGCTGACATCGCAAGTATATATGCAAAAATAAAATATGCATGTGTACAAACTTATAAATTAACTTATAAACTCGTCGACAATAAATTCTGAATCAGTCTCTAATGAAAACATACCAGGACGCTAGTGAAACGGGGATGCTTAAGCAAAGTATGAACCAACTTGTCCTTAGTAGGCTGTGGAGAAATCCTAGTTTTGCAAAACATAATGGCCATTACATGAATATTTAATATTGGATCTAAGAACATTTTTGCTGTAGGACTCAATGGTTCTTCTTCTTCAACTTCCATTTCCAACTCTTCTATTGTTCTTCTCTTTGTTTCTATTGGTTTCAGAAATGGTTTTCTACATTTGAGTTCAGCTGGGGACTCCATAATTTTTTAGCTTTAAATTTATGTCAAAAGGAAGGCAATGAATATATAAGTTGAAGTAGTAATGAAAAGGAATTGTTTTATAGTAAGTGTTTGTTTTGCATATATATATATATATAAAGATTTGAGAGAATATTTTCTACCAAACTTGTCATTCTTCTTGCATTTTGAAAGATGCATTGAGATTAAATATTACTCTGTCATCACATTACGTATGACAGTTTAATATAGTGTACAAATTTAAAATGGTTATTTGATTTTTATATATACGTTCTTATTATACTAGGATAGTAACAAATAATAAATTACACAGTGTTAAAATCGTAATATAAAAGTAAATTATGTAACAAAAACGTTACATAAATTTTTAATATTTAAATAATGTACAACGTATGTGTAAAATTATTTTTACCTGTTGTAGCACGTAACATATCTTATTTCAAAATTATAAATTTTGGATTTTAAGTGATAATTTTTGGTGACGGTATATTTACTTAAACTCATTTAAGATTTGCACCCTCAATTATTTTTGTTATTACTTTCTTTTCGCATAAACTGATTTTATATTATATTATGTCAAATAAAGGTCGGAAAATACCCATAAAACGCACGGAGAGGAAGTCTATGTTCATAACTAAATTAGCAGGAACGAGGAAATTTCGCAGCCCATGCTGATTTTGAAGTTGCCTTTTTTAGGCAAAAGATATGTATTCAGTACGGCGCTTCAGCTTGATTTGGGTATACGTATAGTTGGATATTCTCTGTTGTAAATAGGGCGAAGCCAGAATTTGAAGGTTATAGGTTCGGTTTTTAATCCTTTTTAAGTTACTGAGTTCATTAGTAGTAATTAGTATATATTCATTGAACCTCATAAGACAAATATACGATTTGAACCAAAGCTACCGAATTTAGTAGATCAGCAATAATAGTGGCTAGTTTTTCTTGTTTTGATCAGTTTAATATCTTGTTGTTGTTATTGTATATTATCACTATTTCTTTTTTTATTTTTCCTTGAACCGAGAGTCTACCAAAAACAATCTTTCTATGTTCACATGATAGAGATAAGATTTACATCAACGCTATCTCTCTAGACCCTACTTTTGAATTATACTGGAGTTTTATTTTTTTTTTATTTTTTTTTTTTGTTATTGTTTTTGTTGTAATGGCTAGTGTTTCTTTGTCAAACATGTCATGATGGCTTGCATCATAACATCCAAGCCTGCTTTTGCTTCTCAACTTTTGGATTGCACAAGTACAATAGTAGCCAAACCTACCGAGCTCACTAACCGAATTTACTCTTTAATACTTTATTTATATTTGTCACTGTGTTAGCCCCTTGACAATGGTCCTCGGCAAGTATGGATTGTGACAAGTATTTTTATGATGGATTTGGCACACAATCTAAAAATTTAGGACAATATCATGACGGGCTGCTCGGCATGACAGACTATGCGGGATTAACAAACGCACCTTGGACGGAAGCAAGGCACATTTTACTTAGATGTTCGGGTTGGTAAAACAATGGCAAGGCAAAGCCATGTCAAGCAAGGGGAAAGACATGGCAAGGCAAGGCAAGGCAATGCGGGACAAGCAATGCCAATCGATGCGGGCAGATTTGATCAAGTTGGAGGCGACTTGAGTTGAGCAGGCAGCTATGACAATAAATGTGTGCGGCTAAGTCAAGGAGCGGCGAGCTGTGGCAAATGCATTGGCGCGGAGCAGTGTCAAACACAAGGTTGGGTGCAATGTCAGCCTTGGCACAAAAAGCTGGGCGAAAATCATCACATGTTGTGCACAAGCAGGAGTTGGAAAAACATGTGCCAAGCACATGGGAAGCAGTTCGCGGTTGCAACCTCCTCCAAGACATGCTGATCATGTCCTAAAATTGTGCCCACGTTTTTGTACATGTCCTAACATGTCTTCTCATCAGTTGGGGCTTTGTCAACTGATTTAGCATTATAAATACTTGCCTAGGCTGGTCCAAAACGGAGCAGAACTTAGTCTAAGGCATTGTGTTTGCCAAAATTCATCTAAGTCATTTCCTAGGGTGGGAAAATCATTTTGGGTAGGGAATTGGGGAATTCTTTATCATGGCCATAGGTTTGCTATTGTGTTCTTTTATTCACATTATTAATACAAGTTGGGAAGAAATTCGTGTATATCGTGTGCCTTTCTTTACTGTTTTTACTGCCCATTTCATTCGATGTTTCAAACGTCCCTAAAATAATACTAAGTGTTGGAAAGGCATTAGTCAAGCCTGGGCTTGAATGCCGCACGAAGGTGAACCACGAGCAGGAATTCGAGTGACATAAATCACCCCGGTGACAATTGGTATCAGAGTGTGGCTTGATCGGGGCGAAGACACAACGTTCAGTGGCTGAATTTTTTGAAGAATGGCTGGTGGCAACGCAGAACTGAGGGAAAAGATTGTTGCATTAGAGGCACTCGTCGGAACTGTTGATGGGGATCAATTATGACTATCATGACTCGTCTTGCCTATCTTGAGGGCGAGTTGAACAAGCTAAGCCAGGAGTGCTATTGTTTGCTATTGTGTTCTTTTATTCACATTATTAATACAAGTTGGGAAGAAATTCGTGTATATCGTGTGCCTTTCTTTACTGGTTTTACTGCCCATTTCATTCGAAGTTTCAAACGTCCCTAAAATAATACTAAGTGTTGGAAAGGCATTAGTCAAGCCTGGGCTTGAATGCCGCACGAAGGTGAACCACGAGCAGGAATTCGAGTGACATAAATCACCCCGGTGACAATTGGTATCAGAGTGTGGCTTGATCGGGGCGAAGACACAACGTTCAGTGGCTGAATTTTTTGAAGAATGGCTGGTGGCAACGCAGAACTGAGGGAAAAGGTTGTTGCATTAGAGGCACTCATCGGAACTGTTGATGGGGATCAATTATGACTATCATGACTCGTCTTGCCTATCTTGAGGGCGAGTTGAACAAGCTAAGCCAGGAGTGCGTAGATCTGAAAACGGAAAATGGGTTGTTGCGTCGTGCTGTTGGCAATCATGAAGCACAATGTAGGGCAGATCGTACCAAGGTTAGAATTATGGAGCCTAAAGAGTTAAATGGTGCTAGAAATGCCAAGAAACTCTAAAATTTCCTCTGGGATATGGAGCAGTACTTTCATGATGTCAAGGTGCTAGATGAAGACAAGGTCACCATTACGACTATGTACTTCGTGGATAATGCAAAGCTTTGGTGGTGGACGCGCGTGGCAGATGATGTAAGTGATAGTAGGCCGAAAATTGACTCTTGGGAAAGGTTGAAGAAAGAGTTGAAAGATCAATTCTTTCCTAGCAATGCGGGCTGGATTGCTAGAGATTGTTTTAAAAAGTTGAAACATACTGAACGGTCAGGGATTATGTCAAAGAATTTAGTTCTTTGATGCTGGATGAGGACAAGCTGCATAATTTCCTTTATGGGTTGCAGTCGTGGGTGCAAATGGAACTACGAAGGCAAAATGTGTAAGACCTTCCGAGTGCCACTTTCGGTGCGGATGCGTTGGGTGATTTCCGGTTAGGATATGGTAGTTTTGAATTCTCTACTACTTCAAAGTCCAAAAATTGGAACAAGGACAAGGCAAAAGAGTGGAGGAAAAATGGAAACGACAAGAGCAATGCTGTTGAGGGCAATAGCAATGAGAAGGGAAAGTAATGTGCTGGACCTTCGACAAAATGGGAACAAAACAGCAAGTTTGATGGTTGTTTTATTTGCAAAGGACCACACATGGCGAGGGATTGTCCAAGAATTGAAAAGCTTTCGGCATTTTACTGAAGAAAAAAGTGAAGATGAGCAAAAATAGGAAGAACATGAGCAAGCAACAGCATATTTAGGGCCTATGGTGGTGCTGAAAAATACGGAAGCTGCTTCGTCGAGGACGACGAATTCTTCTGGTGGCGGTGGTTTGTGAGACCCTTGACAATGGTCCTCGGAAGGTGTGGGTTGTGACAAGTATTTTCATGATGAACTTGGCACACAACCTGAAAATTAAGGGCAACATCATGACGGGCTGCTCGGCATGACGGACTATGCGGGGTTGACAAACGCACCTTGGACGGAAGCAAGGCGCATTTTACTTAGATGTGCGGGTTGGAAAAATAATGGCAAGACAAAGCCATGTCAATCAGGGGAAAAGACATGGCAAGGCAAGGCAATGCGGGACAAGCAATGCCAATCGATGCGGGCAGATTTGATCAAGTTGGGGGCAACTTGACATGAGAAGGCAGCTATGACAATAAATGTGTGCGGCTAAGTCGACGAGCGGCGAGCTGTGGCAAAGTCATTGGTGCGGAGCAGTGTCAAATACAAGGTTGGGCGCAATACCAGCCTTGGCACAAAGAGCTGGGCGAAAATCAGCACATGTTGTGCACAAGCAGGAGTTGGAAAAGCATGTGCCAAGCACATGGGAAGCAGTTCGCGGTTGCAACCTCCTCCAAGACATGTTGATCATGTCCTAAAATTGTGCCCACGTTTTTGTACATGTCATATCATGTCTGCCCATCAGTTGGGGCTTTGTCAGCTGATTTAGCATTATAAATACTAGGCTGTAAGGCTGGAAGTTGGGCGGTTCTGGAACCGGAACCGGACCGGAACCGCGGTTCTGGCGGTTCCGGCGGTTCCGGTTCCGCGGTTCCGGGCCTAGCGGTTCCCCGGACCGTGATGTCGCGGTTCCACCCATTAGAACCAGAACCGCCAGAACCGGAACCGGACCGATTCAGGCGGTTCCATCCGGTTCCAAACGGTTCCGCCAACGGTCCGATATTTAAAAAAAAATTATTTTTTTAAATATCGGACCGTTGGCGGAACCGTTTGGAACCGCCTGAACTGGTCCGGTTCCGGTTCTATCCGGTTCCCAACGAGCTGATTTTTAAAAAAAAAAAAATTTTTTAATAAATCTGAAAATCAGAACGGCTCTCTTGCAGAAATAGCCGTTTGGCATTTTTAAAATTTAGCCATTTGACCCCTCAAATTTAATTTAACCCCAAACTTTATATAATTACACAATTTCCCATTTCTCAACTATAAATACCCCCTCATTCTTTCATTTTAATTCATCAATTCATCAATCTCTCTCAAGCTCTCTTTCAATCTTTCTAGTGCAAGTGCTTAAATTTTTGTTGCAAATTCGTGAAACATTGTGAAGTTATTGAATTGAAGTTTTCAAGTGTTCAATTACAACGATTTTCAATTTTCAAGAAGTTGTTCGTCAATCCGGTAAACTCGTTTCAACTCTTACGTGCTAAGAATATTTGTTGTGTGTTGTTATTTTGCTTAATTATAATTATTATGGCATTTTCATTGAAAAACATGTTCGGAAAAGGTAAATCTAAATCCGGTGAAAGTAGTCGCCAAAATCCTACCCCTCCCCCGGTTCCCCGACCTAGAAAAGATAAACAAGTTGAAACTAGTAGCCAACCTAGAAATACTAATGAAAATTTCAGAAACTAGTACCATGTTGTGCTCATTCCATTGGGGGAAGGAAGACTAAGAAAGATATGCATTTTGGCCAATAAATACGCTTTTTATCATATCCTTGAATATATTTGTCTCAATATTTATTTGTCTTTACTTCTATATCAATCCTTGAATATTTATATAACATATAATATATAACATACAACACATAATACTAACGACAACATTCTTTTATCAATATGTACTACTTATATAAAATTTATACTAATTACTAACTACTACACAATATACAAAATATACACTACATATACACAATATATACTAATTTCCAAACACAATATATACTATACTAAGAACATAGTACACCATATAAAAATATATTGTACAATATACTAATCACTACTATACAAGATATTGATTTTAAAAAAAAATTAAGTCGGAACCGCCTGGAACCGCCAGACCCGCGGTTCCGGAACCGCCAAAACCGGAACCGGGCGGTTCCGGAACCGTATGGTAACGGTTCCGGCTCCGGAACCGCCAGAACCGGAACCGCCAGAACCGCGGAACCGGAACCGCCAGAACCGGAACTGGCAGACCCAAATAGACCCAGAACCGGAACGGATACAGCCTTACTAGGCTGGTCCAAAACGGAGCAGAACTTAGTCTAAGGCATTGTGTTTGCCAAAATTCATCTAAGTCATTTCCTAGGGTGGGAAAATCATTTTGGGCAGCGAATTGGGTAATTCTTTATCTTGGCCATTGGGTTGCTGTTGTGTTCTTTTATTCACATTATTAATACAAGTTGGGAAGAAATTCGTGTATATCTTGTGCCTTTCTTTACTGTTTTTTTTGCCTATTTCATTCGAAGTTTCAATCGTCCCTAAAATAATACTAAGTGTTGGAAAGGCATTAGTCAAGCCTGGGCTTGATTGCCGCACGAAGGTGAACCACGAGCAGGAATTCGAGTGATATAAATCACCTCTGTGACAATTGGTATCAGAGTGTGGCTTGATCGGGGCGAAGACACAACGTTCGGTGGCTGAATTTTTTGAAGAATGGCTGGTGGCAACGCAGAACTGAGGGAAAAGGTTGTTGCATTAGAGGCACTCGTCGGAATTGTTGATGGGGATCAATTTATGACTATCATGACTCGTCTTGACTATCTTGAAGGCGAGTTGAACAAGTTGAGCCAGGAGTGCGTAGATCTGAAAACGGAAAATGGATTGTTGCGTCGTGTATTTGGCAATCATGAAGCACAACGGAGGGCAGATCGTACCAAGGTTAGAATTCCCGAGCCTAAAGAGTTTAATGGTGCAAGAAATGCCAAGAAACTCGATAATTTCCTCTGGGATATGGAGCAGTACTTTCATGCTATCAAGGTGCTAGATGAAGACAAGGTCACCATTACGACTATGTACTTGGTGGATAATGCAGAGCTTTGGTGGTGGACGCGCGTGGCAGATGATGTAAGTGCTGGTAGGCCGAAAATTGACTCTTGGGAAAGGTTGAAGAAATAGTTGAAAGATCAATTCTTTCCTAGCAATGCGGGCTGGATTGCTAGAGATCGTTTGAAAAAGTTGAAACATACTGAATGGTCAAGGATTATGTCAAAGAACTTAGTTCTTTGATGTTGGATGAGGACAAGCTGCATAATTTCCTTTATGGGTTGCAGTCGTGGGTGCAAATGGAACTATGAAGGCAGAATGTGAAAGACCTTCCTAGTGCCATTTTCACTGCGGATGCGTTGGATGATTTCCGGTTAGGATAGGGTAGTTTTGATTTTTCTACTACTTCAAAGTCCAAAAATGGGAACAAGGACAAGGCAAAAGAGTGGAGGAAAAATGGATACGACAAGAGCAATGCTGTTGAGGGCAATAGCAATGAGAAGGGTAAGCAATGTGCTGGACCTTTGACAAAATGGGGACAAAACAGCAAGTTTGATGGCTGCTTTATTTGCAATGGACCACACATGGCGAGGGATTGTCCAAGAATTGAAAAGCTTTCGACGTTTTGCTGAAGAAAAAAGTGAAGATGAGCCAAACTAGCAAGAACATGAGCAAGCAACAGCATCTTTAGGGCCTATGGTGGTGCTGAAAAATACGGAAGTTGCTTCGTCGAGGACGACGAATTCTTCTGGTGGGGGTGGTTTGTTAGCCCCTTGACAATGGTCCTCGGCAGGTGTGGGTTGTGACAAGTATTTTCATGATAAACTTGGCACACAACCTGAAAATTAAGGGCAACATAATGACGGGCTGCTCGGCATGACGAACTACGCGGGGTTGACAAACGCACCTTGGACGGAAGCAAGGCGCATTTTTACTTAGATGTGCGGGTTGGCAAAATAATGGCAAGGCAAAGCCATGTCAAGCATGGGCAAAGACATGGCAAGGCAAGGCAAGGCAATGCGGGACAAGCAATGCCAATCGATGCGGGCAGATTTGATCAAGTTGGGGGCGACTTGACATGAGCGGGCAGCTATGACAATAAATGTGTGCGGCTAAGTCGACGAGCTGTGGCAAAGGCATTGGCGCGGAGCAGTGTCAAAGACAAGGTTGGGCGCAATACCAGCCTTGGCACAAAGAGCTGGGCAAAAATCAGCACATGTTGTGCACAAGCAGGAGTTGGAAAAACATGTGCCAAGCACATGGGAAGCAGTTGGCGGTTGCAACCTCTTCCAAGACATGCTGATCATGTCCTAAAATTGTGCCCATGTTTTTGTACATGTCCTAACATTTCTGCCCATCAGTTAGGGCTTTGTCAACTGATTTAGCATAATAAATACTTGCCTAGGCTGGTCCAAAACAGGGCAGAACTTAGTCTAAGGCATTGTGTTTGCCAAAATTCATCTAAGTCAGTTCCTAGGGTGGGAAAATCATTTTGGGCAGGGAATTGGGGAATTCTTTATCTTGGCCATAGGGTTGGCCATTGTGTTCTTGTATTCACATTATTAATACAAGTTGGGAAGAAATTCTTGTATATCGTGTGCCTTTATTTGTTGTTTTGCTGCCTATTTCATTCGAAGTTTCAAACGTCCCTAAAATAATACTAAGTGTTGGCATGGCAGTAGTCAAGGCTGGGCTTGACTGCCGCACGGAGGTGAACCTTGAGCAGGAATTCGAGTGACATAAATAACCCCTGTGACACACTGTATTCAGTTATATGAGTCTGCTAACCTGAAAACTTCTTGTTTTTTCTTCAAAAGAAAGGCCAAATCTTTCGTCTAGTCAACAACAACAACAACAAAAATAACAAGCCAATATAATTCCATAAGTAAGGTTTGGAGAGGGCAATATGTATGCAAACCTTATCCCTATCCCGAGGGACAGAGAGGTTGTTTTCAGGAGACCATCGGCTCAAAAAGGCTCTAGTCATCACTTGCATTTCGCTAAAACAATTTCATTTTTTCGCACATTTTCTTTATTATACATGTTTTAAATGGTAAAGATATAGAATAGCTAACGAAGGAGAGTCTTGGCGTAGCTAGCACATTGGTTGTCATGTGACCAAGAGGTCATCGATTCAAGCCGTGAAAACCACCTCTTGTATAAATATAGAAAAGGGGTCTACAATACACTTATTGTCCGACCTTTCATCGAACCCCTCGCCATAGAGAAAGCTTAGTGCATAAGGCTCCTTTAACTAGAATAGCTAATGCTTCACAATATCATAAGCACAAAGATCCTGAAAAATGATACTTCAATTTAGCGAAAGTTCATGTAGAAATGACACCAAGTAGCCACTCTAAGGATTCATATTTAGGAATTATCCTGTACAACCTGAATTTCAGTTTTTCAAGATAAAGATGTTCGGTGTTGTCCTAAGTTGAGAATTTTCGTTTAAAATTTCAGGACAATAAGTGCTTGCTAATCCCCAAATAGCGTCGGTGAGAATGGCTATTTGTGCACTTGCCCAGAATTTCATTGTGTATGAGAAGGCAAGACAAAGTACGCATTCAATATATACTCTATAACAAACAAGCAAGAAGCACTCGATCTACTACCAATATCAAGTTGATGCACTTGTCTTTTAGTACCGTCAATAAGACTAGCCACACAAGCAGCAGCCTTTGACCTAATCACTACTAATTACTGCTACGAGAATAATTACATATCGAGCCAAAGAATCACAGGCTAACTATCCCTACATGCCAATCGTGGTGAACGAAAAGTGATGGGGGAAAAATGAAGCTCGTGTCGTGTTTATTTAGACCATGCAACTGAATCAATCTCAGCTTGAGCAGATCTGTACAACTCAAGTCTCTTCGCCAGAGAGAGGCGGCGCTTCATAATTGCTGGATCCTCATCCAACAAAGTACCCAGCTGTTTTCCCTGCAAAAAAAAAAAAAAAAGGGGGGGGGGGGGGGGGGGGGGGGTTAAACATAACTATCCATGGAAGTCATAATATTGCTACTATACTGAAGAAGAGTTTCAGTTAGCTGAAGAAATGAGGCCGATCTCACCTCTTTCTTGCCTAAATCAGCAAAGAAATAGTCAAGCAAGCTGCGTTTGGCCTCCCGTACTTGACAATGAACAACAGACTTTGGAATAGAATTCCTCAAACTAGCACAAACCGTATTAACATAAGACAAGACATTTGACCCTGTTCATAAGAGGCAGTTAGACGATAACCCCACAAAAAGTTTACCAGGAAAAAGATCAATACAGGACTATTTTACAAGTAATTGCCAATAAATTTATATGCATTTTACTTTAAGGAATTGGGAGGAAAATCCTAATTCACAACTCACCTATCCTTCGAAGATAGGAATCATTATAGCGGTCAAAAATAGAATGTGTTGGATTCCCTCCCTTCTCCATATCTTGAGGAAGCTTCCGGAAGAAATCTACGGTCAGGTAACTACACTCCATTTCAACCAGCTGAAGAGTTGCTCTTTTGCTTTCATCCCTCATCCTTTCTAATGATTCAACAGCTGCATTGCTGACCTCTACTCGTAGGGAGGGATACTGCTTTAGCTCCTGCACATAGAAGCACGTGTCCAGTTGTTGGACCCTTTAATACACCAAAATAATTATTATAACGAGACGTTCACAGCAATTTATGTATCATAAGCTCAGAATAGTAATTAGAAAAAGAAGGGAACTTGCCGCAGTCTCACTAATTGCCTTGTGAATCAGTTCCTTCAGTATAGCATGAACCTGCCATCATCACAAAGGAAATAATTTAGTACTCAGTAACTTGTTTTCTCCACTGTTCAAGATTTTTGCCCATAATAACAAAGAAAAACCTCCTTTTATAACCATAAAATACGTCAGACAGTAAAGCATCTAACTACATTCAGAATAGACAGATTAGGTGATCAAATTTTAAGACATGAATCCACAAAATTAAATATACTTTCACAACTTTTTTTGTTTTTTCATAGGAAATTAACAGATTTGTAGGACAAATTGACAGGGAGGAACAATCTGATAGGGTCAGACATAGACATAATGGATGGGGAATGCCCCAGTCTGAGTCTAGTTGGGTTCACTATATGAATCCTCATTATCCAGCTGCTCCATTTGGACCTGTTTCAATCCAAGTCGCAATAATTTAAGTTTCTCTAATACTAGACCGGAATGCCCAAAAAAGGGGCAAAGAAGAAGCAATGGCTGAAGAAAAGGGGACATCCAACGCACTCAGAAAAGATAATAATGCTAGCTGAAACCAATATTTATAGGATATTTTGGGTACATGCAACAGGGGGCGAAAATTCATACCGCATCAACAGCTGCTTCAGCAGGACCCTTAATAGAGATTACGGAAGATTCAATGAGACGACGATAACCTTGTTCAGGAGCTATCAAATGTGGTTGATATCCATCAGCTTCAGTTATAAGTTTCCTTACATTGTCCATTGAAAGTTGCTTGTCAAATTGCAATCTTTTCAATGCAGCTGGGAGCTGATTATCAAAGACGTAATATATTTTATCTCCTCCTGGTCGACTGTGATATTCAGACATCATCAAAACAAGCTTAGACCACATAAAAATACTCATATATGTTAACAAAACATAAACATGGAACACTTACACTCCATCAAGATGTTCTTTGAAATTTCCATCAAAACTACGACAGATTTCCATTATCATGTACAATTTTCCCTGCAACAGAACATGCAAAAACGAGGATGTGACATGATTCACTAACAAAAACACTGGTATTCTACAAACTAAGGTAGAAAAGATGTAGAGAATCAATTAACTCTATCTAGAGGAGTAAAATCGCCTCACAGGATTTTGTAACCTATTCAATATAAAGGTATAGGTTTAAATAGGGTACTTACTCCTGCATCCGTGGCAATGGGCTTTCCAAGACTGCTCAACTCAGTTTCTAGTTCAATTATAGTTTTATTGATAAGAGACTGAAGGCCTGGTATCCGAGACTTGATAACAGTCTCCAAATGCTAAAAATGTAGCCAGAATCGAAGAAATACATTTAGTGTCCAGCATAAACCATAACTATATCAAACAGGAAAAGCATAAAGTCCTTAAAGACTTCATTAAAGCACCAAGATGAATTTTTCTATGGGGACAGAAAAGTGAAATTAGATTAAAAATGCTCTAACAAAAAATTAAAAAAGAAGTCTTCTGCATGGGCACCAAAACCTGGAATACAAACTCAATAAGCAAGAATACAACATACTTTTGACAGAACTTTCCCAAGATGTTCTGAACCCATCCTGTGAGCAAGATGCTTGTACTCAGGGGTACTAGAAAAGTACTCTCTCTCCCTACGCCTAGCAGCAATCATATCCACATTTTTGTTTATATCAGCTTGTGAACGATTGACAACACCAATCCAGGGAAACTGTAGCTTATATGCTTTTCCTTCCAAGATCTGGAAATCCAAGAATATGATTTAGAATGATAATATGATTTAAGAATACTCTAGTAGAGTGATAAAACATTCCTCCTCAATATCATCTCCTGCGTATTGCCTTTAACTACGTTTCTTAAAATAAGCACACTCAAATTGTATCATAATGCGTAATTGCCAGATCTGTTCAAATAGCTATTCACCCAATACTAGAAAATTTGTTAACTTAGATACTACAACAACAATAACCACAAAAGGAAAACAACAAAATATTTTGACTTCATCATGCTAGAATTAGAAAACATGATCACCTTAACCCAATTAGACTCGAGTTAGATAAGCTCTCCAAAAACTAGAAAATGTCATGAAACACCACCGAAATAAATGTATCAAAAATAAGATTAAATGGATAGGTCCCTTATCTCATCATGAAAGCTTTGATATTTTTCATTATATAAAGATACTAAACCATCTTTACCATGCAACTAATCCCTCTTTTACATTTTGTGTAACACTGTTTCCTTATCAGTACGTTCAATGTAAATGGGCACCTTTATATATGTGGAAACAATTTAATTTTAAATTTCTATTTTTACCTTTAATAACATGCTTTCACAATCACATAAATGCAACAACAAGTTTAAGACTGCAAGCTCCAAAAGTCGTTCTTTCTTAAACTCCGTCTCAAGTCAGACACTGCCACATAAATTGAAGGGATTACAATTAATGGCGTGACTCAAAAATAGCTACATGTATGTAGAAGTTCCCTAAAACATCTAAAATACCATCTTATGACATAAATTTGAGACCCAAAGGCCAAAGGGGCTAAAAAAAAGACTAAAAGCAACTCGTCTCTAGCTTTATTTAAAGGATACCAAAATATAGAAGGAGCCTATACTCATATATGCTCAATAAAGCTACATTTAAGTGATATACCTGTTCCAACAAAAAGCAGTAGCTAATTATAAACCAAATAAAAGCTTACCTCAACAGCATTGGTACCCTTATCCATCAGATCAATCTTGGTCAGAACTCCAAATGTTCTTTCTCCTGATACAAGTGGCCAGATACCGAGTCAAAAGAGTGTTAAAACATGACATTATTCTTGATATGAGCATACGTATTCTTGACCGAGAATGAACTATTGTCAAACTAACATCGAGCTACCACATTACCACACAAGGAAAAGACGAGAACCGTCAGAAGAGAGCAAATGAGATCTTGAACCTACATAAAACTTAAAGTGATCGTTTGGTAAGAGGGATCAGGTGGGATAAGAGGTGGGATTAAATTTATACCTTGTTTGGTTGGAGGTATAAATTAATCTCAGGATAAATTTATACCTTCAACCAAATAAGGTATAAATTTAGTCTCACCTATTATTCCATCTATCCCATCTTATGCCATCAAATGTGGTATTATTTTATACCATATCTCAAATGGTATAAAATAGTACCCGAATTGTCATCCTGGGATTATAATCCCGGTACTATTTTGTCCACGTACCAAACGACCCGAAATTACACTATTTGCTCAATTAAAAATGATCAGACGTGAGTGCAAGAACCAACAGTTTTCTGAATTATGCAAGATAACTGATTGACGAATCCACAACAAAAAGAAGTTTGCAAAATGACAAGTAAAAGGTAAAGAATACTTGAATAACGACTGTGCAAGCTTAAAAGAAAAACACGTCTTACTAGACTTCACTAGAACGACTGTGGTAATTAAGAAAACAGCAATGGTCTTTCTCACTTTCGTTTTCTTTCTTTTTCTATTTCGATAAGTAAGAAAATTTTATCATCAAAGAAAAGAAAAAATGCACTGGAGAAACTACAAAAAAGAAAATTTTATCATCAAAGAAAAGGAAAAATGCACTGGACAAACTAGAAAAACATTTAGGGCTTCCAAAATAAGAGTTTTGACACCGCAAACAAGATAAGTAAAAATATGAGACGCATGCTGTTTGAAAGGTCTATGCTGTACTAGGTTTCTTAACTCCTCTTCACGTTGAAGAGTGTGAGCATTGGCAAGTCAAACACAAACAGATGTCGTAAGAGACTTCAATTTGCTTGTAGAAAGAAATACATGAAAGAAGATATAAAAATTGTATGAGTTAATGATAGATTCATAGTCAATAAACCTAGGGTTAAAATTGCATTCATAAATAAAGTAGAATATGTTCCGAGTTCTGTTTTAGATAAAGTATATTATCTTGGCTAAGAAGATACTGTAAAAACAAGAAGTTGCAGAATACGGACATCCTTGGAAGGATGGAGGTCAAGATAAGGGAGTTCATGAACGAAGTGGGAGATCCAGAAAAAATGGAGGGGAAAAGAAAGCTAAACGAGGGAGCAAAATGAGAAAAGAGGAGGTGAAAGAGGATTTAGTAATTTTGCAATAGCTCCGGAGACTAGCTGAAAACAAATAACTAAAGCCCTCTGGTTAAAAGAGGAGGATCCAATAAATTGTTCTTTTATAGGGTGGCCACAGCTAAAGGAGAAAGAACTTGGTGGATTCAATAGAAGTGGGGGGAATGATTTATGAAGACGAGGAAGAGGTCAAAGCGGACAGTTGTGTTTTTATTCCCAAGTTACAAAGAAGAGGAGGAATAGACACTAAATTTGGGAGGGATAGAGTTTAACCAGATAGGAGAAAAAATGAAAAAGTGGTTGTGGAGTAGAATAGGCCTGGAGATGAGGAAGACGCTGGAGTGCAGGAGATAAAGCATTACGACCGGAGGACTTCACTCAAATCTTTTTCCAGCAATATTGGGGTGTTGTGAAGGAAGACAACATGGAGACAACTACCTCATTCCATGAATCAGGAAAGTTTGAGAAGAGCCTCAATGCATCTTTCATTGCATCACCCAAAAAGAGGAGGGAGCCTCAAATATTGAGGAATATAGACCTATTTGGCCTCGTTTGTTTGCACTTATGGAGGTCTAAATCTTAATCATTCATATTTCAAGCATTAAGTGTGTTTATTTTTAAAGTTTGAATCATAATTATTAAGTGTGTTTGTTTTTTCTTACTACACATCCACTTAATAGGTCTAAATAGGTTATCGGTCTGTATGATTAAGATATACAACAGAGACTTAATTCCATTAAGATGTTATCTTCCGTATTCATTATTAGCTGCCGCCACCGCCTACAATTATCAACTACCGCCATACCACCCATCACCACCATACTCAACCACTATCACCACCATCATTATCAATCATAGCTGCCACAATTATCGACTACCATCACTCGCCATCCCCCACCACTTCCACCACCATCATTCATGTTAGATATGTAAATATAGTAGAACTCTAGTTATAGTAGAACTCTAGGTTATGAGTATTATATATAGGGCTCATTGTATCATGTTTAATATTACTAATATATATTTTTCTCCCGTGTTTTCTCACATGGTATCAGAGCCAGGCGCATTCCAATTATTATTACCGATGTTGGGCCCCCATTTATGTTGTCCACGCTCCAGAGATCTGGGCGTGAGGGGGGTGTTGAGTTGTCCCACATCGGAGGGATTTGAGGTCCTTGGTCTCCTTATATGGCTTGGGCAATCCTCACCTCATAAGCTAGCTTTAGGGGTTGAGTTAGGCCCAATGTCCATTCTTTTCTGTGAGTCGTTTGACTCGTGCCCCCCATTGCGGAATATATTTTATTGATGACTCTTTTATTATGCAGGACCGCAGTACGGGACAGACGATTGGAACAGGACTTGAATCAAACGGACTCTACTATCTTAACTCACTTACATCCTCTAAGGCCTGTCTAGTTGCAGATCCTCCAGACCTACTTCACAGTCGTTTAGGACATCCTAGCTTGTCCAAGCTTCAGAAAATGGTGCCTCGTTTGTCCAGTTTATCCACATTAGAGTGTGAGTCATGTCAGCTCGGGAAACATACCCGTGCCTCCTTTCCTCGTAGTATTGAGAGTCGTGCAGAGTCTGTTTTTTCTTTAGTTCATTCAGATATATGGGGTCCTAGCAGAGTATGTTCAACCTTGGGATTTCGTTATTTTGTTAGTTTCATTGATGATCATTCAAGATGTACTTGGATTTTCTTAATGAAAGATCGTTCTGAGTTGTTCTCTATATTCCGAAATTTTTGTGCTGAAATTAAAAATCAATTTGGTGTTTCTATTCGCACTCTTCGCAGTGATAATGCCTTAGAATATCTATCCTCTCAATTTCAGCAGTTTATGTCTTCTCATGGAATTATTCATCAGACTTCTTGTCCTTATACACCTCAGCAAAATGGGGTTGCAGAAAGAAAAAATAGGCACATTATTGAGACTGCTCGCACCCTTCTCATCGAATCTCATGTTCCGCTGCGTTTTTGGGGCGATGCCGTTCTCACATCTTGTTATTTGGTTAATCGGATGCCTTCATCTCCCATCCAGAATCAGATTCCGCATGAGGTATTGCTTCCCCAGTCATCCTTATACCCTATTCCCCCTCGTGTTTTTGGGAGCACTTGTTTCGTTCATAACTTAGCTCCTGGGAAAGATAAGTTAGCTCCTCGTGCTCTCAAGTGTGTCTTCCTTGGTTATTCTCGTGCTCAGAAGGGCTATCGTTGTTATTCACCTGATCTTCGTAGGTACCTTATGTCAGCCGATGTCACATTTTTTGAGTCTAAACATTTCTTTACCTCTTCTGACAATTCTGACCATCTTGATATATCTGAGGCTTTACCTATATCGGTCTTTAAGGAGTCTACTATATCTCCTCCTTCACCTTCCGCTACAGAAGTCTTACCCATTCCAAACATTGGACCATCTACTGTGGCTCCTCCTAGACTCCCTGCAGAAGACACTCCACTCTTGACATATCATCGTCGTCCTCGCCCTGCATCCGACCCGGCTGATTCACTTCCTGCACCTGACCCTGCTCCTACTACGGACTTGTCTCTTCCGATTGACACTTCGGGAAGGTATAAGGAACACCCTTAATCCTAATGCACATTATATCGGTTTAAGTTATCATCGTTTGTCATCACCCTATTATGCTTTTCTATCTTCTTTGTCCTCTGTTTCCATCGTAAGTCTACAGGTGAAGCATTGTCTCATCCAGGGTGGCGACAGGCTCTGACTGACGAGATGTCTGCTTTACATACGAGTGGTACTTGGGAGCTCGTCCCTCTTCCTTCAGGTAAATCTACTGTTGGTTGTCGTTGGGTGTATGCAGTCAAGGTTGGTCCAGATGGTAAGGTTGATCGTCTTAAGGCTCGTCTTGTGGCCAAGGGATATACTCAGATATTTGGGCTTGATTACAGTGATACCTTCTCTCCCGTGGCTAAGATAGCATCAGTCCGCCTTTTTCTCTCTATGGCTGCTGTTCGCCATTGGCCCCTATATCATCTGGACATTAAAAATGCATTTTTACACAGTGACCTTGAGGATGAAGTTTATATGGAGCAACCACCTGGGTTTGTTGCTCAGGGGGAGTCTCGTGGCCTTGTATGCCGCTTGCGCCGGTTACATTATGGTCTAAAGCAGTCTCCTCGAGCCTGGTTTGGTAAGTTTAGCATTGTTATCCAGGACTTTGGCATGACTCGGAGTGAAGCTGATCACTCTGTATTCTATCGGCATTCTGATTCACGTCTCTGTATTTATCTAGTGGTCTATGTTGACGACACTGTTATTACCGGCAATGACCAGGATGGTATTACTAAATTGAAGCAACATCTCTTTCAACACTTTCAGACTAAGGATCTGGGCACACTAAAGTATTTTCTGGGTATTGAGGTCGCACAGTCTAGCTCAGGTATTGTGATCTCACAACGGAAGTATGCCTTAGATATTCTTGAGGAGACAGGAATGACAAGTTGTAAACCTGTTGATACTCCAATAGATCCGAATTCTAAACTTCGTCCAGGACAGGGGAAGCCTCTTAACGATCCTGCAAGATATAGGCGGTTAGTTGGTAAACTAAATTATCTTACAGTGACAAGACCTGACATTTCCTTTCCTGTGAGTGTTGTGAGCCAGTTTATGGGTTCGCCATGTGATAGTCATTGGGATGCAGTTGTTCGCATTCTTCGGTATATAAAATCAACTCCAGGTAAAGGTTTATTGTTTGAGGATCGAGGCCATGAGCAGATTGTTGGATACTCTGATGCTGATTGGGCAGGATCGCCGTCTGACAGACGTTCTACTTCTGGATATTGTGTCTTAGTAGGAGGAAATTTGGTATCTTGGAAAAGCAAGAAACAGAATGTGGTTGCTCGGTCTAGTGCAGAAGCAGAATATCGAGCAATGGCTATGGCGACGTGTGAGCTAATTTGGGTCAAACAGTTGCTCAAAGAGCTGAAATTTGGTGATGTTAGTCAGATGGGACTTGTGTGTGATAATCAAGCTGCTCTTCATATTGCGTCAAATCCAGTGTTCCATGAGAGAACTAAGCACATTGAGATTGACTGTCACTTTGTCAGAGAAAAGATACTCTCGGGAGATATTGCTATAAAGTTTGTAAAGTCAAATGATCAGCTTGCAGACATTTTCACCAAGTCCCTCACTGGTCCTCGTATTAACTACATATGTAACAAGCTCGGTACATATGATTTATATGCACCAGCTTGAGGGGGAGTGTTAGATATGTAAATATAGTAGAACTCTAGTTATAGTAGAACTCTAGGTTATGTGTATTATATATAGGGCTCATTGTATCATGTTTAATATTAATAATATATATTTTTCTCCCGTGCTTTCTCACAATTCACAACCACAACCAACACTCATTCATCTCAACTACCACAACTGACCACCCCCACCTTCCTCAATCACAACTACCACCACCAGCCACCATTATTAACTATCACCACTCACCTCCAGCACTACCAATCACCATTAGCTACTACCCTGAACCACCATCATCAACCAAAATTACCACCAACCACCGCCTCTCGTCGGCATTCACAAGAACCACGTTAGCAATCACCACCAGCAACTCCATATTTTTAAAAACGATATTTTTATTGATAGAATATTAGATTAATTAGTATTTCATGTGAATTTTATGTTTATTAATTTTCAAATAAAGATAAATTTTATGAGTTCGGATGTTAAAATCAAACAATCTTAATCATTTAGTATTCAAATCATAATCTTAATATTCAAATGTCTATTCACATTCGGACGTTTTAATCTTAAAAAAACAAATGAGACCTTAGTCTAATAGGAAGCATCAACAAGATCAGTTCTAAGGTGGTCCCAAATAGACTAAAGAAGGTCGTGATTATAAAATGTTTCACTCTTAGAGCGCGTTTGTGTTTCTGGAGGGCAGACAAATTCTAGATGCGACATTGGTAGAAAATGAGGTGGTGGCTTCCAGAATGCTAGTTGGATCTAGAGAATACTTACGATCATGAATCGGAACTTCTTTGACTTGTCATGCTAAAGATAGGTTTCGTAGAAAGGTAGAGAAGATGGATAAAGTTTTGCATTTCTGCACTAAAGTTGTCGGTTCTCATCAATTAAAGCCCATGCGTTTGTTTCAAAGCTCTAGGACCCAGAGATGAGGGATTTTTTAATTCCTATGCTATTGATATTGGTAATGGAAGCACTGAGTAAGATGATGAACAAAGAGGACAGAGCAGATTTCTTGAAGGGCTTCAAGCATGTCTCTAGTAGTTCAGGGCTGAAAATCAACCTAAAGAAGTGCAAGATCATCCCAACAGAGGATGTGGACAACATTGAACAACTCGCACAGGTGTTTAATTGCAAAATATGAACACTCCTGACTACTACTTAGGACTAGTGCTTGGAGCTTTAAGAAGGGATCTTACAATTCGGAACCTAGTAATTGAATAGGTGCACACGAGATTCAAGGGGTTGCAAAAACAGTATCAGTCTGTGGAAGGAAAGGAAAGGAAATTTTGATCAAAAGTACACTATCAAGCATCCCGACTTATTACAGGTTCATAATGCACGTACCAGCTTTTGTTCACATGTATAATTTGCCTATCAGCAATTAACTAAACCAGCTACAATAACTAGATCCGACTACTTCCCACCAATTAAAAAACACGTCCATTAACACATCTAGAGGGATGGAACATGACAAGGAGAAAATTCCCAAACACTGACCTTTTGGGTCTACTTCACGAGAAATCTTGATTGCGTCCGATGTTGCGAGATCTTGATTGGCAGGGGAAACTGCAAGAATAATACAATTTGGCTGCAATGCCAAGAAAACAGAAGGTAATGAGTAACGACTTTCACAAGTATGAAGAGTAAATTGAGATCTTTAAAAACAATTTTAGATGTTTCCCAATATATTATAGAAAAGCATAGAAAACTACTGAAATACTAGAGAACTGTAGTATTATTGTTTTCCAAAACGTTAACATGATATATTGGAACATTTACTTGTGGAAAGAAGACAAGTATAACTGACCTTCTCAATATAAGACCGAACCATGTTTTCAATATCCTGCACAATGCTATCAGACTGTCCCTCTACATAAATTCAAAGGACAATATTTCAATTCAGCAACAGTTTTTGTTTTGGGAACAAAAGATAGGCATCAATCCAAACAAGTTCAGGTCGTTCTATGAATCCTCGATATACATTTTGCTGCACTTGAACCCATTGGATTCAACAGTTCCTATTAAATAAGTGATTACGACCCAAATGAACAAAAAAAAAAACTATACTCACCAACTGCCACTTTTGTAAGTCCAGGAAGATCAATCAGAGTCAAGTTCACAACTGTCATTACAAAAATCCAAGATAAGTAGATGGAGTAGCAAATGTCAAGGCACACACCCAAATTAGAATGGAATGAGTAAACAAAGCATTCTTAGACTATTTGGAGTAATTATACAATGTATTGGTGATTTTCTGTGACAAAAACGCTGCTACTCAGGCACATAAAAAATTAGAAGTCTAAGCCTAACAGGAAAAGAATTGTCAAAAACACTTGACGAGTGAATGAATACTGAAAAAGAAATATTGGTAATGGTAAAGTATACACGACAAATGAATTCACCAGCAAACTATCCACTATAACAACAACAACAACTACCCAGTATATTCCCACAAAGTGGGATCTGGGGAGGGTAATATGTAGACGAGCCTTACCCCTACCCGAAAGGGCAGAGAGGCTGTTTCCAATCGACCCTCGACTCAGTGAAGAAAAAGAAAAAGAAAAACAAAAACAAAAGAGCATTATTAACTCCAGTAGAAATAGCGTAAATAATTATATAAACATAAGAGCCATAAATAAAATAGCATGCAATAATATCATACAGTAACTACCATAAGGGAGACACTCCAAAACACAAATTATCTATGGATAGACCTGCCAAGCCTCCCCCAACCCCGGGTGAGGAGTACAAAAAACTCTAGGAGCCCGTATCCTACAACCCTGATACTAGACCTCCAGACATTCCTGTCAAGCGTCATGTCCTCGGAAACCCGCATTCTAGCCATGTCATGCCTAATCACTTCTTCCCAATACCTCTTGGGCCTCCCTCTGCCTCGCCGAACGCCGACAATCGCCAGGCGCTCACAACTCCTCACCGGGGCATCAGGACTTCTCCTCCGCACATGCCCGAACCACCTCAGCCTTGCCTCTCGCATCTTCTCATCCACCCGGGCCACCCCCACCTTCTCTCGAATAACTTCATTCTTAATCTTGTCTAACCTGGTGAGCCCGCACATCCACCTGAGCATCCTTATCTCTGCAACCTGCATTCTCTGAACATGAGAGTTCTTCACTGGCCAGCACTCCGCGCCATACAACATTGCAGGTCTAACCACAGCTCTATAAAATTTCCCCTTGAGTTTCTATGGAATTTTCTTGTCACATAGGACTCCTGATGCAAGCCTCCACTTTGACCACCCCGCTCCTATACGATGAGTGATGTCCCTGTCAATCTCTCCGTCCCCCTGAATTACCCACCCAAGATATCTGACACTGTCCCTCTTGGCGATGACCTGAGATCCAATCATCACGTCCCTGCCTACTTCACTCGGCTCAGCGCTAAACTTGCACTCCAGGTATTCAGTCTTAGATCTGCTTATTTTGAAACCCTTAGACTCGAGAGTCTGTCTCCATACCTCTAACCTCTCATTAACACCGACCCTCGTCTCGTCTATCAAGACTATGTCATCAGCAAATAGCATACACCAAAGCACATTCCCTTGAATATGTCGGGTAAGAGCATCCATCACCAAGGCAAACAAGAGAGGGCTAAGCGCCGATCCTTGATGGAGCCCCATAACCACGGAAAAATGGTCCGAGTCGCCACCCACCGTCCTAACCCTAGTCTTAGATCCATCGTACATGTCCTTGATTACTCTGATGTAGGCTTCCGGCACGCTCTTAGCCTCCAAGCACCTCCATTGAGACCTTGTCATACGCCTTCTCCAAGTCGATAAGCACCATGTGCAGGTCCTTCTACTTATCCCTGAACTGCTCCATCAGCCGCCTGACAAGGTGGATAACTTCTGTAGTGGAGCGACCCGGCATGAAACCGAACTGGTTCACAGATATAGATGTCATATCTCTCACCCTCGCCTCGATCACCCGCTCCCAGACCTTCATGGTGTGACTTATTAATTTGATACCCCTATAGTTGTTGCAGCACTGGATGTCCCCTTTGTTCTTGTACAAGGGCACCACTGTACTCCACCTCCACTCATCCGGCATCCTTTTGGTCCTGAAGATCGCATTGAACAACCTGGAGAGCCACTCTACTCCTGACCTACCCATGCACTTCCAGAACTCCACCGGGATCTCGTCAGGCCCGGTCGCTCGACCCCTACGCATCCTACACAAAGCCCCCATGACCTCCTCCGCCCTAATGCGCCTGCAGTACCCAAGATCTCTATGTTGCTCTGAATGCCCTAACTCCCCTAGCTCTATGTTACTATCTCCCTCCTCGTTAAGTAAGTCTCGAAAGTACGCCTGCCACCTCTGCTTGACTTGAGATTCCCCCTCAGAACTCTACCATCCTCGTCCTTGATGCACCTAACTTGGTCAAGATCACGCGCCTTCCTTTCCCTTGCTTTAGCTAACCGGAATAACTTTCTGTCCCCGCCTCTCTCCCCTAGTTCCTCGTACATGCGGCCAAACGCCGCGTTTTTAGCTTCCGTAACCGCCAGCTTTGCTTCTTTCCTCACCACCTTGTAGATCTCTCTGTTCGCTCTCCTTTCTTCCTCACATGTGCTCCCTGCCAACTTAGAGAACGCCGCCTTCTTCACCTCCACCTTTCTTTCGACTACATCGTTCCACCACCAGTCACCCTGATGTCTGCCTGAATAGCCCTTGGCTACCCCGAGCACGTCCCGTGCTACTTCTCTAACCAAGTTTGCCGTCTCTGACCACATAGCGTCCGCTGCCCCATAACTTCTCCAAGCTCCGCCCTCAGCTAACCTCCTCTCCAACTCCTGTGCTTTCTCCTTAGTCAAAACACCCCATCTAATCCGCGGTTATCCCCGAGCACCTCTCCTTTTCCTCTTCACCCAGAGACCGACATCCATCACTAGGAGCCTATGAAGAGTCGAAAGGGACTCTCCCGGAATAACCTTGCAGTCCTTGCACATACCCCGATCGCTCCTTCTGAGGAGAAGGTAATCAATCTGAGTCCTCGCCGCCGAACTCTTGAAGGACTGCAAACTATCCACTATATGTGATTTAAAAGCAATCGTCCAGACAGTTATCAGATGCAACTGTTTCATAGTCGCTAGCACCTGAATGCATTAATTGTGGGAGAAACATTTAACACCAGACATAAGTTAAATGGGTATCAACATTTTCTTAATCAAATTCAACCTCGTCCAACAAATTTCAATGCCATGCTTACTTAAAACATTTACATCATCAACAACCTTTGTCTAAAAAACAAAAGTGAAAAATAAAATCACCAACAACATCAAATGGACTGAAAAATATACCATTACAGGCAATTCAATCGCACAGATAGAGGATGGAAAGCTCTCCGTACCATTAGGAGAATATATACTGAGATAAATTGGCACACTAGAAATCTGTTTGCTGCGGCCTGTCTCTCGATCAGTCTCATCAGCAATCTCCTTCCTGACAGTAGCTGAAAGAGATATATATGACTTAGAAGCCAAAAGAACAACGGATCAAAGTAAACGAATGTCAAGGAAAAAGTTGACTAGTGAAGTCCCAGAAAATGACAACAGAACACACAAAGATAGGTGCTACATGCAGAAGATGCAAACAATACAGTAGTATTACTTGTCCAAAGACTCACCAAAATCAGTAAACCTCTTCCTTGGAAGGTGTCCAAATTCTGCATATTCTCTACCTTCATCTAGCCGATGAAGCTGTAGGACCAGGGGCCGACGGGTGACGATTCCTGTACGTGATATGTGAGTAATCTGATATTAATAATGTTTTTCATCTAGATTCCAATTGATTGACTTATTTACCTGATCCACGAGGCAAAAAATCCTTTCCAACAACACTCTCAAGCACTGAAGACTTCCCAGAACTCTACAAGTCATCCAAAAGAGATGGAGTTAAGTAACATAAATGCAAAATAAGCCTACACATCTATGGAATTAATAGTTACTGGAAGACATTACAACAACAATGACACAAAGTTACTGGAAGACATTAAGCATAGAATATAAGACAGATTATCACAGAGAAGACACATGATACATGATACAGGTCATGAACAACACGACTAGAAAACTAATTAGCATGCTCCCAAGTTTTAGTTGAGCCTACAGGCTCTCAAACCTAGACATACATTTTCCATACCAATTATTGAGTATTTACATGGATAAGCACACTCAGAAAGAGATCGATCTATGGAACAGCACGTTTATAGTAGTGATGTCAAGCAGCTCTGAAAACTTCTTCAACATGACAGGCCATACAGCAACACTACATTCAGCTTCTACATTTCAATAAACAGACTGTGGTACCACAGTGCCGCTTAACATGTGCCTGACATGAACCAAAATTCTCGAAGTCTTTAACCAAATAAATCTAGGAAAAACTTGGCTGTGAATGATTCAAATAACGGATATATCCCGATCGCTTTTTTGACATTCCAGAATGTTAACACAATTTTATTTCTATATAACATTCTCAACTTTCAGGAATTCAAATTTGTTAAACTATTCAACTTTTAAACTTTTAACATGATGCTTCTTCTGTCAAACCAAATTCTCAAATGCTTTTCCACTACCACTACTATAATTTATAAGTCAAATAAACATCCGGTTAAATATCATCACATAAAATGAAAGGTTATATGCATTGACTGTGTAATGAATTTTTTACACCAGCAGCAATGCAATTTAACCTGCTAAATAGGTTCCATACCATATCTTAAAGATTACCAACCAATGCTACATTAAATATTGTAACTTGCAACTACCTTTTATATGACCTCATTGCGTAGTTCTTTTATATATATTGTTTATAGTGCCAGGCATACAACTTAAATAGTGAATGTAAACCTGCTTATATGATCATTTCAGGACTAATGCTATCGGATCAAGCTGACTCAAGTAATCAAGAACCGGAGATATTATCTCACAACAAAACTTTCAGGTAAAATATAGCAAGCAAATGACTGAAAGGGGAACTAGTACTTTTAAGTTGCATGAACTTATAGTGTAATATGTTTTACACTATCAAGTGTAAAAAAACTTAAATAGAAAGGATTTAAGCGGCATACACCAGACAATACTAAATTTTTACATCATTTGTAATTTAACCTATCATGGAATATTACTTAACATTCAATCTAGATTATCAACCAGAGCTTATTAAACTGAGTTACCTACAAAATCAGAAAGTAGAAACTTAAAAGTACTCAAATAATAAAGCGCAGATCTGACATCAATGAACATGCAAACTTACAAATTCAAGCTCACTAAACACGAACGAATACTTAAGATACTTAAAATACTTAATAACGTTCAAAACGTCCAATCACCAGCTAATAGCTTCAGATTTACACGAAAAACGCATTTGAAACGAAACAGAATATGAAAATAGAGAGGGGAAGATATTGTGAAACCTGTCCACCGACAACGGCGATAGAAGGCAAAGCATCCCAAAGAGTTGGCAATGAACTCTCTTCGCCGTGATCTCCGAGTGCCGTGCAAGCTCTTTGTAATCTGTTAACTAATGCTATGAGATTCTCCATTTTAGATAAAGAGTTGGAGATTAGGAGAGATATGGAGAGGAAGAGTCTCGGGAAAGTTTCAGGGGCGGGTTTTGATTTTTGAACTAAGATTTTGAAATTAGAAAACTCCTTTAATTTCGGATTTGAAATGGAGAGCCGTGTAGGCATGTGTGGGATAAGTGTTGGGTTACGAGGGCACACGCCAGTATATGTATGTATTTATCCACACTCGTTAGAGTATTATGATTAAATTATAAATTAATAGTCATATTATAGTTTAAGGTAAAAATATATTGTAGCATTGGAGTATTTAATTAGCATGATTTAGAGATAAAAACATGGGAAGATACATAATAATTCCTTTGTTTTAATTTATGTGAATTTATTTGACTAGACACGGAGTTTAACAAAAAGTAAAAAAATTTGGAATTTATAGTCCTAAACAAGTCAAAAAGGGGCCCAGTTATTTGTGTGGTTATAAAAATTTCTCTTTAAGGGTAGATTTATAGGTTTAAGCTAAATTATTACCAAATTTATAAAAAGGGTCATTCTTTTTGAGCGGATCAAAAAATAAATAGGTTCATATAAACTGGAACAGAGGGAATATATTTACCCTTGGCGGAAGCTAAAGCACAGGAGCTGGGGTCAAGCTATTGACTATGGGGGCTTGGAGGAGTAGTGGGGACGCAAGTGTTATGTGGACCATGACTACACAATGCATTAGGGAAGCCACCAGAGAGGTATTAGAGGTCTCAAAGGGTTATTATGGTGGTCACAAGGGAGACTGATGGTGGAATGGAGATGTGCAAGGAAAAGAGGAAACCAAGAAAAAAGCATATCTGATAATAGTGGAAAGTGTAGACGAGGTAGAGAAGTGGTCAAATAAGGAGCAATATAAGTTGGCTAAGAAAGAGACAAAGCTAGTAGTTATGGCGGCCAAGACTGCAACATTTAGTAGTTTGTATGAGAAACTCGAGAGCTGATATAGGGATAAGATGTTGTTTAAGTTAGCCAAGGCGCGTGACTTGGACCAAGTAAAGTGCATCAAGGACGAAGAAGGTAGAAATTTGTTGGATAAGGGGCTTATACGTCGGAGATGGCAGGCTTGCTTTCATAGTCTCTTGAACAAAGAGGGGGTCAGGAGCATTGTACTGGGTGATTTGAAACTCTCCCAGGAGCCGTTGTGGCTTTGGGTATTATAGGAAGTTTAAAGTTGATGAAGTTGGGGGGGGGGGGGGGGATATGCGCAAGATGAGCGCGGGCAAAGCGACTGAGCTGGATGAAATTCCAATGGACTTTTGGAAGAGTGTTAGCAAGGCAGGCTTGGAGTGGCTCACTAGGTTATTTAATGTCATTTTTAGAAAGAAGACTCGGAGAGTGAAGGTGGATCACGATGGTTCCTTTATACAAGAACAAGGGTGATATCCAAAATTGCAATAACTATTAGGTATCGAGCTGTTTAGACATACTATGAAAGTCTGGGAGAGAGCGGCAGAGCTAAAGGCGAGGAGGAGTGTGACTATCTCCGAGAACCAATTTGGGTTTATGCCGGGTTTTTTGACTATAGAAGCAATCCAACTTATTAGGATATTGATGGAGAAGTATAGTGAGAGAAAGAAAAACTTGCATATGGTGTTTATCAACTTAGAGAATACGTATGATAAAGTTCCGATGGAGGTTTTATGGAGATGTTTGGAGGCTAGAGGTGTACCGATTACCTATGTTAGGTCAATTAAGGACATTATGATGGAGTAAAGACCGAGTGAGGACGGTGGGTGGTGACTCAGACCATTTTTCGATTATAATGAGGTTGCATCAGGGGTCGACACTCGGCCCTTTTTGTTTGCTCTGATGGTGGACATACTGGTGCGCCATATCCAAGGGGAAGTGTTGTACTGCATGCTATTTGCGGATGATATTGTATGGATTGACGAGATGTCAGATGGTGTGAACGGGCAATTAGAGGTATGGAGGCAAACCTCGGAATATAAAGGTTTCAAGTTGAGCAGGACCAAGACGGAATACTTGGAGTGTAAGTTCAATGACGAGACTCAAGGAAGGGAAGGGCAGGTGAGGCTGGACTCACAGGTCATCCGTAAGAGAGAAAGTTTTAAGTATCTTGGGTCTAGTATTCAGAGGGATGGGGAGATTGATGAAGATGTAACACATCGTATTATTGCGAGATAGATGAAATGAAGACTCGCGTCTGGTGTTTAGTATGACAAGAAGGTTCCACTAAAACTTAAGAGTAAGTTCTACAAAGTGGTGGCCTAACCTACAATATTGTATGGGCATGAGTGTTTGTCAGTCAAGATCGCTCATGTCTAGAAGATGAAGATGGAAGAGATGAGAATGTTGATATGGATGTGCGGGCATACCAGGTTAGATATGATCAGAAATGAGTTTATTCGCGACAAAGTGGGTGTGGCCCCTATTGGGGACAAGATGCGGAAAGCGCAACTAAGGTGGTTTGGTCATTTGAGGAGGGCACGGGGAGGAGCATAGATGCCCCCAGTGAGGAGATGTAAGAGGTTGACATTGGAGGGTCTACGGAGAAGGTCAAAGAAGAGGTGGGGAGAGGTGATTAAGCAAGACATGGTGCAGCTTCAGTTGATCGAGGACACGACTCTGGATAGGAAAGTATGGAGGTCGAGGATTGGGGTAGTAGAGTAGGTAGTCTAGAGTGTTTATAACAATAGTAATGACACGCAATATCGCTTTTTATGGTAGTAAGTTTTTATGACTATTTGTTGTTTTCTTTCGGTGATCACCTTATTATTTTATTGCTTTTATTCTGTTTTTATATGGATTTTTGGTACTGTCCCTTCTTGTCTTTATTTTCATTAATGTGGTACTTATGCTTTCCTGAGCCGAGGGTCTATTGGAAATAGCCTCTCTATCCTCACGAGGTAGGGGTAAGGTCTGCACACATACTACCCTCCTCGGACTCCACGGCGAGGGATAATACTGGGTATGTTATTGTTGTTATTGTATATTGATGTAAAAATAGGTAATACGACAAATTTTATCATAATTTTCACAAAGTAACGTGTTAAGTATAATTTTTACTAGGATTATCTATTAAGTAAACTACTTTACTTTGATCTAGTCACCTAAATCTAGCGGTGAAAGTCGTAAACATTGGTAGTTTGAATTAAACCAAAGAGATTTAAAATAAATTATGAGCAAAAACTAAATGCTCGTAGCTGTAAAATGTGATGAATAACAAGTCTATTTTGAATTTGGAAAATTTGCACTTTTAATCTCACAAATATGGAGATATTCTAATTTTGATAATTGTGATATCCTGTCAAAATTTAACCCTTAATTAATTGAAATGTGCATATGTTAATGATTCTTCTTTCTTTTTTTGGTACAAAAGACAAAATGCATTAATTAAAAGTTTGCGTACAGATAAATTTACATCAATTGTAGTAGCAGCTAAGTTGGGGTTGTCATCCCTAGTACTAACATGATGACGACCCCAGTGCTGCAAGCAGTGAATTCTGCCTCAACATTGTTATTCAAAACAGTAGTAGTAAAAGTATGTGGAGCTATGAGGTTAGTAACAAAACATGGATGTGTAAAATCATAGTCTGCTTCTCATGCTCCTGGATTGAAACTATACGTTGAGTGGTGGCTCCTAGTTGATCTGCCTGCAACTGGCTTGACACAAAAGTGTGTTACACCTCAGATTTTGTACGTGAAAGTACGTCATAAGTAAATTGATAAACACTCAGAAATAAGATGTTACATTCCGTATTTTAGTACGTCGTCATAAGTTAATCGATGTAAGTTCGGGAATGAGATTATTTTGGGATTAAAAGTATTATGTAATTTCAAATAATTAATAAGTAAATTCGTGAAGATGTGAGGGTAAGTGAATTGAAGGAAATGTGTTCCGTCGAAATTTGACATTTGGGATAAATACGCTCTGAGCTATAGTACACGGTATTTATGGACTAATGTTATTCAAGGTACTACATAACCATGATAGTGAGGTGTATAAAGTGTATATAAGTAAGTAGTATTTTAAGCAATGTGAGAAAATTTTTAATTATATAGGTAATTGGTTAATTATTAGTTTGATGGAGATTAGCAAGATAATTAAGAATTTGTGAATAATTATTGGGTGGAAAATTTTCCGCCAACATGGCAGTCACATAGAATCCATTAAGTGACTCTTGAATCACCTTGCAAGGTAGCAACACTTTTAAGGGATGAGCACCTTATCTCTTTAGGACATCTTTAAAGTGACGGATAGCTTCAGCAAGAAAAGTTATACAATATTATGATCAAATTCAAAAGAAAGCTTCAGCAACTCATTCAAAATGTTAGCAATGTGAACTTGCTATAAAAATCATACAAGACTATGTAATGTTATAGCAATAGAATTTTGTGATTCTAATAAAGTACGGTACAATCTTTTTTAAGAATATCATACGGAGTTTTTGCTACTTTTATTCGTTGTTACGTATTTTATTGCGATTGGCGTGTGTTAGAAGGATTGTCAAGAGGATCGGCTTAGGTATGTTAAGGCTAAACCTTTCTTCATTCTGGCAAGATCCAATAACTACATGTGTTTGATAAGGAGGCATAAAGAGAAGTTCATACTCCCGAATTTATATACATTATTCTAGTCTCATAAGTTACAGTATTCTCCCTTATCCGGACTTTATATTCAATTGAGTATTGTCTTCTTCAAGTAAAGAGAGCAAAAAGTCTATATATATATATATATATATATATATATATGTATGTATATATGGTATTAGAGTATATATATATATATATTTTGTCCACCACCGAGCTATAATCGGTGGGCAGGCCCCTATTGGGCAATCTCTGATCAGATGGTAAGTTATATACCCAGCCTACTGTGGTCGAGCGCCTATGAGCGAGCCCAGAATAGACGAGATAAAGAGCCAAGTATAGCTGAGTGCCTATGAGCGAGCCTACTGCGACGAAGCAGTTATATATACCGAGCCTTGTAAGGCGGGACAACCATTTTACTTACTATATTGAGAGAGTTGAGCTAGTATCAGCAGGTAAGCATATCTTCATATTATCTTTGACTCAAGTTACTTTCAGTTATTATATTATTAGTTCAGTTTCAACTTTCAATTATTTTGTTGCCTTACATACTTGGCATATTATTTCGTATTGACGTCCCTTTTGCCAGGGATGCTGCATTTCATACGTCCAGGTTCAAAAAGACAGATGGGTAGACCTCCTCAATAGGTGTTGCCCGAATTCAGCTTGATCGGTAAGATCCACGTCCTTAGGAGTTTCTGGGTCTAGAGTTTTATGTATATATGTATATATGTTGTGGGTAGGTCAGTGCCCTATTCCGATCATGGTACATCCATCAGGAGAGGCTTGTAGACATACACTGTCAGTTAGTACAGTATGTTGGGCTTGTAGGCCTTGTATGTATATTTTGTTAGTTTGACAGCTGTAATATTTATGACGGCCTTATCGGCCAGCTTTATATTGATGTTTAGTCATGTTTGCAAATTATTTTGCAATGTGGCCCATGACCAAAGTATGACATTATATGTTCAGAGTCCCTTAGTCGCAAGTTGGTATGCAAGGATAGGTGAGGCACTGAGTGCCAGTCTCACCCTCTAGGTTCAGGGCATAACAAAAGTGGTATCAGAACAGTTATGTCATAGGGAGTCTACAAGCCATGTCTAGTAGAGTTTTATTTATGGGTATGTTATGCACCACACTTATAAGCAGGAGGCTATAAAGCATTTAGGATTGTCACTCTTTCTTCTTACTCTAAATCGTGTGGTAGAGCTCAGTTGTAAGAACTCAATTTCCTAAACTCTATCTTATTAATAATACGACAATGCCTACATCTAGAAAGACAATTAGTAAGAGATTTCAAGTGACTATGGAAGAGTTGAGTTAGAGGAACTCAATTGTTCATGATATTTATAATGAGTAAATGTAAGATCTTCAGTAGATCATGTGTGTACTAAGACATATAAGCCTCTTGATAAGGAGCCTTAAGGCAAAAATATCTATCTGCCCATATGTTGAAAGGCAATGAGAGATTCAGAAGATAGATACAAGTTTGAAAAAGTAAAAGAAGCAAGATGAAGAAGGGTATGAGGCGCCCGGTTAATGAAGATTTTCAGTATTTACAAATTCAAACATAGGAATATAAGCCTTTTGCGTTATCTTTAACAATAATAGAGATACGTACAAATGGATACACCCATCTCATTTATGTCCTATGGAAGTTAACAGAAGTAGCATAAGAGAAGGACGAGATATCAGGATCCGGCTGGGGTTAGAGTAGCCCAAAATTGTGAATGGATTGTTTGCATTAGTTGACATTTCCGAAGGATAGTGCAAGTATGCTAATAAATCTCCTTGTGGGACACCTAGATAGTGCACTTTAGAATAGTACAGTTAGATATGAATACTAGAATGTTCAAAAACAGGCACTGGAATCTTGGGAGGGATAAATATTACCTTAATATGACTCCTGTCCTAGTAGAGAAAGAATGTTAGGAAACACGAAGAGCTAATGAATAAAGCAAGGGGAGCTAAAAGCAAAATAGTCTTGTTGAAGTCTTCAAAAGAAAGTGATAGGCAGAAATATTAGTAGGTAAATAAGAAGAGAGACGAGGAAGCATTATGAGTAAGATGTGATACATGGATGATAACGGTAGATAAAAAATGACAAGTATTACAGAGACTATAGTCAGGTAAAGGAAGAGATCAGAGGTGATAGTCCTTTAGACAACAAAAGAGTATAGGCCATAAAGCCATATCCTCATTTCAAGAAATAAGTCCGTGGATATAACGTGATTACTATAAGGAAAAGCTAGACCTTCAGAGTAATAGAAATCATTATGGGCTGGCGAACAAGATAAACTAAATATGGATTAGGGATTGAGTGATTTGATAATGGTCCACATCGTGAGAATTTCATATTGTGTTCTGGCAATGGACAACAGAAGAATAACTTGTAAAGGTCATTCAGGAAGACGCTTCCCTAAAGCAAGCAATGTGAGATAAGTTAAGCTTAAGGGACTGCATGTGCCAGTTATAATAAGTGTCACCCTCATTAGTAAAGAATTTCGTTATCCTTGGTATATAAGGATTACTGCAAGATGAGTAAGGGTCATCGATAATGTGAAAAGATGCCAAAGATAAAGAGGTAAAACATCTATAGGTGAATTGTCGTAGCTTTAAATCTTAGTACGCCCCTGAAGGGGGAATATGAAGTGATGTGGTATTAAGTTAGAATTAAGTGGTTCTAGTAATTATGGAATGGTAAAGGAAGAATGCAACAAAAAAATAAAAAAAGGATGAAATTGTACTTATTCAAATCCTACATATAGGCTATGATTCCAGAACATTATACAAACACGACATCAAGGAGAGGAAGTTAGGGTTCTTGCCCGAGATGTTATTGATGAATAAGGATCCAGCAAGAGATGTAAGTTAAGACAAAGGAAATAACCCAAGAAAGATTATGCAGAATATTGATATGTGAGTGGACAACGATTAGTTAATAGTTGGTTCAAGAATAGCCTAGTTATGGCTAGATAAGAGGATACAGACAAATCAATAGATGGTGTAAGATAAACAAGAGTGAACCCCAACATGGGGAATTCAGTCTCGCAGATATGACATCATAACCTTGAGAAATATTAAGATAGGAGTTAGGGTAGTTAAAGATATTATATGAGTGTTACAGAGATAAATGAGAGTGCCATTGAGAAGACAATTAAAATACCAGCTCAGAAATAACCCTACGAGCACAAAGGAATGAAGGTAAGTAAGTAAGGATAATTACAAGTAAGAAAGAAAATAAAAATATTCCGCCGGGTAAACGATGTAATAAGCTCGCAGCCTTGCAAGAATCAGAGGGTCCTCCTTAAGTACTACAATGAAAGACTAGCTGGAAGTAAGGAACAATGCTTCAACCTAAGCTCAGGTGACCTAAATAAGAAGTGATCTTATAGCAACAGTCTCACAATAATGTTGTACGCACTCCATAAGAAAGTGGCACCTACCATGGCTAATGGACGGAAAGTAATATCAGAAGTGATATTCAATATCATATGAGTGGTATGGAATTCCAATATTTATGGCCACTAAGATAAGTTAAGTATGCACGCAACAAGGGGCAAAAAGACCAAGAAAAGTAATTGCCTACATTTAAAGAAAGTTGAGAAGGAACAAAAGGAATTATTCGATTAGTGATCCAGAGCTAGTTACGTCATGTACGCACTTATGATTTCGGAATATTATCCATGCAACATATATACTGCCATTCATACAGCCGTAGAAGACTCCAATATACGTTAAAATAAAGAATTGAGCCTAGTGCATAAACAAATGATTAAATTGTTAGGCGATTGTATCAAGGATATTCCATAGCGCCCATGAAAGACTAACGTAATAACTAATACCAGGAGGCACATATCAGAAGATAGCTCAAGCCTAAATGAATGCTGATCAGAAGGAAGAGGAAACAGAAGAGTTACACCAACCAAATAAATTAGGAGTCTGATTATTGGACCCAGAAAATTATAGAAATCGTGACTAAGAACATTGCATAATTACTCTAATATCATAGGTACAAGAGAGATAGTACAACAACTATAATCTATAACGACTCTACAATAAAGCTAGTTAGAAGAAGTACCAACCTCATAAAAAGTCAGTATGAAGCTCCCACTAGAGGTGCAAGTATTATAATAGAGCTTCAAGTTGTGGATGTGAATTATACCTATGTGGAAGGAAGGTCATGATAGAGATAAAGACGTGATGTGAGATATTAAGGTAAATAAGGAAATATGAACAACGTACGAGATACTCAGGTGCAGAAGGTTGTGAATAATTCATACTTCAGATAGAGGGCTAGAAGCGTTGGGACTTAGTATCCAAGAATAATAGCAGTGTCATTTGTGGCATACCTTCCAGCCTATGGTTTCTAGGTATCGAGAGATCTAGTCAAGAGAGCAAAGAAAAGTTGGAGACAATGTGATGTCTCGCTTGATGTTATAGAATAACATAAGGAAATCTATAGTGCAAGCAAGTTGAAGGAAGGTTGCGAGTAGTATAAATAGATATGTGTAGATTGCAAGCTAAAGTATGATAGAGCGACAATATTTTAGGAAGACAAGAGTAAGGATAAGAAAGAGCGAGTGAGAAGGTAATGAGAAACGGATAAGTTCTTGGGATTAAGCCTATGAAAACAAGAGAGCTGATGGCTTATCTACGTTATAAAAAGCTTAGTATAGCCTGAATGAATTCAAATAAATCTAAGACTAGCAACATTTAGATGGGATGGAATGCTACCCTGGTAGTAGAATAAAAGTGTAATTTTGATAGATAAAGGATGACGTTTGGACCTTCTATTGAGTAATGATTTGAAGAGGATTTCATGAATTCTACGGGATTAAAGTACCCACTAAGGTGAATCACATTGAGATGCTATAAAAATACGGTTATGGATGTATAGTATTGCCCCTAGGTAGATTAGTCTAATTACTGCAGATGTCCCCGATGAGACGTGCCCTAGCCGCAATGTATTACGTAAGAATTTTTAAGTCTTTAATAGTAGATTGTAGATCAACATTGAGGTGAATCAACAATAGATGGTGATCACGCTCAACTAAGTCTCGCAAAGACTACGCGGGCATTGCAAATATAATCTGAGTATTTACGCCCAGAGTCGAACCCACAGAGACTTGACCTATCAACTACTCTTGTTGGACTTACTAAATTCTATAGAATCAACTTCCCCAAACTTGTAAATAACAGTTGATGGTAATTCTAACAACTAAAACTGAAAGTAATTAAACAGCTAAAAGTTAACTATGCTTGATTTGTAAACAATTGGAATAGGTCTAAGGTAATGGTTTCCCCCGTTGTTGATTTTCTTGGTTGTATGTTTCTTATAGCGTTGACTCAGTTGCCTATATCAATCATGAACTCTCCAGCTATTTTAAATCTCTCTCAAGCAATTATGTTAATTTACTAGACGCACTCTCTCAAGCTACGCTAGCTAGATTCGCTTTACAATTCACTTAGATTGCACCGTTATATCTAATCCAACCTCTAAACCCTCGGTTATGACTCTCGTCTATACTCCGGGAGTGATGTTGTTCAAACAACTACCTAATTATGCACTCTCTCTCAAGTAGATACATAATAAATAGGCACAGCTGATTGAGGGCCCTTCAATCAACTATAACAAGAATGTAGTTGAACAAATAGAGATTAACAACCAATCAAAACTATATTAACATTACAATAAATTCATGCCAAACGGGTTCCACCAAAACCTTAGATTAGAAAAGTTAGCTACTCATGAAAATAACAAAAATCACAAAAAAAATTCATATTCGAAGGTAAAAGAGCAAAGAAGAAGATTAAAGATTGATTCCAATGATCCTCCTTTCCTCTTGCCCTTCCTTCTGATGTTTTCCACTTCTAAAAATCCTTCTCCCCTTCTTGGCCGGGTCCTTCGTTTAATATAGGGTTTAGGGCTTAAAATCCCGTATTTTACACTTTGATCCCTAAAGTTTACGCATCCTACTGCAGTTACGCCAGGACCGCGGCCAGAGTGTCCTTCAGAATCTGCAGCAGTGTTTTGCCGCGGTCCTACCGCGGTTACGCCCGGACAGCGGCCGACCACCTTCAGTTCTAGTTTTGTCCTTTCGCTTGGTGCACTTGGTAGATATTGTATGATTGGCCTTCTTTTCTCCGTAATTGATCTCAAAAGTATCCCACAGACTTCTTTTATTGGATATAACCTGCAAAGCATGAAAAGCACTACTCAGAGCATTTTGTTATCACTTTTTACCGTAAAAGCTATACAAAAATGTGGTTCTTTAGGGTCTAATTATAGTCTAATTTACCTATTATCAGATGGACACAAGTTACAAAGTATGAGATAAGATTAAACCATCAATCTTAAAATGAACAGTTATAAAGAAGCGTTAAAAGACTTATATTTATACATGTAGGATAGGCAACAAGAGTAACCTATAGTTTTGTAGCAAACCTCAGTAATGATAAATCGAAGTAAAAGTTATGGTACAGTATGACCTACCTAGATGCAGTAAAATTTTGCGGACGAATAACCAGGTCTATGAAATAAGATAAAACAATATTAGTAAGTTCGACAAAGTACCAAACAAAGAAATTCAGTACACCTATAGATGCCTAGAGGGACATTTTGTCAAGTTTTGTATATATTCCCAAGGTGAGGCCTAGAGAATGGCTAAAAGCTTAAGAGAAGAGTCACTAGGTGCACATACAAAGAAAAAGTCGTACAGGCTGCATCACAAAAGATAGCAACAGTTACGAGATTGGAAGGATTTTGACCTCAAGTCATGGTGTGGGAAAGAGGCCTAAAGAGGAGAATGCGTTGGCCTTTAGATTTTTTCATAGAATAGTTGCCCAGATGTCAAGGAGAGTACTAAAATGTTCGGAAGACATAGGTTATGAAAATGATAAAAGCGTTAGTCAACATTCGCGGACGAATATTCTAAAGGGGGAATGATGTTACACCCCCTGTTTTCGTACGTGGAAGTACGCCATAAGTAGATTGATGAAAGCTCGGAAATAAGATATTACATCCAACATTTTAGTACATCAATCTAAGTAAGTTCGGGAATGAGATTATTTTGATTTTATAAGTATTACGTTATTTCAAACAATTCATAAGTAAATTTGTGAAGATGAGAGGGTAAGAAAATCGAAGAAAATAAATTTCGTCGAAGTTTGACATTTTGAAATAAATATGGTCCGAACTATAATACACGGTATTTATGGACTAATGACATTCAAGGTACCACATGACTATGATAGTGAGGTGTGTAAAGTGTATTATAAGTAAGTAGAATTTTAAGTAATGTGAGATAATTTTTAATTATGTAGGTAATTGGTTAATTATTAGTTTGATGGAGATTAGCAAGATAATTAAGAATTTGTGAATAATTATTGGGTGGAAAATTTTCCGCCAACATGGCAGTCACATAGAATCCATTAAGTGACTCTTGAATCACCTTGCAAGGTGGCAACACTTCTAAGAGATGAGCACCTTATCTCTTTGGGTTGAAGAATGTTATCAAAAAACTTCTTTAATTCAAAAAAACAAGACATTTACATCTTCAAAGTGAGAGACAGCTTCAACAAGAAAAGTCGTACAATATTATGATCAAATTCAAAAGAAAGCTTCAACAACTCATTCAAAATGTTAGCAACGTGATTTTGCTATAAAAATTATATGAGACTATGTAATGTTATAGCAATGGGATTTTGAGATTCTACAGGAGTATGGTACAATCTTTTTCAAGAATATCGTCCAAATTTTTCCCTACTCCGATTCATCGTTACATGTTTCATCATGATTGGTGTGTGTTAGAAGGATTATCAAGAGGATCAACTCAGTTATGTTAAGGTTAAATCTTCCTTTATTTTGGCATGATCCAATAACTATATGTGTTTGATAACGAGGCATAAAGAGAAATTCATACTCCTGAATTTATTTATATTATCCTAGTCTCATAAGTTACAATATTCTTCCTTGTCGAGACTTTATATTCAATTGAGTATTATTTTCTTCCAGTCAAGAGAGCAAAGAGTATATATATATATATATATATATATATATATATATATATATATATATATATATATATATATATATATTGGGCAACCTTTGATCAGATGTTAAGTTACATACCAAGCCTACTATGGCTGAGTGCCTATGATCGAGCCTAAACTGACCGAGATATAGAGCCTAGTATGGACGAGCACCTATAAGTGAGCCTACTACGGCAAAGCAATTAGATCTACTGAGCCTTATAAGGCCGGAGAATTATTTTACTTCCTATATTGAGAGAGCCGAGTCAGTATCAACAGGTATGCATATCTTCATATTATATTTCACTCTGAGTTACTTTCAGTTGTTATATTATCATTTTAGTTTTAGCTTTCAGTTATTGTGTTGCCTTACATAATCGTATATTATTTTGCACTGACGTCCCTTTTATCGGGGACGTTGTATTTTAGGCGTACAAGTTCAGACAGACAGACGGGTAGATCTCTTCAGTAGGTGTTGCCCGAGTTCGGCTTGATCGATAACCTCCACATCCTTTGAAGTTATCGGATCTAGAGTTTTACCCTATTCCGATCACAATGCATCCATCAGTAGAGGCTTGTAGACATGTCATGTCAGTTAGTGCAGTATATTAGACTTGTATGCCTTGTATGTATATTTTATTGGTTTGCTAGTTGTAGTAGTTATGACCACCTTGTCGGCCTAGCTTTATATTGATGTTTAGTCAGTGTTCACAAATTATATTGCAATATGGCCCATGGTTAAAGTATGACATTATATATTCAAAGTCCCTTAGTCGCAAGTTGATACACAAGGATAGGTGAGGCACCAGGTGCCGGTCTCTCCTCCTAGGTTCAGGGTGTGACAAAGTGGTGGTTCAACAAAAACTTGTAGATAGGCATTGAATTGCATCGTACTACCTAGCTTGCAAGTTGATCCGCTATGCCATTTTGTTCGCTGTACGCATTTAGAATTACTGGATCATGTAGCATCCTATGGAGGTGCCTGCATTCAGAAATCAGATTAATATATTTAATGTTGTCTATAGCTAATAGCATTATTTTCTCTTGCGCATCAATTTCTACTTCCAGTGGCAATATTGCATTTGGACTGCTATATGTAGTCCTCGTATGCAGGCCAGCAGTTTTGCTGTGATGCAATGTAGGTGACTGTTGGGCATGTATTCCTATGGAAAGCCAATATTGTTGGGCATTAGGGCATGTTAGAAAAATATGATTGAGAGTTTCATTTCGCCAATATAGACCAAGGTGACAATGATTCCACCCTTGGAAAATATTGCACCAAGTTGGCGAGTGGTTGAAAAATCTGCCAAGCCAAGCTAGCAATCAACACGTTATTCTTAGTTCTAAGTGTTTGAATATTCAACCTTCCCCTATCAGTAAAAATTGTAATCTGCTTCCATTATATTAGGTATAGTTTTTTTTAATATTAGTTGTTCCCCAAAGGAAATTGCATTAGTATTGTTCCATTTTATTAATGATACACGTTGGAATGTGGATGTATTGCATGGCATAGTTGGTTAAAGTATTAAGTGTTGATTTGATAAGAGTAATTCTCCCCGTCATGGTCTTGAATTTTGTTTTCCATTCGGCTAATTTATTTTTGAAATTATTCAATAGAAATTAAAAGTCACTCTTTTTGGGTTGTGAATGGAATATAGGGAAGCCTAAATATTTACCAAAAGAGTTCCATTAAGAGGTATGGTGACACATGATCTCCTGATGAATGCATCGAGATGGGTCAAAGTGGAAAGTATGTATTCCATTTATTAGATTAAAAGTGAAAGTAGTAATAATAAAGAACATGATTAAAGTAATTATAGATGATGGAAGATTAAAGTATAGAAGAGTTTTCCGGATAAAGGACCATGCTAGTCAATCTAAAGTTTTTTCAAGATCCAACTTTAAAAGCATATTATTAGATTTACCTTTCATTCTTTGAAAGTGTGTAAGATTTTCTTAAACTATTATAGCACTACCCGACGCTCTCTTGCCCTATTGGAAACTAGTTTGTGTTAGTCCAACTATTTTAGAGTCCGTTTGGACATAAGAAATTTTTTTCCTTTTTCCAAAAAAGATTTACTTTTCCGAAATCAGCGTTTGTTCATAAAATTTTCAATTTTCACTTGAGCATTTTGGAAATTTTCAAAAATTTTAAAAACTCCAAAAACTCGTTTTTAAAAATTCACTCAAATCTCACAAAAGTTCAAAAATAACCCAAAATTATATTCATGTCCAAACACAACTCAAAATTTTAAATACCATTTTTACTTAAAAAAATTTCACCCGTTTTTGAAATTTTACAATTCTTATGTCCAAACGCCTACTAATAAATGATAGACTAAGTCTATTTACAATAATCTTGGTAATAAACTTGTAAATAGTATTACATAATCTAATTGGACGGTATTGCTGGATGGTATGCACATGCTTGACTTTAGGAATGAGGCAAAGGTATGTGCGATTGAGGTCAGGAAGGATCGCCTTAGTTTGGAAAATTTGGTGAAAAAAATATTTTACCTTAGGGCCTACTTCTTACCAGTATTTTTGATAAAAGAAAGGGTGTCAGCCATCTGGGCAGGGTGCTTTGTAGGGTTTGTAAATATGGAGAGAACGAGTGATTTCATAGTCGTTGAGAGGCCCATCCAGGGTTTGTATTCAGTATTACTAAGTAAGCAGAACTTAGAGTATGGTGCGAGTTAAAGGATTCTGTGTGCTCCGTTGTAAATAAGTTTGGTAGTAACCCAAGATTTGTTGGTGGATCTCAACCGGCTTAAAGAACCAATTACCTACGTTGTCTTTTAGAGTAGTTATCTAATTTTTCCTACATCGTTGAATTGTGAAAATATGAAAAAATTGTGTTAGCGTCACCATCATTGAGCCAAGCTATACATGAATTTAATTTCTTAAAATAACCTTCTAGTTGAATAATATTACTATAATCATTGGTTAATTGAGTCTCGAGGTTCTGAAGGAATATACTCGTAGGGTAATAAACTGATAATTGGATGTCTGTGAGTCTAGCCAATATCTTATAGTTACTTTGGAAAACATTACCAAAAGTGTGATTATTCCAGTGTATGACTACCTCTTTAAATAGTTGTTAGTGCCAATGAGAGTTGAACTATTATCCCTGACTTGATGAACTAATTGGTGAAATTTAGGATGTGAGGTCCATATAGCTTCAAATTGAAAAATCTTCTTGGTAAAAAGGTGTCTAGATTCCAAAGTGAGTAGAAGAGGAAAATGATTGGAATATGTTCTAGGAAAATATTGCATTGTTGCCTCTGGGTAGATTTTTAAACAATCATAGTTTGCTAAAAATGATCAAGTCGTTTTAGAATTGTATGCCCATGTCTACGCTTATTACTCCATGTAAAGCGACTATCCCAAAAGGCCTAAGTCAAAAATTTTACAATAGTTAAGACATTGGACAAAGTTGTCTGCGTTATTATTACTAATAGACGGTCTACCAAATTTTTCGCGGGAGCATAGTAGTTTATTGACCCCCCTTAACCAAGGAGTATATATAGTTTCATGTAAATGTATTAAATTTTTCCAAAATGTATTGCGGATTTGATATGAATTACTATTTTAAATTGCAGATAATATCCATTTAGGTGTAGTGGGACATACCTAGACAAGGCAACGTATTTCCTATTCGGACATCCTAATCTCCTCTACATTAATTAAAGCTTTATTCCAAAACACAACCAAACCACCTATGAGTTCATTAGTAGACACATGTGACATGTTAGTGAACTGAAAATAGATGTGAAGCCTTGTGTGATGTTGCATTTGGGTCTTTAGAAGGATAGCTAACACTAGCATATGATTGTCTAGCAAAGACCGGAGGTGACGCCTAAATTCTGCATTATGAGTGCATTTCCAGATTAGGAAATTCATAGTGTGATTAGAAGGGTTGGCCTTATCAGATGGGCCTGGGATCTAAGGATGGACAATATGTGATGTTTTCTGATTCCGATCCATTAGTGGATGAGTCTGACAAAGCGTTAGAATTATGACCATAGAATATTTCCCTGCTCCGCGGTTTGTCATCACACAAAAATATAGGCTGTGTGTTTCCAGTTTTGTCGGGCATTTGAGTATGAACTTTATTTTGTACTGCTCTTTGAGGTCGTAGAGTTGGATACCCTTTATCCATAGGAACTCCCTTCTAGTTTCCCAAATCTTGGCTAGAATCTCTACTGGTTCCTGCCTTGTTTGTATGTCTAGTGCGTTTGGAGAGGGTGGGGGTGTGTGTGCAGGGCTATCTAATAGGGTCAGTGGGTCGTATGGACTGCTTGGTGTGGAGTTGGGGGAGAGTGGGTTGAGAGAGTTAAGGGGTTGTGTCACGCTCCAAACCTACCGGCACCCAGTGCCATTCTCGCCGCGAGCGTACCACTTTGTAACTGTGAACTCAGGAGGTGTAACCCTCAACTTAGGCCGACGAGGCCATGTACTGAATCGTCTGAAAATAACGTCTCTCTTAAGTGTGGGGTAAACATACCCAAAAGCTGATATATATAATTGTGCAGGCCGACGAAGCTGTCATGAACATCTACTGATATGTAAATATATGCAGTACTCGTCTACAAGCCTCTACAAATAACTGATATGTACCGTGGTTGGAACAGGGCCTCGACCAATCCATCAAATGTGTACATATAAAATGGACTCCAACGTTTAGACCAGGTAACTCCGAGGAAGTGGAGCTTACCAACCAAGTTGATGTTTGACTCTGTTTGCTGGGAGGGTTTGTCCAACTGTCAATCAGGACTTGCAGGTATGAAATGCAGCATCTCCGACAGAAGGAACATTAATACAAAATAATATACCGAGTATATAAGGCAACAAAATAACTGAAAGCTGAAACTTAACCGATAATACAATAATTGAAAGTAACTGAGAGTCAAAGATAATATGAAGATATGCTTACCTGCTGATACTGACTCAACTATCTCAATATAGTAAGTAAAATATTTTATTAACAAGTCATCAACATATCATGACGAGCGGTAAGCTCGGATGGAATCCCTTCAGCACCCTTCAACCACATTATCAATCATTCTTAAACTTAGTAATTTATTTAGTATAATAACCAATACCTTTTAAAGAATTTCCAATCTTGTACTAAATTTTAAAGTTAACCGAAATAGCTCAATACAAGATAATATCACTGTCGACAACTTCCAAGTGCTTTATTGCAATTTCCTTTTCTAGTTACCAATTTCCTCAACAAGATTGACATTTAAACCAACATAATCATTCTAACAGCATCATAGCAAACTTATTTTCCATAATTTTCAACCGCTTAAAGTTCATAAGAGCAACTTTCTAATCAATATCAAGAACAACTACATCTCAAGCTAATCCGTGTATTACCTTGTAGTTTATCTTCCTATCAACTTAACCAACTTACAAGCAAGCTTAAGACTAATTATTAGTCTGCTAACTCACCTTATACAACAACTTGAAATTTTAGTCAAACACAACCCACGATTATCCTCAATTACACCACAACCTCAAAAAGGTATTATTCTTCGCTAGAACTAACTTTTGATATTGAAATATAATGTAATCTATTTGCAAGACTTGAAATAACCTAGGTTTGATATGAAAATACTGTGAGAGTATTTTACAGAAATTAAATCACTTAAAACAACCTCCCACACGAGCTAGAACTATCCAAAAATCAGTAATAATAAGAAGAACAATGAACTTACTAGCGCGACAGGATTTTCGACATTTGATTTGTGTTGTTTGCCCTTTGTTTGGGTCTTGGATCATGAGAGAACCTTGAGAGAGTGTTTTTAGGTGCCTAGGGTCTGAATATACATAAAAAGAAAGAGTTAAAATGGGGTTAGGTGTCTTATATATATCAATATATCTCAACCGCCATTGTTGGTTCCATAGAGAGCTACTTGGTGAAGTCTTGCAGAAATATGAATATCTCTCTAATCTGACTTTGTATCGATGAAGAGCTTATTGCATTAGAAACTAGACTTATGGATCTTCAATTTGGCAAGTGGATCACCTCATTATTTCTAGTAAATTGGGAAAAATTGCATCTATATTTGACCTAAATTTCATCACATTTATGAATGTAACTCGAAATATTGCCAACTTTTATTTCACAACTTACTTTAAAACATAATACACGAATACTATACGATTAAAATAACTCATAACATAACCTCCTTATCTTGTTAACTACCCTAGTCTCATCACAAAGTACAGGTTATAACATTCCCAACTTGTCGACATTCGACAAAATTTATTTTCTTCAATTTATTTAGCTTCTTAGCCTTTTGAATCTCTTGGTACTTATTATTAATGATATTAAATATTTATATTCTCCAAGATAACATTATTAACTTACTTTATGTACTCTCAAAGATGATTTCATTTATGAGTTTACATCAATTAACTTACTAATACTCTTTCGTACAAATACATGGGGTGTAACAAGTTGAAACCAAAGGGCATAGATTTGCCCCTAGTGACGGGGAGGATAGAAAAGTAGTAGGTTCGAAGTGGGATTCACATGAGAGGTCGGAGGGTTCATGGGGTAAGTCCATTATGTTGTGTGTGAACTGGTGGTTTGGTGATCTAGTAGTAGAGGTGTTTGTGTTGTGTACCACTAAGCCTGAGCATATGCTTCCATTACTAACCTCATCTCCTCTGTTACTATTTCGACTAAGTGTGTCGGATTTTGGACGAGGAGAACAACTTCTTGGTGAAGATCAAGGCACAACCCTGAAGGCCCATCTCTATCCAGGAGTGAAGTGGTTGGTCCATTTATTGTGGTTGAGATGTGTAAATCAGTGATGTGTCAAATGGGAGAGTTATAGACCTTGCATGGTCAGGCGTGGAAGATGGAAGAATTGGTTGTTATTGTAAATGTTTTCCCTGAGGTAAAGGTAAGTGTTATGGTGGTTCCCTGTGCCGTCGCCATCGCCGACTTGATGTTGTCTGTGGAACAGTTGGTGGTGCATGAATTTGATTTCCTAGGAAATGTGGCAGTTTTCCATTCCGTTTCTGGTGAGGATTGAGTTACGGTCATTGTAGAGGAGGTGGACATGGATTTCATATCAACAGTAGAGAATGGGGGACGGTGTAACAAAGTAGCAGTTCCATATTTATTCCGCATTTATTGCAAAGTAAATTGAGGCCTTCATAAACTAGTGTTTGCTTGTGGCGGTGTCACATCCCGTATTTTCGTAAGCGAAAGTACGCGTAAATTTATGAAGGTGAACGGATAAGCGAATCGAAGAAAATAAATTTCGTCAAAATTTGACATTTTGAGATAAAATATGATCCGAACTACAATATCCGATATTTATAAATTAATGTCATATAAGATACCACATAATCATGATAGTAAGATGTATATCATGTGTTAAAAACGAATAGTATTTTAAGTTATTTAAAATAATTTTTAATTACGAAAATAATTATAATTAAGTAGATAAGGATTTTTTTTCACTTGACATCAAACTAAGCCAAATGGAACCAAAATGTATGATGTGTCATAAGGCATAATATGCCTTGATTACACGTATGGAATCCTTGGTTAAATAAACGACTAGGGAAAACTACAAAAAAAGTACTACTATTATTCCATTAAAGCTCTATTAAAAGTCATTTTCTTAGTCAATGTCATATTCTTTGAAATATATAGAATGTCTCGGTACTGGCCTTCTGGTTATTGGAAAGAGTTTATAAAAGCCTTGTGCTATTTTACAAGGAATAACACAAAGATTGTACTTATATCTATTGCTTGGTCTCTTAAATAAACTTGGAGGAAGTTATGGCATTCTTGCCACTTTAATTATTGACCAGAACGTTGGGAGAATTAGCTACCTCCCTACGTAAATATAGTGCAAAGACGAACGTGAGAGGATTTAAACCCTGTGCATTGTGTAAAAGAAAGCACGTTAGACTTCAGCAGTAATGTCCAAGAAGCAAGTTATGCAATTCTAAGAAAGTACAGTATAATTATTCTCAACAATATTATGCGAATATTTTTCTAGTTTGATCCGCTGTCACGTGTTGTCTCCATTGACGTGTGTTAAAGGGTTGTCAAGAGAATCGGCTCAGGTATGTTAAGGCTATTACTTCTTTTCTTTTAACATAATCTATATGATACAAATGGAACGAGCAAATGCAAAACTTCCATAAATGACTCTATTCATAAAAATACTAGAGATGCTTATGTTCTTGATTTTTCATGTGTCATGTTATTCTATCATCTATTCATGGGTCTCAGCAAATATGTAAATTGATAAAGTTTACTTCATGATATTAATCAAAGACATAATGGTCTTATGACACTTCAAAGAGAATTTATTGACGTACTTCTCATGCATTGCATTCATTTATACATGTACATTGACCCATGATATATATATATATATATATATATATATATATATATATATATATATATATATATATATATATATATATATATATATATATATATATATATTATGCACTACCACCTGATCAGCTGGTATATGTTGATGATTCGCCCACAGTGGCCGAGATGATAAGGGATGCCTCAGAGGCTTGATGATGTTATAAACGCATGTACCCATGCATGGTATAGCATTTATACTCATATGCATGTCATTTTAAATATTAAAGGATTCATAGAGCTATTCAGACTCATATATTGAGTCTTTTACTCCATATTTCTCTCATGTCTATTATTTATTGATTTTTGTTCCTCACATACTCGGTACAGTATTTGTACTGATGTCCCTTTTACCTGGGGACGTTGCATTTCGTGCCCACAGATCCCTGGTGCACTCTATTTGCTTCGGAGGTTCTTATTTGGTTAGTATGATTAGTACATGTATTGATTGGTATGGCGGGGCTCTGACCTTTATGATATTACGTATTCTTAGAGGCTTGTAGACAGATGTCATGTATACATATTGTTGTACGGTCTTGTCGGACTATGTTTTGAGTATATAAAGGATCATGTTTGTCTTATTGGCCCGTACATCATATGTATAAGTCTGGATTACATGTTAGGTCGTCCAATGTCGTGTATTTCCCCATGTTTTTCTATTTATCTCAAGATAGCTTCTCCGACTCATTTACCTATGACAGTATGATTTGAATGATATATTACGTTGCTCCTCGAATGAGTAAGGTACCGAGTGCCCGAAACGGCCCATCTGGTTGGGTCATAATAAATATGGTATCACAACAGTTCTGTCCTATGGAATCTGCACTTATGTCTAGTGGAGTCTTGTTTATGAGTGTGTCGTGCACCACACTTATAATCAGGATTGTAACTCTTTCTTCTTACTTTAGATAGTATGGTAGAGTCATTTGTAAGAACTCACTTTTCTAAACTCTATTTTATTCCTAATACAACAATGTCTACATCCAGAAAGGAGGTTGGTAAGAGATATAGCTGTAGGATAGAAAGCAATGAAAGAATCAAAAAGTACAAGTTTCAACAAGTAAAAGAAGCAAGGTGAAGAGGGGTACGAGGTACCTAGTTAGCAGAGATGAACATTATCTACAATTCAAGCAAAGAAATATAAGCATTTTGAGTTACCTTCAATTGTATCAAAAGTATGTACAATTGGCCACACCCATCTCAATTATGCTCTATGGAAGATAAAAGAAGTAGTATAAAAGAAGGACGAATATTAGGATTCTATTGGGGTTAGAGTGACCAAAATGGTGGATGGATTGTCTGCTTTAGTTGACATTTCCGAAGGATATATGCTAATGGATCTCCTTGTGAGACATCCTAATGGTGCACTCTAAAATAAAACAGCTAGATATGAGTACTACAAAGGTAGGCACTGGAAGCCTGAAAAGGATTAACATTAACTTAGTATGTCTCTCATCCCTAGTAGATAGATAATATTAAGCAGCCCGAAGAGCGAGTGGATGGAGCAAATGGGAACTAAGAGCAAAAGAATATCTTGTCAAAACTTTCAGAATAAAGTGATAGATAAAAATGTTAGCCGGAAATAAGAAGGGAGAGAATTATGGGTTAGATGTGATATATGGATAACAACGGTAGACAAATAAATGGCATTATTATAGAGTCTATAGTCAAATGAAGGAAAAGTTAGACCCCCAAAGTAATACAAATCAGTATGGGCTAGTAAATAAGGTAAACTAAACATGAATTAGAGACTGAGTGATATGACAATAATCAGCATTATGGAATTTTATATTGCGTTCCGAAGATAATAGAATGGACAACAGAAGAAGATCCACGATGAATTCAGAAGGATAACCTTAAAAGGTCATTCAGGAAGACGACTTTCCTAAAGTAAGAAAGGTAAGCAAAGTTAAGCTTAAGGGACTATATGTGCCAGTAACACTCTCGAGAGTAAGGAAATTTGTTATCCTTGGTCCAAAAGGATTACCGCAAGGCGATTAAGGGTCATTGATGATGTGAAAAAGTACCAATGATGAAGAGATAAAATATTTATACGTAGATCATCGTAGCATTGTCTTAGTACTCCCCTAAATGGGGGAATATGGCGTTATATGGTATTAAGTCAAAATTAAGTGGTTCTAGTAACTATGGAATGGTAAAAGAAGAATGTGATGAAAATGAGTAAGGGATGATATTGCACTTACTCAAAGCCTACAAATATGATGCGATTCTAGAATATTATACATGCACGACGTCAATGAGAGAAAATAAGGGTTCCGGCCCGGCATATTTTTAATAAATAAGGAGCCAGTGCGAGAGGTAAGTTAAGACAAAAGAAATAGCTCAAGAATAATTACACAGCATCTTGATATGAGAATGGGCCAACGAGTAATCAGTAGTTTATTCAGGAAAAGCGTAGCTATGGAAAGATAAGAAAATGCAGACAAATCAACAAATCGTGCAAGATAAATATAGTGGACCCCAACATGAGGCATTTAGTCTCGCAAGATGTGACATCGTAACCTTGAAAAATATTCAGATAGGAATTGGGGCAGTTAAAGGTGTTGTACTAGTGTAACGGAAACAAAAGAGAGTGTCACTAAAAGTCAATAAATATATTAGTTCAGAAGTAACTCTACAAGCACAAAGGCGTGGAGGTAAGTAACTAAAAATGATTATAGGCAAGGAAGGATATCAAAAATTCTGTCGAGTATACGATATAACAAGCTCACAACTTTACAAGAGTCAGAGGATCCCCTTAAGTACTACAATAAAAGACTAGCTAAGAAAGTATGGAAGAAATCTTTAACCTAAGCTCACTGACATAAGGAGGAAATGGTCACATATATACTATCAGCTGCATTTTTCACTTTGTAATGGTTATTTTTTAAATTTCTTGTGAGGTTAAATAGTCTTCCATCATTTTTGTTATTATTTCTTGTATTGCATTTTTGACGGATGAGAAGATTCTCTTTGGGATACTTTTTGGCTTTTGTAGCTAGATGTGAGATTATTTTTATCCAGAAATTTCATTGACATCACAAAGGTGAAGTGTATCCCTTTATTGAGGTTCCTTCATTGTGGAATTTGTACAACTTGGTGGTAAATGCTTCACATTATTAGTATGATGAATTTTTAAAATGTATATCTGTATCATAGTAAAGACTATTCTATTTGAAGGAACCTCAATAAAGGGATACACTTCACCTTTGTGATGTCAATGAAATTTCTGGATAAAAATAATCTCACATCTAGCTACAAAAGCCAAAAAGTATCCCAAAGAGAATCTTCTCATCCGTCAAAAATGCAATATAAGAAATAATAACAAAAATGATGGAAGACTATTTAACCTCACAAGAAATTAAATGAATAACCATTACAAAGTGAAAAATTACTGCTGATAGTACATATGTGACTACCAATAAAAGTTTATAAGGGCCAGAAGGTCTCCCTAAATACTACAACGAAAGACTAGGTGAGGAAATAAGGAAGAAAGTTTTCACCTAAGCATAGTGAGCTAAAGAGTAAATGATCTCGTAACAACAGTCTCACAACAACATTGTATGCACTCCATAAGAAAATAACACCTACCATGGCTAATGAACAGGAAGTAAAATCAGAAGTGATATGAAAGATCATATGAGTTGTATGAAATTTCAAAATGTGTAGGCACTAAGGTAAGCTAAGTATGCACGCAACAAGAGGCAGGACGACTAGGAAAAGTAATTGCTTAATTAGAGAAGGAACGAAAAGAATTATTCGACTAATGATCCAGTGTTAGTTAAGTTATTAATGAACTTAAGAGTTTGGATTATTATCCGTGAAACATATATGTTGAAAATAATACAACTGTAACGACACGGCCGGTCATCTTAAGAATTAACGTCCCGATCCCTTATTAACTGCTTCCCCTAAGTTTATTTCTGCTATTTTGGGTTGCCGGGACATTCAGTGTTGGGTTTCGGAGAGTTTTGCGACACTTAGTCCCTAAATGAGACCATAAGTGTTGGAAAATAGTCCGTAGTCGGAACAGTATGAAGACAACCTCGGAATGGAAATCCGATGGTTCCATTAGCTCCGTTAGGTGATTTCGGGGTTAGAAGGTTCGGAATATATTTTGGAAGCCTGTAGCTTATTTAGGCTTGAAATGCCAAAGTATGAATTTTTGAAGTTCCGATCCGTCGTGTGATATTTTGACATCACAAAATTATAAACTTCTTTTTTCTATTCTCTCATAGATGGTGAGGACACGCGCTACTCGGGATGATCAGGCACCCGCACCCCCTACTGCGGCTGTCAGAGGCCGGGGCCAGGGCAGAGGTTGTGGACGCGCATGTGGTGCAGCCAGAGCACCTGCGCGAGTTGCCGCCGAGGCACCACCAGTAGATCCAACTGGAGCCCAAGCACCTGGCACGCCTTCTAGTACCACTACTACTCCAACCCTTCAGGAGACGTTGGCTCAGTTCATTTCTATGTACACCACCTTGGCTAAGGCAGGGTTGCTTCCCCTTGTTGCAGGCATGTCCCAAGCTGGGGGAGGAGCACAGACTCCTACTGTCTGCACTCCTGAGCAGCGAGTGCAGGTTGATCAGGCTCCAGAGGTCATTCCTTTTTCGCCTGCAGTGCCAGTTTAGCCCGTGGATGGGGCAGCTGCTTCTGAGGACGAGCAGCGGAGGTTGGAGAGGTTCAAGAAGTATGATCCTTTGGTTTTCAGTCGATTAGCGACAAATGATGTCTTGGGATTTCTAGAGGAGTGCCACCATATTTTTCGCACAATAGGCATAGTAGAGTCCAGCAGGTTTTTTTTGCTGCTTTTCAGCTTTGGGGAGCCGCTTATAATTGGTGGCGCACTTATGAGATAGATAGTCCAATCGAGGCTGCTTCACTGACTTGGACCCAGTTCTTGGAGATGTTTATGAGAGATTTTGTCCCCCAGATTCTCCGGGACGAATGGAACGCAGAATTTGAGCATTTTCGCCAGGGTGTTGTGACTGTTTCGGAGTATGTTATCCGTTATACCAGATTGGCCAGGCATGCACCGGCTTTGGTTGCTACAGTCTGTGAGAGAGTTTGTAGGTTCATTGAGGTTCTTATCCCACATATTAGATCTAGCATGGCTCGAGAGTTGGAGATAGACATTCCTTATCAGCAGGTAGTGAGCATTTCTAGGAGGATCGAGAGTATGCACGCTAGGGGGCGAGAGGAGAGAGAGGCCAAGAGGGCTCGAAAGTCAGGCCACTATTATGGTGCACGTACCCAGCAGTAGGTCGACATCGTAGGGGTTTTGTGGGTCGCCCCGTTCATTCAGCTCTTCCAGCAGCTAGCTGTGCTCCATCTCCACCTATACCTCAGGAGCTTTACTATGCACCTCCAGTTTCTAGTGCGCCTTCTACACGGGGTGTTTCTAGAGGTCAGTCCAGCAGACCTAGCCCTAGTTAGTCATAGCCACCGTACCCCTCCCAGAGCTTGTTTCGAGTATGGTGATACATGCCATATGGTTAAGGACTGCCCTAAACTTGGTAGGGGTGCATCTTCACAGACTGCTCAGATACAGCGTGCCCCGCAGGGTTCCCAGGATATGATTACAACTCCAGTTGCCGCCCCACCCTCTCCACCAGCTAGGGGTGGAGGCCGGGGAGGTAGAGGTCGCCCTCGAGAAGGAGGCCATGCTAGATATTATGCCCTTCCTGCTCGTGCCTGTCACACCTCATTTTGGCTATTACAACCGGCGAAGGGCGTAGATAAAGGAGTTTTTCCAATTAAAGGACAATCGAAACGGGATTCAATTACTTAAGAGGATTTCAGAGCCGCCACTTGGGAGATTTATGGTGTCCCAAGTCACCGGTTAGAATCCCGAATTTAGGAAAAGAATGACTCTATTACAGTCCACGAACCAGAAATTCGAGTAAGGAGTTCTGTTAACCCGGGAAAAGGTGTTAGGCATTCCCGGGTTCCGTGGTTCTAGAACGGTTGCTCAACTTATTATAAGTGACTAAAATATGATTTGCTATACGTGTTGACCCGCAATTTAGATCATTAACCGCTTTTAACATATTTTTAGGAAAATTTGCAATGTTATTGAAACACGCCGTGAATCGCGTCACATAAATGCACCCGCAATGTTAGACATATTTTAATTCCATTTAGAACAGGATTTGGGTCACATAAATGCGCACCCGAATTTATGAAAGTATTTTATTAAACATGTGCGCCTATAGCAACTACGTCTTTGACATTTATGGGAAGGCCGTGAAATTTGCTAAACAGCACTTCCTATTTCTATGTGATTTAATGAATTAAGGAGCCATCGTGTAGTATTTGCTTGAATTAACGCTGCTCACTTTAGTTTTTATAAGGCATCCTAATCCATGCTAAGTTTTCTACTCTTGCGAGTGCTTAAATGCACTTGTTTTATGTATAAACTATGTACTTGGGAAACACCACATGGTCTGAGCCTCGTCATGGCCAATTACCACGTAATAATAGATTTTGGGCCAGCCCAGGAGCGCATATTGCTCAGGATATATTGATAACTTTTGTGACAGTTTTGGGCTGTTAATCACTCAGCCCAGAAAAACATGTTGGATTAAAATGTTTGGGTACTTACAGGGCCTCTCGAGTGAGCCCAGCACTGATTTGAATAAAAGAGCCCAATTGTTAACAACCCATTTGTTCGAAATTATATCAAACTTAGATATCAACAAGCTCACCGAGAAAATATTAGCAATCATTTTTATAAGTCAAATTTTAACATTAGATCTAAATTAAATGGTTCATATACTCATAAGTCAGAGTATATGAATCCAATTCTTCAAAATTCAATTACGACTTTTTGTTTTCAGCTTATAGATCTGAAACACAACACTACTAATATATTGAAGTTAGAGTACTCTTCCCCATACATAACAACTGAATTTCAATCATTTCTAAACCTATATGTCATGATATCCTTAGTTCTAAACAACATGAAATAACCATCTATGACAGTCATACATTCACTATCAACACTACCAATAGTTCATGCCAAAAATGAATTAAATGTCCAGTTATTACAAGTAAAACAGTCCTTAGAGTCCAATTATTACAAAATGAATCAGTCCAATTTAACATAAGGACTATCTTATCAATACAACTATAACCAAAAACTGAATAAGGGAAAGCAGGGAGAGGGTTTAGAATGCCATTAAGAGCTCAAATCTGCACATTCATGAACACTTTATACTTGAACTTCAATGTATCAGATGAACAAGAAAATGTACCTGCAATTCAAGTGAAACAGGAACCTATGAGTAAAGAAAAGAGACCAGTAAAGCAAATCAACAGCCAATTGCATAGTATGCCCAGAATTTCAACAGAATTGTTAGAGAATTAAACTCAAAATGATCAAATTCAGCACTGATAGTATTTTCAGATATGGAATAAGTATTTTAGCTCTAGTATTAAAGAAAGAGGTCCCCCCTTTCCAATGCTCCAAATGGTTCATTTTATAGTAAAGCTGTTAGGGCATCAGATTTTACCTTGTTTTCTTTTTAGTCCTTAACTCAAATTGTACTTTTCCCAAGTAGTCCTCCAACTCCTAACTTGTGCCTGAAGTTTTGGGCAAGAGTTATGTTTTAGTCCTTTCTAGAAGGTTCTAAAAGCTTCCTATCAATTTTTTTACAGATTCAAATCCCTTTTATACCCTCACATTATTTCCTAAATTACCTACACTTGAAATTTGACCTTGGTCAGTTCTTTGACCATAGTTTAGTCACAATTGACCCTGGTCAATCAAACTTGGGTCACTAATAAGCTCATGAAAGTTCCATCAGCCAAAATTAACAAACTTTTTCAAGCATTATACATGATTAACACACAAAAGACCAGAAAAATGAACATCTATCAATACTTAACTTTCAAAAATAACTCAATCAAGGTGTTCAGAAATTCTTAAAATGAAAAGCACACAGCATGGGGTAAGTAGCAAGTAGAAGTTCAAAGAGAGAACAAATTAACTATGCATAAATACTTGAAGACCAAAGCTATTGTGAAATGAAGATCGGGCATTCAGTGGTATGAAAAAACAATCAAACCAATCAGAATATCAGTGAATCAATAGAGTTCATCAAATTATGAGAGTCACACCGCTCAAACACTAATTTTAACAGAATGTGGAACTATTTCAGAGACGAGAAGGTTTCCAGACTAGCGACAAAACATATGAATATTTAAACCTATCTAAGATGAACTGGTGGGCAAACAAACAAACAACTTACTGAAATCAAATAAAATAACTTTAACTATTAGATATGTAGCTACTGATACTAATCAATTAAAAGAACACAAGCATTCAAAAGCTAAAGAAATGAAAAACATGCAAGAAAACTTAGCTTTTCATTTTTGTTACCATTTAAACCATTCCAGCTGGACCTCAACCCTTTCCATAGAGTTCTGAACATCTCATGATAGTGATAATCCGTTTAAAAGCTCAGGGAGGGGTTTCAAGGTTCTGAGACTTCAGCGGTCTCAGATCTGGGTTTGTTTGGTGGTTGAGAGTGTTTGGGAGTCAAGGGTGGTGTGGTTAGTGTCAAAGGGACCAAGGACTGCCTGGGAGAGGTTTGAACCATTTCTGGCAGGTTTTGGGACTGAGGTTAAGCTTCGAACTAATATTCGAGGAGTTCCAGGAAGATTCGAGAAAGGAGACATATGTGGTTGGAAAGAGGGGGTTGAGGTGCCTTTGTGGTGTAATTTTGGAAGGCTTTGGAACAGGGTTCGCCGAAGATAGGGTTTCCGACGACTCTGTTTTTTGAAAATTCGAGAATGGGGGGGTCTTATTCGATGGGAAACAATTACAGGATAGGGTAAGGGAGGTCATGGCGGTTGAGTGGTGTTAATTTGGGAAGGTTTGATTGTCGTCCACCGCCGTGAGGCGATTTCCGGTGGCGACAGTAGGGTGGTAGGTCGGTGGTCAAGGTTTGGTAACAGGGTGGTCAATGGGTGTTTGTTAGTCGGAGGAGAATGGTACGAGGAGGATGAGGTCTCTCGCTAATGTTTATTAGAGGTGTTTTGGACATATGCATACAAAATGAAGGAGGCTTCCGTGGCCGTTGGATGAGGTGGGGATCAACGGTTCTGATGCGTCCTATTTGAAACGGTGTCGTTTAGCTCGTGGACTGGGGCAATAATTTAGTTTGGGTTATGTATTGTTTTAAATGGAGAAGGCAGCTTGGGCCACTCAGGTCTGGCCCAATTGTGGCCATCCTGAGTGGCTGTTTATATACATATATTTTTTCTTTTTCTTTTAAGTTAAATTAATTATTAATCTTTACTAAAAATAAAAACCAACAAATTCCTAATTATCACAACTAAACTAAGTCAAAATTAACAAATATAATTTCAAATGCCGGACATATATATATATATATGTATATGTATATATATATATATATATATATATATATATATATATATATATATATATATATATATATATATATATATATATATATATATATATATATATATATATATATATATATATATATATATATATATATATATATATGTTTTTAAAAATTATATATCCAACTCTGCCGAGGCTATTGCCTCCAACTCTGTTATCAGAGGTATTATATTGGTTTGTCATAGAGAGGCATCGGTTCTATTCGATCCGGGATCTACTTATTCTTATGTGTCTTCTTACCTTGCTCTGCATTTGGGTGTGCCTCCATGTTTTTTGAGTTCCCCCATTTATGTCTCTACTCTTGCCGGGGATTCTCTTATCGTGGACCGTGTTTATCGGTCTTGTTTGGTTACTATTTATGGTTTTGAGACCAGAGCGGATTTATTGTTAATCGGTATGGTTGATTTTGACATTATTTTAGGCATGGACTGGTTGTCGCTCCATTTTGCTATTCTTGATTGTCACTCCAAGACCGTGACACTGGCTATGCCAGGCATTTCGCGTATTGAGTGGAGTGGTACTTTAGATCACACTCCCAGTAGAGTTATCTCTTTTCTTAAAGCTCGGCGTATGGCTGAGAAAGGGTGTGCCACGTATTTAACTTATGTGAGAGACGTTAGTGCTTATAATTCTGTTGATTCAGTTCCAGTGGTACGAGATTATCCTGATGTGTTTCTAGCTGATCTTCCAGACACGCCGCCCGATAGAGACATTGATTTTGGCATTGACTTTTTGACGGGCACTCAGCCCATTTCTGTTCCTCCATATCATATGGCTCCTCCCGAGTTTAAGGAATTGAAGGATAAGTTGCAGGAATTGCTTGATAAGGGTTTTATTCGATCCAATGTTTCACCGTAGGGTGCTCATGTCTTATTTGTGAAGAAGAAGGATGGTTCTATATGTATGCGTATTGATTATCGTCAGTTCAACAAGGTTATCGATGAAGAATCGTTATCCTTTGCCTCGTATTGATGATCTGTTTGACCAGCTTCAGGGCGAACATGTGTTTTCTAAGATTGACTTGTGCTCAGGTTACCATCAGTTGAAGATTCGGGAGCCAAATATCCCAAAGACTGCCTTCAGGACTTGGTATGGTCATTAGGAGGTTCCTTGTTATGTCATTTGGGTTGACCAATGCCCCAGCAGCTTTTATGCATTTGATGCACAGTGTATTCAGGCTATAGCTCGACTCATTCGGTATTATTTTTATTGATGATATTCTGGTGTATTCTCGGAGTTGGGAAGATCTTGAGCAGCACCTGAAGACTGTGCTTAAAACCCTGAGGGAGAAGAAGTTATACGCGAAGTTCTCAAAATGTGAGTTTTGGTTGGATTCCGTGGCATTCTTAGGCCACGTGGTTTCGAGCGAGGGCATTCGGGTAGATCCGAGGAAGATAGAGGCTGTGCAGAGTTGTCCCAGCTCATCCTCAGCCACAAAGATTCGTAGTTTCCTTGGCTTGGCGGGTTATTACCGTCATTTTGTGGAGGGGTTTTCATAGATTGCAACCTCTATGACTAGGTTGACCCAGAAGGGTGCTCTATTTCAGTGGAAAGAGGAGTGTGAGGCTAGTTTTCAGAAGCTCAAGACAGCTTTGACTACATCCCCTATTATGATATTGCCTACTGGTTCGGGATCTTATATAATTAATTGTGATGCCTCATGGTTTGGCCTTGGAGCTGTGTTGATGCAGGACGGTAGGGTGATTCTTACGCGTCCAGATAGTTGAAGATACATGAGAATAATTACCCTGTCCACGACCTTGAGTTAGCTGCTATTGTTCTTGCCTTGAAGATCTGGCGTCATTATTTGTACGGTGTGCCTTGTGAGATTTATACTGATCATAGGAGTTTGTAGCATTTGTTCAAGCAGAAGGATCTAAATTTGTGCCAGAGGAGGTAGTTAAAGTTGCTAAAGGACTATGATATCACTATTTTGTATCACCCGGTCAAGGCCAATGTGGTAGCGCATGCCTTGAGTCATCGGGCAGAGAGTTTGGGGAGTTTGGCATATTTACCAGCTTCAGAGAGACCCATGGCGATGGATGTTCAGGCCTTAGCCAGTCAGTTTGTAAGATTGGATCTTTCGGAGCCTAGTCGGGTTCTAGCCTACGTGGTTTCCCGTTCTTCATTGTTCAATCGTATCAGGGAGCGGCAGTATGATGACCCTTATTTACTTGTCCTCAGGGACATGGTTCAACACGTCAATGCCAGAGAGGTGACTATTAGAGACGACAGGGTATTGAGGATGCAGGGCCAGATTTATGTACCCAATGTTGATGGGCTTCGGGAGTTGATTTTAGCAGAGGCTCATAGTTCGCGGTTTTCCATCCACCCCGGTGCCGCGAAGATGTATCAAGACTTGATACAGCACTATTGGTGGAGGCGGATGAAGAAAGATATAGTTGGATATGTAGCTAGATGCTTCAACTGTCAGCAGGTGAAGTATGAGCACCAGAGACCAGGTGGGTTGCTTCAACAGATAGAGATTCCAGAGTGGAAATGGGAGAGGATCACCATTGATATTGTAGTTGGTCTCCCTCGGACTGCGAAGAAGTTTGATGCCATTTGGGTGATTGTGTATCGGCTGACCAAGTCCTCTCATTTTATCCCTGTGTGTACTACTTATTTATCGGAGCGGTTGGCGGAGATTTATATCCCAGAGATTGTTCGTCTACATGGTATTCCAGTTTCTATTATTTCGAACAGAGAAACTCAGTTCACATCACGGTTCTGGAGAGCCGTTCAGCAGGAGTTGGGTACTCGGGTGGAGCTGAGCATAATATTTCACCCCCAGATGGACGGATATACCGAGCACACTATATAGATTCTTGAGGATATGCCTCGTGCGTGTGTGATTGAGTTTGGAGGGTCTTGGGATCGATTCTTGCCATTGTTGGAGTTTGCTTACAATAACATCTACCAGTCCAGCATTCAGATGGATCTGTATGAGGCCTTGTATGGTAGGCGGTGTAGATCTCCGATGGGTTGGTTTGAGCCGGGTGAGGCCAGGCTATTGGGCACAGAGTTGGTTCAAGATACATTGGAGAAGGTCAAGGTAATTCAAGATAGACTCCGTAAAGCCCAGTCTAGACAGAAGAGTTACGCAGACCAAAAGGTTCGTGATGTTTCATATATGGTCGAAGAGCGGGTTTTGCTTCGGGTTTCACCTATGAAGGGTGTCACAAGGTTTGGAAAGAAAAGGAAGCCGAGTCCGATATTTATTGGCCCTTTTGAGATTTTGAGGAGCTTGCCTTACCTCCCAGTCTGGCAGGAGTTCATCCGGTATTTCATGTTTTGATGCTCCAGAGATATCACGGTGACCCGTTGCACGTGTTGGATTTCAGCTCAGTCCAGTTGGACAATGATCTATCCTATGTTGAGGAGCTAGTGGCTATATTGGAATGGGAGATCAGGAAGTTGAGGTCAAAGAGTATTGCTTTAGTAAAGGTTCAGTAGCGGGGTCAGCCGGCCGATGAGGCGACTTGGGAGACTGAGCGGGATATGCGCAGCTGATACCCCCATCTTTTCACTGCTTCATGTTCTCTATGCTCGTTTGAGGATGAACGAATGTTTAAGTATAGGAGGATGTGACGACCCGGTCGGTATTCTTAAGAATTAACAGCCCGATCCCCTATTAACTGCTTCCCCTAAGTTTATTTCTGCTATTTTGGGTTTTCGGGATGTTCGGTGTTAGGTTTGGGAGAGTTCTGGGACACTTAGTCCCTAAATGAGAGCTTAAGTATTGAAAGTTGGTCTGTAGCTGGAACACTGTGAAGACGACCTTGGAATGGAAATCTGATGGTTCAGTTAGCTCCATTAGGTGATTTCGGAGTTGGGAGTGTGTTTGGAATGTATTTTGGAAGCCCGTAGCTCATTTAGGCTTGAAATGCCGAAGTATGAATTTTTGAAGTTCCGATTCGATAGTAAGTTTTTGATCCGAGGGTCGAAATGGAATTCTGAAAGTTGCACTAGCTTTTCCATGTCATTTGGGATGTGTGTGCAAAAATTCAGCTCATTCGGACGTGTTTTCGTTAGGTTTTTGATCAAGTGCGTGTTTTGATGAAATTTGAAGTTCTTAGGCTCAAATCTTTGATTAACTCGAGTTTCCGGCGTTGTTTTAGGTCGTTTAGGGATTGGTACAAGTTGAATGAGGTATTAGGTGATGTTGGTGCTTTTTGTTGAGGTCCCGAGGGCCTCAGCGTGAATTCGGATGGTTGACGGGAGGTTTTTGAAGTTGAAGAGGTTGCTGGTACCTGTCATAACCGCACCTGCGTTTGGGTTTCGTAGGTGCGGAGTTGCAGAAGCGGCCTTACCATCGCAGATGCAGATTGGGGCTCCCTCAGCTTTTACGCAGGTGCGGAAGATTTACTGCAGATGCGGTTTCGCACATGCGAGTTTGATATCGCAGATGCGGCCCTGGGCTTATTAAGGAAAACCGCCGAAGCGGCTTAAGTTCAGTAGAAGCAGGACCGCAGAAGCAAAAATCAATGTTCAGAAATAGATATTTCAAGGGTTAGTTTTCAAAGGTTAGAAAAATCAAATTGAGCTCGGGAAAGGGCGATTCTGCGTGAGTTTTGAAGAGAAGATCATTGGGTAACATTTTCTTAATCCTTTTTGGTTATATTCCGTCAATATATAGTTAAATCCATTTTTTAAATTCGAATTGAGGATCAAAATTTGGGGGAAATTGGGAGAAACTTCTTAGGCCGAAACTCTGAGTTTTGAGCGGGTTTTTGGTATCCGATTTATGAGATTTTTATATGGTTAGACTCGAGAGAGTACGAGGGTTCTAGAAATGTAAAATTTATCCGATTTCGAGACGTTGGCCTAAGGGACGTTTTTGTCATTTTACCTAAATTCGCGTTTTATCTTTGAACTAAGTAGTAGAATCAATTGTTTGAGATATTTACGATATGTAATTGAATTGAATAGATTTTGGCCATTTGGAGTCGGATACTCGTGGCAAAAGTGTGATTTCAAGTTGATTTTGGAGCCGATTCGAGGTAAGTGGCTTGTCTAACCTTGTATGAGGGACCTTTCCCCTTAGGATATGTTGTTTGATAATTGAGTGCCTTGTACGTGAGGTGATGAGCGTGTACTTGGGCTAATTGTTGAAAATCCAAATTCTACTTAAGATATTGAGACTGAGTTTCTTCGTATTTGCTTTATTTTACTTGCACTTATAACCTGTGTTAGATTAGAAAGGCATGTTTAGTTGATTTAATTTGTCTACTTGCTTAAGTTGCCTTGACTGTATTACATGAAGCATGTTAGGCTAGTACTACCTATTGCTTGTCTTGTTGTACTTCCTTTCTGAATATCTTCTGTTTGTGGTTGCGCATTTACATTGGGACTACGGATGTGGGATTCTAGTGGGTCCCCCCTTCCCCCATTGTTTGTTTACTTTGGGACTACGGGTTAGATTCTCGGTAGATCCCCCTGCACTTTACTTTGGGACTACGGTTAGATTCTCGATAGATCCCCTTACACGTTGATAGTTGGACTACAGGATGATATCCTGGGAGATCCTTCGGTTATAGTCATATGATGGACTACGGGATGGTATCCCAGGAGATCCTTCGGATATACTCATATGATGGACTACGGGATGGTATCCCAGGAGCTCCTCGAAAAGTTGATGGGATGGACTACAAGACGATATCTTGTGAGATCCTCATTTGAGATCATAGTATTGAGCCGTAGATCTTTATGTTTGCTCTGTTCATCGCTTAATAGTTGTTGCCTTGTAAATTCTGTCTTATTTCACTATTAGTTCACAGTATTTTCGTCTGATTCATACTGTACATTCTTATTATATTGTTTAATCTCAGCAGGGCCATGACCTTCCTCGTCGTTGCTCGATCGGGGTTAGGCTTGACAGCTACTGAGTACCGCTGTGGTGTACCATGCCCCTTCTATGCATGTTTTTCATGTGCAAATCCAGGTACCTCCACTCAGGCATACTATCATCGAGGCGGAGAGATCTAGCGGTGGCTTCAAGGTATATCTGCCGCGTCCGCAGACCAGGAGTCTCTGTTTTGTTCCAGCTTAAGTAGTTATTCTGTCCTTCTATTTCAGTTGTTTAGACATTCTGGAGTTAGAGCAGTATATTATATTTCTATTAGCCTGTGGTTCCCGTGAGTTTTCTGGTTTTAGGATGAGATTGTAGACTTATGCGTTTTATTTTTGAGTGGTATATGCCAAGTGACAGTTATATACCATTTTCTTCTAGTTTTGCTTAATTAAATTAAATGTTCCGCAAGTTATCTTAAGGTTCTGCATTGTTAGGCTTACCTAGTTGTAGGAACTAGGTTCCATCACGACATGTTCATTGAGGGTGAACTGGGGTCGTGACAACAACCGTAGAAGGTTCCAGTATAAGTTAGAAGGAAGAAGTGAGCCCGGGTCATAGACAAAGAATTGAATTTTTAAAGGATTGTATCATGGATATTCCATAGCGCCCATGAAAGGCTAGAAGTAATAACTAGCACCATGAGCAACATATTGGAAGATAGATTAAGCCCATATAGAGGCTGATCAGATGAAAGAGGAAACTGAAGAGTTACACCAACTAAGTAAGGTAAAAGTGAACAACTTACGCGATACTCAAATGTAGGAGGTTGTGAATAGTCCATACTTTAGATAGAAGGCTAAAAGCATGGGGATTCAATATCTAGTTACGATAGCAGCATCGTTAGTGGCATGTCTTCCAGCCTATTGTTTCTAGGTATCAAGGAGAGTAATTAATAAAGTAAAGAAGAGTTAGAGACGATGTGATGTCGCACTTAATGTTCCAGAATGAAATAAGGAAATTTATGACACAAGCAATTTGAAGGAAGGTTGTGAGTAGTATAAATATATATACGTAGGACGCAAGCTAAAGTATGGTAAAGCAACAAGGTTTTAGGAAGACAAGAAAAGGATAAGAAAGGGTGAATGATAAGGTGACGAGAAACGAGTCAATTCTCGGGATTAAGCACGTGAAAACAAGAGAGCTATTTATTTCTCAAAGTTACAGAAAGCTCAATATAGTATGAATGATCTCAAAGGAGTTACTCATCATAAGTATCATTTAGAAGAGATGAAATACTATCCTCATAGTAGAATAATAGTGTAATTATGACAGATAAATAATGACGTTTGAGCCTTCGATTGAGTAATGACTTGAAGAGGATTTCATGAATTGTACATGATTAAAATACACATGTAAGGTGAGTCATATTGGGATGCTACAAAATACGATTATGGAAGTAAAGTATCGCCCCTAGGTGGATCAATATAATTACTCCAGATGTCCTTGATAAGACGTGAGCCCTAACGGAAGTGTTACATAAGAGATCAACTTATTAGTGGTAGATGATAGATCAACATTAAGCTGAATCAACAGTGGATGGACAAAAGTCACGAAGTATGAGGTGACATTAAGATGTTGTTCTTAAGATGAACAAATAATGAGGAAGCATTAAACGACTTAGATTTATACATATGAGATAAGTAAAGAAAGTAACCTAGAGTTCGGTAGCAGACCTCAGTAATGATAAGTCGAAGTAAAAGTTATGGTATAGTATGACCCACCTAGATGAAGTAAAGTCATACGATTGGATAAGCAGATATATAAAATAAGGTATAACAATATTCGTAAGATTGACAAAGTACCGAGTAAAGAACTTCAGTGTACCTACAGATGCCCAGAGGAACATTTTATCAAGATCTATATACGTTTACAAAGTGAGGCCTAGAAATTGGCTAAAAGCTGGAGGAAAAAGGAGATAAGAGTCGCATAGGCACACTTACAAAGTCAGAGTCATGCAGGCTGCATGATAAAAGGTAGTAACAATTATAAGATTGGAAGGATTCCGACCACGAGTCGTGATATGGGAATTAGACCTAAAGGGGGGAAATGGCCTGGCCTTTGGATTTATTCACAAAAGAGTTGCCTAGACATTAAGGAGAGTACTAAATTATTCGGAGGACATAAGTGATGAAAACGATAAGTGCATCAGTCAACATTCGAGGACGAATGTTCAAAATGGGGAAATGATGTCACACCCTATAGTTTCGTACGCGAAAGTACGCCATAAGTAAATTCGTGAAGGTGAGAGGGTAAGCGAATCAAAGAAAATGAATTTCATTGAAGTTTGATATTTTGGGATAAAATACGATTCAAACTATAATACCCGATATTTATGAACTAGTGCCATATAAGGGACTACATGATCATAATAGTAAGGTGTATAAGGTGTGTTAAAAGTGAGTAGTATTTTAAATAATTTGAGATAATTCTTGATTATGGAGATAATTATGATTAAGTGGATAAGAATATTTTCTTGGGGATGCCACTTGGCATCAAGCTAAGCCAAAATGGAACCAAACATAATATGCCTTAATTACTTGCATATAATTCTTGGTTAAATAAATGACTAGGGAAAACTACAAAAAAAGTACTACTATTACTCCATTGAAGCTCTATTAAAAGTCATTTTCTTAGTCAATGTCATATTCTTTGAGATATATAGAATGTCTCGGTACTGGCCTTCTGGTTATTGAAAAGAGTTTATAAAAGCTTTGCGTTATTTTACAAGGAATAGCACACAGGTTGTACTTATATTTATTGCTTGGTCTCTTAAATAAACTTGGAGGAAGTTATGGCATTCTTGCCACTTTAATTATTGACCAGCAATGTTGGGAGAATTAGCTACCTCCCTACGTAAGTGTCATTGGCGATGAGTGCAAAGACGAACATGAGAGGATTTAAACCCTGTGCATTGTGTAAAAGAAACCACGTTAGACTTCAGCAGTAATGTCCAAGATGCAAGTTATGCAATTCTAGCAAAGTACGGTACAATCTTTCTCAAGAATCTTATGTGAATTTTTTTTTTATTCTGATCTGCCTTTACGTGTTATCGTCATTGACGTATGTTAGAGGGATTGTCAAGAAAATCGGCTCGGGTATATTAAGGCTATCCTTTTTTTTCTTTTGGCATGATCCATACGATACAAACGAAACAAGCAAAAGCACAACTTTCATAAATGACTCTATTCATAGAAATACTAGAGAGCTTATGTTCTTGATTTCTATGTATCATATTATTCTATCATATGTTCATGGGTCTTAGAAAATACATAAGTTAATAAAGTTTACTTCATGATATTAATAAAAGGCATAATGGTCTTATGACACTCCAAAGAGATTTTATTGACGTACTTCTCATGCATTGCATTCATTTATATATGAACATTGACCCATGACCATATGCCATTATATATATATATATATATATATATATATATATATATATATATATATATATATATATATATATATATATATATATATATATATATAAGGTTACGGCGTTATATACGCACCACTACCTGATCAAGTGGTATACAATGATGATTTGCCCATAATGGCCGAGATGATATGATGGGATGCTCTCAGAGGCTTGATGATATTATGAACGCATATACTCATGCATGGTATGACATTTATATGAATATGCATGATATTTTAAATATTAAAAAATTCATAGAGCTATTCAGATTCATATGTAGAGTCTTTTACTCCATGTTTCTCCCATGTCTATTGTTTACTAGTTTCATTCCTTACATACTCGGTACATTATTTGTACTGACGTCTCTTTTACTTAGGGCCGTTGCGCTTCATGCCCGCAGGTTTCGATAGATAGATCGAGAGTCCTCCAAGTAGGCTATCAGCTCAGCGGAAGATGTTGGTGCACTCCATTTGCTTCAGAGTTATTTATTTGGTCAGTATGATTAGTACATGTATTGATTGGTATGGAAGAGCTCTGTCCCAACCTTTATGATATTATGTGTTCTTAGAGGCTTGTAGACAGATGTCATGTATACAGATTGCTGTATGGCCTTGTCGGCCTATGTTTTGAGTATATAAAGAATCATGTCGGCCTTATTGGCCCGTATGTCATATGCATAAGTTTGGATTATATGTTGGTTCGTCCAATATCGAGTATTTCCCCATGTTCTGTTCTGCTTATCTCACGATAGCCTTTCTGGCTCATTTACCTATGATAGTATGATACGAAAGATACGTTACGTTAGTACTTGAATGAGTAAGGTACCGAATGTCGTCATGGCCTATCAGGTTGGGCCGTGACAGGTGGTCTATATGTATATGAGTTTTTAGAGGCTGTTCTAGTGGGATCTCAATACTAATATGTGCGTCCCTTCCCCTGGTAGTAGTCGAGGTGCATGTATCTACTTTTAATCGTTTTCCCAATTTTGAGCCGATCCTTTGTAATATTTCTAAATTGTAGAATTCAGTAGAAGTTCAGGCAGGCACACCCATATAGCTGAGTAGGTGAGTTGAGTATTGGAAACTATAAACTTAGGCTCCCACTTGCATACAGAGAAAAAGTAATTTAGTACAAACCACGGGCCTCCATGGAGAGCTTTATACATATTTTCTTCTTTTAGAAATTTGATAAGGAAGAAGTGAGAGCCAAGATCAATGAGAGGAAGCTCTTCGGTTGGCTTCAATAAAATATGAGCTTATGTTTTACGATCTAGTGTCCTATTTTCTTGCGAAAACTTTGATAATGACCGAGGATTTGCAGGGAGAGTAGAGGCGGGATTTGTTATCTGTAGTTATTGGTATGAAAATGTCCTTCTCCTTATCTGTAGGAGCAAGAAACATAGTGTTTAGAGAGAGAGGTTCTCACATCTTTCTAAAGTTTCTCTATGATCGTTCTTCTTGTAAATCTTCAATAATTTAATATGTTCCATTACATTAATTGATTAGTCATGTATTAATATTAAGCTTGTATTGTTTTTATTTTGTTTCTTTTTTATTTGGTGTCTGATAATTACATTAGAGCCTGATTATATTTGGATCGCCCCGAATAAGACCCATCCTAGACAAGATTTATTTTCATGTTTGGATGATTATTACATATCATTTTATGTTGTATCATATTGTATTGTTTTAAATTATAATATATTGTTTTGATGAAATAGATTGTATATTTTGATATTGTTTCATGACGTCACGCATCAATAATATAATAACAAACTTTCAATATTAAAAAGAAAAAATAGTATATATGGTAGAATTATTATATAAAAAGGAGAAGTTTTATTTTGTGTCTCATACAACTGACATTAGTTGTATGATGCTTATTTTTTTCTCACAAAATTATGGACCCCAATCTTATACTTATAGGTCCACAAAATTCTGGGTCCACAAGACTGTAAGATAAAAAGTTGCCTCATACAATTAATGTAAATTGTATGAGATATAAAATAAAATTTTCCTACAAAAAGATAGGATAAATGATAAATAGGATTATCTACTAATACATAAGGTAAGATAAGAGGGAGAAAATAAAAACAACGCGACCACATCAAATGAATCATTACATAAAGTGATTTTTTTGTCCTTATTCAACGATGTATTTAACGAAACTATACAATAAAATTTAAAATAAATATTATATTTAAAAAAACAATACGATATAATTCAATAGGTTGCAACCATATAAACAAGTTGTAGTTAGTCATCATTTAGAGGATATTTGGATTGGCTTGAAAGTTGGTCAAACTAGTTTAAAGTATTTTTTAACTTACTTTTGTGTAAAAGTACTTGACTTTTAAGATAAAATAAGTCAAAGCCATAAGTTGAACACCCCCAACTTATTGATTATTGGCTTAAAAGCTTTTTATGTTTGATCAAGTATTTTACATTCTTATCCCTTATATTTTTCAATAAATCCAAAAATACCCTTCCTTTACTAATTAAAGCCGTGACGCCAGTTCTCTTTCCCTTATTGCGATTACCATTGTTTTTCTTCGTAGCACCATAATTCTTTTTCCCCATAACCAAACCATTCATCACTCATCTTTCCCAATATTTCTCTCACTCACACCAAAAACAAAATGGTTTGATTTAAGAAACATGTGTTATGTCTGGTTATTTCTAATTAATTTAAGAAACAGTTTCTACTATTGGATGATTATTTCTGATATTATTGCTCATGGTATTTATACTTTGCACTATTTAAGTATCTTTTTTTTTTACTTTCAAACTTTAGTCCAATTATTATCATTATATGTAATTTGATAGATAATTTATATTTGCTAAAAATAACATTATCTAGTCAATTTAACTTGCAATGAATTAAGACACACAAATTGGTTTGTATTTGAGTAAGTTTCAAATTAGGAATTTAGCAGTAATAAGCATATTTTTGGTGTTGATTGCTTTAAGGCAATTTTAATCTTTTTTTTAGTGGTAATTATAAATTTGGGACTAATGTCCTTGTTATGATGGTTGTAAATTGAGTTTTTGATGAAATATACAACAACAACAACAATCCAGTATAATCCTACTTAGTGGGATCTGGGGAGGGTAGTGTGTACGCAGACCTTACCCTTACCCTTGGGTAGAGAGACTGTTTCCAAATAGACCCCCGGCATCCTTCCCTCCAAGAACTTCCCACCTTGCTCTTGGGGAGACTCGAACTCACACCCTCTCGGTTGGAAGTGGGGTTGCTTTACCATCAGAGCAACCCCTCCACCAACTCGGACCATCCTGCAAATTCCTGTTGAGCAACTTTCCTTTAGCATTCTCAATTGCCCGTGTTATTTCATGTTCCCAGTTCCACACATTCCTTTTTATACCTTGCCATACTAGTAGTTTAGATCACAGTTGTTTTGCGTATTCGTACTCAAACAGTAAGTGACCAATATCTTCATTCTCTATATTACATAATACACATTCCATATTCTCCATATTTGCCCAGCATGCAATCCTCTCCTTTGTTTGTAGTCTCATGTGATGTGCCAAGAATACGATGAATATCCATTTAGGTAGCCCTGCATTGTTGCAAACCAACCTTCTCCATGGAACTTTCTGAAATTCCCCTTGACGGATTCCATATATTTTCTTTATTGAATATTTACTCAGAGCTTCCACATCTGCCTCAGTCAGACCTATCTGTTCAAACAATGCCTTTGCTCTGATGATCTTCTGTACAACCCATGATGCTTGGGTAGTCTTAGTGTCCCATACTGTCCCTCTCTTGTTATTGTATGAATGAATCTATTTCACCGACAAACAGACATTTTTTCTGCATATGTTCCATAAAAGTTTCCCAATAGTTGCCCAATTCCACACGTATATGTCTAATATATTCAGCCTACCAGCAGCTCTAGAAAGATATAATATGTCCTACGCAATCAGTGCTTTTTTGTTGAGTTCACTTCCACTTGTCCATAGAAAACTTCTGCAAGTAGATTCTACCATTTGAGCAACCTTTTTGGGAAGAACAAACACTTGTGATCAATATATTTGAATAGAAAAGAGCACAGATTTCACAAGCTAGAGTCTTCCTGCATATGATAGATATCTAGTGGTACATGATTTAATCCTGGCCAACATCTTGTCTAGAAGAGGTTTACAATAGACAACCTTTTTGTGCTTGGGAGAATTCCCAAGTATCTAAAAGGCAGCTTTCCCTTACTAAATTGAGTAACATGCAAAATGATCTATTGAACTTCCTGTTGGATACCTCCAAAGTACACTGAACTTTTCTCTATATTATCAGCTAGACCAGACACCTGTGAGAAATGCTAAAAGCATTAGATTAGTATTGTGACAAACTTCAACTCTCTTTTACAGAATAACAGTAGATCATCTGCAAACCCAAACTGCAGAACTTGCAATTTCTAACACCTTGAGTGAAATTTGAAAGTTTTCTCCTCAATCTAAAATTTTAACAGAAAGTGAATTGAATATAAATTATTTTTTAATTGAATCAATTTAGAATTAAAAATCTTGTAGTAATCTGTTCGTTTATAGTGTTGACAGATTTTAAGGATATTTCAGTCATTGTAGCAAAAAAATTGTTTATCAGCACTTGTTTACCAAACACTTCAATAAGTTTTTTTCAGCTTCAACACTTTTATCATAATACGTCACTATTTTTTTATAAAGTAAGTTCCAACACTTAAAAAGTGCTTTTAAGCACTAGGAGCCCGTTTGGATTAGCTGATATGAAAGAGCTGAAAAGCATTAGGTGCTGAAAAGCACTTTTAAGTGCTGAAACTAATTTAATAAATAAGCAGTTACGTGTTTGGATACAGTGCTGAATTTGATAATCTATTGTTGTGGTATTTGATAAAAAAGTGCTGATAAGCTCTTTTTCTATTAAAATGACTTAAATATCCTTAGAACTGTTTACACTTATAAGGGCGTAATGTCTTCAAAATTTTAGATTCCAAATCGATTCAAATACAAAATATTCTATTTATCATTTTATTTTAAATACAACTGTACTTTGGTAAGATAATTTTATAATAAATATAATTTATGATAAGCATATAATCATAAGTTATATTGTAATAATAATAAATAGACAAAAGTTTCTCAGTTAAAAAATAAATCTAAATAGGACAAATTATTTAAAGAGAAACAAACATTGTCTTCATCACCACAACATTTAGAATGCAATATACCAAAAGTTTAATATATCCTTATTTATTGCATACAGTTCAAAGATTAATAAATAATCACATAGATATAAGTATGAAAAAAATAGAGAATTTGCTTATCTTAAATAGTCAATGAGAATTGCAAACTTGAAGAGGTTGGGGAAGGAGGGAGAGGGGAGGGGAGCAGTGGGTATCGAGGTAGGAGTTTTCTTCTAAAAAGAAATATTTTAAGGATAGAATAGTAAAAATTTCGGTCAAACTTAAAGTGCTTATAAGCTAAAAATTCATAAGGTGGGGATGACCAGCTTTTGGCTAATGACTTAAAAGTAACTCATAAGCACTTGAGTTATAACCATTTTTAACTTTATCAAACGCGTACATAAGCTTAAAAGTGCTTATGAGCTAATTTGACCAGCTTATAAGCTTAATCAAACACCCTACGTACTTAAAAGTAATTTTTTTCGACTAATCCAAGCAGGCTCTTATTTGATAGACATGTGAACTAATTAAACAACTAATATTAGCTTAAGGTAGAATATGTGGAGTATCTTTAGCTTAAATAAACAATCGGAATAATTCAATTGTACGGTTAATTGTACTATTTTTTTTTTCTCTTCGAAAACCCGTCATTAGTTTATTTTTGAAAGCAACACAATTGACTTCAACCACCTACTTGATTTGTCTTCATCACCTCTGAAAAAGATGATGATATTTCTTCTGTTCAGAAAAACCGAAAGCATTGATTTGGGACCCGACTCGCACCGCACTTTGAATCTCCTCTTTTCATTCTCCTTTCTTCTTTAATCCACTCACATGTTCAGCTTGATTCTTCACAGGTATATATATTCTACTGCTTCTGGTTCTTCTTTATATTTTTTTCTTTTCTTTTTGAAGTCTTTTATTCATAGAAGTAAAAGGTACTCCTTTTGTCTTATCTAATTGCTTTTCTTTAGCTCCTCAAGTTCAGTCTTCTTCATTCACGAGCAAATTGCCATTTTCTTTCGTCTTTACTTCTGATTAATGCTTTACTAGTTGGAAAAAGATTGACCTTGAACCACTTTTTGTTTTCCCATTATAGCAGCGACTTCATTTTCCTGAACAAATTGTTGAACTAAGATTGCTTGTTGAAGTTGAGGAAAAAATAAGGCATTTTCTTTATGCATAGTTAAACTTGTGTCAAAGGAGACGAGAGGGGTTGCTCTGATAATAAGCGACCCCATTTCCAACCAAGAGTTTGTGAGTTCGTGTCACCCCAAGAGTAAGGTGGGGAGTTCTTGGTGGGAAGGATACTGAGGGTCTATTTGGAAACAACCTCTCTGCCAATGGAAGGGGTAAGATCCGCTTACATATTACCCTCTTTAAACCCAACTAGTGGGATTATACTGGGTTGTTGTTGTAAACTTGCGTTAAAGGGTAGTATTTGTTTTGATTACTGTCATGGATTGGAGAATAGACAATACTTTGATTTCATAGTAATGCAAAAGCTGCAAGTGTGGTAATATGAGAAACATTGGGTGAAGGGCAATTTCAGCATTGAGAATTTTTTTCGGGAAGAGGGTTGGGCCGGGCCCCCCCGGGGGGGGGGGGGGGAGGGGGAGATAATAAATTGTAGGAAAATTTTGGTAGGAGAGATGGAGATTGATATTCCGTTTGGCCTCTAGTTGAAAGGAGAAGCAAATGTATGGGGGTTCATTTATTATGAACTAAAAAAGTGTAAGGCTGATTACTGAGGTTTGAAAAGTGTCATATAATCCATGATCGGCCATTCTAATTTTTTTATTTCAGCATGTAGGCATGGCGGATCCATGCTTTCCAACTTTCAGTTGGATTCTTAGGTTGTGTAATCCTTATTTAGGGTACAATATCCACTTTGAGGTTAAAATTATCTCCGCATTCAGTTTTTTTCTCTAATTGATGAGGATGAGAATATAGTTTAGATCTAAATACAACAACAACCCAGTATACTCCCACCAGGTGGGTTCTGGGGAGGGTAATATATAGACGAGCCTTACCCCTACCCGAAAGGGCAGAGAGGCTGTTTCCAATAGTTTAGATCTAAATATGGGAGAGTTTTTAGCATAAAAATAAGTAGGGGAAACATTTTAGATTGCTTGACTAATTAATACGCTTGTGTTTTATTGTTGATTTAGTCTTTGGTTTCTTGTTACTGGTTGTAAAGCTACACTAGCAAACTTGTTTGCCTAATGTTTTACATATTTTCAACAGCGTACACCTACTAGGATTGTGCTAGCATTGCTGTTATGGGCTGCAAAGTTTCTAAAAAAGATAGGGTAAGATCTGTATTAGCAGATCCTGTTGCACTTGCTTCTGAAACAATTTGTAAGTTCTGACATCTCTTAGAATAAATTTTCATGCAACGAGATTTTGCTTCCAAGTGATAGCACTGTGTCCATTTCTCATTTTTCTTCTCTCCTTTAATGTATTAACTAGTTTAATAATCAGAAAACATTTACTTTTTCAGTCACTGTCAGCGAAGTAGAAGCTTTACTGAATCTATACAAGAAATTGAGCTGCTCTATCACTAACGATGGGCTGATCCAGAAGGTATCTGATCTGAAATACAAATGTCCATCAGAAAGCTAATCTATTTAATCTTTATTTGTCGTCCCGGGCTTCTATCCCTAGATTTTCAAGCTAATTTCTTAATAGCAGCTGTGAGTGATTTTTCCTTTCTCGCCTTATTACAGGAAGAACTCTTGCTGGCACTTTTCAAGAACCATAAGAAGAAAAACCTTTTTGCAGACAGGGTATGTTCTTTTACCAACTTCCGAAACACCGGAGGAAGGAAGAATGGATAGACTCAGGTTCATGGTTAAATGCGGAGCTAGTGTGTGGGTTACGAATTCGGCAGAACCCAGTAACTTTGGTCTGAACCCTGTATTTGTTTTAAGAAATCTACTGGATATGTACCAAATTATTAACTTTGAACCCAACAACTTAGAAGGACTAGAATCTTGAAACTATAAGCTTCAAATCCTAGCTCCGCCTGTGCACCTGTCTAGGAGTTCTGTGTTCTTTATTCCAGAGTGTGTTTCTTGATTATTTAGTCGTTTCAGCACTTCTCGTTCTCTGCAGATATTTTCCCTTTTTGATGCCAAGCAGAATGGACAAATTGACTTTGAAGAATTTTACGAGCATTGAGCATTTTCCATCCAAGGACTCCTGAATCTGAGAAAATTACATGTGAGAAATGCACGCCAGAAGTTAGGATCCTTAGGAATTCAAATTATTGTGTTTTGGATGCCTATATTCAGTAATTTCTTCTTGTTTAGAGCCTCCAGTTCTTTTAATCTTCTTCCTATTCGCAATGTTATAAATGTTGAAACTTTATGCTGCAGATGCATTTAAATTGTATGATCTTGGACAGACTGGCTACATCGAGCGCGCGGAGGTAATTTGATATACTATTACATTTTCTTGCTTGATTATCTCCGCTTGGTCTATTCAAGTTTTTGCTGAAGCTCTTACCAAAGAAATGCAGAATGCTTTCTCGGAGAACCGATTAGGCAAGTTATAATGAAAGCATTTTACCATCAGCCTATCAAATTACCATCTTGCTTAGCCATTCTAGCATATGTTTAAAGCATGATTTGCATTTTCAAACGTCATATGGGCCTCGGTTGCAATATGGGCTAATTTTATGGATTTCAGGCATTTTTTTGTGTGTGTGGGGGTGGGGGGGTGGGGGAGCGGGCAATGTTTATCATATTTGAAGGGTTCTATGATTGTGTTAATATCTGTATTGCAATGTACTCATAGCATACTTATTGGTTCCAAGTATGTCTCATAGATTGTGTTGTTCCATGTTTTGGTTATAATCTTATGTAGTTTGTGCTAAGATTTATTTTTCTTTTGCTAATAAAGCAGTTGAAGGAGATGGTCTTGGCTCTTCTAGAAGAATCGGATCTTCACCTTTCAGATGATGTTGTTGAATCCATTGTCGACAAGGTCAGGATTTCTATTCTGTTTGCTGTACCTTAAGTCTCGTTCTATGCACTGAATCAATAATCCATCGTGCAGACATTTAAAGAAACAGATACAAAAGGTGATGGCAGAATCGACAAAGAGGAGTGGAGAGAATATGCTGCAAGAAATCCAACGTTGTTAAGAAACATGACTCTTCCATATTTAGTGTAAGTTTTCTGCATCTATTATAAAACAAGATCCGTTCCATATAATTATGGGTTCATGAAACATTAGTAGGATTAAATGCTTCTCTCCTTTGCTTTAATTGCACTTATGCGTCCTGGAACTGAAGCTGCTGGTCTCAAAGTTTCAGCTTCGAAAATAGATAATACTATGCTAGATATCAAGGATTAAAATCGTTATACACACGCGCGCGCACACACACAACACTCTTATATTATGCATATGTCCATGCATCTGTTTAAGCTTCCGCTGGAGGTGTTGTATGCTTCGTTTTGAAATTACTGGTTTCAGCAATGATGAAGTGAGATCTATCTTTTCTTCACATAGATACATAGGAAGAATAATATGCACATATTTCTTTATTACTGCTTGCGAAATTTTCTTCAGACTCATAAAATGTACTTTTCTGAACCAAGATATACGTTGCCCATGGTTTGTTGCAATGGCATGAGTGTGTCCAAACACTTGAAAACTCCTTCATATCTTAACTATTTCTTTACATGCTTTTTCAGGGATGTAAATTTAGCATTTCCAAGCTTTGTCTTGGGCACAGGATCAGAAGACTCAGAATTTACAGACTAATAGCGCCAGAATATATCTCCCTGTCCCGTGTAAATGGTTCATTTGTACAGAAGAAAACATGAAGGGTGCTTGGCATAACTCGTAAAGTTGCTACATGAGGTCAGGGGTTCGAGCCTTGGTAACAACCTCTTGCAGATATGCAGGGTAATACTGCGAATGATAAGCCCTTCTGGTCCGACCCTTCTCGGACGTCGTGTATAGCGGGAGCTTAGTACACCGGGCTTCCCTTTTTAGTATAGAAGAAAACATTTGTTCTGATGTGGTTGCATTGCTATGTATTAACATATCATTTATCACATCATATATCCAACATGGTGGCAAGGGGCTTTTAACGATCAAAACTTTGTTAATTATCATGTAGACATCTATTAATTTAAATCAGTGACTTGGTTCGCTTCAAAATAAATGTTATCCAAAACAAAACAAAACATAAAAGAGATTTGATATTACTAATGCAGAATATTACATTACAGACTGTATTTGTTGTATAAAAAATTTTATTGGAGAGCAACTTTCCTTAGACAACCAAATGAACCCCTAAGCTAAGTCCTGTTTGGCCATAGATTTAGCTACTTTGTTTTTCGAAAAAAAAAATTAAAAACATTATGATCAGTTTTTGCAAAAAAAAAAAATTCAAGTTCACATGGATAATTTTTTTTCATCCATTCACAATACTTCAATATTTTTTAAAAATAAAATACATATCCAAACACAACTTCAAAAATATTTTTTTCAAGCTTCTAGCTAAATCATAATTACCTTTTCTTATCATCAAATTGTTTATAGAATTTACACCGTGGTTATAACTTAAAAAATCCGTAAACCCGACTTTAGTAGTAATATTTAAAGACAAATCATTTGTTTTCGGCGCTACAAGATTTTGTCTGAAACCGATGATGTTTTTTCTGCTCAGAAAAGTCGAAAGTATTGATCTGAGAATCGACAAACCGCACCTCGAATCTTCTCTTCTCCCTTCGACCCGTCTTAGGTATATATGCTATTCTTCTTCTTCTTCTGATTTTTCTTTCTTTTGAGTTTTTTTTAATGTCCATAGCAGTAAAATTTTGTCCCCTTTTTTTGACAGGCAGTATCAAATTCCTTTTGTTGTTTAGTCCCTCAATTTCACTCTTTTTAACTTTTTAACTTTCATGTGCTTCCACTTTTCCTTTCATGATCCATAGTTGGAATCAATGCTTTATTAGCTGGAAAAATAAAAAAGATAGATCCTTTTTTGTTTTTCTTTATAATTGCATACTCCCTCTGACCTCTGTCCAATTTTCGTTGAATGTTTTTCTATAAAATGAAATAATAGTATTTTTATGTTTAGAAATAATTTAACTTTAAAGTTTTCATTTTAGTGTTGATGAGATAATTTATAGCCATGTAAAAGTTTTTTATTTTTCTTTTTTAAATTCATGCCAGTCAAATATAGCCATAAAAAATGTGGAAAGATTGTTGATGTGAGGGTGAAGGTGAAGGCACAGGCAAATCCAGGATTTAAACTCTATGGGTTCAACCTTTAAGTTTTTAAGTATTGAACTCGTTATATTTATAGAGTTAGGTTCTAATCTACTATTTATTGCAATTTAAATAAATTTTATACATAAATTTATGCTCTGTGGTTCAGTTGAACCCGTCACCTGTAAGCTACGTATGCCCCTGGGTGAAGGTGTTATCTTTATGCTTAGTTAAGTTTGTAGTAGGGAGTAATTGTTTGGGTTATTGTCACAAATTAGAAAGTGAAAATAAGTATTTTTAATTTCACAATAATGTAGATATAGTGTGGACTATGAGAGACAAGAGGGGCTTGGTCTGATGGTAACCAACCCTCACTTACAACTGAGAGGTCGTGAGTTCGAGTCTCCCCAGGAGCAAATTCTGGGGATTTATGCCGGGGGTCTATTTGGAAACAGCCTCTCTACCCCAGGGTAGGGGTAAGGCTGCGTACACACTACCCTCCCCAGACACCACTGAGTGGTATTGTACTGGGTCGTACTTTTGACAAGAGGGGCTTGGTCTGATGGTAACCAACCCTCACTTACAACCGAGAGGTTGTGAGTTCGAGTCTCCCCAGGAGCAAATTCTGGGGATTTATGCCGGGGGTCTATTTGGAAACAGCCTCTCTACCCCAGGGTAGGGGTAAGGCTGCGTACACACTACCCTCCCCAGACACCACTGAGTGGTATTGTACTGGGTCGTACTTTAGTGTGGACTATGAGAATAAGATAGTGTGGACTATGGGAATAAGTGAAGTTAAAGGACAATTTGAGTAGTTAGATTTTGTTTAAGGAGAATGAGTGGTTGGAAGAATCCGGTTAAAGGGTGTTTGAAGTAGTGTTTCTAAAAGCAAAAAGCGGAAACAAAAAGGACAAGGTTTGGCGGGCTTGAAGGGAAAGACACACTTCTTTGACGTGAAGTACACATATATTAAATATAGTACTATGATAATCAAATAAATGCCCCCAAGCTTAGGTTTAGTGTTAGAGCATATTTTTTGATATGTGGGTTAGGCATATGTCAGGACTCGAACTTTGTTGCAGACAAAAGCCTAGTTTTTAAGCGGAGAATGTTAGGATTATGATTCCTACTAAAGACAACAACCTTCATATTGAATAATTCAGATATATAAACTACATGAGCGGAAGCTAACCTGAATCCATATGTGGAAATGTTGAACCTCCTTTTGATGATTGTCCTTGAGTTGTTGAGAACTCCTTTAGCCTTCCTTCAAGTTTCTTGAAGTATATTTGTCCCCACAAGAATGTATCCACAATACTCAACAATATATGAAAAGGTTCACAATAATAGTGTTATGACAATTATCAAAATTTGGCTTATGGTTTTCCACCCTATTTGCAAGACAATGGATTGTTTGAGTTCTTGATTCAATGGGAGGAAGAAGAACTTGTCTTGCACTAGAATGGGAACCATAACCCCACTTTATAACTCTAGGAGTTACATAACCCAAGAGACAAGAGTTACAAGACAAGAGTTATGTCTTGAGTTATGTCTTGCAAGAGTTACATAACTCAAGAGTCACAAGCAAGTAACCATAGTTACTTATGTAACCTTAGTTAGCCCATCATAAACTAAGGTTACCCTTTTGGGTATCTACACATTAGTCCTACACTTTAGTATGACAATACATTGGCCCCCTTAACATAATGTCCATAAGACCACATAATTAGGCCAAACCAAAAGATAGCACATAACATATAATTATCCATATATTGTTCATATGTGTGTAGATATAAGTCCATATATCTAGATATAAATCCATATATCTTACAATCTCCCACTTGGACGAGATATACATACATATGTACAAACCTTAATATTATATGTTACAAACCTTAGGTGCACAAAATTGCTATCACAATAAAATTGTCATGAACAATCCGGTCCATCAATCATACCAACATAGGACCTAAGAGCTCGTCGTTACTCATTCGTAACTAGAACCAATCATAGATCACGTATATCAATATAACCAGCGACATGGATCAAGTGTAGGTATGTAGCATGGAAATAACATAAAGTGTGGTCAATAGAATGTCTATTTCCAACTGGTTCTCCTTATTGAGATCAAACTTAAACTGTAAGAGTACAAAACTTTAAAACTGAATATCTGCGCAGATATAACTGAATTACTGAATTACTGAATTTCTGAATATAATGGACATTACGTAAATGTGCAATACAAACTCCCACTAAAATACATAATCCTTATCTGATTTGACACCCATACAAGCAATATGCTCATGAAATACTTTTGGTGTCAATTCCTTAGTGAGCGGATCCGCAAGCATGGAGTTTGTACTTATGTACTTAATGCACAATTGTCCATTTTGTACTCTTTCTTTAACAACCCGAAATTTGACGTCCTTATGTTTTGCTTTCGTCAAATTACTGTTGTTATTAACATATGCAACCATGGTTACATATGTTATTAGCATAAATGGCAAAATTGGAGTCGGTATACCTGATGATCTCAAACTGGTCCGAACTCCGACATGTAAGCATGTAATCCTTTGTTCTATGTATGTTCCTCATGACCCTTTTGGCTGCCTACCAATGGTCCATATCCGGATTGCTTAGATATCTGCCTAACATCCCAACAATGTATACTATATCAGGTCGTGTACATACTTGAACATACATCAGACTACCTACCACCGAAGCATAAGGCGTCTTCTACATTTTCGAAATATCACAATTATTATTTGGGCACTGTTTGAGACTAAACTTGTCTCCCTTAGTAACAGGGGTGTTGCCTGGTTTACAATCCTGCATGCCAAATCTTTTCAGAATCTTATCGATATAGCCCTTTTGTTACAGACCGAGAACACCTTTAGAGCGATCTCGTTGTATCTGAATTCCTAATACAAAAGAAGCTTCACCAAGATCTTTCAATTCAAATTTCTTTGAAAGAAATTTCTTAGTTTCAAGTAATAATGCTATATCGTTACAGGCAAGCAGTATGTCATCGACATATAAAACCAGAAAAATATACTTACTCCCACTGAACTCATGGTATATACAGTCATCAGCAATATTCGATTCAAAACCAAAAGATGTAATGACTGCATGAAACTTATAATACCATTGACGAGAAGCTTGCTTGACCCCATAGATGTATTCCTTTAATTTGCAAACCTTCTTCTCTGATTCATCCGAAACAAAGTTTTCAGGTTGCACCATATAAATTGTTTCCTCAATGTTACCATTGAGAAAAACAGTCTTAACATCCATTTGATGAAGCTCAAGATCAAAATGTGCTACTAATGCCATTATAGTCCTGAAAGAGTCTTTCGATGAAACTGGAGAGAAAGTCTCTTTATAATCAATGCCTTCTTTCTGAGTGTAGCCTTTTTGCGACAAGACGAGCTTTGTACTTAATAACATTGCCCCCTGAATCCCTTTTGGTTTTAAAAATCCATTTACAACCAATAGGTTTCGTACCTTCGGGCAATGTAACAAGCTCCCAAACGTCATTATCGCTCATAGACTTCATCTCATCATTCATGGCATCAATCCACTTTTGAGAGTTAGAACACTTAATGACTTGACGGAAGTTGATTGGATCATCTTCCTCAAGTCCAATATCACTTTCTTGTTCTTGGAGAAATACATAATAATCATCCGAAATTGCATTTCTCCTCTCTCTAGTGGATCTCCTTAATGGCATTTCAGTTACTTGAGGTTGTTGAGTTTGATTTTCATTAGTTATATCAGGTTCCTGATGGGGGAGATTTTCGAGATTGTCTTGAACTGGAGTTGTGTGATCCGAGTTAGGAAGACCAAGATCAACAATTTGAGAGAAAGACACATGTTCTTCCTCAAAGACAAAATCTCTAACAACTTTATCTCCCCACCCCCCAAACTCAATATCCTCAAAGAACCTAGCATTTCCCGTCTCAAAAATAGTTCGTGATGTGGGATCATAAAACTTAAAACCCCTGAATTTTCCAGAGTATCCAACAAAATAGCTACTAACCGTCTAAGCATCCAGTTTCTTTTCATTCGGCCTATAAGGCCTTGCCTCAGCTGGACAACCCCAAATGTGAAAATGCCGAATACCGGGTTTATGCCCAGTCCAAAGTTCATTTGGGGTTTTTATTGTAGCTGCAGTTGGAACTCTATTAAGAATATAAGCTACGGTTTTTAATATGGATTGGGACTTTTCATGAATAAGATATAGGTACCCATAACGAGAGTAATCGTCTATGAATGTGATAAAGTATTGTTGACCATTCCGACAAGGAGTAGGAAATGGCCCACAAATATCCGTATGTATCAATTCTAAGACGTCCGAATCTCTCTTAGCACCTAATCTAGTTCTTGTTTGTTTGTTTTCCCTTGATACACTCAATACAAAATTTCCGAATTTGAGGAATCAAGAGGATCAAGAATTCCTTCTGACACGAGTTTCTGAATTCTTTGAATGGATATATGACCCAAACGTTTATGCCAGAGTGAAATAGAATTCTCATTAGTTAACTTTTGGTACCATTAAACTTGTATGCAAAGTTTCTTTATTTGAAGTTATTGTATCAACCAAATATAAGCTATCAAATGTTGATAAAACACCAGTACCAATAAGATTTGAATTCCGAAAGAGACTAACTTTATTGTCCCCAAATGTACATTTATAACCGGATATGTCCAATTGGGGAACTGAAATTAAATTCCGTCTAAAAGACGGTACAACAAAAGTCTCATTCAAATCTAAATGAAAACCGGTCTTAAACAACAGCCTAAATTTGCCAATAGCTTCAACTGGCACCTTCTTGCCGTCACCCTCATAGATGTATCTTTCACCATCTTTTGGTTTTCGGCAGTTCAGGCAACCCTGCATAGATATCCTTATGTGAGCAGCATAACCTACCCACCAATTATCCTTAGGTACCGAAATTATATTAACTCCAGAACAAACTTTCTTCACATGATTAGTTCCCTTACAGAGAAAGCAACCTAATTCAGTAATTTCAACCTTAGGTTCCTTATGTTGCTTAATCTTGGGCTTTACAACCGCAACTTCCTTATTTTTCCTCTTCTTAGTTTCCTTAGAAGAAGATGCCAAATGAGCACTTTCAGTCTTATCTTGCTTAATCCTTTCCTCTTCTTGCACACAATGTGAAATGAGCTCATTAAGAGTCCATTTCTTCTTCAGGCAGTTATAACTGACCTTAAACTGATTAAAGTGTGCCGGAAGAGATATCAAAACAAAGTACACAAGCAGTTCCTCAGGTAAATCCAGCTTGAGTGACTTAAGTTTCGAAGCAAGATGAGACATTTCCAAAATGTACTCCCAAATGTTTCCCTTGCCCTTATACCTCATGGAAACAAGTTTACTCAATAGTGCACTTGTTTCCGCCTTTTCGTTTTGAATAAAACGCTGTTCGAGGTTTTCAAGGAAAACTTTGGCATTAGGATCATCATTCATAGTGCCCCTGAATGATTCTGGAATTGCACGCTTCATGATCATTAGACTCATGCGATTCGAGCGTTCCCACTTCTCCATCGCTCTCTTTTCATTAGGAGAGGATGTATCCTCAAGAGGAGTAGGTTGCTCGGTCCGAAGTGCTAAGTCAAGATCCATGCAACCGAGAACGATCATTACATTCTCTTTCCATTCCTTAAAATTTGTGCCGTTAAGCACAGGGATGCTATTGATATTGGCAGAGATCGTAGAAGCAGAAGAGTTTACTGAAAATTGAACAAAGGATTACTAAATACATGCTTACAAAACTTGAACTTTAACTTTATAGATTCAAAGTTAGGCATTTCCCATTACAAGATACCTAGCACAACATTGTTTTTAGCCTTTGGACAGAAAAACAACTTGTAAGTGGTACTCTTGGTGTAGTGATCAAACATAGACAATAAACTCCTGTCAAATATTAAACCTTCCTTTGGGCCGACTTAATATTCACATGGAAAACTAAATAATCGTCTCATATTTACCACCACAAGCATGTTCGAATTCCTGCTAAATAACACCTTCCTTTGGGCCGATGTTAAACGCATGGAAGACTAACATCCACAGTCATCTTATATTTTAAAATTAATCAATCTACACAATAGAGGTTACTTTGGCAACATAATGCTTCAATTGAATAACTAAAATATTAGATGCTATAAACTTTAGTTCCTTAAGCCATTTTATGAATCTCAACTTAATGTGTTACATGATTGGATGTGTAACACTTGAATATTAATCGTTGTTTACTGAATTGGACAATTCTATAATATATAAGAATTGATGGACTATAAAACAATTAACATTCACTGAAACTTAAGAGAGTTGAAACGTTTTTCTTAAACTTTACTGGACCATACAATCGATTGTCAACACAGACAATCGATTGTTTGGTTTTTTCTGAAAAAATTTTAAGTCACTGGATGTGACAAGGAAAAATTTTTCTAAGTTACTGGACCAGACAATCGATTGTCAAAACAGACAATCGATTGTTTGGTTTTTTCTGAAAAAATTTTAAGTCACTGGATGTGACAAGGAAAAATTTTTCTAAGTTACTGGACCAGACAATCGATTGTCAAAACAGACAATCGATTGTTTGGTTTTTTCTGAAAAAATTTTAAGTCACTGGATGTGACAAGGAAAAATTTTTCTAAGTTACTGGACCAGACAATCGATTGTCAAATCCAGACAATCGATTGTCAGGTATAATTTAAAAACATTTCATCTCACTGGAGTGTATACAGTCGATTGTATAGTGTATACTTTTTCTGAATTATAACATGATTTTTAACATGAATCTTTAAACATGAAAACATGTTATTTACCAACTAAATCATGCTATATACAACGTTTTAACATGATATAAAAACATCAAACTGAATCAAATCATAACATTCATAAGATCATGCTATCATGCTATTTCATGGTAGAATTTCATAAACAAAATTCTAATTATACTTTAACATGAATCCTAATATAACATGAACCTTATGAACATCCAAATTATCCAAAATTGAAGGGTGGCTCTGATACCAATTGTTAGGATTATGATTCCTACTAAAGACAACAACCTTCATATTGAATAATTCGGATATATAAACTACATGAGCGGAAGCTAACCTGAATCCATATGTGGAAATGTTGAACCTCCTTTTGATGATTGTCCTTGAGTTGTTGAGAACTCCTTTAGCCTTCCTTCAAGTTTCTTGAAGTATATTTGTCCCCACAAGAATGTATCCACAATACTCAACAATATATGAAAAGGTTCACAATAATAGTGTTATGACAATTATCAAAATTTGGCTTATGGTTTTCCACCCTATTTGCAAGACAATGGATTGTTTGAGTTCTTGATTCAATGGGAGGAAGAAGAACTTGTCTTGCACTAGAATGGGAACCATAACCCCACTTTATAACTCTAGGAGTTACATAACCCAAGAGACAAGAGTTACAAGACAAGAGTTATGTCTTGAGTTATGTCTTGCAAGAGTTACATAACTCAAGAGTCACAAGCAAGTAACCATAGTTACTTATGTAACCTTAGTTAGCCCATCATAAACTAAGGTTACCCTTTTGGGTATCTACACATTAGTCCTACACTTTAGTATGACAATACATTGGCCCCCTTAACATAATGTCCATAAGACCACATAATTAGGCCAAACCAAAAGATAGCACATAACATATAATTATCCATATATTGTTCATATGTGTGTAGATATAAGTCCATATATCTAGATATAAATCCATATATCTTACAGAGAAGGGTTAAGCAGGGGCGGAGCTAGAGTTCTGGAAGCGGGTTCGGCCGAACGCAGTTGTATTTTTCTTAAAAAATCCATTAAGCAAGTATAAAGTATTAGTAACTTTAGACAATTAGAATTCTGAGCCCATAAGCTTGACATTCTGGCTCCACCTCTGGAGTTAAGGGGCGGGTCCATTACCTATGGAGTTTCGAACCAGTGCATCACTTACATACGATACCAATTTGAATCCTTAAAGTTCTTGCTGGGATCACTTTGCACATGATTTTCTGAAGCGCACACTTCATTGAGGCGCATGACTTCATAACCCTTGATCCGCATCACTTTATAGGTTTAGCTACAAAGTGGTGGGTGTTAATAACACTGGTTTAGCATTCAAATTTTCATTCTTTAATTAATAAAGTCTAGATATATTACTTAGTTGCATCGTCATGATAACTATGTAATATTCCATATGCTAAGTGTCATCTGACAATCCATGCCTTACGCAAACCTTAACTAGGATTTTATGCTTTACGTTCTCTACTTGGCCTTGGCGTCGGTTGAAAGGGGCGCGGACAGAAAGTATATCTCAAATGGTGTAATGTCCTTTTGAGGTGACAATGTCCACTTTAATGTTATATCTATCTCCGCATTCAGTATCGAATTAGATTATACGTTGAACAATTTAGCATGACGAAAGTAACGGAAAATTTTAGACTGCTTGACTAATTGATAAATTTGACGCAATTTGTCTATTGTTGACCTTTAGACAAGAAGGGTTGCTCTGATGGTAAGCAACACCCACTTCCAATCGAGAGGTTGTGAGTTCGAGCCTCCCCAAGAGCAAGGTGGGAAGTTCTTGGAGGGAAGGATGCCGGGGGTCTATTTGGAAGCATCCTCTCTACCCAAGGGTAGGGGTAAGGTCTGCGTACACACTACCCTCCCCAGACCCCACTAAGTGGGATTATACTGGGTTGTTGTTGTTGTTATTGTTGTTGTTGTATATTGTTGACCTTATCTTTAGCTTCTTCCGACTGATTGTGAGTTACACTTACAAATCTTAGTTGATGAGGTTGCTCCTGGTAATTAATATGTTACTTGTATGCCAAATGTTCTGAATTTTCTCTGCAGCTTATACCTATTAGGATCTTGCTGTCGTTGTCGCTATGGGCGGCAAAGCTTCTAAAAAAGATAGAGCAAGATCTGTATTGGCAGATCCCGTTGCACTTGCTTCTGAAACGATTTGTAAGTTAAGACTTTTTCTTTGCTTGTTTAATTAATTAGCTAATATGTTAATTTAAAAAGCTTTACTTATGCAGTCACTGTCAACGAAGTAGAAGCTTTGCTTGATCTATATAAGAAATTAAGCTGCTCCATCACCAAAGATGGGCTGATCCATAAGGTATCTCTTCTGAATTCAGAATGGCCATCAGAAAGCAAATACTTTTTAACCTTAGTTTTTGTCTCTGGCTTCTATTCCCTGAATTTCAAGCTAATTTCCTAATGGAAACTGTTACTGATTTCCACAGGAAGAACTCTTACTGGCACTTTTCAAGAACCATAAGAAAGAAAACCTTTTCGCGGACAGGGTATGTTCTTTTACCAACTGTCGAACTCCAGAATAAGGAAGAACTGGTTTCTTTATTCTGGTGTGTGTTTCTTGATTGTTTAAGCCGTTTCTCTCAGCACTCCTCGTTCTCTGCAGATATTTGCCCTTTTTGACGCCAAGCAGGATGGACAAATTGACTTTGAAGAATTTGTACAAGCATTGAGCATTTTCCATCCAAGGACTCCTGAATCTGAGAAAATTGCATGTGAGGAACCCAAACCAGAAGTTAGAGTCCTTAGGACTTAAAAATTATCGTGTTTTGCATGCTTATAATCAGTAAATTGCTGTTCTTGTTACAATTTTAAAAATGTTGAAAACTTTTGCTGCAGATGCATTTAAGTTATATGACCTTGGGCACACTGGGTACATTGAGCGCGAAGAGGTAATTTGATATACTATTACATTTTCTTGCTTGATTGTCTCTGCTTTGTTTTGGTCTACACAAGTTGCTACTAATGTTCTTATCGAAGAATTGTTTTCTCAGAGGATAAATTAGGCAATGCAGAATTTTAAAGCATTTCACCATCAACCTATCAAATTACCGACTTGTTTAGTCATTCTAGCATATTTGTTGCTACTATATGTTACTTTATTTTCACTGTTCCTTGAGCCGAGGGTCTAGCGGAAACAACCTCTCTACCTTCACAAGGTAGGGGTAAGGTCTGCGTACACACTACCCTCCCCAGATCCCACATGTGTGAGTAGTTCTTTTTGTTGTTGGTGTCGTGTATGTGTAGAGCATGACAAGCATTTTCGATAAGTCAAAGGTGTATAAACTCTCAGTGTATTTTCTAGTTTTTGTGGAATTATGTGCAATTTTGGTAAGCACACCTACAGTCTTGTCACGTATATCACATGTATATATACCTACAAAGCAGTTGAAGGAGATGGTGTTGGCTCTTCTCGACGAATCTGATCTTCGCCTTTCAGATGATGTTGTTGAAGCAATTGTCAACAAGGTCAGGATTTCTATTCTGTTTTTGTCTAGCTTAACACTTCATTTTTTTGGTAGTTAATGCTAAAGGCGGCTAATGGGTCAACCGGGCTGGGCTGGGCCGGATTTTGTCCGACCCGTCCGGGTTCCGGCCGGGCCGGGTCGGGTCGAATAGTACGGGGTTCTTAAGGGGCCGGGTTGGTTCGGGTTAAAATTGAACCATACGGGTTACGGGTTGAAAGGGGCTGGCCGCCGGGTTTAGTATATTTTCAACTTTTTTTAAAATTAAGTATAACTATCAAGTTATAATTATGTTAATACTTTGTAATCATTGAATGAAATCATAAATACAAGTAAGATGGGAAAAATTTGCACTTATTGCAAGTGCTACTTTATTCTCAATTTCAAATTAATAAGTAGAAAATAAAATGTTTACATTTTTTCTAACAAGTAAACTAGTGAAGTAGTAATTTCAAATGTTTTGCATCGCCTTAGCAAGTTCATCATAATCAATATGAACTGATTGACCTTCTTCTGGGGAGTTAAATTCCGATGGGTTTCCATGGGTTAATATATCTCCAATTTCTTCGTCTTCTGGGCTATCAACATCTTCATTTCCTTGATTTCGTCGTTCCGATCTAATCCAATCTCTTAAACATACTAAAACTTCCAAAGCATTGCTTCCCAATGAGTGGCGGGTGTCTCCAAGTTGTTGTCTTGCTTGGCTAAATGCACTCTCCGATGCAACGGTAGAAATTGGCACATTCAGCACGTCACGAGCCATAGCGAAAAGAACAGGAAATTGCTTTGCATTTTCATGCCACCATCCCAACGGTGAAAAGTCCTTTGTGCGAGGCTCCTTTTGCTTCTGCAAGTAGAATTGAAGCTCATCAATATTCCTGCTACTGGTTTGAGTGTTAGAAAATGTAGAAAAAATATTAAAACTATCAAGGCCTTTATCATCCACATTAGAAGAACTGCTACATTGCATAGCGGGATTAACATTGTCAGAAGCACGAGCAGTATTATCACATTCATTTGCATAATAATTATATAGTTGTTGCAAATATTCATTTAGTTTGTTCATAGAATCATATAAATTTGGGGTTTCAGATTCTCCAATCTCTGTATAAGTATATAAAGCATTCATTAATTGGTGACAATCAGACATTTTAATAGAAGGATTTAAAACTGCACCAATTAAGTAAACTGGAGGAATTGGAAAGAAATATTTTTTGAATTTCGCTTGCATACTTACAATAACATCCATATATTTTTCTTTCTTCTTAAATTCATATAGTAGCAAAGAAATTTCAGCTATATGTACTAAAGCCCTAGTAACAGTTGGGTAATATGCGCCAGAAAACACAACAGTAGCAGTATAAAATTTATGTAAAAATTTAACAACATCATTAATGACATCCCAAGAATCACTTGTTAACATATGCCTAGGATCAGTATAATGTGCATTAGCAAATTCAGTTATAGGAAATCTATATTTGTAGCAACATTTTTAAAATATATATGTATAATTCCATCTAGTAACAACTTCGTCTGGCATGAATCTAGGTGTAAGGTTATACTGCATACACTTTGTTTTAAATTCTTTTATTCTAGATTGTCTATTATTTCCCTGAATAACACCAACTGCTCTTCTAACATGAGTAATCTCAACTGAAAATAAATCAAGGCCACTTTTAACAATTAAATTATAAACATGACATGCACACCTAACATGAAAAATATCGTCAAGAGGTGGTTGCAAATGCAATTTTAAAATTGAAACTGCAGCATTATTGTTTGAAGCATTATCAAAAGACATACACAAAGCTTTTTGGTTTAGATTATAAAATTCAACATCAACAATTGTACTACTTATAAACGTAGCAGTATGACTCTGATCTTCATCATATTTAAAAGCGATAATACGTTTTTGCATACAAGTATTATCATCTATCCAATGGCATGTAATTGTCAAATAATCATTTCCATTAACAGCATGACCAATATCAGAAGTTAGACATACTCTAGAAGGAAGGTGACTAAACAAATAACGTATGTATGTTTGATATTGTCCATGAAGTCTAAAGATATCTGCTCTACAAGTACTTCTAGGGACACCTTTAAATAAATGATTGTAAATCCTTTGAATATACGTAATAAGATACGATGAAGAAGCAAAAGAAAAAGGTAAACAACCCAAAGTAATCATTTTTGCTAGTTCCTCCCGATCCCTCATTTTATTATATTTTAATAGACCTCCAGTAGTAAGGTTAATAGTTGTTTGACTTCCATCCCCATTAACTCCCCATTCTATAGGATGGATAGTCGACATATGTCTAGTAAGTGTCCCAGTCCCCCCTAAATTACCTCCGGTCAAATGTTTAAAAGTTTCATTACAAAGTTTGCACTTAACTCTATCAATACCTTCTATTATTTCAAAAAATTTCCAAACCGGACTTCTTTTTTTTACGAGTAGAAGTTGGAGCAACTGGTGGTCTTCTACCCCTTGTAGCACTAGCAACTCCAACTCCAATACTATCAACATTTCCACTACTAGGTGTAGGTGGTATCTCATCTTCTATTCCAATTTCATTATCTTCTATTCCATAATCTTCTTGTAATTGTTCATAATCAATCTCTATATCTTACAAATTAGGCGATGATTCAGAAACATGTGTTATTGGGTCATTACTATTACTACCAGAAGCTACAGGACTACCTCTTTTTTTACTTCCACCCCTACCAGTAACTTTTCTACACGCTCTTTTAGCAGCATTAAACATATTGTAAAAATTAAAATATAATCAAATATGCAATTAAAATATTAAATAAGAGAAAGAGTTGGAGGGAGTGCACCGAATTTGACAATAAATTGAGCACTTGATTACGCAAATCCGGTGTTACCACGAACAAACTTCAAGCAAGTATTTCAATTTTGAACTTCAAGCTTCAAATTCCGAATGACAAATTGCGATAAATTAAATTCGGGAAAAGAGTAACAAATAAAATATGTAATCTTGCAAATTGAAGGGAAGAGATAGATTGATAATTTGAGAATTGAGATTGAGATAAGATTTTGAGTGAAGAAATGAAGAAGAGATGAGGGGTATTTATAGATTTTAAGAAGGGTTAATATTGTAATTTAATAAATACAAAAAAAAATGAAAAATGGCCATTTTTGCAAGAAATCCGTTGGCCAACGGAAATGTGGGCCCCATCAATTCAAAACTAAAAAAAAAAAAGTTACCGTTGAACCGGGCCGGTCCGGTCCGGGCTGTACCGGTTCACGGTACTGTTCACCGTACCGGTCCGGTCCGGTCCGGTTCCGAATAAAAAAATTGTTAACGGACCAACCCCCTACCCCTTTGAACCCAGCCCAGCCCGGCCCCCCTACCGGTCCGGTCCGGTCCCGGGTTGTACCGGCCCGGGCCGGTCCCGGGTCAACCCGGCCCGGTTGACGGGTCTAGTTAATGCAATTGTTATTTGTATTTAATCACTGATCCATTGTGCAGACATTTAAAGAAACAGATACAAACAGTGATGGCAGGATCGGGCAAGAGGAGTGGAGAGAATATGCTGCTAGAAATCCAATGTTGTTAAGAAACATGACTCTTCCATATTTAATGTATGTTTTCAGCACCTACGATACATTAAGATCCTTTTCATACTATTTAGGAGTTCATGAAAAAATTTAGTATGATTAGATTACTATCCTTTACATACAATTGATTAGTTCATGAATACAGTAACGATAAATGCTTCTCTCCTTTGCTTTAGTGGTTCTTATGCACCCTGTTTAGGAAGTTGCTGATCTCTAATTATCTGTGTTGAAGTACAATATTACAATAAATTAATATTGCTTCGCAAGATGTCAAAGATTAGAATCATTTTATACACCACGCGCGCGCGCGTATATATATATATATATATATATATATATATATATATATATATATATATTATGCGTGTAACAATGCACCTGTTGACGCTTCACAATGATGGTTGAAGATTGACGTTCGTCTCCTGCCGAAGTCTGTAAACTTGTCTTTTGTTTAGTGTGTTTTGTGCAGTCTTGGACTTCTTCAAATTACTGGTATCAATAGCGTGGAGATAATCTCTCTTTCTACAACGTAGATATATAGGAAGAGTATACGTTCGATATTTTCAGTTTGTTGCTTGCTAAATTGCATTCAGACTTCTGCACTACTTTTCTGGACCAAGATATACTGATTTTTACCATACTTTGTGTTGCAATGTCACGAGTGTGTTCAAATGGTTGAACTCCTTCAGATTTTAACTGCTTCTTTACGTGCTTTTCCAGGGATGTCAATTTAGCATTTCCGAGCTTTGTCCTGGGCTCAGGAGCAGAAGACTAACTTTAAAGGCTAAAATATGTAGAATTCTCTTCCTCTTAAATGGCGCATTAGCGTAGCGGAAAACATCTGTTCTAATGTTGTTGCTATATTTTTCTAACTTCAGACAAGATGATTTCCCTGTACAATTTGTTCAGCTGCCAAGTTTGAATCTAATGTTTTGATGTGGTTTATGACATATGTATGTATTTGTGAAGTTTGCAATGATATTAGAATAGTTGGAAATTAGTTGTCTCCATTTGGTTGAGCCTTGCCTTTATTTTAACTAATGGAAAAGCAAACTGGTATCTTGCTCCTTTCTGCTATAGGAGAAGTGTGAAATTTCATGGTTTTTGGCCTTAGAATTGTTTAAAGTTGGGTACCAAGGATTTGCTTATGACAAGATCGTGACGCACAGTGGCGGATCAAGCCCTTCGGAGTTCGATTGTACCCATTAACTTTGGTCCAAAATTTATATTTGTCTTAACAAGTTCATTGAATATGTATAAATTATTATATTAGAATCCAATAATTTACAAGATCTGTAATCCTGAACTCACAAGCTTCAAATTCCGACTCCGCCTCTGGTAACGCATGATGTGGGAGTTACGCAAGCGAGCACGAGTTCGAACTCTATCACAGACAAAAAAAAAACTTCTATGTAATTGGATAACTTTAAAACGATGTATTCATTATCCATCAAGTTTGGAATTATGTGCCAGCTGCCTTCATTTTCGGGCACTTAAAAAATGATCTCGTATGTTATTGGAGAAGGATAGAGGGCCGCATTCATTATCCATTGAATTTCGAATCATGCGCTAATTATCCTTCATTCTTGATCATTTTTTTTTAAAAAAAAATTGTCAATATTGAAACTATATGGTATAAAAGAGACAAATTTATGAAGAAGGGAAAAAGGTTCCTATACATACTTGTCATACAATTAAACTTTCTTTGCATTTTGGTCAGTTAAAGTGTGAAAGCGCTAGTTTAATCGATAAATTAAAAACAAATGAAATCTAGCTAAAAGAAATGCATATACATTTGGGATGAAAAAAGAAGAAGGTGCAAATAGAGAAATTACATTCGGTGGAATATGCAAAGAACTCCCTAATTGAAGAGTAAGTCAAAAGAATCTTCCTTTTTTAATTCACTAAAAAAGAATAATATCCTTTTATATTTTAAAATAATTTAGATTTTTTAATTTTATATTTTTATAAAATTATTCATAAGCTTACAACTACTCATAAATTATTTTGAATCCACAAATTTCAGAACTTTTTTTATTTGAAATTCCATACTAAATCAAATTCACTTGAAGCTTGTTTGGAAAACCACATAGTAATTAGATTTGGGTGTAATTATACAGTTTGGTTTGTTTGTTTTGTCACGTAATTACTTGGTGAGCATGAAATTGGGTATCATTGAAAATATGTAATTATACTCTCCAATTCTCAAGTAAGAGGTGGGAATTAGTAGTAATTACAATGTGTAATTACAAGGTTACTTTTTAATTTCATTCATTTTGGTTTTTATTTTAATTTATTTTCTTCATAACTTTTTATTTTCATTATTTTAATATCTTTTATTTAATTTTTTAATTTTAATTTTTTTCTTTGTACATTATATGCCTTTTATTTCTCTACCTTTACTTCTAGCGATTTCATGTAATTGCTCGTATATTTTTTTTCTTATTTATATTATTTTCTTCATTTAGCGTAACTGCATTATTATTCTAGTTTTTGAAACTACACTCTCTAATATTAGAAATAACGAGTCATTAACAGACTTGACATATAATGATTGATGTTGCTGAATAAGGTTATAAATTTATTATGTATCTTAAGTTATATTAGAACTTATTTTATAATTTTGGAATTTGACATATGTTAAACTTTTTTTTTTGATTTTGAAATTGTGTTATATTTTATGGTTCCAAATTACATGTTTTTTATTGGGTAATTAAGGAATTTTTATTAATCACCAAGTGAATCATTACAAATCCATACCTGACTTTAGACTCAGTCAGATGTATCTATACAGTATTTCCATATACATCAGTTAACCTCTCATATTGCCCCATCTCAAATGTTGGTCCCATGATTTCATACCATGTGGTTGCATCTGTAGCCACATTATATGACCCTGTTCCCTATCCCTTGAGCAGACACATTCCACAAAAAGATGATTTCTACTCTCATTATGTATTTGACACAAGCTACATATTATGTCCACTGGCATACCTCATTGCATGAGTCTATCACTTGTAAGTAATTTGTTTTGGAGGAACATCCACATAGTAAACTTAGATTTGGCTTTTGCTTTATTTCTGAACATAAATGCCTTCCATTATAGGATAAGAAGAAATATATGCACATGATGCTTATAGTCTTGGAGAAGGCGTATGACAAGGTCCCAAGAGAGGTGCTATGGAGGTGCTTGGAGGCGAAGAGCGTGCCAGAAGCCTACATCAGAGTAATCAAGGACATGTACGATGGAGCTAAGACTAGGGTTAGGACGGTGGGTGGCGACTCAGATCATTTTCCAGTTGTTATGGGGCTCCATCAAGGATCGGCGCTTAGCCCTCTCTTGTTTGCCTTGGTGATGGATGCTCTAACCCGACATATTCAAGGGGATATGCTTTGGTGTATGCTATTTGCTGATGACATAGTCTTGATAGATGAGACGAGGGTCAGGGTTATTGAGAGGTTAAAGGTATGGAGACAGACTCTCGAGTCTAAAGGTTTCAAAATAAGCAGATCTAAGACAGAATACCTGGAGTGCAAGTTTAGCGCCGAGCCGAGCGAAGTAGGCAAGGACGTCATGATTGGATCTCAGGTCATCGCCAAGAGGGACATTGTCAGATTTCTTGGGTCGGTGATTCAGGGGGACGGAGAGATTGACGGGGACATCACTCATCGTATAGGATCGGGGTGGTCAAAGTGGAGGCTTGCATCAGGAGTCCTGTGTGACAAGAAAGTTACACATAAACTCAAGGGGAAATTTTGTAGAGCTGTGGTTAGACCTGCAATGTTGTATGGGGCGGAGTGCTGGCCCGTGAAGAACTCTCATGTTAAGAAAATGAAGGTTGCGGAGATGAGGATGCTCAGGTGGATGTGCAGGCTCACCAGGTTAGATAAGATTAAGAATGAAGTTATTCGAGAGAAGGTGGGGGTGGCTCCGGTGGATGAGAAGATGTGAGAAGCGAGGCTGAGGTGGTTCGGGCTTGTGCGGAGGAGAAGTCCTGATGCCCCAGTGAGGAGTTCTGAGCGGCTGGCGATTGTCGGCGTTCGGCGAGGCAGAGAGAGGCCTAAGAAGTATTGGGGAGAGGTGATTAGGCATGACATGGCTAGAATGCGGGTTTCCGAGGACATGACCCTTGATAGGAAAGTCTGGAGGTCTAGTATCAGGGTAGTAGGATAAGGGCTCCTAGAGTTTTTCATACTCCTCACCCGGGGTTGGGTGATGCTTGGCAAGGCTATCCATAGATGATTTGTGTTTTGGCTTGTGTCTCCCTTATGGTAGTTATTTATGGTAGTTACTGTATGATATTATTGCATGCTATTTTATTTATGTTTCTTATGTTTAGATAATTATTTACGCAATTTCTGCTGGAGTTACTAATGCTCTTTTGTTTTTGTTTTTGTTTTTGTTGTTCCTTTCCTTCACTGAGCCGAGTGTCGATTGGAAACAGCCTCTCTGCCCTTTCGGGTAGGGGTAAGGCTCGTCTACATATTATCCTCCCCAGACCCCACTTTGTGGGACTATACTGGCTAGTTGTTGTTGTAAATGCCTTCCATTATACTCTAGGTAATTGCCCAAGCATCTGGTGGTAGAGTTGTCTGATCATGCTGCATTTTCCTTGAGCCATTATCTCCCTCAGGTCCACTATCTCCCTTGCCCCAACTAGCTTTCTGACTAGCCAAGAAGGTTGTTGAGTAATTGGCATGTTATCTATCTGCTGGGTTTTTATATAATAGGAGTGATCCACCTAACCCACAACTTATCCACCTTATGTGCAAGATCCCAGTGATTTTTAGCAGCAATAGCCTTATTCCATAATTTTGTGTTGATGAGATTTAGCCGTCCTGCACTCTTAGGTGTACACATTTTCTCCCAAGTCACCATTGTTCTTCTTGTGACAACATTAGAACCAGACCATACATAACTCCTACAGTAAGCCTCTATTGTTTTGAGCACTTTGCTTGGGATTAAGTACAGCTGTGACCAATAAGCTTGTATACCAAACATGACTGATTGTACTAGTTGGATCCTTCCTGCATACGACAATTTTTTTGCTGGCGATGAGGAGATTCTAGCTACCATTTTCTCTATCAAAGGTTGTCATTGAGTAAGGACATCTTTTTAGTTGATAAAGGAACTCCTAAGTATTTGACTGGAAGTTCACCTCTGGGGTAACCAAATCTTTGTTGCATTTCATCTTGCACTGCTTGTGTAACACCTCCATAGTAGATAGAACTCTTAGTCTGATTAGTTTGTAGACCTGAGGCTCTATAAAATTGTTTTAGGCATTATTGAAGCTGAGTAACAGAAGTTATATCACCTCTTGCAAATAGGATCAGATCATCAGCAAAACTGAGGTGTGTAATACAATGTTTTGAACATATAGGGTGAAATTTATACTCCTCATTTTGCAATCTTTTGAGGCTTCTACTCAAGTACTCCATTATAATAGCAAATAGAAAAGGTGAAATGCGATCACCTTGTCTCAGTTCTTTAGCTGCTGGGAAAGGCACTGAAGGCTCTCCATTTACCACAATTGAGTAGCTCACAGTCTTAACACGTGTTATGACCCAATCTTGAAATCTTCTAGGGAATCATAGCTCAACCATGACCTGCTCCAGAAAGATCCACTCCACAGAATCATAGGCCTTGGTTGGGTCTATTTTGATTATGCATCTAGGGGAAGCGTTCTTCCTTGTGTAAGCTTTGACAAGCTCATGAGCCAAGATGATGTTGTCTGCAATCTTTATCTAATGAATGAAACTAGCTTATGACTCACTAATGATGTTTGTTATAACTTTCTGTAGTCTATTCACCGGCACCTATGAGATGAACTTATATAGTACTGAACAGCGGGCAATAGGTCTGAAATCTCTTGCTGTTATAGGATTGTTTACCTTAGGTACAAATATAATGGCAGTGAAATTTATGGCTTTATATAGCTTACCAGTAGTGAAGAAATCCTTAATTGCTCTCACAACATCACTTTTGATCATTGACCATGCCCTTTTGAAGAAGTAAGAGTTATAGCCATCCACTCCAGGGGCTTTATCTTCGTGTATTGCACACAGTGCTGCATGTATCTCTTCCTCTATTACTTCCACACATAAGTTCAACTGTTGTTCATGAGTGAGCTTAGTAACATTTTTCATAGTTTCTTTGTTGATAGCAGGCAAAGATGCAGCAGCAGTTCCCATCAAGCTCTTATAAAATTTAACTATCTCTTCCTTAACACTAGTGGGAGTAGCCAGTTTTATTCCATCATCAGTGTAGATATCTTATATATGTTTTCTTTGACTTCTCTCTTTCATGACATCAGAGAAGTACTTAGTATTGGCATCTTCTAGCTCGATCCATTTCACTCTAGCCTTCTGTTTGAGGATACTTTCCTCAATAATTGACCATTTCTCCAAGTTCTGTAGGATAGTCTTCTATTGTAGTAGCAGGGTGTCTGAATATTGTAGCCTCATTTCTTCTTGAACTTGAATAAGGTCAGTCCTGGCATTTTCATTTCTCTCAGCAATGCCCTTATGCTCAGTAGTATTAAGGCTTTCGAATAGAGGTTTTAGAGCTTCCAATTTCTTACGAATGTTCTTCATTTGATCATTATCTTCCTTCTTCTCCATTAGTTTCCAAAAATTGTATCAAACTCATCATGGAAAGCCATACATTAAAAAACCTAAAAGGAGTCTTAATGTTAAGTTTCATAGGTTTTATATTGACAAGCATTGGTGAGTGGCCAGAGATTAAAGGTATATCATATTCTGTGTGCACATGTCCTCAGTTCATCATCCAGCTGTCATTGCCAAAGATCCTATCAATTCTGCTCACAATCCTTTCTGCCCCTTGTTGATTCTTGGATCAGGTATAATAGTCTCCTTTCCATGGTAGCTTGTTCAGTAGCAGGTTGTGCATACAATCAGAAAAGTCAGTTATTTCATTCAGTGTCACGGGGTTTCTATACATCATGTCTTGTATATATAGCGTAGCATTAAAATTTCCCTTATCAGCCATGGTTTGTTTGTGTGTGCAGAGATATCAGCCAGACTTGTTCATAGCTCCTTTCTTTGATCAACTGTATTGAAGCCATATACGAATGTTAGATATGATTCAAATCCATCCAATCTTTCTTTAACTAGGCAGTGTATTATCTGAGTCCTTACTCTTTCAACATCAATACTATACACATTTGGATCCCAAGTGAGCCATATTCTGTGATTCACAGCTTTTTGGTAGTTACACTGCATAGCCCATCCTGGCAATATGTTTTTATAAACTCTCTTCACATTTGGCTCCTTAACTCTTGTCTCAAGCAATCCAGCTAGTTTAATATGCTTATACTTCAGGTAAGTTAAGAGCTCATTCTGCTTGTATCTCTTATTTACACCCCTAATATTCCATACCAACCAAGTCATTGAGATAGGGAGGGAGGCCTACTCCCTGTTGTAGGCAGTTTATTATTACTCCTTAATCCACCTGTTATCTATGAAGTTCTAGTGTTCCTCTGTATGCTAGCTGCCAGAGCTGGAAATTCTCTGGGACAACTCAACTCAGGGCTTTTATGCTTTTGTTCCTCTTCTATGATGTTTTCCTTGGCAGGTCCTTTAATGCTCATCTGGTCCTCCCTGATAAGCAATGTCATCTGCCTTTGGTTAGCTTCCTGTTGATAGTGCTCATCAGTTGTGGCTTTGGTGGTCAACAACTGCTTTTGTTCTCCACTCCTGTATAACCTTTGGAGGCCCAACATCTGTATGTGCTGGCTAGGTATTTTCTCTTGGGCTTCTCCTTATTCTTGGCTGCATAAAGGCGTGATTCACAATTTCTTTTTGCTTGCAGCTGTGACCTATTTTTAGGAAAATCTCACAAAATTCTGGTTTCCAATCGTATTCAGTTGATTGTTCGAATTGTCCCCCATTTGGTTCCCATACTAAGACAGTAGTAGGAAGTGACCTTGTAACATTTATTTTGATAAGCATACGAGCATATGAAATCCTTTTCTGTTTTGAGGTACACTCATTAGCACAAAGTAGTTTTCCTATTGCACTGGCAATCCTACTCAGTGATTTACCTCCCCAACAACTCATAGGTAGGTTTGGAAATACCACCCCCATGGGGATTCTGCAGGAACTCCTTTGTGAAATCAAAATTAACAGTCCATGGCTTCAATATCATCGGTTTGTTATTGATTGTATAAGGCCCAGAATATAAGATTTCCTGCATATCACTTGTTACTGAAGTTTGATAACATAATATAATGGTGTAATCTGGCTCGGGTCTGAACCGGGATAGGACCGAGCCCGCGCTCCTGGCGGGCCTGGTGGGCCAGTCCTGGCGGTCCCGGGCCTGCCGGTCCTATAGGCCCGTGACGGGCCGGTCCAGAAGTGAAGAACCGTGAGCCCGGGACCGCCAGACGGGCCTGGACCGGTCCTGGCGGGCCCAATGTCTCTTTTTTTTAAATAAAAAAATAAAAAAACAAGTAACGACTCTTTGTAAAAATAGCCATTTGGAACTTTGTAAAATAGTCATTTGGCCCCCAAACTTTAATTTAACCCCAAATTTTATATAATTATAATTTTTCCCATATCTCAACTATAAATACCCCCTCATTCTTTCATTTTTATTCACCAATTCATCAATATCTCTCAATCTCTGTTTCAATCTTTCTACTACAATTGCTTAATTTATTGTTGAAAATTCGTGAAAAATTGTGAAGTTGTTGAATTGAAGTTTTCAAGTGTTCAACGATTTTCAATTTTCAAGAAGTTGTTCGGCAATCCGGTAAACTAGTTTTAACTCTTATGTTTTAATAATATATTTTTGTATTGTTTAGTTTGCATAGTTATAATTAGTATTGCATTTTCTTTGAAAATAATGTTCGTTAAAGAAAGGTAAAACCGGTGAAAGTAGTGGCCATAATACTACTCTTCCCCCGGCTCCCCGACCTACAAAAGATAAGCAAGTTGAAGGTAGTCGCCAACCTAGATGTCCTACTCCGCCTCCCGTAATGCTTGATAGTGATCACCCTTGTTTTCAATTTACCGATAGTGAATTTCTAGATGATGTTGTAGTAGGTGGTAGATTAGATGATGAATTATGAATGCTCTTTATTCTAATGAACCTATCTTAGAGGAAAATGAGGATGATGGTGATGATGATGAAACTCAAGCACCTTTAGATGATACACCTACTAGTCTTGTTCATAACTCAAGTAATGCACCAGCACATCCACCTGTAGAAACTCCAACTCTTAGTAGACAACCTGCTAAACGTACAGAAGCATCATTAGTTTGGAATTTTTTTACTCAAGTAAGAGAACTAAATAAGGCTAAGTGTAAAACTTGTGGAAAATTACTGGTTCATAAATTTACTGGAGACCGTAGCGGCACATGTAGTTTGACTAGGCACATAAAAACACACCCTACAGATAGGGCTAGATTTTTTCAAATGCAAGCGCAGCAAGAGGGGACAAGTGTAGATTCTCAAGTTAACCCTAGTACAGGTTCAAATCTAGTTCAACCAGGAATTAACACTGTCACCAGAGGTATTTTATATTATGATCCAAATAGAGATCGTGAGAATTAGCAAAGATGATTACTGTTTTGTGCTTACCTTATACTTTTTCTTCTAATCCTAGTTGGGTTCATTATATTAGAAGAGTTTTTAATGGCCTCATGCAACAGTTAAGGCCCATATTTATAAATTCAAACATGAATATGAACAATATTTGCGCTATTTATTTACTCATATACCTAATCGGATTTCTATTACTACTGATATTGGTAGAAGTAATAATAACTGTGATTATCTAACTGTTACAAGTCATTGGATAGATTACGACTGGACAATGCAAAAACGTATAATTGCGTATAGAATAATTAATTCACGTCACACGGGTAAGTTATAGCTAACGCTGTTTCAGATATTTGTAGATATTTTTTCTTTAGGGATAAAATAATGGTAATTTCTATGGATAATGCTTCTAGTAACAATAGTGCAATAGGCATGCTTACAAAAACACTAAATCCTGCATTTAGTAATATTTCCCATGTTAGATGTATTTGTCATATTTATCATTTAATTGTCGGTGATGGTGTGCGAATTTTAAACATAAAAATTGAAAAGGTTCGAATGGTTCTTAATTGGATTTTTTATTCAAACCGTAGAACTAGACTTAGAGGGTATTTTAAAAAATGTGATGAATATGGCCTTAGAGAAAGAAAGGTTCCTAAACCTTGCCCGACTAGATGGAATTGTATGTACGAAAGTTTAGTAGTTGCATTTGAATATAGAAACCCAATTAATACAACATTTAATTCTCGGATAGGTGGTGAGGATGATGATGAAATGCTTACTACTCAAGATTGGACGAATGTTAAAATTCTTTTAGATTTTTTAGAATATTTTCAAGTTGGTACAAATGCATTTTCTGGGCAATATTATCCTACTATTTCAAACCGTTTAATTTATATTTACGCACTAGCTGATTTGGTTGTTGAAGTTAGCGAGAGTGGGGATATTTATAAACTTGCTATAAATGAAATGAAACAAAAATTTTAAAAATATTTTTTCCCTATCCCTCCTATTTTTGGTGTTGCTGCAATGGTAAATCCTACAATGAAAATGGGAGGTTCTCATTTTTGGTATTCAAATATTTATAAGGCTAAACGAGGAAATTGCTACACTTGCAGATGTAAAAGCATCAATTAAAATTAATGTTCAAGGTGATAATTATGATGAAACTTCACATCTAAGTGAGCTTAAAGTTTACTTGTCTTACGGACTTGAAAAGGAGAATCCAGGCGGCTCTTTCGATCTTTTGGAATGGTTGAAGTCAAGGGAAAATCATTTTCCGGTTCTTGCAAGGATGGCTCGGGATGTTTTAGCAATTCAAGCTTCAACTGTTGCATCGGAGAGCGCTTTCAGTCAAACAAGACTACAAATCGGTGATCATAGAGCGGCGATGAGGGATAGCTTGGAAAAATTGGTGCTTTTTAGAGATTGGATCTGCGCGAAAAGAAGAAACTTTGGAATTGCAGAATCACAATCGGCGATAGATGAAGCTTATGAAGAAGTGATAGCGGAACTTTCGGAGGATTCGGCTTCGCCCGGAAGTGGTGATGAACAAGCTTCATTTCCACCACTACCAACACAACCTCCTCCCAACCTTGACGAATTTATGAGATTTGTTAGAGATACAATGTAGATTATGATGTAACTTGTACATTGGCACATCTTCTTTTAGTTTTTTTCCCTTTTAATGGTGGTATTAGTACCTTGTTGTGCTCTTTCCATTGGGGAAGGAAGACTAAGAAAGATATGCCATTTTTGGTAATAACAATTATAAGACATATCTTTGAATATCTTTTTTCTCAATATTTCTTTATCTTTACTTCGAATTATTTATAAGCTACAATATATATATATATATATATATATATAGATATATATATATATATATATATATTTATATATATATATATATATATATATATATATATATATATATATATATATATATATATATATATATATATATATATATATATATATATATATATATATATATATATATATATATATAAAACATACCATATATACTACATGAAAATATATACGAGAATATATATACATAGCATACAACTTAAACTACAAGAAAATATATAAGTAATAATATATACACATAAGATAATATATATATATATATATAAGATACAATATATATAAGAGAATATATATACATTATATATAAGAGATACAATATATACTACAACAAAATATATAACTATATATGTTATAATATATATACATAATATACAATATATATATACTACGTGACATTATATAAGAGAATATATATATATATATATATATATATATATATATATATACATAAGATACAATATATACTACAAGAAAATAAATAAGGGAATATACATATATACAAAATATACAATATATACTAATTAGCACAACACAATATACTAATTACTAGTACCTCCATTAGCACATCTTCTTTTAGTTTTTTCTTCCTTTTAATGGTGGTATTAGTACCTTGTTGTGCTCATTCCATTGGGGGAAGGAAAACTAAGAAAGATATGACATTTTGGGTAATAATATATGCATAATATATAATATATACTAATTACTACAATACAATATATATATATATATATATATATATATATATATATATATATATATATATATATATATATAATACTAATAACTTAGTACACTATATAAAATATATTCTATACTATACATTGCCTTAAAATATTGTCAGGCCCGCCAGGCCCAGGATCACTATGGGCTTAGGCCTGTCATGGGCTGGTCTCACCCGCCAGGACTACCAGGCCTGGGACCGTGAAGCCCGGCCCGTGAGGCCCGTTTAAGCCCGGGCCCGGGCCCGGGCCACATTACACCCCTAACATAATATCCTTCATCATGGTAAAAAACCTCTTGTTTAACCCCTCGATTCCAACCCTGTTTCACAAACCTATGCATATAGTTATACCCAGAATCTCTCCAATTACATATACAATTAGTGCACTCTTCCATTTTTGGATTTCTCTATCAACATCATCATTTTTCAGTTGAACAACAAACTTTCCCCTCAACAATTACAGGAGGAAGTAATCTAATTTTAAACCGTTTTCAGAGCTACGATTACCTGCGAACAGGGATGTCCATGCAATTGGCTTTTCCTTGTTCTTAATTTTTTGTTCCGGATATGGAGTGCCCTTACTTGTACTCGCCTAATCTGTTGTCTTCACTGGTGTAATCTCCTTTTGCACGCTTAGAGATGGGCTAGTTCTCAAGTCCAGCCTCTTAACGATGTGCTGCACACTTGATTCAACTTGTTTACTCAATCAATGAAATAGGAGTAGTGGTCGGTTGTGTCAACTTTGGTTTTTCCGGTTGCATCTGAGCTCAGCCTGCTTTACATGTAATAGCTAAAGGTTGCAACCTAGGTCGTCCAAGAGGTCGACCTCTTCCTGTAACCATAACCTTGGTGGGTGTACGTTTAACTAAAGTGCGCTGAGGGCATGGGAGCTAGAGAGAGAAAGCAGACTTTAATATGAGCAAATCCCTCCTTCAATTTACGTGTTTTAGTAGTATTGACTTGTGTAGTTTATTTTTTTTAATTAGAGTTGATAGATTAATTTTGTCAAATATTTAAATAATATTATAATATAATATTTATAAATATTAATATATTTTATCAAATATGCATTTCATAATATTTTAATAACATATGTTTTATAATTAATTAAACTAAATATTACTATTAATATGAAAAATATATCTCAATTATTTTTATAATATTATTATAAATATATAATTAATAATTAACATATATTCAAAAACTATATGCATTTTAAGTATCAAATCTGATATTATTTATATTTATAAAAATTATTTATAGGTATATATTTATTATATTAATTTTTAAGTTGATGATTACGTTATGACAAAATTACACTTTAATTACTAAGACGTGTAATTACACCAACTTCAATTAGAATTAGGACGAGTTGGGAGAAAGAGACTAATTCCATGGCTACAACAAGTATATTCTTCTCCAACTGTACGTAATTAGTCCAAATTCTACAGCTGCTCAATTTTCTCCGTTCATTCACCGAAAAACCGCCGGAGCCATTAAAAAATTGATCGTCCTTATTTCCCTTTTGCTGTATATTATTCTTCAAACTGTACAAGTTTCCCTTTGATTCTTCTCCTCCTGTAAGAATCTATCCTCTATTCTTCGCCTTTTAATTTCCCTTATCTAAGTAGTTTCCCTTTACCCCTAATTCCATTTTTCTCCAACCCCCAAAATTTCTTTTTTCCCAAAGCTCCCCGAAAATTCAATCTTTTGGTATAATTTAGTCCAATAAAGAACCAAATTTGAGATTCTGGAGCTTTGGGTGATATTATATTTTTAATTTTTAAAAATTTGTTGTAGTAATTTCTGTACAGATTGCCTTGTGAATACTTGTTTAGGGTGTTTATATTTTCTAGGTTAATTCTTGAATTTGGGGTTTGGAAAAATGTCAGCTGCTGGGGTTGTTGCAATTAGTCCAATTTGTGTAGATAATGTGGTAATTCCACCTATACATAGCCAAGAATCAATCTTGATATACGTGGTGATGTCGGGTTCGGTTGCGCCATTAAGGGTTTTAGAGTATGATTCAATTGAATCTGTGAAGCTACAGATTCAGACATGTAAAGGGTTTGTGGTAAAAAATCAGAAATTGGTTTGTGGGGGCCGAGAATTGGCCCGGAGAAATTCACTCATTAGGGACTATGGTGTTTCTGATGGGAATGTTCTCCATTTAGTCCTTAGGTTATCTGATCTTCAGGTTATCAATGTGACTACTTGTTCTGGTGAAGAGTTTACATTTAATGTAGAGAGGAGTCGGAATGTTGGATATGTTAGGCGTCAACTTGCTGAAAGGAAGGTTGGTTTAGGTGATGTTGATGAACATGAAGTGTTGTATAATTTTGAACGGATTGAATTTCGGAGAATCATACATGATCTTTGCAAGAATAATGATGCAGTGATTCATTTGTTTGTGCGCAAGAATACAAAGATCAGGGCTAGACCGTTGGAAAAGAATTTTGAGTTGTCTATTGTGGCACCATGACAGAATGATGTTAAGGAGTATGATGTGGCTAGAGAAAACAGGAGTGGGACTTAAAAGGATAATGAACTTTTGGTCCCGAGGAAACCTCCTGATAGGGAGATATTTTTGGAACCTGTTATTGTTAACCCAAGGATTGGAATTCCTATGGTACTTAGGGATTTGATTGGTTCAACATTTGAAGGGTTAGATAGAGGAAATTATCCTATTAGATCTTCTGAAGGCATAGAAGGAGCATATTTTATGCGTGATGCATCAGGGAGTAAGTATGATTCGGTGTTTAAGCCAATTGATGAGGAGCCTATGGCTGTGAATACGCGCACAGGCTGCCTGTGTCGGTTAATGGCGAGGGCTTGAAGAAAGGAACAAGGGTTGGAGAAGGTGGTTTCAAGGAAGTCGCTGCCTACATTTTGGATCATCCAAGGAGTGGTAGGCGCTCACATTCCGGTGAGATAAAGGGCTTTGCTGGCGTTCCGCAAACTACCTTTGTGAGGGGTCGTCATAGCGGTTTCAACCATCATGATGGCGTGACAGTTAAGATGGGGTCCTTGCAGAAATTCATGGAAAACAATGGCAGTTGTGAGGATATGGGTCCTAGTGCTTTCCCACTGAGCAGGTGCATAAAATTGCTGTATTAGATATGCGGCTGGCAAATGCTGATAGGCATGAAGGGAATATATTGATAAGAAAAGGTGAAGATGGTCAGATTGTGCTCATTCCGATTGTGCTCATTCCAATTGATCATGGCTACTGCTTGCCGGAGAGTGTAAGTCTTCATCTTTCTTTTTCGTGTCCATTTGAATCTATGCACTTTGTGTATATTACTCAACAACAACAACTACTACTACTACCCAATATAGTCCCACAAAGTGGGGTCTGGGGAGGCTAATATGTAGACGGGTCTTACCCCTACCCGAAAGGGCAGAGAGGCTATTTCCAATCGACCCTCGGCTCAGTGAAGGAAAGGAAAAACAAAATCAAAAACAAAAACAAAAACAAAAGAGCATTAGTAACTCCTGCAGAAATAGCGCAAATAATTATCTAAACATAAGAACCATAAACAAAATAGCATGTAATAATATCAGATAGTAACTACCATAAATAACTATCATACGGGAGACACAATCCAATACACAAATCATCTATGGATAGCCCTGCCAAGCCTCAGCCAACCCCGGGTGAGGAGTACGAAAAACTCTAGGAGCCCCTATACTACAACCCTGATACTAGACCTCCAGACTTTCCTATCAAGGGCCATGTCCTCGGAAACCCGCATTCTAGCCATGTCATGTCTAATCACCTCTCCCCAATACCTCTTAGGCCTCCCTCTGCCTCGCCGTACGCCGACCATCGCCAGACGCTCACAACTCCTCATCGGGGCATCAGCACTTCTCCTCCGCACATGGCCGAACCTCCTCAGCCTGGCTTATCGCATCTTCTCATCCACCGGGGCCACCCCCACCTTCTCTCGAATAACTTCATTCTTAACCTTATCTAACATGGTGAGCCTGCACATCCACCTGAGCATCCTCATCTCCGCAACCTTCATTCTCTGAATATGAGAGTTCTTCACTAGCCAGTACTCCGCCCCATTCAACATGGCAGGTCTAACCACAGCTCTATAAAATTTTCCCTTGAGTTTATGTGGAACTTTCTTGTCACACATGACTCCTGATGCAAGCTTCCACTTTGACCACCCCGCTCCTATACGGTGAGTGACGTCCCCGTCAATCTCTCCGTCCCCCTGAATCACCGACCCTAGATATCTGACACTGTCCCTCTTGGCGATGACCTGAGATCCAATCATCACGTCCCTGCCTATTCTCGGCTCGGTGCTAAACTTGCACTCCAGGTATTCTGTCTTTGATCTGCTTATTTTGAAACCCTTAGACTCGAGAGTATGTCTCCATACCGCTAACCTCTCAATAACACCGACCCTCGTCTCGTCTATCAAGACTATGTCATCAGCAAATAGCATACACCAAGGCACATCCCCTTGAATATGTCGGGTTAGAGCATCCATCACCAAGGCAAACAAGAGAGGGCTAAGCGTTGATCCTTGATGAAGCCCCATAGCCACTGGAAAATGGTCTGAGTCGCCACCCACCGTCCTAACCCTAGTACTAGCTCCATCGTACATGTCCTTGATTACTCTGGTGTAGGCTTCCGGCACACTCTTCGCCTCCAAGCACCTCCATAGTACCTCCCTTGGGACCTTGTCATACGCCTTCTCCAAGTCGATAAGCACCATGTGCAGGTCCTTCTTCTTATCCCTGAACTGCTCCACAATCCTCCTGACAAGGTGGATAACTTCTATAGTGGAGCGACCCTACATGAAACCGAACTGGTTCACATATATAGATGTCATCTCCTTCACCCTCGCATCGATCACCCTATCCCAAACCTTCATGGTGTGACTTATTAATTTGATACCCCTATAGTTGTTGCAGCACTGGATGTCCCCTTTGTTCTTGTACAAGGGCACCACTGTTCTCCACCTCCACTCCTCCGACATCCTTTTGGTCCTGAAGCTCGCATTGAACAACCTGGAGAACCACCCCATTCCTGACATACCTATGCATTTCCAGAACTCCACCGGGATCTCGTCAGGCCCGGTCGCTCGACCCCTACTCATCCTACGCAAAGCCCCCTTGACCTCCTCCGCCTAATGCGCCTGCAGTACCCAAGGTCTCTATGTTGCTCTGAATGCCTCAACTCCCCTAGCTCTATGTTATGATCGCCCTCATCGTTAAGTAAGTCTCGAAAGTACGCCTGCCATCTCTGCTTGACTTGAGACTCCCCCATCAGAACCCTACCATCTCGCCCTTGATGCACCTAACTTGGTCAAGATCACGCGTCTTCCTTTCCCTTGCTTTAGCTAACCGGAATAACTTCTTGTCCCCGTCTTTCTCCCCTAATTCCTCGTACATGCGACTAAGCGCCGCGTTTTTAGCTTCCGTAATCGCCAGCTTCGCTTCTTTCTTCGCCACCTTGTAGATCTCCTTGTTCGCTCTCCATTCTTCCTCGCTTGTGCTCCCTGCAAACTTTGCAAACGCCGCCTTCTTCACCTCCACTTTTCCTTCGACGACATCGTCCTGCCACCAGTCACCCTGATGTCTGCCTGAATAGCCCTTGACTACCCTGAGCACATCCCGTGCTACCTCCCTAACCAAGTTCGCCGTCTCTGACCACATAGCGTCCGCTTCTCCAGAACTTCTCCAAGCTCCGCCGTCAGCTAACCTCCTCTCCAACTCCTGTGCTTTCTCCATAGTCAAAACACCCCATCTAATTCGCAGTTGTTCCGAGCACCCCTCCTCTTCCTCCTCACCCAGAGACTGACATCCATCACTAGGAGTCTATGAAGAGTCAAAATTGACTCTCCCGGAATAACCTTGCAGTCCCTGCACATACCCCTATCGCTCCTTCTGAGGAGGAGGTAATCAATCTAAGTCCTCACCGCCAAATTCTTGAAGGTGACCAAATGCTCCTCCCTCTTCTGAAATGTCGAGTTCGCAATCAGAAGCTCGGAAGCCCTGGCGAAATCAAGCAGTGACGTGCCTCCTCCGTTCAGTGTTTTTGATAGCGCGCGGCGACAAATAGCGACGAGGGCTCGCTTCAGTGAGGCGAGAGGCGCGCAGCGAAGCGCTCGCCTTTTTGATGTGAGGCGACAATTTATAAAAAAAATAATATATATATATATATATAACTAAAAATTCAATAACAATAATATGTTAATAAATTAAAGAGTACTAATAGTCTAAACTCTAAAATAAGCAACATTTATTCTTCTTCAAGATTTCCAAATTCCACAAGATCATTGTTGATAGCATTATATTGGCTATCATCTTCTTCATCCTCTGAAACTTCATCAATTAGGGTGGTGGACCGGCTTGAACTTGCTACCCCTTTTCCCTTGTATGTTGAACTTGAAGAACTCGCTCTAAGTCCATAGATGTTCTCCTCAACTCCAACAGCCATAGAAACGGTACCCCAATCGAGATCATCTCCTTCATACACTTGTTCATCTTCGTGATTTTGGGGGGCTCCAGTTAACCATTCATTTGCCTCATCAATATTGTCCAACAAAATTGGATCAATAGTATCGCGAGCTTCATAACGTCGCCTCAATGTTCTATTGTATTTAATATACACTAGATCATTGAGACGCGATAGCTCAAGCCTATTCCTTTTCTTGGAGTGAATCTGCGCATCAAGTTATTTAGATTAAATAGTAAGTACTAATAATAATACAATATAGAATATATATTAATATAACAAATCTACTTCTTACATGCTCAAATACGCTCCAATTTCTCTCGCATCCAGATGCACTACAAGTTAGGCTTAATACTTTGATGGCAACTTTTGCAAGTTTGGAGTTTGACTTCCAAATTGCTTCCACCATTCAACTATAGCAAAATATTTTAAAAGTTAATAGCTATAAATCAAATAAGTTAAATTAAAATAAGGAAATCTATATTAAAGTTAGTTACCTGGCGACCTTTTGTCTCTTGCTCTAATGGCAGCCGGTAAACCAAATAGGCCTTCTGCTTGTTCGTACTTACCAAACTCCTCCCCTATTTGATCTATCGTCGCCGAATTAGGGATCAACTTCTCAAGACATGCATGGTATCCAACCCACACCTCTGGAGCCAAAGTTTCTGTCAAGGTGTTCTTGTAATATAATCCCGGGTTTAGAAGATGGCCTGCTGCATGCAAAGGTCGATGGAGTTGCTTGTCCCACCTGCTATCAATTATCTCAAAAACCTTCTCATATTTCCTAACATCTCCATCAAAGGATGCTGCAATACTCTCTTTCGCTCTATCCATAGCTTCATAAAGATAGCCCATTGGTGGTTTTTTCTCCCCATCCACCATACGGAGCACCCGAATCAAAGGACCACCAACTTTAAGAGCACGAACGACATCATTCCAGAATGATGGAGCAATAAGAATTTTGGCAACCTCTCTCCCCGCAGCTTCCTTTGCATATTTATTATCTTTCCAATCATTTGAAAGAACTAGCTTTCTCAAATTTCCCTTTTGCAAGTAAAAACTATGCAAAGTTAAAAAAGCTGTTGCAAATCTAGTCTTGGCCGGTCTCACCAAATTTCTTTCTTGTGTGAATTTTCTCATCAAATTCAACAACAACGGCCTCTGACTGATGTAAGCATATATCTTGACGGCCTTAGCGAAAACTGCAAAAGTAACAATAGCAATTTTAAATTAATAGTTTAACACTAAAGTCTAAAGGATAGGAAGGATATAAGTATAAATAAAATTAAATGCTTGAAAGATAATTATATTAAAGTTACCTAAAGCATATGGGTTTTCCTTGAATATGTCACCAAACATCAAGTTGATACAATGGGCAGCACATGGAGTCCAATAAATGTTTGGATAGATAGCTTCCATCATCTTCCCCGCGCTAACATTCTCACTAGCATTATCTGTAACAACTTGTACAACATTTTCCTTTCCAATTTTATCAATAGTATTTTTAAACAAGCTGTACATTTTGCTTCCATCGGTAGAAGAGTTGCTAGCATCGTGAGATTCAAGAAAAACACTCCCTCTTGGTGAGTTCACCAACACATTTATAATCATTTTTCCATTCCGTGCTGTCCACTTATCCATCATAATGGAACAACCAAACTTGGTCCATTCCACTTTATGCTCCTCAATAATTTTGTCTACCTTCTTCACCTCCTTTTTAAGATGAGTTACTCTAACTTCATGATAGCTAGGAGGCTTCATCCCGGGCCATACTGTCCTACAGCCTCAATAAATTTATCAAAAGTTTTGTAGGTGACACAGTTGAAAGGAAGGCCGGCATCGTACACCCATGATGCAAAGGCACTGACGGCACGGTCCCTCAAAGTCTTCTTGACATCTTTACCCGAATCTTCTTCACATTTTCCGCTTTCTTTTTGTTTTGCCGAGTAATAAAGATTGATAGGGCCTTTTGGCAACGAACGTGCCGTGGATGACCCACTAGATTGAGAGTGCCTTTTAGCGGGGGGAGGTCCCATTTCATTTAGTTCATCCATATCATCATCTTCATCAATTAGATTCACCGATGCTTCATAAGTCATTTGAGTTCTTACTGAATTTTTCTTTTCAACAAAAGCTTTTATTTCCTCCCTAACCTCGGGCGGACAAAGGGGACATTGTACTACATTTTTATATCCACCGATCAAATGTTGCTTGTGACGAGTTATTCCACCATTATATGTTTTTTCACAGAACAAACATTTAATTGAAGTTCTTGACTGGCCTTGTATAGCATAATTCCAAGCTATATCACTTCGTTTACTATTATCGGATGACGCCATTTCAATTTCAGCACTGCTTAAAGGAAAAAATAGCAATAAATCAAATTAGATTCACTAACTGAATTTTTTTTACTGTTCACAGGTCTGGAAAAAAAAGCGACTGGAGTGCCTATTTTACTGTTCACTGCTAAAGGTCGAAAAACCATAGGGCTCTGTTTTTTGACACACAAAAAAAAAATTGTCGACTGGTCGACTGAAGAAGAAGGGAAAAAGAAGAAAGAAGAAAGAGAGAAGAAGGAAGAAGGAAGAAGGAAGAAGGAAGAAGGAAGAAGGAAGAAGGAAGAAGAAGAACATACCTGGCCGAGACTCGAGAGAAGATGAAGATTTGCTGCTGTGTTTTTGCTGGTCGAAGCTGCTGATTGCTGCTATGTTTTTGTAAATGTGTAATAGAAAACCCTAGTTTTGTTTTTTTAAAGCTGCTGATTGCTGATGTCTTTTAAAATCACAATGTCAAAATAGCGGCGCTTCTCGTCGCCTCACGCATCGCGGCGCCTCGCGCCTCGCAGCCTGTTGCCCTCGCCATTCCTGTTCGCATCGCCACACTTGCTTCTATGGCGTCAGACCATCGCTTCGCATCGCTACGCGCTAAAAGCGCTGTAGCGAGCGCAATTCAAAACACTGCCTCCGTTCCTAACCCCAAAGCCAAAGCCACCGTACACCTCACCATAACCACCAGCATCAGCCCCAATATTACCATTAAAGTCCCCTCCAATAATTAATTTCTCAGATTGGGGAATACTACTCACCAGATCATCCAAGCCTTCCCAAAAGCGCCTCTTAACCTCCTCGTCTAAGCCCGCTTGTGGCGCGTAAGCGCTGATGACGTTGAGGACGCAACCCCCAATAACCAACTTAATAGACATTAACCTATCATTCACTCGCCTAACCTCGACCACGGACTCCCTTAGATCCCTATCCACCAAGATGCCCACTCCATTCTTACCTCTCACGACCCCAGAATACCACAGCTTAAACCCATCTGCATTCCTCGCCTTCGACCCTTTCCACCTAGTCTCCTGGACACAGGCTATGTTAACCCTCCTCTTCTAAAGAACCTTCGCCAACTCAATGGACTTACCCGTCAGAGTGCCTATATTCCACGACCCAATCCTTAATCTATGTAAGTCCGCTACCCTCTTCCCACCCTTACCTCCCGCCCTACCCGCAGGACCACTCTCTACCCCCCTACTCACCCTTGCCACCGCCCCCACCCCCGAGGACATGACCTTACACTATCATCCCCCGCCGCGGCCACTATCCCTCCAACCGACTCTGGGGAATAGTGACGCACACACGCACTATAGCGGAATACGCAAAAAGATGCAAACTAGATAGCAACAGAGTAAATCTCACATGGAATGCTAGCTAGAATACGTAAAAAGGCGTACAGAGTAAACAAAAGAGCGGGAGGTACCAACTCCCGGTGGAAAAACCTGAAAGTAGGCTTTGCTGCGCCCGATGTCAACTGCTACCAACTCTTGCACGTCCCTGCCGGTGTTGCTTAGCTCCTCACTCCCAAACGCCGCAAACTAGCCTCGCCGCCGCGACTAGTACCGAGTAAGCTGGAGTTTGTATTGAAAATGCTCGACTGTATTGCGTCCACCAAGCTCGTTTGCGTCCAAATCCTGTCGTTGGTTGTTGAAACTCAGGCAGATCCTTCTGCGTCGTGACTGGAAGCTGTTCGTGAGTTGCCGCAAAATATATAACCTGCTGGAAATCTGGAAATATGACCTGATGCGTCCACTGATGCTCCGTTCTACTCGCTGTATGCCTCACGCCTGTGTCGGCCAACTGGCCTGCCCTGCTTGCCCTGCTACCTTAAGCACACAAAACACACTACGGGACCAAGAAAAGGTGGGGACTGCCACTGGAATAGTCACAGGCAACAGAGACGGCCCGATAAAGGTTTGAAGAAAGGGAGGGAATCACAGAGGAGATTGGTATGGTGGGGACGGAGAAGCTGAAAGAAGATGAAATGGCGCTGGTGGGTCGCCGGACGCCGGCCTAGCTACTGCTAGGGGTTAAGGAAAGAGGAAGAAAGAAAGGTATGCGAGGAGAGAGAAAGGAGAGAAAAAAACGGAGAGAGAGAGGAGGGGACGCGGGGAGAGAGAGGAAATAGAAAGAGGACTGATACTTACTTGGACAGGAGCCGGCGACACTGGTTTGCCGGTGAGTTGCCGGAGAAGATGACTGTTACCGTTGTGAGAGGGAGCGTTTGTGTATATTACTCATGTTGGCCTTTATCCATGGAATAATTCCTCTACTATGTGTTAATCTTTTTTATTTTGTTCAAGAGAATATTTTTCTTTTATAATTTTAGTTAGAGTTGTAATATAGCTTCACATTCTATAGTTGAAATATTTATCAAACATTTTCATGTAATCACAAGCCCATGAGATAGGGGCATGTACTACTAGAGACTGTAGGATAAAAAGGAATATTATATTATGCTCTTCATGTTTTAATGCAAATAGGACATTAGTTTGCCGAAGAATACTTGAGAGGCTGCTGCAGTTATGACCCTGATCTCCCCTTTTTCCTTTGCCTTTTTGAAAGAGCAACTATGATCTGCACCAGTAGGCTCAAAAACGATTTTGCGACATTTAGCAGTATATTCTTTCTGACACCTTTGATAGTTTCTGAAGCAAAAAATCTCGTGTTGCTTTCTGTTTTGATTCTGCAAACAAGCACTCTTGATGTTCATGCCAGTCATGTTCTCTTTTTACATATCCTCTTTTCTATTCAAGCTTGACGATACATACAAAGACAAATTGTGAAGAACGTGTAGATTTGTGAATATTTGTTTTATGGTTGTTTCTTGTGTTTTTCTTTTCTTGAGTCGAGGGTCAAGGAAATAGCCTTTCTACTCTCAAGGTAGGGGTAAGGTCTCACTACCCTCCCCAGACCCCACTCATAGGATTATACTGGGTTTTTTGTTGTTGTTGTTTCTTGTGTTGTTTAGTCCTCCTGGATTTTGGGTTCCTTGCTACTTAAAACTATGATGCAGTTTGAAGATGTCACGTGTGATTGGCTCTACTGGACATTAGCTCGTCAGCCTTTTAGCACTGAGAGTCGAATACATTAAATCGCTTGATGCTGAGGAAGACATAGGCTTATTGAAGTTTTATGGTTGGGACATACCTTTGGAAAGTGCTCGCATACTCCGCATCTCCACCATGCTTTTGAAGAAAGGCGCAGAGAGGGGTCTCACACCATTTACCGTAGGTAACATCATGTTCAGGGAAACCGTGAAGAAGGAATCTGTGATCGAGGAGATTCTGCAAGAAGCATTAGACTCGACACTCCCTGGCTCAAGTGAAGATACATTCCTTGAATCCGTCTCCCATGTAATGGACCGCCGCCTTGATGAGATTGCCTAAATGACATTTCACTATAGAATTGGTACATATGTGTAAAAAGCAGTATTTGACAAGCCCTTTAGTTTGCAAACATCAATTTCAAGAGACTATCCTGATTCTTACCTATCAAAAGAAAAGAAAAAGACACAATATTTGATTCTTTTAGCAGTAACTCTATCAGTATCAATTGTAAAAATACCGTATTCATCTTCATGTATAGATAAGTAAAAGACATAATATGCTTCTCACTTATCAAATAATTTATGTTCTTGTTTATCACTTAAAGGTTGATACAACCCTTTTGAGTGCTGATAACCTTCTAATATCTCTCTATTTAGTATCCTACTGAGAGCGACTCCATAGTGTGGATATTACTGGGTATGTTGTTGTAGGCTCAAAGAATTGCAACAAGAACAAACAACAAAGGATTCATGTTGGTTAATAGGAGGCTTGTTGGGTTTTTTGCTCCACAAAAAGGCCTTAGGCAGGGAGACCATCTCTCCCCTTTCCTTTTTATATTGGCTATGGAAGAACTAACTAAAATGCTTGAAAAAGCAAAGCAGCTGCAATGGATACAATGTTTTCAAGTGGGAAGGACCTAAGAAAACTCAGCGATAGTCTCATATCTATTGTTTGCAGATGATGTCTTAATATTTTGTGGGGCGGAGAGGTCACAGGTTCTCAACCTTAACCTTACTTTGCTCATTTTTGAAGTTTTATTTGGCCTATACATTAACATGTTGAAAAGTGTCATATATCCGGTTAATGAGGTCTCCAATCTAGCTGAACTGGCTGAGATTCTTAGCTGCAAGACGAGCACTTTCCCTTCAACCTACCTAGGCCTTTCACCGGGAGCTAAACACAAGTCAGTTGGCATATGGAATGGAGTAATAGAATGGTTTGAGAAAAGGCTCTCTTCCTGGCAGATGTAGTACCTTTCCGTGGGTGGAAGACTCACATTAATGAACAGTGTTTTTGATAGCATCCCAACAGACTACATGTCATTATTCCATATTCCATGCTCACTTTTAAAGCAATTAGATGGACTCAAAAGGAGATTCCTATGGGAAGGTAATAGCCTAAACCATAAAATTTCCTTGGTTAAGTGGTCGAAGGTCACTCAACCAAAGTCACAAGGAGGTTTGGGCATCAGGGACCTAAAAGCTCACAACAAATATATGCTCTGGAAATGGTTATGGAGGTATGGTCAACTGGAGAATGGGTTTTGGAAAGACGTCATTGATGCCAAGTTTGGAGGGCAAAGCCATTGGTGTACCAAAAATAGCTCAACCTCCATGGGGTTGGCCTATGGAAAAATATAAGCAGAAACAAGAGTGAGTTCTTTGAGAACGTAACTTTTAAAGTTGGCAATGGAATGCATGTGAAATTCTGGAAAGAAAGTTGGATTGGAAGCTCAACTCTGAAGGACTCATTCCCTGGGCTATTTCTGATAGCCTGCAACCAGAACTCCGCTATTGCTCAGAATAGGGAAGGAAGCACTTGGAATCCCTTATTCAGAAGGAACCTATACGATTGGGAAATTAATGATCTACTGGCACTCTTTGAAGCTTTAGAAGGCTACAACATTGAAGAACAATAGCCAGACAAAATCACTTGGGGAAGCTCGAAGGAAGGAAAATACACAGTCAAAGCCGGTTGCAATCTCATTTGCTCTCAAAATGGTATATTACAGAATTGGCCTTGGAAACACATATGGAAGACCAAACTGCCTACCAAGGTAATATGTTTCACATGGACAGCATTGAAAAGGGCATGTCTCATCTAGGATAATCTATCCAGGAGAAACATTATACTAGTTAACAGATGCTACATGTGTCTCCATAACACAGAAAACATAAACCACCTATTCCTTCATTGTTCACTTGCAGCTAACTTATGGAATTTCTTTTATTCCATATTTGGATGATCCTGGGTCACCCCTCAGATAGTCAACGAAGCCTATGATAGATGGTTTTTGTGGAAAGTTGATAAGGCCATCAAAAGGATATGGAAAATGATCCAGCAACTATTTTTTGGTGTATCTGGACAGAGAGAAATCGCAAATGTTTTGATGGTGTCTCAACTCCAGCATGCTTCTTCAAGGCTAGATGTTTAGTTAGTCTTTTTAGCTGAAACTTCATGACCCCTGTAAATAGCACTGATCACTTTTTGAACTTTGTTAGCTCTCTGATCATAGCATAGTTTTTTGTACTTATAGAGCTAACAGACACCTCTTTTTGTAACTTTTGTTCGCTTTTGCATTTTCTTGATGCCTTCTTAATGATAATACCTTACTTCATCAAAAAAAAAGGAACAAACAACAGAGTAATCCCACAAATGAAGTTTGGGGAGATAGTGTATATGCAAATCTTATCGGCCTTATCCCTATATTGTGAAGGTGAAAAGGTTATTTCAGATAGATTATTGGCTGAAGGAACTCATAAATAAGTTAAAAGAATTGCAAATATATAAATAAAAAATGATTGAAGACTTTTTTTGGGGGGTGTTTTAGATGATATGAGATATAATGATGTGACAACAGAATGTCAATACTATATATTATGATACTCTGCAATATAAACCAAATAACGGTGAGTTAGCTGTCATACATGCTCAAAAACATATTTGCAAATTTGACCAAACTAACATTGATTGCTCATTTCGAGCAACCTCAGCTTATAGATCATAATCACAGAGATAGTCAAAGCTAAGAAGCTACTGAAGAAATTGCTAGGCAAGAAGTTATATAATCTAGCTTATCAATTATGTCACTGAATCCCATATGGAGTTTCAATAACTTGTCGTTCTCTCTCTGATAACAAGTTCAGAATGTAGTTTTTCCTATGAGATATATCACACAACTCCCTCATAAAAGATCACAGATATCAGCCCTGTGAGTCACTTTCTTTTAAAAGGATGTGAGGAAATATCTCATCAACCAATGACAATATTATTACTCCTAGTTGAATTGCCAAACGTCTCTTTCAAGCGTTTATAATAAAAACTCTTGTTCATGCACATATGATCTAAACTTTCCACACATTTTTCAGAGAATCTTCAAACTCTGAATTTGCATTATCAAATGTGATTTATAAGTCGATAAACCGATTAAATAAGTCGTGTTTCTCGAATCGTTTATAACTCACATTCATCAAATGCCATAAGTTGCTAACCTATGGACCTCAAGCCTCTCAGCAGAGTCGCCATGCTGTCGGGCTTCCTTTTTTCTCGCGGAGTCCGGGTTTTGACATTCATTATGAACAACTCGTTTCCTTTTGGGATTTAGATTTTTGAAGAGTTGCCACCTAATGGATTATGGTGCGTTAAGCCACCTAGAGCGGTTAACTCATGAAACTGGTTTGCATCACCAGAGATTAGGGTAAGGGCTCGAAAAAACCTTGGGGGGAGGTGTTAGGCACCCTTCGTGGTCCACAATGGTGGGTCCCGACCAAACTTAAACTATGTGAATTAGTCTTTTAGCAAGTAAACAATTTCAACAGATATTCGCAAATAAGAGCATGTTTTTACATCCTAAACACATGTATGATTCAGGTTCTTGGAGCAAGAGAGAGGTTTGAAGCAAGAGAGAGTTTCACACTTGGCTTTCATCAGATCACTATTGAAATTGGCAGCATTATCACTAACAATGGACTCGGGAACTCTGAATCGGCGAACAATATGATCTTTGACAAAGTCTGCGATGACTTTCTTGGTTACAACTTTGTAAGACGCAGCCTCTACCCATTTTGTGAAGTATTCAATGGCTACCAGAATAAACATGTTCCCATTTGAAGCAGCGGGCTCGATTGGACTGATGACACCCATTCCCCAGACGGCTAATGGCCAGTGTGAGCTTGTTGCATTGAGCTCATTTGGCGGCACTTTTATCATACTGGCATGCATTTGGCATTGGTAGCATTTGTAGACATACTAGATGCAGTCTGTCTCCATGGTCATCCAAAAATAACCGGCCCTAAGTATCTTTTTGGCTAAGACAAAATCATTCATATATGGGCCACAAGTCCCAGCATGTATCTCTTCAAGTATCTTTGAAGCCTATTTTGCATCGACACATCTTAGCAGCCTCAAATTGGGAGTCCTTCTGTACAAGTTTCCTCCGTTGTGGAAGAAATGATTGGATAATCTTCGAAGTGTGTGTTTCTGAATGTGATTTGCATGCCCCGGGTATTCTCCTTTCGCGAAGTACTTCTTGACGTCATAGAACCAAGGTTTTCCAACTGTTTCTTCTTCAATATAAGCATAATACGCTGGCTGATTATGGATTCTTACTGGTAGGGATGTTCGTGGTTCGGTTTTTCCCTAAAAAGAAACCAAGCCAAGTAAGTCAGTTTTCAAATCTTAGAACCAAACTAAACCAATTAAGTCAGTTTTTCTCGATTTGGTTTATGTTGGTTTTTCAATTTTTCGGTTATTTGTCGATTTTTCTTAAATATAACACATACACTACCAAACACATATTCTGGCAATGACATTTTTAATGTAACACAATCAAATCAATTACCTTTTGAGAAATCTATTATTTACCAAGATATTTTGATGATAATTAAATCAAATAGTGATGAATAATTTAAGGACTCAATTAAAAATATGTTATTTTTACACGAAATAGATTCTTACACTAAACAAAAGAAAACTACCAATCAAATTAGAATATAAAGATAAAGAACTATATTAAAAGTACAAACTATTAATATTTACCATAAAGTTTTTGAAATTTTGTATAATAATAAACATATATATAGGTGTAATAATAAATTTGAAATAGTTACTCCTATAGTCGGTTTGGTTCGATTTTTTCTGATTAAAACCAAAACCAAACCAAATTTGATCGATTTTTAAAATTAAAAACCAAAACCAAACCAAACCAAAAAGTATCAGTTTTTTGGTTGGTTTGGTTTGATTTTTGGTTTGGTTCGATTTTTTGGGTTTTTATGAACACCTCTACTTACTGGGATGCGATCAATGAAATTCTTATGTAGATGTCGTACCATGGATGATAAAGTGGCCAATGCATCGGCAAACTCATTCTGAATTCTGGGCACATGTCGGAATTCTATATTCGTGAACCTCTTTCTCAATTCCTGCACATAGTGCAGATATGGCAATATCTTGGAATTCTTGGTGGCCCAATCTCCTTGTACCTGGTGCACAAGCAAATCTAAATCACCGATTACCAGCAACTCTTGAACGTTCATGTCGATTGCCATGGTGAGTCCTAGTATGCAAGCCTCATACTCTACCATGTTGTTGGTGCATGGAAATCTGAGTTTAGTAGACATCGGATAATGCTGACCCGTTTCTGATACTAAAACTGCTCCAATTCCTACTCCTTTAAAATTTGCAGTTCCGCCAAAGAACATCCTACACCTGTTGTATGCTTCAGTAATGTCCTCTCCTATGAATAACTCTTCTACATCAGAAAAATACATTTTCAAGGGCTCGTATTCTCCTCCCACCGGGGTTTTAGCAAAATGATCTACCAATGCTTGTCCTTTGACCACCTTTTGAGTTACATAGATGATGTCGAACTCACTTAATAGTATCTGCCATTTGGCTAACTTCCCAGTCGACATGGGTTTCTAAAATATATACTTCAAAGGTCCATCCTGGATATGAGGTATGTGGTATAGGAACAAAAGTAATGCATCAACTTCTGGGTCATCCAGGTCAAAGCACAAGAAGTGCATTCCAGCAGAGAGTGTCTTGCTTCGTAAGGTGTGAACTTGTTACTCAAGTAGTATATATATTGCTCCTTTCTCCCTGTCTTATCATGTTGTCCCAGAACACATTCGAAGGCTCCATCCAATATAGATAGATAGAGTAGCAAAGGCCGTCCCAGTTCTGGTGGGACCAAAACTGGTGGTGTGGACAGGTACTCCTTGATCTTATCAGAAACTTTCTGGCAATTCTCGGTCAAGCTTGTATTGACATCTTTCCTTAACATCTTGAACATGGGTTCACATATGATCGTGGATTGTGCTATGAATCGACTGATATAGTTGAGATGCCCTAGGAAGCTCATCACGTCCTTTTTGCTCCTAGGTGGTAGTAACTACTGAATAGACTTGACTTTAGATGGATCTAGCTCGATCCCTCGACAGTTGACAATGAATCCCAATAACTTTCCTGCAGGAACCTCGAATGCACACTTTGCAGGGTTCAGTAGTTGTACCTCTTTAGCTTGTCAAAATACATTCTCAAGTTTGCTATGTGACCTGCAGCCCTCTTGGATTTGATAATGACGTCTTCCACATACACCTCTATTTTCTTGTTTATCATATCATGGAAGATGATTGTCATGGCTCACATGTAGGTAGCCACATCATTCTTTAGACCAAATGGCATCATCTTGTAGCAGTATACCCCCATGGTGTGATAACAGTTGTTTTCTCCGCATCATCTTCATCCATCCAGATCTGGTGATAATTTGCGAAGAAATCTACAAAGTATTGGAGTTCATGCTTGGCGAAGTTGTCGATCAGAATATGTATGTTCGTCAATGGAAAGTCGTCCTTGGGACTTGCTCTATTTAAATCTCGATTGCTCTATTTAAATCTTGATAGTCAACACATACTCTGACTTTCCCATCTTTCTTTGGGACTGGCACAATTTTGGCTAACCAGGTTGGGTACTCAACCACCCTGAGAACTTTGGCTTTGATCTGCTTAGTAACTTGTTCCTTGATTTTCAGGCTCATATCTGGTTTGAATTTTCTAAGTTTCTACTTCACTGGTGGACACATTGGATTGGTAGGTAGCTTGTGAGCCAATATGGACGTGCTTAAACTAGTCATGTCATCATACGACCATACGAAAATGTCCGCATAATCTTTTAAGAAACAAATATACTCTTCCTTCTCTGTTGGTGACAAGTGAATGCTGATGCGACTCTCCTTGACAGTCCCGGTGTCCCCTAATTTTACTGTTTCGGTCTCGTCCATATTGGACTTAGGCTTATTCTCAAAGTTTTCAACCTCCCTGACAACTTCCTCCGGTATCTCTCCTTCTTCATCCGAATCACTATCCTTATATTTTGTTGCCTCATTATATGTCCTAGTCACCAGTTCATCAGGAAAAGTAATGATAATGTTGTACAAAGAAAAGCGTAGAAAATAATAATGAATAATAAAGAACAATGCATTTGATTAAACTGAAAAACATCCAGACAAGTATAACTCGATAAATCGAGCATTTATTTTGAAACTAATAAGTCTTTAAAACAAATTTACTGAAAATCTTAAATGCCTAGAATGGCTATAGAAATAAAATCTGCCAAGCTTCCCAGGGACTCGGGGGGCCTGGGATGGTGTGGCGATGCAATTTCTAAGAATAGCTCCCTTCTCCACAATATGAATAGTGAGGTCTTCTTCCTCCTCTTCCTCAATTATTGCACTGCCTTCCATGTCTTCATCCTCCAAGAACAGATTCTTTAGCCTAACTAATGCCTCATCTTCTGTAGCTCTCCATATTGTGTCAGCTTGGTGAAAAGCTTGATCCAGATGTGGCACTGGTTGCTCGAGAGGGTAATACGATCCGCTCCATGGAGGCAGTCGATCATTATAATCTTGCCATGTATACTGATATCCGAGCCCGAAGGTAGTACCATGACCTTTTAAACTTATCGGTTTAGTGATAGCCTAGAGATTCTTCCCAAGCCCTTTGTCGGGTATATACCCAGACCATGCACATATTCTCTCTATTTTGCTACTCCACCATTGTTGCGGCCCCTTTTTCCTCCACAAAAATCGGGTTTATGACATTTGGAGGGGTAACTCGTTCCTTTTGTGAATTGGGTTTTGCATTTAAAGAGTGGTCCACCTAATGATTAGGGTACATTAAGACACCAAATAGAGATTTAACTTTAAGTTTGTTTGAATAACCAGAGATTGGATAGGGGCTTGAAATTATTCTAAGGGGAAGGTGTTAGGAACCCTTCAAAAGCCACTAGCGTGGTTCATGTCCAGACAATTATTGTGAATTTGGGTACAACTAACATATAAACACATAAGGCTCAAATAAGACGGGATTTCAACACATAATGGCTTGAAAGTAAACAAGGTTTGAAAGTCAATTAAAAAACTGCAAAGAGTTACGATGCTAAAAGAGTAAAGAATAAATGAAAGGGGGTCCTAGGTTTATTAAAAATATGGATCACTCCACACAATGTCCGGTAATCACTTCTCAATTAGGGGCTACACGTAAAATTATTGCGTGGCCATTATATCCATATCTACCCTTCCCACCCCGTTAAGGTATTTAAAGCGTTGATTAGTCTTGATTGCTTATTACATGCTATTACTTGTCCCACTCCTATCAGTCTCGGAGGCACTTAGGACACTAATCCTAAAGGGAAGGATATTAGGCTTATTTGGGGTTTCAAAGGTAAAACTCTAAGGAGACAAATAAACACAAATTGCATATTATGGGGAAAAACATATAAACAAGCAGAGGCTCAAGTATACCTCCTTGAACAGAAAACCATATAATTAACATGACTTTCACATTCTTTTTTAGGTCTGATCGAAATTAAAGACGAGGGAGTTTAAATATTAAGGCAGACTGGTTTATTACATTATTTAGATAGGAAGCGCTAATCAAGCCAGCCTGCTGGTTGGAATGATTAGCAGCAACAGATGCAGTTACAGTTATTACCCTAGGGCTTGTCTAAGTGTTAAGGCGAGGTCCTACAGACATGATATCTACTAAACTTAGAAAGTTATAAAACAGTGAAATTGGAAATGAATGATTTGGGATCCTATTGGCATGTTTTCTAGACTTTAGTTAAGTAAAGGACTTAGATTATCAAAAGAGATGCAGAATTAACAGATTGATGCGAGGTTCTACAAGTGATGCTATATACTATTGCTGATTTTTACATCTAACATTGCGTGAAGCGAATCAGATTCATTTAGAAACTCCTATAGGCATGTTTTCTATGCTCCGCTGATTATAAATACTTATAAACGTGGCGTCCAAATGCAGAAAGCCTTATAGACATGGTATCTAAATGCAGGCTTGTTTTGAACTTTATAGACATGGTATCCAATACAGAACTTGTTTTAAAACCTATTGACACGGTATCTAAACGCGGAACTTGTTTTTAAACCTATTGACATGGTATCTAACGTAGAACTTGTTTTTAAAACTATAGACATAGTATCTAATGCAGTTTGAATTAAACCTATAGACATGGTATCTAATGTAGAACTTGTTTTTAAAACTATAGACATGGTATCTAATGCAGTTCGAATTAATACTCCTATAAGCATGGTTTCTAGGTGAAGTTTGGAATATGCAGAATTAGCAGTTCTATAGGCACGATTTCCATATGTAGTTGAATATGAAAATTTAGAACAATCCTATATGCATGATTTCTACCCTTTGTTAGGTTTTATGCCCGTCACTAGAGGGGGGGGTGAATAGTGCGGCACGAGAATATTGATAAATATTGCAGAATTAAAATATGCAGGAATAAAATAAATTCGGTAATAAAAATAGCAAGGAAAGAACACACCGAATTTATCCTGGTTCACCATAACTTGTGGTTAGTCCAGTCCCCGAGAGACTCTCTCGAGATTCCACTAACTCCGTTAAGCTTACGGGTGCCTAACAAACCGTTACACTTGCTCGTAGATGTACACTCTACAAGACTTCAACTTGCTCGAGGATACTGCACCTCAAGACTTCAACCTTGCTCGTGGATACCGCACCACAAGACTTCAACCACTAAGACTTAGGGTACTTAGCGAACCCGACAATCAATGAGAAGATATGTTCTTCCCAAACACCTTTCTCTTTTACAACAAGAACTCTCTCAAAAGAGTAGATAAAGAGATACAAATTTAGCTCTATGAACAACTCAAAGTTGTCTCTCAAATGGCTCAACAAAAGCTCTAAAATGATGCTCAAATAATGTCAATATGTATATCAATATTGGGAGGTGTTGTGTGTTTAAAATCAGCTCAAAAGACCTCTTTTTATAGGTGAAAAATCGTGTATGTCCGTTGCTTGATTGGCAATCAATTATGCTGATATTGTGCCAAGATAATCGATTATTCAGTATCTGATAATCGATTATTCTCCAACGTTCAGAAAATCATAAGCTGATTTTCTGCTGAATAATCGATTATCTGATACTGCATAATCGATTATTATGTGGCAGTGTTCAAACACTGGCAACGGTCTACAGCATAATCGATTATGCATATACTGATAATCGATTATTCTGAGGCAGTGTTCAAACACTGGCAACAGTCTACAGCATAACCGATTATGCATATACTGATAATCGATTATTCTGAGGCAGAATTGAAAACTTACTTCAAAAATCATTTTGGTTAAGATGAAAACCATTTTGTTTGACGTATTTAAAATATGTTTATGATAAATATGATTTAATAAAATGATTTTATGCATATTTATGATGACCTATGTTGAGCCAAAAGACGAGATAACTTAAGCGTTGCTCTTACATTTGTTCTACCTAACGACCTACGCCTTGGGTCTTCGGTCTTGAACATTTGAGCTCATCTTTGGCTTTTCCATTGCAATCCGTTCATCAATATGCTTCTCGACATTCAAGCTTGATTGTTTGTCATATATATCGTTGTTTGACACTTGACTTCATTGTTTGTCATTCATCAAAACCTATACCTGAAAATCATGCTAATACAACCAAAGCGCACATATCATAGATAGAATGATTTTCTACAATTTCCCCCTTTTTGATAATGACAAACAATAGGAGATATGCATATTGGACTCCCCCTAAATTCATGCTATATCTCAACATACAATTCATGTAAACAATATAATATAATTCCCCCTTAATTGAATACTCCCCCTCAATTAAAGCATACTAGAATATGAAGACATTCCCCCTTATTCGATGCATATCGCCTAAATTCTTCCCCCTTTTGGCATTAGCAGAAAGAGTATACCAATTGTTATTGAAACTATTGACGATACCAATTCTTAAAAAAAATCATATCAATATCAAATAAGACCAAATGTTAGTAAAAACATGCCAATCATAATAGCGGTCATTTTTCGCAAATATACCAACTGTTATTTAAACTAAAAATATTCATCAAACATGAATCAATCATTTAACATAAAAATAATTGATACCAATTTGTTATTCAAAATAACACTTATCAAAACATGAATCAATAATTAAAATCAATTGTTAGCACATATCAACTATTACGTTTTTATTAAAAATACGATAACTAACTGATGTTCCCCCTCGATGCAGTAAGGTTTCGTGCTTGGTGCATCTACTACAATATTGTAGTCTTCAAGTACACCTGCAAAAGCACCTAAAAATAGGTTTTCGGTACCCAACTTCTTTTGGGTCCTTGGGGGTAAGGCAAATAATAATCATAATCAAAATATGAATCTCTATGTTTAGCAAAACATATGGGTGCAATGTGTCCTACCCGGTTACAATAATGACATATGACATTAGGATTGTGCATATGTCTAGGTTGAGCCAAATGCGTTCTAGGTGATCTAAAGTTGTTATTCCTAGAAGCGTTGAAATTCCTAGAGTCATTTCTAGGTGGTCTAAAATTATTCATTCTAGACTCATTAATAAAATTCCTAGAATTGTGTCTAGGTGGTCTAAAATGATTAGTTTTAGACTTATTAACAAAAATCCTAGAGTCGTTTCTAGGTGGTTTAACCTTATTTCTATCGTCCTTTTTAATTACCTCACTTGTTCTAGAATCATTTACACTACATTTTTCTAGTGTATTTCTAAGTTCTACGTTCTCCATTTTTAAAGAACTACAAGAAGAACAATTTGGACTTCGAACAATTAAAGAGGCTTCATTCATCTCCTTGATTTTATTTTTGAAATCAACAATGTCATTTTCCAAAAATTTATTTTCTTCTTTTAGCTTTTCATTTTCACAAGTCAAATTTTCAAAATCTTGTTCTTTTAAAGAAGGTTGTTTTTCAAAATCTTTTTCTTGCAAAGAAAGTGTTTTCTCAAAATCTTTTTCTTGCAAAGAAGGTGTTTTCTCCAATTCTTTTATGGTTTTTGAAGCTTTAACAAATTCACTATATAATTCATCATAAGCATTTCGCAATTCTTCTAACGAGTAAGAGTTAGAAATACTTACCTTTTCTTCTTCGTTGGCCATGAGGCATAATGCGGCAGTTTCATCGCCCGAGCTGTCCGAATCCCATGTTATGCGCCTATGGTGTTTCTTCTTTTTCTTGTCCTTTGATTTTGGACAATGTGATTTGGTGTGGCCAAGTTTTCCACAATTTTGACATGAAGGACTTGGTTCTTCCTTCTTTATTCCCTTCTTCATAAACTTGTAAAACTTTTCAATTATATCATTGGAAATAATATCATTATCGCTTTCCGAATCACTTACCTCTACTCTTTTAGAGGATGAGGCTTTGAAGGCAATATTCGAGCCTTTACTTCTAAGATAAGGATTAAGAATTGTACTTTCATAAGTTTCGAGGTTACCTCTTAGTCCATCGATTGTGATATCCGTGAATCCTATAGATTCTTGGATTGCATTGGCTTTGGAACGCCATTCGGGAGTGAGACTCCGTAGGACTTTTCGAACAAGATCTTTGTTCGTGTAGACTTTCCCGAGAGCATGAAGGTCGTTGACGATTCTTGAAAATCGTTCGAACATAATGCCAATGGGTTCATTCTCCCTCATTCTAAAAATTTCATATTCATGTGTTAGAAAATCAATTTTAGATTCTCGGACTTGAGACGTACCTTCGTAACTGATCTCGAGTTTATCCCACATTTCCTTTGCGGTTGTGCAACAAGAGATTTTCCGATAGTCGTCCGGATTCACCGCACAAAATAGTAAGTTGACGGCCTTTGCGTTTCTTTCAACCTTCTTGATGTCCTCGGCATCATATTCATCTTCCTCCTTTGGAACGATGATTTCCCCAACTTTCTTTGTTGGCATTTGTTCACCTTTCTTGATGATTTGCCATAATCGAAAGCTGTGTGATTGGATGAATATTCTCATCCGCTCTTTCCAGTATGTATAATTTCTTCCATAAAAAAATGGAGGCGTCTCGGTGGAGTGTCCTTCGCTCATTATTCCGGCGTTCAATATTCTCAACAAAAAAATATATATCGCTCTTAACCGGTTAAGGCTTTCAGAGAGTTAGGCTCTGATACCAATTGTTAGGTTTTATGCTCGTCACTAGAGGGGGGGTGAATAGTGCGGCACGAGAATATTGATAAATATTGCGGAATTAAAAAATGCAGGAATAAAATAAATTCGGTAATAAAAATAGCAAGGAAAGAACACACCGAATTTATCCTGGTTCACCACAACTTGTGGTTAGTCCAGTCCCCGAGAGACTCTCTCGAGATTCCACTAACTCCGTTAAGCTTACGGGTGCCTAACAAACCGTTACACTTGCTCGTAGATGTACACTCTACAAGACTTCAACTTGCTCGAGGATACCGCACCTCAAGACTTCAACCTTGCTCGTGGATACCGCACCACAAGACTTCAACCACTAAGACTTAGGGTACTTAGCGAACCCGACAATCAATGAGAAGATATGTTCTTCCCAAACACCTTTCTCTTTTACAACAAGAACTCTCTCAAAAGAGTAGATAAAGAGATACAAATTTAGCTCTATGAACAACTCAAAGTTTTCTCTCAAATGGCTCAACAAAAGCTCTAAAATGATGCTCAAATAATGTCAATACGTATATCAATATTGGGAGGTGTTGTGCGTTTAAAATCAGCTCAAAAGACCTCTTTTTATGGGTGAAAAATGGTGTATGTCCGTTGCTTGATTGGCAATCAATTATGCTGATTTTGTGCCAAGATAATCGATTATTCAGTATCTGATAATCGATTATTCTCCAACGTTCAGAAAATCATAAGCTGATTTTCTGCTGAATAATCGATTATCTGATACTGCATAATCGATTATTCTGTGGCAGTGTTCAAACACTGGCAACGGTCTACAGCATAATCGATTATGCATATACTGATAATCGATTATTCTGAGGCAGTGTTCAAACACTGGCAACGGTCTACAGCATAATCGATTATGCATATACTGATAATCGATTATTCTGAGGCAGAATTGAAAACTTACTTCAAAAACCATTTTGGTTAAGATGAAAACCATTTTGTTTGACGTATTTAAAATATGTTTATGATAAATATGATTTAATAAAATATGTTTATGATAAATATGATTTAATAAAATGATTTTATGCATATTTATGATGACCTATGTTGAGCCAAAAGACGAAATAACTTAAGCGTTGCTCTTACATTTGTTCTACCTAACGAACTACGCCTTGGGTCTTCGGTCTTGAACATTTGAGCTCATCTTTGGCTTTTCCATTGCAATCCGTTCATCAATATGCTTCTCGGCATTCAAGCTTGATTGTTTGTCATATAATATCGTTGTTTGACACTTGACTTCATTGTTTGTCATTCATCAAAACCTATACCTGAAAATCATGCTAATACAACCAAAGCGCACATATCATAGATAGAATGATTTTCTACACCCTTTGCATGTATAGTGACCCCAACCTTGTTTCACTAGCCAACCTCAAGTATCCATTACAAATTATTACATGCCAGAATAACAAATACATAAATAAAAATATAAGAAAAATAAGTATAACCACAGAAGGCATGATTCTTGACTTCATGTTTGATTTATGAGATAGACCAACTCAAAGACTATTAATCCAAAGCCGTTCTCCAATTTGAGTGTGTCAGAGTTCCCTAAGAGCCTCTATGGGACTCCGGGCAGTGCTCACATACAAATTGCATCACCAGATTAGGGACAAGTGCAGTGTGAAAGGGCCATCCCTCAAGTGTCCAAGTTCAGAGGGAGCTCAAAGGATCCCAAGGTAAGGCTCACAAGAGGGGGCCAGAACTTAAGTCAAGAGAGAGTGCAAATGAAGAAGCAGAGTTCTCCGGGAATAAAAGGAGGGGAAAACAGCCACAAACAAGTTGATAATCTCATGGAAAAAGGGTCTGGGGGGTTGGGAAGTTGAAAAGAGCCTATGCTTAGGCAAGGATCAGCTTTGGGCATGCACAACCATAGAAGATGCTGGCTGCCCAGAAGCTTCCCAGAACATACAATGCTAGAAAAACATAGAGGTTGGGATCTGAGGGGATAAATCTTGAGTCATAGGAAGTAATATTCAATATTGTCATGCCTCAAGCAAACCATAAGTATTAAAGACATTAGGGGTAGGGGTTCAGGATACATAGTAAACACTGAACATGCAAAAGGAAATAATAGCATACTAAAGTAAGTAATGAACTAAACACCAGCAGTAGGCAGATAAAAAGGGAAAAGCATTAAGTAACACATTGTTGTGATAATGGAATCTTAATCAGAACCTACCAGTTCAGATAAGCAAAATATAGTAAAAGTAGGTAACATAACTTTGAAGGTAGGCCAAAGTACAAGTATCAAGAAAGAATATTTTTGAGTGTGTGTGTGAGTTCAGAAACTAAGAGTGTTTGTACGTTTTTGTATTAATGAAAGAGCAAGGTATTTATAGTTTGAAAAATAGGTAGAAAATAAGACAAGAATCATAGTTTAGTAGTAATTATGGAGCTATGTACCAATTAAAATCAATCAGTATAAGAACTTTCTTTAATTAAGGAGTTAAATCCAACGGTAATGGGCATAAATCATTTATGGAAAGAAATCAAGTAGAACACTATATATATATAATAGACCATTAGGGGTAAGTACATAGGGGTTTTTTTTTAAGGAAACAATTATTATAGAATCAGTAAAAGATACTCGGCTAACTAAATATGGTAAGAAACAAAGTAAAGTTGCAAAATGTGGAGACAATCGAAAATCAGTACATAACTAATCAAGGAGTCATGGATTTTAAAATCACTGGCTTAAGGAGAGTAACATGGGTTCTCATGAATAAACAAAGTTAAAGACAAGAGAATCGAAAGTCAAAAGTGAAGTTTTCAGATCAATCCAAGAAACAAGGAATCAATAGAACAAGGGAAGAAGCTATTACACGAGTGCAATCAGGATTACATAAGGAGGTTTGAAATCAGTCCAAAATTGAAGGTCATTTTAGAGGGAAATTTAGCATATAAAAGAGTGCATAAACATTAGATATGTGAGGCTGAACTCATGACACAGAGAAAACATCATGCAATAGCATACACAGAGTTAGTACCTAATGAACATGGTAGTCACATAGGTCGATTTCAACACCTTAATAATAAAGAAAAGAGAGAGAGTATCAAACAACATGCAAATATGTAAAGCAAAAAGACCTTATAGAAGAGTTTAGCAGGAAGTCTAAATCACATAAAGAAGTAGAAGATTTTGAATTTTAGCCGAGCAGCAGATGAAGCAACTTCAGAAACTCGAATAGGTCTAAAGCAAATTAGGGTTTCGAAACTAGTCGAGTTCAGAGTATGACGAACAAGTAAAACACATAGCGAATAATCTCAAAACTCAAATGACCCCCCAAAATTTTAGGGTTTTCACCATCAGTCGAGTATAGAAATGAAAACAAGTAATATTAACAAAAATAAATTCAAAAAATCTCAAAAAGGAACTAAGAAATTTAACATGCACACTTCAGTTAGAAGAACAATATAAAGAAGTACAATAGAAGAACAACATAAAGAAACATAGTAGAATATGTTAAAAATCAGAAAATCTTTAAAATAATTTAACAAAACCCTAAATCAGAAAAATAAAGGTTATGAAGATAAAGTTTTGAAAGAAATTCATGAAAACGTTTAAAAGCATAGGGAAAACACAGATCTAAAATGGATCTAAAAGAATCGGAAGAACCTCGAAGGTTAGGGTTTCAGAAGAAACCAGATAGTGAGAAAGGCTTGAAAAATCATTGGTCTAAGCAGGAGAAACCAAGAGTCGGGCCTGAATAGCCATGACTAGCCGTAGCAAGGTCGAAGATAACTGGAAACAGCCATAGAACTGAAAGCATCCGAGGTCTGGACCAAGCTTCTTCAAGGTCTGGCCTTGAATCCACCGAACTCGAAGACATAGAGGCTAAGGGAGGTAGATACAAGTTTTCTATTGCTTTGGAAGCCATAGATTTGGGAGCTTTTTAGGTGGTGATTGAAGGTGGCGGCTATGTTTGAGAAAGAGTTTGGGAGAATGGGGGATTCAAGGGCGATTACAGGTGAGAAATGATTAGGTTTAGGGATCAGTTCATGTTAAAAAAGGAAGGGGTAGATGTGAGCCATTGATCTAGGTGATTAACGGCTGGGATTAAAAGGGAATCTAGGCTGGTTATTTAATTAGGTCATGGGTCGGGTAGCTTAGTATTTGGGTAAGGATAATTGGGCCTCCGGCCGGGTTTAATTGGGGTGCCAAACCCGGCCAAAATTGAAATAAAAATGGGCTAACATTTAAATAGTCACTTTTCCTTTATTTATTTTATAAAAAATAGTAAAATAATTTTTTGAAATAAATTAAAAGTACTAGTATGATTAGTAACACATAATAATTAAATTAAAAATACTGGGGGTTAGTTTTATCAATTAAACACAATTAAATCTTCAAATAGGCTAATATTGCAATTATGTGTAATTCAACTTTTAAAATACTAAATAAATTTGTAAAAAATATGCAAAAATTATGTTAACTATATGTTAGTATAAATATACGAGTCTAATAAATAAATCACCAAAATAATAATTTTAAAATAATTATTGGTTTTTTCTTGATAAAATAAGACAATAGATTAATTTAAAAATCTTTTAATATTAAGAAAATATAATAAAACATTGGGACATGCTTATATATGCATATATATACTATTTTGAAAGTATTTTGCATATATTATGTAGACATATAATTTTTTACCTTCCCCAAAATTTTATATATTTTAGCATATCAATATTTAATTTAGGGCTAATGTCGATATTTTAGCTAATTTTGACCGTTTTACTTTATTTTATCACAAAAAATAAAAATTACAAAAACATATTTTCTCTTATTTAGCTAGTTAATATTTTTATCTAGTTACTTTTAATTTGTCTACTAAATTAAAAAATACAAAAATAATTATAGGAATGTTATCTTATTTTATAATGATTTTTCTATTTTTTATCTTTTAGCATAATATTTGAAAAAATACAAAAAAAAGGTTTGTTTTAATGGGTAATCTTATTTTAATAATTATTTTAATTAAGTAGGGCTAAATAATATTTTGATAATATTTTTATAAGGATAGATTTTTAGCTAATTTTAAGTATAGCTAGTTAAAAAAAAGCCACTCTCACCAATCAAAACTCCAGCTGAAAATCAGTCCAAATCCACTGGTTAAACAGCCACAAAAAGCATCCTAGAATGCAGCAGAAACCAGCTAAAAATTCGCCCCGAAATCAACCCCAATAACCAGAAAAAAGGCAGTCTGTTTGTCGCCGGATTTTAACATCTTCCGGCGAGGCTTCTATGTCGAGGTTTCAGTTCGTTAGTTTCGGTGTTTCAGCTTGCCGATCATGGCTCTATTTGGGACGATCGATTTGTAAACTTCCAAATTTGTTCATCAACATAGAGGTTCATCTTTAACCTTTGTTTTGAGTTAGTATTGGTTAATATCCTTTTTGGGCTTGAATAAACGTTAAGCATTTTACAAATTTTGTTTAATCCTTTGTGTTTTAGCTTTGTGTTTATATTATTGGTATCTCGAATTGGTGTGTTCAACGGACGTATCAATGCGCATGTATGGGTTGATGTTTTCTGTTTTGACAATGTTCTGTTAAAAAAAAAAATTTTAACTCAATCTTGGTTCTCTTTCTGATCTATCCTTTGATATCTTGGATTATCAAAGAAATAGTAATTTTAAAGTTGAAACAGTATGAAAATTCTATATGGAAGATACTTTAATTTAGTTTGAAGTAAATTGCTCCTAAAACTCATTTTTTCGTTTTTTTTATTACAAAAAAAGAATTTATTCGTCTCTCCTGGTGTTTAATGTTGAAATATTTTGTTCAAATTTCATGATAGCTTCAAGTTTTCTTACTTAGTGCTAACGGACTTGTTTTAAGTGACTTTTAAGCTAAAATAACTTTTAAGCTATAAGTTAGGAATTTTAATTTTTGGCTTTTGGCTTGTTTTTGTCATTTTAGCTTTAAAATAAATATTTAAAAACACTTTTTTAAAAGCTATTTTGATTTAAAAGCACTTAAAACAAGCCAATCCAAACGAACTCTTAATTGCATTGTATTGTAGTTGTTAAATAGATAGAGGTTATTAAGCGGAGGTTATCAAATGACCGGCTCAGCCAAATTTTGTAAATTATTGGAATAGAAAGAACTTTTAAGTGTTAGGTAATTTCTAGTGATTAAATCTATCCTTTTCCAGACAATGATTTTCAGAACTCATGGCCTTTCAATAATCTGAAAGATTAAGAAAATAATCCAAATGCATTAGTTGCTTTAGGTGCGATTAATAATAAATTATTGTGGTCATACGTACGGATCCTGTGGCATAGTCATAATACCTAAATCCCAAATTTGGGGGTGCATTTCATGTAACTCGATTATAACAACTTCGAATAATAAAACTCTTTGAAATAAAATAGAATCGAGGTATGTCGTGCCAAATAAAATCTCAAAACGCATGGCCCTATTTTAATTAATTTTAATCCTTAAAAATCGAGGCGTGGCATTTAGTTCAATTTTTCATAACCCTCGCAAAGTTGAAAGTGCGTAGTTTCTTTAGGCACGCTATTTTAAAGATTACTTTCCTAAACTCGGGTGCGCATTTCATGTGAATCAAATTCAAATGTCACAACGTTAAATAAAATGTGTCTCGGGCCGCGAGTGCATATCATATGGCATGGTTTAAAGATACGTTTTAGATAGTGTTGAAATCTTCTTAAAAATATTTAAAAGAGGTTAATAAATTAAAATATACCATAGGCTAAAACATGTATTAAAATCAGATAATAGGCTAATTATGATAGCTTAAGCGACCGTGCTAGAACTACGGAATCCGGGGGTACCTAACACCTTCTCATGGGTTAACAAAATTCCTTATTCAGAATTTATGTTTCACAGACTTCAAAAGGAAAGTCAAAATTTCCTCGATTTGGGATGTAAAATAAACCGGTGACTTGGGACACCAAATGAACTATCCCAAATGACGACTCTGAAAATAAATAAATAAATAATCTCATTTGGAAAAATTTCACTTAAATTGGAAAAACTCCCTTATACTACGATTTGGGGTGGCACTAAAAAAGGAGGTGTGATAGCTCTGGCAACTTTGGTGGGGATCCAAACCCAGAACTTCGGTTCAAGGTTTAAGAATTCGAGCTTAGAATAGCTGTTATGATTGTCTTTATTTATTTTCTGGTTTTTATACATGTTTGGGCTTAATATGCTAAATGTCGCTTTTACCGCTTTAATATTTTTTGAATTGTATATAAACTGCTATGAAACCCTTCATCTATGCGAGTCTTCTAAATTATTTGGGGAGTGTGCACTTCGTGTGACTTCTCTTCTATCTAGAGTCTTGGCCAATTTTAGAATAAGGTTCGGACAAGTTGTAAAGCCGGTGAATCTTTTGTATTCTCGGTACGCTTCCCCTCCCCCGGGCTCAAGTTGTCCGCTGGGTAAGCTAGGTCTAGAATAATACACCTAGGTTCTAAACCTAAAATAACATAGCATCATGTCAGATTCCTAGTACGAACGTTTGTTTGCATCACGTGCATTTGACCTTAAGGACTCAACACAAGGGTTGCGTCCGTTAGGACAGGTGTACCCCAAATTAAAAAGATCATCTTGATGCATCTTACGTGCTACTTGCGTATCTATCTGTTTCGGCTTGCATGTTGACTGGCTTCTAGAATAGGAAAGAAAAAGAAAAAAAAGAAAAAAAAATCAAAATATAAAAAGAAGAAAAGAAAAGAGAGTGAGATGCAGGTATTTGAAATATCCAAAAATTCTACCGAAATTTTAAAAAATAGAAAAAGAAAAGTCATTTCAAAATAAGTCATATTTTTCTGTTCCATCAAAACTAGGTGAACTACACGGGTCTGATTCTCACCGGATGTGAGATACGCATGCAAACCTCATCAGTTCAGGCCCACCATTTTCAAAAAGTCCAAAAATATTTTCCTTTACTTCCTTCTTTAACAAGTCTTTCTTTTAGATCCTAAAGTTTTAAAAAAAATACAAAAATATTTTCTTTTAATTTTTCTTAAAATCCAAAAAACATTTCATTCTTCCTTCAAAAATTCAAAAAAAAATTCAAGATTCAAAAATATTTTCTCTTTTCTTCAAAAGTATTTCTTTCAAAAAATTCAAAAAAAATCCAAAATCCAAAAAATATCTTTCTTTCTTCTTTAGAAGTTTTTCTTTCAATATTAAAAAAATTAAAACTCAAAAATATTTTCATTCTTCTTTCGAAAATTGAAAAGAAAATTCGAAATTCAAAAAATATTTTTTTCTTTCTTTAAAAGCATTTCTTTTCTAAATTAAAATGAAATTCCAAAACAATATTTCCTTTCTTATTTAGAAGTCTTTCTTTCAAAATTTTGAAAAAGAGAACAAATTAAAAAAAAAACAAAATCTAAAATCCAAAATAATTTCATTCTTCTTTCCTTGAAAAGAAATTTAAGAATCAAATTTTTTCTTTCTTTAGAAGGAGCCCTTTCATAAATTAAAAATAAAATCCAAAAATATTTCCTTTAAAAGTTTTTTTTTCGAAATTCCAAAAACAAAAGTCAAAATTCAAAAAAAAAGAAGAAGTTTCTTTCTTCTTTAGAAATCTTTCTTTTCAATTTTATTTTTTGAAAAAAATATAAACAAATTGAAATCTAAAATATATAATCGTTCTTTCTTTATAAGTCTTTCTCTCGAAAATAAAAAACAATCAAATCAAATTAAAATCCAAAAAAAAGAGTTTGTTTATTTACATTATTCCTAATCTTCCCGAACTACGCAAGATCTTATTAATATTTTCACATGATACGTATGCAATCCACGTCATGTTCGATCACAATTAAAAAGAAATGAAAAAATGAGAAAAAATGAAAAATGAAAAAAAAAACAAATATTGATAATAATAAGGACCGACCAAGTCCACTCTAACATGCTTTGTTTTGAATTGTGAAGAAACTTGAGGTGGACGGTTTGTGGTAAGTTGGAAACACAGGATCCAAGAAAAAATGATAACTGACATTGAAGTTGTTACAAGTTCTCAAGAGACTCGGGTTCAGAGGGTTCAACAAGAGTTTATTGTGTTTGAGAAAAATAGAATACTAAAACATCAAATGACCGAAATGTATCAAGCATGGGCCAATGGTCAAGGATAGCCTCTCCATGAGTCACAATGTGCTACACCGCAAGAGTAGTACCACTCGTACTCGTTTGATCTTCTTGTAAACATTGAGAAGTCTGCTCGAAAGATGGCACAGGAAGAAATGACCCAAAGAGTGAAAAGCTTAGAACAACGGTTGAAAACACATGCAAGGGTTGGTAGGTCAAAAGAGTGTTGCCTTCAAGATCTATGTATGTTCCCTGATATCCACTTGCCACCTGGTTTCAAGACTCCCAAATTTGAAAAGTATGATGGACATGGAGACCCCATAGCTCACCTAAAAAGGTATTGCAATCAACTGAGAGGTGCGGGAAGAAATGAAGAATTGTTGATGGCTTATTTTGGGGAAAGCCTTACAGGAGTAGCCTCCGAATGGTTTATGGATCAAGACATGTCTCGCTGGTATGTCTGGGATGACATGGCATAAGCCTTTGTCAAACAGCTCCAATACATTATTGACATTACCCCATGAATGCTTTCAAACCTGAAGAAAAAACCAACTAAAAGTTTCAGGGAATATTCCATTAAATGGAGAGAGCAAACAACTAGAGTTAAGCCACCCACGAATGACCACTGTCTTCCTTCAGGCTCAAGAGCTAGATTACTTTCAAACCATGATGTCCGCAGTTGGTAAATCCTTCCCGGAAGCAATCAAAATGGGAGAAATGGTAGAGAATGGCCTTAAGACAAGCATAATTATAAATCAAGCAACTCTCAAAGCTGCAGCTCAAGTTGTCCAAAATGAATCTGGTGACACGGGTGAGATGGATGAAGAAATCATAATGACATCAAGGTCGAGAAGAGGTCGTAGGGGAGCATCTTGAAGGTACAACCAGCCTCGTCTGTTTTACGATGATGCTCCTGAGCATTATTATCCGCCTCAGAACTCGCAATACCATGTTGCTCTACCTTAGTATGTTGTCCAGCCACCAAAGCACCCTAGAAGGCGAGCAACAGCATTGTAAAATCTCCGCCAGCCTCTACAAAATTATTAAGTGCCGTATAACCCACATCCATGCCAGGGGTATTGAAGGGAACATAGGTTGAAAGATAATTTTACACCAATAGAAGAGTCCTATGCGAGCTTATTTGAGAAGTTAAAGCAGCATGACATGATTGCACCCATTCCTCCAAATCATGTGGACCCATGTGCAAGAAGATTTGACCCTTCCAAAATATGTGAATTCCATTTTGATGCCCCGGGGCACGATGTTGAAAGTTGTCGGGATTTGAAAAGAGAAATAGAAAGGATGATCCAGGAAAACCTCATTGTTCTCCAAGACAATGACACCCAGAATATCGTGCAGAATCCTTTACCTGCACATTATGATGCACACTTTGTGGGAATGATGCCTGGTGATATGGAATATGAGAATCCTTTCAGGAACTTGTTGACTGAAAGAAGGCCATGGTAATTCTGATGAGCAAATTTGTGGCTAAATGTCAAGCCTAGCAATTGAAAAGTCATTCCCTCATCACTAGGAAGGAATCTTGGTAGCTTGTTTGATGTTTTTTCTATTATTTGGGTTATTTCAGGGTTGTGATCTAGATTTTATTTGTTTTATTGAGTCAAAACCTTCTGTCCCTCTATTCTGTTTATGTGAGTCTTTTAGGGTAATAACTCGGATTTTAGATTGTTTGTCTTGTTATCATACCCTTTCATTCTTTACTCAATAAAATACAGTTTGTCCTTTTGTGTCATTCCGTTGTTAGTTCTTTTCTCGCTAGTTCTAATGACATGACATGCATACGAAAATTTTTGCCAGATCTTAGAAACTGATTTAATTTTGAATTGGATAATTAAAAAAAACACCTTTGAGGAGGAATAAAGAGTTGAAATACTTGGGAATTAAGGTCGAGTTAAATTCACCTTCAGATCATTGTGAAGGTCGGGCTTGAGGATGTTCAATCAATTGAAGTGTGTGAAGTCTGGCATTAAGTGATGGAAAGCGTCTTGTGACCACGAAATACCAAGAAGACATGCATCTTCATCAATGATGTGATCGGGATAGGATACTAAGAGTCAAAAAAATAAAAAATAAAAAGTTCATGTCCAAAGAGTATAAACTAGGTCAATTCTTAGAAATTTCAAGTGAAAAAAAAAGCACTTGCAAAGGTCCATGCCCCCAGAAAAAAGAAGTCGAGGCAACTTATTTTGAAAACAACGACAATTAAAAAAAGACAAAAGGAAAAAAAGACAAAGAAAAATAAAGAAAGATAAACAAATAGCTAGGCCAGACGTTTGAACTACGTTAGACCTGATTCCTTTAAAAAAAGAATACGTAACCTTGCTGTTCGGTTCAACCAAATAAGAATTCACGAAAAAATTCCAAAAAAAAAATCTCTAGTATCTGAAACTAGGTCAAAAAATGTTATTTCACTTTTGAAAGAGGCGATCCCAAAAGTTGTAAGTCTACAACCCCTCACATTGAGTCAACTTTGAGCCATCATGCCGACCCTTTCTTCCTACCGTTATCTGAAAACCTTCTAAATAAAGATAAAGACCCCCTGATCAACCTTCAAGAACGCCAAGAAGAGCATGCAATGAGAAATGGTTGTCACGTGATATAGAACATTGTCAAGTTGCTCGCAAAAAAGAAGGGGAAAGAAAAAGATAAAGAATCAGAAAAAGAAGAAGGAAAAAATAGAAAAAGAAAAATGAGAGAGTCTTGCTAGTGAAAACCATCACGTCACTGTAAGGCGATGATAAGTAGAGATAAATAAATGAGAGAGACTTCTTGGTATAAACCCCTCGGGGCCCCACCAGTCGAAAGTGAGTCATGAAGCTGATATAGAGGATTTGCACAAACAAGCCCGACTTCAAAGTCATAGGAATGGTAAAAGGAAATAGCAGAGTAGTTTGACAGATTTGGCCATTAAATCCAAATTGCATGCCATGACCATTAGGGGCTAGTTATTGAAAAAAAAATGAAAAAAATGGAAAAAGAAAAGAGAAAAAAACTCTTCCTTCTGTCCTTCCGGCAGGGGGAATTTCTTGTTAATATTCGTTTCGTTGCACCATTGTGTCCTTCACTCTTAGTCAGTCCTTGTCAAAACGATTAAGAAAAGAATTCAAAATCTTCTACCAGTTTCTCAGTTGCATAAAGTAAATTTGGTAGCACACTCAGCTGTTACTGTCAAAGTGCCTTGAAGATTCATGCAAAGGCTTCCCCAAAAAAATTCTTGTCAGCCTACTTGGCACAAGCAAAGAATACTGGTGATTCTCTCTAACAGACAAATTGCTCAAAAAGCAGGAAGTTTTTCAAGATATCAAAAAAGGTCACCTAAGCAAAGATATCCAGTTGGGATATGGCTGTGCGAGCTTCAAATACTAACGGTATTGGGTACGAAACAATCAAAGTTGGTGCAGAACAAAAGTCTTTTGAGACCGAATCAGGCTGATCGAGCAAAAGCCAAGTTGCTGAAGAATCAAGGGCACAAACCAATCACTACTTTTTAAAATTGAAAAAGTTTTCTTTGTTTGAAACAGGAACAAAGCAATGCAAGGATATTGGTTTAAGAAAGAAAAAAAATTAAGGTAAAAAGAGACAAACAATAACAAACAAACAAAAAAGAGAAGTAAAAAGAAAAAAGAGAAGAGCCGACAAATGAAAGATTCTCAAATCTTCACATTTATTTGTCTTGCTATTGTGCATAAAATCTTGTCATTGATCTTCACATTTTTTTCTCCTAGGATAAAAAGTCCTCGTCTGATGGATTTTCATCCCAATCTAAATCTTACTCTAATGAATCTTTCTTCTAAGATAATAAATAAAGACCTAGTCTGATGAACTTTCTCCTAGGATCAAAATCTTAGTATGATGAATCTTACTTCTAAGATAGAAGACCTAGTCTGATGAACTTTCTCCAGTGATAGATATCTTAGTGTAATGAATTTTTCTCCTAAGATAGAAAACCTAGTCTGATGAACTTTCTTCTAGGATCAGAATCTTAGTTTGATGAATTTTTCTCCTAAGATAACTAAAGAAAAAAAAGGCCTAGTCTGATTAACTTTCTCCTAGGATTAAAATCTTAGTCTGGTGAATCTTTTTCCTAAAATAGAAGACCTAGTCCGATGAGCTTTCACCTACGATCGAAATCTTAGTCTGATAAATTTTTCTCCTAAGATAGAAGACATAGTCTGATGAATTTTCTCCTAGGATAGAAATCTTAGTCTGATGAATTTTCCTCTTAAGATAAGACAAGAGACCTAGTCTGATGAACTTTCTCCTAGGATCAAAATCTTAGTCTGATAAATTTTTCTCCTAAGATAGAAGACCTAGTCTGAGGAACTTTCTCCTAGGATAAAAATCTTAGTCTGATGAACTTTCTCCTAAGATAGAAAACCTAGTCTGATGATCTTTTTCCTAGGATAAAAATTTTAGTCTGATGAATCTTTCTTCTGAGATAACCAAAGAAAAAAAGAGACCTAGTCTGATGAACTTTTTCCTAGGATCAAAATCGTAGTTTGATGAACTTTTCTCCTAAGATAGAAAACCTAGCCTGATGAACTTTCTCCTAGGATCAAAATCTTAGTCTGATGAATTTTTCTCCTAAGATAGAAGACCTAGTTTGATGAACTTTCTCCTAGGATTGAAATCTTAGTCTGATGAATTTTTCTCCTAAGATAACCAAAGAGAAAAAAAAGACCTAGTCTGATGAACTTTCTCCTAGGATCAACATCTTAGTCTGATGAATCTTTCTCCTAAGATAGGAAACCTAGTCTGGCGAATTTTATCCTAGGATAATTTGAAAAAGAAAAAAAAAGGACGTCTCGAAAAAAAAGGTCATTTGTTCATGCCTTTGAAAAAAAAAAGCGTTTGAAAACTTTGTTTAAAAGAATGATTTTCTCACCAAAAAAAAATGTTAATTGTTTTTTAATAAAAGAAGAAGAAGAAAACCTTCTTGGTTCATTTTAGCATAAGTATACAATTTAGCAGTCTCATTTTCCAACATAGGACGTCAATCCCTAGTTGAGATTTTTAGACATAGTGCCTCCATTCCGTAGCAGTCTTTTTGCCAACACTTGGGATCCGATCCCTGAGTTGATATTTTTAAACATAGGGCCTCTATTCCCTAGTTGTCTTTTGCCAATATTAGGGCTCCAATCCTTGAGTTGAGATTTTAGACATAGGGCATCCATTCCCTAGTCACCTTTTTTACCAACATTAGGGCTCCAATCCCTAAGTTGAGAGTTTTAGACATAGATTTTCCATTCCCTAGTCGCCTTTTTGCCAACATTAAGGCTCCAATCCCTGAGTTTTTATTTTTTGACATAGGTCCTCCATTCCTTAGTCGCCTTTTTTGCCAACATATGGCCTCCATTCCCTAGTTGAGAATTTTAGATATATGGCTTCGTTCCCCTAATCTTTCCTTCTAAAGATATACAATCCTTATTTTATCACTTTAAAAAAAATTGTTTAGATTTTATTACAAATAACTTACAAAATTTTTCTAGTGAAAACCGGGGTAGAAAATTTCGCTCGTTTGTTTGTTTTTTGTGTCTGAGCAAGTTTTAACTTGAGACACATGGTTCTAGATTACCAAAAGAATGAGTCTCAATCTAGAATAAAGAAAAAGAAGAAAAATAAAAAGAAGTGAACTCAAAATGCATAAGCAGAGAAAGATGCGGATTGCTCAAGATATAATTGAAGTCACAAGTTTCACATGTCCCGCCTTGATCCGAAAAGCTGAAGAAGAAAGAACCAACACCTGCAGCTAACAAGCATCAAGATTCAGATCAAAGTTCGCATGAAGAACCAACCCAGACTCAAGATCAAGCTTCAAAAAACTCATAGATATGAATCTTGTAACTCGCAGCTGATAGGCTTAGTAAGTTTTTTCAAATTTGATCTTTGATGTAATAACGGGACCACGGACCAGAACCTCGATGGAATGGCATCTCGCTCGGCTCTCAACCTCGTATTCCATCACCTCATTCACCTCTGAACGACATCTGACATGATTCCTTTATAGCCAAAGATATGTAGGCAGCTCAGATACTAGGGCTCGGTCACATTCTCTTTTCTTTTAGCTTTTGGTCTCCACAAATAAGGGTCGGGTCAAAAACCTGTCTAGTTTATTAAAAATATGGATCTACCCACACAATGTCCGGTAATCGCTCCTCAATAAGGGGCTACACGTGACATTACCGCGTGATCATCATATCCATATTTATCCTTCCCACCCCATTAAGGTACTTAAAGTGCAAAATGGTCTCGATTACTTATTTGATGTTATTACCCATCCCACTCCTATCAATCCCATAGGCACTTAGGACTACTAATCCTAAAGGGAGGGATATTTGGCTTATTTGGGGTTTCAAAGGTAAAATTCTAAGGGGACATACAAAACACATATTGCATATTATGGGGAAAAGCATATAAACAAGAAGAGGCTCAAGTATACCTCCTTGAACAGAAAAGCATATAATTAGCATGACTTTCACATACTTTTTTAAGTCTGATCGAAATTAAAGACGAGGGACTTTAAATATTGAGGTAGACTGGTTTATTATATAATTCAGATCGGAAGCCCCAATCAGGCCAGCCTGCTTGTTGGAATGATTAGTAGCAACAGATGCAGTTACAGTTATTACAATAGGGCTTGCCTACGTGTTATGACGGGTCCTGTAGACATGATATCTACTGAATATACAAGGTTATAAGACAATGAAACTCGAAATGAATGATTTGGGATCTTATAGGCAAGCTTTCTAGACTTTGGTTAAGTAAAGGACTTAGATTATCAAAAGAGATGCAAAATAAACAGATTGATGCTAGGTTCTGAATGTGATGCTATATATTATTGCTAATTTTTACATCCAATATTACGTGAAGCGAATCAGATTCATTCAAAAACTCCTATAGGCATATTTTCTATGAGTCGCTAATTTTAGATCTTATAAATGTAGTGTCGAAATGCAGAAAACCATATAGACATGGTATCTAAATGCAAGCTTGTTTTGAACCTTATAGACATGGTATCTAAACGCAGAACTTGTTTTTAAACCTATAGACATGGTATGTAATGCAGAATTTGTTATTAAAACTATGGACATGGTATCTAATGCAGTTTGAATTAAACATATTGACATGATATCTAATGTAGTTCGAATTGACATTCTATAAGTATCGTTTCTAGGTGAAGTTTGGAATATGCAGACTTAGCAGTCCTATAGGCACGAAATCCATATGTAGTTAAATATGCAAAATTTAGAATAATCCTATAGGCATGATTTCTATCATTTGCATGCATAGTTACCCCAAACTTGTTTCACTAGCCAACCCCAAGTATTCATTAAAAATTATTACACACCAGAATAAAAAATACATCAAAAAAATACAAGAAAAATAATTACAACCACAGAAGGACTGATTCTTGACTTCATGTCTGAATTATGAGATAGACTAACTCAAAGACCATTGATCCAAAGCCTTTCTCCAATTTGAGTGTGTCAGAGTTCCCTAAGATCCTCAAAGGGACTCCGGGCAGTGCTCTCACCCAAATTGCATCACCAAAGTAGGGACAAGTGCAGTGTGGAAGGGCCAGCCCTCAAGTGTCCAAGTTCAGAAGGAGCTCAAGGGATCCCAAGGAAAAGCTCACAAGAGGGGGCAGAACTTAAATCTAAGAGTGAGTACAAGTGAGGAAGCAGAGTTCTGAAGGGAATAAAGGAGGGAGGAAACATCCACAAACAAGTTGATAAACTCATACAAAAGGGGTCCACTGGGATTGATAATCTCATACAAAAGGGTCAGCTTTGGGCATGCACATCCATAGAAGATGCCGGCATGCCCAGAAGCTTCCCAGAAAACACAATGCTAGAAAAACATAGAGGTTTGGGATCCCAGGGGATCAAGCTTAAGTCATAGGCGGTAATATTCAATATTGTCATGCCTCAAGCAAACCATAAGCACATTGGGGTAGGGGTTTAGGATGCATAGTAAATACAAAAAAAAAAGGCAGAAGGAAATAATAGCTTGCTAAAGTAAGTACTGAACTAAACACCAACAGTAGGCAGACAAAAAGGGAAACGCATTAAATAACACATTGTTGTGATGCTATAATCTTAATTAGAACATACCAGTTCAGAGAAGCAAAATACAGTAAAAGCAGTTAACCTGACTTTGAAGGCAGGTCACATTACAGGTATCAAGAAAGAATATTTTTGAGTATGAGTGTGAGTTCAGAAACTAAGAGTGTTCGTGTGTGTTTTTGTTAATGAAAGAGAAAGGTATTTATAGTTTAAAAATAGGTAGAAAATAAGGCAAGAATCATAGTTTAGTAGTAATTATGGAGCTATGTACCTATTAAAATCAATCAGTATAAGCACTTCCTTTAATTATGGAGTTAATCAAACGGTAATGGGCAGAAATCATTTAAGGAAAGAAATCAAATAGAACACTATGTATAGAATAGACCAGTATGGGTAAGTACATAGGGGTTTAATTAAGGAAACAACTATTGCAGAATCAGTAAAAGATAATCGCCTAACTAAATAAGGTAAGAAACAAAGTAAAGTTGCAAAATATGGAGGCAACCGAAAATCAGTATATAAAAAATCAACGAATCAAGGATTTCAAATCACTGACTTAAGGAGAGTAATATGGGTTCCCATGAATAAACCAAGTTAAAGATGAGAGAATCGAAAGTCTAAAGGGGATTTTTCAAATTAATCCAAGAAATAGGAAATCGATAAAACAAGGAAAGAAGCAATTACAAGAGTGCAATCAGGATGACATAAGGAGGTTTGAAATTAGTCCAAAATTGAAGGTCATTTTAGAGGGAAATTTAGCATATAAAAGAGTGCATAAACATTAGACATGTGAGGCTAAACTCATGACAAAGAGAAACATCATGCAATAGCAAACACATAGTCAGTAGCTAATGAACATGGTAGTCATATAGGCCGATTTCAGTACCTTAGAAATAGAGAAAAGAGAGAAAGTATCAAACGACATGCAAAGAGGTCAAGCAAAAAGACCTTATAGAAGAGTTTAGCAGGAAGTCAAAATCATATAAAGAAGTAGAAGATTTTGAATTTCAGTCGGGCAACAGATGAAAAACTTTCGAAACTCCAATAGGTCTAAAGCAAATTAGGGCTTCGAAACTAGTCGAGCTTAGTGTATCACGAACAAGTAAAACATATAGCCAATAATCTCAGAACTCAAATGAACCCCCAAATTTTAGGGTTTTTACCATCAGTCGAGTATAGAGATGAAAACAAGTAATATTAACAAAAATAGATCCAAAAAATCTCAAAAAGGAACTAAGAACTTAACATGCGCACTTCAATTAGAAGAACAACATAAAGAAACACATCAGAATAACAGCATAAAGAAACATACCAGTTCAGAGAAGCAAAATACAGTAAAAGCAGTTAACATGACTTTGAAGGCAGGTCACATTACAGGTATCAAGAAAGAATATTTTTGAGTATGAGTGTGAGTTCAGAAACTAAGAGTGTTCGTGTGTGTTTTTGTTAATGAAAGAGAAAGGTATTTATAGTTTAAAAATAGGTAGAAAATAAGGCAAGAATCATAGTTTAGTAGTAATTATGGAGCTATGTACCTATTAAAATCAATCAGTATAAGCACTTCCTTTAATTATGGAGTTAATCAAACGGTAATGGGCAGAAATCATTTAAGGAAAGAAATCAAATAGAACACTATGTATAGAATAGACCAGTATGGGTAAGTACATAGGGGTTTAATTAAGGAAACAACTATTGCAGAATCAGTAAAAGATAATCGCCTAACTAAATAAGGTAAGAAACAAAGTAAAGTTGCAAAATATGGAGGCAACCGAAAATCAGTATATAAAAAATCAACGAATCAAGGATTTCAAATCACTGACTTAAGGAGAGTAATATGGGTTCCCATGAATAAACCAAGTTAAAGATGAGAGAATCGAAAGTCTAAAGGGGATTTTTCAAATTAATCCAAGAAATAGGAAATCGATAAAACAAGGAAAGAAGCAATTACAAGAGTGCAATCAGGATGACATAAGGAGGTTTGAAATTAGTCCAAAATTGAAGGTCATTTTAGAGGGAAATTTAGCATATAAAAGAGTGCATAAACATTAGACATGTGAGGCTAAACTCATGACAAAGAGAAACATCATGCAATAGCAAACACATAGTCAGTAGCTAATGAACATGGTAGTCGTATAGGCCGATTTCAGTACCTTAGAAATAGAGAAAAGAGAGAAAGTATCAAACGACATGCAAAGAGGTCAAGCAAAAAGACCTTATAGAAGAGTTTAGCAGGAAGTCAAAATCATATAAAGAAGTAGAAGATTTTGAATTTCAGTCGGGCAACAGATGAAAAACTTTCGAAACTCCAATAGGTCTAAAGCAAATTAGGGCTTCGAAACTAGTCGAGCTTAGTGTATCACGAACAAGTAAAACATATAGCCAATAATCTCAGAACTCAAATGAACCCCCAAATTTTAGGGTTTTTACCATCAGTCGAGTATAGAGATGAAAACAAGTAATATTAACAAAAATAGATTCAAAAAATCTCAAAAAGGAACTAAGAACTTAACATGCGCACTTCAATTAGAAGAACAACATAAAGAAACACATCAGAATAACAGCATAAAGAAACACAGTAGAATATGTTAAAATTCACAAAAGCTTCAAAATAATTTAACAAAACCCTAAATCAAAAATATAAAGGTTCTGAAGATAAAGTTTTGAAAGAAATTCGAGAAAACGCTTGAAAGTGTTGGGAAAACACATATCTAAAACGGATCTTAAAGAATCGGAAGAACCTCGAAGGATAGGGTTTCAGAAGAAACCGGATGGTGAGAAAGTCTTGGAAAATCATTGGTCTAAGCAGGAGATACCAAGAGTCAGGCCTGAATAACCATGACTGGCCGGAGCAAGGTCGAAGATGACCGAAAACAGCTATAGAATTGAAAGCATCCAAGGTCTGGACCAAGCTTCTTCAAGGTCTAGCCTTGAAGCCATAGAACTCGAACAGAAAGAGGCCAATGGAGGTAGATACAAGATTCATATGGCTTTGGAAGCCATGGATTTGGGAGCTTTTCAGGGGGTGATTGAAAGAGGCGGCTAGGTTTGAGAGAGAGTTCGGGAGATAGTGGGATTCAAGGGCGGCTAAAGGTGAGAAATAATTAGGTTTAGGGGTTAGTTCAGGTTAGAAAAGGAAGGGCAAATGTTAGCCGTTGATCTAGGTGATCAACGGCTGGGATTAAAAGGGAATCCAGGCGGGTTATTTAATTGGGTCATGGGTCGGGTAGCTTATGATTTGGGTAAGGGTAATTGGATATCAGGCTGGGTTTAATTAGGGTGCCAAATTCGGCCAAAATTCAATTAAAATGGGCTAACATTTAAATGGCCACTTTTTACTTATTTATTTTATAAAAATAGTAAAATAATTTTTGAAAATAAATTAAAAGTACTAAAATAATTAATAATATATAATTATTAAATTAAAAATATTGGGGCTAATTTTATAAAAGTAAATATAATTAAATCTTAAAATAGGCTAATATTACAATTATATGCAATTCAACTATTAAAATATTAAATAAATTTACAAAAATATGCAAAAATTACGTTAACTTTATTTTAGCATAAATATAAGAGTCCAATAAATAAATCACCAAAATGATAATTTTGGGAATAATTATTGGATTTGTCTTGATAAAATAAGGCAATTGATTGATTTAAAAAACTTTTACAAATTAAGGAACGATAATAAAACGTTGGGACATGCTTATATATACATATACATGCTATTTTGAAAGTATTTTTCATATATTAAAAATATGCATGGAAAATTTGAGTATCAACAACTATTTATGTTTCTCAACGGCATTGACACGTTCAATGTGTATATAGGTTTCCCCTCCTAGCCTTTTTTTTATTTTTGATAACCGGTTGGTTTGGCTGGTGTAAGTGGAGTTACTTTCATCTCCGTGAATTATCACCTCCTGACTATTCCATTCGAATTTCACGGCTTCATGTAGTGTGGATGCCACAGCCCCAGCAGCATGGATCCATGATCGTCCCAACAGAAGATTGTATGAGGCCGGTATGTTGAGTACCTGAAACTCGACATTGAACCAAGTTGGCCCCATTTGCAAGGAAAGTTTAATTTCTCCAATCGTCGCCCTTTGAGACCCATCGAAAGCTTTCACGTTCATGCTTCCGGGCCGTACTTCATGAAAACCTTTGTCCAACCTTTTCCAGAGTATCCAACAGACAAATGCTGAGGCTTGAACCTCCATAAATTCAAGACCATAGAGATGAATTTGTCCTCAAATTGTATTGTGATATGCTATGCTCGATTATGATTCAACCCTTCAGGCGGCAACTCATCATCATGGAAGATTATTTTGTGACTTTACAGTACCTGTCCGACCATGTTAGCCATCTCCCCGCCGGTGATATTGTTGGGTACATAAGATTCACTCAACACCTTTATAAAAGATTTTTTGTGCACCTATGATATATCAGTGACAGGATGGATATTTGAGCCGGGGTTTTGTTCAAATGATCAATGACGGAATACTCCCTTGCTTGTACTTTCATCCAAAGGTCGTCTCTCCCTATTTATATGACAGGTTGTTTGGTAGTGGCATCCTTACTTGGTCCTCTCAAGTGTTCAGGTGTATAGAATCTTTCGGTCCTAGTCATTCCATGTGCATCATCAGATTCCTCTACCTTCGCCTTCCCTTTTCGTCGAGCTTTAGCAACATAATCCCAAGGTATTGCTTTTGAATGGAAAGGAAATGTGGTTGATACTGTCACTATGAAATGTGTGAACACTTCTACTTCAATTAGAGCAGGGGTGGACACAGGTGGAGCCAGCTCTACCTCAAATGCAACTGATGCAGCTACCTCAACCTCGATTGATGACTGAGTCCGTATTACAATAGGAGTAAGTGTGACTGAGGGTTTAAAGTCATCTCCCTCCCGAATAAGCCTAATCGACCCTTCAGGGTCCCATTCTTCATTCGTCTCTATCACATGTACACCAACACCTTTATTATTAGGAACAGGGTTGTTGCAGACATTGGGTGCGGCTTCCTTCGCCTGTATGACCATGTTGTCAATTAGTATATGGATCTTATCTTTCAATGTTCGGCACTCATTAGTGGTGTGCCCCTTATACCGGAATGGTACGCACAAGTTTTGTTTGGATTGACCCACGGGGATGGATTATCTAATACTATAGCAGTAATAGGAGTGACGTAGCTGCGGTTTTCAACCTCTCATACAACTGGTCGATGAGTTCAGCAATAGCGGTGTATTATTTGGGTGGCTTGCAGTCAAATTTGTGTTTTAGCCTTAGATAATTTTGACGAGTCGGAGGTGACTGGAAATAGGATGGTTGGGAGTTATAGGCATGATAGATAGTGGCTGGTTGGGAATATCTAGGAGATGATGGTTGATATGTAGGTGGTGGTGCTTGGTATGTGAGTGGAGGTGCTTGATATGTGGGTGGAGGTGTTTGATAGGTGAGTAGAGATTTCGGTCCTTGAGCCACCATCGCTGCCCCAATGTCCTTCTTCTTTGATATGCCGCCTGATTGCAATGCCTTATTTGTGGCCTGTAATGGCTCAAAATTCGTTTCCATCCCGCTTTTGATGCATTCCTCGATTCTTTACCCAAGCTTGATGAGGTAATCTATAGTTTTCAATTATCATCAATCTTTCATAATACTACGAATCATGTGCTATAACGAAGAACTTGTCCAACTATACTGTTACAATCAGCTTTTATTGAAGGAAGGAGTACAGTAGACAATATTCTGCTAAGCTATGAGTTATTTAAAGGATATGCCATTAAAGGAGTCTCTCCCAGATGTGTGCTGAAAGTGGATTTAAGAAAAGCTTATGACACTCTAGAATGGAGCTTTCTCAAGCAAATATTGATAGACCTTGGGTTTCCTTTCAAATTTGTACAATGCATAATGAATTGTGTCACTAGTGTTTCATTGGTGCTAAGTGGTAGATTGACTAAACTTTTAAGGGAAGAGAGATATTAGACAAGGAGATCCTGTCTCCTTACTTATTTTCAATTGCTATGGAGTATCTGAGTGGAGAACAAAAATAGTTGCATAAGAATGGGGATTTTAACTTCCATCCAAAGTGTAGGAAGCTGAACAGCACACATGCGTGCTATGCTGATGATTTGCTAATGTACTGTCGAGCTGATATGGAGTCCATAAGGATTCTAAATAATTCTTTCTACATGTTTTCACATGCTTCTCGATTACAGGAAAATGTAAGCAAGAGTGCTATATACATGGCTGGGATAGATCGGAATGCTAAAGAAGAAATCCTAAAAACATTGGATTTTATTGAAGGAAAGTTGCCTTTTAGTTACATGGGCATTCCTTTTGATTTACAAAAACCAACTATTGCTCACTACTTGCCTCTAGTTGAGAAGATAACAACAAAGGTTACATGTTGGTCAGCAAAGTTATTATCCTATGCAGGAAGGTGTCAATTGATAAAGGCAGTCATATTTGGTATATAGACTTATTGGGCTCAGGTGTTCATTATCCTAAAAATGAGCTAAAATATGATTGAAACCATATGTATGACATTTTTATGGACAGCAGTGTAGCTATCTCAAAGAATGTATAGAATCTTGGGAGAATGTATGCAAACCAGTAGCAGTTGGAGGCCTAAATATACTGGACATCAAAGTATGGAACAAAGCAGCAGTTACCAAGTACTTATGGGGTCTAACTAGAAAGAAGGATTGCCTATGGATTCAATGGGTTTATAGTTTTTATATATAAACAAGGTTCTGGACACAATGTCTACTCCTAAGACAGCAGCTCAGGTAATAAGGAAGATACTAGATAGCAGAGAAGTGATTATGAGGCATCCACAACTCCAAGGGACCATGCATGAAAGTCTAAAGAGTATGCGTAAGAATGGAAAGTTTCAAATCAAACAGATGTACTTGAAGCTGATCCCAGAGTATTGCAAAGTGGAATGGAAGGGCTTAATGTTGCATACAAGTGTGAATCCGAGGTACAGATTCGTCATGTGGCTTGCAGTGCAAAAGAGGCTAGCCATAGTGGATAGATTACTAAAGCTTATTCCTATGCCAATAGATTGTATATTCTATAGGCATAGTATAGAGATATTCAACCACCTATTCTTTAAGTGTCCAATAACAAAGAGATTGTGGACTAAATTGTGCATACGGCGGGGACATATAAGAAACATAGGAGACTCGGAATTTGAATTTAAATGGGTCAGCAAGAAGGCAAAGAGCAGGGAAGGTCTTAATGGCATCACATGTTGTGTTTTTGCCATGGCAGTTGCACGGATATGGAGAAAAAGGAACAAAGGCAAATTTGAAGATAGCAAATATGATGAACACCAAATTTAAGGAAATAGTGTTGCATATACATGTTCGAGGAAAGCATAATAGGAAATGGAGAGAGCTGTTATAGAAACTGGACTGGATTCCATGAAGAACAAATGTATAGACAGAAATAGAAAGGCATAGATGAGATACTAGCGTCTGTAGTAGTAGTAGTTATAGTTAGTTAGACACTTTGTTTTACTTTGTCACAGTATAAGTGATATAAAGGGGTAGTAATGAGTCAAAGCTACTACTATGACTCAACTTGTAATATTTTTTGAGTATCAATAGAATATAACTTTAACTCAAAAAAAAAGTCGTGCTTCTCAAATTGCTATCAAATGGAATCTAGTTCAGCAAGGTTCATGTGGAAAGACCTTTCTAATGCCTTTTGTGACGCACTTGGAAACGAGACTTCTTATAAAAGCATTGCAAAAATGATATTTATAAGTCGCACTCAAAAAATATGATTTATAACACGCCAAATACCATATATTAGTCGCATTCGTCAAATGACATATATTCGGTTATGCGATTTTCTTCCCCGAATGAAGTAAAAGACATAATATGCTTCCCACTTCTCAAATGGTTTATGTTCTTGTTTAGATCTTAAAAATGTCGATATACAACAACAATAACTCAGTGTATTCTCACAAGTGAAGTATGGAAAGAGTAGGATATATGCAGCCTTAAGGTAAAAAGATTTTTTCTGATAGACCCTCGGCTAAAAAAATGATAGATAAAAATGTCGATATAACTCATATGAATGTGGAGATGCTTCTAGTAGTTTGGCATCATATTTATTACTAGCAAGTTCATCCTATGGATTATAATCACTGAGAGCATCAAAGATATCAACTACTGAAGAATTATTAGGAAAGAAGTCATATAAGTTATGCTTTAAAAGAATTACTACTATCAATTATGTCAATGAATTTCATATGGAGTTTTTGATTGTTGTTTTTTCTCTAATCAAATGTTAACAATCTATCTCATGATTCTTCGGACAGACGACATTTATCTTTTCTATAACTGTATTTTGTTTGTCAACAACCATATCAGAGAGAAGCAAGAGGATCCTTTATTGGTATCAACTAGGTCAAAGGATTTGCATATATTGCGATACAAATTATGATCTCTTGTCTGTTAGTGCAAGTTGCAGTTAAATAAGTAATTTTTTTTAGAGGATGTAAGGCCAGTCAGTACACTAAGCTCTCGTTATACGTGGAATCTGAGAAAGGACCAGACCACAAGAATCTATTGTATATAATCTTACTCTATATTTCTGCAAGAGGTTATTTATACGGCTCGAATCCGTGACTTCCAAATTATCTGTAACTTTACTAGTTTGAGAGGATGCTAGGGGAAAAAAGGAAAATTCTATCAACCAATGACAACATACTGTTACTCCTAGTTGAATGGCTAAACTCACATTCGCAAGTATTCCATATTAATTTACTTACAGGAACCTTTAGTGTATTTTGAAATAAGCTAGCTCTAACTATGGTGACAATGGTAAAAAAAAAAAAAGGACGTTCCAAAATTTTTAATGTGAGATATTTCCTACACATCTCAACATATTTGTGTTACTCTACTCTGGAAACTGAAATGCAGATGCTCTGAACCCTTTGTTGTCAATTAGTGGCTCTATTGCCTTTCCTTTTGATAACTAAGTAATCTGTAAGAGTCAGTGGCACACGATTTGAAACTTGATATAATAGGTTTATTCCTCTACTCCACTTCACTAAATTACTAAATTTCTGTCTGCAATAAGATTCAAATATGTAACGTGTGTCTAACTCATAAATCACGCATAGTGCTCTTACCACTAGACCAAAAGCCTTGAGGGCAATGATGGCTCTTGGAGCATCACTATAGGTCAAGGGGTTATCTGCATCACACCCTTTAGGGTGCATCCTTTCCCCATACCCATGAAGATGGGTTGCTTTATGCACCAAGTTCAGAGGCGGAGCTAGCCCTTCGCTTTTGGATTCCGTCGAACCAAGTAGTTTTTGTCCAAATTATGTATTTGTCTAGTAAAATTCATGAAATATGTACAAATTATTATATTAGAACCTAGTAACTTAAGAGATTTAGAACCCAAACCAATAAGCTTTAAATCGTGTCCAAGCTGCCCATGTACTTTGTGTCATCTATGCATTTTAGTGTTACCATAGGAACGGCAGCAGAAATTTGCAATAATGCAGGCACACAAGTAGGTATCTTCATTAGGAAAAATAAGTTAGATGTTTATGGTACATTCTCTTTCAAGCGTTAATAACCAAAAATCTCTTGTCATTTCATACACATGAACTACGCTTTCCACACATTTTTCAAAGAATCTTCAACGTCTGAATTCGCTTCTGTTCAGAAAATTCAGCACATGGTACAACAAAAATTAGCAGAATTCCAATCAGCATTAAGTACAGAGATTCGGCATGCATGCTCCCCCATCAGGATTTTGCTGTTCTTTCCATATCCGTCCAGTAACTCGAAGTTTAAGCTCCTTTCTCTCCCCACCAGAAAAGAAAAGGGCCATGTTGCGTTGTATAACGAGCCCATCGTGGCTATCCCTAACTTTCCGGTGACTGTCTCTTATGCTTCGGGGCGTACCTTCCCATGTAAGTTTTCTTCCATTACCCCCAACTTCCAAGCTGTAGCTATAGTTTCGAGCCTCTATCTCATCTCCCATAAAACGAAGAAATGCCATGTAAACAGGAGCTGTTCCGAGCTGAAAGGCTTCGAAATGTAGACAGAAGCATTGACCAAAACAATTAAAAACCTGAAAAGAAGTAACAGAAAATATGACACTCCAGCTTTAGGCCAACTCGCTTTTGCGCTCTAGTGGAATAAACTAAAAATAGATCAGAGAACAAGCACAATATACGAGGTATGAGATTATAACTCGAAAATTCAGTAACCGAAGCAGGAGAGTAATTCTTAGTCAAAATCTTCCCACGAGATCAAACTAAACTTTCAACGTCAACATTTGAAGAAGTGAACAATGAATAAATCACTATAATGATAAGTGGTATCATTTTTTTTCTTCATATTTCCTCAATAGCTTTCTCCTTTGAACCAGTTATGCAGATGTCGATGTACTGCTAATGTGAACAAAGTTTCGGCTTTGATTGGCCAAAATAACTTAAATGATGAAAAGGTTGTGACAATAAAATAGTGCAGAATATCTGCACAAAGGACTAAGCAAAGTCACGAAACAATGGATAGGATACGCCCACATATGACGAGCCATTTTATCAAGTGTCAACAGCATCATCAGGAGTATAATTTATGTTGCTCGAACTCTCCGAAAATATTGCCTGGGTACATATTGGATTCTCCAAAAGCAGTGTATTTTTGGAGAATCCGACACGGGTACGGCAGTACTTTGGAGAGTCCGTGCAACAAGGAGTATAATAACAAAACATATTTAGCAGACGACAGCACAAGTTCTACGTAAACGCATGAAATATGCACCTTCTAAATGTTGAGAGCCTTGGTAAAAATCAGATGCTCAGCTTCTGAAGAACATGTTAAACTCAACAAGGCTAAAGTCCTTTAATGAGTATACTGGAAAAAGAAGAAGGAAGATTTCCAACTTACTGTTAACATCCACGTCGCATTTTCAACTTCTCGAGGATTAGATTTGACATAGCGATGGTTAAATGTGCACCCTGAATGCATGTCTACCTTGTGATCATCCCTCAAATGAGCAACCAAGTAAGGAATATCACCGACAACCGAGCACTCAGATCCAGCATAAGGGCAGTTGTATGGTCTAAAGTTGCAAACTGCCTCATGTTTTAGCTTACTGTAATAAGGAAATATCTCAGGACACCCAACGGAGCCATATTTGCAAGGAAGCTCAAGTGATTCAGCCACTTTTTCCAATGCTAAGCATCTGATATCCCCCAGCTCTTGTCTACAAGTGGGACATCGGTTGTGTGCCCTTGCTTTACATGTAGAACAAATCGTGTGTCCATTGTGACACTGCAGCGACAAAATACAGAAAATGATACATTAAGTTTATGAACAAAAAATGGAGTAGCACAGGCATTGCTAAATTCATTATTGTTCACGGTTATGACTTACTGCATTCACTTTTAGCTTACCTGGTTGTAACACTGATTTGGTATCCATATAGTAGTAACTAGTACCTAGGCCTAATTTGATGCCAAAAGCTAACTTATACAACAACAACAACCCAGTATAATTCCACTTAGTGGGGTCTGGGGAGGATAGTGTGTACGCAGACTTTACCCCTACCCTTGGGTAGAGAGGCTGTTTCCAAATAGACCCCCGGCATCCTTCCCTCCAAGAACTTCCTACCTTGCTCTTGGGAAGACTCGAACTCACAACCTCTCGGTTGGAAGTGGGGGTTGCTTACCATCAGAGCAACTCCTCTTGTCCAAAAGCTAACTTATGAGGTGAGAATTTCCCGAAACAATATAAACAAGAAAGATGTAAACATCTACGAAACATATGTTTTACCCAAGATGACCAACAATGTTTCCGTTGAGCCCTACATACCATCACCTAGCACTAATTACGAATATGTTACTAATGTATAAAGTTAAAACCCATGTCAGTTTAAGCCATAGTTACAAACAAAAAACATTGCTTAATAAACATAAGCTGCGGATTGTAGGATACCACAACGTGTGAAACTAAAGTTCATGCCACCATCAGATGGAAAGGTAAAACAAAAACAAGATGAAAAGTAATAAAAAAACAAAGAACTTTCTTGAAAGTTTTATCATTCAATTCAAAACTAAGGCTTCATGATACAAGGAGAATTACAGCTAACAAACATGTGGGGATCTTGTTAATTTCGCCCTCAATATATACAACAACAACAACAAAAAGAAAAAAGAATCTCATATAGTAAGGTCTGGGGAGGATAGTGTGTATGCAGACTTTATTCCTACCTCGCGGAGATAGAGAGGTTGTTTCCAATAGACCTCGGCTCAGCGAAGCATAAGCGCAACAGTAATGAAAAGAAAACAGCAAGAAACAATAGTGAGGAGCCATGGAAAAGAAGCACCGACAACAGTAAGATAGTAAGATGGCCAAAATGAAAGCAACAACAAGCAACAATAGAAATAAGAAACCCAAGACTAAAAAGACAATATGAGAATATGTACTAATGCTACTAGTAGGAACAAGGAAATCACTTGGCCACCTAACCTTGTACCATAATCCTCAATCTCCACTCCTTCCTATCAATGGTCATGTCCGCGGTAAGCTGGAGCATTGCCACGTCTTGCCTAATCACTTCACCCAATACTTCTTCGGCCTACCCCTACCTCTCCTTAGGCCCTCCATAGTCAACCTCTCACACCTCCTCACTAGTGCATCGGAGTCTCTCCTCTTCACATGTCCGAACGATCTAAGTCCAGCTTCCCCCATCTTGTGCTCCACAGAAGCTACACCCACTTACTCCTAAATAACTTCATTCCTAATTCTATCAATCTTGATATGCCCGCACATCCATCTCAACATTCTCATTCCAGCTACCTTCATTTTTCGGACATATGAGCTCTTAACTGACCAACACACAACCCCATACAACATAGTCGGTCTAACCATTACTCGGTAAAACTTACCTTTAAGTTTTTGTGGCACCTTGTCACACAAAACACTGAAAGCAAGCCTCCATTTCAACCACCCCACCCCAATATGATGTGCGCATCCTCATTAAGTTAAGTTAATTTGACACTTGCTAACTTCAATCAATACTAAAAAATGTGATTCCTAGTACCACTAATCAGCCTCTGCAAAACATAGATATCTCAAATGCTTCAGAAAAAATCTCTAGGTCAAGACAAACTAATACCTATGACAACAACAACAACAACAACAACTACCTATTATAGTCCCACAAAGTGGGGTCTGGGGAGGGTAATATGTAGACGGGCCTTACCCCTACCCGAAAGGACAGAGAGGTTGTTTCCAATCGACCATCGGCTCAGTGAAGGAAAGGAAAAACAAAAACAAAAACAAAAGAGCATTAGTAACTCCAGCAAAAATAGCGTAAATAATTATCTAAATATAAGAACCATAAATAAAATAGCATACAATAATATCAGACAATACCATAAACTAATACATATGACATACCAACAAATTGCCACCATTCAAAGTAGATCCTTGTGAATATAGTAAGTGGTCCTATACTCCTATTCTAGAAGATCTAAAGGATATAAAAAAGGTGTAGATTACACACTAATACGTGGGTTTCCTATACTTGAATGCATACCTGTTGGCTAGGTTCACAGCGCCATAAGAAACAAGTGAACATAAAACAACACTACTTTTTTGGATGTAAACGTAACACGACAGTCTTCTAAATGAAAGAAAGACAAGCACAATTTTGGAATACTGAAAGTTAATTCACTGCTAATATATAATCCCCAGTGCTCCATGCTAAACTTCTATCCAAGCCATCCTTGTTACACAATAGGAAATCTCTGTTCATAACATAACTTGCTCGTGATAAAGAATTTCAACATCTGAGTACATAAATTTATAGACTCGGACCAATCTACTATAGATACAGAACCCTTAATCACCCAAATGATTGAAAAACTCCCACCACATGTCTTTTATTTGTTCATTATGCTTTCTTTGTGCTTGTTTCTTTTTAGTAGAATTTTAAATAGTGTAACTACTCAATGTTTTAGATGATCCTGCAAGAAGGCAAAATGAAAGTAATACTAGTGTATTGATTTTGTCTTCTGTTCCAATTTCATTTCATACCCATTGTTTTAGTGAGTTAAATTGCTGTATCGATGCATTAAATACTTTCCAGTCAAATTTGTTGAATTTCATCCCTCATTTTCCGTCTGATAATCTATATTCATTTGTTTGCAGTTAAGAGCATCAACCAACTGTGCATCAATCTAAGTTGCTTGGACATGGGTGAGGGTGTCCGACACGGGTGCAGATCTAGAGGTCGGATCTTTCGAGATGTAAATTCTAAGATTCGGGGATATAGATCCTAGTACGGATACGGGTGGGGGATCCTGCTAAAAATAATTTTAAAATACAAAATATCTCTAACTTATGAGAAATTTTGTGGAATACTTAGCTTGTAAAGTGTGAATTTCTTTATTTTCAAGTTGTAGATAAGTAAATGATTGATTTCCTAGATAAAGTATGCTATTTTCTTTAGATTTACCCTAGTTTTGGTTCCGATTTCGGGAATCAAATTGTATCTCGTCTCCAATTTTTTGGTCTGACGTGGTCAAAGTATCCAAAATTGTTTGACCACATCCGGTACGGATCTCATACCCACACTCATACTAGTGTCGTGTCGACACAGGTACGGCACCTAAACTGCCATGTCGGAGCAACTTAGGCATCAATCATCAACTAGTTGGGGTCGACAATATGAATCTTATGTAGTTGGAATATTCTTACAATAGCCGTCAACCTACTGCATTCCTTTTTGTTTATCTTAGCTTTTGGTCAAGTGTCCTATAGAGAACAAATTAACGGTGTCTACCTAAGAAGCCAGGCTCCAAAAGCTGGAAACTGAACCAATCTTATCCATTCACTAACCACAAACAAATTTCCTTGTTCATACAACTCTGCCCCTCGTCAACTCACCTAATCCATATAAAAGGAACAGGAAAGAATAGGTACAAAATTTTAAAATTGAAAAGCTTACAGATCATTCATCCAAATTGGAGTTTCTGTTTATAATATATCTTTTCTTATAATATCCAAATCATTCAAAGGGGTACATACAGTGGCAGAGATCGGTTGAAGGAAGAGGATTCAACGTTTAAAAATTATACTGTGCCAATAGGGCTAAAACAAAGTTTTCCAGTTATATATAAGTTGTTGAATCCCCTTGACATAAGAGAAAATTCTAGTAAAGGGGTTCAAACATTGCTACGGTGAATCCCCTCACATAAATTCCCGGTGGATACTTAGATCCCCAAAACAGCCTATACATTATTTAAGAAAATTAATGAATCTACACATCAATAGATGGCACAAAGACAAAAACAAAAATTCAATCTTCCCTCCATCTAGCCATAAAGGGGTTCAGAGAAAATCAAAATCCATATCTGGAAGTGTCAAAATATAATTTCCAGAAAAAAAACAAAAAAGGAATGTAGCATATTGGGGCACCTAATATTACATATCTTGTAACAATCAAAGCATTCCAAAAGTTACAAAAAACCCCAAATTAGTCTATGTGGCACGACCCTAACAATAAAAATCAAATCTTGCCTCTATCAAGCGGATAAACTGGTCCCAAGAAAACCAAAATCCAGAACTAAACAATGTAAAATATAATTTCCAAAAAAAAAGAGGGGAACTTTTAGCTAAGCTTCAAGGAACAAACCCAACAATAAAAATTCAATCTTGCCTCAATCAAGACAATAAACGGGTTCAAAAAAAATCCAGAACTAAATAATGGAAAATATAATTTCCAAAAAAAGAGGACAATTTAAGCTAAGCTTAAAGGAACAAACCCAACAATAAAAACTACGTAAATCTTGCATCTACCAAACCCCCCCCCCCCCCCCCACACACACACACACACAAAGAATGAATTTTTAGCAAGATTTCTAAAAAAGGAAACATTTTTAGGAGAAATTTAAAAAACAAACCTGATGAATTGGAGGGTACATAGAATTGGTACAAACAGGGCATTCAAGAAGCTCATGAACACTCGTTGTAGAATGAATTGAAATGCCATCACTATTATTGCTGTTACTATTATTGTTAATATTGATGTTGATATTAAGGGGTGATTTTGAAGATGGGAATTGAGAATGAATTATATGTGGATGATGTAAAGGGATCTCATCTTCATCTATTATACCATCTGAAGATGATATACATTCAATACTATCCAACTCCATTCTTGAATAAAAATCAAATCTTTACTCAAAAATCAAGAATGTGTAAATCTTTTTATTGATGGGTTTCAAATAAAAATGGATTCAAAATATTTGAATCAGAGATTGAAGAGACAAAAGAAAGGGAAAAAAGAAGGACCATTTAGCTTTGGGAAGGAGGAAAGAATGGTCCTTTTTTCCACTTTATTTTTTTCCCCCACTTTATTCCTTTGCTCATTTTATTTTGCTTTAAAATCATATATTTGTTCTATAAAGAATGGTGGGTTTAAGATCATTGCATCTCATTTTTTAATATTTTAAAAAGAATTAGATTTACGTATTATAAAACTATTATAAATGCCTCCAAGGTGATAGAGTTGATTGGTGAGTGATTCTTCACGTGAAAAATTTGGGATTGATTCTCCTCGTCAGCAGGTTACTCAGTCAGGACATGTTGTATTGTATTTCCCTAATATAATTTATATTTCCTATATAATTTGCGAGCTATTACATAGCATAGCAAGCGAGTTATTCAGTGAGCATCCAAAAGTTTGCGGCTACAAATTTCTTTGGAAAATTTTCACTAAAAAAACTAGTACGAATGATAATTTTATTGTTACACTATCTTTGAAACATGTGAAAATATTGTTGTCAAAGTTGTTTGATTTTTCAAATAGGAACATATCGGTATCTAGTATTGTTAGTTTTTAGAGAAGTTACATATGAGTATGTTATTTGACTATTGGAAGGATTTATAATTACCATTTCCACAATTTTATTTTTTTTGTTATATGAGAAAATAAATACTCCAAGTAGATAAAAAGAGGATCAATTTCTTTAACTATTTAAATAGAAATTTTTTTTATACACACTCTTTTTTTAGATCAATTCACTAAAATATTACTCAATTAATTATAAATATTTTTCTTTTATTTTTACCTTAAGTACAAGTAAATTAATGTAATTTGATGTAATATTGAATATTATTAGTTTTTGTCCCAAAATAACGCATGACGATGACTTAGCTAAGAACCCATGTGATTGGCTTAAAAAGAAGGTTTTTAACATAAATAGTTTTTAAGCCAAAAAATAATAAGTTGGGGTTTCCTAGATTATTACTTTTAACTTGTTTTAAGCAATTTTAAACTTAATTTAAGTATTTTATAGCTTTGCAAATATAAAAAAAAGAGTAAAAAGAGTCTAAAAGTTTATTTGACCAACTGAAAAATTACTCCAAAAACCCTCTAAGTAAGCCCCAACAGAAGTCTTCAATTTGAATTGGGAAAATGATATTATCATTATTAGAAAAAATTTTGGATGCGAATTAAAATTTAGTAGAATTTAAAAACGCATAGCTAACATTGGGTGAGGAAAAAAAAGGTGAGCTCCACTAAATCCGTCAATGTCACATTCCAACCCAACAGGAAACCATCATTACTCATTATTGCATACTTCCCCACCATATTGCATTCTGCAAATCAGAATATGGCACATTTACATACATAGGCCAAAGGAATTACCAATTGCATAACACAAAACAAGCAACAAATTGATAAAAATACCACGGAGTATTTAGTTTACGGATATATCATTCAAAAATAACTAATATTTATAAAATTATTAAAAAATAGTTATTATTTTGTGGTAATATAAAAAATTATAGTATAATATACCGAGGATCGATGTACCTCTGTATAAACTTCTAGCATATTATATTGGAACTCCAACACGCGAAAAGTTCCAATAAAATATACTGGAGATTGGAGCACCGGTGCTCCAATCTCTAGCATATTATACCGGACTGGTATATTATACTGGAACTCCAATATATTATACTGAAGTATTTTTTCGAATTTTAAACATTGTTTTTATTCAGATTTATCTTTACATAAAAAGTGATTAAATTTTTATTATATTTGAAATTATAACTATTTTTTAATAACCATTTATAAATACAGCAATTTTTTAAATTTCGGGGAAAAAATGCATGCCCCATTTCCTTCTTGAGTTTCTTGCTCTTTCAGGGAAATTTGATGTTATCGATTGTCCGTGTTCAAAGCAACGAGAAACTGGAAACCAGTAAGAAGAAGAGACACACACAAAAAAAAAAAAAAAAATCACAGAAATGAAGAAATCCGAGACCACAGAATTCACTGTGTGTCCTTAAGGAATTTAACCCCCTCACTGTACCCGAGGTTGTGGATTATTTCCTCCCAGGATATAACGGATATACCTGTCGTAGGAGTGGCGGTACCTCAAACGCCTACGACTTCGACGAACTCAAATTCGGGAACGAAATCACACTATGACTCGATATGTTTCAGTTTGCAAAAAAGAATGCAGAATTTTTAATGCACGAATAAATTTTTTTTTTTCCAGTACTCGAAAATGAGGCATTGCCTCAGTTTATATAGCCTCGAATTGTGACTGTTCGGAAAGGCTTGGTGCCTGTTCGGGAAAGGCCATGCCTTTTTCTGAAAAATAAGAACGTTGGGAAGTTTACAGTTAACAAATTAATATTTTTCCCGCGGGAATTAAAAATAATTTCAGAAAATGAAGATTGAATTTTAAATAAATTTGGTCCAAAAAGATTATCAATCAATCAGATCATTTGACCAAATCCAAATCCAAATCCAAAGCCGAAGCCGAGCCGAGCGACGACGACGGCGCGAGGGGAGTCCCTCTTCTTAACCCTTTAAGAGCTAGAAGAAGTGCTTTCTAATATAAGCACATAACTTTCCCTTTCTACCACCAATGTGGTACAAAGCTCCTTTTCAAAGGAACTTTGCTTTGAAACTTCATTTTCCTTCTATTGTCTTCTTCCCTCCATTTCTCATTCACACCAACTTAGCTAGCTTTAATCATTAACTAGCTTTAACAATCCCCCACATGAATGGGGAATGGCTATATGATGAAAAACATGCATGACAAAAAAAACTGTGTGATTCGTAAGCAAGGATTAATTGCATCTGGATAAGTAGATTTCTCTTTGAACTTTCCGTAGTGAGCATATGTCGGATATACTCGGTCAATCGGTAGATTTGATATCTTTGAACCATCGAGCTTTGGTGTATACCTAGACAACCACATGTCACACAATTAACCCTTTAACCGTTTTTGGTTCTCATTGTTTTGTTCGTTTCAGCCATGAACACTTCCTGGTTCATAAGTGCGTAGAGAGCTGGCCTTACAGAGTTCTCCTTGAAGCGGCTTACACTTCACACTTACATAGGTGATTCCTAAATGTGTCATCCCGTAGATACACTATTTGATATACCCCGTATCAAACTTAGAAACCATTAAAAAGCCTTAATGCTTTATCCTGGTACTGAACATTGTCTCATCACGATAATGGACCAAAAAGTTATTGTGACAATGTTGAACCGTCATCAATGACTTTGTTTGATCTCTTTGAACCTAGATCTTGGGATCTCATGTCTTCTAGGTAGAGTTACCGCCCCGATGACTTGTCCTCGGCCATAGTCCCATTCCCCTCGATGATCTTTCAACCACTTCTCTAGTTAGGCCTTTAGTTAGTGGATCCGACACATTATCTCTTGACTTAACATAGTCAATTGTGATAATTCCACTAGAGAGTAGTTGTCTAACGGTATTATGTCTTCGTCGTATGTGACGAGACTTTCCATTGTACATAACGCTCCCGGCTCTTCCTATTGCCGCTTGGCTATCGCAATGTATGCATATAGGAGCCAACGGTTTGGGCCAAAATGGAATATCTTCTAAGAAATTCCGGAGCCATTCAGCTTCTTCACCGGCTTTGTCTAGAGCTATGAACTCAGATTCCATTGTAGAGCGGGCGATACATGTCTGTTTGGATGACTTCCAAGACACTGCTCCTCCACCTATAGTAAAAACGTATCCACTTGTGGATTTAGTTTCAGTTGAACCGGTGATCCAATTTGCATCACTGTATCCTTCAATAACTGCAGGATACCTGTTATAATGCAAAACAAAGTTTTGAGTATGTTTCAAATACCCCAAAACTCGTTTCATTGCCAGCCAATGATTTTGGTCGGGATTACTCGTGTAGCGACTTAGTTTACTTATAGCACACGCAATATCAGGTCGCGTACAGTTCATAATATACATCAAACTTCCCAACACTCTGGCATAATCCAATTGAGAATGACTTTCACCTTTATTCTTTGCAAGAGCAAGGTTCATATCAATTGGCGTCTTTGCAACTTTAAAGTCCAAATACTTGAACTTTTCAAGTACTTTTTCAATATAATGAGATTGAGACAATGCTAGACCTTGAGGAGTCTTATGGATTTTAATTCCCAGAATTAAATCGGCAACTCCTAAGTCTTTCATATCAAACTTACTAGCAAGCATGCGCTTAGTAGCATTTATGTTAGCAATGTTGTTACTCATTATTAACATATCATCCACGTATAAACAAACAATGACGACGTGGTTCGGAGTGTTCTTAATGTAGACACATTTATCACATTCATTTATCTTGAATCCATTTGACAGCATCGTATGGTCAAATTTTGCATGCCACTGTTTTGGTGCTTGTTTTAGTCCATAAAGAGACTTAACAAGTCTACATACCTTCTTCTCTTTCCCTGGAACTACAAACCCTTCGGGTTGTTCCATGTAAATTTCTTCCTCCAACTCTCCATTTAAGAAGGCTGTTTTCACATCCATTTGATGGATTTCAAGACCGTACACGGCGGCTAATGCTACTAACACCCGAATAGATGTAATCCTCGTTACCGGCGAGTATGTATCAAAGTAATCAAGACCTTCTCGTTGTCTAAACCCTTTAACAACTAGTCTTGCCTTATATTTTTCAATAGTGCCATCAGCTTTCATTTTCCGCTTGAAAATCCATTTGGAACCTAAAGGTTTATTCCCTGGAGGAAGATCAACCAATTCCCAAGTATGGTTGTTCAATATGGATTCTATCTCACTATTGATTGCCTCTTTCCAAAATTGAGCTTCCGATGAAGACGTAGCTTCGTTGAACGTTCGAGGCTCATTTTCCAACAAAAATGTTAAAAATTCTGGTCCAAAGGAAGTAGTCGTCCTTTGACGTTTGCTACGTCTTGGATTTTCCTCATCAGGAATGTTTTCCTTTATTTCTTCCCGAGGTCGTTTAGATTCTTTGCTAGACGACGCACATTCCTTTTTATACGGATATATGGTTTCAAAGAAGTCAGCATTATCTGATTCAATTACCGTATTCACCTGAATGTCGGGATTTTCTGATTTGTGAACCAGAAATCTATATGCCTTACTATTTGTGGCATATCCTATGAAAACACAATCAACGGTTTTAGGTCCTATTTTTATCCTTTTGGGTTTAGGAACTTGCACCTTGGCCAAACACCCCCACACTTTGAAGTATTCCAAATTGGGCTTCCTTCCTTTCCACTTTTCGTATGGAATAGATTTTGTTTTGCTATGGGGCACTCGATTGAGTATTCGGCTAGCTGTTAGAATGGCTTCCCCCCACAAGTTCTGGGGTAAATCAGAACTTATTAACAGGGCATTCATCATTTCTTTCAGTGTTCTATTTTTTCTTTCCGCAATTCCGTTTGATTGTGGCGAGTAAGGAGCAGTTGTTTGATGAATAATGCCATATTCCAAACATATTTGTTCAAAAGGAGATTCATATTCACCGCCCCTATCACTCCTTATCATTTTAATCTTTTTGTTAAGTTAAGTCTCAACTTCAGTTTTGTATTGCCTGAACGCTTCAATTGCTTCATCTTTACTATTAAGTAAATAAACGTAGCAATACCGCGTACTATCGTCAATAAAAGTTATGAAATACTTCTTTCCACCGCGAGATGGAATTGACTTCATGTCACAAATATCTGTATGGATTAAGTCTAAAGGACTTGAATTCCTTTCAACTGACTTATAAGGATGTTTAGCATACTTAGATTCAACACAGATTTGACATTTTGATTGATTGCATTCAAACTTAGGCAATACTTCCAAACTAATCATTTTTCGCAAGGTTCTATAATTGACATGTCCTAAACATGAATACCATAAATCATTTGACTCAAGCAAGTAAGACGAAGCAGAAACTTTATTATTATTAGCAACAACCATTACATTCAGTTTGAAAAGGCCCTCTGTGAGGTAGCCTTTTCCTATGTACATTTCGTTCTTACTTATTACAACCTTGTCAGAAACATAAACACATTTAAAACCGTTCTTCACTAGAAGTCCGGTAGATACAAGATTTTTCCTAATTTCAGGAACATGACAGACGTTGTTGAGAGTCACCACCTTGCCAGAGGTCATCTTCAGCAGTATCTTTCCATAACCTTCAATCTTGGCCGTTGCAGAATTTCCCATATATATTGTTTCGTCGGGCCCGGCGGGAGCATATGAAGCAAAGGCTTCTCTAACAGCACAAATGTGGCGAGTGGCGCCAGAGTCAATCCACCACTCTTTCGGACTTCCCACTAGGTTGCACTCGGACAACATAGCGCACAAGTCATCAACCTCCTCGTTTGTTTCAACCATATTAGCCTGACCCTTCTTCTTTTCCTTTTTCGGAGCACGACAATCTGCAGCTTTGTGTCCGATTTTTCCACAATTATGGCAGTTTCCCTTGAATTTCTTCTTGTTGGGATAGTTCCTTGGTCCCGATTCCTTTTTCCTCTTTTTCATATTAGTTGGGGCAGTTTCAACTATATGTGCTCCCCCTATGGTTGATCTCCCATTTGCCTTTTTCTCCGCTGCCTTGTTATCTTCCTCGATTCTCAACCGGACGATGAGATCTTCCAATGTCATCTCCTTTCGCTTATGTTTCAAGTAATTTTTAAAGTCCTTCCATGAAGGAGGCAACTTCTCTATCACTGCCGCAACTTGAAACGCCCCACTAATCACCAAACCTACAACAAACAACATGTAAGTGACGGGGCACTGAATACTTTTGACAAAGGCATTAATTAAATTTATACCTTCAGCGAGGAGATCATGGATGATAACCTGCAACTCTTGAACTTGAGTGACAACAGACTTGCCATCTACCATTTTGTAGTCCAAAAACTTGGCAGCGATAAACTTCTTTAAGCCAGCATCTTCTGTTTTATATTTCTTTTCCAACGCATCCCATAGTTCTTTTGATGTTCCCACATTACTATAGACGTTGTAAAGATCATCCTCCAGTCCGCTAAGAATGTAATTCTTGCACAAAAAATCTGAGTGCTTCCACGCCTCAGTTACAACAAATCGTTCATTTTCAGGTGTTGATTCCGGCGGAACCGGAATATCCTCCTTAATAAACTTTTGAAGGCTTAAAGTAGTTAGATAGAAGAACATCTTTTGTTGCCATCGTTTGAAATCAATCCCGGTGAATTTTCCAGGCTTCAATGCCGGAGCCGGTGCTGGTGCAGTACGACTGGAGGACGCAGCATTGCTCGTAGAACCAACCACGGGGGCTGGTGTGGCAGTAACAGTAGCAGTAGCATTCAAATTTGGAGTTTGGTCTCCCATTTCTGTCGTAGGAAATAACAGAACACTTTAATAATCGGTGAAGATTTTATTTCTTCAAACCGAATCAAATTTACACAAACAGAATTAAAACAAACTTCAAATAGAATGTAATAAACTGTATGTAGTATACTTGATGAAGTTTTTATATCTTCAAATCAAGTACCCAAATGAGTAGAAAGTTCTGAAAACTTTAATCTCAACCGGAGTAGAAAATCCGAAGATTTAGTCTCCAAACAACATACAAGTTCGTTACATGCAAACAACAAAATTACAAGTTTCTTTTATTTTCTGGACAGTCACAATTTTATGTTAGGAAAAACTTTATGTAGTCACTGTTTTATGTAAGAATTTTTTTTTTCTGTACTGTTGTATCGTTCTGTAACGTTTTAATCAACAGCAGATGAACACGGAAATAATAATATAAATTCCTTAAGCTTGTTATCGATTGTCCGTGTTCAAAGCAACGAGAAACTGAAAACCAGTAAGAAGAAGAGACACAAAAAAAAAAATCACAGAAATGAAGAAATCCGAGACCACAGAATTCACTATGTGTCCTTAAGGAATTTAACCCCCTCACTGTACCCGAGGTTGTGGATTATTTCCTCCCAGGATATAACGGATATACCTGTCGTAGGAGTGGCGGTACCTCAAACGCCTACGACTTCGACGAACTCAAATTCGGGAACGAAATCACACTATGACTCGATATGTTTCAGTTTGCAGAAAAGAATGCAGAATTTTTAATGCACGAATAAATTTTTTTTTTTTCCAGTACTCGAAAATGAGGCTGAAAAATAAGAACGTTGGGAAGTTTACAGTTAACAAATTAATATTTTTCCCGCGGGAATTAGAAATAATTTCAGAAAATGAAGATTGAATTTTAAATAAATTTGGTCCAAAAAGATTATCAATCAATCAGATCATTTGACCAAATCCAAATCCAAATCCAAATCCAAAGCCGAAGCCGAGCCGAGCGACGACGACGGCGCGAGGGGAGTCCCTCTTCTTAACCCTTTAAGAGCTAGAAGAAGTGCTTTCTAATATAAGCACATAACTTTCCCTTTCTACCACCAATGTGGTACAAAGCTCCTTTTCAAAGGAACTTTGCTTTGAAACTTCATTTTCCTTCTATTGTCTTCTTCCCTCCATTTCTCATTCACACCAACTTAGCTAGCTTTAATCATTAACTAGCTTTAACATTTGATACCTTGCTCTCCTGTAATTGATTTCCTACAGAAATATATTATTTGAGTCATTAAAACTAAATCTAACAATATTAATGACATAGTAAGATAACCAAAGTAGAGGAAACAATAACATTAGTAAAATTAAGGAAACTTTACGTGAAGGTTTTTGATTTAATGCATAATTTAACTTTTTAATGAAGATTTTTTGTACATAAATATATAGTACTGAAAATTGTATGTCTTTTTCATTTTTCTCTCCTTGTGAAAAAATTACTCTCTCCAATTTACGATAAGTGATCAATTTGCCTTGGGCAAACCTTTTAAAAAAATACTAAATTATACACAAAAATAGTTAGTATGAGTAAACTACCCTTAATTAAATGTTGCAACATGAGAGCTTAAATATTGAAAAGTTGACCGTAGTTGAAATAGAGTGAAGATGGCCTCGAAATGGAAATCTCATGGTTCTGTTAGATCCTTTGAGTGATTTCGGGCTTAGCGGCGTGTTCAAATTGTGTTTTAGAGGTCCGTAGCTAATTTAGGCTTGAAATGTCGAAAGTTGAATTTTTGAAATTTCCGGTTCGATAGAGAGATTTTGATCCGAGGGTCGGAATGGAATTCCGGAGTTGGAGTAGCTCTGTAGTGTAAAATTTGACGTGTGTGCAAAACTTCAAGTCAGTCGGATGAGGTTTGATAGACTTTTTGATCGAAACATATTTGTAGAGTTTTTGGAATTCTTAGGCTTGAATCCGATGAAACATAGGTGTTTTGATATTGTTTTGAACATTCCAAAGGTTGGAACAAGTTTGAATGAAGTTATTGGATATGTTGATAGGTTTGGTTGAGGTCCAGGGGGCCTCGGGTGTATTTCAGATGCTCAACGGACCATTTTTGGACCTGCAGAAGGATTAGATTTTTGATGGTATTGTTGCAGACTTTTATTCATCGCGATCGCGTGAAGAGGCTCGTGATCACGAAGGCTTGGATGAGGCAGAGGAGATTTTGTTCTACGTGATCATAGGAAGATGAGTGTGAACGTGTAGTATTGGTAGAGTTGAATCGCGAACGTGTGGGCTATGTCGCGTTCGCGAAGCGAAGAAGTGAGGCAGCTGAGGAGTGGAAGATTCCTCTTCCGATCGTGTGAGGTCAACCGTGATCGCGTAAAGCTCAGTAATGCAACATTTTAATCGTGTAGGCTTTAACGTGTTTGCATAGGTTTATTTTGGGGGCCAGCGAAGTTGCTCTTTGTGATCCCGTGGGAGTTTTCGCGATCGCGATTAAGGACGCATCTGGGCAGAACATAACGTTCAAAAATCGAGGGTTTTGAGTTCATATCACAAAATTAAATTGGGAGCTCGGTAGGAGATGAATTTTGGAGAGATTTTTAGAGAGAGTTTACTGGTAACGATTCTTAACTCCTTTTCGCTTGTAACACATTAATCCAAACATGAATTCATCATTTAATTTCGAATTGGAGATGAAAATTGGAAAAAAGTCCTTAGACCTAAAATTCGATTTTTGATTGAGAATTTGACCTTAGATTTGGATAATTTTAGTGTACATGAACTCGTGAGAGTGTGAGAGTTCTAAAAATATAAATTTTTCCCGATTCCGAGACATGGGCCCGAGGGGCGTTTTGATCATTTTACCTAATTTTGCGAATAAGTTTAGAATTTAATTGTAGAATCAGTTACTTGAAGTGTTATTTATATTATGCAATTAAATTGAATAGATTTGGGTCATTTGGAGTTGAGTACTCGTGGCAAAGACGTAGTTTCGGTTTGATTTTGAGCTGGTTCGCGGTAAGTGGCTTATCTAACCTTGTGGGGGACTTTCCCCATAGGATTTAGTATTATTGTTAGAAATTCCTTGTACATGAGGTGATGAGTGTGTACTTGTATTAATTGTTAAAAATTCAATTTTTCGTTAAGTAATTACTAGTATGTCTTTTTTCCTGTTCCTATCACTTGCACTATTAAGCCTGTTTTTAGCTTACGAAAGCATATCTAAGTGATTTAGTTACTTTATTTGCTCAAACTGCTTTACCTGAATTTTGTGCAGCATGCTAGGTTAGACTTATTTGTTGCCTTAATATGGAATTTGACATTTTTGATTATCTTCTTGTTGCTATTGTGTATTTACATTGGGACTACGGATGTGGAATTCCGGTAGCTCCCCTTGTCTGTTTACATTTGGGACTACGGATGTGGGATTCCAGTAGATCCCCCTGCACAGTTATATGGAACTATGAGAATGCACCCGATAGATTACCCTGGTACTGGGTATTTATATTTGGGTCTACGAAACGGGACTCCGGTAGATCCCAGCGCATTATGAGTTGGACTACGGGACGGTATCAACCCGAGAGATCAGTTGGATATGTGTATTTGGGACTACAAGACGGTATCCTAGGAGATCCTCGATTATTATTTTTAGTATTGAACCGTATTTCTTTATGTGCTACTTGTTCTCTGTAATAGTTGTTGTTGTCCTTTATGTCATGTGTTACTTTTACTATTGTACTTATTTATACTGTTATATTTCACATTGTCGAACATTATATTTTATTTAATCTCAGTAAGGCCCTGACCGTCCTCATCACTACCCGACCAAGGTTAGGCTTGGCACTTACTGAGTACCGTTGTGGTGTACTCATGCCTTTTCTTCACATTTTTTCATATGCAGATCCAGGTACTTCGACTCAGTCCTATCATTCTTGAGGCGATGCGACTGCTCCAGAGACTTTGAGGTATATCTGCAAGTCCGCAGACGGGGAGTCTCTTCCTATTCTCGCTTTTAAGCATTAGCCCTTTTGTACTTCTTTTCTTTGTTAGATATTCTGGAGTTAGACACTGTTATATATTCAAAAGGCTTGTAGTTTCACGAGATTCCGGGTTTTGAAAAAGTTTATTAGTTTTTGAGAAGTTGTATTGTATATGCCGAGCGACATTTTAAATATTGTTTCATTCGATTATTTTGGCTTTTAATTATTACTTCCGCAAGTTTTGTTTATTTTCCGCATTTGTTTGGCTTACCTAGTCGTAGAGACTAGGTGCCGTCACGACAGTTCACGGAGCACGAACTGGGGTCCTGACACCTTAATTGGTGTGCTCAAGACAAATTAATCACTTATTGTAGACCCGAAAGAGTAATATTTATAGCAAGTTGATCCCTCCCAAGTCATATCAATGGTATATGAAAATATTAAAATAAAAAAAATTCAAAGACGAAGTTTATTTTTGTTAGACAAATTAAAAAGGAAAATATGTCACATAAAAAGGTATAAAGAAAAGCTTCGATTTCTCAGCTTTATTAATGGTCATGACCAAAAACAAATAAATAAAGAACACAACATAAAGTATATACTTATGGGAAACAATTGTAACCGTAAAATAGAGATCAAGATACAAAATAAATATAAAATTCTTGAGTTAGCTTATATGAAATACATATACTCTATGGAGATAAACATGTGAGAGATTAATCAAAGTTTGAGATTAGTCGAGAGAATTTTTATATGACTGTATACTCATCAAATGCCAGTAAACAATTAAACTTTAATTAATCTATGCAAACAATTTTAAAATTAATAAATCGAATCTCATCTTTAATTTTCAATTTAGGACAAGTCATTATCCTTTTAAACTATAATCATGTTTTCCCATATGGCTATATTAAATGCAATTAGGGCTCTGAAAAAAGCAAAACGAAAAGACACTCCAAAATAGTGTAGACATCAGGAAAACGATTGTGAAAGTCCTTTCCCTTTCACTTGTACTAGTATTTTCGAAGGGATACTTTTTAAATTCAAATTCTGTCAAAACGTAAAAGAGAAATAAGAGTAAATTTT